>OZ026848.1:27100211-29500211 GCA_964023205.1 Lutraria lutraria | reverse complement strand
ATTGTACAATAATTATTAACTCGAGGAACGTGACTATTGATCGATGTGCAACTTCTGAACATTGTAGGTCAAAACTTCTCTCAGACCAAGGCAGCCTTTAAAATTAATGTCTCTCTATTGTTAAATGTCTTACCGCCATTTTCTTATTAAACTCTTGATACCTTTAATGGTACAATAAGACCAATGAAAATTGGATCCCAATAGTTGTCACCTCAGTGTTTAGAAATGTCACGTATATCTAAAGAGATCACAGAGATGGTCTCTTTACATTATCAAGGTTTTATGGTATTTTGCTACCATCTTTATAGTCATTTTGTTTGTTATAATAGTTATACATATTAAGCTCTGTTAATTAAAAAAGTTTACATTTCGAGGGTTCAACGCAACAGTGTCGTTAGTCATATTGAAATAAGAACAAGTTACGACAGTGTTGCACTGAGGCCTCGATAATTTTATCTATACTGTCTATTGCAGGACTTGAAACCGAGAAGTTGGAGCATACTGAATTACTTCAAGGTACGACATTTTATTTCCTTTCTAACAATTGAATAAATCAGGCATTCTATATTTTTAGCCCGTTTGTTTGGAAGAAAAAGTCAATCTGTTGTATTCATTGCCTTGTCTGCATGGTGCAAAAACTTTAATGTAGCTCATCACTCAGAAACTATAATAGGGAACAACATAAAACTTCATAGTTGGATAGATCTCACTGAGGCTGTGAACAGACGAGCGATTGCACCACTTGCGGCGCTCTAGTTTGTTTTTAAGCTAAGCACATTTTAACATAGGCTGGGAGTCAGTTTTCTATTTTGGGTCTCTCTCGATTAATTTCAATGTAGGGTTTACTATAATTTTGCTATCGACAAGAGAAATGTGGACAATGTACAGTCTTTGTATTTTTGATAAAGAATTAAGGTAAATAGGCTTGCATTGAAGTACAAATTGCATCCTTTTAACATCAAAGATCATACAGTCAATTTTCATTCTATGATTCAATGAACTCCAGGCCCCAAGGTTATACAACTTGAGATCAGACTCGAAGCTCAAATCTCATATTTTGTCTTTTGACATTGCTTAGTTAATTATGATTTAACCAGTTAATATTAAATGTAAATCATTGTCTATCTGCATAATTAATCTGAATGTGTATACATACATAAACATTTTAAAGTGAAATTTTTTCAATCAAAATACTTTGAGAGAAAAATTGGATTTGAGCTGGGAGACTGTTTTCAAGTTTTATAAACCTTGATCATGCAGGGCCAGATGTTTTGAGCACAGTTCTTATTTGGCAGAAATTTTAAAAACTGTCTTTTAGAAACCATTTTTTTCTTTATTTAGAGCTTCTTATATTACTACTTACAGGATTAGTGGAAGTGTCACCAGATGGCGCTCCTAGGTTGTCACAAGCCATGAAGATAAATATATTGTCTATCAAACAGCAAGCAGATGCACTTAGGAATGATTTACGTAGTTTGCGTCGTCTGCAACAGATTAATAAGGAATCAATCTTAGAGACTGTGGACGATGCCTGGCGGAAAATCAGGGTACATAAAGACTTGTTTCTGATCTGTGTCACATTGAAGCATGAAATATATACGTCTGCTTATTTACTTACTTATCTCGTCATTCTTATGAATAATACTAGTACACATTTCTGTGACTTTGTTTTCTATGAAAATTTGACCAAAATGTTGATTTTCCTCCATATATGGAGATGTTACTGGCTTTGTGTGGAAGGATAAGTTAGTACTGGTAAGAATCCATCCAAGAAAACTGGTTAAGTGAACTACAAGGACTGCAAATAGTTATATTTTCGATATATATATTTTTTTGGTATTTGTAGTTTAACAATATGGTTTTTGTGTCTGACTAGCACCTATAACATTGTGCTGAATCTGTTTTCATGTGTATGATTGTTGACTCCGTCGTGGTTCAAAATGAAAGATTATTTACAAAAATATATGTACCCCCTAGGCCCCAACCTACTTACCCAAACTTTCAAACTTGGATAGCAATATGGCAAGCATAGTAATTTATTATTTAGGCCTTGTAGAAAATATCTTATTTTATGTTTGTATGTTGTTTTAGGAGGCGTTATCAGCAGTACCTGGTGCTGAACATATGTTAATTCGTCAACAACGAAATGAAGTTGATGTGATGTACACAATCTACCTCGAGGACAAGGCGCAGGCCGATAAGGAACTTAGGTAAAATATTCATCATTATACCCCCAGATATGAAATATATGGGGGCTATATTGGATTCACGCTTGACGGTCGGTCGGTCGGTCGGCCGGTCGGTCGGTCGGTCGGTCCGTGCGTCTGTAGACACAATTTGTCCGGAGAATTTCTCAGCAACTACTGACAGGATTTCAATAAAACTTCACAGAAGTGATCAGTAGTAAGCCTAGTTGTGCTAGCTTAAAGCATTTTTCGTTCGGATTAATTTTCACTGAGTTATGCCCCTTTGTTGTTTTTATACAGTATATACAATAGGCAAATTTTGTCCGGACAATTTCTCAGCAATTACTCACAGGATCTCAATGAAACTTCACAGAAGTGATCAGTAGTAAGCCTAGTTGTGCATGCTTAAAGCAATTTTTGTTCTGATTAATTTTCACTGAGTTATACCCCTTTGTTGTTTTTCTACAGTATATACAATAGGCAAATTTTGTCCGGACAATTTCTCAGCAACTACTCACAGGATCTCAATGAAACTTCACAGAAGTGATCAGTAGTAAGCCTAGTTGTGCATGCTTAAAGCAATTTTCGTTCGGATTAATTTTCACTGAGTTATAGCCCTTTGTTGTTTTTATACAGTATATACATTAGGCAAATTTTGTCCGGACAATTTCTCAGCAACTATTCACAGGATTTCAACGAAACTTCACAGAAGTAATAAGTAGTTAGCCTAGTTGTGCATGCTTAAATCATTTTTCATTTGGATTGATTTTCACTGAGTTATAGCCCTTTGTTTTTTTCTACAGTATATACAATAGGCAAATTTTGTTCTGACTATTTCTCATTGACTACTGCCAGGAATTCAATAAAACTTCTCAGAAGTGATGAGTAGTTAGCCTTGTTGTGCATGCATTAAGCTTGTCTTGGTTGGTTAAATTTTCACTGAGTTATGGCCCTTCGTTGTTTTTTATACAGTGTATATACAATATCTCAGTAACTACTCATAGGAATTCAATGAAACTTCACAGAAGTTATAAAAAGTAAGCCAAGTTGTGCATGCAATAACCAGGTTTTGTTTGGATTAATTTTCACTGAGTTATGGCCCTTTGTTTTATACAATTAGGTAAATTTTGTCCGTACTATTTGTCAGCAACTACATGCAGGAATTCAGTGAAACTTCTTAGAAGTGATAAGTAGTTTGCCAAGTTGTGCATGTCCACAATAGGTTTTGTCCAAGTAAATTTTAATGAGTTATGGCCCTTCGTTATTTTTTATATAATGTATATTTAGAAACTGGTCAGGATATATCTAAGCAACAATTTGCAGGTATTAAAAAAATGAAAATGCATTATATTTTCCTCTGTAAAATGTAACAATAACTGTGTCAAGGCCGCATCTGGGGGTATTCATCACCTTTAGTGATAGTTCTAGTTGTTATAACAATATGCACAAAACAGATACTTGGCCATCTAGATCGGGACTATGTGGTCAAGTGGTTACGGTCTCTAAGTAGTAATCACTGGCCCCTTGTCACTGTGAGTGTGAACCCCATGATTGGACCAGACAAATTTTTTCTCATGCGAGGAAGCTGTCCAGCTGGTGGCTTACAGAAGCTCAGTGGTTGTGTCCTGGAGTATGCCTAGGGGCTTCCTCGACTGTTAAAGCTGGAAAAATCACCATGACTTTTATTGTGGCTCTGGCTGTTGGTTCGACCCAACAAAAAAGGGGCCGTATAGTGCTACACTTTGAAACAAGTCATAATCCAGATTTTATATTCTTATTATGGGAACACATAGTGTTCACAGTAGTTGTCTGCTGTTTAAGTTGAGCAGTTTCCTTGCAATCTTCACCAAACTTGGTCAAAATGTTTACGGGCTTAATTTCTTGGCCAAATGACGTCCCCTGTCATTCTGTTGCCCTTGCTTTGCCAAAAAGATCAAATACAACCTGTCTGCTGTCTAAATTGAGCAATGCCCATCCATTCTTCACCAGATAATTTCCAAGAGCTTATTTTGTAACAGTTAGGCGCTCTTATTGGGGTAAGAATGGTAATTTTTTAAACACAGAATAATACTTGCTTATTAACCTTTGATATATATTTGGACCCGCCTCCGTGGTCGAGTGGTTAAGGTCGCTGACTTCAAATCACTGTAACCTCTCACTGATAGAGGGTTGTGGGTTCAAGTTCTGCTACCAACCATTTCTCTTTATATGAGAAAGTAGACAGTTGCTTACGGAGGATGGGATTCCAGTGCAGGTTCTTCCCAGGAGCGATGCTTAGGTGAACTGTCCGCCTCATATGAATCTGACTGTTGAAAAGGGGCGTAAAACTTGATGTTAACAAATAAGTTGATGTATATTTCTAACTATGTTAATGTATAAAAGTAAGTTTTATCCATATAGAAGATTGATGTGCTGGTTTTTATAAGACTGTGGGTTATGGAAAAGCACTCTCAGAGTGAAATGTTAAGTTGGCACTGCACATAATTATTCTCTCTGATGAACTTAAATGAAGCCATTATAAACATGTAAGACTAAGTTGGTGGTAACTTGCAAAGAACAGGGTTAGTACTGGTACAGAATGAAAGAAAACTGGTAAAATTCATTGTCCTGAATTATATTACTGAAATATTGTTGAAAATAGGTATAAAACCCCAAATTTAACAAAGTACAGTTCTTTCCAAGCAGTTATATCATTGCCAGATATTGTGTATATTTATTACAGAAAAAGCAGTAACCTAGAAGATTTTGTTTCCATTTTCTTGACAACTTTGATAAATGAATACCAAAGAAGTTTTCCTTTAATTAGATTATCCGTTCATAGTCGGAAAATTAATTCTGTATGCACCAAGCAAAGTTAATAATGTGTACTAAAGTCTCTCAAAAACAATGTTTTTGCTGGCATTAGTGAAAATGAAGAAAAACAACTATTTCCTGCTGTTGCTATGGTAACCATGTTGCCCATTTAATGGAGAAAAACATATTTTCATTATTTTGTGAGATTTAGGACAAAATTATAAAGACTACATAATTTGAGTTTTTCAGAATTATTGTTTTTTCTTACACAATTTCAGATTTTATTTGTAACACAGGAAGGAATGAAAAAAAAACTTGACCTTTATTAGAGGCTCAAGGTCATAATGATCAGAGTCCATTTTGGAAATTGAAAGATAGTTCAGCAATCCATAACTATACTCACTTGAATTTTTATGTGGACCAAAGTACTACCTTTTTTTACATCTGCCATGCAATTGTTAAACTATAGTCCCCATTCCATGTTGCAGTGCAAGTCTAATTCTAGGGTTCAACGCAACAGTGTCGTAACTCATATGGAAATAAGAACAAGTTACGACAGTATTGCGCTGAGCCCTCGCTATGTAAGTTCAGTTTCCATGAGTACTTTCTGGACTTTGATTAACCATTTGTGCACTGTGACATTTATATTAAATAATACAATTATCACTATTTTTTTATTCATTTTATGAACAGTGATCTTGAACACGCTGTGGAAGAGTTACGTTCCGACGTGTTGTCTCGTCAATGCCGTGTACAGATGTCAGACGTAGAAGGAATGGCATTAGTTCTTAGTCATGTGACCAAACAACTAGGTGATCTCAAAGGTGAGTGAAATCTACTGTCTTGTATCTGCTGTAAACCATTTAAGCCTGTTCATTGGGACTTGAGACATTAATTTTAAGTTTATATTAATTCTTGAATCAGGTCTTGTACTTCCTGACATGTAGAATTACTGTCAAACCTGTGTCTGCAGCTACCTCCAAATTAAAGCCAGCCTGTGATTAAAGGCCATTCTTTGAAAAATTGTTATCAAACTGACCTCAAATTAAGGACCACCTGTCAATAAAGGTCACATTTTGTTTTTCCAAAGGGAGGCCCATGTTCACAGGTTTAACTGTATATTCTAAATACTTTTTTATAAACAAACCTATGGAATTCTCATTTAAACAGTTTTACTGCAGCACTAGATGTTATTTGAAAAATTTGAGTAGACTTTGATAATAAATCATGACTGCTGAATTTTTCTGAAATTATATGAATGTGTGTTGAATTGGGAGGGACATTTATAAGGAGTTGTATGGTAAGTGAAACAAATTTCTGAATAGTGAAAATAATTTACATATGCTCTAAAATACTGTTTCTTCTCATGATTAGTTTATTGATCAAAAAGCTTGAAAATCCTTATCCTTTATAATACAGTACGATTTCCGAAGATACAAGATAGATTGAAACATGTCATGGCAGCTGAGATGGAAGTCATTGTAAGAGAAGAAAAGTAAGTAGTTACTGAAAATTTGATTTATTGGGAAACCGGAATATTGGCCTAATCCGGAAGACAGTCCGGTTTTCATATGCTTTACTGTACATGTATCAATAAGTTTCAAATGTTTTGTCCTGACGCATTACAAATCAAATCACAATAATGCTGGGCCCCTATTTGACTTCTTGCTTGATTCCCAGGTTTATACTATTGATTCTTTTAGGGCACTGGGTATGAGGTAATAAGTCAACGTCCAAGCTGAAATCTTTATTTTTATTCTCAATATTTTTCATCTCCATTATGAATGTTTAAGGTATGTGTAGGTAAATATTTTGATCAGTTAACTTGTTTTAAAAGTAACAGAATCATATTTTAAATCACTAGAATATTTAGAGCCCAAAATTGAGATTTAGATTTGATCTCAAAGATCAGCCCCAAGGTTACAAAGCTTTAGTTCGATCTCCAAGCTGAAATCTCAATTCCATACATATATTGTCAGTTCCGCCCGAGAGAGTGGAGATAAGATACAGGAGAACCCTGCTTTTATATCCCTACTTTTTTCGATAGTTTTCCTGGTTCTATTGTGCCCGATATAAAAGACCAATACACCCCTTGTCAGTTTCCTGTAATTTTCTTAACACAGCACTTGGCTCGGTAGTTGGTGGGATGGGGACACTGAAGCAGCATCTCTGAAATATCGAAAGGCCGAGTCGAGATTCGAACCCATGACATTAAGTAGCCCAGCATGTTACCACTAGACCACCGATCACCCTGTTTCATTTTTTGTGTCAAAATAACATGTTTTATGTAACAATGACCTTCTTACCTTCTTTATAGATTTCTTAAAGAAGAACCAGAGAAGTTAGATAACTCTTTAAAGAAATGTAAGAAACTTACAGGAACTCTCTTCACATTAAAAAGGTTTGTATGAGTTTAATTTTCTGCACTTACAAAATTTAAGATTTCCCCAAAAGTTTCCACAGTTTGCTTTTAGAAAAAGTCTAGCTATTGTGACATCTGCGTCATGCAAAAACTTAAACATTTAATGTAGCTCGTAACTCAGAAACTATTAGAGATAGCAACATGAAACTTCATAGGTGAATAGATCTCACTGAGGTGGTGAACAGACGAGCACTAATACCACTCGCTGCGCTCTTGTATTTATTAAATTACAGTCAAACCTGTGAACAAGAGCCACTCTTAAAGAAGACAAAATGTGGCTCAATTTTCGTGGTTTTTACCAAAATGGCTATTTCGTGGGGACATAAATTTGTGGATTTTGATTTTCGAAAGAAAAATTCTTTTTCTCTGCATTTAAATTCGTGAGGATTAGATTTCATGGATGAGCAAACCCATGAAATTAAATCCCCAACGAAAATTAATGATTCCACAGTATAACATTTCTATTACTTTACAGACTAGCTTCAGTACAGGAGCACCGTCCACCGCAGGTTGTAGCGTTATCAGTACAAGCTAAGATACCGACCATGGAGGATAAGAAAGCTGTGTTAGAGAACATCCAAGCTATGATACCTGACCATGAGGCCAGACTCCATGGAATACAAGTAATTTATTTTTGTTTGTGACATCTCTGGAATTAACATATTTATAAAAAAAATCAGTGTCAGACAACATTTAGAATTGTGTCCATGTTTGTAAGTGGTCAATTAAAATAAGCAATTTGCCACTAGCCTCATACACAAATTTGAGAAAGATCACTGGCCTGTATAGAAGTCTTCTAGCCTCAGGCTTTGGGCTAGTATGTTTACTTATTAGTATCAAAATTGTTTTACCACTTTCTTGAGTTCTTTCTTTCTATCTATCAATACTATGTCCTAGGCATCTAATGGTGTGGGACCATAATTATAGTTTGTCTGTCTGTACCTCCACCTGGTGCACATGTATTTATAGAAAGCAGCATCTCGTATAAAATATTGCACTTTGTTTAGATTATATTTTTTTCTTTAATTATGCATTTTGTTTTTGGTACATCTTCCCTTTGATACTGTCAAACCTGTGTTTGCGGACACGTCTTGATAAAGGCCCACTTGTGAATAAAGGTCATTCTTTTGAAAACTGTCATTGATAATTTGGAAAAAATGACATCTGAATGAAGGTCACATTATATCTTTCCCAAGGGTGGCCTTTATTCACAGGTTTGACTGTACTGCATTCTGAGACATTCATCCTCCATTACTGATCATTCATGTGGAGAAGTTGGACAGTTACATGCGGAGAACAAGGTTAGTACTGGAACAGAATCCAGGAAAACTAACTAGATTAACAACCCACCTGTATATGACTACAATAATGTTAAAAACAGAATTTTTAAAGACATCTCTTGTAATTCTTAAGATAAGTTTAATTTCATTATTAACTCTGTTATTTCTATGTTACAATATTAATGTGAATTTTAAACAATTGTAGGCTGCAGAGACAGCACGACAAATCAAGAAGAAAATTAGTACGCAGCAAGAATCATTAAGATTTGGAAAAACTTTAGAATTGGCGAGCAAGGCATTAAAACCACATGGTGCTGTCCCCGCATCTCAACAAGGGGAAATAACTACTGCTGTCTCTCATTCGCCATCAAATGGGGATGATACCTCTGTCATATCATTCGCTATGCCTATGTCTACTTCCACACCAAAGGGTGCTGGTCAACCATCTACCTCAAAGCCAGAATCTTCCGCCACATCTCCCTCGATGGCATACCCAGTTATGTCCCTTGTCAAAGCTGTATCGTCAAAGAATGGACAAACTTCAGGAAAATCAAAAGGTCAAGGTGAAGATAAAGTGGTGAAAGGTTATCAGTATAAAAGTCAAAGTGGTAAAAGTGTGGAATTCAAATCGGAACCAGCAGTTTTGCCAGTGACGTCTAGTGAGACTGCTGGTCAGAAAAAAAGTGGGAAACGTTTAGAAAAATCTTCTGCAGGAAAATTAAAAACTACAGATTTTAGTAATCAGAAAAGTGCGGCAAGAGCGGCTTTCTTTAGTTCTTTATCATCACCTCCAACACCCACAACTGCATCAACACCAGTAACTTCTGTGTCATCTTTATCTATTGACTCACCTACAGAAGTTTATTCTCAGATCTCACCAGGGTCTAGTGTATCCCCAGTACGGAGCACACCATCTCTGGTTCGTAGTTCAGCCATTACCATGCCAACTAGTTCGATGAGTACATCAGTTAGCCAATCACAAGCTTCATCAGTTTCTAAACCATCTAGTCTGCCAGTCAGTGGTTCATCGTCAGTAGTCTCATCACAAAAGTTTAGTCCTGCTTCGCCGTCATCAAATTCATCACAGGCTGGAGCATCAAGACCAAGAACAACTTTTACCGCCATTCCAAAACCATATTCTCCTACAAAATCTATGCCAAGTCCTTTGACCCCTGAATCCCCTAAATACCGCATTCCTCCTAGTCAAATGTCAGTTGCTGGTGGTGATAATAGGCGAAGTTACCCTCAGACGAAACCAACATCCAAAGATGCAAGACCAAAGAAGGTGCCTCCGCCACCACCTCCAAGGAAGAGTAGCCGGCTACCAGGGCATGCTGTAATGGCTGTCAATGCAGCTACTGCTAATGGACAACTTAAGTCTAAATCCGCTGATTCCAAAATACTTCAATCATCTATCTCTGTTGATACCAAGAGACATTCTGACATCATTAAGCCACCCAAACAATTTGCTAATATAGAATTAGAAACCAAAGTAGAAAGAAAATCTAGTATAGGATCATTAAAACAATTCACCACACCTTTGTTGGAGAGTAAGAGAGATAAATCCATTGACAAGGAAACTTCATCTGAAATCAAAGATAAAAAACCACCCGAAATGGTCGGGAAAAAATTCTCATCATCCAATTTAGATTCTGCTGATAAAGGATTGAAAACTGTTGAAAAGGATATGACTCTTCAAGGAGATGAACACTTGGAGGAAGTCGGAGATACTCCTAGAAAAGTTGTGAACGGAAAAGTTACAAATATAAGTGCGGAGAAGATGTCCCGTTCTACGAGAGGAGATAGTGTTGAAAGTACTAGCAGCAGTTCCAGCAGTATTGATTCTCAGCATGAAATGGTCTGGGTCAAACAGAATGATGAAGACACAGATGCAAGCTCCTCAGTGTCTCAGAGCAGTGCAGACAGAACTGACCAATCAGTTCCATCCATTACAAGTTCACAGACAGCATCTGATGATAAATCAAAAACTAGCGACTCTTCTGGAGGAGGTAGGAAACCTCGTCCTCCACCTCCAGAAAGAAGATCTAGTTTATCTTCAAAGTCTAGAACTGAATCAGAACCTGAGGACACGGGACTGGCTGATACTAAGGGCAGCATAGATAGATTGGTTTAATGTTACGTGGTATTACAAACGATGTGTTTGATTTTCTCCACCCAATTATTTTGGGTGGTACTCTTTATTTGTATGAAGTTTAAATGTTGATGTTATTTAATGTATGAAAGGACAGTCTGTCATTTTTTCACTGGTTGTCACAATTAAGAGGTCTCTTACAAAACATGTGCTGAAGGTGCAGTTAGAATTTTTTTTAAATGATTACTAGAACACTGACTTCTCTGAATTGGAACCTTTTTTGTGAAGAGTTCCTGACGAGTCTCATTTTTGCAATATCGGTATGTAGCATAAAAAATATGAATTTTTTTGGTATAGAGAAGATCCAATTATTTAAAAAAAAAAAAATTTTTCCATCTAAGATCAATCTCTTGTGATCTCAGTTCAGTGATTGGTTCAGTTGATCATGGGAAATTTTTCAGGATAGATCAGAATGGTTGAATGTTGATGTTGTATGACTGCCGGGAATATAATTTATTAGTGTATTCAACGTTATAACTGTTTTGTTCTATCAGTGCAATACTTGTACCTGGGTTTAATTTATTTTACATATAATCTCAAACTGTCTGTAAGAGTTAAGTCCCTTTGTGTGTGATAATTTTCTTTCCCACTTTTATTCATTAAATACTTATGGTTTAAGTTCAATTTTTGATATTCGAAATCTGAAACAAATCTTTTTTCAAGTTCTCAGGACCTGTACTACTAGTAAAAAATTTCGTCAATCTTATTTGATACCTAATTTGTTTCGTATCTTGTTTGATTCATTGACTGTACAGTTCGGTTTATTTTAAATCCGTTTTGGTTTCAAGAAACAATGAGACCTTGATATCTATTGAGATATTGCCAGTCTTTTATTCGGAATTCAGTATTGCCTGAATTTCACTGGATTTAAAAGTGATGTGAACCTAGTAAATGATAAACAAGGATTTTTTTTATGTACAAGTGTTAATTTAAGAGAGATCTTGTGTTGAATTGTATGGTGTGTTTAAATCTTTGTGATCATCTAAAATATATAAATTTCCAAATGTGTTCAGTATGATTCTGTATAAAAAATTCTATAAGAAATAGTGGAATGATAAACATTTGAGATAGTTTCAAAATTTTGAGATTATTTGTTGTTTGAAAAGTGTACTCGTTTTATTACCTGAACTGGAATGGATAATATAGGCATAGCTTGATCATATTTTTAGTTTGAACTGTCCATAATTTGAGGCTAATATTTCCACAATTCTTAATGCATTTTGTGAGAATTTACCTGGCTTGATAATTTATAGATATTTATACATTGATAAAATTGGTACCATTTCAAAGTCATTCATTTTAGTGTAAAGTAGAAACAGTAAAATGTCAAGTGACATCACAGAAACCCAAAACTGTGAGACTTTTGTCATTACCGGTAAGTATACATTCATGATATAACATGCATTGGGACAATTAGCAGGAAATATTTTTATGATTCATCTAATGGCAATCATCTTATACTATGTATTTCATTTTTGTGTTTTATTTTGAAACAACTTTATTAGTTTTCATGGAGGCTAGGGAGTTTTTACTCTATATTAAGATGCAGACTTTCAATTTGTTACATGAAGGCTAGAATTATATCAGTTTTTAACGACTGTTATCATGAGCTATTCAATTTAATTACGGTTTGTTTACATAGTTGCGTTTCATGATGATGATTCATTTAGTTCAGGAATTTTTGGAGTATGACAGCAATCATAAAACTAGCTGATTTCAAAATGATAAGGCTGTGTCGTAATAATTTTTATGATATTGTTAGGTATGTGCATTGTGTTTAAAATAATATTTCATCTTAAGATTTTGTTTTGTTTCTTAAATAGGTTGTTAACATCATGAAATATGGCCATGTTTGGGTGTAAATTGGATCCTGGTGGCATGTTGCGATACATCAGTGAATTGTTAGTAGTTTGTTCATATTTGAAATATCAATAGTGGTGCCACCTTCACAGTCCATGTCATGGATCGGGGATATACACATCAGTCGAGCGATACATTTGTGCTCTCTACAAGTATTTGAAATGTTGGCAATATTTAGTGATGCCATTTTATCGGTTCACATCATAGATAACGGAAATAGCTATTGTTGGTGGCCCTTTATTTGGGGGTCAATATTATTATGCTGTATGTACATTGCTTGCAATATTTATAACAAATTAACCTGTTAAGTATATATTACAAATATTTGATACTTCGATTTCTCAGTATTACGTGTAAATCAAATTAAAATTATGATGAGTTACAGCTATTTTTAACCCTATACATAGAAATGTATTTGCATCAACTGACATTGTAAAACTTGGGTCTTCAAACTTATTCAATCTTTATTACTGAAAATAATAAATGTACTGGAATTAACCAGATGTTTTTTGTCTGAATTTAAATTTGTAGTTTCCTATTTAAATTTGTTTAGGATAAAATAATTTGAAAAATTAATCCAGCATCTATATCGAATCATAATTGGACTCATTATAGGCTGGAAGGGATATCATTTTTGTCTACTCATTACGAAACTACAATCATTTGATTATTACTTTTAGTTTGTAATTTTGAGTTTTTGACCGCAGGGTTTTGAGATGAATGAAGATATTACAGTATATTGACCACAAGTTTATGATATCAGTTTGATGCCTGGCCTGTGTTTGCTTGTATGATTTTTACATATGTTATGTAGTATAACAATACATGTAAATATGTACAAAATATTACAAATCATAGGTAAAAATCATATGTATGTACAGTTGACTCTTATTTGAACACACATATTGATTGTTTGAAATTTAATATGTTTCCAATTCAATTTTAACTTCAGAAATTTGCAATGTTTATCTTCTAAATGAAATAATTTATACTTTCTGAGAAGGTAGTGTATAAAGATTGTAAATTATTTAACCAAGTCTCAAATCAGAGACCTTTTGTTCAGGTTTTTATAAGTTGAACTTACATGAGCTTTCCAATACAGTTCATTTTCAATGTAATTTATTTTCTAAAAAGTTGTCTGTAGCAATGAATTTTTTTTTACTACTCTGAAATAACATTCTAGACATAAGTAAATGTTACTTGTGTGAATAGATGTTTCTGGTCGGTTCATTGTTTTGTAAATAGAGGGTTCAACGCAACAATGTCGTAACTCGTATTGAAATAAGAACAAGTTACAACAGTGTTGCACTGAGCCCTTGAAATGTGAGATCTCTATCCAAAGTTGTTGTTTATCATTCGCATATATATAGTGCGATTTTATTAAACTGTCAAAGCTGTTAGGTTTGATTACTTTCGTAAGTTATAGATAATTGTCGTTTGAGTTATATCAACACATTGATTGGAACATTCCATAACAGTAAAATAAACGAAAACTTCGACTGCGATACGAAGCTAAAAATAATCGCATCCAGCATCCGTGTAATTATTCAGCTTTGACAGGTTAATAAAATCGCACTATATCTCTGTTAACGTGTCACTCATTTTTTAAATTGAATTGTATACCATGTTTGGTTTTAGTTTTACTAGAATATTGTGAAAGTTGAGACGTTAAGAGATTTATGTGAGGGATTACTAATGAGAACTCTGGATAGAGATGGGTTAACAAGAGGTCTAGAATTTTGAGAACCAATCAGATATTGTCCCTTAATTTTTAGTGCAATATTGAGTGTTCAAAGAAGTTTGACTAGTACAAGCACATTCTGGTGGAACAAAGTAAACAAATAGAAACTTAATCCATAAATGATTATCAGAAAGAAAAGCAAACACAAGCAAATTGTTTTGAAAACATTTATTCATGTCTTAAAATGTATAACCAACAAATATCATTCATAACACACATTTAGTACTATAATTATATCAAACAAATTCATCATTTATTTATATCAGAATTAAGATACAAACATCGCAAATAAATTCATTATTCAAAAATCACACAAGAATTCAACAGGAGAGCATTTAAAAAAAAAAAGAAAAACGCCCAGATTCACGGCGAAAATTTCCATAAGTGCATACACTTTACACAAACCACTGAACGTGTAAGAGTCACCCTTGTAATATCTCATTTATAAAATGTTCCTAAATTATGCAGTTATATTACATCCAAAAATTGCTATCTCTTACAAATAACCACATGCATACAATACAAAATCTCATTTTAACAATATTTACAGTAAATATCTTCCTAATAATTGCAACAGCTTCTACACAGGAAATATTTCATATACACAATAATATAGATACAATCAGATTATATACAATACATGATAAATCTCCCTTTACAAGCAACTCTCATTTTTGTAAATATTCAGCATACCCTAAAAAAATACATGCTGCACAAAACCCCTAATCAAAAATTGAATCCTTACTTTTTATGATTTCCTACAAGAAAATGCTGAAGTATTGATAAATTCTAGAGTTCTCTACATTTTTATTCTGGGCAAACTTTGTCCTTCCTAAAATGTGTCTCGTAAATAAGAAAGCTAAAAGGAGCCGTACAAACAAAATCCTAGCAAATAAGTAAAATTAAATTTTTTGACCTACCTACCTACCCAGTGCTAAAATTCTGGGTCGGAGCACTCCAAAACAAACTTATAAGAAAGATAAGAAAGCCAAAAAAATTAAAAATCCTTGTCATTGATTGTATAAGAATGTTGGGCAAGCACTAATTATGAATTTAACGACCAATGATTAAATATTTAGACCAGTCAATAGACAAAAAATTGTTCTGAAAATACAGTTCAATTAGGTCTTGTTTACAAGAAAGGACGTCAATTTTAATGCTATCTGACGAAAAATGAAGTTGCATCTTGTTTCAAAATTTCTAAAAATACAGGGGCAGATAACTCTTCAAAAAACACGACACCAAGTTCAATAAATGTATATGCCCCTAGTGACAGCTTGACCTCATACGGATGGACAGACAGCTGTAAAAGATTATCACAGAATGGCCCCACATCATTTGATGCCCGGGGCATAAAAACCTATTATTTATTGATCTTTACTTTTCCATAATTTGAAAGCAGGTGACAGAGTAACATTAAAACAAATTCACAAACAAGTATCAGAAATGTCAGGGCTGACCAAAAAATAAATAATTTTATAATTTCAACTGAATTTCTTGTAATTATAATGGAATGCCTTGAAGTAAATTGAAATATGCAAAAATCTCTCAAAAATATTAAAATAGCACATTTAAACTGTAGCAGAACAGATCAGCACTTGTTATTAATTCCAGATATAATCTTAAAGGGAGATGATTCAGTACGAAAAATTACAAGAACCAAGAGAGTTAATTACTACTTATATATTAAGCCATAAAAAAATTATCTGCTTCTGGTTACTGGACCTACCCACAATTTTCCAGCGACCGTGAACTTTTTATTAACCCGAGGAACAGAAAATCCACCTTCTCACTCTTAACCTTTCCACACGCTTTCATGGACAAAAAAAGGCCCAAACTACCGATCCTATTTTTCATAAGCATGTCACCAGAAACAAAGAATTTATTTAGGCCTAAATATTTACCTAATTCATTTCATCTGATCAAATCATCATAGATACAGAACAATTATTTTATCAATAATATGCTAGGAAACAAATCACAGTATGATAAACAAACATGATACTTGTAATAAAAAAAAAACAATCATGGAAAAAATGGATCTTTTTGTTGAATTTTGTGCATCAAAATAAGATACAGAAAAATACAAATATTCTGTATCAACCCCTCCCGTAAGAAATTACAATCTTAAAATTTATAAATGGTTAACATGATTAAATGAGAATTAAAAAAGAAATCAGTGAAGTTAGTACTTCGCAGAGTACCCTTCATTAAAAAAAAATACATTTTCTGATTAAAATGCGGACGATTTACATATAATTCAAACTATCAAAATATTATTCAAAATATAATGGACAATGTATGCTTTTAAAAGTAAGTTTCTTCAAATGATCAGTTTAGCAATTTTTTATTCTTATGCCTGCAACATGGCCAGCCTTTGAAATGAAGTTGGTAAAAAAATATGTTAAACTTGTAAGAATTATCCCAAAATTCACTGAAAAAGGGGATAAATTTCCATAAATAGACATTAATGTTTTTCATGATTCTCAATAATCTATCATATGTCTACTAATGCCACATCAAGTAAATAGTTTCCATCATCATAAAAATATTCCGTCTCTCAATAAGCCATAATAAACAACTGGTTTTTTAAATCAAGTCATGCCATTTGCCAATTGCATCTTGTCATAGAAGTGACAATGTCTTAATATCACAACATGCAGCCATTATAACTTAGCGGGTCACATGGGGGCGTGGCATGAAGTAATTCTCCACCATTCAAAGACAGACAAAACATGCAGTTTTCTGGTGGATCAGCAGTTGTTACGATAGTTTTGATTGACCATGTGTTGAAGCCCACAGTTGTTGTCGAGAAATCTGTCACGAGAAGGAATTCTTTTTTTCCCCTTCTGAAAAACAAAAAAATATTAAAACACAATAATAACAGACATTGCAATTTGCAACTTACTCCATCGATGTTTTACTAGACATTTTTATACATCGAAATTTTTCTTAAGAAAACTTCTAAATTCTTCTATTCAGTAGGTATAAACAATTTTCAAAAAGAATCAGTGCCAAGTTCACCATACCAGTATTCCTGGACTGTAAACTAACCAGTACTAATCTTCTATTCAAATACAAGATCATTACATATTTATTTAAACTAGCTATATATAAATATAGCTGTACAGTTAAACATTTTAAAAACATTTTTCATAGCTTCAGTAGAAGTGCATTCGATTCCAAATAAAACCTAATTTACACTCACCATTTTCCATTGGTTCAAGTATAAGTGTGTTGAGGAGATCAGAGAGAGATACTATTCCTACAACATGGTCTTCCTCATCTACAATGACCAATCTATGAACTTCTGCCTTCACTATCTTGTCTACAACTACTTTCAATGAATCTGTCTCATAACATTTCACTACACCTTCAAACCAACTTGCCTGTAAATAAAGAGTTAGAAATATCAGCCATAACATTAAAAGATATAACCAGAGTAATAATTGGAAAATGTTGGTTGTATACTAATGTAGAACAGGTACCAGAATCAAGAATTCATTATTGACCATCCTTAATGCGAACTGTTTGGAAGGTACTAATTACTGTCTGAATGGTTGGTACTAAGTAGAGACTTGAAGCTAACTGTCTGATTGGATGGTACTAAGTAGAGACTTAAAGCTAACTGTCTGATTGGTTAGTACTAAGTAGAGACTTAAAGCTTACTGTCTCATTGGTTGGTACTTAGTAGAGACTTAAAGCTTACTGTCTGATTGGTTGGTACTAAGTAGAGACTTAAAGCTTACTGTCTGATTGGTTGGTACTAAGTAGAGACTTAAAGCTAACTGCCTGATTGGTTGGTACTAAGGAGAGACTTAAAGCTTACTGTCTCATTGGTTGGTACTAAGTAGAGACTTAAAGCTATCTGTCTGATTGATTGGTACTAAGTAGAGACTTAAAGCTAACTGCCTGATTGGGTGGCACTAAGTAGAGACTTAAAGCTAACTGTCTGATTGGATGGTACTAAGTAGAGACTAAAAGCTAACTGTCTGATTGGGTGGCACTAAGTAGAGACTTAAAACTAACTGTCTCATTGGTTGGTACTAAGTAGAGACTTAAAGCTATCTGTCTGATTGATTGGTACTAAGTAGAGACTTAAAGCTAACTGCCTGATTGGTTAGTACTAAGTAGAGACTTAAAGCTTACTGTCTTATTGGTTGGTACTAAGTAGAGACTTAAAGCTTACTGTCTGATTGGTTGGTACTAAGTAGAGACTTAAAGCTAACTGTCTGATTGGTTGGTACTAAGTAGAGACTTAAAGCTAACTGTCTGATTGGTTAGTACTAAGTAGAGACTTAAAGCTTACTGTCTCATTGGTTGGTACTTAGTAGAGACTTAAAGCTTACTGTCTGATTGGTTAGTACTAAGTAGAGACTTAAAGCTTACTGTCTCATTGGTTGGTACTAAGTAGAGACTTAAAGCTTACTGTCTTATTGGTTAGTACTAAGTAGAGACTTAAAGCTAACTGCCTGATTGGTTAGTACTAAGTAGAGACTTAAAGCTAACTGCCTGATTGGTTAGTACTTAGTAGAGACTTAAAGCTTACTGTCTGATTGGTTGGTACTAAGTAGAGACTTAAAGCTTACTGTCTCATTGGTTGGTACTTAGTAGAGACTTAAAGCTTACTGTCTGATTGGTTGGTACTAAGTAGAGACTTAAAGCTAACTGCCTGATTGGTTAGTACTAAGTAGAGACTTAAAGCTTACTGTTTGATTGGTTGGTACTAAGTAGAGACTTAAAGCTTACTGTCTGATTGGTTGGTACTAAGTAGAGACTTAAAGCTAACTGTCTGATTGGTTGGTACTAAGTAGAGACTTAAAGCTAACTGTCTGATTGGTTAGTACTAAGTAGAGACTTAAAGCTTACTGTCTGATTGGTTGGTACTAAGTAGAGACTTAAAGCTATCTGTCTTATTTGGTGGCACTAAGTAGAGACTTAAAACTAACTGTCTCATTGGTTGGTACTAAGTAGAGACTTAAAGCTAACTGTCTTATTGGTTAGTACTAAGTAGAGACTTGAAGCTTACTGCCTGATTGGTTGGTACTAAGTAGAGACTTAAAGCTTACTGTCTGATTGGTTGGTACTAAGTAGAGACTTAAAGCTAACTGCCTGATTGGTTGGTACTAAGGAGAGACTTAAAGCTTACTGTCTCATTGGTTGGTACTTAGTAGAGACTTAAAGCTAACTGTCTGATTGGGTGGCACTAAGTTGAGACTTAAAGCTAACTGTCTGATTGGGTGGCACTAAGTTGAGACTTAAAACTAACTGTCTGATAGGGTGGCACTAAGTCGAGACTTAAAGCTGTCTGATTGGGTGGCACTAAGTTGAGACTTAAAACTAACTGTCTGATAGGGTGGCACTAAGTCGAGACTTAAAGCTGTCTGATTGGGTGGCACTAAGTAGAGACTTAAAACTAACTGTCTGATTGGGTGGCACTAAGTAGAGACTTAAAACTAACTGTCTGATAGGGTGGCACTAAGTTGAGACTTAAAACTAACTGTCTGATTGGGTGGCACTAAGTTGAGACTTAAAGCTAACTGTCTGATTGGGTGGCACTAAGTAGAGACTTAAAGCTAACTGTCTGATTGGGTGGCACTAAGTAGAGACTTAAACCTAACTGTCTGATTGGTTGGTACTAAGGAGAGACTTAAAGCTATCTGTCTGATTGGTTTGTACTAAGTAGAGACTTAAAGCTAACTGTCTGATTGGGTGGCACTAAGTAGAGACTTAAAGCTGTCTGATTGGGTGGCACTAAGTAGAGACTTAAAACTAACTGTCTGATTGGGTGGCACTAAGTAGAGACTTAAAACTAACTGTCTGATAGGGTGGCACTAAGTTGAGACTTAAAGCTAACTGTCTGATTGGGTGGCACTAAGTAGAGACTTAAAACTAACTGTCTTATTGGTTAGTACTAAGTAGAGACTTGAAGCTTACTGCCTGATTGGTTGGTACTAAGTAGAGACTTAAAGCTTACTGTCTGATTGGTTGGTACTAAGTAGAGACTTAAAGCTAACTGCCTGATTGGTTGGTACTAAGGAGAGACTTAAAGCTTACTGTCTCATTGGTTGGTACTTAGTAGAGACTTAAAGCTAACTGTCTGATTGGGTGGCACTAAGTAGAGACTTAAAGCTAACTGTCTGATTGGGTGGCACTAAGTTGAGACTTAAAGCTAACTGTCTGATTGGGTGGCACTAAGTTGAGACTTAAAACTAACTGTCTGATTGGGTGGCACTAAGTTGAGACTTAAAACTAACTGTCTGATTGGGTGGCAC
The DNA here is from genome assembly GCA_964023205.1 of Lutraria lutraria. Taxonomy (NCBI): domain Eukaryota; kingdom Metazoa; phylum Mollusca; class Bivalvia; order Venerida; family Mactridae; genus Lutraria; species Lutraria lutraria. The sequence goes on along the minus strand of OZ026848.1, from coordinate 29,479,502 downwards.
TAAGTAGAGACTAAAAGCTGTCTGATTGGGTGGCACTAAGTAGAGACTTAAAACTAACTGTCTGATTGGGTGGCACTAAGTTGAGACTTAAAACTAACTGTCTGATTGGGTGGCACTAAGTTGAGACTTAAAGCTAACTGTCTGATTGGGTGGCACTAAGTAGAGACTTAAAGCTAACTGTCTGATTGGGTGGCACTAAGTAGAGACTTAAACCTAACTGTCTGATTGGTTGGTACTAAGGAGAGACTTAAAGCTATCTGTCTGATTGGTTTGTACTAAGTAGAGACTTAAAGCTAACTGTCTGATTGGGTGGCACTAAGTAGAGACTTAAAGCTGTCTGATTGGGTGGCACTAAGTAGAGACTTAAAACTAACTGTCTGATTGGGTGGCACTAAGTAGAGACTTAAAACTAACTGTCTGATAGGGTGGCACTAAGTTGAGACTTAAAGCTAACTGTCTGATTGGGTGGCACTAAGTAGAGACTTAAAACTAACTGTCTGATTGGGTGGCACTAAGTAGAGACTAAAAGCTGTCTGATTGGGTGGCACTAAGTAGAGACTTAAAACTAACTGTCTGATTGGGTGGCACTAAGTTGAGACTTAAAACTAACTGTCTGATTGGGTGGCACTAAGTTGAGACTTAAAGCTAACTGTCTGATTGGGTGGCACTAAGTAGAGACTTAAAGCTAACTGTCTGATTGGGTGGCACTAAGTAGAGACTTAAACCTAACTGTCTGATTGGTTGGTACTAAGGAGAGACTTAAAGCTATCTGTCTGATTGGTTTGTACTAAGTAGAGACTTAAAGCTAACTGTCTGATTGGTTTGTACTAAGTACAGACTTAAGTCAATCATCTTATGATTCATTTAATTTAACTTAATTTATTCTTAATACATGTTCACACAAGAAACAAGCTGTGGAAGTGTACATTAATTCGTCACAAAATGTAATTGGGTGATGTACTCAACTTTACATGACATGTCACAGAACTTTGACTATGGTTAATCTTGATGTAATAATTCATTAAGTCTCTATACAATGATAAACATATAGATAAATCTGTAACTTACCCCCATTCTGTGCTGTAAAGCTTGTTGTATGGTAATATCAAGATTGTTGTAGGTCTTCTCAGCTGCCAGATTCTGTAACACACAGAACATTGGTTAAGCTAATAGTTTTTGGGGGGATGGGGCCTAAACCCAATATTTTAGCTTCGTTTTAACCGAACAAGATCTGCATCATTGCTAATACAATCACATAAATTTCTACAATAGAATATGTATGGTGTTACGTAATTATCTCCTTGTCTTATATTATGTCCTTGTCTTATGTTCAAATGTAAACAACTATATTCTATTAAATTTATTGACATCTAATTTTGGATTTTGGTCTAAACATAAAATTACTCTCCCCTTCTCTGATTTCCACCACTCCATTCAATTGTTTTGAGAGGAGCTATATTCTGGTCTGTAGCCTGATTGGCTGATAAGCCAGGCGAATCCCAGTTAAACCCTATAACAATGGTTGACAGATAATAACCTAAGCTGTGTGGTTGGGGTGCCTGCCTCCAGATCAGGAGATCATAGTGGAGTTTCTGTTTAACAAAATAATACAATCTCAAACACATAGTCTTTTACTAGAACTGCAATTGGTTACACGATTCTTATAAATAGTAATATCAGATGACAAGTACTTACAATAACGTCAAACTTGGCATAGATATCAACAACTTTTCCTTCATCATCTACAACTGGTAGAGCTGATATTCTGTGTTCAACAAACATATTTAAAGCATCATAAACAGAGGTATCACGCTTTGCCTGAAAAATAAATAAGTTTGTGTAGTAATGCAGTGTTTAGAAATATCCCAGAGTGTGTGTTTTTATTCCCACATAATTTCTGCCAAATGAATAGATTTACCCAACTCTACACAGTTGTTGTTCATTATCCATGATATGGCACATATCTTATCAGTGTCACCTATCACCATTTATCATTCATTGGTTGTGATTAAATGAAAATCAATTTAATCAAATTAACTTCAGCATTCTACAGCCATCACTTCTATAGTGCTCAGTGCGCATAAATTTTGATACGGGCAAAAGTACTACGTTTTTCTACATCCGCTGTGTAATTATTAAAATTGTTCCCCTTCCATGATGCAGAACAAGTCTTTGTAAGTTCAGTTTCCATGAGTACTTTAAGTACTTTGATACTTACAGTGATCACCTTATCGTAAGTACCAATTTTTAATTCTTTGATTGTTTCATTCCAGAAGCTAGGCGTCGGAAGATCATTAATCTGTAAAGAAAAATTAAGTTTAATGTGTAAATCAAATCACAATAAAGTAAAACTTTGTTAGTATGAGCATCAAAATTTCGAGCACTAGGCTTATCTTATGTTTTCTTAGGTTGCACCATGAGCCGTGATCATATGGTAATTTCTCTAGCTTTTACAGTTGGGGTAGACCCTAGCTAGGCATACACAAGGTTGAACCACTAACTTCCCTTAGCTTACTGGCCTTGAAATTACATAACTTGAGAACGGTCTCTGAGCTCAAATCTCAATTCCATTCTACATGTGTGATGGATGAGAAGAGTTGAAATACATGTACAGATCAATTATGCTGATAGGCGATCATGAAAATCATTATTGTCTGATCATAATTAACTAAGAACTAAGACAAATATGAGATTTGACCTTGGAGACCAATCTGAAGTCTCGCATCAGTGGAATTTAGTGGGATTCAAACGCACAACATTACAGTGCCACTGATTATTAGTAAGAGACTTTTGAACCACATTTGTTGTTTCTTCACTTTAGATTAGCTCAGAAGACCTGATCTTCAATTACAGTACAACCTCTCCAGAGCGACCCTCTGTAGAGCAACAACCTCTATAACAACACCTTCAAAATTTTCCTGAGCTGATATTTACTATAGATCAAACCTCTGTAGAGCAACAACCTCTAAACAACGGTCAATATTTGCAGCTCCCATAGGGTGTTGTTCTACAGAGGTTGTACTGTATATATATCATAAATAGATAAAATGATGCAACAGAGGACAAAATGTTACCAAGAAATAAAAGCTGTATTTACTTACATATAGATACAAAAATCTAAGAATTCTCTTGTGAGTAAGAATATAGATAGCGTTTCCTGTCATTTTATCAACGACTGGTAGACGATGAACATGGTTATGTATCAAAGTCTTGATTGCTTCAAATAAACTTGCATCAGGATCAATACACACAAATGGTCTCTGTTTGTCCTTCAAAACATCTGTAATAAATAGACGGATCAATAATGTTCAAGTTTCAAAGTTAAAGATTAACAAAGAAATAAAGGTACACAGGGATGAAGTAAAGAATGTAGGTCAGTGAAATAAAGATATAAAAATTCCGAAATCTACTGAAATAAAGATACATAGAAATGAAGTAAAGAATGTAGGCCAGTGAAACAAATATATCCAGTAAAGGCTGAATCTACTGAAATAAAGTTACACAGTGATGAAGCAAAGAATATAGGACAGTGAAATAAAAATATGTAATAAAAACTGAAATCTAGTGAAATAAAGATTCACAGTGATGAAGTGAAGAATATAGGACAGTGAAATATAGATATAAAATAAAGACGCAAGTCTAGTGACATAAAGATACAATGAAAAGGATTAAGAACATTCAGAATAGGTAAGCAGTTAGATAAATGATGAGTAGTGACACTAACCTCTCCATTTTTCAATATTGTGTTCTTCAAGCTCATCCATTTTCACCTGTAAATAGACAAAAATAAACAAAAACTTAAAAATAATGGTATGTTCAATATTCTAACAAAAAATTCAACTTGTTTTAATATATGATTATTATAAAACAGCAGCTAAAACACTTTTAACTGGCATAACAAATCTACAGGCATTTTGTTATCAGATTTCTAGTCTTAAAAAAAGGTGAGGTATTTTCTTTTTTAACTAAATATAATGTCACACTGCGCTAGAAAATGGAAACTCGATCATAAACTATTCTATAAAGCAAAATACAAAAAAAAAACTTTAAATACTAGCATGAGCAAGCAGGTAAAAAAAATAATTTTAATGACCAGTAAGACAGGCCATTACATGTGTAGCTAAAGAATTATGTTACCTCCAGTAGCACTCATTGTAATCTAGTGTCCCGACAAAGATATTCTTGGACCAAGCGCAGACACAAATTTGTAAATCTAATAATACACTAGGAATTATATTATCCTAACCATTAATTCCTAGTTCAAACAAATTTCCCAGAATTCCATAAATAGAAAAATGGCCATCACTTTCATCAGTTTTTTTTACTGACACTTCTACATAATTTACAATTCTATCACTTAGCAACCAGACGACCTAAACCATCAGCGCTTAATAATTCTTCCATAAGTGGCAAATAACTAATTATAGGAATTCACCCAGCGGAAAATAATATTGACATTAGTAGAGCAAACCAGAAGACGATGCAGACAATTGTTTTCAAATTGATAAAATTTATCGTGCGGCGAAAAGCAACGTTTAACATCCAAAGTTGCAGACTAAAAACAGTTGCACAGGTAATTACAAATCTCCCAACAGAAAATGGAAAAAAAGCATCTTTCCAAATAAGGTACAAACTTTGTCTGGTAAATTAGACCTTCAGTTTGTTTTCTATTTCAGTGAGCAAGGATAAGAACACACACAGAGTCTTGTTATGTAAGTGAATTATAACAAAAAGCTATCTTTGTCTGGTTACAATAATTCCACTTGAGGAACTACATCTCTAATTAGCGGGTAGACCATTACTCGGTTAATCAGATGCAGTTTAATATCCAGCTGAAACCAGTTATTTCAAGAAACCCCAAACGGCTCTTACATGCCTTGTGTGTCACTGTATGTGAATGGTTGAATTAAGTGTGTAACTTATAAAATAAGTACCCTCAAAGCAAGGATAAATATATAAGCACCAGGCTACAAGCACTAAAACAAAGTAAGCTCCAAGACAAACACCATCCCAAGTCCCTGTGTTCCTCTTTCATCTTGGGACACTTCTACACATTTCTAAACTACAGCTATATCATACCAAGAAACCATATAAAACATGATCAACTTTATACATAGAAATATAATTTATTTATCTGTTGTCTAATGGCCCATTCAACAGCAACAGGCATTCAGAGACGCCACAGGGAGAGGGGAGATAAGATACAGGAGAACCAGGCATTTATATCCCTACTCCTTTCCTGGTACCATATTATGCCAGTGTAAAGCATGCCTCACCCATTTCCTGTGATTTTCTAGACACAGTTCTTGGATTGGTAGTTGGGATTGGGACAATGTAAAAGTGAAGCCTAGCATTGAACCCGCAACTTTTCATTTAGTAGTCCAGTGCGTTACCACTCGACCACCGATCACCCCACACATTGCAATATAAACAATCACAGATACATGGTTGTAAAGTTAAGCAAAAACAACAGTTTTTTTCTTTGTTCTGCTAAAAAAAAGCAGAGGTCAATTCACCTTACAAGTGATCCTGGATGGTATTCTAACCAGTACTAACTTTCCTGGCAACTTCTACACACGTCGAGGGAAATCAACACTTTTGTCGAATTTTCATGGAATGGTATGACCTATCCACAGTCCCGACCTGGTGCTGATTCGTCAAATGCATTTGGAACTATACAAGCTGTATGGCTTATAATCGGTAAAACAAGGGCAGTAACTCTTACTACACTTAATAAAATAAACACAGAATTAAATCCCTTTGTTAATGCACTCTTTCATAATGAGAATTCATTAATCCAATGCAGGTGAAATTCAACTCATGCAGTGCAATTTTGGTTTTAAAAAACAAACATTTTGTTTTGGAACATGTGAAAAAGTGCACAATTAAAAATGCGCTTATCAGTGACAATAACTTAGTACACATATAATTGGATCTAAAAAGGAAGTAAAAAAAGGGAGTATAATTATAATTATGTATAATATCGAATATATGCAACGCTTATAAGTTGTAAAGCTATAAATAGGTTTCCCAGATTAACTTAATGTACACCATAATATAAATATATAATAATATACTTATACAGATATAAATTTACAAAGGGGCTCCTTAGGGGTTCACAACCTCTTCAGTAAAATGAGTAAAAATATCGCAATAAATATTAGTTCGTTAATATTTTACTTCCATATGAAGCATGTTATACCAACAAAAGGTTTTTAGGTATAATGCAACTAAAATTCAAGCAAACAAAGGCGTTTGGGTATAAAACTTAAAGCAAAAACTAAACATGAAACCATGATAACAAGACAGAGAAGTAAAACAGTGTAACAGTATAAACGTATGTGCTGCAATAACATCCGTAACTATGGTTACCGATACATAGTAACGTACATGATGTTACATATATAAATCCGAGAGAGAAAGAGCGAGAGTAAAAAATGTTAATCTAGACACATAATACCGAATAATCTTGGTTTAACGTAGACATGGGGGGCGTGATATATATAATAAAACACAGTCACTTACATGATGTCTTTTATCTCGTTCCTGGGTGGTTAATTAAAACAAAATATACAGATTTATGAAGCTTTTATAAACTGCATGAATCTTGACAAGTTTATTGTAAAGACAAAATTATAAAGAAAACTGATTGTGATAGAGAAATAAATAAACAAGCCAAGTTAACAAAACTAAAACTGAGAAATAGTACACATGTATTGTTACGATATATACCTACATATAATTGTTATATTATATACTGGTAGATTAAAAAAGACACCCTCAGACCCCAAGGGTAAAGAAATGGACTTAAGGAGAATTGTCAGCATGTCATTGGTCAATATTTTGGTAGAGTTTTGAAACAACCAATCAGATGCCTCGATTATTACATAGGTTTACTGAGAGCAAAAACGATGTATTTAGTCAGTTACATCTTACTGCCATGTGTCCCCTAATCTGGTCCCTTCTTGTTTCAATATACAAATGATCATGAAGATGATTGTGGAGCAATGTTGTGTTAAGCAAATATATGAAGCATAAACCCAGGGATTAAAACCAATTGCTATCTCCATTTTTACCCAAAAGGCCATGTTAAAGCAATTTGAAGTTTTGATGTGCAGGAGTTTGTAAGCGCTGTTTGTAGATATTTAGTCTTTAATAGCATTTTAAAGGCAAGGATGGCTTATAAAGATATACAGCATCCTTCTCACATTGAATAAACCCAAAACAGACCTTCTGATTAATCTTGTTAACAGACAAATATCTCTCATTCTCTTACAATGATGGTAGTTATATTTCTAAGTTGACAATGTTAAAAAATTACCAAGAATTACTGTCATTTGTTTCTTTAAGAAACCAACAGAAGATTCTTTTGGAGACACAAATGTCTCTTATTGAGAAAATGTCAATATTTACCAGTACCGATAACAAATTAATGTATAAATCATCGCCATGACAACAGACATTTTATCACAGTAATGTGTTTTATAAAACCAAAATTCTTAACAAAACCATTGAAGATGAATAATGATGAAAATAGAACATGATGTAAATGGCTTATGGCATATAACAAATATATTTTTCAAAATATGCCTTTAAGCAGAGCCAAAACACCCTTTAGAATAGATCAAGGACTTAGCAACATTTCAGTTTGTTGTCATCCTTTTTTTTATTTATCTGTAGTTTAACATCCCATGTGACAGTTATGGTCTTTTCAAAGCCGCCCCAGCAAGAGGGAGTTAAGATACAGGTCGGGAGAACCACGCATTTATACCCCAGTTCTTTTCAAATAGGTTTTCCTGATTCTATTGCGTGTCTAGAGCAAAGCACCGATACACGCCTTGCCTTTTTCCTGTGATTTTCTTAACACAGTACTTGGCTCGGTAGTTGGGGTGGGGACACAGAGAAGGCGTCCCTGAGAAATTCGAAAGGCGGAGTCCAGAATATAAGTAGACCACTGACCACTCCTATACGCATAATACAATTGGTTGTACCAAAATTAAACCTAACATTAAACTAATGAAAAGAGAGGGTATGAAAATAAAGCAATAAGCAATCAAGAGATACATAATATCTATAAAGTTTACAACCAGAAACAAAAAAAGTACAATTTATCATAAATGGTTACCGTGGATACTTACATTAGGAGATGTATAGTACTTGTGAAGAATTGATATGAAGTCTGTTATGGTCAACATTCCTGGAATAAGTGAATAAAAGTAAAACCTAATTAAAACACCATCTTATTATAATGCCCTCATATTTTGAAGATGCAGTACAACCTCTCCAAAGCAACACCCTTTGAGAGTTGCAAAATTATGTTGTTGCTCTAGAGAAGTTTAATTAATAGTTAAATTGTGCAGTGGGGAAGAAATCATGCTGTTGTTGAATGGAGGTTGTTGCTCAATAGAGGGCTGCTCTGGAGAGGTTGACTGTATATGAAGATTTTTGGGGGTGGATGGGGGGGCTTAACATTCAATTTTTTTTACTGAAGTCCTTATTGTTCAAGTTGAAATATATTTTTTTGTAATCATACATAATGCTTGAGTTAATATTACTATGAGGAAACTACCAATAGACTAGAAATCTTGAATACAGTTAACAAAGGCCACCTTTGGGAAAGACAAAATGAGGCGAGGTGGCCTTTATAAGGGTGTCATTTTGTTCTAAATATTAATCAATAGGGTTTTAAAAGAATGACCTTTATTCACAGGGGGCCTTTATTTGGAGGTGGCTGCTCACACAGGTCTGACAGTATTTGAATACAATTTTGGCATGTACATATTATTATGCCTTCTTTCAAAGAACTTAAGATTGAATCTGCAGAAAATCAAATAAAATTATCACAAAATCCTGTACAAATACCTTCATAATCCTGTTTAGCACTGCTCCACAAGGGTGCCGCTCTAACACCATTGTATACCAGAGCAAAAAATGCCTTCTTCACCTGAAAATACATTTTATGAATAAATTAAATATTTTGGTATATCCCACTCATATTTTCAACAGACTTTCAGCTCTATACCGGCAGCCTAGTATTAAACCTTACAAGATGTCCTGGATTTAGTACCAACATAAACCTTGTTCTCCGCATGTCACTAACTGCCCATTCAACAGCTATGGTTATTTCAGTGTTGCCAAAGAGAGGGGACAGAAGATACAGGAGAACTATGCATTTATATCCTATATATATTTTAATAGTTTTTCATAGCAGATCGGTGTGACAGTATCTTACATTTTCTGGATTTCATGTCATACAAAATTATGAAAAGATACCAGTAACACTTTTTGAGCTTACAAACCATTGCTACTGGTAACATTTACCTTTCACACTTGGTCATAAATTCCAAAAACAAACAACAATTTACAAGCCGGGGGTAGTGTAAGAAATTCTAACTCAGTCAAGAATGTCAACAAAATAGGGCCCTTGGACCTAATATTTTCACCAGATTGCATTACAAATAATGAAAACACAAACCTCAAATACTAAAAGAAAACAAGGGACACAACTCATCAAGCACTGAGTAACATTGCATAAATCAATTTCAAGCTGAGAGTACTCTCCCTTTACTTTACAAAAAATAGCCTAAGCCATGTGGTAAACAATATTTCATTTTATCCACATTTTGTCTTTCCCGAGGGTGGTCACTTTTCACAGGTTTGACTGCAAACCTTAAGTTTATATTCTACAGTTAATTGAAATAAATAAAATACTTAAAGGCTTTAGAAGAAAATGGATGGAGATTTTCAAAAGACGGTTACGTTTCTAAAATGTATACTGCGATGGAAGTCGCTGCAGAAAAAGATAACAGCAACTTACCCTCTCTCAATATCATATCATAGCACATTATCTCATACTGACATAAAACATGCACAATTGCACACCATTCTTTCATTAATTTCCATCATACGCACACCACAAATAAAAACCAGAACTCTAAACATTTATACAACAGTTATGTGATTATTGCACGGCATTTTTCTCAAGGACGTAATTATTAACATTGTTTTCACATCAATTGCCAAATTTTAATAGAAATGTACAGACTTTTACAGTAACCAGAAGCCATTTTGTTGTGTTATATCAATTACAACTTCAGATATCAATCTCCCTCATACATTTCTTGGCAACCACTTTTTGAAAAGTGTTTGTAAATAGAAAAAACCTAGATACTGAAGTCAGTCACACAGATCATAACAAATAGACATACAATGCTAATCAGAAAATAAATTCTTTGCACAGATGTTGTTATGTATTCTGAGTTAGGAACAATGACCTAGTAAATGCTTTAAAACTATGTTAGGTTATATCCTACTAAATTTTTATAGACTTCAGGCCATTTTCACCCTATATATTACCAATGGCAGTTTATTGCCCCGTTCCCAATCCAAAATAGCAAATATATTCCAAATTAAATTTTTTCCCAAATTAGCGACTAAAAATAATGGGATACTCTTGATTTTCACGCTATACGCTGTTTTAGAACCAGATTTCGCAAAGCATATCACACAACAGTAAATATTCACAATTTTTTTTCCCAATTGTAACAAGGGGCCTTTCCTAAAATAGCTGGATAAAGCCGTGGACTTCCAACCTGGACCCTTTTATACCTTAATACCAAAGAAGAATCATTATAAATTCGTGTGACAACAGACCAGTCTTATAGAATGCAACATTTTCATTGGTCAATAAGTAACCATCCAATCAGATGCTTAGGTTTTGTCAAAATCTCCAGATTTAATCCCTAAGGGAGTCAAAGGCACGAGTCAGTAGTTTGGCAAACCTTTATAAATTTGATCCCCTATAAGCTTGATCCCTTAAATGATCAGACACATCTAACGTCTTAAGAATTGGTTATGCAAAAGGCCAAATATTTATCCAAGTAACTTGACTTAAGATTTTGAGGCAAAAACTATTAATCATAAAGTTCATGTCAAACTGAAGGTGACAGCATAAACACACAGTCATTACATGAATAAAACAAACTATAATTAGGTGATTAATAAAATGGGACAAATTTATCTTTTAATTGTATGTGACTGACAGAATGGAAATACAAGCATGACTTGATATAGGATTGCTCTAGTTTATGGCTAAAGGTGATGTAAAGGTCAAATGAACTATATTCAACTATTGTGACAACAGTTACTGTATATACCATATATATTATTAAACAACAAATTTCATTTCATTAAATTGACCTGTAGGATAGCTCTTAAATTGCCGTAACTATCAAGGTATTAACCTATTGATAATTAGATGTTGTGAAGATATGTATAGTTACATTGTCATGTTATTGTTCCTTTTTCCCCTAAAGATACAATTTTTCCCCTTTCTCGGGGCCCCTCCATCTTTACCATAAAGGTGAGAAAAAAACTGTGTTACTAAAACGTGAGAAGTTAAAATACTGGCAGATGCACAGCCTAAACCATTGACAAATAATTTTTCAGTCAGCTTTCCATATAAGGCAATACATGAACATGAAAATGACATTCTACAGCCTTAATGCTTATCCGACCTATTTAGTAGTCATGTTGTACATGAAATACAGAATACCAAACTTTCCCTAATTAACGCACACAGGGCATTACAACAGAAAGATTCTACAATACTGCGGGAATCATAAATTTTTGGGAATTTGGGAATTTAATTTCGGGGATTTTGTGGGTCAGCTCATCCATGAAATCAAATCCCACAAACTTATGTCCCCATGATATTGTCATTTTAGTAAAAGCCACGAAAATTGAGCCCCCCCCAATAAAAATACAGTAATAATTATATGAGTTTTTGATAAGAAAATCTTTTAACATGTTTATTAGAACTTCTTAATATTTTATCTTGAATACAGTATTTTGTTTTACACAAGCATTAGGGATGCTATAATTAACAGGAAAATGTTTATTATGATGTATTCGGTAAATCTCAACTTCAGTCAGTCAGCCATTTCTGTACATTTTGATTTTTTAACCCAAACAGACATGTTATCACCAAATAAAATCTTTTCAAACGCTCAACATTATTATGTAACAAAACGATTCAACCTGTTTATGACCACTCAGTGCAATAACAGCTTAGCAGAATAGAGAATTTAAGTCGGTAACAGCAATAATGCGAAGCGGTAAAGAAAATGTCCCGAACATCGAAATGTGACAATACAGCAATATTTTTGCAGATTACATTTCAAAACCTCAAAAAAAAGACAACATTCATCACCAACCAGTAACCACAGTAACTGCTCATTGTTGATTAATTGTCAATATCTTTTAACAGATCACATGATCAGATCAACCACAAACAAGTGACATGTGAGAGAGAGTTATACTCATCTTCAAGGTCATTTGAACCATAAAGCTAATAAAGCATTCTCATCCACTCCATAGTTCAATTTATGGTCTTGAACATCAACAAGTTTAAAACATTAATGATGCTGAGCATGCTGAAGATAAATACTTTGACAACAACTGCAAGCCTTGGACAGAATATATGAGCACTATAGTAATACATGATTACAATGAACTCTGATACCGTGTGATGAATCAGATAGTGTGAGAAATATCAGAGTACTGACAGTACTCATGGAAACTGAACTTACATACACTTGCACTACAACATGGAACATGGAACATAATGGCTGATGTAGATAAATTTGTAGTTTGGTACACAAAAAATTCAGACACGCCAAGCGAGGGACGGCAATTGAAAGCTGAACTATCATCCATTTTCAAATCAGAAACAGTGAATGTACTTTTCTCAAAACACACTTTTTATAATTTCAATGAACTGTTAATGTGTGAAATATTGGTATAATGAAGCAATAATTCTGGTCCCGCCCCCTCCCCCACAATTCACTATCATTAAGTTTGAAGAATTTTTATTAGATGTCAAAAGTTCTAAAATAAGAAAATTGTCAGCTTCAGAAATCATCCCTCACTGGTTAGAATTGAGTATTTTACTATTATAGACAGAACAAGTTAGATACAGTGAAAAAGTGAAAACTCAGCCAGCAGAATCATGTAAGATTAGACACAAACTAACAACCTATAGTTTTCCCATCAATTAGCTTAAAATATGGTCCAGTATGCACTGTTGGCCTATGTTCAAAGGTTTATTCATTCTGTTCTATCAATATGTATGAACTCCCAGTGACTATTATTCAATGGTGACTGGTATTCACAGGCTACTGTAACAGTGTCAACAACAAATTGTGAAGTACAGTAAAACATGATTATAGTGAACAAGATAATTATTGTAAAGTTACATTAATCCTTGACCAAGACTTTATTTCAATGTAATTGATGTACAATCAAACCTTCGAACAAGGTCATTTAGAGGTCATTTTGTTCTAAATAATCAATGACAAATTTTAAAAGAATGGTCTTTCTACACAGGGTGGCCTTTATTCAGAGGTGGCCACAAATACAGGTTTGACTTTACATATAGTGAAAAATAATGATATGAAGTAAATGTTTGGATCCCAAGGATTTCATTCTAACCATGGATGTACTGCTGTAGATTTTTATACTCACATTTAATTTTGTATCAAAGATAACAAGTTTGGCACTGGTTGGGATTATATCGTAGCATTTGTGAGCTCTCATGAACTTGGCAAACACAGTATCAGCATTTTCATCTGAAAAAATGTAAGCAAAAATATGTAAGCAAAAAATGTAAACAAAATAGCATTATTCACATAAAACAAACCAACTGAATATAAACAAAGTTTAAAAATAATAAATGGAAACTTAAGCCAGTATCAGGGTGTCGTATCTATCCTTAATTTGATGCAACAGGTTTAAAAACTCACCAAGACATTAATTAAAACACTACATAATTATATCAATAATACCAGTAGTATTATATTTGACATAGAACAAAATATGATTTCTTGTATCTTTTATCTGGTTTTACACCAGTTTTTTTGGTTAAATAATGGCTGGCTTTTGACCTGACCAGTTTTTCCTGCATTCAGGACCAGTACAACCATGTTCTACGCAAGTAACTACCAACTTCAAAACATGTATGATCAGTGGTGGTGTATAATCAAACGTCCTTGCCGTAATATTTTTCTTTCCCTATCGCAAGGATAACATGTGCTGTACCCAGAATTTGAATCAATCTGAGATCTGTAGACCTTTTACATTTCAGCTAAGGGCTGGCTTTAAGTATTAAAGACGTATTTTAAGGAAGATGGTACAACATCAATCATATTGTCAGGGAATTTTGTCCAGAAATCTCTTCAAAATTTAATAATAAATTCAAAAATTGTTGAAATAGATTGTATGGAAGATTTATGAAGAACAATTAAACTTCCATCTATCAAATCTGAATAGAAAATGGCCATAACTTTAAAACCTAATTATAAAGAATACCGGTATTATATAATGGAAAAGAAAAATCCACCACAAAATTAATTTGATAGCGAAAACTTGATTGAATATGCATAGCTCTCCATCAAGGGCTATAAATTGTGTACATCATCAAAAGTGAAAATAAAGATAAAGCAGGGAGGTAAGAAAATTAAGTCTCTCCTATGAAATAAATGGTCCATTCATATTCTAACTATCTTACTGTTGTTCTGTGAAAAAAATATGTTAATATTCATAGAGAATTTATTTACTAAGAAAACTCATTTTCTACTTGGGTTTAATACCGTTTTTTAAAAACAAATTGTTCAGTTATATACAGCGGCTGATTCATCCAACCAGTTTTCCTGGACTGTATTCTAACCCAGTACTAACTTTCCCTTCAACAAGGAACCAGCAACTTCTCCACATGTAGTAGAAAATCAACATTTTGTCAAATTTTTAAAGAAGGGTATAACCTGCCACGACCGGGAATCGAACCCAGATTGTTGTGTTACAAAACCAGCACACAAACCACTGGACCACGGCCAGAAACTCATTAGAACTGTGTTTTGGGTATTAAAAATAATGGAAGAGCTTTCGTCCACCCCTATCAAAATTCACGGGGGGAGGAGCTTTTGTCCTACCTTCATTTTTAATACCTACTATACAGATGTTAAGCTATTTGAGAATTGCATCAATTCATAAAACATATCACTAACTCCACAAATCTTCAACTGTCTTATAAGGCAAAATCATATCACATCAAAGGGGGCAATATTCTGAGTAAATTACAACAAATTGTCACCTGAATATTGATTTTTTTTTCTTACCTAAGTCTTCAATCTCCATTCTTTCCATTTCACCATCCAGATTGAACTGAAAGAATACAAAGTAGTAAACTATTATGGAAACATCCATTAATTTTGCTCATCTACAAATCAGTAAAGTAAAATCTAAAATAAAATGATAATCTAGTAGATATAAATCGAAGTAAGAAACTTCTCTAAACTATCAATACATAGTTAAACTTGTAAGCAAAGGCCACCGAAGGGGGAGGGGTGTGTGTGGTAATATATGTGTCTTTTACTATGAAATTGTGCGGGCTTTTTGGGGGGAGGGGAAGGTGCAGCAGAGGGGAGGGTGTGTATGTGTTGGATATTATGGTTCTTATGTTATGAAGTTTTGTGGGCTATTTTGGTGGGAGGGGCTGCACGGGGGGGGAGGCTGAAGAATAAAGCCTCACCAACAGGCAAGGACATATTGCAACAACAGAGCTAGACCCACAGTATATACTTGTACAATTTTCTAGCACCAAGAGGGACTCTCAGCAGTAAAGATGGATTACTAGTCCCAGACTTTATACCAATCAACAAGATTTCAATAAAGATTTGCCATTGATGACATGATGAACTTATCCATTTAAGTGGACATTGACTCAGAACTGACAGCATTTCACTTTTGCATTCAAAAGCAAGTGTAACTCTTGTTAAAAATGATAATGTTAGAAGTAACAAGGGCAATAACTCATACATAAGTACAACCAAACCCAAACGGCTTATCATCAAAACGGAGTAATTTTAATGCTGATACTTGCAAGCAAGCGATGGAAATGTTGGGTAAATAAACAGCTGTCTGTGAGCAAATCATCCATGTTCCTGAGCTGATGAACAAGGACAGATTTGAACAGACAAAATTTGGCTAGATATCAGCTAGCACATACTTGTCAGCCAGGCTACATTCAAACTATTTATGGCATGGACTGTAAAACAAAGCAGAAAGCGAACAACAGGCATTTCAACAAATCTTATAAACTCACCAACAAGACCTCACACATAGGAACTTGAAACTTTCTGGACACCCCCAAAGCCATTCATTTTCAGATATGGTGTGTTTGGAAACTGAACTATAGTTAAGCTTTCCATAGCAGTCACTCGCTAAGGCCACAAAAATTTGAATGCAGACCAAAGTACTATGTTTTTCTACATCCGCCATGCAATTTTTTTAACAAGTCTGGAATACCTGCATCAGACACGACATGAAAGTATATTAGGCAGGGAACCAGACTTTTGTTAAAACTGGTTCCCGTTCCATATTGCGATGTAATTCCACGTAAGTTCACTTACCATGAGTATTTTCAGTACTTTGATTTTTCAAATGTTAGTCTGAGGGCGTCTCATAAATCAATTCCAGTAATCACATTTCCACCTACCAATTATCATTTTTTGTGTTTCTTCGGTACTGCGTGGGTATTAACTCTCCAGACTTAGACAAGTAATGTGAATGTACAGTGAGGAAGGTAATCCTAACGATCACTGTATCATAATTATCTCAAGTAAGCCAAGACGGAAGAGATTTAGAATCTAACTCCACCGTCAGATTGCACAGTTAAAGACATAGGAGATTTTGTGAAGTTTGCTGGAATCAATGAATGTATGATACCGGACAGAGACAATTAGAGCGGCTGTATATATAAATGTATAACCAAGGAAGCAAGAAAATTTATGTTGCATGCATATATGGAATATTCCCTAAATAACGCACCAGGATGGGGAGGGGGTTACCAAATTTGTACATTCTTTGTTCAATTTCATGATTTTTTTATTCAAAATTTAATGATCTTTGGTTAATATAACTTGAAAGATTATCAAATATTTATTTATAGATTTTCACATTTACGACTGAAGCATCAAGCAGGAGTGGGTGGGGCATTTTTTAGGGAATATTTGGTACAACCAACTTAATTGTTGACTTTCATCAATAAAAACAATGATGAGTATAATTGTACATGTAATATTTTCATCAATATTGATTAGTTCATACTACGTGTATGTACATTTTCCGAGTATGTTCACAGATGTAATTATTTAAATCGATGCATATTTTTTCTTCACTATCAGAAGATTGTAAAACTTGGTTCATTAGTAGCTGAATAATATTTTGAGTATATGAATCCAATATATGACATAGGATAGCGGAATAGGATCATTTGAAGCGTAACTAGAAATGGCCAATTCCACCCAACACCCGTGTTCAGTAAGTTTTTCATCATAATAAGATTAGTAGTGAAGCATAACTTGGGGGGGGGGGTCTACAGTTAATATAAAGAGAAATACTAAATTCAATAACCAGGAACAGTTTACTTACATCGCCGCTACTCTGTACAAACACACAATTACCACATTTATAAATGAATACAATTTCAATTCTCATCTAAAAATTTTATGACTAAAGACTTGTCCAGGTCGGGGTGTCTGTGATTATTTTAAAAACCAGTAAAACTAAGTCTCCATAATTAAGCTCACCTTTAGCAAACTGTACCAATGAATGACTAGTTATGTCTTCTTTCCAATGGTACTATATCTATTAATGAATGATTATAGAAAAAAAGATGTTGCATTTTCTGCAGACACCTCATAAATGGTACCCAAGTATTCATTTGAATGTTTCTATTAAGGAAATGGAGTTGTTTCAAAGACATATCTCCACTAAGACATAACTTGCTAACTTTCACTAAAAGCCAAAATGTAATATACGCTGACCCATCCCCCACCCACTAATAACCTTGGAGCTACCAACACATTTTTTACACAGGACATATTGTCTCATGATGGTGAATATCAAAGCCAAGTAATTTTCAACTGAAATGTGTCATGGCCACATTTTCCCCTCCCCAAGGGCAAGTGATCCCTAAACTCAACCACATAGACACCTATCTTTAAGATGAACTTTTAGCCACTAACAAAATGGTGTAAGACCAATTATTAGAATTAAAACAAGGGATAACATGTTTCCAAGCTTAGAGTAATTTGCCATCTTTACTAAGATATGTCTAGAAAATGACACCCAGAACTACATCAATCACATTAGATCAATATTCCAGACAGGAACTGAACTTATGATACAAATAAGCAATCTGTGCACTATATATAACACAGCGCCTTCCAGAGAGTATAATGATATAGACACATAGCATAAAATGCAATTAATGTCAAACGTTCCATATATAGAATAACAAATAAACAACATAAGATGAATAGATTGAAAAGTTAACATCATCATGATAGAATTCATGTATATTATCCTCAACAGATAGTTACATATACATACTAAGATGACATCTTTTTCCTATAAGAATAGTAAAATAGTGCTCAATACTCTATGCTATAAATATAACTAAATAACCTGACCCCTTGTTTTTTTAAGACCTACTTAAATATGTGAAGTCTTGGCAGCTAGTTAGCCTAGTCAGCATTCCTGGATTCTGTACCAGTGCTAACAAGTAACTGCCAATCTTTTTACATAAATGATCAGTGGTAATGGTGAAATAGTCTTAGACACAGGTAATCGGACAAAAAATCCAACGACACACTATCCTATGCTAATTTCTGCATCCCTCAAAATATTACCAGAGTAGACACAAGATCCCAAATCATTCTCACAACCCCACATTGATTTTCCAACCTGGACAAAAGATCCCTTTTCATCAGCCTAGCCAGAAGACCCTGACTCTTGCTTTTTTTACAACTAATCCCATAACACGCAATGTCTTCCATTTAATATTCAAGGACAATGTTATGTTGTGCCAAAAGGCAAACCCAAACCCCTAAGGTCCTTGGACCTAACACTCACTATTCACCTATGTGGGTAAGGACCTTTCACTCTATTGAGCTATGTGGGTGGGGTATTTTATACAGCCATCTTAATTTAATGTTTATGCCACTGAATCAAACATTAAACTATAAGCCAGCTGTATAAGATACTAGGTTACATAACAAGCCAAGTAGATCATTCAAGTATGAAAATAAACTTTCTACTCCATATGTAACTTGTACAATGTATCATCTATAAATATCATCTATAATGACAAAAAGGAAACTGCGCACTTCTCCCTTTATGATGAATTTATAACTAATACAGTGAAATTTCCTATTATTATGTAAGCAAGTAATATGCACCAACGCCCAACTTCTTATGGCCCTGCACTGAGTAGCATGTTACATGCATTATGTTTGTCACAGGCCTGATCATTGAACCTTAATACAACTAGAAACAACAACATACAAAATATCCTGAATTCTTCATTATTTACATTCCACAAAAAGTGATTCAAATATCATCCAACAAGACACAACTATTTGAAATATTCAGAGGAAAGCAACGTGTTCAACTTAAAGATAAATACTTGCTCTACCAGAAGTGTTCAAGCTCAAGGTGTGCCAGTATTGGGCGTGCAGTCAGCGATAACACCAGTACAGGACCAATGCACAATATTGTAAAGCAACATATTGCTGAACCAACACAAACATTTCTTGCTGGGCATGACATATCAGTTTTTTAAAGGCTGACTAGGTTAACATACAAGAATCCAACTCAGGAAGTTAATATATTGGTACGCTTTTCAGACGAAGGACAAATCATTATTGCCAAGGACAAAACATTATTGCCAAGGACAAATAATGATTGGAAAGGACAAATAATGATTGCCAAGGACAAATCCTTATTACCAAGGACAAATCATTATTGCCAAGGACAAATCATTATTGCCAAAGACAAATCATTATTGCCAAGAATAAAGCATTATTACCAAGAACATTTAAAGCATTATTACCAGATGCCCTCGAGTCCAGGATTGATAAATTTCTCAGAAAATCAATCAAGAGTTGTCTGAAAAATATGTGTGCAGTTTCTTTTTTTTCTTCAATATCAATTAAAATGTAAGTATACCAACCTTAACAGTGTTTGGACTCTCTGGTCTGTAAATGATCGCGTGTGAGTGATCATTCTGGAAGGGAGATAACTTTGATTGTAGCGGTGGAGCTGACTTTGGTTCATTTGACAGCGATGAAGATCTTAACGGTGACACTGAAAATATAGAAAAAAAAACTATTCATGATGGATATGTACAGGAACGTAGGATTCCATTCAGGAACATGAGCACATGCTGAGAGTAAGAGATTTTCTCTGTCAGAGTAATCAATATCTAACAAGAAGTATACATACATTCAGCAATTGATATAACTAAGTAAATTGACAGATCGTATTCAACAGTGTATAATTTCGAAGGATCACTTACGGATAACGAGAATTTATATTTTTCTTACAAGAATGATTGGGGGCATCAATTAGGTGGGGTGGGGGAGCATTTAGTGGGGAATTTCCAGCAGATGAAGTCAATTTCAACCCTACTAAATTTCATGAGGTCACATTTAATAAACTTGCCAAGGTAGGTTCAATGTCCTGTTCCTATCACTTGACTTAAGTTCAAATGTTCATTTTCACAAAAACTGCCATATATTATCTAAGATATCTCAACTAATGAGGTAAGATCTTATCGACCAACATGTTTAAAGCCTTCAACTTTGATTCAAGTGTCACCTTCTTACATGGAGCCCATATTGTGTAACTACATAGCAAACAAAACATCAACAAATGAATACCATAGACAGAGAGCTGGTCTAGTTTTAAGATAGTTCATAAAAAGTTCATTAAAAAAATCGGAATAGCAGAGATTATCTCAGCAGAAAGGTTTAATTACATAAATGAAATAGAAGCAAATATCTAATTAGTAAAAAGAAAATTCAAAAACTTCATTTTGAGCTTCAGTTCTTTTATCAATTATCTTCTTTTCACTGATTGTAAAAAAGCACTGCAGTGTAAAAAAGCCATAGCCTTGACTTTAGTAGAGACAGATTTGTAAAAGCTGAAAATGGCCAAAAAGTAAAAACCTAAAATGACCAAATAAATGAACAAATGGGTGTTCTTAATACTCAGGACAAAATTCAATACAAGAGTTTATCATCTCATCCCACCCCCACTCAGTATGAAAGAAACATGTTTTGGTGTGTCTGTTCAACAAGGCAGCAAGTCAATCCCTGTCCCCTTCTAGCTTACTTTTAGAGAATTGAAGAGGTGTACGCAAAAAGAGCCTATCTCCAATTTTCCATATATGGAGATAAGTACCTTCTTGTACTGACCCCTTCAATGCCACAGACAGACATACTAACATCCAAAGTTTGTTCATTACAGAGACAAATTACAAAATTATTCAAACTTCATTCCTTATTTCAATCATCTTTCAATTACTGAAGGACTAAAATTATATCCAAATTCAAAGACATTTTATCCTTTTGAATGAACTATTCTTGCATACTTCCTGAATAGTTCAAGAAGTATACTAAAATAACAATTTGGCAAGGGAATAGCAGATAACACTTAATAATAATTAAACAAATCAAAAACTCTATCATTTTGTAAGGGCCTTAAGATTTCTAATACAAGTATATAAAATTCATGCATTATTCAAACCAAAAAGCCCACCATCGAGTGTGCATCAATATTCTAACAGAGACTAAGTTTTACCTTCTAAGGTAGCCACATAACTGCAAATGAGTACACATATAGACTTGACTGGCTTACACACAAACATCTAAGCATTCAATTAAAAAGCATGAGACTTTCATGGAACATGGGATCTCACCAAATTGATCACATGACTGAACATTAATGTTACATACAGCCAGTACACACAGGCTATCAAATCATGGGCAGTTAATTAAAATAAGCATTGATATACAATCAAAACACATTTTTTCTACACAAATTTCTTTATTACACAAACTAAGATAACTACCTGCTTTGGTGACCTCCAGTACAGTCAGATACATTTTGTACATAGTTTCCATTAAATTATCCCATTTTTCCAAGATTTTTCAATTATCACAGATTTACATTGAATTATCACAAAATATGCATTAAATTATTAATTTTACCCTTAATTATCACAAAATTATCACATTCCAATATTCAAGGAGAATTACATAAAACTATCACACTTCATTGTTTTCTGTACGACCGTTAAGTGAATCTTAACCTTAAACAATTACGTGGAAATGTGCGCATCATTAAATACATTATACTAAATTCTATATTTGAAGATAATTAAACAAACGTCAGTGTAAATTTAAATCAAAACTTTAATGCATTACATGTTTTTGCTCATCTTATACTTAAAACTGCAATTTTATAGAAAATACATTAACAAATTGTATATAAATATCAAATCCGAAACTTTTCAAATGCTTGAATACATAAATATAACTTTAAATACCTGAATATTTAAATGATGATACTATGCTGACATTTATAACACATATAATGGGTGTATCAGAGCCAAAATATTGATTTCTGTGACTTTAAAATTATCATTCAGTATGACTGATATCGGAGTACTGATTGAATATAATGTCGACTTTTTTTCATCAAGGCTAATTTGTCTGTTTATATCGGGTTTTACGCCTCTTTTCACCGTCAGAGTCATATGAGGCGGACAGTTCATCTAACCATCGTTCCTGGAAAGAACCAGTACTAGACTCATCCTCTGTAAGCAACTGCCTTACTTTCTCACATAAAGAGACATGGTCATTAGCAGGGCTTGAACTACCGCTATCAGTGATAGGTTACAGTGATTTGATGTCAGCGACCTTGACCGCAAGACCTCGAAGGTGGGTTCATCAAGGTTAAACAATGCACCAGCAGCCAAGGACATTTCGCGACTTTTCCAGGAAGACCCTAGGCATACACATGAGTACTGTCACGCCACTGTCCTTCATAAAGCTAGCTGGACAGTTTTCCAATATGCAAGGCCCATTGAATATTAAGTCCATAAAATTATCATTAAGATTCAGGGGTCAGTTTGTAAGAAGTCTTTACTCTAAGATAGAAGTATTTGAAAATCTTACTTATGATAAAACATTCATATAACTTTAGAGCATAAGCTGACAAATAGCTCCAAATATCAATGAATTTGATGAAAAAATGTTAACTTTCAAATATACGGCAGCAAGATTTTTTAATTCAAAAAAATGCACGGAGTGATTGGGGTTGTAAGAAGTCTCCCTTATCAATCATTCTAAGAGAAAGTAGAAGAATAAAATTCAAAACAAAAATTTAACAGTCCTTACAAAACATATCAAACTTGAATTGAAAATGAATATTATTCACTTTGAAATTATAAGATGAAATATTGAATTTCTGTGAAGATTTCACTCAAATATAATCTATGAAGTAAAAATCTTTTTCAAAAGCATTACAAACAGTACAAGTCAGTAAACAGCATTCATAATGTGAAAATCATACATCAAAGTGTGGAAATATCTCCATTACTAAATCAATCAAAACCAATGGCCGCCTATTTAACATATTATTGATATGGCAAAGCACGTTAAGATATTCTGATCACATGATCAAGTACCTAGTTACCGAGCTATGATCCACAGTTTTTCTAGACTACAGAACCGCTTTATTCCATATCAACTTTTTTTACTTCACCCTGCTTCACCCCAGTTATTCTACAGTGGTTTAGCAATACAGCCCAACTTGTGTTAGCTGCCACCTCTGCTCATAAATGCCACCCTGTGAATAAAGGCCATTCCTTTAAATACTGTCACTGATTATTTTTAGAACAAAGTAACCTCTGAATAAAGGCCATAATTTTATGTCAATAAAGGCCACATTTAGTCTTTCCTGAAGATGGACTTTGTTCATTCATTTGAATGTACCACCCTAGAATCTTTTTTAATTGATCCCTCGACAAGTTTAGGTGAACAGATTGGCTACAGTAGGTCGCAAAATGTACGTTGAAATTACATCAGTTTAGGCAAAAACATCTGCAGAAGATCTCCATCGAATGAAATTCTTGTAAACATGAATTTTTCATGAACTTCTCTTGCATATTTCATGAATAACTCAAGAAGTACATAAGAGCAAATATTTGACAGTGAATATTCTTCAAGGCAAATAACAGACAAGACGAAGGGTAACAGACTTGAATTCACATCAAAATATATTCTAGTTTTATACCACAAGAAAAAGCTCCATTGAAAACTGAGCTCTTAAATACCACCGGTAGCTTGTTCACCAGAGACAATGGAATATATAATAGAAACACAATTACATAAACACAATTTTTAGAGAAACTAAAATGAACCGATATCAGAAAGAAATACACTAATTGATTTACGTCCTCATCAAGGGAATCATTATACAAACATAAACAGTAAGATACCAAACATTTAAAGGCATTTTCTCTTTAAAGGATTACAATCAATAATTCTGCTTAGTTTTACAGCATCTTCAGCTGTTAATATACATGACAGGATGTACCATGAAACAGAACTTTGGGAGACCTTATACAGAGGGACAAATAATTATGACCATCTGTGACTCACAATGCCAGCAAGCCCAGACAGAAAGGGCTATGAATTGCCAGGTGACTTCCAATACTATAAGTATATATATTATTTTGATAAAGATACACCGGTTAAAAAAGACAGAAAATAGCAACCATTCAGTACAACCTGAAAAAAATCTTATATGGAAAGATTTTAGATGAATTTTGATGTTATATTTTGCATGTAATCTATATAAATGAATAGAGCTGATTCAACCAATATAAACTACTCAATCTGAGTCATGTATTCGGTTTATGGTGAACAGCGAAATACCAAAATACCAGTATACTGCAATAGCCCAACCAACAGAACTAGTAATCTAGCGTGTACAGAGTCTAAGGTCTGCATATAAATTAACCAAATAAAAAAATCTTAATAATCAATACAGTGGAAAATATGGACATAAAACACATGAATAGTTGATCAATTACTAAGCATAAAACTTATGATGTTTTAGCAGATTTCAAATAAATATTCCATTAATTCTGATGTATTTACATAAAAACAATATAAACAGAGTAGGACCCACATTGTGCCATATTAAAATAAAGTTTTATGACAGATGACAAATATAATATAACAAACTGATGTATGCTAACTGAAAACTTGCAGATACCACAAACGAGATTATTTTCCAAGTTTATTGCTGTCAATAAAACCATGAAATTAGCATTTTATAACCTTTTTTTACTGGCAACAGCTTTATGGGTAGCATTTATTACCAGCAATCCAAAAAACTATCGTAGAGAAGAAAAACCTGTGACGAGCAGTAGAAACATCTTAGGTAGATAGACTTAGTTCTTACGTACGAACATGTATAATAATATCCATGTAAAAAATATACAACAGTAAAAGCAAATGACTTAAAATTTGATTTAAATAACCTGCTTAATTAGTGAAACAACCTGCTTAATTGGTATCACTACCTGCTTAATTGGTATCACTGTCTGCTTAATTGGTATTATGACCTGCTTAATTGGTATTACGACCTCCTTATTTGGCATTTATAACTGCTTAATAAGGTAAATATACCTGCTTAATAAGTAAAACAATCTGCTTTGAATGTCAACTTAATATGACAAAATATTATGTTTTATGCTTGTACAGAACATGTCTTATTAAGTCACAGACTGAGAGTATAATATCTAACTATTACAACATAAGACGATCAATAGACAGAAAATCAAGAAATTTATGTAATCTCTTTCTCGGAGCATTGAGACAGACAAAGATTTTCATTAAATTCACCATCAACCCTTTTTCCTTAATATTAACTCCATAGCAGATAACATAATAATGTAAAAGAATAATATCAAATCAGTTAGAAATGAGAAATTACAGTTTGGCAAATACCTACATTTTCAAAACCCAGTGGATACTACATACCCATCAACTTAGACACACAGAAACACAACAATATTGACAAAGGAAGAAACAATATTCTACAGTTCATAAAAAACATACACTGTAGATCCAACCAATTGTACTTTAAAATCCCTAAATAGGAAACAAAAAAAATAAATAGAGTGAAAACTGTACAAAAATAAACTAGAAAAAATAGCAAAAATTACTTCAAGGCCAAAACTCTGATCTTTTTCGTATCATTATGTGATTCCTTTTCAATGTACCATTAAGTTTGCCTGGGAAAAAACAATTCCACAGGAGAGGAGCACCACAGGCCATCAGGGTGATTAACTAACCTAAAAACAACATAGTCATTTATCACTGTTCTGGTGTTTTGTTCTTCCATCAGCAGGAGACTAGATTTTCCAATTAAATACTTTCCTAGCAGACCCAGGTGATGGAAACCTCTTGGTATCTCACACATTAAGACAGAGTGATTTTAAGACAGAGTGACTTTTGTATCAGGTAAAAATCAATGAATGACACTTCTGGATATAAGATCAACCTGACAAAAGGTCATTTACAAAGTTTAATAACTGAGGACAACAATTGACATAATCAAATTGGTTCTTATGCAAGCTTACAAAGGTACATAATTTTAAACCACCAACCAATAGTAAAACAATGAAGCTATTGACCTTTGAACTGTGTGTTTTACATTGAAAAATGTTTCAAAGACACTTTAATATTGACAACAAAAACTAAAAGTCCCCAAATCTAAGCATAATTTCTAGTTTAGCTAGTATACGCATTTGCATACTTTGTAACAATGCCACAACTGAAAGTGGGATATCATTTTAAGCATTCACAGAGAGGCATTTTAGGAATTGATCTTTTAGTAAGAAAGAGGATAAACAGGATTTGAGCAATATGACCTTGAACCTAGGTACAAATGCAAAGGTTAAAAATTTGAGGTATGCATATTTTTCACTGGTGAACTACCTACGACCTAACTTTTAAGTAAAAATTACTTACAGATTCAAATTACACATTGGACAATACTTCAATATGTACTATAAAGAAGCTCAAAAAAAGCTTAATATGTTCCTTCATAGAATTGCAGACAGAAATAAACAGAAATATGAATGTTATGAATTACGTAAATTAATATATTAAATAATATATAACTACAATTTATCTCCACTAAGTGTTAAGGTATATTACAAAAAATTTAGATAGGAAATTAAAACAAGGTTAAAGAACACTGGTTTCAGAACTAAATAATTTGCTTCCCTGATATACACGAAGATATCAGAAATTTTGCAGAACAATAAAAAACGCATCAAGTTTCATTATGATCATCTAACATTATATGTTAAAGTGTTGCATGTTGTTGTTTTTACAGGAATAAGTAACATAACTTAATTATTAACATCCATAATGGATGCCAGATGCTTATTTTCTTCATATAATAAATTTCCTAGAAATTGATTTCTGAAATTGATTCAGGTTTTATATTTCTTTGAATGCAGACAGAATTTATGCGTAAGATATATACAGGAGAAACTTGACATTAACGTAATAAGTGAGAAGGCGGGCTGTGAGAAAGCGGAAAATAGCATTGTATTTTTTAATGGAATTGTCAGTTGTGCATGTATTTATGAAATCACCAAATGCTTCACTATGCTATTTTATTATCATAAATAATTCAGTTAACCCAGACCAAAGGCCACAGTCATGGTCCAGTGGTTAATGTGCTGGAAAGGTACTCTTCAATCTTAAGTTTAGAATGGAGCCATAAGTATCGTTTGTTTGTTTGTTTGTTTGCATGCGGTTACACGACCAACTCATTCAGTACAAGAATTCCCCTCCCCACAGACCAAAAATTCTTTAGCAATTTTGAGAAAAAAAAAATTCTGTTTTCTTTTTCTTACTCTGCTAACCAATTGTCAAAGTTTGTGTTACATAACTGCAAACCAATAATTTTTAATTGTCTGAAAGGGAGCTAAAACAATACTTGATATATCTTATTTCATTTATGAAGATTTCAAGAAATTTAAATAATTATTAGTGTAAATCAATTCATAGCGAAATAATTATGCCATAGCCATGGCAACATGATTGCAGGAATTCAAAACATAATAAAAACAAAGTTAAATTTTCTCAAAACTGCTTTTTGATTGAAGACGTTGCTTTAACAATAGTTTCAACAAAAATAAAATTTGAAACTGCATGGCTGCTGTTTAAGACATCTCAGCTAAGACAGCAGTTGAAAACTTTAAAATCCTCCTACCCCTAGTTAATGAATATAAGGTTCATCCCGAAAATAAGTTTTAGGAATCTCTCGTAGGCTGATAAAGGGCCTAATTCCACGTGGTAGGAACCATGACATGGGGGGGGGGCGGGCTTAGCCAACCCAATAATTTCGGCTGCAATGGTAATCAAAAGGACCGACATTTGTCTCTCCCCCCCCCCCCAGGGTTGTCAGCTAAAACCTAAAAGTAGCTCCCCCAATCAGACATTGCTTCCAACTTTAGTCAAAAGATTCTAGAATCAGTAGGTTTTTTTTCAAATGCATTTCTCCCTATATGAACAGTAGAAAAACAATGCAGCTCGGGGAGGTTGATTACTTTCAAGTACGCAAGTCTGACATCAATAAATTATACACAGAAGCATGTTCAAGGAAACACTTATACAACACAGTTGTGAGTTCTTCCCTTTTATTGCCAACTTCATGTATAATTAAACAAGCTGCCACCAAGTGTCACCATGTGACGTGAACGCAAGACCTAATACTCTCCTTTGATCGAAACAAAAATGCGTCAAGATTTCCAGAAATGACTAAGCCTTAATGATAATAACATGCTTTACCATGCCTAATCCATATTTATTTACCAGACAAAGCAAGCTTTTAACACCTTTATATCTAAAGAACATCTGATGCCAATGGAACCCAAATGAAAAGAAATAAGTTAAAGATGGAAATAGCTGATCTTATTGGACCCCAAAGGAGGATAAATAGTTAAAAGTCAAACATTCAAAGATGTGACTTAAATCGATCAGCTTGTTTAAGTAAAAAAATTGTTTTGCCTGTTGATGATCAGAGAGCATGCCCTGTTACATAGTTATTCATA
Organism: Lutraria lutraria; assembly: GCA_964023205.1. Taxonomy (NCBI): domain Eukaryota; kingdom Metazoa; phylum Mollusca; class Bivalvia; order Venerida; family Mactridae; genus Lutraria; species Lutraria lutraria. Next base: position 29,450,452 of record OZ026848.1, on the reverse strand, counting down.
CTTCTTGAACTATTTATGAAGTATGCAATAATAGTTCATGAAAAATTTATGTATTTATGAACCCCATTCGCGGGGAGCCTGGATTGTTCAAACAAATAAGGGAAAAAGTTGATTAAAGTTCAATAAACACATACTCCCTTAGTGCGGCATCTACTTAAACTTGTATGGACAGACTGACAATACAACCATACCCTGCATCATCATACGGTGGGAGGAGGGAAAAAAAAAGAGGGAAAGGTATAAGGTCCACTTGTTGAGACCATTTATATTTGCACTTAATCTGCAAAACAAATGATATCCAGCATAGTTTAAGATCTGTTGACAATAAATGAACAATAATTATACTGACAGTATGCATTTTTTTATTTACTTGAAGCCTGCAACGTCTCCAAATATAGCTGCTTCCTTACTCCTTGAATCTTCAATATTTTCAATAGTGACAACTAATTTTCTTACAGAATTTCAAATCAGTGGCTGTGCTTAAGCATTCTCCCTTGGGGACTTACAGACACTGATGAAACAAGAAAAAATATTTGTAATGTATGAATTAAAATTTATAGCCTGACAGTCTATTGCAGCTCCTGCAGATTTGAAATGTAACTTAGTTTAGTCACAGAAGGAACAAATTAATACGAAATAGTATACATGGTTTCTCTTTGGTTATTTAGGTGTGGATTAAGGCGTTTCTGGCATTTTCCAAATTTTCGGTGATTTAGATAAGTCAGTGGGTAATTAGTTGTCTTTTGTGTGTTTTTAATGTCTTTCTGGTAGTTTAGAATGATTTCTGTTGATTGAAATGTCTTTTCACCCATTATCTAGTTTTCAATTCCAGGAATTCCTGAGATTTTATTTCTAACTTCCTGATAGACTCTCATGGGAACAAAGTGTTTCTGATAACTGTGATTTTTGGGGCAACAAACGACCAATAAAAAAATATTGCAGGTTTCAGACAAATTATGATTAACATGACTAGTCTTGGTCATAAATCTACCATAATTTCTCATTCATACTCCATGCTTTCCCCCTGTCAAATGTTTATTCATGCTTCATGAACTTTACATGAATTATGCATGAATAGTTCAAATAAAAATCCTGTTTTCGTGAATTCCTTTCTAAGGAGTTAAAAAGATATTTAATCATTCCTATCATTAATCAGACATTTATTAGTGACAGGCACTTTAATTAATAACTACTTGTCACCATTCAATAACAATTGTATGAAGAGGCTTGACAGAAAAGTTTGATAAACTCGGAACGGGAACTAGTTTACAACTGCATGGCGGATGTAGATATTACATAGAATTTTGGTCTGCATTAATATTCCTGTGCACTGAGTGAGTGACTATTATTCAGCTTCTAAAAAAGTAGAATATTGTGCTGAATATTTTGAAACATTCAATTTCATAACATTATTACGCTGACAACACATTCACTGAAACTTCTTATGTCCCCAGGTTCCTCATTGATCTTTTTTAATTATACATTATAGAATGCTAAAATTTTACACAAGCATGTTTTGGTCTTTAGTTTTGTGTAAGTATAGCGCAAAATAGAATTTTTGCAGATGATTAAATAAGGTATGTGTAAATTTGGTTTCTTTTTAAATGTTGTCAATGCAAAAGTTATTTGAAACTACGTCCCCTGGAGGAGACGGGCAGATAGAAAATTCTATTAGTGTATATGGCAACACAAATTAAATATCTTAATTTACATGTTATAACCAGAAACAAGCTGATGCCTTCAGGTCACTTGTCACATGTACTCAATATTGTAAACAAATCGCATAAAAGCAACTAAAACAAGCTGATCAAATTTCAAGGGATCTAAAAATGGGGTCATGTTTGACAAAAAAACACATTGTATTCATTAAAGTTACACAGTATGTTGAACATGTACGGTTATCTAAGATGTTTAAACTGTTGGCAAACATTCGCCATGTAAACATTACAGTGACAAGATAAACAAAGGTCAAGGTCATAAGTTCAAGGTCAGATCACCATGTATTCATCAGACCATGTTTTCAAGTGTTAAGTTTCAAAGAAAAACACTTCAATAACACCGACACAATGTTTGCAGACGTTACAATATTTTATATTTCTCATCATTGTTCTTAAACAAGTTCTTGTCAGTGTTAGCAGAGGTAATATTTAAAAACAAACCACCAATTTTCAATCCAAGAATAAATCAATCAAACAAAATAATGGACAGACAACCAACATCCTTGATGATCTCACTTTAATTTTACGTTTCAGATTTAATTTCAGCTTCACTAGCCCAATGATTTTTATGCCTCAAATTGATATAAGGTACATAGAATTGAGATGAATTGCAAATGAAACATAATAAGCTGTATGAAATTAAACTGAAATTCAAATTCGTTCAAAACATTTTTTCACTAAAATATCTGTGTATCTCCTCAAGATATACCAAATTTTGCGCATCAAAACTGATTTGACCAGTAGTACGAGTTTTCATTAGAAAATATGACATGATGGAAAACAATTTTTTTGCATAAAATAGTTCAATAAACACTTCTGGGTCATTGGAAGTATTAAATACATTGGAAAGTAATGTCTGATAAGCCCAGACATCATAGTGACAAACAGACTGAAAACTTCACAGCAATTCAATGTCAGACAGATCAAGGATAGAAACATTAACTTATATTCCCAGCCATCTATATGCAACATTATAATGCAAACAATTACGTTGAGCTACAATTAAATGATATACAATGTAATAATTTCTTCCATAAATGGTTACAAAAATCATGCTGGATAACACCTCCAATATTATAAAACACCAAAGTTGACAATCAACACAATCATGTATGTACAGACTGAGACCAAACATCATAGATATGTCAATATAATATCCAGGTTCATTATCTCTAACAAACATCTCTGTCAATGTCTAAAAAAGTAGTTCAAAAACCTGGGAAAAAACCCAATGTGACTGCATGGAGATTAGACAAAATAATCTAATTACTGGACTTTGGCATAATTACCGAAAATAAATCAACTTTCCTTGGCAAGAAATAGACTGTTTGATAAAAAAATAGTTTCATTGTTTTTTTTTTCATGAAAATTATAACATCTTTTTGTCTCTAGTGTGTTGAACGTAAGAACTTGTTTCACTTCGTAGTATATCTACAATTTGTGGCTTTATTCCTTGTTTTAGGTGAATCTTGTAAAAAGGTGAGATGTTGACAGCTGAGAAGCATGTTACATATAACAAACAAACAACACTGGAGACAGATTGATGTAAAACATGAAGGTCGGATCAGATTCCAGCATGTCTGTGAACTATTCCCATAAATAAGGATGAGAATCATTAAGTAACTGAGTTACAGTATCATTTAGTGTTGCATACAGATACCAATGGTACTGTGTGCAAATATACCATGTACATTGTGGTCCAGCACAAACAATGGGTACAAGGTGTTTCTGGCACAAAACATACTTCCCAGCTTGAAAAAAATGTAGCACAGTGGTTTATGTTTCAGACCAGTTATCACTACCCTGTCAAACAGTTATTTGTATTTCATGAACTATTCATGAAGTATGCATGAACAATTCAAGAAAAGTTCATATTTTCATGTTTGAAGGGGTAGCTTAACAAGTTTGAATCTCATCCACGACAACAAAAAATTCACATGTTAGGAAGCTGTCCAGGTAGTTTATAAGTCAGTGGTTCTCCCCAGGTGTGTACCGCTGGGTCTTCCGCTGAAAGTTGCCATAATAACCCTGGCTGTTGACATGATCAGTTTAAAATAATAACCCTGGCTGTTGACGTGATCACTTTAGAGTGCTCTGGTCCACCAAAAACTGCTACCTTAGCTAAGCATACACCTGTCAACCAGGCCAAAAATGGCTGATGGTACTTCACCAAGACTGGGGTACAGATATTTATACAGAACCAATTAAGAGCAATATATTAAGCAATCAAAACGCAACAACGAAAAAGTATATACTCAACAAATAATACTTACCAAATTTAAGTTTTAAACTTCCAAATTTCCTCTTTTTACGGAACATTTTTACTTGGTATACATATCACAATGTTAAAAGCAGAAGCGAAATTTCCACACAACCAGTATTATTTTAATTTCCTGATCTTTACTGAATTATTCTTGACAACTAGCACAAAGCAGTCACATTCTATGAACTAATCTGCGATGTATGTATAAATATATCCCACATGTGCTATATATGGTCACAGATTCAAAGTAGCACATTAATTCATTTAGGTAGAAAACTAATTAATTATCTTCCACTCTTGCTATGCGTAAGTCACAAATAGATTGCACAATACGTAATTCTCACAACATAGCATTGTGAACAACACAAATATTTGGCAAATAATATCTACCTAGCCATTTAGCAGGTAAATAATTGCAACTAGCATACAAACTCACATAAAAATTCTTAACTATCAACAGGTGTCAAAATACAACGTAACTCTAAATAATAGATAATATCGGGAATTCATTTCCATAATGTAAGTCAATACCCCTCGAACAATAAGAATTGTGCAATGAGAACTACTTTCTACTTCTTGTATGGATCGGAGAATTTTTCAACTTGGCAAGTGAGTCTTAATCTGCAGATCAATATCATCTCACCAAAAGACAAAGTAGTACATAATACAACGAGTTATGCCAACACGCAACAAAAATATGCTGAGCGTACAATTTTTTAACATCCGCTTTATATAAGAATTCAACAAAAAATCTCAAACTGAAATTTCGAACTGATTTCAGTGAATCAGATATCTTCTTAATAGCAAAATTTATCACAAACTATTTTTTTTTTTAAATACTTTTTTCTTAAAACAAATCTATCGCTTCAAGTAAATTGATACCGCTAATTAAAACTTCAAAGAGTTTGAAAAACAAAACAGAAATCAACCATGAAAAGAAAATGTTCTTATCTTTAGGCAACAAATTACAACTTCACATTACCATAACAATTAACAGCAGTGCATTTTAATTTGAATCCTTGACTTCAAACAAGAAGTTCAATAAACTTTGATTATTCCAATATAGAATCCTGCACACATTTTCCTGCAAAAACTTGGAACATTTATTCAGTTTGATCTAGTTATAAGTAATAATACAGTTAGGCATTAGTCCAATTGATGGTCTCACTTAAATCGCTGACTAATATTGACATTTTCAAGTGAGCTTTCAAATTAAATTTTATTACTTAAATCCACATAATGTGTGACCTCAGGGCGACCAATGTTTATCACTAAAGGTCCAAACCCTTAATTAAGGGAAACTATTAGATTATTTTACTAACCTATGGAAAATACAAATTTTTCTTGAACTTTTCTTGCATACTTCATGAATAGTACATGAATTTTGAATAACTATTTGACAGGGAAACAGGCACATTTTTTTAGGGTTTAAAATAATTCCTGACACTAAAGTTGAGGGCTGTGGATCGTTGGGTAAATGGCGATCCGATCCAATCCACGATTCAACACTTATGATCCACAAATCGAATCACAAATCTTTTGTTATCAAGTAACCCATCTAAAACTTCAAAACTCCAGTCTTAACACAGCTCAAAGTATTTAAGGAATAGTGAAGTAAATCAATATATGTTGGCTTAAATTTATATGTACTCCCTTCCAGTAAATTGACTCACCAGCATCATTATTTTAAAGAACCGATTGGACATCTTGGCAAACAAAGTAGTAAATGATATGACAATATTTATTCAGAGAAAAGGGATGTTTAAGAACAAAGAATACACTTTTAATTTGTTAAAAAACAAGATTGCGAACCATGATTCATAGTAATGACGTTTATTCATACTCGATTTTTCAATTTAATTTGTGAATACCCGAGTACTCGAGTACTTGCCAAAGCCCTACTAAAGTTCAACATTCTGGCACTAAACTTGTTATCCAGCAACCTGGGTTTTAATCCCAGTCACTGCAAATCATACCCTTCCATAAAAATTTCACAAAAATGTCAATTTCCACCATGTATGGAGAAGTTGCCAGCCCCTTAGTTGAATGATTAGTTAGTACTGGTAAGATTGCAGTCTTGGACAATTGCATGGTTAGGTGAACCAGCCAGTCTACATTGTTTACAAGTGGCATTATACCAACAGAAACAAGCACACCAACAAAATCTGACTAAAATAAGTCCTACACCTTTAACAGTGTTTTTAAAATTATAGACAGGTAAGACATTTATCAAGTATTAAAATTAACATAAATATGACAAGTTATCAGTCAATTCTTTGATGATTTTACTGCATCCTTAAACATCAACAGTACAATAAACATTCATACACTAAATAAACAAACAAGCTACAGTAAGTACACATGTTTTTTTGTATCACAATATATTTTGTGGCTTTGTGGTGTAAAATATGATACGTAAACAAAGCAGCGTTAAAACTGTTGTAAAACATACATAAGTAAGACCATCGTAACTGGATACCACTTCATGTTGGTTTGTTTGGGTTTTACGCCCCTTTTTCAACAGTCAGTCATATGAGGTGGATAGTTCACCAAACCAGTACTAGACTCACATCCACCATAATTATGCAACTGCTTACTTTCTCACATAAAGAGACATGGTCGGTAGCTGGGCTCAAACCCACAACCCTCTATCTGTGAGAGGTTACAGTGATTTGATGTCAGCGACCTTAACAACTCGACCACGGAGGCGGGTACCACTGACTTCTCAGTTCTCGTATTTGTCTATATGCGTACATATTCTTATTTTGCACTTGAACATCTAAAATTAGTGCTCATGTAGAAAAATGTAGTTCTTTGGTCTGCACAAAAATTCATGTGTGCCAAGCGAGTGATGACTATGGAAAGCTGACCTGTATTCAGTTTCTAAAAACCAATTCATTTGGTCCAAAAGGTGACCATGAAGTTGAGTCTTTACTGTATTCTAGAACATAGTTGAACTTGTATAAATCAAGAATTATTGATATGAAAACCAGCAATTTATTAGTGAAAGCCTCAATCATAGTTGATGACCCTTGTACAAAAATATTTTCATCCGGCTAATTGTCTCCTCTCTCTCAAGGACATCATAGAAATAATACAAAACATCTCATCTGTCAAGAACAAATCTCAAATACAAACCACTTCAAGCTTTTTTGTATTTCAAGTTTATTTGCAAACAATCCATTGCTGGTACGGACACGACCCAATTCTGAACAGCTTTCCTGGATACTACTACTACTACTGAAATGTCGTTATTGTCATCATTGTTGTTGCTAATGCTGCTGTAGTTTTTAGCATCTTCTGTTGTTTACTTTGTGTTCTTCTTACTGCTGTTCCGGTTTTTGAAGTTGCTGTTGTTGTTACAATTGTTACAGTTGCTGCTGTTTGTTGTTATCACTGCCACTAATGGTGCTGCAGGTATTACTGTAGCTACCTCTATTGCTATTGTAGCTTTTGTTGCAATATTTGTTGCAGTAATTGCTGGTGTTAAATTAGTTGGTGTTGTTGCCATACCTGTTGTTGTTGTTGTTGTTGCTGTATGTGTTGTTGTTGCTACACTTGTTGTTTACCTGTTGTTGTTCTTGTTGCTGTATGTGTTGTTGTTGCTACACTTGTTGTTTACCTGTTGTTGTTGCTGTAGGTATTGTTGTTGTTTTACTTCTTGCTGTATTTTGCTGCAGTAGTTGTTGTCCCTGTATGTTAAGTTTGTGTCACTGATAATGTTGTTGATGATGCTGCTATACCTTTTGGTTTCACATTTTAATATCCAGTGAACAACCACTAGAACTAACCCCAGCAGTCCTGTCAGAGTGAGATCCTACTAATTCCTCCATATTTTCCAACCAAATAACTTCTTCAAATGGTGAAAAGGTGATGTTACACATCATAAGGGAAATACTAAGAGTGTAATATTTTCAAATCAAATTAGATTACTACCATTTATGTTTCTACTATATACAAAAATAAGAGAACCTAACATCACTCTAGCAACACAATGATCATTTTAAGGGACTGAACAACTGAGACAATCAGACAATAATTGTATTATCTTATACACATGGGATTTATTATGTTTCTATTCACTTAGTAATGTAATAATTTTTAAGATTAGAAAACAAATCTAATAACCTCATGCAACTAGCAAATGGGGGCTTCAACTCCTTATCAGGGACTGAACAAATCCCATCCTTATCTATTTAAACGGGGTCACGGCAACGAATACAGTGCAACCTCTCCAAAGCAACACTCTTTGGGAGTAGCAAAATCATGTTGTTTTTGTTAAGAGGTTGTTGCTCTACAGAGATTAAATTAATATTTAAATCATGCAGTTGGAAGACACCAAGCTGTTATTGAAGTGAGGTTGTTGTTCAAGAGGGGCCACTCTGGAGAGGTTACATTGTACATTTCAAGGGACAAAACAAATTAATACAATTTCAATGATAAGGAGATACAGTGAAAACTTGCAAAACAAGAATTTATTGTAACATCAAGACCATCTCATTAATATTATGATAATCCCATATTTCAGGCATTAAATATTTTCGAAATTGTAACTCATTAATAAGACCATATGAATCATCTAGCCACCCCATTATGGCAATCAAATCTTTATAGGACTGGTATTCAATATTTCCAATATATTTCAGCTTGATAATGGCTCAGCCTCAAAATTAAGGTCCCAAGGTGGGAGTAACATTGATGCTAAATTGTGCAGAATTTGGGCAATGAAAGTAAATCAACAATATCTATCTCAAAAAGTGCAAACTTTCAAATTTGTATCACTCACAAGCCATTTCTAATCAATATAAAATGCATCAACATCTTTGATAACAAATTTATAATCAGTAATGTTTCCATTTTAAGGCAGAAAATTCATTCACAATCATGCCCCTGCATTCTTATTTTATCTCAAATTGATGTAATTGTTAACATGCGCCATTCAACGCCATAAATTTGTTTCCATGAAGCCATCTTTGAATCAAAGTACTGGAAGTATTCATGAAAACTGATCTTACAGTGACTTGCACTTATAAGACTTTACATAGAAGGGTTTGACCTGCAGATCAGTTTACTGTTAACCACCAATCATTAAAAATCCCCCACCCAATTTTTTTATGGCGATTCTGACAAAATATTTTATTAGCTCTATATTTTAGCTTTTCATGTTCAATATAAAGCAGTAAAGATAACAAAACAATGCCTACCTAAATACCAATTTTTAACAGTTTGGGCTGCGCAACAGTAAGCCAAAATAGTTTTAAGAATGGCCTCATAACATGATTTTACATAATTACAAGAGCTAAGTAACAGATTGTCAACACCAAAAATTTAGATATATATCTAGCTAACAGGGGAACATATTCCTTTCTTCAAGTAAATATTATATCAATATATATTCTAAGTCTTCTTACAAGTTTCTGTCACACACATATCGAGCACACCGCATCGAAATTTTAGCCGACTCAGCGAATTCTCAATAATCATGGCACAATCAAAGACTTCCTTCTGTAAATATTGTTTATTAGTAGAACACGCTGCTCCAGCTAGGCCTATGAACTGTGTCAACAGAAAACTCCACATCAATGAAAAGAGAATTGCGAGAAGACATATCCACGAATCCAGGGTTTGGAAGTTACTTGAGGAGAACAAGGCAAGTTAATGTTGAAGACTTCAGGATAACTGGTTGCCAGTGTATGTATTTAACTGAAATCGTGCATAGAACCCCAAACATTGTGTATAAGATAATTTTGTTTGTTTGTTTATATCTTATTTTACGCCCCTTTCAACAGTCAGATTCATGTTCACCTAAGCATCGCTCCTGGGAAGAACCAGTACTAGACTCCCATCCTCCGTAAGCAACTGCCTATTTTCTCACATAAAGAGACAATGTCGTTAGCCAGGCTTGAACCAACAACCCTCAATCAGTGAGAGGTTACAGTGATTTGAAGTCAGCAACCTTAACCACTCGACCACGGAGGCGAGTTGTGTATAAGATGAAGCATGCTAACAAAATAAATCCAGATTAAATTACAGGACTGAATGCAGTGTTTTGGGGGGGACTGATCTGAAATGTATGTTTTTCCTCCTAAATTTCATAAAAGCGTCCCCTTCAGTAAAATTTCAATTTTCTTGAAAATAAACATTTTCGATTGACCTGCAGGAGAGCTCTGTCTGTAAGCATCAATGTTATATTCTACAAGGAACATAATTCTGTATGCTTTGTCATGTTTCCCCTTCCTTATAGGGCCCAGCCTCCTTTCCCCTGATGGAAAAAAAACTTGGAATGATTTAACTGTGTTGTGTTGGCCTTAAAAACAAACACAGAAATTCAATTGAAATGTCAATGTGACTGTTTGAATGCAATGGATATAATTTGACAGATAATTGAAGCATTCACAGTAATAAATCATGACTTCTAAAACAGTGTTTATTAGTTAAAATTTGGTAATTATTAATGGGTCGTATACAACCGTTCGTGAGGCTCCATGCAGCTGTTTAATGCAGTTTAATATGGCAGTTACGCAATAACTTCATATTTTATTCATTTTTTAGTATCATCCTTATTAAATTTGCACTGTTTTCAAAATCACTCCACTAATCTAACTATTTTTTATTGAGGTACAGTAAAACCAGTGTCTGTGGCCACCTCCGAATAAAGGCCCCCTTATGAACAAAAGGCAATTCTGTCAAAAGTCATCACTGATTATTTGAAACAAAATGACCTCCAAATAAAGACCGCCTGTCAATAAAGACCTTTGTTCACAGGTTTAACTATATGTAAATAACTTCAAGAATACCTAAATCCCACAACAACAGACAATCTACATGTTAATATATAACAATTTTCCTTCTGAGAAAATATTTTTTCCACACACATTTTCAATTAACCCAAATACTAGGATGTGTTGATCAATAAACAATTCTGCTAAAACCATCATTGAATCCATTTTCCTGGATAAAAGATGTTGTCAAAAATCAAAGGCAGGCAGAAGTTTGATTGCTTATTGCTTACCACATTGGTGCATGCTTTCACAAGATGGCGACCATTGCTATACACAGTAATAATTATACAAATGATAATTCAGAGGACTCAACAATGGAGGTTTAATGATAACAAACAAAAACTCATTATCATCAACATTAAAAGCAGAGCCTTTTTTATGATGTTGAGTGACTTCACAACTGCAAAAAGCCTCTTTTTTCCAATTTGGTTGAAGAAATAACTGTTGTGCTTCATTGTTAGATAATTATGTTTTCAATTATCAAACAGATGCAACTCTCTATTTTTTATGACCAAAAACCGTGCTTGAATTCTCAAAATGAAAGGCTAAGGCCCCGATTTGTTGAAAAAAGGCCCTGCAAAGCAACCATTATGCTTAACCAAGGACATGCATAAAATGAATTGAAAGCAATAAAAATCAGGATGGCATCACACAATCAAAATCACCATGACAACAATTATGACGACACAACTATAGAATATTTCCATTCATTTCAGATGTATTAATCAATTATAATGATAAAGTAATTGCAGCAATTCAAATGAATAATCAATAAGATTTTATTTATCTCTTTTAATAGCCCATTCAATGGCTATGGTCATTTATCATGCCTTGAGTGTAAAGCACTGCTGTGTAACACACCTCAGCCGTTTCCTATGAATTTCATAAAGTATTTAGTTGTAGGAATGATAGGGATACTGTAAAGGCAGCCCTGATATACTGCAAGGCAGGAGCCAAGATTCCAACCAACAACCTTTTGTTTAGAAGTCCAGCACATTACCACTCAACCAGGGAATAGCCGTTATCGTCCTGAGTGATAGCATTCGTAACATGACATTCCCAGACGATATACAACTGTTACCTAAGTAACGATTTCACTGCTCCATCAAATGCCTATCGATTTATTAACAGTATATCATATATAGAATTTCTTAGAACAACAGAACACAATGACTCATAATTCTATTTCATTTATTCTAACAATAAAAGAATATAATCAGGTTCTTAAAATGATGCTAGATCACTTAATCTTTACGCAGACTGGGGTTTGCGCATGTACAGTCATGGTTAAGAATTACATTATTAATTAATGAAAAATCTCAGATTGGAAACCCAGGTTTGAACCCCTGACCCTAAGCACAGCAGGCAGACCTTCTTAATCAAGTATAATACCAAAGACTTAACCCAACAGCAAGGCTGCACAAAGTGGGCTACATTCCTTAGAATAATCACTACTGCTATTATTGAAAAGAAAAAAAAACACATACATTTATAAGGGAAAACTGAAATATGTTAGAGTTGGTCATATTTCTTTTCAAGTTTGTTCAATTGAATAGAAATGCCAGAACTTAAAAGGCTAAGATGCTTAAGCAGTGCAGTCCATAAGGACAAAAGAAATACTTTAATGTGGCAAGTCTGACTCCCAGACCCATGCATAAAAGAGTCATATATGCCAGAGATTAAAGGATCTCCGAGTACAGAGAGAACAAACATATACAAGGTTGGACCGGAATCTCGAGGACGCCAATTTTTTGGGAAGGACTCCTAGACCTTTCAGAAAGGAATCCTACCAGAACTCCTTATTTTCAGGGTAGAAAATATATAAAAATCAATATTAATCGTCAAAATATCAGAAAAAAATATTTGACATAACCAATTAGACCAATTACGGTATATTGTCAGTAAAAACAAGACTAACAGAAAAAACAAACTTACTGAATTTCAGTCGAAGACTGAGCTTTCGTCTTCTTTTCAAAATAGTTGACATCGTGATCTGAGTTCTTTGCTAGAATTTATCCTCCCAGAGTTTTCGGATCAATTCCAAAAATCAAGTTAAGATCTTTTGACCAGAAGATTCCAAAACTGCGCAGGTTTTCGTCCGCCTTGTGATTTAAATCAGGTACAATAAATCGCCAAAATATGCTATCTCTCATTAGTTTTGTAAAACAAATTTCACCAAAATTGGCCAAAATATATCGTCCAAAATATTCTAACAATGTAAACAACTGCACTCTGTTGATATTTAGCTTCAAACTAGCCTTAGAACAAAACAGGAGCAAAAGGTAAACAACTTTTGCAAAATATACACAATCTGGGTGTTTATAAACTATATAAATAGTCCAATCATTTATTGAATTCAGATTTTATCAAGAATAGAATAGAGCTGTCTCCGGTTCCCAGCATGACACATAATGTCCTTGGCATAAAAAGTAAAATCAAGCATATATCGGGTCAACTTCTGACTAGCATATTCATACTGCAGTGTTTACAAATTAACCTCGTTGGATAATGTTTATGTCACATGATCACTTTTATTTCTATTTTTAGAACAGCATTGAGCTGCGCATAATTTTCAAGGTTGGAGGTAAAAATAGGGGTACCTGAGAAAATGTGGATAACACTTTTGAAGCAAATAGACCTGGATTTTTTCAACAATGTAGTTCTGAAACAATTGGTTTACATAAATGAGATTCTCAGTGTTTAATCATACAAATCATAGCTACAAAGTATGATTTGATAATTGATAAATCATTTTATTGATACGTCTAGACTATAGAAACAAATTAAAAATGTTTGTATTTTTGTTTTTATCCCTTACAACTGCGAAGCCTTCCTAAGATCTAAGTTAAAGTGCACGCTAGCATTTGACTTAACCACAAAAACCTTGAACTAGGTTCAAGTCTCATTAATCAATAAGACTTAAGGTAGTTAAAAGCAATATTCAATACCATGCATCAATATTTTTATACCCTTCCCACAATGTGATATACAAGTCACATGTCAGTGGAAGAGTACACTATACATTATACATAATATCAAACCTCTTAAACAAACTTCAACAGCAAATATGGTAGAACAGATAAAGATAAGTCTTACTCAAATACCGGTAAGCTGCCCCGCATTCTACTTTTGTGTGAATCAAGCAAGACCTGACCAGGTTAATCTGGATTAAACTAGGTCAATCGAACAAGGTTAATCCAGTATAGATAAGGTTGTAGTGATAGGTTGTTTTTGTTTTTATCAATCAGGTATCAAAACAAAGACCTCTTTTTGGGGGGAGGGGTCGGGTATTAACATCACACTAATAGTCAGGATCATTTGGTGACCATTCCGGTGGTAATCATGGAGGAAGACGCCAGATTTACACCTAGATAGAACCACTGACCTTCTGTAAGGGAGCTGATTGACTCACATGTGAAATCTTTCAAGCCTGGGTGGGATTTGAACTCACGGCATAGAATTGCTAGTGATTACTAGTCAGAGTCCGTAACCATTCAGCCACACAAGTACACCAACAAAAATCTACTATGCATGCTTGCGATTGCAACCCTGTAGAAAGAAGCCCAAAGAAATTAACCAAAACCATGGGTGTGGGCAGTGCAAGCGACAATTGAGCAACCAATGCAAATCCTAGGAGTGCAACATCGCCATTGGTCCAAATTAGGAGATTGCTCAGAAACAACCAATCAGAGGCTGTTGCACCAAGACTGGTTCACAAATCTCAATCAACTTGACTCACTGTAACTGTATAACATACCAACCAGTCTAGTTTACGGAATAAGAAAATGAAACATTATAACACTCTGACAATGACTGCAAACATACCATGTAATTGTTTTGTTTCAAGTGATGAATATATTTCATTTCTGAATAAATTAACCCACTTTCTCAACAACAAAAAGAGACTTCAAAAGCAATTAGTAAACAAATCAGTTTACACCAAACAAAGTGTTTTCTTCAGATATGCAGTGAGATTTATGATGTAAACAACAAACATGCAGACATTGAATGATTAAATTATGACCTCAGACCTATTAAGGAGAAGAATGAAATACAATTTCAACAAGCCAATTATATCAGATCATATAACACAAGTAGGGATGCTCCACAGCCTAGTGGTAACGAACTGGACTACTGAATGGGTTCAATTCTTGGCTGCATTTTTAAAAATTTCTCAGAGGCGCTTTCTCAGGGTCCCCATCGTCTGTGGCGGAATTTGACCAGAACTTCACAATCCCTTCTTTCGGCGCAAGTACTGGTCAGCATCCAGGAAGCAGTCATCAAGAGTAGTTAATATAAGTTGTAAAACTTGCTCTACAATCCATGTAAAATAAATAAGTTTAAACTAACACAAACATGCATCCTATGAAAGCTTCAATCACTTAACTTTAATAGGATAAATTCTTATCTAACAGCCTTGCCAAGAAAAGCAATAAATACAGAGACAGACAGACGGACAGATAGATGAACAAATCATATGGGGATAACAAGGTTTATTCATTAAGAAAACATCAAATGCTCTGCCAACTAATTAAAAATCCAAAACCCCTTATGGGGCCTCTCACGATATAAACAAACTCTGCATACATTAACCAACTTTTCTCCATGAATAACATTCTAATTAAATGATCAAAGTGTGTACAGATAAAAGACAGTTTTTGTGGTCAAAAGTTCAGAATGAACCAAAAAACAATACTGAACAGAACATTGTAAGATCTTTATTTAAAAGGTTACTTCGAATGGATGGGGTAATAACGCATTGAAAAAACCTACTAAATACAGAATTAATTGAAAATCAAATCAAATCTGATTAAAATCAAGTAGTTCAATAAATCACTTGCTTGATTTATGGGAGAAGAACAAACTAGGTTTACTACACAGACTCTTAAAGTCATCTTTATACCAAAAATTTTCATCGCAATACTACGGAAGGAATCCGGTTAGTGCCATATGGAATATTGTGCCTCGCATCCTTCCGTACAATACATACATTTTTGTTGCTAAAACATGAAACTGAAGCCTACAAATTGATTGATGAAGGAAGAATGTTAGGCAGTAAAACTGCGTTGTTAGTTGAAGTTGTAAGATAAAATTCTAACATGGATGCAGTTTTCACAATCTTCATGGCGACTGACAGTGAGGAAATAAATCTAAAAACTATCTGTTATGCTCTATTTAATGCATTAATCTTTAACTTTGGTTAAACACGAGTCATGTACCCAGCCGATCAGCTATCTTCTTTACCGACACAGCTGTGACGCTAAGTCAACATGTACGGTGATACTGTGTATATACATACACATGCAGCGTATTTGTGGAACAATGGTAAACATGAAGGAACATACATGTACTAGGTCACAAGGAAATAAGTTGAGTCATATATAACAATACACAATGAAATAATTATTACAAATCAACAATAGATATCTAGTTATTTCACACATTGAGTTGAAAACATAAAAACTGTATGATATCTTTCAACGAATGTACATGTAATTTTGCTGTAAGCTATTTACGACCGCTGTAAAAAGGTTAAGGTCAAGCATTTGAGGACTTGTATCTCTGGTCTTCAGGATATGGTACATTAACAGCTTCTAATCAGATATACGAGTAACGATCATACATGTTTCTTGCTAATTTGAAATTATCGTAACTAAATTGAAGCTCATAAAACATTGTTTCTGACTTAACAATTCATAAACACCTTTTACATATCCAGTGCATTTTGAAAGACGAGAATTAATCAAGGGAGACAAATCTAGCAACTCAAAAGATAGATGAGAAATTATATGCAGTAAGACTGCATGAGTAGCTTCCCTTAAAGTAACAATATTTCCCCCCTAAGATAAAAATAGACTCAACCGAAATATTGGGAAAACCATATCTATTTATAGTATCACAACAATCACAAGGACATTCAAGTGAAGATAGCTGTCAGTTCAAGATGAATTTCTTACCAGGAACAAGGCCATCATAGGAGATAGACGAATAAATTAATACTTGTAGCAGGATTTCCAGAATTTCCTAATCATATAATCTAATGCTACAAAACCAATTCTAATTACAGCAACATTTCACACAAGCAAATAACTTCAGAGAATCGATGAAAGATACATGAGGATATATTATGATGAAATCTTAACGCGAGATGATTGAGGTTCATTTCGAAACAACCAAATATGACACATTGGCAGGGTTTCCGCTGCCATTCGCCAAATTCGCAATTGGCGAAAAAAAATTACGAGTGGCGAAAAAAACTTTCAACAAGCATAAACATTTTTGGGTCACAAATTCATAATCTACCTTAACAGTCCCGATTCAATTTTTTAATCAGTCGTGAAAATCAATAATCCCACAGCCTGCGGCCGTCGCGTGTTGATCCAGATTGTGATTCGCATCACCAACTTCGCACCTCTAATAATGAGATTGCCACGAGGCATAGATTGTTGCAGGTCTGACCCTTACTTTTCACAACAATTAGTGATTGTTTATGGTATGATGTTGATCTGTTCATGCAGATGACAATTTTATCAAATTAATCCAGAGTTCTTACTTTCTGTATCGTCAGTGGTATTGAATAAAGTTTGTACAGTACGGTCCGGATCGTATTTTCCAAATATTGCTATACACCAAGAACAGTCGTTACACTTATATTTTCATGAAGTGTACGAATTTTCGGATGACAAAGAATTTCGGATAACTGCACTAGACGTTGCAAGCATGTGTCATCTATTGGTATTTGATGTAAGCCTGTTCTAAGTGTGTTATCATATCCTTGATACTTAATCATGTGGCACACATTCATGATGAAATATCCATTTGCCAGGACAGTAGTGATAGTCTTATGAAAATCATAATTCAATTTATAAAAAAGTTGATTTCATTTCAATTTTATTGCCGCTCAACAAGATAAAAGGAGTAAGAGCCAAAGAAATTGAAGTAACCATCTGTAAATTTTGTGAAAGATTTATCTACTTTCCTACCAAACGACACAGCTCACAAATAATTGAATGTCATAAAAGTTTTTGGCCGGGTGTATAGTCCTATATTGGTTTCCAGACAAAATCTGAGCAACAGAATGTGATTAAAACTGACCTAGATAGACTAGGATCTAGAAAATATTATTTTAAAAAATCAGATTATATAGTACAGCTGTTATTTTGATAGTTGATTTGGACATGATGATTTTTGTTCCGGACAACCAAGATTTTCAAGTCTACCTTTCCGGTGATGAGTAGAAAGATATGATATTTCCACACATCTGTTTGTACAGTAGAACATTAAATTAAGCATACTTTTTTTCCTGTTCATTGTTACTTGAATTTATACATTTTATGTCCCAGATACACTGGAAATTGTGTCTTTGCATGTATGAAATGAAAAAAAAATCAACATCCAGGAGGGGATACCCCTCCCGGACCCTCCACCAAACGTCATTCATGATGATGTGGCGGAAAAAATATAATGGTCAGTGGAAACCCTGCATTGGTGTCAAGTTTCAAAAGAAAATGTTGACTTTATATGAATACATATGTCTTCCTGATTGTGTTTCAAGTTTTTAGATAAAAACAAGGAAATTATAATCAACTAAAATGCCATGTATAGACCACATGTCAGTAAATGTAGGTAGACCTTTACATTTTTACAATTCCAAACAGGAACATATAATTTCTGAAACCAGAATACAATTGGAAAAAACAACATATTGATATCAACAGAAACACCATGGCAATAAATGGAAACATTACTAAGTTGCCATGGTAACATACCATGTCATGAAAATATCATTCCATAATAAAAGATATTTAGATAATAAATATAACACCTTAATCTTCCAAGTTATATGATAAGATAGCACAAAATTAATCATAATACGACAAGACAAACAGAACAAAATTTAGCAAGATTTAACAACTTTGAAGGTTAGATCTGTACAGGCATGTAATTCAAGTGTCAGCTTAAACAAAATTAGGGATTGGCTATCACAGAATTGATTATCCTTGCCCGTATATATTATACGCATCTTCAATTATAATTTTTCATCGTAACAAATATCATGTACATGTCTCAAAAATTAATTAAACTAGAACTGCCACAGAGTGACTAAAAATATCGCCACATACCGCCTTGTCACAGATGTCTGGCCAGCCACAACACAACTTCAGTCCGTGCAATTGCTTTAAGTTGCACAAAATCAGTGCGATAATCTGCATGATTGCTTGTTATTAAGCTAATTTATGGCCATTTTTTACCTTTGAGCTCCAAGTGTGACCTTGACCTTGGAGATATTGACGTAATTCTTTGCATGACACACCATCCCATGATGGTGAACGAATGTATCAAGTGATTTTAAAATCTCACAATGAATGACATAGTAATGGCCCGTACAATCAAATTTATGCCCATTTTTTCCCTTTGAACTCCAAGTGTGACCTTGACCTATGAAATATTGACGTAATTCTTTCACATGACTCACCATCCCATGATGGTGAACAAATGTTACAAGTAATTCAAAAATCCTTCAATCCATAGAGAAGATACAGCATGGACAAACTTCAGGACAGACCAACCAACAGACCAACCGACAAAGTGACTCCTATATAGCCCCACCTACCAATGGTATGGGGTATAATAAACTTGAAACACTGCATTAGTGTAATTCAAATAAAATAAAATAACACATAGTAGGATTGAAGTGTGTATAAAATTGCTTCCATAACTGTTGCACATGTAAGGCCCAAGACTGTTGCACATGTAAGGCCCATGACTGTTGCACAAGTAAGGCCTATGACTGTTGCACATGTAAGGCCCATGACTGTTGCACATTAGAGGCCCATGACTGTTGCACATGAGAGGCCCATGACTGTTGCACATGTAAGGCCCATGACTGTTGCACATGTAAGGCCCATGACTGTTGCACATGAGAGGCCCATGACTGTTGCACATGTAAGGCCCATGACTGTTGCACATGAGAGGCCCATGACTGTTGCACATGCAAGGCTTAAGTATTAATCAAACATAATAATATAAATTATGCGTATGGCCAACTACAGTCAAATCTGTGAACAAAGGCCATCCTTGGGAAATACAAACTCTGGCCTTTATTAACAAGTGACCTTTGTTCTAAGATCATTTTGCTCTAAATAATATAAGAAACATTTTTAACAGAATGGCCTTTATTCACAGAATGGCCTTTATTTGGAAGTGACCGCTAACACAGATTTGACTGTAAAAATATGATATTCAGAAAGTCAATATTATAGATATGTATCACTTAATAGCTTATTTGATTGAAACTTGTCGAGAAACACTTACTGATGAGAAATACACTCAGGTAGAATTAAGTCCCCACTTATAGTGATTTACCTGCAGGATTTATTGTGTAGTAAGTGACAAGTTACTAAACAATGGGGATATTTCTGAAGAGTAAGATGCACCTGCCTCGGTGATCCAGTGTTTAAAGTCACTGACTTCAAATCACTGTGACCTCTCACTGATAGAGGGTTGTGGATTCGAGCCCCGCTATCCTTGTCTCTTTATGTGAGAAAGTAAGCAGTTGCTTACGGAGGATGGGAGTCTAGTGCTGGTTCTTCCTAGAAAAGATGATTAAGTGAACAGTCCGCCTCATATGACTCATGATGAAATGGGTGTAAAACTCGATATAAACAAACAAACAAACAAATGACTTAACGAACCAACGAACAAACCAACCAACCGACCGACCGACCGACCGACCAACCAACCAACCAACCAACCAACCAACAGACATGCTTATCTCCCCTGGAGTCTCAATCTTCTCCTTATACAATGAATATACCGGTACTAAACTAATACATAATCGCTGTAACATTCAAGGGCATTAGATCTACAGTTAAGGTCATACCAAACATCTTGGCATAAATCTCTTAAAATACTGCCAACTTTGAAGATTGGCAAAAATGTGTGGTGTTAAATTCAGCTGAGATAAGAGGACATGGCAGCAAATTTCATGATTATTTAATGGGATGTTAATAAAACTCCCACGTTGCTTTAAAATTAGCTTCTAATGAATAAGCCTGACTTTGCAGAATTATCAGCTTGATATAAGATCAGGCTAGGAAATGCTCTTAATTTAATTGGACTCAACTACTCCCTAAGGGGCAAATCATGCTAAATTTCAATAGCAAACTTTGTCAGTGATCAGCAACAAATTATGCAGTGGGTAGATAATATATGTACAGCAGATTTACTGAGGTCCAAACTTTACTTAATTGCCCAAACAATTGCCGTCCCTTGACACAAGTTTCAAGTCAAGCATCTATCAACGTTAAACATCAGATTGCAATATAGGAGGCTACATTATACAGTCAGAGCTGTGAACTAAGGCCGTCCATGAGAAATACAACAAGTGGCATTTATTCATTGACAGGTGGCCTTTACTTGGAGGTCATTTTGTTCTAAATAATCAATGACAAATTCTATAAAAAGTTTCGGAACCTTCTGGTCTGATGAAATATGACCCGATTAAACCCACAAGGTATGTTGACAATAGATTTGATGGAAAAAAATGTTTTTTAAGTTGATGGCAAAAATTCCACGATTCAATCATTTTTCACAAGAAGTTCCTTTTTGTAACAGCTCACACATCATGGTACAGGGGTAAGAGAAACAAGGTCTCGTATTTGCGCCAAAATATTTATACAAATAAAGTGATGTGACATCAGCAGACGCCTGTTTCTACGAAGAAATCAATTTTCAGCAAAAAAATAGAGAACTGTAGAGACATGAACCAATATTCAATGAATAGAACAGAACAAGGAGAGAAATACGATAAAACCATGGTGACCGATTTCTGTAATGTTCGAGAGAAGACTTATTTGGATTTAAACGTATCAGTCTAAACTACACTAATCAATAGACAGTAGCAGAACTATTTGTAGGCTACACAAAAATAATGTTTAAAGAATTATAATATTTCCACTGCAATTGTCTATCCTGTAACTACCCTTCTTATTCAGACAAGCAAAATATATACAGCCAAACCTTGTTTTAACTACAACATTTGAGACCAAACTTTTTCAAGCACCAGACATTCGGTTTTGTAACGGCATAAATTGTTACCAGACCGAATTAACTTTTACCGGACCAAATTTTGTTTCTACAACATTTATGAAAGAATATTTTATTTATGTTTCGTATGATGGTGTTATAATAATTCATGAAAACCTTCTTATTTATCACTTATAGAATATTATTCACCCGACCATCAGTCAAATGACCTGTCAATTATACCAGACTGGCAGTGATTTAAGCCGACTTACACTTCGTACTAGTGGCCATAATCAAAGTCTGCAAAGGCAGTCGTCGAATTAGCCCGCAACAGATGACAGAGTCCATCAAAATTGGAAAGATAAGTGGTCCAAAAGTCAAGTCAATTGTCAGTGATAATCTCATCATATTTTAGAACGAAAAATTAATGAAATAGTTTAATCACTCTTGAAAAACGATGTTTTTTTTACTTCAGTGAAGATATCTTATTTTTTAAAAATTTTGGTTCACTACTAGTTCATTCGGTCCAGTAGAGTTTGCTGTATATTCAATAGAACAAATGTCCATTACTTAAAATATTTGTGAAGACTGCAAACTTAAGGTGGTCCTACAAATTCAATATTGAGGTTTCACTGTAATCGGAAGTTAACAATTTCATACAATTTTCAAAGTTAAGTTATACAATATTAATTTTGAATCTATAGTGCTTTAAATTGCTATGTAATGTTGAAATATTCAAACGAAAACATAACGAAAACAAATGAAATCAATACTTTGTAGTTTGTAGAAACACTCGGCCCTTTACCGGTAATTAAGTCTCAGATTAGACAGACCATTATATTCCTCACATGAGCTAAAACAAAGACTTACCATGTATGCATATAGCACCAAACTTAGTAAATGATGAGACAAGCCTTGACCAATCTATTTTAGGAGAATCAATGAAGAAGATACTGTCAGGTCAAAAGCACTTATTCTCAAACAGAGGAGATCTAGATAAGTGTCACTTGTAAGAGGATTCTGAAATTTGGTATTGGACAAAAGTCATTTAGTGTGCATTATATGGGATTTCTAACAGTTTGCTTCCTTCTTTAGAGGAAGGGTGGCACTGCATGGGCCCTTAAAAAGGAGACAAATAGCATGTACAGGGAAAATTCACATTTTGCAATGTCGTCAAGACATCAATGGACAGTTAATTATCATAAAGCAAGCCACAATAGGGACTTCTGTCAGGCACTTAAATTATATAATGGTAATGTTCATACTAAACTAATTCTACAAAACCATAGATGTTATATTGTACATGTCTTCTACAAAAAATAATACACACTTCCAACAAGGAAACGGGACAAAATTTCATCCAAAAATCAACCTTATATTAATTCTCCCAATAAAAAAACTAGAGGTGTTGGAAACTCAAAATTGAACAAAAAGCTACATTCAGTAAAAGCATACGCCCCTGGTGGAAGCTTGACTTAAAGTCATACCAATGGACAGACAAGGCCAAGCATGATTTGCATCATTTTTGATGCCGGGGGTCAATGGTCAATGGTTAGTGTATCCATAATAACATGATATTACAAATTGAACTCTGAACAGGATTCTGTAAAAATATTTATTAACACATATTTCAAACAAGCAAACGGGTCTGATATAGGGCTAAGGCTGAGATCAGAACTCTAAGATTGATCTCAAATTCTATAAATTCAGATCAAAATTGAAATAAACTCACAAAGCAAACAAGAAATGATGATAGCTCAACGGCCCGTAAATCAGGAAAATAGAATCGATAAAACAGTAAGTCAGGGAAAATTGCACAAGATAATCTCATGGTGACAGTGACAATGCAGTAATCATATCAAATACATGGAACTTTATTGTTGTCTGGCATCTTAGAATGAGCAGATAATTGTCTGTCTCCCAGTATAGCTCTCAGAAAATAATACATTTTGTAGCATAAAACAATGTGTATGTGACATTGTCTTGAATTTTCATGACTGGATGCAAAAAAAGCCCGAACATACAGGGATATACATGTGTATGTGAACGGAATAAATCCAAGAAGATGGTTGGTGAAAAGCCAAAAAATGCAGGAAAGATTATGTAGACAATGTTTATACATTATTTTAGACATATGCTGTGAAAAATCAAGATTTACCTGCAGATAAATTTAACTTAAAATTTAGATAATAAATAATGATTTCTGTAATGAGGTAAAATTATGTAGATGAGAATTCAAATTCATACACGAAGTTCAAGTTTCAGGAATAATCATCTTGAAAGTATTACATGTATTTAATCTTGGGATCAGGAAATTATTTAGGAGCATTCTCTAACTGGACAAATAATAGCATTCTGCGGTAAGATAAACAAATTTGGGTACCTTTAGTTTTTGTGATGAATCACTTATAAGCCACAAATCTTGATAACTTGGCATGTAACACTAAATGTCTATATGCTAAGAATCCACAATTTATGTGATATTAACCTAGATCTACAACAAATTTTATACATTTCTTTCTACACCTTAAAAGCTTCAAACAGAAATCTTTGCAGATTTTCACCCAAAATACTCTATTGGTTAATAGACTTCTTTTTAAAAGCAAGTCTCCTTCATTACCAGTCCCTAATAGCCCCTTTTAATGAGACTTAATGTTACAAAATTCATATCCTTACCCACAACTTCCTGCATAATTAGCCTATCCTCCACACACCACTGTTGTCCCATGATCAAGTTAAACAACTCATAGAATATCCTTCGGAACATAACATGCCTTATAGCATACTACAATTATTATCAAACAGCAAGTACCTATCCTCCATTTTCCACTAAAATAATGAGGAAGCTAAACTTCTACGAATGATTAGTTTTCCATTACATGTATATCTAAGGCCTAAGTGTTCCTCTTTTTCATACATGAATACATTAAATAATGAACTGTCATCCCAGAAAACCAGTTTCTATATGGAACCGTATAACAAAATGTCTAGTGATAAAATCAAGGTTTTCGTAACCTTGTCCATTTCTATATATCACAATCCCCATCAAATATATTGATCACAGTACCACCGGTAATATGCAAAACCGAAAATAAAAATGAAAGACATCTAATGAAATATTGATTAAAACATGCAACAGATTGAGGTATTTTAAATAAAGCCTGAAGACATATAATAAGTTACCACAGAAAGATACCAGATGTATACTTGTCCACTCAACTGCCTAAAATAAATACAAAACTTAGTCTCTTCAATTTGATTTTACTAAAAATTTTCATTTATATATATATAGCATAAAAATGAGTTAAGTTTGTTATTTCCCCCCCCCCCCCCCTCCTCGCTCTTAGTGTGTCCAATTAGTGTGAAGTGTGATACCCTAAACCAGCAAGAGACTATAACTGTTCCCCCCCCCCCTCCCCTTCAAATGAATTCATGAAAACATTAATTTTTCTTACATTGTTCTTGCATTCTTCATGAATAGCTCATGTCTGAATATATTCATTTGACAGGGGCCACAAACCGAATTTAAATCAGATACTTACAATTTATACCCATTGAGTTTTATAGCGATCAACATGTATAGCAAACATTGTGATGGTACAGACAAAATATTAAAATATAACATAGATTGGATAAAAATAATAGACTTAAAAATGTTTTATATCAAACTAGTTGAAGTAAAAGTGTTATGTACAAGTTGATATAAAGTGACCCACCTCTGTGGTCGAGTGGTTAAGGTCACTGACTTCAAATCACTGTAACTGTAACCTCTCACTGGGTTCGAGCTCTGCTATCAACCACTTCTCTTTATATGAGAAAATAGGCAGTTGCTTACGGAGGATGGGATTCCAGTACTGGTTCTTCCCAGGAAAGATGATAAAGTGAAATGTCAGCCTCATATGACTCTGAGTGTTGAAAAGGGCTTAAAAAACTTGATATACAGTATTAAGTAGTTAATACCATTGCCTCTTTCATTAGTTATTAAATAAGGAATTAAGCTTTTCATAACACGGCCATCTTGGAAAATAGTTTGTTCGGACAACGCTACCTTCTCCGACACCAAAAAAGGCTCCTATTTTTTTTTTGGCCTCTCAGTTAAAATATTAAATAAATAATGTTAAAACGTTTCAATAAAAACATAACATTCAACATTTATTTTGGGTTCATATAAAAATGATTTAAACAATAATTTTAGGCCTACCTACATGTACCCACTGAAAATTCTCTTGGTCAGCCTAGAGTTACTGCAAACAGTCATTTATTAAATATTTAAAGATGGCCCAAATTTTCAAGATGGAGAGACATACTAATAATGATATGTAAGATATTATACACATTAATACAAATTTCAAGTGGACAGGAAATAATACTAATATTAAGATTTACACGGAACTAACGAAGATAATTTTTATCAATGCAGCCGATGGTTATGTTAACTCCTACATTTTCAAATAATAACCCATCCCACCACACTATGAAATCAATTTTTTTATCAATTTGTATAAAAAGAAATATACAAGTACATTCTTAGTGGAAAGAAATCCCAGTAAACAAACTAGCTCAAACATGTATGAAAACTGGCAATTTTGGTCAACTTTGGTAAATCCACCAAAGTCAGTCCTGCCTGTTGCGCATTTGTAAATACTAACGACTATATTGCGAGTATACTCCTAATGGAGGGATGCAATTACTCAAGATGATGTTGATGATGATGGTGATGATGAGTAAGCAAGAAGACTATATTGATGGCAAAACATTGAGAACCATTCCACGGCTAGATCTTGAGCAGACTGAATTCAGGATAAAATCAACCTACCAAATCAATGAATTCTTTTCAACTAATATAGCCATGCATGTCTTTTTTCAAGAGTGAAATATCATTTATAAACCAAAGTCTAATATAAATTAGCTTGAGGAGAAATGTCCCCTAACAGACCTGCCACCTTCCACTGAACTTCCCAAAAAGGGGACTGAGCGCCGTGAGTGGGGAAAAGATAAATGTCACAACCAAGGCTCAAACCAGTCATGACTGCATAAGTGCAGGGTTCTCAATAACAGCAGGCTGCAGGCCAATTTAGCCACTTAGAAATGTGTTTGGGCCTCTAAATCTCTGAAGTTCATAAAATATTGCTAGAAAATGCCTGGAACCCCCCCCCCCCAAGCAGGCCTGTAAGTCTAGCTTCTGGGCCACAAACTTATTGAGAACCCTGTAAGTGGACAGTAGTCCAATTTGCCTGAAACAACTATACTTGATCAATAATTGTACAGAATTGAATACTGACAGAAGTTCAAATTTAACCATCTTGATAGACTCAATTCACTGAATTGAAATTTCATCATGCAGGGGTGAACCTCATATCACTCTAAGGTCAAACTGTCCTAATTCACAGAATTTAGCTTATTCATTGAAGGAAGAAAAATAAAATAAACATATTATTCTGCTGAAACATACCCAGCCAAGATCAGCATTTAGCAACAAATATAACCATAACAATTCAATATGAAATTGTAAAATGATGATCAATTGACAAGACATAGCAAGTTTGTTTACCTGTAACACTAGTTTTCTTCATTTTTTCCACAATTTTATTCTTTAAATATTTTGTCGACTGCATGCAGGATTAATAATTATATTCATTTCCTTAGAAGAAGAATTTTGTAGCCATTTTCTTTACAATTTAGTCACAAATCAATTTGTTTCTCTATTACAGAAAATGCAGACAGAAAAGTCAAGGTCTTTCCTGGAAATTCCCCCACAATGCATCACACCCAGCCTCATACTGAAAATTCATCAACCTTACTTGATGCTATAAATAGAATCAATATGGAATATCCATATCAGACAAGATACATTATTTATATGGGGTGAACAGGATGAGGTAATGAATAGTTTATTGATTGCTTCAGATTTAGCTTGATCAAATGAAAACAAATACTTACAGACTCTGGGGCTTGAAGGTGGACTGCAACTTGTCTGAAAAGATTAATTTCTTTTGTTTATAAACAACTTAATAATAAATTCATAAGAAAACCCACAGGGTCAGGTGGTCAAAGAAAAATAAAATAATTATCATTTGAAGTTTATATACATAAGCATATATAAGTGAAAATTCCCCAGTCATATCCAGCCATAATTAAAGTAAGGCATCTCAGCAGACTAAACTGTAAACACAATCAATGTAGGCAGGCAGAGTAATTTTAGTCAGGACAGCCTCCTCGTCTCTGACTAGTAATCACTAGGCCCTCAAAGTGTGAGTTCAAATACTACCTCGGACCAGACAAATTTCACACGTAGAATCTAGCTAACAGAAGGTTGGCAGTTCGACACAGGTCTATGTATTGATCGAGTCTTCATCCACCTTTATAAAAAAATTGTTTCTGGTTCCCAACCTACACTAATGTTTAATAGGACCAAGGAACAGTA
The DNA here is from genome assembly GCA_964023205.1 of Lutraria lutraria. Classification (NCBI taxonomy): domain Eukaryota; kingdom Metazoa; phylum Mollusca; class Bivalvia; order Venerida; family Mactridae; genus Lutraria; species Lutraria lutraria. The sequence goes on along the minus strand of OZ026848.1, from coordinate 29,422,237 downwards.
CACCAACTCTCTCACTTTAACAACCATTCCACATGCTTCAACAGCCAAATTAATAAGCCCCACTGCCCAGTCTACCGACCCTTCTTGTAATGAGATGTATCCAGAAAAAGGAAATCTGTCAAAGGATCTTAAGTTAGATGTAACTCAAACCATGAATTGTTTGTTTCTGACACTGTACTGCATGTGTAATCCAATGTCAAAAAGCTATATTATTAAGCATGGTGCTAAAAGATCAGGTGTTAGTTGATTATAACATTGGTAATATAACACATCTACTTACTTGATGAATTAAAGCCTTCCTAGGACGCATATGTTTTGAGTCTGAATTAGCACGAGGTCGATACCGGTTATGGAACTGGTCTACAGCAGTTGGCGGTCCTGACTGATGGCGTTGACGCGAGTTTGGTACCCGTAACTGATCCCCAAGAATCTTACTCATCGGCGAATCATCTTGCAAACTTGGAGAATGTAAAATATGATCATTGTTTCTTAAGGCACTCAACTGTGACTCGTCCATAGATGCATCCATACGCGCTTCCTGTATAGCTTTTTTATTTGGCTTCTTAATTCCTGATAAATCTGATTTTGAGCGAGGTCGAATAGAATCAAATATTTTCTTAACTTTTGAAGAAGTCGAAGGGGAGCTAACTTTTGCACTTTCGTCACCTGACTTTTTCCGTGATTTGTCTTTTGAAAATAGTCCTCTGATACCGGTTGACCCTGACCGAGGTCTGAAATCCCCGTCAACACCATCCATTGAGCCATGAAGGGCTGGTGAGATTGGAGATGAGGGGCTGTGGTCCTCCATCAAGGGCATGGCAATAGCACTCAGGTCCTGAAAATATAAAGTGTCAAAAATGAGATTCCAAACCCAACATACAATACAAGGGAAGCAACTCCAACACACCTACAAGATAACACAGTTCTACTATACAGAAGTCGTCTCCCTTAGAAAAACATAAAATGTATCAGACTACAGCAAATCAATTTATTATCTAAACCTTCAAGACAAAAATTTACCCAATCTTATCAGACAATTCTGTAAGCCAATAATTTATAACTAACCCATCCTTAAAAGAATGTTGTTTTGTAATTACGTGATCAACTCATTCAAATTTTAGTTATTTTGATAATTTAAAATAAATTGTTTTTGTTCTTATCATGAATACAACCAAGCAACTGCCCTATATAACAAGAAATATCAATGCTTGCTTGTTTGTTTGTTTGTTTGGATTTTACGCCTCTTCTCAACAGTCTGAGTCATAGACAGTTCACCTAACCATCATTCCGGGGATGTACCAGTACTAGACTCCCGTCCTCAGTAAGCAAACTGCCTACTTTCACACATGAAGAGACATAGTCGGTAGCTGGGCTTGAACCCAAACCTATGACCCTCTATTAGTGAGAGGTTACAGTGATTTGAAGTCAGCCACAACGGAGACAGGTATAATATCAATGTAAAACGGCGTTAAATCCAATGTAACTATGCAACAACCTAAAACCAAGACCCACTTTGCGATTAAGAACATTTCCCGGTTGCTCCTTAATAATTTTGAAATATAAAGGAAATTTTGAAAATAATTCTTTTGAAAGACAGTGGTCTTCATAATGAGATGGCTACTGTGAAAGTTTTATATCATATGTATTCTGTAAATAGCAAAACAACCGTATTTTATCTTGTTACATGTGCACTCATAAAACTCACTGATAATTTTGACTTGGAAAATGTAAGAAATTTTTTAAATAAACAGGGAAGAAAAAATATTTGTAGATAATTCCAGCATATGTTTGATCTTTTCAATGAATGCTGCAATCTACAGGTATGTCGGTGAATTGCAAAACATTTCAATTCTAGAAGATGAGATCAATAAATAAACAATTTCCAAATAATTATCCTACAGTTGTACTGAAGAATGATATTCTGAATGCTGTTATAAACTGATGAAATATTGCGTAATCATGCAAAATATGTTTGTACATAATATTATGTAGACATACAACTATTCACTCATACAAATACAAATTTACCTCCAAATAAAGAGTTCTTATCTATGATACAAATAAGCACAAGATTCAGTAGATACAGTATTCATTTCAATGTTTAACCATTTTTTTGCAAACAAAAAGCTGGAAGATTGCTATCCTACCACGGAGGACCTTTCAATGCATTATAATTCGAGGGTTCAGCACAACAGTGTCGTAACTCATATTGAAATCAGAACAAGCTACGACAGTGTTGCGATGAACCATCCATATGCACAAACCTATATAAATAATAATTCAGCATGAAAGAATTACGTAAGCCAGTAGATTCCGTTCAACCACATGTAAGTCATACACAATATATTGACTTGAGCGGAATAGCCGAGACAAACAAAGACTAACAATAGTCACAGATGATAACTTCAGTGATACATGTAAGTCAAACCTGTAAATAAAGCCACCATAGATAGAAAGGTTATACATATATGGCTTTTTAAGCATTATGTGCAAATAAATTTAGTCTTTTCGTGAAAACTTGAATTTTTTTAACTCGAATTAGTTCACGAATAGCTCATGAAGTATGAATAACTCATCGACGTGAATGTGGTACAGAACAGCTATATCGTTCACATGGTGGCCATTATGATCATAACTCAAAGATAGTTTTTTTTTTTTCAAAAATGGTCACTAAAGCTGGTTTGACAATGTATCGTACAGTATTTCAACAATATCATTTTAAGCTTTAATCAAGAATATGTTAATACAGTAGCCTTGAACTCATTCTCATGATAAAACAATTTTCAAATGCCACACAAATTAATTAAGTAATCCAAATACCATATTTCAAAAGAAACATAGAAATGTCAATGGAACCTATTGATGTAGAATTCTGACAGAAATTGTTTATCCCTATGGAAGCAATATGGTACACAAAAGCCTAATACATCAATTCACAAATAAAATGCTTGACCTTTTAGATTGCCACTCAAATATAGACATGAAAGCCTTCACCATTTTTAGTGAATTGACCACAAATCAACCATGTAATTCAAGATGTCTGGTTGTCATAATGGATGGAACATTTCACAATAATGTAAAAATATACATAAAATAGCTATCACAATTTATGGTGTATTGACCACACATTAAGTAAGAATATGGAGAAAGTCTGATTCTGAATCAATCATAGAATAGACTGAATTACTGAATAAAGCCAGAATAATTATATATATAGACTGTTTCATACAGTCAATACTGTCCCATACTCAGCTGTGTCTATTACATCAATATTTTTTCCAGACATCAAACCTAGTCCAATATGTCTAATTCCGGGGGAAAACATTTTTTTATTACCAAGAATCTGTTTTTATATGTTTTATGGTAACACAATGAGACACTCCAAAAGAAAAGCCATTTGCTCCACCGAAATTCTTCAAAAGCTGTCAATATACATTATACTCTACCAGATGTTTACAAGAAGTCATGTCAACACTGATCTCTGGGACAAACGCTTGTACAAAACATCCAACATTACAATAATCAACTGAAGACTTTCGTCCCTGTCAAAACCAGCACAAGCAACTTTCTACAACAACACTACAAAGGGTCAGTTCATCTTTCATAGAAGCAAAGGATACTGACCCCAATAGATTGAATAACATTGTATGACTTAAACTTAAGGAACTGGTTGTCCAAAATAACAAAATTATATTATTGTAGTACATACTAAATGAATCGAAGTACTGAAAGTACTCATGGAAACTGAACTTACATGGACTTGCACTGCAACATGGAACAGGAACTAGTCAAACAATTGCATGGTCACTGTAGAAAAACATACCGGTAGTAGTTTAGTCTACATCAAAATTCATGTGCGCCGAGCAAGTGTTAGCAATAGAAAGCAGAAGTAAATGGTTTTCAGTGCTTGTCCATGTCTATTTTTATGTGCCTTAATAGGTCATGAGCAAGTGGTCCCATACAAACTATGTACCCAAAAAAACAAACAAATTCTGTTCATCAACTTTTTATATCACCAGCTCTTAAGAATAACACAATCATATATTTCAACTAGATTTGAAAGAATGCCTCAAGCTGCACTCAACCAAGACACAACCTTCAACCAGATTTAAGAGCAACCCTATCAAATAGTTCTTTATACTTCATGAACTATTCATGAAGTATGCCAGAATAGTTCAAGAAAAATTCATGTTTTCATGAATTCCCCTCAGAGGCGCAGTGAGCACTCAAGCTGCACTCAACAAGATTTGAGAGCATCATTCGAACTGCTCTTGAGACTATCTTGTCTTGTTTGGGAGTGCAAACATAGATGTTATCATAAATTCCAATTTGTGAATTTAATTCTTTACAACCAAAAATAACAATTTTAAGAAACTCACTTTAAAAACCTCATGAAGGTTTGGTAACAAGCTACTGGTACTCACTTTAAAAACATCACAAACCTTTGATACCTTGGAGATGGAGAAAGTGTTATATGAAAAACAGAACACAAACTGTTCACTAAAGACATTTTTAGTGTCAACTTTTTCAATTGATTGATGTTTTTCTTCAGAAAACAATTACTTAAAAAATTCGCAACACAGCAACTTTAGTGCCACTAAATAATTCAGGGATTGTTAACTTAGATATTGCAATGAGGATAGTGTCCTGACATAGAAATAAAGAAACTCAGTGACGGATGCCTTCATTTAGAAACAGTGTAATGGGAATTTGTACTTATTTTGAGTTAAGTGTAACAGAAAACAGCTATGACAAAATGAGCTTCGCAAAAACACAAACTGAATTCATCTTTTTTGTGAGTTTTTAATGTTAGGGTAAAGCTTTTTAATACTAAACTCTACATTGGTATCTCCTTCAGATCACTTATTTGTTTCATATAAAACCATTAAACAGTCAAACCTGTGAACAAAGGCCACCCGTGGTAAAAAGACAACATGTGGTCTTTATTGATAGGTTGTCTTTATTGAGAGGTTATTTATGTTTTTGATAATCAATGACTGTCTTAAAAGAATTACCTTTATTCACAGGGTAGTCTTTATTTTGGAGTTGGCTACTTACACAGGTTTGACAATATATATACATGTATTTTCAGTAGGGCTGTCCCGATACAGATCTCAGCCGATACGATACGTATTGCGATACGGTACTAACGATATGCGATATCTACGATACGATACAAAAGTACTTCAAAGTAATAAAAACGTAATAATATAATTTCTAAGTCAATATCTACTCGCCAAAATCTGAATATTCGAATCGAATTTGTGGTCTAGCTTTACCTCATGCTGCTATAATGTCTACAAATAGCTGCAAATGTCTATAAATATGTAGAACCCCAGGTATTAGTTGAGTAAGCATTGTCGAAGATTAAATGAGAGTAAATTCGTAAATCTAGTTCAGTTGTTGAACATTCTCGGAGTTTTTAATGTAAAAGTAAATAAAACGCGATACGGCCGATACGCGACCATCCGATACGATACGCACATCGTTCAGCACTGTACCGGTACGTACCGGTACACGGCCATATCGGGACAGCCCTAATTTTCAGCATGAATGATTTTTAACTATTACTGAAGAAAGCATAGCAATATTTTATTTACCGTCATTATAAATACCCCGTTCAGAATCCAACATCATGGTTAGATAAACTGCAGTCAACAGTGCATTATTGAGTAATCTTCCTTAACATTTAGTCCCCATTCATAATACTTACAGATTGTGCTAAAATCTAAAACTATGACACTCATATAAGTGTTTGTGACTGTAGCAATAAAATGAAACTTAGCGTTGGATTTTTATTTTATTTCTGTTTGTTATTTATTTAAACAGTGTGCTTATTCTATATCATGTGTATATTTCATTTCATGATTTCATATTGTCGATGGATTAATGTGCTTTGTAACATGACATGTGCTACCATTTGGGTATTTATTTGTATTCGTAGTTTCACTTTAGAATCCTCATGACTTTGACAAATTATTAATGGTACAAACTACTCATACATTTGTTTTGACGTTAAACATACACATGATTGTTTATCTTCAAATGTATGAACTATAACACATTAATTTTGTTGTTATTATATCTATATGTGTACGCCATGTATATCAGAGTGATCTCCCTTGATTTTCATACAGTTGTCTAGATTTCCATTACCCTGGATTATCCGAAACCCCGGATTATCCAAAGTAATTTTTCAGTCCCGACAACTTCGGATAATCGGGGTTTTACTGCATATCACTATTACTAATCAAAACATTTTCCTAAGGATGGGAGGGGTAAAAAAGTATGTAATAGTTATAAAATATTACCACAAGTAAATATGGATGAAATTATAGCGTGCAATGAGATCATTTATGCGTGCAATCTCCGAAATAATTATAAAACAAACATCGACGGTATCTATACATCAATGGCATTGAATTAAAAAAACATCTCTTTGTAATACTTCAAGATATACTTCTATTTAATATCCCCACAGGGAAATGTTCCTGTCCATGACTACAGGATTTATGTTCCATAAAAGTCAAGTTTCTGATCTAGATGAACAAGGCTTTACACTCAGAAAAACAGTTGAAAGCCTTTGATAGCATAATTGAACAATTTTGATAAATGATGATAAAACAGAATGAACAAAATCAAGATGGATTTTTCTGTTATTACCGTGAAATGTGATGATAATTGTTTGTTTGTATAATTATAATGCTTGGATTTACATCTATTTATTTATTCCATCGGATTTAACGCCATTTTCAACATTATTTCAGCCATATCGTGGTGGGCGGTTATCTTAACCAGCTTTCCTGAACTTCATTTAGGCCTTAACCAATACTAACCACATTCTATCTGCAAACTACTGCCAAGCTACAAATGTAACCCCAAATAATTCAGAAATGGAGGACAATTTAACATAGGATGAAGTAACTTCTGTCAAATTTGTCAGAAACAGCGTGAGCTTTGCCCGGGATGCAAATTCACAACCTCTTTATCAGTAGACCACTGCTCTAACCACTGAGCTAATCAGACTGGCTGATAGGGCTGGCTACTTATACCAGATTTTGGGGTAACCATCCTGTAACAATACCCATATAAGGAACAACCAATATTACAAAAACTTTGGTACAAAGGTCTACTTCAAGCTCTAATGTTTGGAACAAAGAGATCCTCCAAGCTCAAAAATTTGGTACAAAGAGATCCTCCAAGCTCAAAAATTTGGTACAAAGAGATCCTCCAAACTCTATCATGCTTGGTACAAAGAGATCCTCCAAGCTCTACTGCTTGGTACAAAGAGATTCTCCAAGCTCTATCATGCTTGGTGCAAAGAGATTCTCCAAGCTCTAATGCTTGATACAAAGAGATTCTCTAAGCTCTAATGTTTGGTACAAAGAGATTCTTCAAGCTTTAATGCTTCGTACAAAGAGATCCTTCAAGCTCTATAATATTTGGTCCAAAATGATCCTCCAAGCTCTACTTCTTGGTGCAAAGAGATCCTTCAAGCTCTAATGTTTGGTACATGATCATTCAAGCTCTACTGCTTGGTACAAGATCCTCCAAGCTCTACTGCTTGGTACAAAAAAATCCCCAAAGATCCAGACCAAAAATACAGAAATTTACTTAATTAAAGTAAATGAAGCAGTCATAGATAATCCAGAACAACATGGAATTCAGTCAAGCTAGTAAAATGAGGAAACTTCTCAAAACAGTAAGATGTTTATCTGAACGGCCCATTTGACAGCAAAGGTCATTACAGGGCCGCCTCCGAGATAGGGGAGAGATGATACAGGAGAACCATGCCCAGTGTAAAGCACCGATACATGCCTCACCTATTTCCTGTGATATCTATACACAGTATTTGGATGGGGACACAGAGAAATCATCCCTGAAAGAACGGAAGGCGGGGCCGAGATTATAACCCACAACCTTCCGTTCAGTAGTTCAGCGTTTCACCACTAGACCATCGATCCTCCCCTCAAAATAGTAAGAGAATGAGTGGGTAATCTCAAACTAATTCTACCATAATTATATCAAGACATTATACTTTCAGACTCTTAAGTATATTGGCAAAATGCTAGAAGGATATAAACAGATACCAGAGTCTACTATAAATGACCTAGCTGTAACAACAAACCAGACATATTATGTGTTGAAATATTAGTTCCTGGTGTGCTAACAGAGGAAAGTAATGTTTTATTCATTTTATGACATCTGGTGCTTTTCACCATTTTCATCAATTATGATTGCATCCAAACAAATGCAAACATGCTATATATAGGTCATATCATAATAATCAAAGTACTGAAAATATTCATGGATACTGAACTAACTTAGACTTGAACTGCAACATGGAATGGAAACTAGTTTGTATGGCGGATGTAAAAAAACCATAGTACTTTGGTCCGCATCAAAATTAATACGCGCCAAGCAACTGATTTTTTGAAAAAATGAAAAACATTTTTTTTAAAGTTTAGAATCCATGATTCGACGAAACAGACATTAGACCTGTCCCACCAAAATGTCCGCAGAATTTTAATTTGCACAGTGAAGCATCAATAAATTGAGTTATGTCCATTTAAACAATGTAATACAATTACCTCCCCTGAATTATATTTCACATCCAATACTAGCGAAAGGAAGAAGGTAGCCAGAGAGGAAGTTCTGTTTAATTTTATACTTAAACTTGTCGATTGAACGTGGGCAAAAATAAATAGAAAATCTATTTCTGTACTAAACAATCTTAAATTCAGGTCAGCTTAAATTTGAGCAAACAAAAGCACACTCTTGAAGAGAGATCAGTTTGATTGATTCATAAAGAAATAAAACAAGCAAAGAACTGTTCTAAGTTAATGTATTCAGTTGTTTCAACCTAATCAAAACAAGTAAAGAAAAGTTTACAATTGTATTGAACCCGATGAAGAACAATTAACAAGAAAGCATGCATTATCTACTGAATCAAGACACACAAAGACAATAGACATCACACATGAATGAAACAAAAGCAATTATTGAACATTTAAATGTAATTAAAATGCAAAAATTAAGTAACTAGGTCAGCAAATGATTTCAAATTTGTGTACAGCAAATTAATTATATCCTCCAATACAACAACAATAATCAGCAATGGAAAAGTACAATTTAATTAGTTAATTATGCACGAGTGCATGTTGTGTGAATAACAACCAATAGACAATACCACTGAATATTCCCTAATAACACCAAAGGGAATAATGGTTTAACAATTTTTGCATGTAGTTGATAGATTTGCACCAGAACTGAGTTTTTTTCATAACATTAATCATTATAATATATTTTATAACTTTGTTTTGGTTGTTGCATGTACGTGATAGACTTGAATAAAAGTGTGAGTTTATTTGTCCTCAAAAGAGTGAAAAGGGGATTCCCTATTTTAGTCCCTTTTTAAGTTACTTATACATGTTAATACTGACACCTCTTTTCATATATACAGTACAACCTCTGTAGAGCATCACCCTGTGTGAGCTGCAAATATTGGCTGTTGTTTAGAGGTTGCAATGCTCTATAGAGGTTAAATTTATTGTATCAACTAAAGGGAAAATTTGAAGGTGTTGTTATAGAGAGGTTGTTGCTTTACAGAGGGCTGCTCTGGGGAGGTTGTACTGTAAATAGTAAAACCTATGATTAAGGGTCACCATAGGTAATTAAGTAATATGGTTGTCATACACAGTTGGCTTCTAATCAGAAAGTCTTTTGATTTATTATACCAAAAAGCATCATCCATTCTACACAGGTGACCATTATCCACAGGTGTCCTTTTATCACAGGCGACTGTTATACATAGATGTTCACGACTCACAGCTGATTCATTTACTAAAATTTGTGAGCATAAGCAACAGAATAGACATGTAACATAAGTATGTTCAAAACAAGTTACTGTATAAATGGTAATGTTCACATGATCGAAATGTCTGCTTTTTCGCAAAAACCTCAGTCAGAACATTTATGAATGCAGAATGCTTAGATTCGTGAAAATTTCTGCACGCGATAATATCCACTTACACAGAGAACACATGATAATTAAAACCCACCACGAGCAAGGCATTATGTTGGCACTATCTAACTTTTTACAATCCTATAAAAATCATAAAAGACCATATGCACTTAAAAGTAGGTATTAAGAACAAATCACACTGAAGATTTATTTACGATCAATATTTCTTTACCATAAACACAGTTAGCTGAAAAATTCTAATTACAGCACACACTTTTAAAATAAATAAACATGATTTTACATGATCCCATATTTTTACTAGATTAAGTATTTCTACCAGATTTAGATATTTTTACCAGATTTAGGTATTTTTACCAGATCTATGTATTTTTACCAAATCTATGTATAATTATTACCAGAAGTATGCATTTTTACCAGATCAAGTTTTTTTTACGAGAATTGGATATAATCTTTTCCAGAAGTATATTTTTAAGAGACCTAGGTAATTTTTGCTAAACACAAAATTAAAAAATTTGTGTGACAAGAATAAAACCCATTCCAAGTTCTTTTACACGATAAATACAATTATAATACAATATATTCAAATTATGCATGTAATGCTAACCTCTGTGATTGTTGATGATTCCGATTCCGTCTCCGGATATTCAGGAATGGTAAGATGTAAATCCTTGTACCCATTCTTTCCGTTAACACTGTGCATGTGCTTTCTTTTCATCATATCTTTTTTTCTTTTTTTTTTCGATTTTTATCAAATTTGAAATCTGAACAACATACACCAATACTTTTTCTATATTCAAATTTTAGCGTTCAGCAATTATTGAAACAAGACAATGAGAACAGATGTACGATTTAACTCAATTAAAATCCAATTTTCGAATAAATTCCAACACAATAATTCTTTCGAAAGAGTTCAAGAAAGCCAGCAATTCTCGCAAGAACAGAACTAAACATCAATTCTGACGACAATTCATGCATTTAATCAATCAAAGTGCAGACGTAAATATATCAGAAACTTCATTAAAAACCATGCACAATTTTTTTATCTTTCTAATATTCCACAGCAGACTTGCAGAGTTATTTGTTATCAATTATACTGCTTCAACTTTCGCCTATAGTCCGTATTACTTCTTCCATGTGAGAGACATGAAAAAACCTATAGTTGTAATTATAGGCCTTTACGAATTCATATCTTTATCTTAAATGCAATACAAATGTAGGTTACTGATAGCCCTTGTCTAATAACAAGCTATTTGATGTACATCCAATCAAATAAATGGTCATGAAAGTAGTAAAAGTTTTAAATCCTAACAGCAGAGCACATACACCAAGTATTTCCTAATTCATATAAAAAAGATCACATGACTACAGCGCTTAGTTACACAAATTTCCATTCACGTGTTACTATGCCAAACTTTCTTCTTTGTCGTCGCAACTCAAAAACTATAATTTGCGCAAAAATTATGCACAAAACTCTTCTTAACTTCACAATACCAGATGCTCCATCAACATAGATTATCTAACCTTCACAGTGAAGAGCTTCTTGTGAGTTTATGAGTTTTATGAGTTTAACAATCAGCGTATCTCATGACAGTAAACTATCAAAATTTAGCATGATAACGATTAGTTGATATCAAGCACAAGGCTCCTCTACATCACACCATATCTTCCTCCAATAAACATGATAACAAAACGAAAACATGAATGATGAAATGACTTGTGAACTATTGAGCTAATGAAAACATGTGCACAAGTCAAAGTACAAATTCCACGGAGGAGTTTTATGGTTTTCACTGCACAGTAGGACAAACACGTCTGCTGCTATATAGCGACCTCATGCTTTCTTTTGTTGAAGGTCAGTTTGGCGGCATATACATGTTAGTAAACAAACAATGAGTCACTTATCAAAAAGCCGATAGTATGACCTCGATTTTTCATGGTAGACTTATTCTAGCTCATAAAAACATGAAAACAGAAGTATCTGGTTACAACAAGTCAATTATTTAAAACATAAGTTTTTGAACCTGATCCATTAAAACCACAAACTTCAGAAGAGTTCAAGTTACAGCAGGAGTTCAGTATTTTTAATAACAATACAGTCATGTAGTATAAACATTACAGGGGGAAAGGATCAATACATGCATGCAACCACTAAAGAAACCCCTAGATGAAACAAGGTCACTCTCACCTTCTGTTACAAGCTGAAAGGTCAAAAGGTCATGGTCTGTGTTTGTTTTGTAATTCCAAGGACAAGGTTCATGGCCGTGTTATGACTGTAAGCCTATTGTGAGCAATAATCTACCACAATCTAGGAGTATATTGGGTTATTAACCCAAACCACAACATCATTAAGAAACAAGAATTGGAGGCCATACTGAGTATTTATTCTACATTTGATATACCAAGTCCAATAAAGGCTGTTACAGTCAAACCAACAAACAAAGGTAACTAAAGCCAGTGCACCTCCAAATAAAGGCCACCCTTTGAATAAAGGTCACCCTGTGAATAAAGGCCATTTTTTCTCACTGATTTTCTTTCATTATTAAAAATAAAATGACCTCTGAATAAAGGTCACCTGGCAATAAAGACCACATTTTGTCTTTTTCAAGGGTGGCCTTTATTCACAGGTTTGACAGTTCATATGATGGGCAATTAATTTAACCTACCACTGACATGAGCTAACATTGTCTGCCCGGGGCTTACCCAACACAACCCAGTGATATTAGCATTTAGTCAAGCTGGTGGGGTACAATCCATGAAAATACATGATCATAAATTTCAGTTTACATCATAACAAATAAAATGATAAACTCAGGGGAAAACTGCTTCAAAATTGATATCATCAGGGGTAAATTACAATTTAATGTTTATGCACCAATCTTTAATTTAGTACAGTTAAAAACCTTCCAAAAATGTTACAAGAAAATGCTTCATAGAGGTATTTATGGCTTGTTTTTGAACATTTCAAGGTCATTGAAGCAATAAAGCCACTGTTGGTGGGAAAAAAACAACATAAAACATCTTATGAACCACCAACATAATAAATTTGTGATAGAATGAGGTCTTTATTCCCGGGGAGTGCATAAAGGTCAATGATCAAGAAAAAACTCTTCAACTTGGAGGTACATTTACTTTATTTGTTGTTTAACAGCTATGATCACTTCAGAGCTGCTCCAGGGAGGGGGGAAATAAGATACAGAAGAACTGGGCATATATATATACCTCGCTTTTCTTTTCGATTAATATGTCCTGGTACTACTTTATCGTACCTCAGGTAAAAAGCATCAATACTTACCTCACTAATTTCCTGTGATTTTTTTAGCACAGTACTTAGCTCGGCAATCGTAACTTCTCCGGGCTTTTCCGTAACTGAGAAATATGCCTCGTACATAAGAGTAGGATTACATATTTTGGTTTTGCGGTTCCGGTAACTACTTTTCAAACACTAGGTATCCGTTTTCAAGAATTATTCTAAGAATTACAGACCTTCAAAACCATTTATCGTTCGCTATGTTGATAAAATATCCATCAGTTCCCATTTAAAGAGAATCAAGTTATTTCCATAGGGGAATTCCAAATTGGAAAGTAGCCCGCGAAGAACAAAAACAAAATGGCGGCCTGCCTATTATGTCCGAGGCACTTTCTTTAGACAAACGCCAAGGAGATCTGATTGTTAGCACGGTAGTTGGGCTGGGGGAAAAAAAGCGTCCCTGAATATTAAAAGGCAGAGCCAAGATTTAATCCCATGACCTTTTGTTTAGTAGTCCAGCGTGTAACCACTAGACCACCAATCACCCTAGAAACACGTCATACATTAAAATAGTCTATATATAATTAATATAAAACATGCATATTATGGTATAGAAATGTAAAGATATCACAGTATAATAAATAGAATACATAATAAACTGTTTGCAAGTGGGTCATTGACTTCATAATGGCTCATCACTGAATTACAGTCTGTTTATTTTTCAGCTTAAATCAACTGATTATGGCCCCCAAGGGGTTTTTATGGTTGAATGATTATGGTCTCTGACTTGTAATCACTAATTGAATCCAATTCAGGACTAAACATGTATGGAAGCTGTCTAGCTAGCTCACAGAGGCTAGATGTACACAAGGGTTACTGTAGAATCATTAATTTTCGTTGAGGATTTAATTTCGTGGATTTCGTGGATCGGCTCATCCACGAAATCAAATCCCCATGAATTTAAATGCAGAGATAATGCATTTCTTTTCAAAATTCAAAATCCATGAAAAATAGCCATTTTAGTAAAAAGCAGGAAAATTGAGCCCAACGGAAATAAATGAAAATACAGTATTTGCTGGAAAAAATCATCAAAATGACCTTATTCTGGCTCTAAGCGCAATGTTAAATCCCAGCAAAGAAAAAATGTACAGCCTGAATTACCATAGGGTGTTTCAATAAGAATAGATACGGTATTTATTATAAAGCAATATCATAACATGTACAATGATATTTGAATCTATTTACAAAGTCCCCACATTAAGTAGTAAATGGATTATGAAATCAGAAACCATGCAGACACAAGGTCTAATAGTAAATACATCCTTCGAGGCTTTTAAACCTTGAAATATTAAACTTCTCACTAAGGTCATATGAAACGAATGATCCACATAGAGAGCTCCTGTGACGCATATTAAGATAAAGGAAGAATCCCCATACTAGACCAGGGCATGAATTCGACCAATCTCATTACTTTGTACAACAATTTATCAACAAAAGAAAATCTTACAATAAAATCTATTTTAAGACAAAACGATATCTGAGTTTAATGCCAATTGCAATTACTTTAATACTGCAGTGCAGTTTTAAGCAAAATCATTTGAATTTTGTTAGGGTAAGAATTACTTCCCTTTGAATGACTCTTCATCAAAGACACAGCTGAAAAAACACCGCAGAAATTGCTTGTTCATCGAGAAATTGGAGAATTAAAGATGACAAAAGAGTGAAATATGGGTAGACATGTAGCAGTAAAATAAAACTTTATCAAGATTTAATGTCTGTTATTAATCAAATCATAGTGATATATTTGTCAAAAACCGCCTTATTAATTTTGATCAATCTTAAAGGCAAGCATTCTTTGATGATCAAACCCATTGATAATCATATTTCTTTATACTTTTTTTATTTAACAAACTTTTACTGCTTTTACAGTACTTTATTATTTATGTACAGACATGCAGTGAACAGACAGACATTCAGAAAAACAAACAGACGGACAGACGAACAAACAATTAAACTACCAAACATTTGGAAGAACAAACCAATAACAAACAAACCAATCAGGTTTTTGTCATTGAACGCTTGAACAATCAAACAAATGAACATCTAACAAACAAACAAATAAATCATGTACTTGGCATCAGTGAGGTAATTTCCCGCTGACAGTGATATGGAGTTATTCAAGACATATAAGAAGGTATCCCCGAAAAACATTAGCGGATAATGCCCTGATATTTAAAAACATTGTAATAGCTTAGCAGCACACAGAGAGTGATTGAGAAGAGAAATGACTCAAGAAATCATCAACTCAGCTTTCCAGTTAATTTTCTTAGGAATGACAAATCACATCTGCAATATCAGAGATAAAATTAAAGACGAGCCGCTTACAAATGAAATAAAATCTAAGATTTGCAGAGAAACCAAACTTTCGAAGCATCGGTTTCCAATTTACACCAGACACGCACATTACAGTAAAACCTTGATACTAAGTCCAACAATAGAACCATGCAGAGAACTGAGGTGATCTCATAAAGAATTATAAATACCAAATCTTGGGTGGCAATGTTGAAAAAAACATTCCATTAATTAGATGTTTGTTTTCAAAACAAAAACATAAGTACATTTCCCCAGCTTCAGCTGTGCACTGGACTACGAGTTCGCCATTTGTATTATGACCTGGACTTTAAACCCGGGAATTTGCACGCAAAACATTGTCTGATGGTGATGAGTAATTGAGTAAATGAGTAAAAAGTTATTTTACAACTGTCCCAGAGTGGTCCAAGTTATGGCTTGAACTCGAAATATGGACAGACAGACAATAAATTTGAACTCCAAAAGTGACCTTGACCCTAGGGAGCTGGCCACTATATGGTGGAGGTATAAAAAGACACAGTACTTGGCTAAGTAGTTGGGATGGGGATACTGGAAAAGCCAAGATTTGAACCAATGTCTGAATGACCTTTCATTGGACTACAGCACCTTACCACTAGACCACAGATAACTATCTCATGGTCTTATATTGAGGTATAAGTCATGTGATGTGTACTGTTAGACCATGTTTTATCCTTCAGACACACACTGGTCTGATTCAAGCAGAGACCAAAGAGGCCAATAACCTCCTCTACTTCCATTGCAGGAACAAACATATTTCAAAGCTCAAATATAAGCACTTTTAGAGGCCATTAACCTTGTAACAACCATAGTCCTACACTGAATGGCGAATAGTGCTACCTTCTATATAAACATTAATATCAGCATTGTGTAATCAGTAAAAGCTGACATGATGTGACAACAATGAACCAACATTAATACAAATATTAATAATAAGCAAAATAATCATCATGGCAAATAAGGATTCATACAATAATCACAATAAACAATGCTTTTTATTGTGTTGGGTCGTTAATTGCTTCATTTGTCACAACAAACAGAGAATAAGATACCAGTCAATAATCATCACCAGCTACAAGAATGAGAACAGAATTATGAGAGTAACCATAGCAGTCTTCTAAACAGAATAATTCAATGAGAACATCTAGTTAACTGAATTAGGAACATTTGAAAAAGGACAACCAGTCTACTGAATGAAGAACATTCCAATGAGGACAACCAGTCAACTAAATTAGGAACATTTAAATGAGGACAACCAGTCTACTGAATTAGGAACATTGTAATGAGGACAGCCAGTCTACTGAATTAGGAACATTGTAATGAGGATAACCAGACTATTGAATAAGGAACATTGTAATTAGGACAGCCAGTCTACTAAATTAGGAACATTGTAATGAGGACAGCCAGTCTACTGAATTAGGAACATTGTAACGAGGACAACTAGTCTACTGAATTAGGAACATTGTAACGAGGACAACCAGTCTACTGAATTAGGAACATTGTAATGAGGACAACCAGTCTACTGAATTAGGAACATTGTAACAAGGGCAACCAGTCTACTGAATTAGGAACATTGTAATGAGGACAGCCAGTCTGCTGAATTAGGAACATTGTAATGAGGATAACCAGACTATTGAATAAGGAACATTGTAATTAGGACAGCCAGTCTACTAAATTAGGAACATTGTAACGAGGACAACCAGTCTACTGAATTAGGAACATTGTAACAAGGGCAACCAGTCTACTGAATTAGAAACATTGTAATGAGGACAACCAGTCTACTGAATTAGGAACATTGTAATGAGGACAGCCAGTCTACTAAATTAGGAACATTGTAACAAGGGCAACCAGTTTACTGAATTAGAAACATTGTAATGAGGACAACCAGTCTACTGAATTAGGAACATTGTAATGAGGACAGCCAGTCTACTAAATTAGGAACATTGTAACGAGGACAACCAGTCTACTGAATTAGGAACATTGTAACGAGGACAACCAGTCTACTGAATTGGGAACATTGTAATGCTGACAACAAGTCTACTGAATTAGGAACATTGTAATGAGGATAACCAGTTTACTAAATTAGGAACATTAAACAACCAGTAAATCTTTACAAAATAAATTATGGCAATTTTAATGCAGTGAAACAGCTGAGCAAGAATTGCAAAAACAAATTTAATAAATTAACAGTTTAATTCAAATTTATTACAGAATTATCTGAATGAAACTGTTGCATTATTCCAAGAAAAGGACAAGTACATTGTCTGAACGAGTGGAACTGTTTTAGAATTGAAGAGAACTTCATGTTCACATGCAGTACAGACTCAAGTACATTTTGCTGGTTTGACAATACTAGTACATAATACTAGATCTAAATCCATAACAAACTGACAATCTATTGGACAGTAGTGCCATATATAACTAATAGAAGTGACAAGGCTTAATAGTTTGTAGCAAGATGTTTGATTTATGAAACATAGGGGTACCATAGAAATGGTAACTTGTTATGATCAGCCAATGTCATGCCATTTAACATATAGTCCATAGTGCATTAAGACTGCATTCCACAAATAAACAAAGCATTATATCAACATTTAATTTAGACCACATTGGCTATTTGGAAATTACGAAACAATTGAAGTACTGGCCATAAAAACTTGTTGCCAAATTAAACACTAACAATTATGTTTCTTAAGGAGTAACTGGCCATCAATTGAATCAACTCCAAAATGTACTATAGAAGCTATTTTAACTTATGGCCTCAAATTAATGGCCATAAAAATTAGCTTAAAAACTACAGGCTAGTTGCCACATTTAAACTCAATAACAAGTTTTGTCCATGAAGTTGCTCTTTTACAGGCCACAAAATGTAGCCTCAAAAGTTCCTTACAATGTTGGAAGGAGACAACAAGGCTTTTGGCACCAGTATAGAGCCAGTCCTTCCTGCACAGCCATGCAATCTCACCAGACTGTTTATTGTTGGGTGACTGACTTGTAAATTTTAATTGTGATATCCCTTAAATTGATAATGGACTGTTTCACAATGTATTAAGTTGGACAAGATCATTCAGGAAATTCAGCAGGTTAAGGGTTAAAACGTGTTACTTCTGAAGGTACTTGGGTCCAATACATGGACTTATCAAAATTAAGATAGCAGTTTTTCAGCTTAAATTATTTCTGGTAATAAAACATGTTTACTGCTAAGGATCTATTGAAAGCTATCAATGGTCAACGTCTGCAAAGAATATTGTAAGTAAGCTTTTTATATTAATAAAGTCTTATCTTAGCTCTGAGATGTCTATGAAATGCAGACCATGGTCATTACACCACAAAACCAGCATTGTATTGCCAATAGAACAAGCTAAAGGCTTAATGGCCAGCAAACCCTCGACATAAGTGATTGACTACGATACAACAAAACGCCTCAGTTAATGGTGCATCTACTTCAAATCACCATAAAACTGTTGTTGGAGACGTCACATTATTGTCAATGTATCATATTAACAATATGAAACATTTCAACAGAATAAACAACAAATTCATCACAAACCACAGAATTTTCATCTATTAGCATCAAACAGACGTTTTCATTTGAAAAGAATTCTATCCACTTTGCATGTTAAGAAGTTATAACAAGCTGAATTATGTTCCCATAGATTTGATGATATGTTGATATCCCATTCTTTGCCAGACAAGCAGACTGCAGAATATATTTATACTACAGGAGCAAAAAACCTGATGAGAAATTTTAGGGCTTTTATGACCATTTTTCAACAATATTTTAGTTCAACACCAATGACTATTTAGCCTGACCAGTTTGTCTGGATTTTGTAGCAGCATTAACATTCTACATGGCATGCTACCTCTTATTTTTCACAACTGATCAAATGCCCATAGGTGCAATGTCTTGAACAAAGCCATCAAGGAAAGCATGTACAATAAAACCTCTCGAGAGCAGCCCTCTCTAGAGCAACATCCTCTCAACAACAACATAATTTTGCTACTCCCAAAGGGTGTTGCTTAGGAGAGGATGCACTGTACAGTGCCAATGCTTCAGATTCACAAACCAGCAAAGACCTTACATTCCATTAATTAAACTATGTTCAAAATCACAAGTTCAATAGTTCAAATATACAAGCCTATGTTGACATAACACTCTATTAGCTTAACTAAGTGAGTGGAACAATGAGGAATCTATTCGGAACATAACATCAAATTGATACAACTTGTGGGTAAACCATTTGCACTCTTACATAGCAATATTGAAAACCTACCAAAAGCTCATATCTAACTTCTAAGACATACTTCAAGCACACATTATTTCAAACTTAATTTCCAAGTAAGGGTAATGCAAACTTAAGCTAATTCCTTTAAAACATCAGCATGACCTGAAATAATGTAACATAAACACAGCTATTTGATTAGATTTAAAAACTGACAGACAGTCATCTGTACGGACGGGGGGGGGGGTCAAATCAATAAAAATTCCAATCAGTTGCGAATGCACTGAAACTTTGCAATTTGTATTTTACGATACCAAACAACAGCAATTACCTTCAAACTTCCCGTTTGACCTCCGCAGTCATGTACCTGGATTTTCGGAATTGTAACTGAGCTTGGAAAGCGCTGTAAGTAACGTTCCCGGGCCTTGTCCAACTGCGATGACATCATTTTCACATACATCTTCGACATTTTACAAAACTATTATGTCCCCAGAGTTTTAATACTTCACAATTTTAGTTAATTCAACAAGGCTGATTACAATATCAATTCACACTGATTATAATTATACAGTTCATAAATTTGCAACCAAATTCCACTACAGCCTCCTACACATCCAATCTCCAACCTTAAACAATTTGCTTACATAACAAATGAGAAATATTTTAACACTCGGGTGAACATTTTTGTCGAAGAACCTAAGAACAAATGACATTTTTCATCTCAAATTGAATTGAATGCAAAACAATTAGAATGAGAGATAATTGCACATCATTTCAACACATCGTCCCCCTTAACATGATGTCACATTTAAATCTTTAATTGCACGTTATCTCAAATGATTGATGGCTTTTTCAAATAATTTAATGACAAAAAGATTAATACGTGGAAAAGGCCTAAAAGCTAATTAAAGATTTCTATCAAAATTCTGACTTGCCATTGGTTAATTTTAGGACTGCACTATTTATCAATGTATTAGTTGCTAAATTTTTAGATAAAACCTCTATAAAAACTTAAAACCTAATTAAAATCTGATCCATTAAGACTAAAATATTTGGTGGTGTAATGCCTTAAAATTCCTTTTAAAATATGTTAAAATTATTTATCACAGCATAATTCTAAGACCCGTAAACATCATGTTTGTGACAGGATACATTTTCAACATTTTCTTTCAATAAAAGAAATAAATTTCATAAGGACAACGGCACATTTCCAGTATAAAACACGCATACACAAATAATGACAATGGTCTAAACTAAAAAAAGTAATAACTGTTTGTGCCATTAATTTAGTGATGTTTTGCCTACAACTACGACTGAAACCACAAATTAAAAGTTTACTGCAAGAAAACAATCAGACAGACTATAAAAAGAAAGTCAAATAGACTAATTGGCTACACTTTCGGCTGGTTTTCAATCATAGAAATTTAGTTGTTTTTGCCTATAAATGACAAACTTTGTTTAATTCTGAATGCATAACAGAACACCCACATATAACTGAGTGTAAGGTTTTGTTTATCATAGTGTCACCCCTACAGAAAGGCCCAGCCAAGTTGGCTTATGAGACACTTCAGATGTGAGACACATCTTTTGTGCGCTAAGTACCTCCTGAATACTTTCTCGTTTCTGCCAGGCACCTGGCTGAGATGGGCCTTTGGTAATCATTATTTAACTGGCTGGCCACATCAGTTCTTACCCAGTTTCCACTGGGCTTTGAACCTTCAATCTCCTGCACAGAAGGCGGACACCCTAACCACTCGGCCACGGTTGTGGAGTCTAATGAAATCCTTACCATTGGTGAACATAGGTTAGTCTACTCTATGCATACGTTTTTTTTCTATCACATAAAAATAAATTGTTATGTCTACAGGGAGAATAAAGTTAGCTTTAAAACACATTTTGCACACAGTACATGCCCAGTAATATTTGTTTTCCTGAGGAGTTATGAAAGTTTCAGAGTAAAATACACATCACATTGCACCGAACTATAATCAGTAGCGACAGAAATGCAAATTTTAGAAGTCTAAGGAAAGTAAATTTTTCAGTCAATATCGGCAACAAATTCATGTAGAAGAAGATGAATGCTGACATCTTGTATTCTTGCCATTCTGATCTGATCGAAAACTAGTATTTTCACTAGCGTGTTCTCCTACAAGACATTTCTGGAAATCAAAAACAGCAGCTAGGTACAACACTGATAATTGCTCAATACGATCCCGTGTTTTGTTCATCTTGTTCACCTAAGTATTGCTATGTAACTGCATTACTTACATACCTATATTGATTGGTATGTATTCTGTGGAAATATCACACCCAGCATGAAGAATCAGTATTGGTTTCAAAGGATTACACATTTTGTATGTTTTACGCAGAATTAATGACTGCTTCTGTTAACGTAACCTACCGTTAGATATGTACATTAGATATGTACACTTCTTTGTTTTTGTACCAGATTTTGCACAATTCTGGGTACTAAAGGTACAAATTGCTATCACACTTCACATTTTCCCCTAATTGCGTACTACAGTAACTGTTAATAGAATTGGAAGTCTTACTTCATTGACAGGAACTGCGTGTTCTCATTCCTGATCAAACGAAGTTGGAATTATTTATGGACTACTAGTAAAACAAACTATTTTCTGTTATAAGACATCTATCACTGACATTGAAGAAAATATGTGACCTTGAGGAAAATATTTGACCTCCACCTTCATAAAGACTGTTGACCTTTGATAAGAAAAGAAACAACATCAAAATGCTGCACAAGCTCTAAGACATCTCTTTACATTAAAGGAACAGATGTGTGAATGATCTTTATCACAACATAACAAATTTACATGTAATACAGAAAGTAATCTTTCAAGTGGGTGGGGGTGGAGTTTCGAACTTGAAACTTCAAGGTCAGACAGTTCTAACCATGACTTGCTGCAGAGCTGTATGGGTCTAGTATCTTACACTGACAATAATCTTTTAGTTAGGAATTTCATCCAGTATATCATTAATCAGCTGAAAGTGGTATCATGGTTATTTCAATGCTATCACTGAAAGAAATCGTGAGAATTATTATAAATATAGACAAAACCATCAGGATTTCATTTCTGACAGACAGATTCTTAATCGTAAGAATTATCATTCGTAATTGAACAGCATCAATTGTTTATACATAGTAAGCGTAACTTTTGGCAGCTCAGTCAGATCATTGTGGTTCCGAGTATATATTCCTTAGAAACAAACAAGTCTAGGTCTATAAATGTCAAGGTCACTGGAATCACATTAATTTTGAAAATGCAGGTCAATGTCATTTTATCATACTGTACTGAATTCAATGGTATCAATTAATTTCATTCAATCTTGTAGGATTTGTGTTCTTAAACTGATAATAAGTTGGCCTTGCCAACAAATATTCAGTACTAAAAGGCCAGCTTGGGCAAGCTATCTATAAAAGTACAGCATAGTGAGTAGGCAAGACACCACTAAATATAAACGTTTTCACAACCTAATTGCGTAATTTTTTTTTATCAAAACTGTCTACATGAAAATAAAACAAAAATGTTGGGAAAAGATATGGGTCACAAAATTCACAGGCATATCATTAATAAAGTAAATGAATTAAAACCAAATTCAATCTATTTAATTATGCAAGTACGAATTCCATCTTTCATCAAATAATTAAATTTATAAAAGTAGGACCATTTTCATAATCGTATGCCATAATATTAACCCTGATAACATCAGTTAAAACATTTACATAATTTGTAAATTTATTGGATTAAACGTTGTTTTTCAACCATTTTTCAGTCATACATAGCAAACGGTTCCCACAACCTGGTTTCCTGGATGGTATTCTAACCAGTACTAACTTACCCTTCTACAAGGAACCAGCAACCTCTCCACATATGGAGGAAAAATAACATTTTTATCAAATTTACATAGAATAGAATGACCTGCTGTGACAGAGATAAAAGCATTTACATTGTTTCACTAAATTTTATTGTCCTATTGATTCTAAATGACTTTTTCACTTCAGTTAACCAATCAAGAAAAAATAGTATTCAAATGACATAGCATTTTTCAGTGGTATGAAGAATTGCTAATATTCAAAACACTACATGGAAATTGGATGTGTATTAAGTTGCAAGCTAGTCAAATCTTGAAGAGCACTTTTAATGCATATATCCACATTTAATATAATGTAGTATACACTTAAAAGGAAGTCACACACATTATATATATAAACCATTCTAAACTTGCCAACAGGGCAAATCTATTAAATTTTCCACTGAAAACACAGTAAGATCCAAAGGAGTGAAATCTAATCCAAAGCGAGAAAATTATTCCAAAGTCGAAAAAAAAACATCAACAAGAGAATAACGTTACACGACAGATAGTCTGATCACGAAATTTTGTTGCTTACTCTATTTTCGGTTGAACCATTGCACAGAGAATGATTGTATGACAATTGTTATGCAGTTAGATCTAGAAAATATTAGTAAAAGTAGAAGAAATTAGTTTCTCAGTGGAAATCACAGCCAAGCATCTAAGATTTGCATCTTTGACGGAATGCCAGCATTGAGCAAGAACGAGTACAGTCTAGACCAGAGATAATGTGCCATGAGCTCATCAAAACAAATTATATATTAATATACTCATCTAAAACATACATTTACACCGATACGCTCACGGGAAAGTCACATTTATGACAAGTATGACATGCAAATAAGTTTATAATTCTGATAAAACTGTCGGCCTGTTGACAGGGGAATACATGGACAGATAATAACACCACTGAACACTTCCTTTATACATGAAAATAGGCCCCAAGGTTATAAAACTAGAGATCATTCTAAGAGGTCACACCTTATACCTTCTCTTTTAATATTTCTAAGTTAATTATAATCAAACAAGACTGATTTAATTAACACATAAGTCTGACAACACGATCTGATCATGTATTTAAACATTAATCAACTGTATCTTTTCAACCATAATACTTTGAGAAATTGGGATTTGAGCTTGGAGACTGAAAAATTATACATTTTATAAGCTCAGGGCCAAGACACTGTTTTAAGTCCCAATAAAACATATTAGCAAGAAATTTTTTCTTGTTGACATTCAAATTAGACATAATACACGATAATTAAAGATATTAGAAGTTACAACTTTTTCACATGTGGAAGAAGGGTATAGCCTGCTGGGACCGGGAATCAAACCACAGTCCGGACAAACTGATTGGGTGAACCGACTGCAGTATATAACTGAAATATCATTAAACCTGTTGAAACTGAAAAATTAAAGCTGAACATATCGAAATCCAAATCAAATCAGCTTCCCAGCCTCAGAGCTGAAATCTTAGTTTATTATTGGTTCACAAGATTATTGCTGTAACTTGATTAAAATGCAGATTTGGATCAATCATGCTGACAGAATTCTCTATGATTAATATCAACAAAGTTTCATCTTAATTAATTAATTACAAACATTAATTAAGACAAAATAATTAGATCTGATTGATAATCTTTTTACCTGGTCAAAACATTTGACTTTGCAAATCTTGTGAAAAAAGGGTCACCAGAATGAATAGAAGAAATACGGCCCTTACCCACAGTTGGCCCTTTATTAAGGAGTCTATCTGGAGTACAATATTAACCATTGTGTGCTAAAGAGCTGACCAAAAGTGGATAGAATTTTTATTCACAGGTGACCCGATTTGAGTACTAATTATATACAGTCAAATTTGTATTTACAGTAACCTATGAATACAGGCCATGCTATGAATACAGGCCACACTATGAATACAGGCTATGCTATGAATACAGGCTATTCTTTTAAAAACTGTCATTGATAATTTGTAACAAAATTATAACTTCATAAAGACCACCTGTCCTATAAATAACGGCCACATTTTGTCTTTTCGAAGAGTGGCCTTTGTTCATAGGTTTGACTGTTTGAGAGATTCAAACCTCACACTCAGCATGCTCAGAGTGGCAAATGTCTGACTCACTAGAGCCAAGGCTACCAATGCGCTCTCAAGAGTTTTGCAAGATGCATGATATTGATTCATTATCATATAAACATTACATCATATCCAGATACATGAGTCAGCACAATAAACATCACCACATCTCTTTCAGCATGTTTCATTCTTCTCTATTTATGTTAAATAATCAAAGCACTGTGAAGACTGTTGTAGTCTACTGAAGTGAATATTGTTATGGACATCAGAATGTCTGAGACAAAAAGTACTTCTTAACAAAAATTCCTTTCAATGCTTAAACACCTCTTCAAATAGAATTTAAAAAAAAACATTTTTCTGTTCTTGCATAAATGTATGAATAACGGTTTAACAAGGGTACCAAAAGACAATAATACAGATGTCATTGTAACAATTCCTATAAACCTAAAATCTATGCATTGTCTGACTGCATTGCAATGTCATGATACTCGTAAATTTGATACTAAAAGCTTGTCAAGCAGGCTTGTATCCAGGATATTGAACTTACTGATTATACATTCAAGACAGGAAAAGTCTGTCAGCAAGAACTAGATACAGTAAAACTCATCAAGTATATTTGATTTATGCCAACTAAGTTCAATTTGAATATAAGCAATTCTGTCATCCCCATACAGCTGTCAATCCAATGTTTACTGACATATTTCTAGGAAAGCCTATTTCCAGAGTGATCATTGAGAATCCCTTACTACACAAACATTTGATCAATGCAGACAACCAGCTATTTGTTCAAGGGAACAGTGACATCTTCTTATTCGAAGAATCACAGCTGAACAATATAATAAGACATGTACTGGTTAAGGACCAATTTGTATTTTGTTATCTTTCTTATTAAGAAATTCTTCACCCATTAGAAACAATTGACAAAATGCTGACTGAAATTGACAAAATTTACAGGAATTTACAAAATGTTGACTGAAGTAGACAAAATTGATTGAAATTGACAAAATGTTGACTGGAACTGACACAATTTACAGGAATTTACAAAATGTTGACTGAAGTAGACAAAATTGATTGAAATTGACAAAATGTTGACTGGAACTGACACAATTTACAGAAATTGACAAAATGTTGACTGAAGTTGACAAAATGGATTGAAATTGTCATTGATTTTAATACGAGTTACAACAGTGACCCCAAAGTGCCACTGTCACAAAATCTAAATTGGATTCCCTTAAGTTACTCAGTAAGGTTAGTAAAATGTGTCACCATTTAAAAGAAGCTACTAGGTGAACAAATTTCTTCATTTAGCACAAATTTATTGATAACTATAAGATCCTACAAATCACTACATAAACAAAGTACTGGAAGTCCCCATGGAAACTGAACTAACATAGATTTGCACTGCAACATGGAACGGGAAATAGTTTAACCCATTGCATGGCCAATGAAGAAAAATCTAGTACTTTGGTCCGCATAAAATTCATCATGCCGAGTAAGTGATGACTATGCAAAACAGAAATATCGTCAAAATGCATATGGAGATAACTCTATAGGATTATCTTGGTTGTATGGGTAAACAATCTTAACTAGAGCTCTGTCACAGAGTGACTAATACCCTTGCTGCCGCTTTGTCACTAAGAATGCGATAGTACACTGTACGGCTAAGTTCAAAGTCACATAACTCTGCAATGAATGAATTGCTGGGCATGAAAATTGTGTCTTGCACATCTACACTTCATGGTGATAACATATTTCAAGTTTCATTGCAATTGCTTAAAGAATGTGTGGAAGTAGTTCGGACCGACCAATGATCGACTGATAGAGTGACTCAAATATACCCCTTTCAAACATTGTTTGTGTGGGGTATGATAATAACCAGAGGTAATCATTCCCATTGGTGTGACTTGGCTGATATTTGGCAAATATGGTGTAGCTGTTGGTCTTATTTTAGCTGGTTTTGTTTACTGGTGTTATTTACTAATATAGGCCAACTGTGTATTGATGTAATTGCTCTACTTACCCATGGGTGCCACATAGCTGATATTGGTCAAAATGGTCTAACGAATGTTCAGATCTAGACACCGAGTTTGTTTACCCTTGAGAGCAATACCATTGGCTGACAGTATAATTGAGTGCCGAGTCAAATGATAATGGTTGACTGACCTTTTCATTCTTCCTAACAAAATTTATTTCCTATCTTGATGTACAAGCTCAACACTACTTGATAACAATGGCATAATAATGAACCATGATCAGAAAACATATCCCGCAAATTATTTCTTCCAGCACTCCAGGTTTCAATTCCACTGTATAAAGCTCCCCACACAAAATACAAAACATTCATTATTGAAACAAAATTATTACACTAATATTTTTTTTAAAAAACAACAATGGGAATGCTGTTCACATCTCATTAATATGCATGAGCAACTCATAATACAACACAGGAGATTTCCTGAATGCATGAGGTAGACTAGGTGCAATCCTTGCAGGCTGATAGATTGTCTATTTTCATCAGCTTTGATTACATGCAGCCATTGTTGAAGCTGTTACAAAAATGTTTGGCAGATATTATCATGGGAGACCACGAAGAAACCAACAGTCAAGCAGAGAAGAAATCAATTTAATTTTAAGCAGAGCCTTGGATGTGTTTTTGAAGTGCTGAATCAACCAAATATCTCAGCTTAGACACCCTATGGCCCATTTCAAAGACATACCTTAGCTTAAATAGTTAGAAATCTTGCAAATTCTCGTTAGATCCTGTTGACTGTTCAGGGATTCAGCTGTTAAAGGGAGCTGCCTGGGATATAATTTTTATACCATTAGCAAGATTTTTTTAAAAACATCTATCTAAAGTACAGCCAAACCTGTGAACAAAGGCCATAGAGTTACCTTTATTGACAGGTCACCTTTATTTGGAGGTCATCTTAGTATAAAACATCAGCAACATTTTTTTCAGATTAGCCTTTATTCAAAGGGTTACCTTACACAAGTTTGACCATATGTCAATCGGCCACAACCATTCAGAGCTTGCATAATGATATACACAAACATTGCTGAAAACCAAGATTGGCATATCAAGATCAACTGAAGTCACTAGATGTGAAAGAGAAAGAGGATAGACTAGATTTGAATGAAGCAATGAATCAGATTGACCTACAACTCATCATGTTTAGGTTATCATTACTGTCTTATACCTCTTTGTACCTAACTTGAACAATGTCTCAATAGCATCATTATCTAAACAGTTATATTTTCTTCCCATTAAATCAAGCTTAGAACTTACTTAACCAGAAAACCAACTGTCTTACAGACATCATTATCCCAATAATGTAATACATTATTTGTTACACTTCGGAACATACACGTAAGACATAGATCCAGAACCAGTCTAGATAATTGGACAAGTGGTAAGGAGCCAGACTACTTAACAAAAGGTAGTGGGTTTGAATCTCGGATACTCCCTCTGATTTTCTCAGGGACCCTGTTTCAGTGCCCCTATCCTGACTACTGAGCCCAGTGTCTAGATACTGTATTTTCATTTATTTTCGTTGGGCACAATTTTTTGTGGTTTTAACTTAACTAAAATGGCTTTTTCATAGGGACATAAATTTGTGGATTCTGATTTTTGAAAAAATGCCTTATCTCTGCATTTAAATTCATGGGGATTTGATTTCGTGGATGAGCCGACCCACGAAATCCACGAAATTAAATCCCGAACGAAATTTAATGATTCAGTTATCATAACAAAAAGGACGATGCCGTGTATCGGTGCTTTACACAAGGCACAATAAAGAACTAGGCAGAACTATTTGAACTAAGAGTAGGTATATAAAGGACAGGTTTTCCTGTATCTCAGGTGTCCATAGATGCCAAATAGCCTTTTAAACATTACAGATAAACAGACAATCATGTTCATCAGGTGAGTACTTGACTGCTTCCACGTATTAAGACTTAAATCCAATCTACAGAACCATTTTAGCCTGAATCAGTCTGGAGACATTTTGATAAAGAAACAGGGTGTTTTAAGACAAGTATTGAGTGTCATTCAAAGTCCACAGTAACCGTGACAACAACTTCAATTAATTTCCTGGTCATGAGTGGAAATGATAAAAGCAAATATAACAAAAGCAATCATTGCAGCTTGTTTAATTTCCAAAGCGGATATTTCTGACAAAATTATAGAAGCAAATCCTTCAAACAAAAATATTGATAACCGATGGTTTTTCATCCAATCAATGGCAGATTATCAAACTAGCAGAGATATTCAAGAAGAAACAAGGGCCAAAATTAGTTTTGCAACATTCAATGATGGCATGGCATTCAATAACATGACATTTATTAGAATAAATAGAAACATGCCGCAAATAATAAACTGTGTAATCTGAAGACCATCTTTAACGCCACAATGAAAATCAAAGTACTGAAAGTACTCATAGAAGCTGAACTTACATAGTCTTACACTGCAACATGGAACGGGAACCAGTTTAATTAACAATAGTATGGCAGAGGTAGAAAATGTAATACATTGTACTTTGGTCTGCATCAAAATTCATGCGTGCAATGGCAAGTGATGGCAATGGAAGGCTGAACTTTTGCTCAGTTTCCAAGATCTGCTAAAATTGTTTCTGCACGTGAAGCATGATCGTGCAACCCTGAACATGGACTCTACCAACCCACTGAATCGCCAGGCCTGGAGAGGAAGACTTCGCTCTCGACAGACAGACAGACAGACAAGCCACACCCTCGTCATGTGGATTAAGAATCAAAACTGGTTGATTATGATGATGATGAATGTACAATCGACCATATTGTTTGTGGTCGATATCCACATTCTTGAAAAAAGTACATAAAAATGCATTTAGCTGCATGTGTTTGATTCTGTGAATTGATCTTTCATTGTAAGTGTATCAAATGTCTGGAATCATTATAACAGTAATTTGAGGCATTGAAAAAAATTAATGATTGCAATGACACTGGGGGCCTTTGTTGGGGGAATATTTGGTATGGGGTCATTTGTCTGCAATCTTTGATCCTAAGATAATTTTGTGATTACATGGGAAAGTAAGGGAACAAGGGATGGTATGGAGACTGAACAGAAGCCATATTTATTTTTTCGCTCTCAGCAAGATATATATCTATACAACATTATATGAGATTCTTTTGCATTTAATGATGTCTTTCAAGGTACTACAGACAGTGTCATTGTTTCTAATATAACTTTGTCCTCTTACACTGAGAATAATGTCTTATCTAAGAATGTCCTTCTGTAACCATGGATACAAGAAGCTATCAGAATATCTTGACTTAACATAAGCCATGTTGCTCACAGAGGTACTGTAACAATTTTTTTTTCAAGAAACTAATTCTGACATATTTGAAGATTTACAACCCAAGATGACTTCAAAGGAATTAAAAAGGATATTACAAAATAGATCAATAAGAAAATGTTACAAAAATGTAACCATTGTAACAGAAAGGTCTTTGACTTCAAACAAATGTAACTCAAGACATATTTTTGGACCAAGTTTCCCAACACTTCCTCTGTATTCCAACTTGATAACAAAACCACTTTGTATGAACTAGGGGGAGGGAGGCTTGGGAGGGGCCATACCAATAATTTCACCTATAATGGTAATCAAAAGGGGCTATATCCCCCCAGATGTCAGCCAAGATATAAAATAAGCCAATCTGAAATGGCTTCCTACAAGCAAGTGTTTCATAATCAATACCAGTTAATTAGGTTCCAAAGTTGGTCTTTAAATTAAGGTTTTCCTGTCTTAGTAAGATCCATGCTTTATATAGACACACAATATTCTCAATGTCATAAATAGTCAGTGTCTTTCAAATAAAACAATGTTTTAACAGCTGCTGCTCAGAATGTACGCTATCACATTTCATGGTTATCATATGTACAATAGGACTAAAAATACATTCAAATCTGTAATTCAGTTATGATTTATAAATCACACTTAAATCTCATCAGCAAATCTACCAACCATGATTTATTTATCATGGACAATAACGCTTTCAATGTCAGATCATATTGTACCTTACTCACTCAGAATAGAGCTACCATATTTCATGTTTTTGATATAAACTTTTAATTATAAAAGACATCTACAATAGCTCCAAATTACCTGCAAAAGTAGCAGTATCTTGGACAACAAATGCTTTCAATGTTCAGACTGAACCTTATTCACTTTTGGACTAAAGGCTGAATATCAACTCGGACAGCACATGTTTTTGTTTACAAATCAGTTTTTTTTTTCAGGCAAATATGATGTAATGTAACACAGTCTGACACACACCTTGTGACATACTGACATACAACAACATGACATCATGTTGGCAGCCACACAAACTGCTTCTCCTTTTGGCAAATCACACTAAGTCATCAAGCCAACCTCTTATAGCCATTGATCAAAATAAGTTGAAATACACAATCAACCTTGTATGTAAGCCAAGCTGAACCTGGTAAGTCTAATAATGCAGGGTTTTCAATAAATTTGTGGCCAACAGGCCCAAAAGCTAGACTAAAAGGCCTGCTAGGCCGGGGTGTCCAAGCATTTTCTAGCTATATTTTATAAACTATATATTGATATTCCTAACAGGCACAAACACATTTCCAAGCGGCTAAATTGGCCTGCAGCCTGCTGTTATTTTGAACCCTGATTAATAATGGTTATGGAACATATATTATTTTAATAAACTATGACTGAATATCATAGAACATCAGGAAGAGATTGTCAAGGTCAAATATTGTTAAACATGATCATTATGTACATTAGACTATGATAAGACAAGGTCACTTCAGACGGTCAACCATGATTAGACAAGGTTATTTCAAACAGTCAGTCACGAATATAACAGGACTTCAGCATCAAACATCAGTTAAACAAGATAATTTTGTACATTTAACCATAAGACAAGGCTATTTCAAATGGTCAACTGTGATTAGACAAGGTTTTTTTAACGGTCAACCATGATTAGACAAGGTTTTTCGAACGGTCAACTACGATTAGACAAGGTTTTTTTGAACGGTCAATTATGATTATTACTTTCAGCGTCAAATTTTGATCTATACAAGTTTATTTCAGACGGTCAAACATGACTAGGCTGTATACATGTAATAATGGTCATTACTTCACTTGCAGTCATTTCATCAAAAATGTGGACAGTACAATTCCCAACATCTTAAAACTATTTTAAATCATCATCTCATACATAAAGCAGAATATCTCTGTTTCATGTTATGTACAAAACATTACAACACATCTTTCATAAATTCAAACAATATTGCTTCTTTCATAATTATTTTTTGTCAGCAAAAACATAACTAAACATAACTTTGCCATGGAACAAAGGCTAGATGACAGCTAATATACCTCCATAAAGGGAAGAAAGGCATACCGAGGGCTCAGTGCAATACTGTCGTAACTTGTTTTCTTATTTCAATATGAGTTACGACACTGTTGCGTTGAACCCTCGAATTACAAGTTTTAGAATACTCCATAAATAAAGATAAACAAATGTCATACCAGTAGGTGTTATATGACAAATACCACCAGCTATGTATTTATTCTTTTTATAATTGTATTACCACAGTTCTGATGGAGTGGTGTGGGAGCAATAAATAAGTAAACAATAACAAGGTTACCTGATCCTTACTAATTAATTAATTATCTGGACTTTACTGGTCAAACTCGTGTTAGAAGGCACCTCCAAATAAAGACCACCTGTCAATAAAGGCCACAATATATCTTTCACAAAGGTGGCCTTTGCTTGCAGGTTCAACTATGCTGTGAGACTGATAGCAAGTCGGCTTGTTTGCCTTTTTTCTTAAGATCAGCCACTGTAAGCAGGTCTTTCCAATGCTCTCTTATAGAGCCCGACGAGGCCTCACTTTCACAAACAAGATTGAGTAGAAACTCAGTAACTGATTCAAGCATTTATTCCGTCTAAAACTCTGGTGTCGTAAAAATTGACTAGAAATGTTACCATTTGTTTCCTTATTACTATATATAAGAACATAAAAACATGCTGTCATAAAATATTGTTGGTCTAGAGGACAAATTAAGTCTCAAAACATGAATATTTCGGTCATAAATCAAATTCCCAATATCAGACTCAAATCAATTGTATTGAATCAATTATACCATATCAAGAGATTATAGCTAGGTTAAAGGGTAGGAAAACTATTAGTAGACCAATTTAGCACCTTCTTTTAATACCACATTAAAATAGAGAAATGTATAATTAAGCAATAAGTTGAGTTTGCACAAAAACTTTTTTCATCAAACTTGTGCATACTAGACAATATTAACCCTACTTACATAGACAAATATTAAGATCTTAGTTTTTATGACAGCACACTCATCAAGTCAAA
Organism: Lutraria lutraria; assembly: GCA_964023205.1. Taxonomy (NCBI): domain Eukaryota; kingdom Metazoa; phylum Mollusca; class Bivalvia; order Venerida; family Mactridae; genus Lutraria; species Lutraria lutraria. The sequence goes on along the minus strand of OZ026848.1, from coordinate 29,388,055 downwards.
AATCTAAATGCTGACATAAGCATAATACAAAGCACTCCATATTGATAGCTGGACTTATTTATCGGAGTCAGATCTGATCTAACTCATTAGTGTTAGTTAGGTGATCATAAAGCCAAACTACATCAGAGCAATCATGGAGGACTTGACGCAGATATCGTCACAGATCCTCGATGACAAAACACATTAAAAGATATGAGTGAATAAAATCATACTGTTGTAAAGATTACAGCATAAATAATGGATAAACATGTATCAACTGCCGTACATTTCATACATGTGAATACACCTATCAGGTAGTCTTTTGTTGAGAGCTTTTTATTGTGACAAAGCAATGGAAGGATATACTCGTGACAAGTAAACCGAAAAATGAAATTTGATACAAAGTTTGGTGAATACCCACTATATCAGGTACACAATCATATCAGAAACACAACGAATGCCATACAGGAAGTTTTCATAATAAAGTAAGTCAGATTTCATACAAATGAAACCATCCAACAAGAGGGTGTTATAAAACTAGAAATTGCGTATCTGCTGAGAAAACAACACAGTGTAATATTGACGTTATCTGTATAATACAGAAATGAAGAACTTATTATATCAGTATTGAGAGCATTAGATGCAATGTTGGAGTAAATATTTGTTTAATGTAAACTGAACAGCTACAAGAGTTTGGGATCAATTTTGGAAACAGAACAGATAGTCCAACATTCAATAGCCGTCATTGACACTCGGCGAACATGAATTTTGATACGGCAAAAGTACTACATTTTGTTCGTCCACCATGCAATTGATGAACTAGTTCCCGTTCCAAATAGCACTGTAAATCTATGTCCTTCTACAAGCCAATAGGACTGTGAGCTTGAAGGACCTCATAAATGAATTTTTTCCAGTCGAGAGAGGGAACTGTATAGGGCTGTAATTACAAGCAAGGAACCATAACAACTCATACACAGAGTCCCCCAATTGGATATCAAACCTTTTCTGATACCTAAAGCTAAAACTTGTGCAACAAAATAAAGTATTTGAAAGAAAATAGTAAGAATATCTATGTACAAAGGTTTACACCTAATTATCACTATGCACAAACACAGGTGGCAGTATCAGTGTTTGGGCCATAAATGATGCAAAAATAATAATTCCATCACTGATCTTATATATACTAAGATATATTATAAGATCAGTGACAGGATTTTTTTTCTCATCATTTGTGGACAAAACATTGATACTGCCACCTGTGTGCAAAAAGCTGATTTTTTGTGTAAAATGAAATATACACTCATACAATACATGCAGGCATTATACAATATGTGCTTGTATTCATTGGACAGTAAATGTCTAACCACATTCACTTCCTCCTGTATGCACCCAGTCTTTTATAAAACTGCACACACCATCAAACATGAATAGTCCATTTTTTAAAGGATTTGTATTTTCAATGAGTAACATTTGAAGATGGAAGAAAATGGTATACCTTAAACTTCCTAGTTTGTTTATCAAATTCTCAGACCTGTAACTGAACTACAATTATAATGCATGGATTCTACAGAGAGATAATTACATATGATAATTGTATGTAATAATTACAAGTGATAACTGCATGTAATAATTGCACAAGGTAAATTGTTTTTCTACTTAGCAAAGATCCTATAAGGCCTTGAACTATCACATACAATTATCATAAACAATTTATATCAAACATAATATTTTCATGAACAATTATCATTTTATAAATATCATAAGCAATTATCATCGATAGTTTGTTTTGTTTATATCGAGTTTAACGCCCCTTTTCAACAGTCAGAGTCGTATGAGGCAGACAGTTCACCTAACCATCGTTCCTGTGAAGAACCAGTACTAGACTCCCAACCTACGTAAAAAACTGCCTACTTTCTCACATAAAGAAACATAATTATCATCCACAGACGACCAAACATTTTTGTAAGGTGAAGCATTTTGCCACAAACAACATGACCCATGCTCTATAATTATCATACACTCATTAAAATCTCATTAATTAATAAGATCAGTTTTTTCTACACAGATATTACTTTACAGTTATAGTAGATGCATAATACAATATAAAAGAATAATTTTCATGAGACATTTAAGCCATTAACATACAGACCTTACAAAGAAAAACTTATATAGCAAGCCTAGTAGCATAAAATACATTCATGGCCATGAGCAATGGTCACCAGAGAGATAGAGAGAGTAAAGATAAAGCCTTTTTACAGAATTAACCTTTATTACAGGGATCTATTTAGGTCTTTTACAGATAATCATTCAGAGAAGTGTTACCTCATTGGTTTAAGTCATCCCTTTGAATGAAATTCATGAAAACTTTTCTTGAATACTTGATGCATAGTTCATGAAATATAAATGACTATTTCACAGAGAAGGTGGCTGTGGTAAACCAGTGACCATGAACACAGCTTTCACTGTACGTGTTTCATCCTCGCAGATACAAAAGCGATCAGCTTCCACAAACAAAGCTGGGATATAATATTTCAACTTTCAGACAACAAAGGATCCATCGATTTAATGTCTTTACTAATTGATCGCAAATCTACAGCCAATACAGAAGTTTTACTTAAAACAAGATTTTTTCTAAAGAGTTAATCGATTAACCTGTCCGGTAAAATGACGCCTTAAACTGTTTACTTCCATAAAATTAAGTTCAGACACATAACTCTCTGACAAGTTCAACTGAGTCAAAATAACTGAAGAAATTGAAACATAAATATGGTGATTTTTTTCTATGAAAGGGTTCTTAACCATGGCAATTATTTTTTGTATTTTAGGAACATGACCCATACCCTTGGGATTGTGAATTTCAGCTGTGTTTTATTAAAAATTGGGAAAATGCGTGTTCAATCACAGTTTATTCTAGGAACTTTCAATCGTTACAAGTCTATTACAGCAGATCTTTTGTTTTAAAAAATTGTAATCAACGAGTACTTTCAGTACTTTGATTGTAGTTGATTTTCAAACTGACGAAGAATTCTAGACTACAAAATCCAGCAAAGTACTGAATCTAAAGGGACTTCAGAGAAAAATTAAGACAGATGTATTTCCCCTCGTTAATTCAATATGCCTTCAGTTAGGCATCATTTCTGGTTCTCGAATAAATTAAATTTGACCCGCTTTTGTTCATTTAGTGTTCTGGGAAAAATGGAATTGAGTTCTACACTTATGTAGATGACGCAACCAATTTTGGATGCAAAAACATATGTCATTTTATCCTATAACTGATATTTTAACTCTTCTCATAGAAAAATGCATCTGACATCAAACCGAATCAATCAATTTTAGGCCAGACAAAATGCCACCCAATGAAAACTTACGTAGAAGAAAGTCTCTGAGAAACAAGTATATTTTCCAGAGAAATAACATAATTTTCTGGAAGACTCTATAAAGTAAAGCATATTTGGCATGAATTCAATGCCATTTTTTGTGCGGCAAATCAATGCATAAGAAATCAAAATTAAAAGACATATTCCGCAGCAACTCTGACATTCATTTTGATATAATAGCAATGATTTTCAAAAACCACTCATTTTAATCCTATAATCATTTGTACAAGCAGTTTTTCAAATTCTATATGATAATTTATATTCAAATCAATAATTTCCATGTAGGTCTCAGAATCTCTTACAAATTGTACTCATGGGAAGAGAGATAGGTTACCATGACAACATAATGGTAAAAATATATTTATCACATAATTTTTAAGATATTTAAATCTATAACTATTCAGAGGGCTGGGAACCAGGACACGTTGAGAGCAAGCGGAAACCATCTGTAAAAGTTCAACAAAATACAGTCAATCCTGTGAACAAAGGCCACCCTATGGAAAGACATGATCCAGCATTTATTGACAGGTGAACTCTATTCGGAATTCATTTTGTTCAAAATAATCTGCGACATATTTCTAAATGAATGACCTTTATTCTCAGGGTGATATTTATTCCGAGGTGGCCCCTAACACATGTTTGACTGTACACAGTGAACTCCCATTAAAAGCCCTTGAACAATGATTTTGATAATTGCACACAATGAATATAAATTACAGTTAAACCTGTAGCAGTCATTTTATTGTCATATTCACCCTTCAGCATACCTTATAGAAGAAACTAAGATTAATAATTATTCAGACCTCAGTCTGTCAAAATTACTGGGCCTCTTGTCTAGTAAAATTTCTTACTGTATATGTCAGTATATGTTGCAGTTATAGTTATATTTTATCCTGTCATGATATTTTCCTACTTGTCAGTACTCAGTTCCTGTAATAATTCATTGTATACATATCTCACTTTTAGATCAACTTATTTTACTAAATAAGAAATATTCTCTATCTAGACAGCATCATTATTGTTAATAGCAGCTTAAAATAGATAACTCTGGAGATTAAGTTAAGCATTTTCAGTAATGAATTTTTCCATCAATATAAACCACAAGGTTTCACTCAAGATAATCATTATGTAAATACCAATCACAATATGGTCTTAAACAATACACAAGCAGGTGGACACCAAGTTATTATCAGGAAAACAATAATTACCTGTATTCTATAAATCAGATTATAATAGAGAAACAGTAGTTACAGCCATCTCTTAATTGGCAATTAAGAACAAAAATAAAATCACTTGTGAAATACACCTACAGTTGTACTGGCTAGGTTGCGTGTCTGTAATGTATGACAGAGGTCCTAGTCGATGGATTGGATTGAGACTAAGGGCTGATAAAAGACATCTTAAACTAATAAATCTTGTTTCCCTGAGTTTTGCACAGCTCTGAAATATGTACAATCAGCAAGTTTATACATTGCTATCTTAGTTGAGACAGTCAAACCTGTGATCAAAGGACACCCTTGTGAAAAACTAAATTTGGCTTTTATTGACTGATGGCCTATTAGTTTGAAACATGTGTCTGACTAGTGGGATAGCAAAAGAGTAAAATCAAATTCATTGAGCATGGGGCTGGGGGGGGGGGGGCACTAGAGCCCCAAGTTGGTCCAGGGATAATCAAAACCGTGGACATTGTCAATCTACAGATGAATCACATCCCTGGCTTGAAATGAAATCACGATTGGGTTAGGCCGAGTTCTAGTATGACCAAATTTTAGTCTTAACTTTTTGGTAATTTACCTAGCAAGCCATTGCACAGGTATTAGTGAAAGTTTTGTGCGCTTAAATTTATTGAATTTGTCTTCAAATTAGTATACAAGTAAATGTGACAAAAATATTTCTATTTCAAATTATAATAAATATATCAGTATGTAAAACCTTCACTATCAAACAAACAAACAAACAAACAAACTAGTATCTGTAAGTTCAGATGATTAATATCAGGTACCTTACGGCCATAGTTAAACAATCACGGATGAATACAAAAATCGGTCATCACTTTTTGAAATTTTGTTACCTGATAAGGCTAAATAAAATGGACACGCTCAGGGTTACTTGCCCAAAATAATTAGGTTGAGAAATTTATTTTAAAAAATATCTGAGCCCTTTTTGAGAGAATATTAGATACTATTCATTCTCAAATATTTCCCTTCTTTAGATTTACCCACTAGAAACTAAGGGTTGGCACTTCAACAGGGCATGCTTGGGCACCGTAAACATAAATATTTTTTTCCTGGCCTAATATGACAATATACACTAATCTCAGTATGTTATAATGTATAAATAAACACAATTGTATTATTCAAGTAAGTAAGTTTTAAGTTTCAGAAGTTTAATTGTATGAAAATACCAAATTATTTTATGGTATGATAGTTGACCCTATAAAACTTGTACATGTAGTAGGTCATCTTTTCAAATTCTGCATTATAGAGAGAGAGGGTCTATTTTGTTAAGACATCAACACATAGTTCCTTATGTACACCATACCTGCTTATATATATGTACACACAGGTTTTAGTTAAAGTAACAGCTAGCCCTATCAAAAGGAATCCATAAAATCAGGATTTTTTCTTGGTCTTTTTTTCTAGTTCATGAAGTATAAATAACTACTTGGCAGGGGATTTTGTAAAATATTTTCCTGATAAAAAAAAAAATTACCTAAAAAGAATTTAGCAAGTTTTTTTCAAACCGACAACATAGCACTGAATAGCATTACACATGACATGTCATACCCCACCCACTTCTGTTACCAAAGTAAAATAGGTAGACATATTTTCGACGCAGATACATAAATGTATTTAAAGTAACACAGACAGGTGTATTTACACAATTTGTAGTTAAACGTACCTTGATCTTACTCTGCAACTCCCTCGGCTCACGATAAGAACTCGATCTAGCTCTACCATGCATCTTGCACGTTATAAAAATCCAATTTTTAAATCCAAATATTGCTAAACACACTTCACACAAACTTTTTGTCTACGATATTAACTCCCAAGCACCAGAAAAACATACATTCCATTGTACAAAGAACTAGAAGAATGGATAGTTGACTTAATCAATCAAAGCGTACATAATTAACTGAAGATTTCGGGCTTCTGTAAAAATAAGCCGAGCGTAATCATTTAGTGTTTCTTAGATCACAGATCTAGGTCAATATCGTAACTATTTGATCAGTAATCCTTAAAATTATTGCATCCGAAGAAAATCCAATTTTACTACTCACTTATACACTTTATCATCTGTAAATTAAACCGTTAAATTGCTTTTAGTTTACATACATTTATGTGGTTCTATTCACACTATAATTGAGACATCACATCCATTAAGGTATTAAAAGTCGAAATCAAACTATAACATAACGATACCCCTCCATGTCTGTTTTGAATCGTAATTACGTTGGCGATAAGAATGTACAATTAATTTGGCAAGCAAAATGTGCACTAGTGACAGTGAGAAAAAAATGCACAATAATAAATGCCCTATGGTTGTACATAAATTCTTAACTTACATACAATACCTTTACAAAGAACATAAAAGCTTTGAGCATATCAAAAAATGACAAAAAACACGATTAGAAAGTCACTGATTTCACTATCCACTAATAGCTCTTGCTGAATGATATGTTTAAAAGAATAGAATTACTCAAATTTATAGTGTAATAAATCATTAAAATTTAGTGCATTTTATCAATCACTAAATCATTAATATGGGACTATTTTTTTTCAAAACGTAATCAATTAAATTTTGAGAATTAAAACGTATGTCACCAAAATTTTGTAAACAGAAAATAACCTTGATCATTTGACGTAAGTGTTTTAGATACAATGTATATGGTTTCAATAGCGTAGAAGAATGTATTAACAGTAAGAAAAAATCAACCATAAAAAAAGTCAAAATAAAGACGTCAAGGTTGAATAACAAAGTCATATGATTTTATTAACGAAAACAAACTTTGGTATGAACGAACAATATCTTTGTTTATAAAGCATTCAAAAGAAGTGGTTACAAAAAATATTTTGGTCATAATCCAAAACTTGAAACTTCATCGCAGCAATTTTGAATAGTTTGGTAAATATATCCAAATGTATCACAAGTTCATAGGTCCATCACTTTATGTAGTCCTGCAACACTAAATTTAAGGGTCTGGTGGTCCTTTTTTTGCACAAATAAATAAATAGCCAAAGTAAAAGGGATGGCTCCGGGACAGACACTTTATCAATTACAGGCATCAATAGAAAGGGATCAAGGTTAACGTTAAGTACAGCAGCTGGCCCCTAAGGGCTGTTACAGTAAATATTATGGTGCAAAAAAAAATGACACTGGGGAAAAAAAGCCTCCAGCTCTTCAGACAGATAATAAAAAATAGCTTTCATATAAATACATGTTTTTTATCTCATTTTGACATCTTGTAGAAATAATGAGATTATCCGATACACTGTCACCAAAAATTTGAGGTCGCAGATATATAGAAACCAATTGGTATTAACTTCCTTTCATGTATGCATATATATACATACATTAATGTCCCTTTTTGCTGGTTAGAGCAGAATATTATAAATTAATAGTAATTAATGAATACAATACAATAAAACAGTCAATGTAATTTATAACAGGAGGTCATACTGCACCCTGCGATAACGTCCTATCAATATTATAACTGTGTAAAAGAAATATGCCCCCCCCCCTTAATTCATGACCGCCCTATATATGTACACAAATAATACACAAATATTTAACTTGATCAGCTCAAATTTTTATATTACCACAATTTTAATGTAAAGAATTCCAAATTTAATCACAATTGATAATTAACACATAAATTATAATCCAATTTGAGCAATTTTCATGAGTAAGTTATTTTCATGAGGATATATTCGGTATCACTAGAGGTTTGAATATATAAACACGTACAACAGGACTAATATAGACGATAGGTGTATAATGTGGTAATGACATGTTTCTTTCTTCAACCATAACTTAACTTGAACCATAAAAAATGGATACATATCCACAAAAGCTGGGTATTTCTATATAACCTAAATAAAGTGTGGAAAATAAATATAACAAAATTTTAACAGCAGGTAAAGAATTGTCTAGTTTTAACTTTAAAATGATACATTCTTGTTGCAAGAAATGTCATCATCGCAAAGGTTAAACTAAAGTGTGAAATCAATACATGATAAATCCTAGTTTAAATTTGAATGGAAAAATATAGGTCAAGCCGACTTCAGCAAATATAATCATGAACCCTTACAAATACTTATCACCGAAGAGAAAGATAATATTAACATAAATTACACAGGATTTCATGAAAATGCAGGGGACAGGGTTCAATTTCAGGTCATGTTTGGAAATGCATGTACAAGTCATGCGTTTGTGATGCAAATACGGTATTAAAGTATATATATCATGGCTTAAATATCAGAAAAGAAGTTCATGTACATTGGGTATTAAATTCATATGAAGATGTTGCAGTGCAAAAAAGTCCTGCACATTTGCCAGATATGGAAAAAAACATTGAAATCTGTTAAAGATAAGTCAGAATAAAATAATGTGCATATGCACAATAACATGCCAAAATTTGAATTTGAATTAGATTTATAAGCAGGTGCTTGCTACAAGATGGATTTTAGTATGAGTTGAACAAGCTTTTTATGAACAAAATTTAGGGGCAGTCTCTGCTCTATAAAAATCATTTAAGTACCATACAGGTAATAAAATCCATTTTTTAGATCTTACATCTAAAACCAGATTTAAATAAATATCATTTGAATTATCATCTTATTACACAAAAAACACTTGCTTTCAGTTAGAATTACCCGAAATATAGGTCAGTAGGACAGCTGAACTTTATTGTAAATATATTCTTCAATTAGGGGATCTATTTCATATGCCAATGAAAATATCTAGCAGAAAAAAAATGACCAAGACTGAAAAAATCATGGGATGGCAAAAAATAGTCGGTCAAATGAGCCAGGAACCAGACACTTTTTAACCCGGACCTTATGAATAAGTTTAATAGCACTTAAAACAATCATATATTACCAGCTGATGATTTTATTTACAAATTTCTACAACCACAAAACTGCAAACGTATTACATTAACATTAGCTCAATGAGTGGTGTTGTTAATTTATAAGTGAACCCGCCCCCTTAAACTTCAAAACGAATCTTGTAAGTGATTTTGTATTGTTCCTTATTAAGATAAAGTGATAGACTAGAGTGACTAGACACTGAAGTAGACTATTGTTTCTTGTGTTCAGTCTAAGTTGTGAACCAAGGCCATAACGAGAGAGAAGTGAAATAACGCTGATGTACACAGGGGCTTGTATCTTGCATATATTCATAAGGCCCGTCTGCTTAACAAAAATAGGCAAAACATTAATTTTGGTTCAATGACATTCCTTCATTCGTAGCAACTGTACATTATTCATCATTCCCTCATTCATAGCAACTTTACATAATTTGTCATTCCCTCATTTATCTATAGCAACTGTACATAATTTGTCACTCCCTCATTCATAGCAACTATACCTAATTCATCATTTCTTCATTCATCTATAGCAACTGTACATAATTAATCATTCCCTCATTCATAGCAACTTTACATAATTTGTCATTCCCTCATTTATCAATAGCAACTGTACATAATTCGTCACTCCCTTATTCATAGCAACTATACCTAATTCATCATTTCTTCATTCATCTATAGCAACTGTACATAATTAATCATTCCCTCATTCATAGCAACTGTACATAATTCATCATTCCCTTATTCGTAGAGACTTTACATGATTAATCATTCCCACATTCATAGCAACTATACCTAATTCATCATTCCTTCAATGATGGAAACTTATTGTTGCAGCCATCTGGTATTTATTCTACACTAAAACCCCTTTTGCATATAAATAGAACATTCTAATACTTATGTTGGAAGAAATCATTTTGCAAGCTTCAAGCAGGACAAGGCCAATGAATTAGAATGAGAAATTTGTGAGCTTGTTTTAGATTTTTAAGGCTGTAAATTTACCATGAAAGATTAATGTATATAAGGTAATAAAAAATCTTATACATCAGTACTGGTTGAATTGTATCATTTAAAATAACCTCAAGGCAACACCAAATGGTCATGCAATATAGACTGAAATTTTGTACAATTTATGTGTCTGTCATCTCAAGTCTCAGGGTAAAAAGTATAATGTACTTTTCTGGTTTAATCTAGATTTGCTCAGTTAGTTCTTGTGTAAACATTGCAAAACAGACCCTTTAGGGTAAAAGATTGTCTTTTTCACACATCACACAGATATAATACAAAGGTGAATGACTTTGGTGTTAATAACCTTATGGTAATATTTGATTAGTCAGAAAAAATCAAATGTTAACGAGCTTTTTTAAGTAACTACTGGACTAACATGTACAGTCACACCTGTGAACAAAGGCCAACCTTGGGAAAGAGAAAATGTGGCCTTGATTGACAGGTGACCTTCATTAGGAGGTCATTTTATTCCATATAATTAATGACTGTTTTGAAATGAATGACCTTCATTTAAAGGGAGGTCTTTACTTGGAGATGGCTACTACAACACAGGTTTGGGCCAGTTTATCATAACCACTTTAAATTCATTCAATAAAAGAAAGAAACAAAATGTATGGAATTATTCCTAAAATGATATTTCAAAAAAAGTATCTAAAGAAATGTCATTATCTTCTTCATCTTGACGGATGACAAACATTTTGATTTAACAATCTTCAGGTCGAAGTAACAGCAAATGCACTTCACTAAAGGGAAGTAACTACAACAGCCATTTAGTCACTGACACTTTGACAGACAGAATTACCTCCCTTCTGTAAAACAAAAAATGAAACAAATAAAGACTTGCTTCTTAAAATTAATCTTACTCATAGAACAGAAATACACAAAATACCTGGAAACACCAAGCTGTATTTCATTCTTAAGAGAAGCATATAAATGTAATATTATAAAAACATGATAAACACAAACTTGTCGGGAACTGAAGCGCAGTATTCAGAAAATGAGTCATCTAATTAAGTTAAGGAAGAAATTTATTGTCAGTGATTTTGCCTCACATAATAAAGAGATGAATTTCATCCTTGCAACACTGTACAGCTGTGCACATTTCAAGGGTTCGGCGCAACAGTGTCGTAACAGTTTACTCATATTGAAATAAGAATAAGTTAAGACAGTGTTGCGCTGAGCCCTCGAATTCTGATAAATACAATAATCTACCAGCCACTCTGAGTTCTTATCCCTAAGGGGCTAACAGTCAATGTATTGTATACATCAATCTTTCTTGAATTCCACCATGTACAGTAAATGCTTTCAAAAGATTACTAAATCAGACCTGCATGACTTCTACAGTTAGCACACGTTTTGTCCAATAAGAACCAATATAGACTTACTTAATAGGTAATAAGTATACATATTTACCTATGAACTTTAACTTGTTGATAAAATATACACTGATTCTTGCAGTATCTTTCAATGTACGTAATATAAGGATCTGTATACCATGAAACTGAAATGGAATTTCCCTAAGAAGCAAGTTCCACATTTCCGAAATCAAAGACGGTACCTACATAATTTATATTCCTTGAAACACAACAGAATTGTACAGGACAGACAGGCTTTGTGCAGTCCCCCTTCTTACAAACCAGACAGAATTTTTCAGGATAGTATTTTTTATAGGAAACTAAAAATTGATAATAATAATAATTTTTTTAATATACAGTATAACCTCTCCAGAGCGGCCCTCTGTAGAGCAACAACCTCACTATACCAACGCCTTCAATATTTCCCTTTAAACAACGGCTAATATTTACAGCTCCCAAAGGGTGTTGCTCTACAGAGGTTGTACTGTATTCTTAATTACAACACAAAATTTATAATAACAGGGTTTCATTTGTGTCCTCTGTTTGGAAATAGAGGCAAAAGTGGTCAGAAGTTACGTTTTATACTACAACTGTATAATTCTTTTGCAGGAGAATTTGGTCCCATGAATAACAATATTCAGGACAGACCTTACAAATGTTTACTAGAAATGTCTGCCAGTCTTGCCATGTTTCACTGGGACAGGCAGTTGGCAGTTATCAAACTTCGCCATTGGTATAATTTGTCTCCAAATGTTTAATACCTGGTGCTTGTTTGCATACAACCATATTGATTTAAAGCAATAAACAATAGTACAAACATTACACAGAAGCCTTATAAATGTTCTGTTGATAAGAACATCAATCCATTACTTCCTGCTTATTCACAGCTTTGTCTAATTTTAAAGTAGAAAGAAATGATGATGTAATAGTTAGAGATATTGGACAACCCAACAATCATCATCCAATCAATGAGACCCTATAATATGAATTGTTTTATCAAAGTCATCTAGACTGCCCCACTTGACTTGATTTGTTTTTAGATTGTATGTAATTAACCCTCATATCCTGTAAGCAAGTGATCTCATTTTTGGACAGTGAACTGATACACCATCAAGACTTATCTTAATTACCAGAAGATACATCAAGAATTAAGTACCAATCACAGACTATTGCAGATTGTGATCATGTATCAAGGGTTTATAACCATGCAGACTTCTACATGACAGAAAACCATTTAGCAATGTAGGGAAGCTAAAGAGGACGCTGAAGAGGACGCTGAAGAGGGCGATGTTGTTCATTGCAGAGGAGCATGAAAAAGAAGAGGACAGAATGTGTCTAAGATCTTTAAGAAGGAGACTTCTGATGATGCATAAGATGATCCTAACAATGGAGAAGATTAAAAGTATAGAACATGATCCAAAAGAAGAAGACTAAAGGTGCAGAAGATGACTCTAAAGAAGGTGAAGAGGACTGACGCTGTAGAAGAGTGTCAAGAAGAGGAAGAAGACAAAGAAAAAGCACATACAAGTGAAAGCAACATTTAAGCACCTCACAATACTGCTCAAGTTGCTCACAATTTTCAAATTAGTTTTCAGGAAAGATCAGACAGTTCAGATTAAAAAAGAAAACTCAAAATTAAACCACGACAAAAATAGATTGTTCCTGGTTTTTCATTCCTAATAATCACTATCAGTGAACATTTAGTACCATTAGGACTCATCTAATTCTGTATGCCAAGAATGATTTGCTATCATCAAAGTGAAGATATGACTAAGAAACAGGGTAAACTGGCTCCTAACAACATTGTATTGATAGAAGTTTAGTAAGGCTTGTTTGTCCTTTACCGGATCTTAATTTTAGAAAAGGTTATTAGGTAAATAAAATGTTATTTTCGTCTGAATTTGACCTTTTTATATGTGAATTATGCTGACACTAGCAGCATTCAGTAGCCATATTAGGTAAAAAAAGTTCTACAAGATTTTGCAATATTTTGTTTTAAGTCAGTTTAAGCCCAGTTGAATCCCATTATAAACAACAAATGTAAAACAAATCTTTTAATATTGAGATCAGAAACATGATAACATTTTCCTGCCCGTCTGTTTCATCTAAGGCATTATATAACGACGACATCTCAGAGTATTTTTCTAAATGTGAAACTCATATAAAGAGTATACATTTCAGACATACATTTAACAGCTGACAAAATACTTAAGAAACAATCAATAGGATGAAATAGTTCTTATTTACAAACAAGAGATAGCAAGATTTTTTAGATTAAAAGCTGTTGTCTACAATCAAAGATTGTTTCCATGAATAGGCTGCTGGCAGGCTACTTCTAGTAAATATATGATATTAATTTACTCGCAGAACAATACAGACATAGATAACATTACATTAATCGAGGGCTCAGCACAACACTGTAGTAACTTGTTCTCATTTCAATATGAGTTACGACACTGTTGCGTTGAACCCTCGATTTGTTGTGTAAGAAATGGCCAATGATGCCAAGAACATTGAAGAGAATTATACCAATGCCTTACAGCAAGTTGACACTAAAAGATTTCACATCTGATATAACAGCAAATGAGAGAAGAGCTGTAAAATACCCCAAAGCATCCATATTATATTGTTTATTGAATTAGATTTGGGTAATAGAAGGAAACAATAAGGACAATTATTTCTGTCAGATTTCTTTTTACCAGGCTGTTCAGCATCAGGGTAATTATTCAGTCTTTTTAGAACATGACCCATACCCTAGGGATTGGAAATTTTAGCAGTGTTTTGCTCAAAATTGGGGAAAAATGTATGACTATAATTTTGCAATGTTTAAATGAACATGAACATTACCATTAATGATGGGAACTTTTAATCATTACAAGTCTACTACAGCACAAGATCTCTTATTTTCATAGATTTATTAATTATAACAACAGACGAGTATAATGGAACATATGACAAGACTGTACAACAGGTATTTTTTACATTCATTGTTTTATGAACCCAATAGCGTCATCAAGTTTCAATTGGGAAATTTCTTGTGATTTGGGAAAAAAGGATACCACTTTGGATACTATGACTGAATATCGGCTATAAAATCGGCCATAAAAAAACCCTTAGCATCAAAGTAGGAGCAAGCAAAATCAATGTCTGGAACAAACCAATTCAAAGAAAATTGCTAAACAAATATACAATGTTTTCAAGAGTTTAATGGCAAGCCATCAACTGGTAAATATTGATGCAACTATTTTTATTACAATCCAAATTTTGTTTTCAGACGTAATGTTGAATGATCAATAACACCAAATATAGGGTCCTGGTATATAATAATTTTTATATCCTTTGGTTTGCAGTCATGGAATGTGTTTAATAAGTAACAAGAAATGATCCCAAAGATTGATGGAAAATGTTCAGCCTTGGACATAGCCATAAAACATGAGAGCCAACAATTTATTTATCTGTAGTTCAAAGGCCCATTCGACACCTATGATCAATTTCAGAGCTACCCCAGAGAGAGAAATAAGTTGCAGGAGAACCGGACATTTGTATCCCTACTCTTATTTCAAATAGTTCACCTGGTTCTTTTACATGCCCAGTGTAAAGCACCGATACACGCCTCACCCTTGTCCTATGATTTTCTACACACAGTAATTGGCTCGGTAGTTGGGATGGGGACACTGGAGAGCAAACAATTTAAAGCAGGAGATATTGGACAAACAACAAGATTTCACCCTTTCATAATTTTAAGTAATATTATCTTACTAAATATGTCCAAAGAATAGGACCCCTGACTTTTGGGTCATTTCATTGTTGTTGGACATGCTAAATCATCTATAATGCAAACCAGATTCTAAATTAAAGCTAATGCAACTGAGGGATTGGGGACCAAAGTTAGGAATCTAGCCTTCCCATTGGTTGATTCAAACCAGCCAATCAGGGTCCATACTGACTATTGTTTTCTTAGTCAAACCCATGACATGCATTTTTTCAACCAAGAAACTTTAAGAGTAAAATTGAGATATGACCTGTTCTCAAGTTTTATAACCTTTGGACTGAAAGAACAATGTTTCAAAAGGACAATGGGGATTCCACTATTTTAGAATAGAGAGCCAATTTTACAGGCAGATCTGTATTAAATGAGATAAACTTATATGTACATGTATCTTGAAAACTGGAATAGTTTTATTATACTCACAATACTGATAGATAAAATAGTCACACCTTCCTTTATATTGTATTGACAACAACTATGGTAAAACTTAAGTGGCTTCTTTTAAAGCTTGTCATATGATCCTTACAATGCAGATAAACCAGATTTAGCATTTTCTGTAAAGTCACATTTGAAGTGGTCTACCTATGTCATAGACCTGACACCATCACAGGCCAAAGTATTAAATGAAATTCTGAAACTGAACAAATTATATCAAAGAGGCATAGCATACATAGAGTATTACAAGGAATTGTTGATGCTAATCATTGACATTCCGCATAAATATTGGGACTTAGATACATCAGCTGACAAAGTATTCCAGTATCCGGGACATAATGAAAGCAATGGTTGCGAGACATTGATGCTAGATTACTTACTACAAGAAATCAAAGATTCACTATTAATGCATAACAAGATAGATGTAGTCTATGATCAAGTTTGACATAAATTACATGGTAGACAAACTTATATTTTATTACAGTCGAACTCCTGTCAATAAAAGCCTTTTTTTAAAACATTATTGATGAAGGCCAAATAAAGGCCAGTCTGTGAATAGAGGCTATTCATTCAAAAGCTGTTATTGACTAAGTACAAAATAACCTCCAAATAAAGGCCACCTGTCAATTAAGGTCACCTCGTGTCTTTCCCAAGGGTGGTCTTTATTCACAGGTTTGACTGTATATACTGTTTTCAGCAAACCTGATGTTTCTGTAATCAAGTCAACACAGCAGCTGCTGTAACAGTGAATACATGCTGTGTACCTTATGTCAGAATATAATTAAAGTGTGCCCATTGTCATGAGGTGTAACATCTGCAGGGGCTGCTTACAGTTGCATCTATGATTGCATCATTTGTTTACATTAAAATCAGGTACCAAATATTCCCTAA
The DNA here is from genome assembly GCA_964023205.1 of Lutraria lutraria. Taxonomy (NCBI): domain Eukaryota; kingdom Metazoa; phylum Mollusca; class Bivalvia; order Venerida; family Mactridae; genus Lutraria; species Lutraria lutraria. The sequence goes on along the minus strand of OZ026848.1, from coordinate 29,371,153 downwards.
TGAACACATCTTTAAAACAAGTTCAGCTGAATATTACTTTTACTGTATAGTTTCTAATAAACACTCATACCCTTTTGAAAAAGGAAAAAAATGAACTGAATGTTCAATGAGCTTGAGGAGGGGTCTGGGGAGGGACTGAGTCTCCCCAAATAATATCAGCTGTAATGGTGATTAAAAAGGGGCTATAACAGTTCCCCCCTGTTGTCAGTCAGACAAAATCTAAATCTGAAATTAATCCACAACCCAATCTGAAATAGCTTCCTGTGGGTCTGATAATTCATAAAATCCTATCTAATGTTTCAAAAAGCTTCAGAAAGAATAACACAAGTACTGAACAAATAATCAGTAAATGTTACACCCCAGAGGGCGGTATTCATTAAGAAATAATCAGAATTTAAATGTCTGCAATCAACAGAATAATGTTGTGTGTAATGGTTTATCAAAAAAAAAAAATTATTAACATGTTTCAGGCGCTTCTGGTAAAATGACATTAACATTAGAAATGAACAAAGGATTTGAACAAAACACAAATTTCAATACATCCAAAAGTGAATTAATGGATATAATATTCAGTAAAATACATAAGTTACATAGTTGCAGACCTTGAACAGCTAATCATACTAGATAATATGCAACGAATAAACATTAAGCGTACAAATATCTATACAACCAATAAATAAAATCATTACCTTTCAACTAAATATACTAATAATGATATTAACACATAATATAAAAGTACTACATCATACAAAATCTGTTAAATTAATTAATTAATGACAACATATTAAATACAAACATAAAACAATCAGGTAGTGTATAATGGAAACACAATAGTAAGTTAAGACAACACAATATTAAAATAAACAAGACAATCACAGTGCATTTACTAGCCATACAATTGATTAAATACTATATAAAACACTTCATATTTATCTTAGAATACAGATAGACTTAACAGAGCTTTCCAAGAAGCACCTTGAGTTGAAAACTTCAAGTACCTGACCAGTCCAATAGGAAGCCTTGAAAAGATATCTTCTTTTAGCATTATAATAGAAATCTTTGAATTGACACATTATTTTAACATTCCATTAGAATATACATATTTCATTAGCATTACAATCTTTCAACAGACATCTCCCAATAATAGCCATCCTAATATATCATTTAGAAAAAAATGACCTCCCAACAGAGACCACCTGTCAATAAAGGTCACATTGAGTCTTCCACAGGGGTGGCCTTTGCTCACAGGTTTGATTTTATTTTGATTGACTAGCTCTTGACAAAACAGTTAGAAGGGACACATTATGATTAAACGGTCTTTACAGAATTATCCTGCTGTTACTTTAGGTACCACACCATTCATTTCATTTAATCTCAAACCTTGTTAAATTTTCTTCACACTGATGATTGTGTTGAATGACTAATTAAACAGATTTATGCAAATTGTTTTTTAAAATTATCATTGTGAAGTGAATTAATGGTATACTCATAGAGTGATGTGTTAAGTTTTTCTAGGAGACACACATATAGACTTACCACGCTTTTACCACGAGGTCTAAGGTACTGAAATTGTATAAACCAATTGTGTAATAATTTTATGTACTATAATATTATTTTACACTTTCTACAGAATCAAAATGTCAAACATATATACAACAGTTCATAATACAATGAAAAATACTTCATAATTAACCCCTTCAAATAAAATTCATGAAAACATGAATAGATTATGAAGTATGAAGTAGCTATTTGACACGGTATTATAGGCACATCAAATACCAGCCATTCACCAAAATCTTCCAATAAACTAACACAAGATTTTCAAACTGGTTGTCTGAAATGATGACTCTTTTTAATTCCTCTGCGTCACAGTCATTCTTCTGGGCTGGTTGCATTAGGGCAAACATTCATATTTTTTTCTTGGTCTAATGATAATTTCCATGAGACCGAAATGTTTCTTTCATTTCAGAATCAAATTTTAATTTGCATTTTCTTCCAAGCAAAGTCGACATGCATGTCCTATGCTTAATAAATTTGTCAAAAATACCATGATTCAATGTTGTATAAGTTCATGGTGTCAAGTAAAAAATAAATCTGTGTCACTGAAAAATGTCAGAAATACTTCGGACAAAGAAAAAATATATGAGATCCATAGAATCATGACAGTAAGAAAAAATAAGATTGCAGTCTAGTTCTTTTTCTCCAGTTCTATCATTTTGACCTTTTTTGCAGTGAGACAGTTTTGCACTTTAACTTTGCTACACAAACAACTACTGTAGAATTATTAATTTTCATTCGGGAATTAATTTCATGGATTTCATGGGTCAGCTCATCCATGAATTCAAATCCCCATGAATTTAATGCAGAGATAAGGCATTTATTTTCAAAAATCAAAATCCCAAATTTATGTCCCCATGAAATATCCATTTTAGTAAAAAACACGAAAATTGAGCCCAACAAAAATAAATGAAAATACAATATTTTTTACGATGAACTCTTGTCAACATGAGAAACAAACCATCCCTTTTGGGGGTTTTGGGGCAAAGATGGTAGATCCTTTCAAGGGGAAATAATGTCAGAAAGGGGAAATTTATTTTACTAGTGAAAAAGATTCATAGAATTTTTTTGTATAAGTTAGACACCATAGGCCACATACTAATTTGTTCTCCACATAACAATGCAATATTTTTACTGCTGCCTTTGAACTTTTCAGTATGGATCTATGTCCCTTTGCAGAGGCAGCATATTTGAATGAGCGTTTCTAAATCCACCTGCCACAGGGTACACCTTGATGGCTGGCAGAGGGAGTTTGTTACTTGTTTATACTTTGGGGGAGGGGTAAATAATGTGTGTTTTCCACAAGAAGGTGGTGGCTGAAAAAATTGGCTCCAAAAACTGACATAACCCCAGGATCAATGTACATGTAATACAAGATAATAGCTTCAACCATGCTGTCTATTCTCTAATACAATAAATTGTGATCAACACCATTTATATGTCTACACTGACAACAGTGATGAACACTGACACACAACAGAACAAGACCATTAATGGCTATTTTCATGTTTCTTGTATTCCATATATTACAATTACTGGACAAATTGAATTATTGTGTTCCTTCCCAACAATGACTTGTTTAACTATAAACACATGCAAAGAAAAAATACATTCAGACAATTTTGCCCTGTATTGCACTGTTTTACACAAACCAATTTTGTAAACCTTACACAATTAAAATATTCAAAATACTGAAAGTCAATTTGATCACCATATCATAAACTAACATCCAATTCTTAATTTCTAAGTCGATCCAAAGTTTCAAAGTTTAAAGTTTCAAAGTTAATTAAGATTATATCATGTATAAAGCCAACATATTTGTTTTGATCAGAAATGATCAATGAAATGCTGAAACAATGAAAGGAATTAAAAGTTTCAATATTCACAAAACCTGATTCTCTTTGGAGTTAATAAAAAAATACTTGACAGGCAACACTGTTTCTCACGATGAATAAATGCACAAGAGATGCATGCATAGAACAATGATTAACAAAAATTGCCCTACATCCAAGCTTCGGAAAAGAATGTGGTTCATTATTGGAATATAACTGGAGGCAAAGCGTAAGTTAATTTTAAACCAGAAAGAAATCCTAAGATATACAAATAAAAGCCAGATGCTTTATGGAAAAAATACAATGGTAAGATAAACAGTATTGTATCAATCAGAACTTAAAATGATCAAAGTGAGCTTACCCGTAATCATCTAAATCTTACATGTAAAACTAAGACATTCCATGATGTTGACTGTAACATATGTTGCTCAGAAAGGAGCACTTGCACAGACCTTTAGAACATTTGGCACAAAGCAAAAATAATTACATACAGTAATTTTTAAGAGTTATATAATTATAGATGATACATCAAATTCAACTTTTGAACTGAATTTTGACAATTTAAGTAATATTGCACCTAATAAGTCATCCGCACAAAATTAACTGGTATGCATGGAAGCTTGACAAAGCTGAAGAAAGCCAACAGCTATACATAGTCACATGGGAGTTATGAAAAACTCATTAAGTAGTAGCATGAACTTACATAACCAAAACCACAAGTTTATCTTACATCACTGTTTTATTATGATAATTTTTCGGTATGATCATTTATGATTATATAAACTGATAAAACATAACAAAGTTTAGGTCATTAACCAAAATGACAACATTTAACATTTATAATTTAATAAACTTGGTTTGTGTTGTAGATTTTTCTACCCCATGAACATATCACCATTCTTTTTTTGAAATATTTAAGATTTAAGTTCATCACACGCATGCTTCTGTATGAGGGTATATTCCATGAAATAATAATAGTAAGTAGACCTCATTACTTTCAGATATCCATGCTGAGCCATTGGAATTCGAGTTGCTGTGTTAACAAATCTGTTGTTTTAGTTATCAAATAAGAGTCAGTTTTTGGTTTAATAAAATTTAATATCTGCGCAAAATTGTATAAACTTGTATAAACTTGAATATAATCACTGGGTTAAATTTAAGGTTTGGTTAAGAAGTTAACCATTAGTTAACCAGAAGCAAGATGGCTGTCCTTGTTGTACCGAACATTAGATGACCTCAACAATTCAGATGAGTAAATAGACAATAAAATCTAAAATTGACCAATGACAAGCCTGCTGTCAGAATGTGCTGGCATAAGGCATAATTTAGAAATGACAAAGTGTGGGTGACATTATAAAATAATATCTTACATTAACACAATTTTAATAGAACAATCAAGCCAGCGATACATAATGCATACAAAAACCTTCAGCTACAGACAGGACACTTCAGAATGACTGAGGATACAGAACATTCACTTCAAAAACATAGGGTAACATGTCAATTTTAGCATTTTATACATGAGGTCTGTGAAAAAGCACACAAAACATTCAAAAACTCAATACAAATGTTGTTCAACATAAAACCTGCCAACCAGCTTTGCTCAATCTTTTGAGCATTAGGTCTATGAATCTTGGACCTAGGCTGCAGTCAATGGTCTTTGAGACAATTCAAATGAAGACATTGCATCTATTTATGGCCATTTATAACAATATCTCGGATCATTCATGTAAAGAAGTTGGCAGTTACATGCGAAGAACAAGGTAAGTACTAACTGGTATTAAATGTTTAGGTTAACTATCAGATTGTTTATAACTGAAAAACTGTTGAAAGCGAGGGTAAATTTAAAACATTTACGAATACATCAACATAGAACCTCACTAATTTAATGACTGTTGTGGAGACTTTTAGCATGTGGAAAACAATATTGACATTGCATATTTGTATAAAAGTACTCAACATTTACACCTCACACTTAGTATTATACATGCCCAAAATAATTTCAAGGAAAATTGTCAATGTAAATGAAAACATAGTACATGAATGACAATGTTCACCTGAACGGAACATGTAATTACCATTATCCATTTTATTGTCAATTTTACTTGATTACAATCATCACCACAATATGCAAAGGACAAATCGAGGGTTCAACGCAACAGTGTCGTAACTCATGTTGAAATAAGAACAAGTTATGACAGTGTTGCGGTGAGCCCTCGAAATGTTAAAATAATTGCTTAGAGCAAACAGCAAATTTGTTTTTTATTTACAGAATTTACAACAAAAAAGGTAACATCAGTCAAATCAAGGTTAGCAGCCATCTCCGAATAAAGGCCATCCTGTGAAAAGGGGCCATTACTACAAACACGGGCATTGATTATATGGTTTATGTCCTCTGAATAAAGGCCACCTGTCAATAAAAGCCACATCATGTCTTTCCACCATTGGCCTTTGTTCACAGCTTTGACAGTACCATAATGATCAGGTCATACAAAAACATGACAAACTGTTCCACTAAAAACAATTCTTTTGTAAATCTTTCTGATATGTGCCAGTATTCATCTTTATTGCAGTTGTAACCAGTTTTCTCTGGATTTTGTTCCAGTACTAACCCTGTTCTCCGCAGGTGACTGCAGATTTTTTCACATGAATGATCAGCAGTGGAGTACAAAATTAATGGTCTTACATGAAAATTGTCACAGAAAATGTGAGCCAGACCCAGGGTTAGAACTTCAGAGCTCTTTAGATTCAGACTAATAGGCTAAATTTACATTATAGGGGTTTTTGCTCACAGATTATTCATTTAGTTTGGGAGTAATTTTTTTTATTGACAAATAGTAGCCTGCTTCAGGTGTTCGAGTAGTAGATGATATCACGGGCCGCCACAGCTTCTGTAGAACAATGGAACATGTCACCTAAGGTTGGTTGATAGACCTATACAGATTAAATACAGGCGCTCAAAACAAGGCAAAGAGACACTAAATCAGTCAAATGATTATTTCGTAAATCTCTTGATAGCCAATGAACAAGACGTGATTAAATGTGTACACGTGGGGAAGAGACGGTTTATGAATATCATACATAAATAAGTATGTGCAAGGAAAATGACATGTTGTTTATTTTAGTTGGCCAAACACATTAAGTATCTCCAGTGTGAAGGATAAATTTTGAACACCTAACCAACATAAATGTCAACCTTTGACACTATATCACATCTTTATGGACTAACAAAAATGCCATTGTGCAGTTCAAAAGTACCATAAACATGAGAGATTTTCTTATAACAATCATGCAAATGAACATATTTTACTTAGGTAATTCTTTTATCTGGATGTATGTTGCACCTGAACAGCCATTTTTTATCTTTTGGTGACTTTTCCAGGTTCAATGCTGGGGGATGACCCCAGGTGCACACTTTTTTTTACTTTTTGGAGAAGACGGCAGACTCTTTCAATAGGCAAAATATGACAGATAGGGATTTATTTCTGTTGATAAAAATATTTGTAAAACACTATTTTTGTACAAGTTAGACACCAATAACCATTGAACTTTTCAATAACAGCATCTATGTCCATAGCCAATGTTTTTAACACATGGGAACAAAATTCCAGCCAATTCTACTGTCAATGTTTTAAAGAATTAATATTTGACTGGGGATTTTGGAATGAAATTGAGGAAAATATACTTTTACAATAAGGGACTAGCTTAACCTGCCGGGAATCAACTGCTAGAATATCACCTCTAGTTGTGTTTACCACAAGCACATAAACTGTTCATAGTAACAGAGAAATGGCCTGACCGATAAAACCCTGCACACTAATGCCTTGTCTAACACCATTCATAAACCAACTTACTTCATCAATAACTAATTCACAACAAACCTGAGCCAATTGTAAACATTACTAATTTTCCAATACTTCAGTTGACCAATGGTATAAAACTTTTAGAGCAGAATAAAAATATTATACAACAAATGGCACTGATATGAACTTTGTTAGATAACACATTCAAGGAAATGTTGAAACCGGGGCGGGGGGGGGGGGGGGGGGGATGAAATAATTGAACACAATGATGTTCTGTTATTATGTAAACTCACTACTTGTCAATCATTGTCTTTATCAGTGCATTAAGATCTCAACTAAATGCATATAAAGAAATATGTAGAACTGATAAGATACTTATTCCTGATATGGATGTATTGGTTTTTACCTAGATTTTATGGAATGGATCTCAATCTTTACGATTTGGAGGGTTGGTGCAAAAAGGATGATATTTAAAATTTGGAGGGTTTGTACACAAGTTACCATCTTTTATTTACTGCATCCCTTTCTTGATTGATGGTTCGATTCATCCTAAATTATTTTCATACTTTGATTGTACTATGAGAAGCTTCAGGGTTGGCTCCAAAATACAGGGTCAGCCAGGTAGCCAGATACAGGGTCAGCCAGGCAGCCGGAAACAAAACTTTTTTTCATGCCTAATTAATGTTAATTAAAGTTCATGTTTTTCTTGGATGATGGGTGAACTGCATGTTCTGATAAAAACCAGGAAGGTTAGACTAACCAGAGGGTTATAAAGTATAACAAATGTATGAAGCTAATCTCTAAAACAGAACATAACATTATTAATATCACTTCCTGTTTCTATGTAGAAAATACCAGAAATTTATCATAGCTGAACTGAACAGAACATAATGGAATGAAAAAGAACAGAATGACACAGAACAGAACAGTATTGAATTAAACAGTCTTGAACAGAACAGAACAGTCTTGAACAGAACAGAACAGAGCAGAACAGAACATAATGAAACAGAGCCAAACAGAACAAACTGGAACATTACAGAATGGAACAGAGCAGAACAGGACAGAATCAAATGATACAGAATGGAATAGAACTAAATAGAAAATAATGGTACTGAATGAAATGGAATAGACAGGACTGTACCAGACCTAGTCAGACCTAGTCAGATCAGAACAGAATTATGAAGCAGAAAAGAAATATAAAAAAAATCCCCAGATGGTTAGACCAAAGATCAGAACATTCCCAATAGAAACATATTATTTTCAATGATAGAAAAAGTAGATATTTGAAATAATTGCACAGAAGTCAATGTACGGTCATAACAGGATAGCTCAATCAGTAAATAAAACAATTGATGATTTATAGGAAAGAACTATAACTGACCAATACTAGAGGAACAATAAGTCAACAATGTTTTATGGCTGTTATTGTGTGGATAAAACCTAGTTATGTAAATACCATCTCTGGTGATATTTACAGGAATGAATACAAAGAGAATTATTACAATAAATAGAGAATCAACTCAAAGTACTGAAAGTACTCATGGAAACAGAAATTGCATGGACTTGCACTGTAACATGGAACAGGAACTAGTGTTAACAATTGCATAGTGGATGTAGAAAACCATGTAGCCATCAATCGCTCGGTGCACACACATGGATTTTGATGCTGACCAAAGTACTATGTTTTCCTACATCCACCATATGTAATTGATAAACTAGTTCCCATTCCATGTCACAGTGCCAGTCTATGTAACTTCAATTTCAATGAGTACTTTCAGTACTTTGTTTTATATATGAGCAGGTTGTAATTTATCAATCTAGTTTTCCTGGATAATGCGACAGTATTAACCTAGGTCTCTGCATGTAACTGCCAACTTTTTACTATCAATTCATGGGAATTTGATGATGACCCAAGATTGGTAGAACTCAACTTAAAGGGATAGGGGGAGGGGGCTTGAACCAATTAATTATTAATTCACTTAAGATGCTTATTAATCTAAAAAATAATGGTGACATTATTAAAGGAAGGGCCATTATTATGGAATACTTAGTGAATGCTTCAGAATGTCAAAGACAATCATCTGCATGAAGATATGTCAATAACAAACCACTGTCACACACATGGGACCATTTTTTTAACCTGAATGACAGTTCATCTTTCCATAGCTGTCACTTGCTCGGCGTGCATGAAATTTTATTGTTAAACTGGTTCGTTCCCCTTCTATGTTGCCAAGCAAGATCATGTTAGTTCAGTTTCCATGAGCCCTTTCAGTACTTTGATATAAAGAAGCAATTAACCCTCAATATGTATACCACCAAAATAAACAGTTTTTTACAGGCATATTGGATTGCAAAATATCCTCTAAACTTTGAAATATTTTACATTTGTCATGCATAACTGACCAAGTTTGATTTTAGTTTAAGATTTGACAATTACATCATATTAACTATTCTAATTATCTTTATACAAACAAAGTCTTAAGTAGTTGATCCCAATTCAAAACAATGCATTTAAAGTACCAGTAATAAGTTTTCCATAGCTTAATTCCAACACCGACACACATTAATAATATAAGGGCCAGACAGTCAGTCAACAAAGAAAATAGGGGCTGTGTCTTTTTTTATTGATTTTTGTATGAAACTATGCAAAAATAAACCACATCCATGTAATATTAACCAAAATACTCAAATTAATTCAATTAAACATATTATTCATCATAGATTTTAGTCACATTAGTTTGTACAGAAAAATATACTATACTGCTACGTGCACAATAACATCAATGAAATCAAAGTCGGGGCACAATAACATTAACGTTAACCAAGTAAATTTTAGAACTTACCTAACAAGAATTTCTAGTTAACTCCACAATGCACTATTTATCAATAACATCCACACTGACCACTATCTATGTGCTTAACTTGACCATGTGGTCCAAAGTAAACAAATATTTAATAATGTACCAGCTATCTAAAGCCACATACACTACAGTACAATTCAGAAGTTCCACTCCACTGAACATTCTGTAGGGACTTGACTGAAGTATTTTATAGGATTCTGGCATCTTAGTGCAGCTAAAAACTGGGCCGTACAAACTGGGGGGGGGGGGGGGGCAGCAGAAACTTGGGGTGGGGGGCTAGCCAAAACTTTTAGCAATTATGGTAATTTAAAGGGGCTATATTTCTCATCTCCCGTGGTAGATTACCCTCCCCTATTTGAAATTGCTTACTATGGGGCCTGAAAAGTGTAGAGATCTTTTTGTATGGTTACAGGCCACTAAATATTAACTGAGAATTCACACATGTCACTATTTATAACTAATTAGGCCAAAGCTGTCAAAATATGAAGGTTCAGATATTGAACATGTGATGCATGAGTCCATATATACATTAAATACAGCATATTCTTACACTGATTAATATTACGAAGAATCAAACAGTGTCACTTTACATTGATTTTTGGATGTAAATTTACTTAAAGGCACCCAACTCTAGATAAATGTCATTTACTTATTTGGGTTGTTTTTCAACAGTATTTCAGTTATATGGCAGCCAATTGATTCAAGAAGTTTTCCTAGACAGTATTCTACAAGACAGTATTCTACAAGACAGTATTCTACAAGGCAGTATTCTACAAGACAGTATTCTACAAGACAGTATTCTACAAGGCAGTATTCTACAAGGCAGTATTCTACAAGACAGTATTCTACAAGACAGTACTAACTTACCCTTACACCAGAAAACGCAAGATTAACGTTAAAGTAATAATGAAGGATACCTTGGAAGTCACTTCAATGGTTTATAATAATTCATGAATCTTGATCTTGATATTTCATGGATAAGATAGCATGGAAGAGCTTAGCAAGACCTTAACTTAGCAATCACCTTAACATTACAACCACCTCAGTTATTTTCAATACATATCTGTCATACTTCGGAGGTACTGGTTGTCCACATAATCATAACTCTTTAGGAGTCTACCGGTAAACGACATTTATGCTTTCAGTCATTATTTGTAGATACAGGGCAACAAAGAAAAGAATTAACTGACTTATATCTAATTATGTAGTCAAACCTGTACTAGTGGTAATCTCAAAATAAAGGCCACCTGTCAATAAAGGCCATATTGTGCAGATAATTTGTTCACATGTTTGACTGTACATGTTTCTTGTATTAACAGAATAAATACAACAGCATTAAGGCATAGTTGACCTAAAAGTGTAATCATGTTGTAGGCAAGATGTGTGGTATTATTTAACACTAGTCGCAATAAGACTGTCATAGTCATCATTAAATGTTTAGTTCAAATATCAGTTACCGTAAGTACAGCACGTAATGGCATACATTATACAGTACAACCTCTCTACAGCAGCCCTCTCTTCAGCAACAACCTCCCATCAACAACTGCTTGATTTTATCCCACTGCATGACTTAACTATGAATTTAATCTCTCTAAAGCACCAACCTCTCAATAACAACATAATTTTGCTACTTCCAAAGGGTGTTGCTTTGGAGAATTTTCACTGTATAGTCTATACAACTGGAATGTACTTAGTGAATCTAACTGTATTAGGATTATCATTCATGATCATGAATTAAGCCAAGTAGAACATGAGAAATATACTACAATTAGGTTCACCTGTTGTTATACAATGATTACCTCCCTTTATTAATAACAACAATAACTAACACTGTCAACACTGACATCAAGGGAGAAACTTATTATCAAAAAAATAATCTAAGCCAACATAGATAATTATGATATAATGTATAAATGGTGTTTATTGTTTATCTATTATGTAGTATAATAAATTCAATTATTTACATACAACCAATGTAAACAACATAAAGCCTTGTGTTTACAAACGTATATTTGCATTTGTCACATATTATTTTATTTACATATAAGTAAATTTAAGAAATAAGCCCATTGTTGGGGTACATTTTCACACTTGACTAACTGGTAAAATGAATTATGTATACTTGAAATTGCATGTTACCTGATTTTCAGATATTCAATTGTAAAAATTTACCCAGAAGTAATTAAGATTTACTCAAAGTTTGAGTTTCAATTGTAAAATTTTACCCAGAAATTTCAATTAATGTCAAAAGTATTCTGATTTCAATTCATATATTACTTCAATGATAAACTGTTCCATATATTTGAATTGTAACATCTGCGATTCAACAGCAGACTGGTTCAGTGTTGACAATGTATAAACATTAATCTTTGTTTCATTAACACCAGCTACCATTCTAACCATTTAACAGGTAAGGGAGACTACTACAACATAGACGTTTTACTACCATAAATTCCCTAATAAACATCACTCAGAGGATTATAATTTTCATTTAATTTCAGCGGGTTTAGCACAGTTCTTCAACGACTTTTCTGTTATTTACTGTGGAATCATTAATTTTTGTTGGGGATTTAATTTCGTGGATTTTGTGGGTAAGCTCATCCACAAAATCAAACACCAATGAATTTAAATGCACAGATAAGTCATTTCATTTCAAAAACCAAAATCCACAAATTTATGTCCCTAAGAAATAGCCATTTTTGGAAAAAACGCGAAAATTGAGCCCAACGAAAACAAATGAAAATACAGTATTGAATTTCTGCTTTCAGGTAATTAATTCTCCAATGTGACAATTAATTGAATCCCTTCCTGACAATCTGACTGTGAAGACCTTTGTTTGTTTCATTGGGTCTAACAGCATTAATTTTCTCAATGATAGTTCAGTTATACACAGTGACCAGTCCCCCTAACCAGTCTTCCTGGACTTTATTTTAACCAATACTAACTGTAACCCTTCTACAATGAGCCGGACTCTTCTCTATGAGGATTTCCACATTTTGATCAAATTTCATAGTAGCTAGGGTACCAGAATTTGAAACAAGAATGCCAGGTTTCTTGTCCAGCGCACTATATGATGATTGGACTACAGTCGCAGCCTGCCTGACATCATGGTAAAGTCACGATAATAAGCAAAAAATGGTTGGTAACTACTTTTTATTCTCATTTAATTCTGGGAGGAGAGCGTTAGGAGTATTTTAAGTTCAATTTTCTGCACTTGAAAAATTTCACAGTGCTTCTTCGGGCAACATAACCATTAAAATGCATTAGTTCCACCATAATACGATACCCTGTATAATGCATTTATTCTCATTTTAAGTAATACAATATTTTTATCACAAACATTTTAGTATGTTATTACAATAGTTCTGCTTATGTAGGTTTAACGATATCAACCATCAAAGATGACATAATGACAATAAAACATTATTTATGCACCAAAATATTTCCCTTCCTATCACACAGCCGTCAATACTGATGTAATATTCCAGAGACCATTTTAGGAAGACTTATCTGCAGTGTTCTCCAGATAAATGGATACAGACATTGCAGATAATAAAGATTATAATAAACTGAGACCTAAGTACAAAGAATCAAGACATATTTAGCCAGATGTATACTTCCCAAACTGTATCATTAAAACCAACTGAACACACAGTGCAACCTCTCCAAAGCAACACTATTTGGGAGTAGCAAAATTATGTTGTTGTTGAGATGTTGTTTCTCGGTCAAATCGGTCGAAAATTCAAATTCAAGGGCAGATAACGCAAAAACAAGTTTTTCAACCCAAATTTTTTTTCACTTAAAAATGGTTCTGTAATCATATGCTTTGATCATGCAAAGTTTAAAAAAATTCATGAAAGAGTTTTCATTTTCCCTATAATATTATGTCTATGTGGGAAAAAAAATGGAAACTGTGGCAAACGTCTTTAAATCATGCAGTGGGAAAAATTATCCTGCTGTAGGAGGGAGGTTGTTGCTCAAGAGAAAGCCACTCTGTAGAGGTTGTATTGAATTCACTTTTCATTTTTTCTTACCATGTACACTTTCTTCCATATTAAACAATTTATTTGTACACCATTGTATCATATTCATATGATTAGAGCTTATTATAATAAAGTTGAGTTGAGAATAAACAATTTACCTAAGTTACTACTTACTTCAGATGGCAATTAGTGTAAGTTAAACAAATGAAGATATCATTTAATTATTGTATTTCAACAATTAAGATTTAAACAAAAAATCGAGGGTTCAACGCAACAGTGTCGTAACTCATATTGAAATAAGAACAAGTTATGACTGTGTTGCGCTGAGCCCTCGAAATGTATTACCCTCAGTTCACATAGACTGGATGATCGATTATATCGCATTAATCTCTTCCCTGTAGACATCCTGGGAATTTATACGCAGCAGGGAATAACACAATTAATAATTCCAAGGTAGAAAAACAAGATTAAGATAATTTTCTTCAATGTTTTGTCTCAAGAACTGATAATCTGATTTATTTCACCATAAAGTGACTTTTCAAAACACAAATCACAGAAACTGTAAATGTGAAATCATCGCGTTACATACATGATGCCGAAAAATGAAAAATGATTTTTGGTATAATATGACAATTGAAATTTATAATTCTTTATTAGATACCATTCAGTGTCAGATTCTGGCAGATTTATGGATATCAACCTAAACTAAAATTCTTATATAACGTAAGTTAAACCAACGAAAGGAAAAGGAGGGAGGGTGGGTGACATCATTAAACTATAAATCTAGTATTGTTTACACATAAGAACTTTATCTAAGTTAAACACTAATAAATTTAATATATTTATTGTATAAAAACATCCTGAATCAGGTTTTACATAATCTACAAGTCTTGGACAAAATGTAAGTTTATAATTATTCTCCTTCAAATAGAATTCTAGAAAACATGAATTTTTCTTGAACTGTTATTGCATACTACATAAATAGTTTATGAATAGTTCATGAACTATGACTATCTATTTGACAGGGTTTAATTTAAGCGACAGAACAGACCTTGAAACATTAACTGATTTGTTAGGTAGATAGCTATACAATATTGACAATATTTATTTCTATGTAAGTACCGTACTGTTTCAAATTAGAGCTCCCCCACTAATTAACGCCACAAGATGTTCTACGAAAGAACATTTTACTCAACAAGGCATATAATAAAGTCTAAAACAGATAAGAAAATCCATAAATTTTCATCACAAATTCACATAACATAATTATAACATCAAAGTTAACCACTACATTACAGGAAATTAGACATATTGTGATTTTAAGAGGCTAGCATTAAGTAATTAGGACAACATTCTAAATTGATTCTAATTAGCACCCCCCCCCCCCCAGGGGGCACTTATTAGAACTAATATGGTATTACCTAAAAATTTGGAAAAGATCCACAATATGCATTTTTGAAAATTATTATGATCAAGTTATAACACAAACAATGCACAGATCATTATCTTCATGTATTAACCACACAATCACAAGTATTCGGTCGACCAGATAGATAGAAGACACAAATGAGGTAAGCCTTCTATATATAACATGATCACAAGTATATGGTTCACCAACCTTGTACATAATAATTATGTAATCATAATGGTTAAGATAAATAACAAAGACAAAGATAATCTATCTTTACCTTACCTTAAAAAATAAGGCTTCTAACAAATAAACAAGACAATGAATTGATTTTTCTTAAAAACATGAACTTGGATGATGTTATGCTACAATATAACTTTATTCTATAAATCTGAAGCACATTGGGGTAAAAACTAGTAAAACTAAAGCTTGTCAAAGACGTGATGAATATCCGCCGCTTTTACACAGACATGTTCATGTTACCACCCCCATATTTGTCCTCTGACCTTCAAGTTCAAGTGTAATCTTGACCTTGTAGTTACTACCCTGGGTTTTGTGCGCAACACACCCGAGCTTGAACAAAGAAAATTCCATATTTGACCTTTGACCGTCAAGTTTAACTTTGACCTTGGAGGTACAGGCCTTGGCCTTGAAAGTTCATGCACACTACACATTGTTTAATGTAGGTACATGCATGAACAATCATATACCAAGTTATTTTGAAATCCATCGATAAACAACAATGTTACAGCCATAACAAGAAATGCAAGAAACGCAATGTGGCATTTTACATGATTCAAGTATAGCCCCAACCAATGAAACTGGGTATGGGTGTAAATACCCAGGTTATTTAAGTTTAACAATTTATGGTTGGTAGGACTATGAAACAAAACATCAACATAACCTTGGCCTAAACTTGTTCACTTAGATCAGTAAGCAAAAATATTTCACAATCTGGACCAATTCCACAGAATTTCATGTGGTACTTACAAATTACCTGAAGTAAATTGTTTTAAATAAATCCATTGATCACAAGTCCTGGCATATATATTTTGGCATATGGTGCAGTGAAAGTATATTCACCTGCTCAAAAAACAGTTAAGAAAACTAAGAAATGAAATGATTTTTTTCATAGAAAGGTTTTACAGCATGCAAACACAGACTAGAGTAGTTAACGCAAATCTATTGTAAACAATTTCTATCAAAGAATGAGTTGCAATCATTACGTACCAAACAAAGAATTTCACATTTACCACTTCTGAAGTACCATAGAAAGTATTGACATAAATTGCAATTATACTGTTTAACATTACCCGACTGGTTTTGCGCAAACAACTTCACGACTGGTTTTGCACAAACAACTTCACATGTTGGATCAAAAGATGAATAAGAGATTCCAACTTACCTGAAAATAGAAGAAAAGTAAACATCAATTTTTATTATCAATAAACATAACACTTGATCAGAACATTAGCTCTTCAGCTTCAAATATTTCTACGAAAAACAAAATTCTGAAATATCCAAACATATCTAATCCTGATGCACCAAAAGTAGCATCAATTTCGATGTTTTTGGTACAAATCTTAGAATCTGTAACAAATCATGTATTCTTCCCGGTCTTAGAAATACGGGCAACAGGCCATCTAAACTCATTTTTATCAGTGTGTAGATATAGGGGGAATTTCTTTTTTTCAGTGAACATTATAATTTTTTTTTGTCATTATCACTAACAAAATTTTTTGGTCAGCCAGATTTTTTACATGAGTTGGTCACATCACAGCAAACCAACAATACCTTAGGGAAGTCCTCACTTTTTTAATTTACATGTACACCGATAGCTCTCAAACAAAGCCTTCATAATCAGGTAATATTATAACCATATGTTGACAATTGATACAAACATAATAAACAAAAGGCAGATGTAAATAAAACACAAAATCGCAAGAAAACAAACAAACATAAGATAATAATTGCATGTCTTGAAAAAATACTATTACACTATATGTGTAAATTCATGCTCTTCTTTATCTGTTTGATTGATATGTTGTTGATTATAACATCAAGGAAGTTTTAAAGATGTTAACATAATCTGTCCACATATTTTGATGTTGATAGTATGGTGTCCTGTTTAGGCCATCATATTTTCACCACAATATATATAATTAATTGCTTTTGACTTTCGATCTTCGTAATTTTGGGCATTGTAATTATACATATGTCTCAAGTTTAAAAACTACCCATAGTACAAAATGTAACACTGCATTTAGAGATTGAATGATCATGACCAACTCAAGAAGATGTGATCATCACCCAAGAAATTCCATTGCATACCATTGGAACAATAACCAATATGAAAGAGCTCTCTTGATATCTCTTGATAGAGAATCATATACAAGAATGGAGCAATTTATTTGGGACTAATATGTCTCCCTCACTTCACTATGAGTTAGGTGCTGGTGACATGACCTTGACTTTAAAACATGCAATACATTGTATGATGTTGGTAACTGTGCCAAGTTATTTTACAACCCAGACAAGAAATATGGACAGACAAGCAAACTATATTTAACCTCCAAGTGTGACCTTGACCCTAGGGAGCAGGGTGTTGCACATGATACACTTTCTGGTGTTGGTGAGTAATTGTGCTAAGTTAAAGTCAAAAAGATATCTATGGACAGACAATACTTGACCTTCAAGTGTGACCTGGACCTGGACCCTAGGGAGGTTTCTGATGTCTGATATTTGTGAGTAATTGTGCCATGTTATTTTCCTTTTGTCCAAGAGATGTCCAAGTTATGACCCAGGCACAAAATAAGGACAATGAACCAAACCAGCAGGAGAAAAATCAATAATTTTATTATGTCTCCCTTGGTGAGACTTAATAATGTTTTTTGCTGTATCCATGTAACACTGAAAGCCATTTACTTCATTAACAAATTCTCTATTACTAACACAATGACAAATCCTGATACCAGTAATTCAACATTTCGAGGGTTCAACGCAACAGTGTCGTAACTCATATTGAAATAAGAACAAGTTACGACTGTGTTGCGCTGAGCCCTCGATTTGTTTCTAAAAGTATTTTCAATGGGGAGTTTTGCTTTTAGCTGCCTCGGGCCATGAGACCATTTCCCATTATTATGATATGCAAGAAAAACTGATAAGATCATACAAAATAATTAGTGAGGATAAATCTTAATGATCAGTTCCAGTGTGCTGACAGCCGAAGACTTTATTAGATATGTGACCGAGGGCCGGGCTGAGGCGTCGGCTCCTGGTTATGTGTCGGCGGGGAATTAGCTTATTCTGCCGACCGCCCCGATTGTATCCAACACCTCGGCTGCACAGTGTCTTTGTTGTTGGTACCTCTTGTATATAAGGGTACCAAATGTGTATGTCTTGGAATTATACACAACTAGTCCAATTCAGTATTTTCACTATTTTATTCAGTCATAACAAACGTTTAAAATAATTCAGTTCTAAAAGATATAAGTTGATAAACCAGATGACATAAATTCAGATGTAATTTCTTTGAAGACCAAGCGAAGACTAACTTAATAATAAATAACAAAATAATCAATGAGAAAAGGGGCTGGACCCTTTATAAATTTTGACCAATAGAATTAAAACATATTGGCAGGAAATACTTAAATGATAACTTATAATAACTTATTGAAGCCATATGGCAGATTGACCTAAGTCTGTTTTGATAAAGCTTAAAACTAATTACCTAATCTAAGTTGATAAAACATATTTATAGAAGTTAGAATTTGAAATATGTAAAATTGATTGGTGTGAAAAACTAATTGATTAACACACAGAACTTAGAACAAACATTACATTTTTGTGTGTCTAGCAATAACATTATAATTATAAAGAAACTTAATAGAAAGTAATTTTTATATAACAATATGAAATTATTTATTGAAATTAAAAACATTTCATGGCATAGTTTTATACCTTGTTACATGTCACCCTTCCTTCTAAAAAGATTGTCCTCAATCTAATTATTTATAACCTAACAAAAGTATAGAAATTAAGTAATTTTAAAATTTAGTATCATCTAATTTACAATATTAGTCTATAACTATTGCGCACTAGTTACATACCAATAAAGAAATTATTGATGAAATAATAGATCAAATATAAACTTCCAAACACTGGAGTGACATGCTCATATAAAACTGTTACAATTTAAGCGAACACAATATCTTTTTCTTTTTTTTAACCTTTGACCAAATTACACTAAACAATAATATTGATTTTCCTATTAATCATAATAGTCAACAATAATTTTTTTTTTTTTTTTTACACAATATAATAAATACATGTAAGTCAATATATTCCTGAAAAAGAAAGTTTGATTAGTAACATATCAAACACATGATATTGTGATTCAAAACACAATATACAACAAATGTACTTATGTATATAAACATAAACATTTAAACAATAGGTACCTTTGAAAATTACATACAACTGATGTTTGAAGAGTTAACATTGAAAGCATGGCATAATGTGAAATAACTGTTAGATACAAATTTTCTATCACCTGCAATAGTACATTAAACCAAATGTAAATGCAGTCAAAAACCAATGTATTAACGACTTACGTTGTTCATAAAAAAAAACAGGCGCAATAACGAATGGTAGTGTGAAGAAAATTAAATAATCAAACATTAAAATTCACCTGCATAAAAAGATACATTATTAACAAATGTACATGCAGTAATTGCCTTATAGCTATGTATCATCAATCTATCCGATTGAAGTCTTCAACAAAAGTTTAAAGTTATGGCTTTACATTAATATATATTTAACTTTGGATAAGAAGCCATTAAAAAAAAATGTAGCTACACAAAATAATATTTTTTATAAGTCTGCTATATGCAACTTTTATTATGGCCCTGATCATATTAATTCAAATATGTGACTGTAAGGATCAGCCATGCATCATTATTTTAATATATCATATATGTTTATTCTTGCTATATGCAACTATGTTGTATGGCCCTGATCATATCAATTCAATTATTTAACATTAAGGTATCAGCCATGTAGTATTAAATGTAACACATCAAATATGTTCATTGTTCTTGCTATATGCAACTTTGTGATATGGCCCTGATCATATTATTTCAATTATTTAACATAAAAAGATCAGCCATGTATTATTATATAAATAACAGCACATACAAAAAAAATATAGTTTGATATAGTTAGTCTTCGCTTGGTCTTCAAAGAAATTACATCTGAATTTATGTCATCTGGTTTATCAACTTATATCTTTTAGAACTGAATTATTTTAAACGTTTGTTATGACTGAATAAAATAGTGAAAATACTGAATTGGACTAGTTGTGTATAATTCCAAGACATACACATTTGGTACCCTTATATACAAGAGGTACCAACAACAAAGACACTGTGCAGCCGAGGTGTTGGATACAATTGAGGCGTCGGCTCCTGGTTATGTGTCGGCGGGGAATTAGCTTATTCTGCCGACCGCCCCGATTGTATCCAACACCTCGGCTGCACAGTGTCTTTGTTGTTGGTACCTCTTGTATATAAGGGTACCAAATGTGTATGTCTTGGAATTATACACAACTAGTCCAATTCAGTATTTTCACTATTTTATTCAGTCATAACAAACGTTTAAAATAATTCAGTTCTAAAAGATATAAGTTGATAAACCAGATGACATAAATTCAGATGTAATTTCTTTGAAGACCAAGCGAAGACTAACTTAATAATAAATAACAAAATAATCAATGAGAAAAGGGGCTGGACCCTTTATAAATTTTGACCAATAGAATTAAAACATATTGGCAGGAAATACTTAAATGATAACTTATAATAACTTATTGAAGCCATATGGCAGATTGACCTAAGTCTGTTTTGATAAAGCTTAAAACTAATTACCTAATCTAAGTTGATAAAACATATTTATAGAAGTTAGAATTTGAAATATGTAAAATTGATTGGTGTGAAAAACTAATTGATTAACACACAGAACTTAGAACAAACATTACATTTTTGTGTGTCTAGCAATAACATTATAATTATAAAGAAACTTAATAGAAAGTAATTTTTATATAACAATATGAAATTATTTATTGAAATTAAAAACATTTCATGGCATAGTTTTATTGCTAGACACACAAAAATGTAATGTTTGTTCTAAGTTCTGTGTGTTAATCAATTAGTTTTTCACACCAATCAATTTTACATATTTCAAATTGATTGGTGTGAAAAACTAATTGATTAACA
The DNA here is from genome assembly GCA_964023205.1 of Lutraria lutraria. Taxonomy (NCBI): domain Eukaryota; kingdom Metazoa; phylum Mollusca; class Bivalvia; order Venerida; family Mactridae; genus Lutraria; species Lutraria lutraria. Next base: position 29,349,440 of record OZ026848.1, on the reverse strand, counting down.
CACAGAACTTAGAACAAACATTACATTTTTGTGTGTCTAGCAATAACATTATAATTATAAAGAAACTTAATAGAAAGTAATTTTTATATAACAATATGAAATTATTTATTGAAATTAAAAACATTTCATGGCATAGTTTTATACCTTGTTACAGATATATCACAGGTAAAATATCTAGGAGTTACATAATAACATAAATCAGAGCTATGAAGTCACTGACCAGGGCCGGTATTCAATAAACGTCTTAAGTAAATTTTTAACTTAAGTCATATTTTCCCTTAAATTCGACTTTTTCCTTAACTCTTTTGTACTAATATAAAGGAGGAAATCACAATAATATGATTTTATCTTTGTTTGATGCCAATTATGAAATTGATAATTCATTTTCACACTTAACAGTTTTAGAACTATCTTTTACCTAACTTCCACTGGATAAAAATATCTTATTAATAGTTTAAATACAAATTCAGAGCATTTACACTGACCATATAAATGCATAATTAATATCATTATTAATATTTGAGCTTGAAAGCTGATTTCAAGTTTTTGTAACTTTGGCCACACATCTTTATCTCTTACTATAGCCATTTAAAACCTCATAAAAGATACAACAATGTTTTTGGTGATCAGTCTAAGAAAGCAGCCTAGCCATTGGTCAATTTTTACATTGTAATCAGAACTCACCAATCAGATGGTTCGAGACTTTTTTAAACTAAGACAAGATATCTAATGGACCAAGCTCAGAGCCAGCAGATTACATGAAACCTTATCTATACAAATGAACACATAATGTATATATTAAATAACAAAATTAACTTATCACATCATTTTTATGGCTTCAGAACAAGCAACAAGATAATTTGTGCAAACTATAATTTTATGGCATATTTTTTTGCAGCATCCTACAACAGAAACACTAGACATGTTGTAACATCATGTAATTGGATGATATGAAAGTTCAGATATAGCTTAAAACAGAACTAATTAGTAATAAAGACCATTAATACTGACTTGTGTTGTATATTGATGCCATATCATGTCCTAATAAGGAAGATCAGAATACAAAGCTTTGTTTCCATGGAAACAAGAGTGGATATTCTTGTCATCTGTTCTAAATCAATTTAGCTCCAGATTTCTTTTTATTTTGCCTTTAACTTTTGATAACCTTATTGCATTAAGAAGTGATCACAACTAAACGTAACTTGCTCTATGACCGTACTACACAGTTATACTTAAGTAAATAAACTGTGCAGTTCTAAGTATTATGTTGTCCATTTTTACGCTGGAGTTTAAGATCACACCAACAGCAAAGGTAATTTGTAAACGGTACAGCTTAAATGGTTAGGAAGACTTGGACCTTCGGTAGGACCACTGTCCTTCTGAAAGCTATCAGAACCAGCAGCATCCATACATGTGGAATTTGTCTGGTTGTAATTCTATGGCACTAGTCATTATTACTAGTCAGAGATATTCATTACTTGACAATGGAGCTTACATTATAATGATTGAACAAAAACAGAGGACCAACATCGCTCTAAATTGCCCATCAATGTGGTACTACTCCCAGTTGCTGCATGTTTTTTTTGGCTTTTGTTATGTTCCTGTTATTTTGGCTTTAGCTGTGGCTCAAGATCATTATTTTGTGGAATGCTTTGTTTGTATTTATGTTTTAAGTTCCAAAGGGTTTGACGCCATTTTTCAAAAGGTATTCATGAAAACATTTATTTTTCTTGAACTAATGTTGCTTTCTTCATTAATAGTTCATTGCAAATAAATAACACTTTGACAGGGGTATACATCTTAAGCAACCTTTGCAGCCAAATGTGACATAAATCACTTGTAAAAAATATGTCAGTCACGCAAAGCTGGTTATTCTATCAAAACATCAATGAGAGACACTGGCATACTAATCTCACAACATCAACCATCTTATACACTAGGGTGATCAATATGTGCATCTTTAAAGAAAAATATCAGTCAATGCCATATCACCGAACAATCTAACTCCTTGAGTTAAATCATAAAGGCACGCAATGGGACACAAAAACAGGGAATAGTTTGTTACATCAATAATTACAAAACGGGCAAAAAGTGACAGTGTGACCTTGTAACATCATAATATGTGAAAAATGCATTCCTAATCAAAGTACTGAAAGCACTCATGAAAATTGCACTTATATTGACCTTCGCTGCAATATGTGCCGAGCATTTGTGACAGCTATAGAAATCTGAAATATCGTTAAATTTCCAACAACATGATAGAGAGGCAGGTTCATTGCAAAATTTATGGTAGTGATCATTTGAAACTGTTTTAATAGTTCTTAGTGCATGTAAGGCTAAAATTTGCTCTAATACAAACAGATCAACAATTTTAATGCATCAAAAATAAATACATTAATTTTTAGCCAAATCAAATCAGAGCGCAAGAAAAATCAATCATGGAGGTTGAACTGCTTTAGGCATAATTTCTTCTACAAAATTGCCTCTGAGAACATGAGCTAAATTTTACTCATTGAGCAAAGTTGGCTAGCCTTTATTTTTTGTGACAACCACATTCACTTATATACTAAATAATTTTGTACTATGTACAGTTCTTTCAACATCAAAAAACTGATTATTACAACAAGATAACATTCTCATATTGTTCACGTTGGAATACCAAGTTTCGTGATAAAAATAACAAATCAGAATGAACCAATCACATAGGAGATCTAGACATGTTTTCCCTCAACGGAGACTGGTAATGCTTTTAAGATACATGTGACAACCATTCTTAGGGAAATAAATACAATAAAATATGACTAATGTCTTAGTACGAAAATCTTGCTATTTTTTACCATACTAAAACATTTGGTGACAAACTGACTCTGTGATTTAACTCATACTGATGTGCCAGTTGGAGTACTTCAATATATCAGTTGATACAATTTATGTCACAATGTCAGCAAAGATCACATTGATGACAAAACTTGTAATAGAATTCTAAAGGAGACCCAGCCTCAAAAGACAGGACGAGCATTGCTTTGACACTGTGAAATGTACAGATAAATGTCATTAATTCTAAATGGAACTTGACAAACATAATTTATTTACGAACTAAGAGAAATACAGTGATCTAATAAAGATACATATGAGATGACAAGACATAGGTATGGAACAATGTTACGTACATGAAAACATCCCTGACATTATTTAATGACACCCTAGGGTGGAAGGTGTTCTAGCAGTAACGCAATGGACTACTGATCGAAAGATCATGGGTTCGAATCTAGGCTCCAACTTTTGACATTTCAGGGATGCTTTTTTCTAACTTACAACTCAGGACATAGGTGAGGCAAGTAATGGTGCTTGTTACAAGCACAAAAATAACAGTAAATCGAAGGTTCATGCAACAGTGTCGTAACTCATATTGAAATGAGAACAAGTTACTACAGTGTTGCACTGAGCCTTCGAAATGCCCTGTATGCCTGTATCTGGTTTGACCATAGCTTTCAAACGGCTTCTTAAATAACAGATAGACAAGTTGATGACATCCTCTGCTAGTGGTAGGTAAAATTATCCCATTTTGAGTCTTTATGGAACCCACTGTGACATCCCATTAAGAAGAAAAGAATCCATCATGACAGTAATGCTGACTATTATAAGTACATGCATGCTTACAAATGCCCTAGACTAGTGTGTTTGGAGTGTCTGAAGATGGTTTATTCAGATAAATAAATAGGAATTTACAGAAATTTAGTCTAAGATTTACATGCCACATAACAACCCTCATGAAACAGAATGTCTGAAGTTTGTCTGAATTGGGCTGAATGAATGCTGAATGAATACTGAATACAGTCTTACAGAAATATTGATGACTGAATTATTACCGAACAACAATATCAAGCATCTGAATACTGTCTGAATGAAAGCTGAACAGTGCTGACAAAGTTCAGACCTGTTTCAGTCTAGGAATATGTCTGAAGAAATACTGAAAAAAGTCTGACAGGTTCAGCCTCAAGGTTCAGTCTTTTTTCAGCTTCAACAAATGTCTGAAGAATTACTGAAAAAAGTCTGACTGGTTCAGACTCAAGGTTCAGTCTTTTTTCAGCTTCAACAAATGTCTGAAGAATTACTGAAAAATTTCTGACTGGTTCAGACTCAGGGTTCAGTCTTTTTTCAGCTTCAAATGTCTGAAGAAATACTGAAAAAAGTCTGTATGCATCACTGTATTCTATATACATGTATGTATACAGGCTCAAACCCAAAGATGGTTACATCAATTCAAGATTGCACATGTAAAATAAAATTATATTGATGTAATTTTAAAATTTCAAGAGTTACAGATTCTGATTTTTAAAAAGGCTGAAATATTCAGACTTTTGATGACGTCACAGGTCACATGGTGTAATTCAAAATGGCTGACAGTTAAGAAATAACCAAATGAAATGTGGCTTTAATGAAAATAGAAACACTGCTGAATACATGATGCTTATGAACTAGGAAGTGTACTGGTAATTAGGTTCATGTATAAATTCATGATTTGCAACTGAAAACCAAACACATTAATAAGAGATACATATTTAAGAGATGATTATGATAGAATGAAGTGGGTGGGGTATGTGGAACTCCACAATGTATCTTCTGAAAGTATCATGCACATGCATTTGAGTTTTTATAAATCATAACTTTTCATGCTTTTCATTGAAATATTTGAATTTATCTGTATATATTCACCAGGATAAAAGTCATATCTCATTATTTTAAAACAGTGAAATATTGAAATTTGAATAACCTTGACCATTTATTATGACCCTCTGTTTTTTCCATTATTGTACAGAGACTTCATTTGCCTTTGTTGCAGTTTTATATATTTGATCATATGAATAATCCCCATCATATGATGTGATCAAAACTTATATTATAGTTTTCCAAGTATTATAGAATGGTTCAAGGAGGGGCTGGCTTGACATGTCTGAAAAACTTCTGAATTTTTCTCTGAATAAAGTCTGAGTGATCTAGCTCTCTGAACAGTATCTGAATAATTTTTCTGAATATTGACTGAAAACATTGTCTGAGCAGTATCTGAATACTTTTTCTGAATTCTGTCTGAAAAAAATTGTCTGAATCATACTTCTGAATTAAGTCTGATCTGTCTGAATAATGTCTGGATTGTTCCATAATAAGCCAATTTTCAGCATCTCAGCCATTATTCAGACAAAAAAGTCTGAATCTTAAAGTCTGAATTTTATCTGAACAGTGTTGTCAGACAAGATTCAGAAATACATACAAGGCTGAATTTTTCTGAATTTGTGCCACAGACATGTTTCAGCATTTGTATTTACTGAGTATCAGCACACATTCAGCAATTGTGCAGACTGTATTCAGACAATTTTCAGTAAAAATTCAGACTGATTCAGATCAAATTCAGACCACACTTTTCATGAGGGAAGTGAAGTGTCAATATAAGATGCACTTATATCAGACCAGATGTTGATATCTCTACACTGAGTTTTTAGGTATTAAATGGAATCATTTTCTCAGTAATCATCTCTTGGAGACAATAATAAATACATTGTTTCATGAGTTATCACTATGTAGATTCATAATGCTAAACAAACACCACATGGTACCAAAAGGAGCATGTGTTAAGGCCATGTAAACAACTTAGCATACCATATTATACTCCTAATGAACGTGCCACTGAACTATAATTTGCTTTTTACTCAATTTGACAATTCACATTTAAAGAAACTTTTTTTTTTTACACAAGTACTTAAATGTAAAAGTTTGTTAAGCATTTTTTGTGAGCCAAGACTTCTTTTTTCAGGGGAGGGGTAGAAGGAGTGGGGCATTTATTAGGGAATATTTTGCACATCTTTTATTGAAGTGGTAACACCATGAAGATAATTAACAGATAACTTTGATCACATACAGTTTTATCTGCTTAATAGGTTCATCAACCTTCTGTCATAAGACACAGAGCTTGATGCTAGTGATACTTTAATCCATGGCTTGCTTCCAACATCAGACACTAACAATAATTCCATAAATTATACATTTATTGTGAGAAGTAAAACAAGAAATGTGAAAACACCATTTTAAATGCCAATTTTTTAGTAGTCAATTGAAAGGGAATCATTTTCAGAAACAGTAACCTTGACCCCCAAACCCCAAGCTAGGTCCCTAAAACAACTTGCTACATGCAATTTCAGCTAAAATACAACAATAACCAACTAGTTGACAATGATGCTGTCCCCAGACATACATAAAGAACCAAGGTCATAACATGACAAATAACCAGGCATTTCAACTTACATGAAAAGACCTGGTAAATCAAAGTATTGAAATTCAACTCAACGCAACATGGAAGGGAACTAGTTTAGCAACTGCCTGGCAGATATATAAAAACATAGTACTTTGGTACGCATAAAAATGCATGCATGCTGAGCGAGTGAAAGCTATGGAAAGATGAACTATTGCTCAGTTTCCAATAAAAGCATCTTCTTACAACATTTTTCATGACTTAGAGTCCTTAACACACAGTATAAATCAATCACATATAAAAAAAATTCTGGCAAAGAGCTCAGAGAGCATAAACATGACACAGTAATGCTGCACAAGAGACACATATATGTCCAAGATTGTAGCCGTACCAATTTAATAAATTATTCGACAGTTCTTAATACGTCAAAATTAATGGGCTAATGTTGACAGTTGAGATGTTGGTCCTCAATTTGAGATTTTAGGAAATAATTCCAAACGAGTGCCAACTACAAGTATCTCATCCCTGGGTCAGCAGCCAGGGTCAAACAGTAAATTTTCCAGCTTTTGTACAATGAAGGAAGAGACCTCCGACATACGTCGGAGCCTAACCATCAACCTTGTGTAAGCTAACTGGCCAGCTTCCTCACAGGTGAAATTATCTGTTTTCTGGTGAGATTTGAACTCAGACAGAGATGAGGGACTATAATTATAGCCATGTTTACTAGCCAGACACCAAAACCACTCCACCTTGGACTGCTTGGATGCTCCACTCCCTCCAGGTAACAGAGCATAAACAGAAGTAAGTTTCAAAGACTTGCTTTGTTGACAAGCTGAAACAGACAATTCCATCACAAATTTTATTTCAGTATTCTAGGATTCAGGCAAGCATATTAATCTGAAAACACTTCATAGACAATACACAACACACCTATTTTGATAAGACATCATTTATACATCTTAAAAAACATTAGCCACAAACAGATGTGATTTGCAGCAAAACCACTCACAAGCACTTACTTATTGCTTACAACATGAACACTAATGTAAGCAAATGTGAAATACACTTCAAAGATTGACATGTTTTTTGCTTATAAAAAATTAGATACAAAATTAGATTTCCATACATTAACTGTATTTTATAGATGGTAATAAATTAACATAATTTTTATATATTCACAGCCTAGATAAATGATTACAATATAACCTTCAAAATCTATGTTTAGAAGATAATGGTATAAGAAGACATATATATATTCACCTAGAACAAACAAACATAGGTTAAATACAGTCATGTTACAGTGGTATTTTATGATTTTTTTTAGTACATACACAAGTAAGTGCATTATGATAACAATATATCTAAATTTGTCAAGACTAGCAGATCTAACACACAAGTGCATTAAAAATATAAAAAGCTGTAAAACGTTTTTATTTTTATTTTGAAGAGTTCATTCTTGGGTTTAATTTCAAAGAGGTGAAGTTTGTCATGAAAACCTGGCAGCCTCCTCACTGAATGAGTTTTTTTATCAAATAGATTGGTATATTAAGTGTATAAAGCTGACAATCTCATTATTGGAAGAATAATCATTTGTATGTGATAAGAATCATACCTAAGTACCAGTGAATTCAAATAATGAATATCGGAAGTATCCTGTAAATTTTGATAAGCAACTATAAATAGAAATGAAAGGGAGATAACTTAGAAATTAAGATCAAATGCTGCTAGAACCATTAAGTAATGGAATAAAATGCTATTGAACACTTTATCTTGAAAACTTCTATGAAACAACTATTTTTGTAAAATTGCTCTTTTGAGATAACACTTTAAGATAATGAAAATAATGCAATTTTGAAATTCATTCTTGCCAGATATAGCTTTAAACACAATAATTTCAGAGTTAAACCTAATTAGCAATACTAGCAGGGCTTTTTTATCATAACATAAAGAACATAATCAAAATATGGCATCATTTAAAGCAAGATAAGAATTGAGTCGCTCTCAGGAGCCACTCGAAGAAACTGGGTATATACAGTAAAACCTTGATTATTCGACGACTGATTATCCGAATACCCGGTATTATCCAAATAAGATTTATGGTCCTGATTACGTCTCTATACATTTCAACTACAACAAGCCCCGGTTATACAAATGGGATTTTAGGAATACCTGGTGTAATCCGAATATATTATTTGGTCCCTAAAGTCACAAATGCGCATATTTTCACACCTATTATTCGAATCGTCAGTTCATAACAATGGCTGATTGACAATCAAATGGTGTGTGACAAACAACATGCAACATTAATTCATACATGACGCATGTAAAAAGTTAAATTGTTCAAATCAAAGATTGGTATTTGTAAAATTTATCATATTGTTTGTTACGATTTTATACTTTCCTTTGATCTCAGACCAGTACGCATAATAAGTTGATATACACACCTGGTGATCTGTATGAAATGATTTGCATTTCAGCGTCAGTGTAAATTTGAAAACTGATCCGAACACAATTAAACAAAACTAATTAGAAAAGGATGATTAAGTGAAAGAAATGTAACGAATATAAAAACAAGGATAAATAATGCATTTTATTTTATATTATTATCACCCACGTAACGTCATGTTTGCATACAAGAGTTAACTCCCTTGCTTTATACGGACAGTATGGAATTGATCGTTTTCTAACCAGTACATCATACCGAAATGGATTATTTGAAACCATGGATTATCCGAATGTTTTTCAGGGCCCGATGACATTCGAATAATCGGGACTTTACTGTACAACAAACTTAAAATTTCTCCATTCTGCAGGAGTTCTAAAATGAAGAGTTGACGACGAACTAAGCCGTGTTTAATTTCAAGCTTTCTGAAAACTTAATAATTATGCTTTTCATTATTGAAATGTTTTGTTTCTTCAAATCATTAATATTGATTCCATGTAGGAACATGGATGGTAAAATTTGGTTTTGTAAGAATTTGAAGAATATCAAAAGTCAATAATGTTAGAGAAGAAAGCTTTTAATTTGAGATGTTTTATAATGTAAGATTACTTAAAAATCAATTTGCTGCTGAAAATAGATTCTGCAAAGTGCGTAATATGACACAAAATGTTATCCATCAAAATCATTCTTTCCAAGAGCACATTTCCGGGGAAACTTGAATTACTTAGCTGTCCAAAGGAAAGGTATACAAGCAGAATCTACAAAGAGCAAATTTTTATTTATTTATGTGTCTTTTAGAATCAATAAATGTCATGGAATGCCTGATTTGGGCCAAGTAATTTTACTGACTTGGATTTACAGAGAGATATTTTGAAACTGAAATTAAATTATTTAGACGGTCTGATAGTCAATGGGGAGATGTCAGAAGCCAAGAATTAATGTTCTATTGCCCTAGCTGTTAAAAACATGACATCTCTGCAGTTTATTTTAAGATATTATCACCAAGCAGGGTCTTTCTTGCACAAAACGGGAATGGGGTCTTAGCTTTCTTTTTTATTTAGGGAAATTCAAGGGCAATTTTCAGCCAAATTGGGAAAATGTAGACTGTCACTTACAAGATACATCAATAATAAAAGACAGTCCACATTCATACAGAAAATAGAATGTTGTATAAGTCAAATATTAAATTGAAAAGAAAATATCTAACGCTGAAACAGGACATCATATGATTCAAGAATACATGTGTGCATGATGAAGATTTCGTGAAAGACTAAGAATCAGGATATGGGGTAATGGCGGCTTTTGGAAATTCAGCATAGTTATTTTTGGAAAATTCTTTTACCAATTAAATATGGAAAAAGAGGCTTTTTGCAATTGGGAAGTCAATGAATATCGGCCTCTATTATAGATGGAAAAGGGCCCAGTGAAGCTAGAGCAAATATTTGGCCCATGGTGCTGTAGACACATACCAATAGGGCTGATGTATTTTCAGATGTCATTATTTTCAAAACAGTAAGTACCCTCGTGAGGAATAAAAGCTTTTATACATATATGAAACTATACATGTGTCTGGAGGGCATGAATGCCCCTGCTGGGAGCTAAGTCAAAAAGGGGCCATTACTCATGTAAAAATGTTTGATTTTAACGGAAATCATTCCTGACCTGTATCATATTATTATACACCTTCATGTAAAATATGAAACCAATCCATAAAATAAGTCTTGAGTTATTGATCAGAAACCAGAATTTGAACGGACGGACGAAGGACGGAAAGACGCACAAACCGACGAATGGCGGGGCATAAACAATATGTAAAGATTTCTGTTACTTACGCAAAGAATCCATGCTATTTATACCAGAAATTCTATATACATAAAGAATTCCTGCTATTTATACAAAGCATCCATGCTATTTATAAAAGGAATTCATGTCAATAATACAAGGTACATGTATTCATGCTGTAAGTACAATAATTCAAGTTATTCAAGCATTTAATACTAAGGAATTCATACCATAAATACAGATCTTACATAATTAACAATTCACAAGTTTACACACAGCCAATTTCTTACTATAATGTTTCTTAAATTCTCATTGTATCCAACAGGAATGGAACAGTTTTACTCTCATAACAAGAATTATTGCACATTCAACACATTACCAACAACATGCAACTTTCGTATTGACAAGTTTATTCAACAGACACTTTTTATACGTCCCAAGAAAGACAAATGTTTGTTATTATCACCAATTAATGTAACAAATTATCAAAATCTAAAATAATTAACGAAATGGCAATAATTTGTTCAATTAAACTGTCAAATACTCAAGTTCAATTCAAAGTTACAAAACAATGTTAACACATCATGGGATTTGTTGAACAAAAATCAAGTAAAGCTCGGTGACCTAGTGGTAACGCGCTGGGCTAATGAACAGAAGGTTGTGGGTTTGATTCACGGTTCTCAGGGACGGTTTTTCAGTGTCGCCATCCCAACTACCAAGCCAAACAGGGGCGAGGCTTGTATCGGTGCATTACACCGGGCACAATTAAGAAACAGGAAAACTGTTTGAAAGAGTAGCGATTTAAATGCTTGGTTCTCCTTACATTCTTTCCCCTCACTCTGGGGATGTTCAGAAATCACCACAGCTGTTGAATGGGCCGTTACACAACAAACAAATAAATAAATGAACAACAAACAGATAAAATGTATGTTGATAAGGGGGGTAACTCTGTTCAGATACCATATCTTATTCAAGAGCGAGAACTCTGATGTCACTTAAGAAATATAAGATTAAATCTAAGTTCTGTAATTTAACTGATTAAATAATACAAAAAGTGTACTGTCATACCTGTGAACAAAGGCCACCCTTGGGAAAGACAAAATGCAACCTTTAATGACAGGTGGCCTTTATTCAAAGGTAGTTGTTCTTAATGTTGTCAATGAAGTTTTGAAAAGGATTGCCTTTATTTACAGGGTGATCTTTACTTTGAAGTGGTCACTAACCAGGTTGATTATATTTAGAATTTGTTCTATAAGAGATATGGTGATTGAAATGAAAGTTTCAAGACGTTTTCTTCTGCCAGCTTGTTTGTTTGTTTGTATAGAGTTGTTTTATGGTGCATCGAAAACAAATGGTCATATGGCGTGCACTAAAAAAAGGAAATCAAAAGGTATGAGTCATATAATAAATAATGTATAAATAAGAATGATTGTTTGTCTTCATGCAGCCAGCTACGGTGTTTTCTTTTATTTATTTTTATAACAAATGATTTCAATTTGCAGGTACAGTCAACTTGTGAACAAAGGTCACCTTTGGGAAAGACAAAATGTGACCTTTATTGGGAGGTGACCTTTATTCAGAGGTCATTTTGTTCTAAGTAATCAATGACTGTTTTTAAAAGAATGGCCTTTATTCACAGGGTGGGCTTTGTTTGGAGGTGGCCACTTACACAGGTTTCACTGTATTACAAAGACTGACAGAAATTCATTAGAATTAATATAATAATCTATACAAGCATTTCGTTTTTCTGTCAGGATTATACTCAATAATAGCAGACGGCTTCAAATGTCTTAAAATAAAAAGATTTTTAAATTTTAAACTACATTTTTTTGTATTATCTTAGCTAAGGTTCGCCCCTGTGAGCAGAGTGGAGTCAGTATTCTCAATAAAGACAACTTGACCGAGAAGACTGCATGGATTGTTGTCTGCATGCAACCATTATGAGTAATTCTACCAACACAGTGAATTTGCATGAATCATTTTCTTTTTACCAGAAAATTGGAGCAATTTCATCATAAATTTTCCAAATCAATTTTATTTGAGAATTTACAGATACTGTTTGACTACCTAAAAGCATGTCAGGCAATACTGATCAAGTCAAGCACTTAAAAGAATTATTCTATCATCAGAATCAATATTATCTATGTATATTATACAAACAGATATATAAGACAAAACAAAACTTAACAGAAGAAGGTTTGTAATCGAACTAAAGGAAAACATGCATCTAGAGGTGATTGGTGGTCGACTGATCAATCGCTGGACTACTAAATGATAGGTCATGAGTTTGAATCTAAGCTCCGCCTTCCAATATTTCAAAGACGCTGTTTATGAGTGTCCCCATCCCAAATACCGAGTCAAGTACTGTGTTGGGCAAATCATAGAAAATGGGAGTGGCATGTATCGGTGCCAGGAAAAGCTAAAAGTAGGGATATAAATGCCTGGTTCTCCTGTATCTTATCTCCCCTCTCTGAAATGACCATGAATGGGCCATTGAACAACAGATAGATAAATTAATAAATAAGACATGAGTTTAATGTAACTGCATGTTCATGTGAAATGAAACCGCAATACAAAGGCCACTTATTTTTTAGCTAAAATACAAATTTTAACCTTGTTCTACGCATTGGCTGTCAACTTCTCCACATGAATTATCAGGTGAAGAGAAGCAATGGACCTTGACTAAGGGTTCAAACTCAGGAAACAGACTGGCCCGGTTCTCACAAACTCAATTATTGACTCCAGTGCTTTTTCTGTCTAGAAATCTTCTGTTTTTTACCATACATGTTACCATTTGTTTCCTTATGAACTTAGACCAGTTAAATACACCAGCATTAAATATTGTTGGTCCAAAGGACAAATTAAGCCTCAAAACTCCTATTTCATTTCATCAAGTCAAAAATCAAATTCCCGGACACAGACTCAAATAATTTTTATTGAATTAAATAACATATCAAAAGATGATAGCTAGGTTTATTTGCACATTCTTCTGATACCACAGTCTGTAATGCAAGCAATAAAACAGAGGAAGCGATTTAATATATGATTTAAACAATGAGTTGAGTTTGAGCAAAACCTTAAGTTTTTTTGGTGAAACTGGGGCCTTAAGACCTATATTACTTTACCAATTAAGCTAATTACAATTAGCTGGATGGTTTGGGAAACAACCATTATTGAAGTTTATCCCCAAATAGCCAGACAGTTCCCTCTTAAATAATTGATGACTTGAACAAAATTTATAGATTATTGACTCTTCACAAGTATTCTAGTGGAAATACCCTTGATACTGTTGATGTAAATAAATATAAATCAAGATAACGTAATTCAGGTGACAGAAAAAATAACCCCAAATCAACATACAGTGGCACCTCATAAAATCAGTACAACTCTAATCTAGAAATACTTTCTTCAAGAAGTCTTTTCTTTTTGTACATTTTGTCTCAAATATAAACCTTCATATATGGGAAACAGTCTGCCTTGTCCAGATAAGGCAGGTTCCACTGTATAGAACTACAAATTGATGACCAACAATTGAATTGACATGACTTTCTCCAGAAACATTCCACTTATAACTGGTTTGACAATACACCAAACTCCACATAACGACTGTATTTTCAATGAACAATATTTTCTATATATTTCTATATAATTGTGATGCAAAATTTTAACAGGCCTTTTACCTTTATAAACATAATAATTTGCAGAACAAACATGGCATATTGTGTTGTTTTTGGGAACAATAAACTGACTGCCTGGTTCTGAGTTGGTAAAAATAGATAGCCTCCATTTTCGATTGGTTAAGGTCGCCGTCTTCAAATCACTATAACCACTCACAGACAGAGGGTCCTGGGTTCAAGCCCAGCTACCAACCATGTGTCTTTATGTGAGAAAATAGGCAGTTGCTTACAGAGGATATGGGAGTCTAGTACTGGTTCTTCCCAGGAACGATGGTTAGGTGAACTGTCCACCTGATATGACTCTGACCATTAAAAGGGGTGTAAAACTCAAATAAAAGAACATCAACTTTTTTTTGGGGGGGGGTCATGTTTTATGCTCCTATAGTGTGATTTGAGCTGAATTTACCTGGTCGCTGAATACGTTTGTTTGTAGCTTCAATTACCACAATTGATAGTTTTCATTTATGTTACAGTTAAGAAAAGTCCCATTCCAGATGTTTAAATAATATTAAGTAATACATCGTTAAATACATGTACATTCGACAACCGGTATAACAAAAATTACCATAAAACTTACGAAGTATTAATCAAATCTCACCAAAGCTAAATGTAAATGCAAGCATAGACTGTGAAATTATGCAGCTTTGACAGTTTAAAATCAAAGCTCTGAAGGCACTGCTGTTTTTCGGAATCACAAAGCAGGGCTGATTTTGGACCAGCTTTCCATAGCCTTCACTCGCTCAGTGCACATGAATTTTGATGCACACCAAAGTACTACACTTTTCTACATCCGCCATGCAATTGTTAAAGTTGTTCCTGTTCCATGTACTTTCAGTACTTTGATTTATGTTTCCCAGTGATCACCAAAAGTAGTTCAGCAATTAGCATACAGCATATTCATTTTCATGTCATTTAAAACTTATGACATCATCATTACTTGATATGTACGTACTGATATAATTTAGTAAATATTGTCGGGGCTGTTTAGAATTTTTTAAGACTGTTCTGTATTACTCGATTACGATTCTGCTTAGCAATCTGATTTTGACTTGAATGCATATAATCTGAATTTGCATTTATGCCATTGAATTGTAAAATTGGAACTATTTTCGTAGGCGGAAGGTTAATGGAAGCTCTTCGGTATGTAGGAAAAATTTCCCAATCAATTGTTTAGAATTTGTCTTAAGTTCTTAACCTTGTGTTTGTACAGAACAACAAAAATCGCATGAAAAGCTGATATATAACAAAATACAAAATATTTTTTGCTCAGTCGTGTTTGAAAACATAACCAAAATTAGCTAACCATGGCTCATTATTGAAGGTCTTATTATTTTGCAGAAATGAAAGAAAGGAATAATAAGATATAAACAGGTGAAGTGAGATTCCACCTTATCTATTTATTAGAATCATATAAAAATCAATAAAAAAGTCCTTAGCAATCATTAGAGAGGATCATTACAGAGGATCACTTGGTGTAATAATGTAAAGAAAAAAATTACTTGACATTGATGCAATATGATAGCAGATTTATAGCCTAGTTTGTATAATAGCACAGGTGTTTGCATGATTCAATCATCAATTACCTAATCAATTTGTAAGTTATTTTAAACTGAGTGATAAAATCATTATAAGCAGTCAGTGGCAGCAAGCATTTGGAATGGTGAGAATTTAAGATATGGAAGTAAGTACTTCAATCAATCAATCAATCAATCAATCAATCAATCAATCAATCAATCAATCAATCAATCAATCAACCAATCAATTGAATCAATCAATCAATCAATCAATTGAATCAAACTAGCAAGTAGCAAGTAAACAAAGCTACTAATGTATAAATGAATAATTCAGTCAACCTATCAATAGATCAATCAATCTATCAATATACTAAATCAAGTATTCAATCAATCAATTATTGCATTATTAAATAATTCAGAGGCTGTGGACATGGTTCAGTGGGTAACTGCTAGACTGTAACCAGGCAAACTGGGTTTGAATCCTGACCTTAGCAGCTCACACCCTTCTATGAAAGTTTGACAACAATGCAGATTTTTCCTCTACATGTGGAGAATTAAAGTTGCCAGTTCCTTGTGGTAGGGCAAGCCAGTACTGGTTTTCATACAGTCCAGGAAACTTGTAAAGTTAAACGACCAGCATATATAAACTGGAATATTGTTGAAAATTGACATTAAACTCACAGAAACTAAATGATTTAACCATGGCAGAGATACAACCAATAATTTACCAAATGCAATCATGTAATTGTCATAACATTACTATCAAAGAAATTTTTTCTTTACCTCCGGTCGTTGACGCTCATCCATAGAACGAAATCCTCTCATTCTTTCAAACAAGCTTCTCTTGTTTTTAAGATGTGCTAATCTTTTCCTTTGTAATTCCTCCATGCTTCCTGGCACTTACTTTTACTTCCAATAATAAAAAAACACCAAAAAAAACTTTTTATAAAATTCCAATGATTGTTAAGTTTTTCAAACAATCCACATTTACTGTAAATATGATAATGGTATCAGCCAAAATTGACACTTCCTTAACCTCCAGGATCTAAGGATCAGCTTCGTTTCCAAGGTGATGTCACACGTGCTCACTAACAGGATCACGTTCAAGCAATCACATGACAATACGACACAGTTCTTTCTGAGTAACGATCAAATCCCTATCATTCACCAGTTCAGAATTCACTGACAGTGAAAAGACAATACAATTACAAAGAACAGACTGACGTCATTCTGCGGGAATAATATTCTATAATGAACAACAAAAATCCATTTTAAATAAGGCCTTATCTACCTCTGCCAGAAGAGAGTGACTTTCACATTCAGTTGTTATGTACCTTCAAGTATAAAGATTTCCTATAAACATAAATTATACATTTCTACCGCAACGTTACTCATTCTTTTTTTGTACCAAACACTTTTATGTACTGCTCCACTACACCAAATCTAATTCTGTATGCAACACTAACTACATAAAGAACATTTAAAACTGTTATAAATCAAGGTTTAGCACAAAACTCAATCAGAATTAGTAAAAGACTGGTTTCCACAGTTATGCACAAAGGCAAAAACATAAACTTGAAAAACAAACTACCACTTCATCTTTTAGCAACAAATGTTCAGATACCAGAAGTACAAACAATTTTATACTCTCAGATATACATGTATATTCATTAATGATCCAGTCTGCATAGGAAACTGATTATTTATGCAGTAAAATCAATTTTCTTAAACCATTAACCTTAAACGCTAAAATAATACCAACAGTGCACAACAAAAACATGAATCCTAGCACGTACATTTAACTGCTTCACAACATTGTACTAACACTACAAACAGTACTAAAATACCCTAAGTTTTGTGCAATATTACATGTGCATTACAAAGAATGTTGAGATACTGTGACTTTAGAACACATAAGCACTATACTAACACTGAACGCCAGACAAATGACTTGTATGCAGAGCCGATGCCAAACTAGCAGAGCCAAAAAAGGGGCTAAAAGAGTTTCAAAAACGAGGTCAATGGAAACAAAATAAGAGCTACCAAAAACACTATAACCATGCCCTACTGTAGTGAAACATAGAAATCATTAAGCAATCATTTGGATCCCAGAGATTGCACTATAACCATGCTTTACTGTATTCAACTTTAGACAGAAAACACAAGAACTTAAAGAATCAACCTTAATATTGAGCAGAAAATAAAATAAAATGAAGTGAAGGATAAATCAACATCATTTCAGATGGAGGATTTATAAAGTGTAAGATTTTCACTTCTATCAATAAACCATAAATCCTGGAGAGATTACCCTTAACAACATATGAACAAGAACAACAAAGTCCACCATAAACATACAGTTTTATTTATCTTTTTATATCTACAAACAGGTAGCCATATTCCAATACATAAATATAATCACCAATCTACACAGGTAATTCTGAATATAAGACAAGTTGAGAGGTTCTTTTGATGGAAGTACCATACCGCAACACCAAACATACCACGGTCAAACAGTTACTCACACTTAATGAACCATTACTGAAGAATGCAAGAATAGTTTACGAAAAATTCATGTTTTCCCGAATTCCGTTTGAAGGGAAATTTGACCAAAGATCTGCATCAGATAGATAAACCAAGAACACAAAATGCGAAATGATGAACCATGACTTCTATAAAACCACCCACTACAGGTATACCTGTACATTAATTCATTTATAAATTAGGTGTACAAGTACCTTAATTCAAGTATAAATTCACAGAATCTGACTTTTAGAGAAATAAGCCCAAGAAACAAAGAATTTTACTGCATCCGATGATTCAAATCAGTTACTTTCATTAAACAACACGGATCCACATAACAAACTCACATTTAGGCAATAGAAAATTAATTCTTAGATCATCATCCCTTTAAGTTATTAGACACGAATAACACTTATTAAGCGTACCAGAATTATTTCATCCAAAAGATATTTACTTTTTATGAAAAATGACAGAAGAACAAAAGAAACACAATTCAATCTGTCAAAGCTTTCCAGACTTTGGACAAGAAGCTATTTATTAAAATTCCACTTTGCCAAACATCAAAACATTGCATCAAATTATCACAACACTAATGAAGCACTTCCTCACACATTTATTCAAACCGCAGAAAACTCACTTCACATCTACTATCATATATTTACACAATTTTGGCTATGCCAAGCCATTTACCATTGGCACTATAATCTCAGATTATTTCAAGTAAACATGAGCCTGACTTATGAAAGCAGCAGGATCTGTACAGGCAATATCACTATCAAGAACTGTTTTATTAATACTTACATTCTCAGGTATAAAACATTATTGATGTACTGACTTACAGGTGACATCTACTAATTATTACAATACATCTACAACAGTACTGTTAACCTATACTGTGTGCTATAATATTACGAGTCAATCATTTCTTGATGGTTTTAAGGTGACTTTTACACCTATGGCACTTTTTTCCACATATTAGCAAAGGTACTGTTACTGACTATATTGTGAAGAATACCCCTGTATATATACTAGTAATATTTTAACATACATGTCATTCATTCAAGAATTTTTTAGAAATAGGAAAAAATGGTCACTAGCTGTTTCGGAATGTGTCCATTAATCTAATTTCCGTATTATTATCAGGTAAAGAATTTTTTAACCAAATACTGAACAAGTTGTACAAAAATTAACAATATTGTGATATTTGGTAAAAAATCTCAACATGGAGATTGATCTCAATTTTAAAGCTTCTGATTGGTTGATTCAAATGACAGTTTTAAAATTGACCAATGGCAAAGCAGCATTAGTTTCTTATCTATGCTGCACAATTCTTTTGCCACATTAAGGAGACAATTTATGGTTATTCATGAAGTATGCAAGAAAAGTTCAAGAAATTTTCATGTTTTCATGAATTCCATTAAAAGGGGATTATTTCCAAAACAGAAACACAATACTCCCTAAAGAAAATTAACTATTACAGGACCAGAGAACTGACACTTGAAAACCATACTGTAAGGGACAAAGACATACTGTCCACAATGCAGGGACATAGCCAGCTACGGATGAATGTAAAGCAAACAAGGCTGAACATGCCTGATGGTTTTAATGCCTCCTGCTGCATGCTGGGAAGGTCTAAACCCTTAGCTTTCGTTTAAGATGCCATGATTTTAAGCTATATTTACTTCAACTGTTCAAAATGATATTACGCATACCAGGTATAAGTAAGTGCTTATTATTATTTATTGATTTAAATATTCATAATTATATTCACAAAAGATCAAAGGGCTTTTTACTTGAACATGAAGGTCAGTTATTCACTAAATTTTACCAGAAATCTTCAAATACTGACAGACTTTTGCATACACAATAGCATTTCAGATGCCTTATTTAAATACATTATAAGCCATTCCTTATTTTATAAAACAAAATTATGCAGAGGATTCCTATCACATTTAAAACCATAATTTTATACAAATCGTATAATTCCATGAACATTCAATGGCAACTTTAACATATTTGCTGCATTCCAAATACTGTGAAACTTCACCAAACAACCATCTCAATATCACAGCTATCTCATTACAACACCAAACAACCATCTTAATATCACAGCTATCTCATTACAACACCAAACAACCATCTTAATATCACAGCTATCTCATTACAACACCGAACAACCATCTTAATATCACAGCTATCTCATTACAACACCAAACAACCATTTTAATATCACAGCTATCTCATTACAACACCAAACAACCATCTCAATATCACAGCTATCTCATTACAACACCAAACAACCATCTTAATATCACAGCTATCTCATTACAACACCGAACAACCATCTTAATATCACAGCTATCTCATTACAACACCAAACAACCATCTTAATATCACAGCTATCTCATTACAACACCGAACAACCATCTTAATATCACAGCTATCTCATTACAACACCAAACAACCATTTTAATATCACAGCTATCTCATTACAACACCAAACAACCATCTCAATATCACAGCTATCTCATTACAACACCAAACAACCATCTTAATATCACAGCTATCTCATTACAACACCGAACAACCATCTTAATATCACAGCTATCTCATTACAACACCAAACAACCATCTTAATATCACAGCTATCTCATTACAACACCGAACAACCATCTCAATATCACAGCTATCTCATTACAACACCGAACAACCATCTCAATATCACAGCTATCTCATTACAACACTGAACAACCATCTCAATATCACAGCTATCTCATTACAACACTGAACAACCATCTCAATATCACAGCTATCTCATTACAACACCGAACAACCATCTCAATATCACAGCTATCTCATTACAACACCGAACAACCATCTTAATATCACAGCTATCTCATTACAACACCGAACAACCATCTCAATATCACAGCTATCTCATTACAACACTGAACAACCATCTCAATATCACAGCTATCTCATTACAACACTGAATAACCATCTTAATATCACAGCTATCTCATTACAACACTGAACAACCATCTCAATATCACAGCTATCTCATTACAACACTGAATAACCATCTTAATATCACAGCTATCTCATTACAACACTGAACAACCATCTCAATATCACAGCTATCTCATTACAACACCAAACAACCATCTCAATATCACAGCTATCTCATTACAACACCGAACAACCATCTCAATATCACAGCTATCTCATTACAACACTGAACAACCATCTCAATATCACAGTCATCTCATTACAACAACCATATACATTAAGAATCATTTTGAATATTTCTTCTACATTTCATATTTATGATAAAACTTTCCCATTTCTTTTTTAGGGAAAGGGTCATCCCAAAAGTTTTTTTTTTAACTGAATGATAGTTCAGCTTCCAATAGCTGTCACTCGCTTGGTACACATGAATTTTGATTTGGACCATAGAACTACATTTTCTACATCCACTATTCAGATGTTAAATTAATTCTCATTCCATGTTGCAGTGCAAGTCTACATAAGTTCAGCTTTCATGAGTACATTCAGTACTTTGATTTTATTGAGATTTTACTGTACATTTAAACTAGAATTATGCCGTATTTGGAGAAAGAATTCCTACAGCACCATTATACACAATCAATGAATCATTGTATTGCATTTTACATCAAATCCATAAATAATTCAGACAAGGTTTGTATTTACACCAATTACTGTCCGTATGATTCAATGAAATATGATTTGGAACTTTTAAACAGATAATTTGAAGGAGAATAAAGCTTAGCAAGATGTATACAGTAGAACCAGATTATAGAGAATTTCAGGGACCTGAATAATAACTTCTTAACATAATTATATATTTCACTTTATCCATAACAAAAGATAACATTAAGAAGAGCCTGCTCAGAGAGAGAGAGGCAGGATAAAACACTTCAGTTTTAAACTCTTTAACATTTTCAGAGTCCATTTAACATGATCAGAGTCCATTTAACATTTTCAGAGTCCATTTAACATGATCAGAGTCCATTTAACATTTTCAGAGTCCATTTAACATTATCAGAGTCCATTTAACATTTTCAGAGTCCATTTAACATGATCAGAGTCCATTTAACATTTTCAGAGTCCATTTAACATTATCAGAGTCCATTTAACATTATCATCAGAGTCCATTTAACATGATCAGAGTCCATTTAACATGATCAGAGTCCATTTAACATTTTCAGAGTCCATTTAACATGATCAGAGTCCATTTAACATTTTCAGAGTCCATTTAACATTATCAGAGTCCATTTAACATCAGAGTCCATTTAACATTATCAGAGTCCATTTAACATTATCAGAGTCCATTTAACATTATCAGAGTCCATTTAACATTATCAGAGTCCATTTAACATTATCAGAGTCTATTTAACATTATCAGAGTCTATTTAACATTATCAGAGTCCATTTAACATTATCAGAGTCCATTTAACATTATCAGAGTCCATTTAACATTATCAGAGTCCATTTAACATTATCAGAGTCCATTTAACATTATCAGAGTCCATTTAACATTATCAGAGTCCATTTAACATTATCAGAGTCTATTTAACATTATCAGAGTCTATTTAACATTATCAGAGTCCATTTAACATTTTCATGCAGAATTCATGAAATCACGAATTTTTCTTGAACTTTTCTTGCAAACTACATAAATAGTTCATGAAGGATGAATAACTATTTGGGATATTTAATATTAAACCATGTTTTACTGAAGAGAATTTTATGCCTAACTATTGAATCATTGAATGTTTAAGACATGCTAGTTCTTATTATCACATCAAAATTAAACAAAATCTATACAGACATTACATTGATTAAATATTTGATGAATAATATACTTGGCATGATGAAATTTTCAATCTTTAAATGTTACAATAGTAAAGAACATAATAATTATTAAACCTACAGTTTAGAACTCAATAGCTTGCTACAATACTAACATTGGCAGATATAGAATTGCAATTATTCACAAGGGTTTAACTGGGCCCAAATCTTAAGTACTTCAAAATTTATGAAATTATTGGCTATGGAGGGGGGGGACTAAATGAAGACAAATATTACACAAATAATCAATAAGTTCCAAACATTCGATTGAAGTTCAGAAAAACAATTTCAGAACACAGTTCCCATTCTAAACACGCTGTTGTTGTTGTTTTAATCTGAAGTACAGGCACACCTGTGTTAGCAGCCACCTCGGAATAAAGGTCATCTTGTGAGTAAAGGTCACCTTATGAGTAAAGGTCATCTTGAGAGTAAAGGTCATCTTGTGAGTAAAGGTCATTCTTTTAAAACTGTCATTGATTATTAAGAACAAAATGACCTCCGAATAAGGGTCATCTGTCAAAAAAGGTCAAATTTTGTCTTTCCTAAAGGTGGCTTTTGTTGACAGGTTGGTGTGTACTCTGGAGAGTTTAGAGGTTTGCCTCACTGACTCCGCCTCCCATTCACATTAAGTAGGTAACATATGGACAGATATTTATTTCTTTTTCCCCAGAAAATCTGTTTCATAAGCATGAATCCTAGGCTGAAATTAAGGTTGAAGATAAATTCAGGTAATTTTAAGTGAACTTCCTAATATGTAATAAATTGAGATACTGTATTGTTTCCAATAACACATGTAACTATTTTATAGTTTAAAACAAATTATCAGGGTATTTTAAATAATGTTGATTTCTGAAGAAACTCTATGGGACATATTACCCCATGCATGAAAAGGAATTCTAGAAAGCATGAATTTTTCTTGAATTATTCTTGCATACTTCATGAATAGTTCATGAAGTTATATGAATAATTATTTAACAGGGGAAGGAATATTGAGATCTTAATTGCCAATGTGTCAGTGCATTGAAACTACTTCTAATGGCATACTAAAGTGGTTCAATTCACAGGCGTGTCAGACCAGATATGTCAGGCAACTGTGGTTCAATTTAGCACCTTTTTTTAAAAATTGTATCACACTGAGGGCATTGATAAGAATCAATACAGAACACATAATAATATCACAAGAACTCTTGTGGTCAAGTCAAGTTAAATAGTTTATCTATGTCTCTTCATATGTACACCATTACATACATACTTTATATTAAAACATTGCGAAATATGTATGCTTTTCTATACAGAAATATAAGAGAGACCAATTCATAAAATATCTACTACATTTACAATAATTATTGTTAAAAACAGAACAGAACAGAATATTTATTAATTGACTTAAGCGTTGAGCTCATCGTCATAATCATATATACAACATACAGTAATACACAAACACATGCATACAACAAATGACAAAATACAATAGTACATATTTAAGAGGGCAAAAAGAAGATAGTGGTAAATAGACATTTCATAATAATTATATTATAATGATAATTCGTAGCAAATAAAGTTCAAGTTGATAAAAGAGAAAAGTTATAAGTAGTTTTGGAGCAAACAACATAGTATGCAGAAATATAGAATTATTTTTTTATTTATATATAAATATAGTTAAGACAAGGTCTAAAAATAATGACTAGATTATAAGAAGTAGGTATATTACATTATTATGCTAACAGTGTTTCAGTTATTCTAAATCTATTTATAATGAAGAGAGCAATGAGGGGAAACATTACATTAATCTTATTTAATATTTATCAAGTAATGTACATCATACTAAATTTAATAAAATTACTCTACATGTAATCATAATTTCTCATAACATTACATAATTATCATATAAATGATGTAGAAACAAATAATTTATTATGTACGTCATTAACTGGTTTATATAGATGAGATTTCTTGATAGAGCAACATCTGTAAATAGACATGCTAACAGTAATCATTGTATTTACAACAGCTGGTTCAATAAATGTCATTTATTGTTCAATATCTTTCTTAGTAATTAAAGCATCAATTCAGGGGCAGTAACTCTGACAGGGAGATCACAAATCAAGGAAAGGTAACTCTGACATAGTGAATAGAAAGAAAAAAAGGACTAGTATAAAAGGAACTGTAACTCTACATAACACTGAGTATTTGGACAGTAAAACCTGTGAAGAGAGGCCACTGAAGGGAGAGAAGAATTAATTGTGACCTTGATACATGTTCAGAGGTTTATTTAGTTATCAACTAGCATGTGCACATGTATTTATCACAGGTAACCATTTGTCATGGGCAACCATATATCACAGATGACCATTTATCATACATCACAGATGACCATTTATCACAGATGACCATATATCACAGATGACCATTTATCACACATAACAGATGACCATTAATCACAGATGACCATATATCACAGATGACCATTAATCACAGATGACCATATATCACAGATGACCATTTATCATTTATCTCAGATGATCATTTATCATATATCAGAGATGACCATTTATCACAAGTGACCATATATCACAGATGACCATTTATCACAAGCGACCATATATCACAAGTGACCATATATTTCACAAATGGCCATATATCACAAATGACCATATATCACAAGTGGCCATATATAACAGACAACCATATATCACAAGTGACCATTTATCACAAGTGACCATTTATCACAAGTGACCATATATCACAAATGACCATTTATCACAAGTGACCATTTATCACAAGTGACCATATATCACAAATGACCATTTATCACAAGTGACCATATATCACAAATGACCATATATCACAAGTGACCATTTGTCACAGATGATCATTTATCACAAGTGACCATATATCACAAATGACCATATATCACAAGTGACCATTTATCACAAGTGACCATATATCACAAATGACCATTTATCACAAGTGACCATTTATCACAAGTGACCATATATCACAAATGACCATTTATCACAAGTGACCATATATCACAAGTGACCATATATCACAAATGACCATTTATCACAAGTGACCATATATCACAAATGACCATATATCACAAGTGACCATTTGTCACAGATGATCATTTATCACTAGTGACCATATATCACAATTGACCATATATCACAAGTGACCATTTATCACAAGTGACCATATATCACAAATGACCATTTATCACAAGTGACCATTTATCACAAGTGACCATATATCACAAATGACCATATATCACAAGTGACCATTTGTCACAGATGATCATTTATCACTAGTGACCATATATCACAATTGACCATATATCACAAGTGACCATTTATCACAAGTGACCATATATCACAAATGACCATATATCACAAGTGACCACTCATCACAAGGGACCAATTATTAAGGGTGACCACTGACCGTGATTTGAATGTAGGTATTTATTCCCTTAGCCAGGGTGACTTTATCAAGATGAAATCAATGCCAAATAGAAACATTCCCAGGCATTGTAAGCCAATAATTTGACATTCAATGAACAACATAAATAAATCTCTGGTCTATATCAAGAACAAATGAATGGGGATAATGACCTTAACATGCTTAAATAACCTTGAATGAAAGAGATTCCACACCAAATGAAACTAAAAAATACTGCAAGTACTCATAGAAACTGAACTTACATAAACTTGCCCCGCAACATGGAACAGGAACTAGTTTAATAATTCCATGGCGGATGTAGATAAACGTATTGCTTTGGTCCACATCAATATTCATGCACACGGTGTCCATTGATGGCTATGGTAAGCTGAAGTATCATTCAGTTTCCAAAAATCATGCAAGATTCGGAAATGTCACTCAAATATAGCCTTGTTTTTGGAAAGTCATGGTTCAGGCTTGGTGGGTATCATTTTTTTTCAGAGAAGTCAATGCAATGGTTGTTTTCATTTATTTTCAGAAGTCATTTGTTGGGTATCACTCAGATTTGGAAATTGATAAATGGACAGACAGATAATCTGTTAAAACCATTCTTTGAGAAAATTCCCTGGTTTTACAGTGAAATATTTTTTAGTTAAAAACATTCAGTATCCTTCAGTCTTGATCAACAAGCATATCATTAGTTTGATGGATTAATTTTCTCAGTGCAGTTTTCAATGACAAATCATTTTAGTAGTTAGCACAGAAAAGATACAAATTTTAATTACAACAACTAGCGTAAGAGATCATACTCATTAGATTCCAGATCATGTGCTCATTAAAGATGAATAACGGATGTTTCCCTACCAAATGACTGGGTGATGGAGTATTCATGCTGGTAACAGAAATATTTGAAGGCCATTAATTAACTGTGCAATGACTATGCTGCATTTAATGGCCATTAATTGTACAATGACTACACTGATCTATGCTGATCAGTGAATATTTAATGACCAATAAAATTACCATAACCAATTAATAAAATGTTTCTTTATTTCATCTTTTTAAACAAGAATTTAGCTGTGTTCCATAAACGCATATGTCCCCAGTGGCAGCTTGACTTAAACCCTTACATATTTACATACATGTAGATACAGACTGGTAAATAGACAGACAAGGTAATCACTATACCTCTGCATCATTTGATGCCAGTGACTTCATAAAGAATAATGAAATATACAGCAAACCTCAGATAATAAGACTATCTTTGATTCCAAACCAAATAATGTTCATACTGAGACTGTCTGATATTCCCCCCCCCCCCCCCTATATACATAAAAAATTCCCCTTCAGTAGGATTTCATTTTTCTTGAAAAAATTGTTGGTAAAAATATCATTATTTTAAAAGAAACACATATGCTTACTCTCTTTCTGTTATCATCAAGGTAACTAAATATAATTTGCCCCTTTTTAAGGGCCCAGCTACCTTTCTACTAAAGGTGAAAAGTACTGTCAGTATTCAATTTTGCAAGTTAACCTTATTATAATTGACTTAAGAGTTATAATAATAGGGTAATACAATCAATGTGTAAAATGTTTAGAGATAATTGTCTGAAATAATCTACCATTATTTAATTATAGCCAAACCTGGGTTAGCAGTCACCTCTGAATAAAGACCATCCTGTGAATTAAGGTCATTATTTTTTAAATGGTCATATATTTTTAAAACAAAACTACCTCAGAATAAAGGCCATCTATCAATAAAGGCTGCATTTTGTCTTTCCCATAGTTGGCCTTTGTTTACAGGTTTTAAATTAAAATTCACTTTGGTACGGTATTCTTAGTACATATTAATTATGAAACGTAACTTATTTATAGATTATATGATCAAAAATTTCACCACCAAAGTATTATATAAACAATAAAATAATAAAATGAATAGCCGGATCTGGACAGAATTGATCCGCAAAAAAAAAATCATGAAATACATTGTACATGTACTTATTTTTAAGAATGTCACAATATGTTTTGACATTTTGTTTTATCTGAAAGCCAGAGCAACTTGTTCATGAAAACACAGTGCACACGCACTTAATTTCATGCATCCATTTCATCGATGAAAGGTGCTTTGTCAGACTTTTGGGTATGGTAAAACCTCTCCAGAGCGGCCCTCTGTAGAGCAACAACCTCTCTATAACAACACCTTCAAAATTTCCCTAAGTTGATATTTACTATAAATTTAACCTCTGTTTAGCAACAACCTCTAAACAACAGCTGATATTTACAGCTCCCACAGGGTGTTGCTCTACAGAGGATGTACTGTATTGCAATAAGATCTCTTGTATAATTCTGTGAGTTTACCTAAGTTTTTCTTTTACCATATGACCTTGACCTAGAACTGACATAAGTTATTTTTTCAGTGATATTCACTCATAATGAACAGAAATAAACGTGATTTGAAGATCATTAACAAAATTAATGTGAAAAGGGCAACCTTTTGTGTCATAGAATGCAAAAATAAACACTATTTGTATTGAGCAATATATAAAAGAGCCAAAGCCATTATTTTTCACAAGTATACAAAGGGATAATGACCGGTTCTAACAACTTATTGAAAAGTACTGTCAACCACACATACTTTGATAAAAACATAATATTAGCCAAGTTCATGAAAGAGCATTGTTGCCTTGATTTAAAGCAGCAGAAAACAACATGTACAGTCCAACCTTTGAACCAAGGTCAGCCTTGGGAAAGACAAAATGTGGACTTTATTGACAGGTGGCCTTCATTTAGAGGTCAGTTTGTTCTAAATAATCTTTGACAATTTTTTTAAGAAATATATCACCATATTCACATGGTGGCATTTATTCAGAGGCAGCCGTCAACACAGGTTTGACTATAGGGATCAGCTATGTATTCCAACAACTGATGTCTCCCTGCGTAGAAATGATGTTGTCAGCACAGTGTGCAGCAGGTTAATCAAAGATATAAGGTTTTGGGTTCAAATGTGAATCGTTGGATCCGACTCGTGAATCAGTCCTTTACACAAGGCATGATAAAGAACTAGGAAAAACTATTCAAAATTAGCGTAGGAATATCAATTCTCGTTTCTCCTGTTTCTTATCCCCCCCGCTCGCTCTCTTTATCTCTCTCTCTCTTTCACTTCAAGTAAATCGCAAATATAATTAAAAAATGTACATAGATTACATGCTGATTGAAACGAAATATCATAACTACCAATAGGTTTTACATTTAATTTACTTTACCACAAATAATTAAACAAATAATATCTTTTATTAACACTACAGAAACACAATAAGACTGAGTTACCCTTTTAAAAGATTACAACGTTCAAAATGCTCGGTGACAAACTACTGTAAATGCTGTCTTACTAAATAGATGATTTAGATTATTATAGTACCAGTTTGTCACAAACTATTGTTTATTTTTTACCTGTATAAACAAAATAAGGACATGACCTTTCTCCTGCTTTACCTTATGTTCTTTTGATATACCACTTAAGAATGGTGGTCTACTTAAAATGGAAAAAATAACAAAATTTGTTGCAAATACTGCACAGTTCAACAATAACATCGGGAGTAGTCAAACCTGTAAACAAAGGCCATCCTCTGGAAAGATATTGACAGGTGGCCTGTATTCAGAGGTCATTTAGTGACTTTTCAAAGAATGGCCTTTATTCAAAAGGTGGCCTTTATTTAGAGGTTGGAATTTTGAGCAAATGGATGAAAATGAATCACAATTAGTACCAGAGACATAGAAACTAACATTACAAATCATTACTATAGTCGAACCTCAGTTAATTGTCATCATCAGTGAAAAAAATCTCCAGTAAACATTTATTACCTGTTAATAAAGGTATACTGTGAATAATGGTCACTCATAAATATTGATCACCCTGCAGTCATCACTTAAATAATTATATGAAAGAAGGTATCCCAGAATAATGGTCAACTGTGAATATTGCTCACCTGAGAATACGGGTCAATTGAAAATAATGGTCAACTGTGAATATGATCAATTTGATTATATTAATAATTTTAATGATATTTACATTTTTTTTTCCAGATTATGTTCTTTACAGTACTTTCATTTTAGCTACAATAAATTCCACAATAAGTTTGTCCTCTTAGAAAGGCATTCATGAACACATGAATTTCTCTTGAACAGTTCATGAATAATTCATGAAGTATGAATATCTATTTAACAGAGGTCCGATGAAACTTATGACGGAAAGAAAGCCAGCAATAAATAAACACATTTGCTACACTTATTTATAAGTAAGACTGCATAAAAAAATCTGTTATAATATTGAGACTGTCTGATTTCAAAGAAACACTGAAACCAGTCTGTAAATAAATGATTGTTATAATGAGATGGTCTTAATATCAAAGTGGTCACTATGTGGGAACTAACTGTAAACATACAAACAATAGATCACCATTATACGTAATTTACCTTGAATGAGAACTTACAGTATTATATTGCACTACAACACTATTATACAAAATTTACCATAAATTATTACGGCAAAACTGCCCTACCATACAACCAATGGCTCACCATTATACAAAATTTACCATAATTGAAGTAAAACCAATATAAATTTCAACAAGTGTTCCACGTCCAAGAATTCAAATAATCCGAAAAAAAGAAAAACAATTCCACACAAGCCAGATTACAAATAAAAAACATACAGAACAAAATGCTAAATCACAAACATCCTGCAAGTTATTCTAACATAACCTTAAATAAAATAATTCCAAAATTCTAATCAAAATTTTCCACAGACCGATTCGCTACAATAACAACTACATAAAGTATAATTTTTACAATATTTTACATCCTAGTACTTAACATTGCATGAGAAACATTTTTATATAATTTCTCAACAATTAAAATTTTACCACAATTTTTTTTTTTTCAGAAATAAATCCACTGAAATATACACATCCATAAATTTGATATATTTCTTTTTTGAAAAGCAATATTGAATTTCTTTTTAAAAAGAAGCACTTAAAGATATTCACTACTTGACGTACTTGAAATTAACCAGATAATGAATACAATAGTTCCAATACGATATTGAATATAATTCCACAAAAATTAACACGGAATTAATCACATGTTAATCACATAACCACTTCATCACATGTCACTTGGAACAATTAATACAATTACACCAGATTTCACACATAAATAGAAACACTTAAACTCCAATTAAAACTATCTTGTTAATTGCACCGATCAATTACACAATTAAATATAAGTAATGTCAGACACTAAAAATACGTCGCACTTTGCACACTAGGTACCGAAATGTGTATCTGATCAATAAATTATACGTAATAGTTTAATACGATCAAATACTAGTGTAACAGTACTTAACTAACGTGGAAAGTTTGAATCTAAAAATGGAATCAAAAATGTATTTTGAGTTTATGGTATAGGGTATTAGGCCAGGAAAAGATAGTAGTGTTACGGTTTATCTGACTAATTAAATTATGGTAGCTATGTCTCAAAACTTTTATTTCCTTTTTTTTCAAAACATATATTTTGTTACTTTTGAAGGCACAGTCCATCCAATAATATCTGCATACTGCCAATTTTGCTACTAAAAACTTTAGAGTTAGTGAAAAAAAAAGGGTCGAGTGACAGGAAACATTACTTTTTTCTGGCCTAAGAAAACTTGTACAAAGTGTTTAAGGTTAGTAAAACATGACGTTTCCCTGTGAAAATTTAATCCTATTACATTACAGTACATATTTATACGGCACTTAAAGTCTGTTTGGAACAAGTTCAATGCCTTACTTAATCGAGGGAGTAAAATAATTAAGATTTAACTCTGCATAATTATTTCTATGGGATGTTAAACTTAAGTAAAAATTGTCAATATTGTCCATTGTTTAAACTATGAGGCCATCCTCATAAAAATAACTGGGATTTCAGTCACATGACCACACTTTTGACAATGGGTAGGTAAGTGGATAACTTTTTTTAACATTATACGCCAGTATGCACAAATAGTTCAAGAAAAATTCGTGAATTCTTTTTGAAGGGGCGTAACTGAAATACGAAACTCAAGAATAAATAACAATCCAAAATCTTTATATATATCTCTAAAATTGAGTCGGGGACTTTTTAAATGAGTCAGTTAGTGTACCACCAAACCAAGTATTTTTAAGGAAGGCCAAATAGATACCATTTCAGTTAACCTTCAAATTTAAAGGTCAATTACAACACTCAATTTGCACATGATTGAAATCTGATCAAATTACAGAATTCAAATGATTCCACATACACCAGGCAGTCAAAGCATGTCCGGGTAAACAATCTGATCATGCATACATAGTTTAAATAGTTTTATCATGATAAAAGTTGAAAATGATAAAAAAAGAAGACAATGACAACTCATGAAGTTCAAGAAGATACAAATTATTATCAGATTTTATGACCTGTTCATATTCAATATTTAGGGCCTTGTTCTGTTTGACTATTATAGCCCTATATCCCTCACCTGAATAACCTAATGAACTGACAACTTGGTAAACAAGTAACTAAGTGCAGAACCAATGCCAGCACTGAAGCACAACTTGATCGATTTAAGAAGAGAACCACTGAACAATAATACGTCTAAGCTCTATATTGATTTAGCCAAAAATAATTTTGAAGGATTTTCTTATATAATCTGTATAAAAACAAAGTGACCGATGCATGGTTTAGCTCAACTTCAACCCAACAATATCAAAGTTTATACACAGCAGTAGAAAAAAACATCAACTTGCAACATGGTATTTTTTAAGGCTGAGGAAAAGCGAATAACATTTTTCCTTGGCCTTGATAATAACATGGGTTGTTTACTATGATGTAAGGTGATACTAATCATGTAGGCAATAGAGTTATTGACCTTTACTTGATGACATAAAACATGCATATCAAAAACTAAGTCAAAATAGTTAACACCGAACTGAACAGAACAGAATTTTAAATGCTTAATTTGTCTTTATTCAAATAGAGTTAGGCATTTCAGACTTATTACTATTTATCACTATATATTTATACATAAATACAGGCAGGTAATCTGCCCATATGCAAGTAAGCAGCTAAGTCCACATCATTTTTCCACAAATCAAATTCTTGACTGTTACATAGGGTTAAACACACATCAATCCCAATTAAGACTAGGTACAAGCCTGATATAGCATCAGGATAATATGCCATCAAAAGATAGTTCAGAACAACCTCTTCAGGATGGCCCTCTCTTGAGCAACAACCTCCCTTCAACAACAGCGTGATTTTTTTCCCACTGCATGATTTAGCGATTAATTTAACCTCTCTAGAGCCACAACCTCTCAACAACAACATAATTTAGTTGCTCACAAAGGGTGTTGCTTTGGAGAGACTGCACTGTATAAAGAAAACTATATCATGGACAGACATAGAGAGTGAGTTAGGTTTGTTTAACTTTGCAACTTCTATTCACTTTCCAGCAAACCTCTTGTTAACTACTGTACATAAAGATATCATAAAGAAAGTGAATTTAACTTTTAAACTTTTACTATGTTTGCTTGTTTGTTTGATCGGGTTATATGCATGATTTAGAGGTGGAGGACAATTTAACATAGGATTAATATCTTCAGTCAAATTTGTCATGGACAGTGTGAGCCTCGCCCGGGGTTTGAACTCACAACCTCTTGATCATCAGAACCACTCTAACCACTGAGCTAGCCGGGCGGGCACTTCAACTATCAGAAAAGTAACAGTAACTGAAAGAAACCCTGTCGTGACACATCAAGAAAAAAAATACCTGTGTCTCCTTCGTATAAGACATTCATTTTATAGATGAATAGAAATAGAAGTACAAGGGAGCTAACTCTGAGAGGAATAAAACAGTTTTACATGAGTAGTTCAGTAACAACTAAATACATACTGAATCAGGAGTTGTAACATCATTAAATGATTTGTTTGGAACAATTATACCAGACAATACTTTGGATTAAGCCGGTTCAAACCAGACAAATATGTCAGATGTATCTGAACAAAAAATACAAAATTAAGCCAGACAAAAATATCTATTTAACTGGACATAAAAGACAATCAAACAGGACAAAATGTACGATTAAACCCTACAAAAGAGTTTGTTCTGTATGTAAATCAATAGCATAATAATGGACTTACAGTTATTAAAGTCATTTATAATAATGCGGGGGATGGGGGGATGGGGGGCTGTAGGGGAGAAGGTTCTATAATGTCCTACATATAGTAATTCTCTCATTCTAGATACCCTTGTCCAGAAAAAAGGATTGGTCATCTAGCTAGCTATCACCTACAAATTTATTTGGACACACTGTGGTCATTTCAGGACACTGACTGACCAATAACCTTAATATTATACAATATTACAAAGTCAACCACTAAGTTACCCAATAATATTAAAAGAATTCACAGATAACTGTTAATATGGACTGGTCTTTGATTAATGTGCTATGCCCCAAGTTTGAACTCACACACCATACAATGTTTGTTACTTGTTATGGCCACTTTTTACATAATCAAAGTACTGAAAATACTCATGGTAACTGAACTTACATAGACTTTCACTGCGATATGGAATTGGAGCTAACTTAACAATTGCATGGTGGAAGTAGAAAACATAGCACTTAGGTCTGCATCTAAGTTAATGTGTGCTGAGCGAGTGACAGCTATCGTTCAGCTTTTAAAGCTTCTGTACTATTAGCAAATGACATAGGCTTTATTATCAGATATCAATTACTAGTAATAAAACATACATAAAGGTTAAAAAACATAATTGATATGAACAATATCATATATTTTTAAGAAAAAATTAAGTAACAATAAAACAGAAACATCAAAATAAGATGGATAAAATAACTAAGAACAAAATTTCAATAATCTTATTTTATGCTTTAATATAAACTTGCATCATTGTTTTTACCATGTTTGTGACAAAATACTGAAACAAAACCATGGTGTATGCTTAGATATTTTCATGACATAATGACATTTACAAAGATGGAAAATTACTTCATGAATGAAATGCTACGGAAGCTTACCAGCTAGCCTATGTGAGTTAAAACAAGTAGGGATTGGACTTAAGAAAGGATTACAAAACCTTGGTGGATGAAAACCCCCTGGAATGTCAAAGAGAGACAGTGGAAAGAATACGATCAAACCTATGAACAAAGGCCATATTCGGGAAATACATAATCTGGCCTTTATTCAGAGGTCATTTTGTTCGAAATAATCAGTCACAAATGTTTCAACAGAATACACATTTTAAAAAAATGCCCCCCCCCCCCCACTCCGAAATATCATCCAATCTGCTGAAATTTGGGAATGTACAGAATGATAATCACACCCCTAAAATCTTTGTTTTTCTCATATAAGTGCCACAACATTAATTAAGAGAGGGGTGTTTATTATGATATATACATAGAATCCTTTGATTCTAGGAAATACCAATAAAGTGCTTCAAAATTCCTGTCAACATTAATTTAGTACAGCATCAGTCATGTTGATATATTAACAAGGAAGAACAATGTAATCATACATACAACCAATATGTCAATCTGCGTGAGAATGACAAATTTGGTCTTGCTTAGGAATTGGTACCATACCACATACTGTGTTTTCTCAGCAAATATTCTCTGAATTTACACATTCAAGAAACATTTGATCAGCTTCTAAACTAATCTACACAACACCTACAGTAATCAAAGTGCCACTGAAATTTTAAGTCGAGACAGTTTACAAATTCACCATCCACATGAAGTTCCTGAACCATACAATTACCAAAGCATTTTAAGGCAGTTTTAACTACTAAAATTGGAAAAATATCCCCTTCTTAAAGCAGTAGATTCTTTTCTCTTTTCATATAAATTCATGCTTTTATTGATTGAGAATAGATCCTTACAAAACAGTACAGTTCAACCTTTGTAAGGGGCCAACTCCAAATAAAGACCACCTTGTGAATAAAGGCCATTCTTTGAAAAACCACCATTGATTACTTAGAACAAAATGACCTCTGAAGGAAGGTCAACCAACCATCTGTAAGCTTTCTTCACATGAGAAATTTTGCATGATGCCAGATGGGATTCAAACTTGCAGAAACAAGAGGCAAGTGATTACCAGTAAGAGATTTAAACCAATCAACCATGGAAAACCGGTCATTGGTTCCGATAAAGTTCTTTTGTTAACAGATATATCCCAAGACCTACT
Organism: Lutraria lutraria; assembly: GCA_964023205.1. NCBI lineage: Eukaryota > Metazoa > Mollusca > Bivalvia > Venerida > Mactridae > Lutraria > Lutraria lutraria. Next base: position 29,312,696 of record OZ026848.1, on the reverse strand, counting down.
TCACAGTCTGCAGTTAAAAGAATCTTATAACAGCAAATATCAGACAGACAAATTAATTGCCAGTACATGATGATACATCTTGTTTTTTTCCTTGGTTTGATGTCTTAGAAAGTAGATTTTGATGAAATTATGTTTGAGTGAAATGGCCTAATGTGACAAGGAAAAATGATTAAGAGAAAATAATCAACATTATAAGCCCATTTTCCAGTATATATCACAGCTGAGAATTTTAAAAGAGTGTCTATATTGTTGATAGTTTTGGTGGATTTCTGTCAGCTGTAAGATTGTAAAATGTTCATCATTAGCAAGGTGTTTAAGTTTTCTATGATTAAAATATTTGCAAGTACGTACAATCATCTCAATCATCATTAAATGAGGGGGATCATCATATTATGAGGGGGATCATTAAATGAGGGGATCATCATTTTATGAGGGGGGGGGTCATCATTTTATGAGGGGATCATCATTTTATGAGGCCGGGATCATCATTTTATGAGGGGATCATCATTTTATGAGGGGGGGGGGGTCATCATTTTATGAGGGGATCATCATATTATGAGGGGGATCATTAAATGAGGGGATCATCATATTATGAGGGGGATCATTAAATGAGGGGATCATCATTTTATGAGGCCCGTATCATCATTTTATGAGGCTGGGATCATCATTTTATGAGGCCGGGATCATCATTTTATGAGGCCGGGATCATCATTTTATGAGGCCCGGATCATCATTTTATGAGGCCGGGATCATCATTTTATGAGGGGATCATCATTTTATGAGGCCGGAATCATCATTTTATGAGGCCGGGATCATCATTTTATGAGGGAGCGGGATCATCATTTTATGAGGCCCGGATCATCATTTTATGAGGCCGGGATCATCATTTTATGAGGGGATCATCATTTTATGAGGCCGGAATCATCATTTTATGAGGCCGGGATCATCATTTTATGAGGGAGCGGGATCATCATTTTATGAGGGAGCGGGATCATCATTTTATGAGGCCGGGATCATCATTTTATGAGGGAGCGGGATCATCATTTTATGAGGCCGGGATCATCATTTTATGAGGGAGCGGGATCATCATTTTATGAGGCCGGGATCATCATTTTATGAGGATCATCATTTTATGAGGATCATCATTTTATGAGGATCATCATTTTATGAGGGAGGGGGGTCATCATTTTATGAGGATCATCATTTTATGAGGCCGGGATCATCATTTTATGAGGCCGGGATCATCATTTTATGAGGGAGCGGGATCATCATTTTATGAGGCCTGGATCATCATTTTATGAGGCCGGGATCATCATTTTATGAGGCCGGGATCATCATTTAATGAGGGAGCGGGATCATCATTTTATGAGGCCGGGATCATCATTTTATGAGGGAGCGGGATCATCATTTTATGAGGCCTGGATCATCATTTTATGAGGCCTGGATCATCATTTTATGAGGCCGGGATCATCATTTTATGAGGGAGCGGGATCATCATTTTATGAGGCCGGGATCATCATTTTATGAGGGAGCGGGATCATCATTTTATGAGGGAGCAGGATCATCATTTTATGAGGCCGGGATCATCATTTTATGAGGATCATCATTTTATGAGGGGGATCATCATTTAATGGGGAAGAGGTTGTGATATCTCAAATAGTTGTTGGATTAATAACAGTTAGGTGCTGTTGTTATGGCAATCAATGCTCTCTCAGCCTCATAAAATATTACATACAAAACAAATAGACACTGATGTATCTAGGTAAATCTAAGGGTTTCGTGGGTGATCATCTCAGACAGACATCCATTCCCAATTATCAATCAGCTACTATAGTTTGGTTAATCACATTATGATCATCGATTCACCAAAATTCACTCATAGTTACAACTGAGGTCCATGGTTGTAAAAGTTTAAATGGATGATCTCTCAGGTCAAAACTCATATTATAAATGCTGAAGCAGTATTAAGAACAAGTTTCACACAATATCATGTCTAACATGAATATTGACAAAAAATGGATGATCAGTGGTTTAGTGGTATCACATTGAACTACTGAACATATGGTCATGGGTCTGAATTTCGAATTTCTCAGGGACGCTTTCAAGACTGTGTCTAAAATCAAAGTACTGAAAGTACTGTCGGAATGTGATTTTTTCCATACGAAGCAAAAAAGAGAAATGTGTACCCATATCATTCATGCCCATGAAAATATTTTCAACATTTACACTAACGGGCGACTTTTTATTCATATATAATGCAGATCATATTCAGGTATGTGAAGGACATATGCTTTACTAGTCTCTTAGCTTTTAAAATGAAAAAAATATTGGAAAGTTTACCAGTAATGTTCAACACATTGATTAAAGACAATTGAGTTAACTGCAGTCTTGATTCTACACATTTGAATATCTCATGTATTTACATTAGGCCATTATAAATTAATTGCTTGATTATCATCCAAATTTTTCTCAAAAAGGGGGCGGGGGGTAGAATTTTATTTTTTAATTTTTATTTTTCCAAAAACCTTATTGAGACCAGAGTATATATGGGAAATACAAAACAAAATACTGATAACTGTCCTTCCGTTTACTTAAGTGAGATTCAGCATTTCTGATATGATAAATAGAAGTATTATGCATTCTGTTGATTTTTCTATCTGTACCCAGGGTAAATCCTAACAACCACAAACATGTCTACGTCTTTGAAAACCTTCCCCTTTTTGGAACCAGAGGCTTCTTCTCAATTAGACACATATCACAAATGGGATAAATGGGATTTTTAGCCCAGAGTCGAGTTTGGTTGTCACAAAATCGTAATACAAGTCAAACAATGACGATACGTCGCTATAATTACATGCGAACCAGTCTTTTTCCACCTTTAATAGGCCGTCATAAACGGCAACAATCAGAAAAACAAGTTTTTATTTTCAAGATTTCGGCTGCACAACAATCAGCTGTTTGACGGATATACTCTTCAATGCGGAGAACACGACAAGTTTACTATGCGACAATATATAGCATACACTTATACGGCACATTTTACTAATATGCGGCACCCATTGACGGATAGGTTTTCCTCGCGATTTTTTTTCGATTTTTTTTTTCAAAATAAAATTTGTCGGGGCGGCACTAAAAATAGGGGGCGGGCGGGGATGATAATCAAGCAATTAATTTATAATGACCTTACAGACAAACACTTATTTAGATACATGACTCTTTCTATGCAGTTACAATAAAATTATATGAAATATATTAAGATCCAACACACTTGAGGAAATTTACTAGATACATCTACATCTACATCATCACACTATTTAGTTGCATACTATTTCCTTTATGCGGCTTTCTATTCTTTTAACCAAGCTGTTATGGTGTCCAACAAGGGTATATTGCTTTATGATTGCAAAGGAACTTGAATTTGATAAAAATCAAGTTCCAAAAATCAAAAGAAAAAGGCTGAGGTGTGCATCAATGCTTGACACCTCTCTGCAGGGGCGGCCCTGAATTGACCATATGACCATAGCTATCAAATGGTCTGTTAAACAACATATATTAAAATAAGACGAAAAGTAAGAGCAAAAATGGGAACTGAGCTGGTAGACTGGTCTCTGGTTTCATAATTTCGGTTCCAGTTCACCATTTTTTAATGTGTTTACCAAGACACAGTCAAGATATAGCAGTAGAATCCAAGAAAATGTCACATGTCTAGAGGCCAGACACTTTAAATGTTCATTTAAGAAGATTAACTTCCTCCCAAGTCAATTGGAACAGAAAATAAAAAACAACATTCTGGTTATCGAAACTGTCTGGCATTGAGATTGTTTTGGTGTAATGGTAGAAAACCATATAACAAACAAAATGAATGTTGACTGGTTTTTATTTCAATAAAGCCTACAGCTGCAGGTGAAGTTTAGAATAATTGGCATACAAATCTTAGCAATCAATTCATCAATTTGTCTATTACCTGGTGATTGACAAAATTACTGTTCATAATACATATTATCCATTATTTGTATACAAATTTAAAACAGCGCAACTTCTGAGTGGAAACAGCCAAGCTAGGTACCAGATAAAACATGTTTTGTATTGTATATTTTTTATGTTTCCGAGCTGCCCCAGAGAGAGGGGAGATAAGATACAGGAGAATCAGGCATTTATATTCCTACTCTTATTTTGAGAAGTTCTTATTGCTTCTTTACCATTGCCCCGTGTTAAGCACTGATACATGCCTCACCCCTTTTCTGTGATATTATAAACACAGTACTGGGCTCATAGATGGAATGGGGACACTGAAGAAGCTTTCCTGAAATATTTTTAAAGGCTAAATAATCAGTACATCTCATAAGAACAATATTTCAATTTCAAATATGTAAGATATAGTGCTTTCTATAGTGGATTGGAGAGGGATTGCATTTTGGGGTAGAAAAAAAAAAAAAAAAAAATACACCAGCAGCATCAGTAACAACAACAATATCAGCAGCAGCAACAGCACAACACAACAAGAAGAAAACAATATTCCTACCTGATTATCTTTGAAGGATATAGTAGCACTATGCATACATGAACACAGTTCAATCTTCTTCAACATGCTGATAATATTCCAATAGAATCAATCCAATGCAAACAACCACAAAGTTTTAAAACTATCCACAAGTTAATCAAATATCCTCACGTTCATTAAACACTCATTTTTGCGGAATTACTGTAATATCTGACATAGCAAAGTCTATAGATAAGTCAAATTACCATATGCTCTATAGCATATGACATGTTAAGAATGATACATAGTTTTCCAATATGAACATATCCTCCTTATTGTTTATAAATGAAACTAGAAACTAAAAGTTGGTATAATCCATCCCTGCATTCATTTATTGATGTATTTAATGATCATGTATATATAATCACTGCGCTAAATATGAAATAAAACACAGATTGCTAGAAAATTTCTCATTTCAAGTTCAATCTTTGATAGAAGACAAATAAGAAAATAATCAATTTAACCGAGGAAGAAATCAAATTGCTTTTTGTTTAATTTGTATCATGTATGCTCCCATTATGGCTTATAAGATTGTTTTGTATAAGCAAAAGTCTTCAAAGATGGAGACAACTTAATAATAAGCTAAAAAGTGTGCCGCAATTCACTTAACTAAAACATGTTCATCAGAGATGCTTAACAAAAACACTTTCACCAAAGATGGTGTGGCAATTTATTTAACAAAAACATCTTTACCAAAGATAGTATGGCAACTGACAAACAAATATGTCTTCACTAAAGAAAAAGTGGCAACTGAGTTAACAAAATATCATAACCAAATATTGTGCGGCAATTAACTCAAGAAAATCGTCTTCACCAAAAGTGGTGGGGCAACAAACTGATCAAAAACCGAAATGTCACAACACCACAGATAATGATTAAATGACTTGTCTACACCATAAGTTTTTTCACTTTCATTCTATGCAGAGCTCAAAATTTCCTATGAAAATCCATCAATGAAAGCAATTTGTCAGATGCTAAGACACATACATTTATTTCTTGACAGAGTATGATGCATTTATTGTAACAACAAAAACAGAAGTAATCCACTGATGCTGAATAATCACTATAGTTATAATCCACCCACATTATATGATTGTACATGTATTGTTTATGGTTGTTTGTTTATAAAGATAAAGCAGCGATTTGACTAGGGTACATAACATCCTTTAATACCTAGTTAAATTTTTTTCTTTCAATACACACTGTAACATATTAATGTGTATAGCTTACACAATAATCTTGACTAAACAAGATAATTAATAGATTTAAAAAAGATGCTGTGCTCAATAAACGCATATGCCTCCTTCCCGTCACTCAGCCCCTTTCAATAGAATTCATGAAAACGAGATTTTTTCTTGAACTGTTCTGCATATTTCATGAATGGTTCATGAATTATTAATAACTGTTTTACCGGGTGGCATGCTTGTCAAGAAGAAACAGTCCATTTAAATATTTCCAAGTCCAAATTAGGTCAAGGTCAAAGTGAGGTTGGTTGATATGGGTGGATTGAGAATGGTCATATAGGCAACAACTGTATAAGTATACGAGTGTTCTAGTAAACGGTGTTGGTGCTAGACGAAACAGTCAAATAATTTAGCGGGGTTCAAAATTTCACTATATCCATAAATATGATTTTTTTATATCGAGTTCTACGCCCCTTTTCAAAAGTCAGAGTCATATGAGGTGGACACCTAACCATCGTTCCTGGGAAGAATCAGTGCTAGATTCCAATCCTCAGTATGCAATTGCCTTCTTTCTAACATAAAGAGACATGGTCAGTAGATGGGCTTGAACCCACAACCCTCTATCAGTGGGAGGTTACAGTGATTTGAAGTTGGCGACGTTACCCACTCGACCACGTAAGCGGGTCTCCGATGATACAATTAGGGTCATGTTCGGGAGGATAATAATTTATTAATTGATAATAGGAGTTCTATATAAAATTGTCCAACTGCAATACAAAAATAAATACCACCTCATTGTGTTAGCCAGGAAGAAAATAAACGCCATACACGATATCTCCCAGAGTAAGGCCATGTTAAAAGGAAAATAAAATGTTTGACAAAAACGTTAATAAAAAGTATTAGACAGAAAACGTAAAGTCAACACAAAAACAACAAAAAATCTCAGAAACGTGTCCTATACCCAGTAAGCAATGTACAAAGTAACTGTAAATAAATCAATCAGACCAAAAAGAAACAGTACAATACAAATATTGACCTTACATTATATGAGATGGAAGAAAATAGAAGGAGATTGTATGAGACTGATAAAAGCTTACAGCTCAAAGAATTCCATTAGGGGCATACTTTTAGATCTCTAATAAATAACTAGACTGCAGGCTTACTACTAAGTAGAGAATGATAATAAAATTTGGTGCAAAGGTCCAATGTTTCTTTATCAAAATGACACAAAAGTGAAATATTTGTACTAAATGACCCAAAAGTCTACTGTATGTATATCAAAATTACACAAGAGGCAATTAACTGCTTGTATGAAAATGACACCAAAATGAAATATTTATATCAAAATTACACAAGAGGCAATTAACTGCTTGTATGAAAATGACACCAAAATGAAATATTTATATCAAAATTACACAAGAGGCAATTAACTGCTTGTATGAAAATGACACCAAAACGAAATATTTGTATCAAAATGACAAAAAAAGTCAAATATTTTAATTAAAATGATCCAAAAATCAAATACTTGAATCAAATTGGGTCAAAAGTCATATATTTGTTTAATAAAGATCTTCCCGAGTCTGATACAATTATAAGTGATCTTTGAAAGTAACAAAAATAGGTATTTATCCTAAAATTTTGATCTTGAATAATTTATATCTGTTAACCTATTCGCAAATGAAAGGTAATTAAGAGATATGTTTTGATTTTGTTGGCATGATGCTGAGTGCAAGATAAAATGTCTAAACAGTAGAAGATTAACCACATTTCTCTCAATTATGCATATGCGGATCAATATGGTAATAGAAATTAATGCTGTAATTCTATTCGTCCAAGTAGATTTTTAGAATAATTGGTTCAGAAAGAGTTTCACATTTTACACAGACTCTCTCTAATAAGAAACAATTTGCAGTCAGATTAGATTATTAGCTCTCACACCAAATTTATCGCCCATTAAAAACTTAGAAGAATCTGTAGATTAGATTAATAATAAGTTCAATTCAATAACCAGACGATTATTTTTAGAAGAAAAAAATCGAAACAGCTAGAATGTCTGATTGCAAATAAAAACATTCAGAAAATATTTATTTTTTTCCCCTATAAAAGGCTGAAAACAATAAATGATTCATACGGTACACGACTCCATGTTTTTACCATCCATCCAATTATTGTCAGGGAATGTTTCACACATACCTGCTACTCCGTATTATTGGTATGTACAGCTTTTAGTTCCTGCATACCACTGTCTGTAATACTTTCATTTACATCATTATAACAAACTAATGAAGTCATACATTCTGCACCATTTCAAACAAAACCAGATGATTATCAAAATATTCCATATGGGATTGGTGCATGGTTCTCACATTTAGTAACATTGTAACAATTATATATATAGACAAGGTTAAAGCCAATAAGAGTGCAATTCAAATATTCCCTACTATACACACTGATTCCTATCATTTGTTCACAGATTGAACAAATCTGCAATTAGAGCATTTACTAGAGTATAAATGGTACAAGCACACCACCATTGTTTAAAATACTAAGGTGACAATGTTAATTTGGTATATCTCCTTGTGCTTCTGGTAAAATTGCCAGAAACCTGATAACTGCAGTTATTTGGATGTTTACTGCTTTTTAAGTGCTTCAATTCTCTAAATTGTCATTTGACGCCACTGATAAAGCACTTCAGCAATAAATGCCTCTTTATTGTGGAAGTACATCATTCTTCTAGTAAGCCATTGGAAAGGCAACTCTGTAAATCTACTTTTTTGGAAACTGAACAATAATTCTGCTTTCTATAGCCATCACTTACTCAGTGTGCATGAATTTTAATGCAGACCAAAGCACTACATTTTTCTACATCCTCAACGCAATCAACTAGTTCCCCTTCCATGTTGCAGAGCAAGTTTATGTAAGTTCAGTTTCTTTGAGTACTTTCAGTACTTTGATTTTCTCTGAGGTCACTGCACCAACAGTCAGATTTACTCAGGCGACATTCCCTAGAAAGACCCAAGGCCAACATGAGAAGAACCACTGACCATCCATAATTTTTCATATGAGAATTATTTCTTGTCCTTGGGAGGATATAAACTTGCAATGGTGAGGGGATAGTGATTGTAACCGGACACATTCCATAACCACTCAACCAAAGGGTGTGTGCTCCTTAATGATCTATCTAATAGGCTATGGTACATTTTTGTAAGGTTTAAAGAATGTGTAAAATAAGAGCCCTTAAACTGTTAACCTCCTCCATAAAGACCATTTTATGTAGGGTAAAAAGGGGTCTTTATTTAAAGGTTATCATTTAAAACAATTTAATGAGCAAAGAAGAAATCATTATGGATATTTTACTGGGGGAAATCTGTATTGTAATGAATCAAATGATTAGACATCTGTTTCTATTGACACACAAGTTGACACAAAGTTCATTGTTATTAACAAAAGCAGTGAAATAAGCTTACAGATTCATAATTCCAACAAATCATACTTGTTGACCTGCTGTGCCATAGAAAATACAAACACTAAATATGAGATCAGAGGACTGATGTACCAAGTGCATTGACCAATTGGAAAAACAACATACAATGAAGTCTTGATTCCTATTTGTGGTAAGAATGAACTTTTATTGTTGTTAGTTTACCAAGTATGCAGGGTTGTCACTTGCCCTTCAAATAGTTCTTCATACATTATGAACTATTCAAGAATAATTTAAGAAAAAATAATTATTTCATGATTTCCTTTCAAAGGGGTAGTTTCAGAAAATGATATTTTCAGACTTTTCACTGAATTTTCAAATTTACCAAATCGAGGGTTCAACGCAACAGTGTCGTAACTCATATTGAAATAAGAACAAGTTACGACAGTGTTGCGCTGAGCCCTCGAAATCATACATTTCCCAAGCCAATTTTACTGCCTACTTCCATTACAGTCATCCAATTCACCATTTTCAGGAAATGATTTTGTTTTGGTTTTCTATAACAAAGATTCATTGATCAGAAACATTGATATCATTTTGTATACTCAGTTATATTGAAATTCAAGAAGATATAATGCCGAAAGACTGAAATCAAAAACATTGACCTAAAATTTTATGTTTCCCTTATTTTTCCCTGACTTTTCTGAAATAGCAATGTAAATTTCCCTGACATTTCACTGACTTCTGACTTCTTCTAGATTGTCCCAGACAAGTATGTTTATACATATGTTTTCTTTGTTTTTATTAATAACCTTGTGGGCAAATATAGAGATTTGCACAACAGGAGATTGGCAAATAAAAAACAACAATCCTCAGCTTGGTCTCAAATAATCACCTTAATCAATACTAAAGTACAAGGATATTACCTCATAGTACCCACAGACCATCTCAGAAATAGTAATTTCAAGGCACACAATGTTGTCATTCAAACAAAATCAACATACAGTCAAAACTCTTTATATTGACCTCCGGGGACCTGGCAAACATTGATCAATAAAAACAATCTTTGATATAAAATTTTCTTAGAAGGGTATGACCTGTCACAACCAGGCTTCACACATATCACCAGGTTACAAGTCCAGGGCAATAACCACTGGACCAAGGCCATAACAGCAAAGTTTTTAAAAAGTTTGTTAGCATGCTCATTAAAAATAAGGCTGGCGAGTCAAGGTTTTTATTTTAGCTTCTGAGAGCATGAGAAAAGGTAATTAAACGATGACCGCAGGTAAAAATTAGTGTACGTTGGGTAACAAGAAACAAACATTTTTTTACACCTATGCAGTCAGTTCTTACAGTCATGGGTAATCATTATTCTCCATACGTCATGGTAGAAGCACTCAGAATATATCCTGATTCCTTGATAATGATCACTTGATTTAAGCTCTCTTATATAGAACAGAATCAATCAACAATCTGATGACAAGACCAAAATCACATTAGGACCTGAGAAACATGAGTAATCACTTGACAGATTAGTCCCAAAATGATCTGTGTCGACCATTAAACTAGTTTCACAAAGTCTTCATCACAGATCACAGACAGTAGAAACAGACCCATGATAGTAAAATTGAAATCAGAATGATTCAAAGCACATCAGTTCAACTAATAAATCACCTGAAGTCATATTAGTGAAGTAAAATTTGTTTTTACTGAGGTCGAACATTGTAGCAACAGCCAGTATCGCTTGGCAAACTCTCAGCTTTATGGCTCGAGGAAGACTCAGGCAGGCGTTCATCTTCTGTAAGCTACCTGGACAGCTTCCTCATATGTGATATTTGTCTGGTACCAAGTAGGATTCAAACTAACAGCACTGAAACCACAACTCCTCTACCATAGTGATCCCATGAAATAATAGCATAATATTGTATTGAATGGGGTCATATCAAGAGATAAATTCTTTCATTTTAGAAGATTGTTGAGTTGTTGTAGGGTGTTTTTTTTCATTCTGATTACAATTTTACCATCATAGCTCCAGTACTGTTGTCTTAATTGTGTCAGGCATTTTACTTTTTAAAAACATTGACACAAAATACAACCTATTAAATGTGTATGTACAGTACAACCTCTCCAGAGAGGCCCTTCGTAGAGCAACAACCTCTCTATAACAACACCTTCAGAATTTCCCTAAGTTGATATTTACTATAAATTTTACCTTTGCAGAGCAACAACCTCTAAACAATGACCAATATTTGCAGTTCCCACAGGGTGTTGCTCTACAGAGGTTCAACTGTACTTGTATGTATACTTTGAAAATACAAAATAGAATTGTTCTGTATCACAGGGAACCGTTCCAAAGACATATCTCAGCCATCTTTCAACTTAAAGATTCATTTCAAACATTTACCTACAACAGTCAACTATAGATCAAATAATAATTTAAACAATTTAAAAACTACTACATGTGTCTTAGCTGAGATACATCTGTGAAAAAGGGCCACTGGTCCCTTACTTCTGCCTGTACATGGTCTTAATTCGTACAGATGGAGCAAGACAGCTTTCCTATTAAAACATGAAAACTTTCACTGTAATTAGGACTTTTTTCAGATTACTTCAAGATTTTAATTTCTCTAGTTTATTATAATATCAAAATAAAAAAAAACATATTCAAATGATCTTTTCCCAAGATGATTAAAATTTTCAAGTGAATTTCTTCTACTAAAAGTATTCAAAACTCTTTAGACAAAGCACTCACTCATAGAGCGATAAACTGTACATAATTATCTCCATTTTGAAAAGTCAATCCATCGAAACAAATGAATCACTGATTTACCGAGTAATTATTGACACTTGAAAATATCACTTTCCTACCCATAGAAACAATGCAGAAAGCAATTATCCGACACGCTATCCTTTGTCATAAATCGGAAACAACATCCATAGACTCAGAGATTTAAAACTTTGTTGAAGAATTTTCGAAGTAAACAACAAAATTATTCTTATTGTAACAACTTGTTTAACAAAATCCGAACATGACATAGGAAACGAAAGCAAAATAAACAACACACTCTTACACGACTTCATCTACTCACAAGCTGGTCCTTTATAATATAACAAATGAGACTATTTCGAAATTATATCGTTATATTCCTATGAAATATACTATCCCCGTCGGAGAAATCACTGTGACCCAAAAAATCAATGATAAATCTCACACGTTTGCAGAAAATGGGCAATTTTTCTCATTCCGTATTCTAACAGTTAATTTACATCGGTTTATTGTTTTTTGCCAGTCAGAAAAAAATCCAACAACTGCAATAGAACTTCTACCTTCCAGGAATCTAACTTTTTTCTACAACACAGGATTTACACACTGATTTCTCGTTACTATCTTCTGGACAACACAAATCAAACTGATAAACTACAGAAAGTGTGAGAACATCCTTGGCACTATGATTGCTTATTGCATGTTCCCCCTCTCCAATAGTTATTCATGCTTCATGAACTATTCATGAAGTAGGCAGGAATAGTATATGAAAAATTATTCCATTCTAAGGGGCTGAAAAGATGAAGCATTTCCCTCGAAATTTAAGCTGATTTTTGTATGTGTCGACAATCTTTTTTTGTAATTAAAAACGTGAATGTATTAAAACACATATACTAACATCCCCTTGAAGGCCCTGTACTCTTTCAGATGGCCAATCAGAGTGTGTCTGTCTCAGCTAAAGACAAATGACTAAGTGTCAATCTAAAACTTGAGCCAAATAAGATTTACTTAAGAGCAACAATCTGAAGTCCCTCTCTGACTCACAGACAATAGCAACAAAGATACAAATCAACCCAGCAAATTGATGTGAAACCAATTGGCCTTTGACTGAACCACCAGACAGCCTAGCTAGATGGAAACAGCCACTATCAACAAATCTTATTATCTTACCAGACACTTAAAGATCATTGTTTCTACTGCTTCCTTCTCAGACAATGTTGTTATCAAATTATCAGAAAGTAGAATATTTATTTGTAGTATTTTGTTGTAATAAGTTATAACAAAGCTCATAAGTCATTAAATCTTCACATAAATTAATTTTTTAACATTTATTCATATCTAATCAGCATATACAATATATATTAAGCCATTTACAAAATAAAAAAGAAACACGACCTGGGTAAACACAGAACATGTTATTTTATGAACATGACAAAAATACTATTCCATCATCTTATGATTAAAAGGGCCTGCCTGACAAGCAAGACAGGCCCTTTTAATTCCAAGGTGACAAATTGACAAAATTGTTGTATATTAATGAATATGAGAAACGGTGTTTACACCTTACTAGAAAACAAGCATACAAGCCAACATTCAATTTATTTAAAAAGTGCAGCTATTTATTAATTTATTATCTTTGTTGATTTCAATATCCAATTTTGATTCTAATTTAGGGGTATTGAACAATCAAAATACAAGCATACTTTGTCCTGAATCTATGCTGTTTAGCTGAGCACGAAATTAAGTTTGACCCAGTGCTCTCCTAATGTAAGTTCATACAAAGAGAAATATCCATGATCTTTTCTAGTTATTGTCAAATATGATTGTCATGCACCAGGTCACAGATTTGGACATGATTATTCTATAATACTCATTATTCAGTAATGTTATGTATTGATTTAGGGTTTAAGTTATTACGAAATTGGCACAAGGGTAAGATATAATGCTGCCTACATTAATTTTTACTAGAGCTAGGCACAGATGTGCGAAGTTTATGTTATTTTCACCCATGTCATAGTAAAGGGACATTGTTTTGCCACTTGCCACAAACAATAAATAAATTATATTCCTTTCAATGAACAATTGAGTTGCAGCCTAGACAAAAGCAAACCCAATATTTGACTTTAGACCTTCAAGTGTGACCTTGAGGCTTGGTCCTTTTGCACATCACACTGTCTTATGTAGGTGAACACATCAATGGTACATGTACAGCCGTAAAAAGAAATGGAACACGACCAGACAGGACATTTTACGTGACTCCACCGCTGATAGTGGGTGGGGTATAATTACAGGGTTTGATTTCATGAATCTTAAATTGGTCTGCAAGCTTGAATTGTTATTTGTACTCAACTTACTTTAGATCATCTTGTATGCTAACCAAAAATATAAAGTTGATAATTTGATTTCTTGATTTGTACACATTCAAAAAGTATCATCTCAACAAAATTATCGTGAGAATATTGATAACCATCTGAGATTTCATATAGGAGACCAATCTCAAGTTTTGTAACCTGTATCAATTAACAGCTAGGACCCTGGATTTTTGTAGCCATGTCTTAGTATTGAATGGCAGAAACTTAACCAAACCAGTGTTGTTGTGTCATCAATTGTTATTAAAATTATGCTTCTTTTTGTGCTAGTCATATTATTCATGCATGTTATTGTTTTATCACAAATTTATCACAAGTATGTCTCTAAAATGCAATGTATGTGTTCTCAAATGAGCTGTTGACCTTAAATGCCAATAAATAAATAAACCAGTTCAAATCTATGTTCCTTAACAACTGAAAGTCAACCTCCTAATTATTGAAGAGTTAATGAAATTGTCATTAAACAAATTGTGAATCAACTTGCCAGAGGAACATTTGCGAAATCATGAACAACCAACCACAATAACTGCAGACCAATATGCTTAACTGATAATTGAATAATATTTTTTTTTAGAGTTTAATCAAAATATTATTCAGAATTGAGTTACAAAAGTGAGCATTTGGCAAACACTAACTGTCAGAAACAACCAACCAAATTGCTGTATGATTTTTTAGACAGACCATTCACTGTTCTGTTAATTTGATCCCACTCCTCATTTGAAGGCGACATAAAAGAGTTCACATTCCTTCATACTACTCAGAATGCAACCGTGATGTAAGGCATAGACATTAGAAAAATAATCTGTTCATGTACTTTAAATCTAGTTTTATTGCTTTGATATTTACCAAAGTCTTCACAACATAGGAGAGTTAACCACAATAACAACAAATTGCACGATTTTGAAAACAACAAGCAAACTTTGCTTTCAAACAGCATGATCAACTAGATAGTCAAAAGTACAGAATTATCCATCATGGGTAACCGCACATTCTCTAAGACATGCACCTAGGGAAGTTGAATTTTTTTCAGATTTTTTTTTTTCAATTTGTTTTGCCTTTGATATTTGATATATGTTTTATCACTTGTTCGTATATTAGAATATTTATTTGAACATGTATGGAAAGTCGGCAATTTCATTTTCTTAAAAAATTAACTGAGGATGATGATAAAGACAGGGCGTTTATTTGTGAACTGAGTATCATACATAACAATCACAATTCAACACCTAAAAAATCTAAACTTATGTACGAAACAATCTGTAAGAATATCTCCCTCTGGTTTTAATGAAGTCGCGATTTTCTAGACTAGTTCTAAAGGGCAGTCAATAATTGGAATTCCTACATTGTTCATATCACTTTGTCAACATAATACCTCAGGGGATCATTTCTTGTATCTAAAGTTTAAAACTCATTAGGAAAACAGAAATATGACCTGTTTACTAAGAAATCAAACAAAAGCTGAGGTTCAGATGTCAATAAAAATACATAACATTGTTGTATCAATTTGCATAATGTCAATATAATTCAAAGAAATAATGCATAGAATGAAACAGCAAACACATAATGGTATTTTTTTGTGGTCAGGCTAATAGTTTATAGAGAAAAAAATCAAAGTACTGAAAGTACTCATGGAAACTGAACTTACATAGACTTGTATTGCAACATGGAACAGGAACTAGTTTAACAATTACAAGCATGGCGGATGAAGAAGAAAGGTAATGAGTGATGGCTATGGAAAGTTGAACTATCGTCCAGTTTCCAAAAGTGTAGTACATACAGAAATCTGACAGACTTGTTTCTCATTAAACATGAATATGAAATACAACCTCGGTCTATTTAAAGAAGTATGATCTTACTTTTGTGAAAAAACTTCTAGGCACAAAATTAAAAGACTTTGGGGAAACTCTTATGATTCTTTTTTTTCATTATCAGATCTTATTATATAATCTTAATGAATATAATTTTACATATTTCTAATAAACTTATCATATTTTGCTTTTTATAAAATATCTATTCATATTTGGTATCAAAATACTGGTCTACATGAGTATATTTTAATAATACTGATTTCAACTCTCTATTTTGAAAATAATGATAATATTTAAGTTATTTTAACTTAGTTTAGACTTGATTAATACTGTATCTGTGAATATACTCAAAATAACCAAATCTGCCTAAAGGAATTACATAATTACTTCCTTTTGACAATTGTTGACAACTGTTCAACTACGCTTGTCAACCTGTCTGATTCATACCATTCACAGAAAGTATAATAATTGTCAAGATAAGTAAAACTGTCTCAGTGGCTTGTTTCCTGTTTTGCCCTCAAGGAATTTTGGACATAGTTGCATGGTCTATCTTTCAAAACCCAGAATGATATCATTCACTACAGGAACGTACAAACAAAAAGCTGGCTACTTATACCAGGTATGTTGTATTGCTCATTATTTCTATACAATATTTAAGTAAATTAATATTTTTGTGAATTGAGAATATATTTTGATTATGATTATTGTGTTTTTTCTAAAATTTGACATATTGGATATTTTACCATGCTCTAATGAAATTGATTGATTTTCTATGAATAGTACTTTCAAATTAACAAAACATTATTGCACCTCTTACAAATGCCGGCCAGTTTCTTCAACATGTTGCTTTTTTGTAATTTAGAGTTACGCAAACATTTTAGACTATGTTTTAATAAGTCATAGTTGTAATTGTTTATTACTGAGATTTGGATAAATATTGTAACCATAGGATAACAAGTTTGCCACTTATTACAGCCCCGCAAAGTGGTCTCGATGAATAGGGCGCCCACTGATGACTGCATCTGCATCCTGGCGCCCAGTAGACTGGGGTTCAACTTGATGATGCTTTGTCTCAACAGCCTAAAAAGCCAAACTTGACTAAAGACCACTGGTTACAACAGGTTGAGGATTTTCATCAGATAGATTCTATGCAGACCAATAGGATTGTTCTTCAGGGACTGCCATGTGATGTAAGCCTTACTAACATCTGACTAAGGATCACTCGGATTCAAAGTTACATCTGGAGTATTTTAATCTGATTAATCAGAATAAACATGTCTTGAATGGCTATGAGATTCATGGAAGTCATCTCTTTACCAACAACAACATGATATAGAGAATAACCAAGACATTCAGTGGCTAAAGTTCATCTAAATGCCATCTTTACATTGGATCAATTTTCTTGATAAAGACAAGCAGTCTTCGAAAGCATTTGGCGAGAGTGTTATTAGCTCTTTCAGCTGTGGAGTTAGAGTAAGGATGACAGGAACCAGTGGGAGACCTCTTAATCTGAGTGCACTTAACTTACTTAGTCATGAAGTTCCTTCAATGATCAGAAACCAAGGAGTGCATACCATACTACAGATGTACTCATTCTAAATGATATATTAAAGCTGTCTCCATGGCAGTGCACTCTATGTATTCAGACCAATTTGAGAAACTATCTATTATGAAAAGAATATACAGGTTACCATGTTTAGTTTTATACCTAGGACTCAACACATCAAGGTGAATGGGAGTCATATTCCAAGGACTTGTTAATTTTGTATGTGACCTTGGGACAGCGAAGTTATGATTATTATTATAACTATAGTTTTTATGGACCTACAGTGACACCATCTTTAGATAAAATATGTCATAAAAATATTACTATTTCCAAACAGATCTTACATTTTTCAGGTTTTAAGTTAAATAAGCTTCTCTTAATTTACTAAAGACCTGCTGTAAGTGGTGCTGTTAAGTTCTTCTAAGTTTTTTAACTGAATATTAATAAATCATCAATGTAGCATAACACAATTTTCCAGTTAAGACCTCTGAAAACTGAGACATAAGCCATTTGAAACTCATAGGAGCATTCTTCAATCATAATGTATAATGTGTATTACTACCCATAGATTCCTTTCTTATGGTTCGGCTTTTTTACCTCGGTGACATCGTTTTTCTACTACATAACTTTCCTGATCATACACTTTCAATGTCTGGTTCTAACCAGATAGAATGTCCTGATCACTATCTTGCCCACATAACCCTTTAACTGATTCTGAGGGATGTTTTTTGACATAAGTGATGATTGATGGCAATTTACGAGACAATCTTTCACCTACTCTAAACCTATATCCTCGCCACACCATTTGCTGATAGTGATTGGTATTGGGAGTATCTACAACTCCAAAGAATCATTCTTTTTATGCTCCCTGGCATGTGATGATAGTACAACGACAGGCATATCTGTGGAAACAAGTGGAATTCTGCATCCGCTTCTATATCCGAGTTTTTACAGAAGCCGCTGAGTTTGGTTTAAAGTTCCGAGTTCATGTCCAGCTTTATTATCTCATCCAAGCTGGAGGCAGATATTGTCATAAGGCACTGTTAGTGTTCATTTTACATAAATCATTTGACGTAAACATTCATGAAATCATAATAAAACTTGAGCATTTGGAGCTTCACATATTGTACAATGAAGCAACCCAGCTGAATCAGTATAACCAGTTTGATGCACTTCTTCAACATTTCTATTTCATAATACTGTTCCTCAGGATCTAGACGCTTGCAAAACCTAGATACTAGTCCCTGTATGTAGAGCTAGCAGGTTGGGGAATAGCTAATACACAAGATCAGTTCATCAAGTTTATTCTGATACCTAAAATACAAATCATATTATAATAGTCACAATGTATCAACTTAATGACAAACCCAATATTTTCTGCTGCCTCAGAATGTCTAGCAATTTGAATAAATTTGGTTAATGTTTTTGGGTTAGCCTTAATTACGTCTCTTTGGATATCCGGTCTAAAATTGTGTACCAAGTAATTTATTAAAGAATCATCGTCAATTTTATGTTCATTTGCCTGATGCTGCAGGCTACAGACAAAATCGATCCCAGTTTCTGAACTTAATTGTTTCCGGTTGGCAAATTTGGTGAACCTATCAGTATCGCTTTTGACAAAATTATCAATAAATGCTTTTTTTACATTTTCGTAAGTTTCCCTTTGATGAGCAGATAACACAGAAAACCACCTTGTTGGGAGACCATCTCCTAAATAGAGGGCAAACCATTCTGGCTTCGTTTTTTTTAGCAAGTTTCATGTAACTCTCCCATCTCTCGAGCCATGAGAGAGGCTCCATTTCAACATTAAACTTGAGCCATACTGATGTGTTGTTCTTGTTGTTGTTCTATTGGATTTTCAGCTATGTCTGCTTCCACTGCTCTTACTTCTGATCTTAATCAAAATGGTAGCATTCTGTCACTTTTGGATCGATTTGAATTCTTCACCAATTATAACACCGCTGTTGTTTGTAGAGCTAGCAGGTTGGGGAATTAGCTAATACACAAGATCAGTTTATCTAGTATACACGTTTATTCTGATACACTAGAAAACTAGGCTGTCTGGGTATGTTGACCGGTGCCTGCTTACTATGATTCAATTAACGTAACTTGTCTGGACATTACTTTAAGGTGCCCTTTTTTTCCCCTGGATTTCACTGGAAAGCCTGAATTTTTACCTGGGATCCCATTGCAGCCATTTGAGCTTCTACTTGATTTATAGTCGGCTCTTGTGCTCCTGATGTTGATGTGGACTGGCTTGGGTTGTTCTCACCAGCTGTTGAGCCTTCAGACCAGCTGGTGAGCTTGCCTTAGCAGGACGGCCCAGTCCTTCTTACTTGAACTTCGACCTCTGGTGTTCACCGGTGTCACTGCAAACAAACGGTTTCTTCCCACTAACATCTTCTATAGCCTTTTGTCTGATGGTACTTAGCACAAAGCCTCCATCACTGCCATCAAAGCACTGCTTGAAGGCTTCAAGTACTTGAACTGGATCCTGTCTGACATCTTCTGGTAGGGATGAAAGCCATGCCTGAGTTTGTCCATTTAAATAATGTGCAAATATTGTTTTATTTTAGTCTCATTAAAGCTGTACATGTTTTTGCAGACATCATGGTATTTCTTGTACCATGCTGCCCCCTTTTCCCCTGTATTTCCTCTGAAAACTGAGACATAAGCCATTTGAAACTCATAGGAGCATTCTGCAATCCTAATGTATAATGTGTATTACTACCCATAGATTCCTTTCTTTTGGTTCGGCTTTTTTCCTCGGTGACATCGTTTTTCTACTACATAACTTTCCTGATCATACACTTTCAATGTCTGGTTCTAACCAGATAGAATGTCCTGATCACTATCTTGCCCGCATAACCCTTTAACTGATTCTGAGCAATGTTTTTTTACATAAGTGATGATAAATGACAATTCACGAGACAATCTTTCATCTTCTCGGAACCTATATCCTCGCCACAAACTTCTGCTGATGGTATTTGGTATTGGAGTATCCACAACTCCAAAGAATCATTCTTTTTTATGCTCCCTGGCGTGTGATGATAGTACAACGACAGGCATGTCTGTGGAAACTAGTGGAATTCTGCATCGGCTTCTATATCCGAGTTGTTACAGAAGCCTCTAAGTCTGGTTTGAAGTTTGAGTTCATGTCCAGCTTTATTATCTCATCCAAGCTGGAGGTAGATATTGCCATAAAGTCACTGTTGGTGTTCATTTTACATTTATAAATCATTTGACAAAAACATCCATGAAACCATAATAAAACTTGAGCATTTGGAGCTTCACATATTGTACAATGATCAACCCAGCTGAATCAGTATAACCAATTTGATGTGCTTCTTCAACATATATATTTCATAATACTGTTCCTCAGGATCTAGACGCTTGCAAAACCTAGATACTAGTCCCTGTATGTAGAGCTAGCAGGTTGGGGAATAGCTAATACACAAGATCAGTTCATCAAGTTTATTCTGATACCTAAAATACAAATCATATTATAATAGTCACAATGTATCAACTTAATGAATGTCTAGCAATTTGAATAAATTTGGTAAATGTTTTTGGGTTAGCCTTAATTACGTCTCTTTGGATATCCGGTCTAAAATTGTGTACTAAATAATTTATTAAAGAATCATCGTCAATTTTATGTATATTTGCCTGATGCTGCAGGCTACAGACAAAATCGATCCCAGTTTCTGAACTTAATTGTTTCCGGTTGGCAAATTTGGTGAACCTATCAGTATCGCATTTGACAAAATTATCAATAAATGCTTTTTTATATTTTCGTAAGTTTCCCTTTGATGAGCAGATAACACAGAAAACCACCTTGTTGGGAGACCATCTCCTAAATAGAGACCATTCTGGCTTTTTCTTGTCTCCTAAATGGAGGGCAAACCATTCTGGCTTCGTTTTTTTAGCAAGTTTCATGTAACTCTCCCATCTCTCGAGCCATGAGAGAGGCTCCATTTCTACATTAAACTTGAGCCATACTGATGTGTTGTTCTTGTTGTTGTTCTATTGGATTTTCAGCTATGTCTGCTTCCACTGCTCTTACTTCTGATCTTAATCAAAATGGTAGCATTCTGTCACTTTTGGATCGATTTGAATTCTTCACCAATTATAACACCGCTGTTGTTTGTAGAGCTAGCAGGTTGGGGAATTAGCTAATACATAAGATCAGTTCATCTAGTATACAAGTTTATTCTGATACATTGTGCTCCTGATGTTGATGTGGACTGGCTTGGGTGTTCACCTGTGTCACTGCAAACAAAGGGTTTCTTCCCACTACCATCTTCCATACTCTTTTGTCTGATGGTACCTAGCGCAAAGCCTCCATCACTGCCATCAAAGCACTGCTTGAAGGCTTCAAGTACTTGCACTGCATCCTGTCTGACATCTTCTGGTAGGGATGAAAGCCATGCCTGAGCTTGTCCATTTAAATAATGTGTAAATATTGTTTTATTTTAATGTCTTTAAAGTTATACATGTTTTTGCAGACATCATGGTATTTCTTGTACCATGCTGCCCCCTTGTCCCCTGGATTTCCCTGAAATGCCTGATTTTTTATCTGGGGTCCCATTGCAGCCATTTGAACTTCTACTTGATTTATATGCAGTTCTTGTGCTCCTGATGTTGATGTGGACTGGCTGGGGTTGTTCTCACCAGCTGTTGAGCCTTCAAGAGATGATCTAGTCATTGAGCTTGCCTTAGGCGGACGGCCTCGGCCCTTCTTGCTTGAACTTCAAGCTCTGGTGTTCACTGGTGTCGCTGCAAACAAAGGATTCCTTCCCACTAACATCTTCCGTAGCCTTTTGTTTGATGGTACCTAGCGCGAAGCCTCCATTACTGCCATCAAACCGCTGCTTGAATGCTTCATTCAAGTACCTGATCTGGATCCTGTCTGACATCTTCTGATAGGAATGAAAGCCATGCCTGAGCCTGTCCATTTAAATAATGTGTAAATGTTTGTTTTATTTTAGTCTCACTAAAGCTGTACATGTTTTTGCAGACATCATGGTATTTCTTGAACCATGCTGCCCCTATTCCCCCTGAATTACAATTGAAGGACTGGATTTTTACCTGGGGTCCCATTATCAATAAATGCTTTTTTTTGCATTTTCGTAAGTTTCCCTTTGATGAGCAGATAACACAGAAAACCACCTTGTTGGGAGACCATCTCCTAAAAAGAGGGCAAACCATTCTGGCTTCGTTTTTTTAGCAAGTTTCATGTAACTCTCCCATCTCTCGAGCCATGAGAGAGGTTCCATTTCTACATTAAACTTGAGCCATACTGATGTGTTGTTCTTGTTGTTGTTCTATTGGATTTTCAGCTATGTCTGCTTCCACTGCTCTTACTTCTGATCTTAATCAAAATGGTAGCATTCCGTCACTTTTGGATCGATTTGAATTCTTCACCAATTATAACACCGCTGTTGTTTGTAGAGCTAGCAGGTTGGGGAATTAGCTAATACATAAGATCAGTTCATCTAGTATACAAGTTTATTCTGATACACTAGAAAACTAGGCTGTCTGGGTATGTTGACCGGTGCCTGCTTATTATGATTCAATTAACGTAACTTGTCTGGACATTACTTTAAGGTGCCTCCTTGTCCCCTGGATTTCCCTGAAATGCCTGATTTTTTATCTGGGGTCCCATTGCAGCCATTTGAACTTCTACTTGATTTATATGCAGTTCTTGTGCTCCTGATGTTGATGTGGACTGGCTGGGGTTGTTCTCACCAGCTGTTGAGCCTTCAAGAGATGATCTAGTTGCTGAGCTTGCCTTAGGCGGACGGCCTCGGCCCTTCTTGCTTGTGATGATTGATGGCAATTCATAAGACAATCTTTCACCTACTCTAAACCTACATCCTCGCCACAACATTTGCATAGTGATTGGTATTGGAGTATCCACAACTCGAAAGAATCATTCTTTTTTATGCTCCCTGGCGTGTGATGATAGTACAATGACAGGCATATCTGTGAAAATTAGCGGAATTCTGCATCCGCTTCTATATTCGAGTTTTTACAGAAGCCGCTGAGTTTGGTTTGAAGTTCCGAGTTCATGTCCAGCTTTATTATCTCATCCAAGCTGGAGGTAGATATTGTCATAAAGTCAATGTTGGTGTTCATTTTACATAAATCATTTGACATCCATGAAATCATAATAAAACTTGAGCATTTGGAGCTTCACATATTGTACAATGAAGCAACCCAGCTGAATCAGTATAACCAGTCTGATGTGCTTCTTCAACATTTCTATTTCACAATACTGTTCCTCAGGATCTAGACGCTTGCAAAACCTAGATTCTAGTCCCTGTATGTAGAGCTAGCAGGTTGGGGAATAGCTAATACACAAGATCAGTTCATCAAGTTTATTCTGATACCTAAAATACAAATCATATTATAATAGTCACAATGTATCAACTTAATGACAAACGCAATATTTTCTGCTGCCTCAGAATGTCTAGCGATTTGAATAAATTTGGTTAATGTTTTTGGGTTAGCCTTAATTACGTCTCTTTGGATATCCGGTCTAAAATTGTGTACTAAGTAATTTATTAAAGAATCATCGTCAATTTTATGTTCATTTGCCTGATGCTGCAGGCTACAGACAAAATCGATCCCAGTTTCTGAACTTAATTGTTTCCGGTTGGCAAATTTGGTGAACCTATCAGTATCGCTTTTGACAAAATTATCAATAAATGCTTTTTTTATATTTTCGTAAGTTTCCCTTTGATGAGCAGATAACACAGAAAACCACCTTGTTGGGAGACCATCTCCTAAATAGAGACCATTCTGGCTTTTTCTTGTCTCCTAAATAGGGGGCAAACCATTCTGGCTACGTTTTTTTAGCAAGTTTCATGTAACTCTCCCATCTCTCGAGCCATGAGAGAGGCTCCATTTCTACATTAAACTTGAGCCATACTGATGTGTTGTTCTTGTTGTTGTTCTATTGGATTTTCAGCTATGTCTGCTTCCACTGCTCTTACTTCTGATCTTAATCAAAATGGTAGCATTCTGTCACTTTTGGATCGATTTGAATTCTTCACCAATTATAACACCGCTGTTGTTTGTAGAGCTAGCAGGTTGGGGAATTAGCTAATACATAAGATCAGTTCATCTAGTATACAAGTTTATTCTGATACATTGTGCTCCTGATGTTGATGTGGACTGGCTTGGGTTGTTCTCACCAGCTGTTGAGCCTTCAGACCAGCTGGTGAGCTTGCCTTAGCAGGACGGCCCAGTCCTTCTTACTTGAACTTCGACCTCTGGTGTTCACCGGTGTCACTGCAAACAAAGGGTTCCTTCCCACTAACATCTTCTATAGCCTTTTGTCTGATGGTACCTAGTGCAAAGCCTCAATCACTGCCATCAAAGCACTGCTTGAAGGCTTAAAGTACTTGAACTGGATCCTGTCTGACATCTTCTAGTAGGGATGAAAGCCATGCCTGAGCTTGTCCATTTAAATAATGGGTAAAGGTTTGCTTTATTTTGGTCTCATTAAAGCTGTACATGTTCTAGCAGACATCATGGTATTTCTTGTACCATGCTGCCTCCTTGTCCCCTGGATTTCCCTGAAATGCCTGAATTTTTATCTGGGGTCCCATTGCAGCCATTAGAACTTCTACTTTATTTACAGTCTGTTCTTGTGCTCCTGATGTTGATGTGGACTGGCTGGGGTTGTTCTCACCAGCTGTCAAGCCATCAGGAGATAGTCTCATCCCTGAGCTCGCCTTAGCAGGACAGCCCCGGCCCTTCTTGCTTGAACTGGAGTTCACCGGAGTCGTTGTAAACAAAGCGTTCCTTCCCACTACCATCTTCCATAGTCTTTTGTCTGATGGTACCTAGCGCAAAGCCTCCATCACTGCCATCAAAGCACTGCTTGAAGGCTTCAAGTACTTGAACTGGATCCTGTCTTACATCTTCTGGTAGGGATGAAAGCCATGCCTGAGCTTGTCCATTTAAATAATGTGTAAATATTGTTTTATTTTAATGCCTTTAAAGTTATACATGTTTTTGCAGACATCATGGTATTTCTTGTACCATGCTGCCCCCTTTTCCCCTGGATTACCCTGGAATGTCTGATTTTTTATCTGGGATCCCATTGCAGCCATTTGAACTTCTACTTGATTTATAGTCAGTTTTTGTGCTCCTGATGTTGATGTGGACTGGCTTGGGTTGTTCTCACCAGCTGTTGAGCCTTCAAGAGATGATCTAGTCATTGAGCTTGCCTTAGGCGGATGGCCTCGGCCCTTCTTGCTTGAACTTCAAGCTCTGGTGTTCACTTGTGTCGCTGCAAACAAAGGATTCCTTCCCACTAACATCTTCCGTAGCCTTTTGTCTGATGGTACCTAGTGCAAAGCCTCCATTACTGCCATCAAACCGCTGCTTGAATGCTTCATTCAAGTACCTGATCTGGATCCTGTCTGACATCTTCTGATAGGAATGAAAGCCATGCCTGAGCCTGTCCATGTAGATAGTGAGTAAAAGTTTGCTTTATCTTAGTCTCATTAAAGCTGTACATGTTCTAGCAGACATCATGGTATTTCTTGTACCATGCTGCCCCCTTTTAAAAAAATTTCTGGTACGGATGAAAGCCATGCCTGAGCTTGTCCATTTAAATAATGTGTAAATGTTTGTTTTATTTTAGTCTCACTAAAGCTGTACATGTTTTTGCAGACATCATGGTATTTCTTGAACCATGCTGCCCCTATTCCCCCTGAATTACAATTGAAGGACTGGATTTTTACCTGGGGTCCAATTATCAATAAATGCTTTTTTTGCATTTTCGTAAGTTTCCCTTTGATGAGCAGATAACACAGAAAACCACATTGTTGGGAGACCATCTCCTAAATAGAGGGCAAACCAGTCTGGCTTCGTTTTTTTAGCAAGTTTCATGTAACTCTCCCATCTCTCGAGCCATGAGAGAGGCTCCATTTCTACATTAAACTTGAGCCATACTGATGTGTTGTTCTTGTTGTTATTCTATTGGATTTTCAGCTATGTCTGCTTCCACTGCTCTTACTTCTGATCTTAATCAAAATGGTAGCATTCCGTCACTTTTGGATCGATTTGAATTCTTCACCAATTATAACACCGCTGTTGTTTGTAGAGCTAGCAGGTTGGGGAATTAGCTAATACATAAGATCAGTTCATCTAGTATACAAGTTTATTCTGATACACTAGAAAACTATGCTGTCTGGGTATGTTGACCGGTGCCTGCTTATTATGATTCAATTAACATAACTTGTCTGGACATTACTTTAAGGTGCCCCCTTTTCCCCTGGATTTCACTGGAAAGCCTGAATTTTTACCGGGGATCCCATTGCAGCCATTTGAGCTTCTACTTGATTTATAGTCGGCTCTTGTGCTCCTGATGTTGATGTGGACTGGCTTGGGTTGTTCTCACCAGCTGTTGAGCCTTCAGACCAGCTGGTGAGCTTGCCTTAGCAGGACAACCCCGGGCCTTCTTACTTGAACTTCGACCTCTTGTGTTCACCGGTGTCACTGCAAACAAAGGGTTTCTTCCCACTAACATCTTCTGTAGCCTTTTGTCTGATGGTACCTAGCGTGAAGCCACCATCACTGCCATCAAACCACAGCTTGAAGGCTTCAAGTACTTGAACTGGATCCTGTCTTACATCTTCTGGTAGGGATGAAAGCCATGCCTGAGCTTGTCCATTTAAATAATGTGTAAATATTGTTTTATTTTAATGTCTTTAAAGTTATACATGTTTTTGCAGACATCATGGTATTTCTTGTACCATGCTGCCCCCTTTTCCCCTGGATTTCCTCTGAAAACTGAGACATAAGCCATTTGAAACTCATAGGAGCATTCTTCAATCCTAATGTATAATGTGTATTACTACCCATAGATTCCTTTCTTTTGGTTCGGCTTTTTTCCTCGGTGACATCATTTTTCTACTACATAACTTTCCTGATCATACACTTTCAATGTCTGGTTCTAACCAGATAGAATGTCCTGATCACTATCTTGACTGCATAACCCTTTAACTGATTCTGAGCGATGTTTTTTTACATAAGTGATGATAAATGACAATTCACGAGACAATCTTTCATCTTCTCGGAACCTATATCCTCGCCACAAACTTCTGCTGATGGTATTTGGTATTGGAGTATCCACAACTCCAAAGAATCATTCTTTTTTATGCTCCCTGGCGTGTGATGATAGTACAACGACAGGCATGTCTGTGGAAACTAGTGGAATTCTGCATCGGCTTCTATATCCGAGTTGTTACAGAAGCCTCTAAGTCTGGTTTGAAGTTTCGAGTTCATGTCCAGCTTTATTATCTCATCCAAGCTGGAGGTAGATATTGCCATAAAGTCAATGTTGGTGTTCATTTTACATTTATAAATCATTTGACAAAAACATCCATGAAACCATAATAAAACTTGAGCATTTGGAGCTTCACATATTGTACAATGAAGCAACCCAGCTGAATCAGTATAACCAATTTGATGTACTTCTTCAACATATCTATTTCATAATACTGTTCCTCAGGATCTAGACGCTTGCAAAACCTAGATACTAGTCCCTGTATGTAGAGCTAGCAGGTTGGGGAATAGCTAATACACAAGATCAGTTCATCAAGTTTATTCTGATACCTAAAATACAAATCATTTTATAATAGTCACAATGTATCAACTTAATGACAAACCCAATATTTTCTGCTGCCTCAGAATGTCTAGCAATTTGAATAAATTTGGTAAATGTTTTTGGGTTAGCCTTAATTATGTCTCTTTGGATATCCGGTCTAAAATTGTGTACTAAATAATTTATTAAAGAATCATCATCAATTTTATGTATATTTGCCTGATGCTGCAGGCTACAGACAAAATCGATCCCAGTTTCTGAACTTAATTGTTTCCGGTTGGCAAATTTGGTGAACCTATCAGTATCACTTTTGACAAAATTATCAATAAATGCTTTTTTTATATTTTCGTAAGTTTCCCTTTAATGAGCAGATAACACAGAAAACCACCTTGTTGGGAGACCATCTCCTAAATAGAGACCATTCTGGCTTTTTCTTGTCTCCTAAATGGAGGGCAAACCATTCTGGCTTCATTTTTTTAGCAAGTTTCATGTAACTCTCCCATCTCTCGAGCCATGAGAGAGGCTCCATTTCTACATTAAACTTGAGCCATACTGATGTGTTGTTCTTGTTGCTGTTCTATTGGATTTTCAGCTATGTCTGCTTCCACTGCTCTTACTTCTGATCTTAATCAAAATGGTAGCATTCTGTCACTTTTGGATCGATTTGAATTCTTCACCAATTATAACACCGCTGTTGTTTGTAGAGCTAGCAGGTTGGGGAATTAGCTAATACATAAGATCAGTTCATCTAGTATACAAGTTTATTCTGATACATTGTGCTCCTGATGTTGATGTGGACTGGCTTGGGTTGTTCTCACCAGCTGTTGAGCTTTCAGACCAGCTGATGAGCTTGCCTTAGCAGGACGGCCCAGTCCTTCTTACTTGAACTTCGACCTCTGGTGTTCACCGGTGTCACTGCAAACAAAGGGTTCCTTCCCACTAACATCTTCTATAGCCTTTTGTCTGATGGTACCTAGCGCAAAGCCTCCATCACTGCCATCAAAGCACTGCTTGAAGGCTTCAAGTACTTGAACTGGATCCTGTCTGACATCTTCTGGTAGGGATGAAAGCCATGCCTGAGCTTGTCCATTTAAATAATGTGCAAATATTGTTTTATTTTAGTCTCATTAAAGCTGTACATGTTTTTGCAGACATCATGGTATTTCTTGTACCATGCTGCCCCCTTTTCCTCTGGATTTCCCTGAAATGCCTGAATTTTTACCTGGGGTCCCATTGCAGCCATTTGAGCTTCTACTTGAGATATAGTCTGTTCATGTGCTCCTGATGTTGATGTGGACTTGCTGTGGTTGTTTTCACCAGCTGTTGAGCCTTC
Source organism: Lutraria lutraria (assembly GCA_964023205.1). NCBI lineage: Eukaryota > Metazoa > Mollusca > Bivalvia > Venerida > Mactridae > Lutraria > Lutraria lutraria. The sequence goes on along the minus strand of OZ026848.1, from coordinate 29,283,107 downwards.
AGGAGATGATCTAGTCGCCTTAGCAGGACGGCCCCGGTCCTTCTTGCTTGAACTTCGACCTCTGGTGTTCACCGGTGTCAATGCAAACAATGGGTTCCTTCCAACTAACATCTTCCGCAGCCTTTTGTCTGATGGTACCTAGCGTGAAGCCTCCATCACTGCCATCAAAGCACTGCTTGAAGGCTTCAAGCACCTCATCTTGTCCATTTAGATAATGGGTAAAGGTTTGTTTTATTTTAATGTCGTTAAAGTTGTACATATTTTTGAAGACATCATGGTATTTCTTGCTCCATACTGCCCCCTTTTCCCCTGGATTACCCTGGAATGGCAGGATTTTTACTTCTGTTCTTATGCACTTATTCAATGTTGTATCCATTTCTGAAGCCTGTGCTAGCATGGCTTAAATATTGTCACTTATTGCCTGTTCTGCACAAATAGCCACATGTCTGGAGGATTCTAGTGTTTAAAGTTCTTTTGCTTTCACCACTTTACGTATTGGATGAAGTTACTAAATCCATCAACAAAAGTCCCAATCATTCAGGTTGATGACATTCCTTGATCATTGGTGTTTTCTAAAGAACGGTTGTAATATCCTTCTCATCTTCTGTGGCCCTTTGCCGAATTGTCCCAAGTGCAAAACATTTGTTTATTTTAACTTTGTTAAAATTGTATAATTATGTTGTTACATTTTTCATGTTTTTCTGAATAATGATTGCAATACCTCCTTTTCTGTGGTCCTTGCCAAAAGGTTCCAAGTGCAAAACCTCCATCTCTCCCATCGTTCATCCTCTTTTGAATAACTTCTGGGTCCAACGACTATTTGGAACTTTTATGATCCTCCTTTTTCATTATAAGTTCTTATTTTCTGCACCTAAAACCTACATTATGACTACCTCAAAATTTATAAGATCAACCCGTTACTATGGGTACTTTTTAAAGAACAGATTTTTTTCTAATTTGTATTTCTATGTATCACAAAGACAATCCCTAAAAACTATTAAGAGACTTATGTATTTTCTTATATATTCAACTCTTGACTGATGACTGAACTAAACTTGTATATATATTTATAGGGCCCAACAGCAGAAGGTGTGGCTATTTTCCCTTCACACATATTTTGATAATTAATTAATATTGACAAATTTGGAAACTTTGACACTTTCTACTTCCTTAAATTTCCTACATTTTCACAAGTATTTAACTGAACAAAAGAATGGCTTAAACATACATAATTAGATAATTACTTAATTAATAGCAAATAACCACACCAACAGCTTGGACACTAATTACCTCAGGATGTCTCAACCCAAATAAGTGTTTACTATTACAATGAGATTTAATTTAACAAAGAAATGACATATGACAACACAAGCATTATTAATTCAACAGAGGATACAACAATAATTTTAACAATTTATGCTTCTTACATTTCATAACATTAACCAGGTAGCATTCACTAATGTAATCAAACTGAAACAAGCTAGCTCCTAATTACAGGTATGCTTCTTTATTCATCATTTTTCTATAGAATTTAAGATAAAGTAAATTAAGCTTTTTTGAAATTGTCAATACATTTTATTATTATTGTCTGAGTTTTTCTAAAATTGGACATTTTGGATATTGTACTATGTTCTATAGAAAATGATTGATTTTCTATGAATTGTAATTTCAAATTAAAAATATTGATTGTACCTCTTACATCTTAAAAATGTTTTCCCAAACATTTCTCCAGTTATTTTTATAATTTGAAACTATGCAAACATTTCAAATTGTGTTTTAGATGTGTTATAATTGTTTATCAGACTTGAATAAATATTGTAATCAAACAATGAAAAGCTTGCTACTTATTACAGCCCCCCCCCCCACAGTCTTGATAAATAGGACACCAAGTGCCAACTGCATCTACTCTACTGGTGATGTTCAACCCTTCATAAAAAAGTACACCGCAGCCAATATTATTGGCAATTAAGGCTGCAATTTAATTATTGACTCTAAAACTAATCATCCTAAAGAATGGTAAACAAATGGTGGACAGATAATGTCAATTCTTACATAGTGCAACACATTGTTGACTTACTGCTCAGCAATGAAAGAATTTGAATCAATTATTGCCTTGAATAGATTGTTATTAAATTTTATTGACTTGATCAAGCAAACATGGTTTTCATTAAATTTAGCCACCTTGCAAATTACCTACATCTGTCTTCACACAACCAAAAATCTCAATATAGTAATACAGACTCAGTTCATAAACAACCAACTTTCAGGGAATATAAAGTTTATGATAAAATATGACTTTAGGTGAGTTTTGAATCCATGATCTTAAGTTCTGAATCCTGACACTTTATCTCTAAACCATGCTATAGAATGTTTACCATTTATTTAATCACCACATTGATCATAAACATGCAAGTTGATCAAATGGAGTTTCAGACATCAGTCCTTTTAGTGAAATATCTTAATGAGACCTGGTAAATTTGTCAAACATACTGTCGGCCAGCCAAATCTTTTCAGCCCAGCCATTTTTTAAGTTAATGCAGCCCTCTAGTTGATTTTTCAGTTCTGGCATCAAATTTGTCAAATGAAACCAAACTGCAAACTGTTCTGTAGCATACAATTTGAAAGGGAAAACCAAATTCAAGTTGTAAGTTAATGGAGCAGATGAAAAGAGAGAAGCTTTCATAATTATAGGAAACCAGACAAATCACCCAACAAGTATTCTTCTCAAATCCATTTCTGATTTATGTCATGATTATAAGGGAATTCCAATATTTCCAAGCCCTAAAACACAGCTTTTCGGTTCACAATTATCATAACAGCTTTGCAAAGAATCTGGTAGTAAAAACAACTTATTCTAAGCTTACAGAATGTAATTTGCAGTTATAATTATAAGGTAATAAGAAAATAGGTTTCAAGAGAATAAAATCTGCTTTAGAAATTTATAGATTGAAGTGCATTACCTTTAATTATTCAAAGCCAGTATTTAATAGAACATCTGTTTTATATAAAGCAATTCCATCACACAAGCATCATTGTATATAGAATAAGTTCATTTCATTCAATTTTTATATAAGTTTGCTTTCTCAGGTGTTTGAATGTTTTTCTTGTAAAGATTTTTAGCAACCAAACGTATCCTATCCAAACTTTACAGTATTTACATGTCTGAAAATTTTTCACAATTTAAAACAAGGTACTGAGTTATATAGAACATCACAGCTGTGATGATGCCTTGTGGAAATGGAAGAAGTTTAACAAATAAACAACACTGTTTGTTTACAACCTTATCTAAATCAAGGGTATCCAATGTGCTGTTGTTCAGAAAGGAGCATTGGTATGAGACCTTTAGCAAATGCTTTGATGTTCCAGTGGGTTTAGTTTCTGGGGATTTAAGGATATTTTTCAGCACTGTTTCAGTTATATTTTTCCAGCAACTTTTCAACATATGGAGGAAAATAGACATAATTTTATTTGTCAAATTTTCCTAGAAGGATATGACCTGCCACAATTACAGGTCCAGTGCACTTACCACATGACAGCAGCCACAGGGCAAATGGTTTGACACAGTGAAAACTAATGTCATCACACTTGAAAAGCAAGTGTTTCATTTTTGTTACAAGAATCAGAACACAGAAACATTATATCAACACAGTTGTTGGATTCAGATTTCCAGAACATATATTGACATCAATTAAACTCCTCATCATTCATGTTCATTAGCAAGGTGACACTAGAAATTATATATTCAAATACAAGGGAAGACTTTTGACACAGAATGGCCATTAGATTAATTTTCTATGTAGTTGTAGGAAGTAATCAAAATGAGAATGATGTTATTTAAGTATTATCAGCTTTGTCTATAAATACCCAATGGAACCATCAAGTCAAGAATTCATAAAAAAATTCAGCTCAACTTATTCCATTTATTTCCTTTTTGTCATTGCTTGCTATCATGAGTTATGGTCACATTTCAAATGAAAAAGGACTCAGAAATAATGTTCTCGATGCTAAAGACACAGAAAACTGTGTATGGCTTAATGAAGTAATTCTGTCCAACAAGTACAGAAACATATTCTTCATTCCAGATGCGTTGGTATAAAGACTGACTAGTCCATTACATTAATGATTCAAAACAAGCACAACTTAAATACAGCCATTTGCAAAGCCCTACACTAAATAGAATAGGGACAATGTATTGTATAGTAGTAAAAAACAAATTGAATGTTACATAAGAATAATGACAAATGCCTGAATAAAAGTGGTAGCTCTATATGAAGGCAGGGTGCAAAAAAACGACAATTTGCCGGTCTAGACCGAATTTCAACGCCTCAAACTGATTTGAGCAGCAGAAATGGGTTAAAAAATCAGTCTATAAATGAGCTATAAATGTTCCATAAATTTCATAAAATTTGGTCAAGATGCCTGCAGCGATCTTTTGGTAATCCGATCTATGGTAATTAGTCCAAACACGTGGTCACATGTAAACTGGTTCTCATTGACCTGTCTGTACTTCGGTGTACAGCAACATGGAACGGGAACCAGTTTATGTTTACAAGCAGACGATTTTACTCGTTTAACTCTAGAACAATTCTAAAAGTTAATCGAACATGCAAGAGATTTATTTACGTGAACATCAGCTGCATGGAGTTGTCTCACGCGACGATCTTCAAATCTGTACTTAAATTGACATTTAAAACATTGACATTACGATAGTCAGAAAGCCTTGCCCGATCATGAAGTAAAGTAAACATTAGATGTGAATGAACTTCGCTTGATTTACTCTAGAACAGTCCTGCATGAACCTACACTGTTCTGTAATACTTTTTCGTGACCCTTACTGAATTTAGAAATTGTTCTTTGTAGCTCGTGTTTTTATTTCCAAGGGTCTAATAATACATACTGGAGCATAATAATTTGTTTTAATGATTTAAAGTTAGACTGTCACTCATATATTACGATAAACTGCGATGCTGCACGTTTTTAAGAGTGACAACTTACGTTTAGGTACTGAACTTTAAGGTGGGGGTACATTTTCGCCCAAAAATTGGGGGGCGACTCTGGACCGATTTTGATTTCAACTTTTTATGCACCCTGTATGAAGGTGTTAGGTTACATTACAAGCATATATATCAAACACATTATTTCAAGTTGTTTTAATAATAATTCTATGAGACTTGTAGATAATTTAGACAGATATTCTGATGTGATTTTTTCGTGACAACAAATGTTTTAATCAATAAAGTTACGGTTTTATCTGCTTAAGACTCTTGAGAAGATGAAGTAATGTATTAAACATGAAATATTAGTATATCGCATGATGGAAATACCATAGAAGGTAATGAACCAACATAACTAATAGTTTTATTTTACTAAATTAACCAAAGTGAAACTTAACATGGTTTTTGGTATGTGCTTTAGCAACTAACTTTCAAAATTTTCATTAGTAACTTAGCTTTGACAAAATTATGCTTTTGTAGCTCAGCTAGGAAATGTGCTTTTGGTGCTTTGACATATGCTTTGGTAATTCAGCTTTGACATGTTGTTGTAGCTTATCTTTGACATGTATTTTGGTAACTTGGCATGGACATGTGTTTTTGGTAAACTGTCTTTGTCATGTGCTTTATGCAACACATCTTGTAATATATACTTTGGTCACTCATCTTTGACATATACTTCAGTAACATCACATTGACATGTACTTTCAGTTACATGTCAACGTAACTTTGACATGTGCTTTCAGTAACTTAACTTTGACAAGTGCTTTGGTAACTTAACTTTGACATGAGCTTTCGGTAACTTTTCTTACATGAAACTTTTGTAACTTCGAAGCTTGGACACAATTACTTAGCATTAACTTGTCTTTTTTGCAACAGTGTATGATGGAAGCCTGTGATAATGACTATGCAGATACAAAACAATATTTCATTGTAAAATGCAATTTATTTCAACCCATACTTGCGTAATATTTATACTAAAAATTGACAGTAAAGAGCATTTCAAACCAATACGACATGACATTTATTAGACATAGTTCCATCTAAGAGGACATGTTTAAGAGCAATGAAAAACCCACTACATCATCATTATAACCAATGTCTCAGAACACACAAACAAGATAAGATGTTATACATGATTTATTGTTCTAATGATTCTGTGAAAACAGTCCTAATCTGTGTACTATATCAGACAAAATATCTGATTTAGATGCTGTGAATTGACCATTAAGATAGAAACATTAGTACTGGTTAAATGTCATGGTATTAGCCTTTTCTCATCCCTATTTGTAAGACATTGCCAACACGTTTCCACTTGTTGAGTGAATCAATCACAGGGGGGAGGGCAAAGGACTACATACACAATTTGGTCAGTCGTATCTTCAGGAACAAAATGTGCATATCCAGGTTTTAAGCCGGATGTTATATCTGGAAGAACATTAAAGTTCTTACTGAGCTAACCAAGATATACCCTCCTCCCCCACCCCCCAAAAATTACTGGTATAATCCAATAGAACAAGACTAGTGAACACATATCGAGGGTTCAATGCAACAGTGTTGTAACTCATATTGAAATAAGAACAAGTTACGACAGTGTTGCACTGAGCCCTCGATATTAATGTTGCCAAGCCAGATTTCTGTCTATACGGTCAAATATGGGTATGAATTAATCATTTCTTGATTAAATGAAAAACACTACATACATTTTGACAATAAAGTATGCATCGATTTAACATACATAGTAATAATGTCAAAGCTTTTTGTAAAATCAAGAAAAAAGGGAGGAAAACAGGTAGAGCATTTGACCTCGATTTGAAGGCTATGTGCTAGAATAAACCATATACATCATATTCCCTAAAACGGACATAACAAGTCAGCTGTCCAGGGTTCAAGGTTATAAAACTTAAGATCAGTCTCCGATTGTAAATCTCATAGCTTGTATTTTAATGCTTCTTACTTAATTACAATCAGACAATAATGATATTATTGATACATTAGTCTGACAGTGTAATTGATCTGTATAAGTGTTAAAACTGTAATGAGCCTGATCTCTATCTTTTGAACCATATAATACTGTTATTAGCTATAATACAGTAATGTAATTTAGATTTAAGCTTGGTTTCTGTTCTGTTCTGTTTTGACTTTGACTTGTTCAAGCGTTTTAAAACCTTTGGGCCAGGTACCACCCCTGTCAAAAAGTTATTCATGCTTCATGAACTATTCATGAAGTGAGCAAGAATAGTTTAATCATAATTTATGAATTCCATTCAAAGCGGCAGTGAACCCCATAATGCACACATGAAGTATAAGGAAGTATCAACATTGAAGAACATGATATAAATATAAAGGGAGGTAATCCATACATATATTAATACTAATCAGCACTTGGTTATCATCCTTGTATGAGTGAACAAAGGGAGATAATGCATACAGGTTTGTTTACTTCCATATGAAGAGTTAAGCTTCATGCAGAAGTAACTGCTGGGGAGATTGCCTACAAAGTGTCCACTTGATAATACTATAAGACATTCACAATCACAGGGACTGTTTCATTGACCGTATTTGATTTATCAGAATATACAAGCATATAATTGTTTTAAAGTAAAAAGGTCAAGTCACCATAATAAATAACACAACAGGACCAGATCTGATTTTCATCCCAAATATTTACAGGATTCAAATAAGTTTAAGTTCATTACGTCTATTTTTAGTGGTATTTTAGGAAAAATAGTTTATTATGCGTCTATTTTTAGTGGTATTTTAGGAAAAATAGTTGCATAATAAAGGACATTACATCAGCTTGAATTTCCACAATGGGTTTAGTGCTGTACTGTATAAATTTCAAATTACCCAATTTTTTCAGAGAATCAAGTGTTGGGGTTTTACTGTCCAACAAAACAATGTAGGGAGATTACTAGAGTATATTTATCTTCACAGAGAAGAGTAGTGGTTCAGAGATTTCTGCAGTTTTCTACATTGGCACACCTGTAAGTTACTAGGAAAATTCTAATGTAACAATACATTAATTCTGACTTCAGTGTTTGCTAGAAATAGTATTGTTATTATTGTACCCCCAACTGTAAACTGGCAGGGAGTTATCATTATGAAGTTATACCCAGATTGAAGAACAAGACCCATACTATGAAAATACATTATTTTTATCTCCTTCATAATAAATACAGCAATGTATAAAATACACACATTTAATTTTTATGACAGATCTGGAAATAACACATTATATCCAACAGAAAGTAAGGAAATACAGAAGATTACTACTATAATCTTAACTAGGTACATTGATGGTAAGAATTAATTTCCTACCAGAGTTCAGAGAAATATCACAAGAGGTGAGCTTACAAAAGGTTGATGATTCTGCACAGGAAGGCAGGAAATATTGTTGTGTGTAGAATGTTTATTAATTAAGACTAGAATAATGGCAATGCCACATCACCTGGTATTCAAAAACTCATTATAATTAATAGGAAACTGTAAGCCTTTTTCAGCAATAATGACCTTACCCATGACCCAAGAACACCTAAATAAAAAACAAGGCTAGGTCACTATAATACCTTGTTGTGAATACGTTTTGCATAAATTAACTATTTGACCTAATGACCCTAATGACACGCCCCGATTTAATAACAAGATTATGCTGGGGGGGGGGGGGACAGGGTATGAAAAGTACTGGTAAATGGACTTAAATCAAAGTCAAAATAGGGATCTTTTTTCCTTATTTCTGGAGAAAAATCCAACAAAATGAACAATATAATAGTTCAACACAATTGTAGACTTTTATATTTTATATGCACTTTCATCCAATCAGAAAATATGGCAATCCAACTATAATTCAAGAATGTAATAATCAGGAACTAATTACTTGCTCCTGGTAATTCTCCAATTCATAATAAATTGTTAAATTAGCAGCAAGAAGAACATTATTAAGAAATATCTAAGAAGCTAGATACTCTCATAATGTGTTTATTATTTAGCTAAATTTACTTCCTCAATCAAACTAATAGTGAACTCCTCAGAGAAATCAGAAAACACTGCAGTTAATATCAATCATCCAAAACATAAGACATCTTCAACATAAGTAATTAATTTTAATTAAACCATAAGTTCACATGGTGGCACCATAACGCCTACACTGAGAAACTGTGAAACATGGTGAAATAGGTCAAATAGTCAAGATTTCATGGACTCTTAAATAGAAATGATTGCTTGCATTGTTGACAAAAAAAGAAGCAGACAGACAAAAGATGGAAATGTCCCACAGGTATTAATAGATGATGCCAAGCAATATATGAGTTGCCAAAATTGTGAATTCCTGCAATTATTGACTGACTGACTGACTGACCTACTGATCAAGAGATGCCCGATCTAATATTGCGGCACGGAAGCAAGTCCCAACACCTGATCTAATATTGTGGCACAGAAGCAAGTCCCGACACCTGATCTAATATTGTGGCACAGAAGCAAGTCCCGACACCTGATCTAATATTGTGGCACAGAAGCAAGTCCCGACACCTGATCTAATATTGTGGCATGGAAGCAAGTTCCGACACCTTATCTTATATTGAGGCATGGAAGCAAGTCCCGACACCTGATCTAATATTGTGGCACGGAAGCAAGTTCCAACACCTGATCTAATATTGTGGCACGGAAGCAAGTCCCGACACCCTTATCTAATATTGTGGCAACTACATACACATATCAGCCTTCATGTCGACTACTTTGAATTTTACAGAATGTAGGCTCAATAAATTTTGTAGAAGCCGGGAGCCTATTAGATTATCAAGCTAAACACACAGTAATAACTCTCACTAGAGGGATAATTACCAAGTCAGCAGGAAAGAATATCATTAATAGATACTGGTGCATAAATAATGAAGGTGAACAGCAACTGAGTAATAGAGGAGACTGTTAAGTGGCTGTGTTAGTGCAAGGTGTGTAGTAATTGACATCATTTTGGCACCTTAATTATATACAACCCAACCAGTATTGGAACAAGTAATTATGCTTTACAGCCCCTGCAAAACAGTTATTCGTAGTTTATTAACTATTCATAAAGTATGCAAGAATAATTCAAGAATATTTCATGAACTATTCATAAAGTATGCAAGAATAATTCAAGAATATTTCATGAACTATTCATGAAGTATGTAATAATAATTCAATAAATATTCATGAAGTATGCAAGAATAATTCAAGATATATTCATGAGCTCAAGAATTCCATTCGAAGAGTCAGAGCAAACATGATGCTGTGAATTTTTAATTTGAATCCTTCATCATCTGAGAGACAGCTAGTAAGGAAATTTTGAACCCCTTCTTGACCTATTTTTTTGAAGACATTCAATAATCTAGGTAATGACCAGTAAGCTTCGACTGCTTCATTCAAACAACAAAAAAATTGAGCTATAAATCACAGGTCACTATTTTATTCTTGTTCTGAATTTTAAATGTCAGATTTAGAGCAGGCAAGGTAATAATAAATTAAACAGTAAATTAATAATAAAACATCCGCATGGCATTACATTACAAGGGTTCCAGACAGCATAAACATTAATATGTTACACCAAACAGCCATTACAATACCTTTGTCACTTTGAATCTCAAAGGTAAATTTGCCATGTTTGTCTTTTTGTGTTCAGATCTTAAACCTTTTGTAACAACCCCAGCAATGTAAGGACCAAATTGTTTATATTTTCTCTATATTACAATAGGATAAGACCATGCATGTCCATTTTACACCTGATTTGTTTAGTCTTAAAGGTGTTCTTATAACAAGGTTTTATTGTATTTATCCCATCACTGTCTCTTCAACAATGTATTGGCGCTATCAACTCAATAAAACATGAACAAGTTCATTAAATAATTGATTTATCTAAGAGTGAATTGATGTGTGGAAGACGAATCATTAACCTTATGAACAAGTCAATAATTTTAGCCCACTCTGCAGTTTTTATTATCAATATAATCGAATCAAAACAATTTTATTGTGGGTCCGTCATGTAGCAACCACACTAATGAATGTTATCTGAATATGACAGTGTAATATAGATCTCACAGTGACAGAACAGATTCAGATTCAAAGACAATACAACAATTGTGTGATTATTGACATGTGAGAATAGAATAAACAATTACAATCCATGCTGCAACTGCAGAGAAATCTTGGTTCAAATTCGACATTTTGAGTTTGAACAATATATGTTTTTTTAAAACACAATGCTCCTGCGACCTTGACTTTTGGCCTGCAGATCTGAAAATGCACAGATCCTGTAGAGGTTGTTATGAGGAACCAACACATGAAGTTTGATGATTGTTGGTGGAAGTGGGCAAGTTAAAAGTTTGGTACAAACAAACAGACAGGCCAAAAACAAAATGCCCCAACCTGTCGATACGAGGGCATAAAAACTGCTAATGTAGTTAAGGTAAGTCTATGAAGCAACACTCATGTATGGTTGCCACATTATGCTTTCATTGGATGATTATTCAGCAAAGCCATAGAAGTGACATTCTCCAACCTTACCTAAGTTTCTTCCATGTATAACAAAAGAATACATGCAGTACATTGTCATGCTTGTAATCTGACAAGCTTGACAGGACAGTCTCAACAGAGCTCAAGTCTCAATTTCATCCTTGAAGTTTATTGGTTGAAATAATATCAGTGGGCATGTTTAAATATAGACCAAATGAACTGATGAAATAATTAATGTATCATCTATATATCTTCTTGTTTCATCTTTATAATTTGGGGTAATTTTTAAAAATAATTCTCACAACAATTTCTCTATGGCAGAGTCTCAAGGATCAGACACTTGCTTTCAGCTAGGGACCTCTATCATAACACTGATTTCAGCCAAGAAAATGAACAGAAAATTTCTCTTCATAACAGTGTACACAGAAAAACATGGAACCTCAAAAGTGACTTTCAAGGTACTATCATATTTAGAATAATTAAATAGACTTAAAACAGGTAAATTCATGAAAGTTAATTAGACAGCACAAACAACACACCACACAGCTTACTTTGATCATCAAAGCAGAAATTTCCAGAGGGAAATATGTTACTTTACAAAACCACTAAATTAAGGAAAATCAAAAGCGGAAAAAGAGGCAATAAATGATCTAAGGAATTGTAGGAAATCATGGCAATAATTTTGAGGCAATTCTAGACAAACACAAATGCTTTTCTTGCATGACTTATTCAGGTTTTATTTGCAAATATTCATAAAACGCTATATATGAGAATGTGTCCATGAATATGCCACCAATGCTCATTCACTATCAACCTTTTCATGCCATCCTTTGTCTGAACATTCTTGGATATTATCCATAAACATTTTTACCAAAAAGAATAAATTCAACAGAATGGAAACTTTTTACAATTTAAGACAGGGGAATGGAGAACAAATTCAGCCCAAATCATCCCCAAAAGAAAACAATTCTGCTTTTTATTATCATTAATACCATGAATTATGCATTGTAAGGTCTTTATTTGGATGTTAAGATGGTCAGACAGTTCTGTTAATTTAACCTATATGGTCTAAGAATGAGGTTATATTCACAACAAAAAGCGTAAGTTAACAATATTCTAGAAAATGTAGTTCTACCAACCCCAGTGGGATTCCAGATTACAAGTTGGTGTATTAAAATTACAATACATTTTATTTTTAAGTTGGTGTATTAAAATATAGTAGAGATCCTTGAAATCCTAAGTCACGTGCTGAATAAGAACATCTTATCCTTGAAATCCTAAGTCATGTGCTGAATAAGAACATATTATACATGTACTTGAAATCCTAAGTCATGTGCTGAATAAGAACATATTATACATGTACTTGAAATCCTAAGTCATGTGCTGGAATAAGAACATATTATACATGTACTTGAAATCCTAAGTCATGTGCTGATTAAGAACATATTATACATGTACTTGAAATCCTAAGTCATGTGCTGAATAAGAACATATTATACATGTACTTGAAATCCTAAGTCATGTGCTGAATAAGAACATATTATACATGTACTTGAAATCCTAAGTCATGTGCTGAATAAGAACATATTATACATGTACTTGAAATCCTAAGTCATGTGCTGAATAAGAACATCTTATCCTTGAAATCTTAGGTCATGTGCTATAAATAAGACTATCTTAAGGCTTTCAGTATGTCACTATCACAGAGTGATGATGGAGGAAATATTTGCAAAGGTATAAAAGGAGGAAGCAAGAATAATACAAGTTCATTGAATGTCAGAGAAACTCAAGTCATACAGAAACAGTAAAATGCAAAGAGGCAAATTCAATCAGCATTGCTACATATCAACAGGTTTGACCATAAGGGGCTCATGCATTATGGGATGGTACCAAAATTGTCATTTTGGGAGTTGAACGCCTTGCGTATGTATAAATATGATATTTTGGGTCCATGTGGCCATTCAAAGCCTGAATACACAATCCCAACAATGCGCTATTAGCTCACAAGGGACAGTACAAGGATAACATGGAAAATGATGTTATTTTTTGTCACTTATATATACTTAGATACAAGAGAAGACTGTTAAACATTTAAGGAACTAAGTCCATTTCAGATTCTCATTGCAATATAAACTGTTCAAGTAATTGCAAGCCCAATTTTAAGTTAGAGCCATAAATTGCTTAAGCATAAAATATGTGAGAGACATAAAGTCTTAAAACATTGATTAAAACTGCATTTGCTTCTGGAATAAAAAAAACATTTCAGAATTACAGACTAAAGCACTGTAACATGAGGAAACAGTCAAGATCGAGCATTAAATTCAGACAAAACGTCTAATTATGCTGTTATAACATTTAAGTACAGGGTGTCAAATTCTCTCCTGGCACAACAATTAGAATGAATAGAAGACATTATACAGGCAATGATGAATCACTCAAAAATTTGTAAGACAAGATATAACAATCTTGACATTACTCAGCAATAACCGATTTTAATCGTAACACAATTTCAATCTGAGGAGTTCTACTAAGGTCATCTAATGGATGTAATTGATAGACAAGAAACAGATGACAGTTGGAACACAGAACTGATGGTTTTCACAGTATTATATACTTTTTTCAACTATAACAGACTGGTTTTGCTTCAGAGCATTAAAATGCACATAAAGAGATGTGAAGAACAATGGGTTTAAGATGACTGAAAGATGCAGAGGGGACAAGAAGGAGGCTGTGCAGCCAGAATTTACGATCTGAGAAAGTAGGGATGCAAGAAGACTTCTAAGAAGGTAAAAACAAGGATTCTGAAAATAAAAGTTTACAGAACTAAGACCTGTTTCAACCAGGGAAGTGATTGCATTTACACTAGAAGGCGGGGTATCTTCCAATCTAGTAAGACCCATCATTTTTTGGCAGATCTTGACCAGATGTGAACATTTAAAAATATACCGAGTCTGTAAAGATAAAATCTTCTAATCAAGGCAAAACAACTCTGTAAGATCTAAAAACTGTTAGTTTCTGGTATAATCTCATTAAAAAAAGGGTAGGTGAACTGGTGTTTTATTTTTGTTTGCTGTTGTTTTGCTCTTGAAGCATATGTGGAAAGTTTTATGAAAGAGAAAGTGAGAAAGTGGACTTTCCTTCTAAAACATCTATAGTTGTGGAAGAAAATTACGGTAGGTTGGATAACCAGAAACAATATTTTTTATGCCTTAGTGTACACTTGCACAGCGAAATGACATTATAATCATCTGGTGGACAAAAAATATAGTGAATAAGTTGGGGGGGGGGGGGTCAATATACTGTCACTATATTGTTTTGCTGAGCCCTGATTTTTAACCTTTAAACAAACTTACCTACTATTGTAATTGCTAACAACAATGTTCTGTATTTGAAGTAAATGAACTTACCTGAAAATAGAAATTAGACATATTCAATACAGAGATAATAATTGATATAAGAATGTTCTATTAATGAAAAATAAACAAAACAATGTATTGTATTAAACAGTGCATTGAATATTCAAACAAGGAGAATTAGATAAAATAGTAAAAAGGTGCAAAATTTTGAGTATATTACAACAGAGGAGCTCTGTGAGGGTAAACCACAACCAATGACGAATACAGCGCTGTTGTGCACAATACATGTCACCTGAACATTGGTGTTTTTAATTATACACAACAAAACACTGCACTCCACTCTACGTGGCTTGTGATAAATTCAAAATATGACGACAGAGCCACACCACAATAAATTTTGTTTCTACAGATTTTTTTTATAAAAAAATTTGAGTCGAGCAAATGAAAAATTAATCTAAATATTAATTTTTCATTTTGTGAAAAATAAGAGCAACGAATCCTGACAAACAGGAGATCAATTTGGTTTGACCAAACTATATAATACAACACATAGAAAAACAATGTCTTATCATGGCAAACATCTGTGTCAAGTTTGACACATGACCTCAATAATACAAAGAATGACATTGAACTCTGAGCTATTGACACTTAGTCCTCATTATGGAAAACGTCTGTGCCAAGTAATTTAAAAATTCGCTGGTCAACATTTTGGCCAGCTAATTTTCCTAACATCATAATAAATGACAGAATAAGGTAAATATAAATTGGATCAAACGACTTGAAACAAACAGACAAACACCAAACTACCATGTGACACACAATGTCCAGATGAACATAAATAAATAACAAGATGCAAGTAACTATGGTCAATGAATCAACATACACAGATATGTTTTACTTTATCTAAGGAAATCAGTTAATTAAGAGTAGAAACAGTTCAGAAAAAAAGTTCATTCATTCTTGCACTAGAAACTGATTAAAGAATAGATTATCTAGCGAAAGTAATCATCTGGTTTTTTTTTTGGTTGGATCAAATACAAAATACATCAAGCACTCAAGAAAAAACCAAAGGCTAGTATCTCCAACAAATGGATTTTTAAACCGAAAAGGAGCATTATGGAGTCTTAATTAGTTCCATGATTTGGAATTTGAGAATCAAATGAATATCAAAGTAATGAAGTCTAATTCTTGAAGTCCTCAATAATCTAGACGTATGGAATTCCCTCCCAGCATTAAAATTATGCATACATTTATGATCTGCAGAAGTAGATCATGATTGATTGGTGTTGTTTTATAGCGCATCAACAACTAATGGTCATGTAGCGTGCATATAAATAAAAGGAAAGCAATAGGTATATAGCATGTAAAAAGGATAGTATATTAGTAAGAAATAAAGGGTAACTGATATAAATTGGTTAAAATCTATTTGTAGTGAAAAAAAAGAGTATATGAGACTAATCTCATTTACATTGCGTTATATAGTGTACATAGTTAAAAGGAAGAGCATAAAAAAGGTATCACAGTTAATTGTATTGTCTGATTTCTTATATGTAATCAATAAAGATTTCAGGCCTGACAGTTTCATTATCATAGTGGTTCAAGTCATTTTGTTTTTTAGAAGGGCTAGAATTCGTGACTACTTTTCAATGCTGTTTTAAGACAAACAGTCTTAATATGTGTGGCCTTTATTGACAGGTGGCCTTTGTTTGGGTATTGTTTTGTTTAAAATAATCAACACTTGGTTTTAGACTAATGGCCTTTATTTGAAGGTGACCACTAATACAGATTTGACTGTATTATTATGTATGTTCATTACAATGTTTTAGTGACATGTCATTCTTCAGGTAGTATGCGACCTTTCCTTGACATCATGGGTCAAAAATCGAATTTTCTCCAATTGTTCTGAAATTTTACACACTGATTGTATAGCATGTTCTTCGATTTTTATTCGTTTTATTTTTTCTGTTTTCTGACCCAATTCTTAGCAACGCCACGATGAATGTCAGAGGTGTAAAATCGAAGGACATGCTATACTATCATTGTGTAAAATTTCAGAACAATAAGAGAAAATTTGATTTTTGACCCATGACGTCAAGGAAAGGTCGCATACTACCTTAAAATATCTTAAACTAACTGCAGAATTAAATGCATCCATCAACAAAAAAGTTGCTAAGAAAATTGCAGCCTGGAGCTTTAATTATGAAAACACAAACAATTTGGAAATAGTGTGACATTCTTGAGACAATTTTCAATTTCACCTCTAGCAAATGTTGATGGATTGACAACAGTTACTGATTCACAGCTTTTGTAATTCAAGTTGTTATATGCTGTAATTATCAACTTCCTTGATGTTCAATTTAATCTTCATGCCACATCAAAATGGTTACTCATGAATGTACACTTCTATTTTTTTTTATCTATTTCAAACATGATTTGGACACTACTATAGATAAAGTTATAAAATATCAAACAAGCTTGTAATTGAGATAATACCCAGTACTAGATTTCACTCAAAAAAGTGTCAAATAAGCATGCAATACCGTTTCTTCAAAACTCTTTTGAGTAGCTATTACAGTATTTCAGCACCTTTAATTCCCATAATGCAAAGCAAATAATTCAACACATACTTGTTATTAAAGTTTAGAATTGCTTTTATTATAAAATTTTGAATACAATTCATGCTTGTCACGTCTCATGCATTCAGATCTAGAATCACACCCATACATTCAATAGACAAAACCTGACAACTTTTTTAGGTACATCTATCATTAGATTACCCTACAGTAGCCATCATACAATATTGGCAATTACTATGTTTACTTTTATGTTTAAAATGAAACAGCAATGTCCCTTTTTCTTATTAATTTACATTTAATATCTTATCTAAATTTTGAGAAGTAGGAGAAACCATGAGCAAAAACGATGACCTATTTAAGATTTGTCCATTTCATGACAGCCAAAATTGTAAATTTTTTAAATGCGGTTCAATGGGACGTTCAATGGGACACCTAGGGCCAGGGTTAAATTTGACAACTTTCCAATTTTTAACTTTGGAGGAAGACCCACATGTACATCTGAGTAGAACCATGGACTGACCTTCCCTAAGGAAGCAGGACACATGTAAAATTAGGTTCCAAGTGGGAACAGTAACAGAAAAGGGGCTAGTGATTACCTTGTCACCAGACCATAACCACGTGACCAAGGAGGCCCCCGAATCTGTAAAATATAGTTTCACTGTAAGGTATCATTCACCTCCGGGGAGTATCGTCCCCCATCCCCAAGGACGGGCAACACCCCATCATTTCAACCACAACATCACCCTGAGAGGCCTTGACAGCCATGTTCAACCATTGACAAATACACTGTTATTTGGATGCAATACAAAAATTGACAAGCAATCTTGTAATCAATAAATAGCCTGCTTGCGTAAAACAACAACAAACATTTTATTTGCTCTGATTTAATCAGAGACTCGAAACAGGATGGCTTTAATTTCCTCATTGGTTATTTTCCCGTACTTAGTAACAAGAATATGAAACAATAAAACAAAACGCAGTCTCATTTGTCAATGATAAAACAACTTGACCAACGTTTCAATACACACATCTTTAACAGACGTCACATTCAACAAATAGCCTGAACAAATCCTAATAAGGGAGAATTGTTTTCCATGTCAATCACTGGCCCTAGACAGCTTGTCAATTTGTTCTCAGGAACTCGTAAATATAGAAAACCCTCAAACTCTAAGTTTAACCTTGACCTTTAAACACTGGAGCTATGTCTCAATCTGCTGCTGTCTATTTAATTAAAGGATATAATTACCAGTAAAGAAAGAAAATGCAATAATTACAGTCTGTTATTCTAAGTACCAAGCTAAACTGCAGCAGACGACACATGACATTTACAGAAGAAAGACAGAGAAATGTTGACATGCTGATCTGGAATTTCAGATGTAAGAGTGAAATTGACATGACAACTGTCAATCAAACATAAAACATGGCATGTCATTAGGAGACGTGGGATTAGAGGGTGAAATTGACGCGTTAACACTCAATCAAACAAAACCTGAAGCAAGTCTGTGATAACCGACTTCAGGGAAATGAAATGCAAACTAGAATGCTTCAAGGCTCAAGAAAAATGTTAATATCATCATGTCAGGTGAATATTTTTCCATTATTCTGTGTAGTGAATTAACAACTAGTATTGTGTAGCAGTATTGTATATAGTATTTGTATGGCAATAAAAGGAGGAAAATTATGTACTCAATGCATGCAGTGCTCAAAACCATGACCTCGGCTTGCAGGTCAGACACTCTACCAACTGAGATAATAGGGCTGCCAATTTATTTATATAATAAACATTATATATTACATATGTACATGCCACAGCAAAAATAAATTGATTGTGATATCATTAACAAATGTACTATTTATGTTACTGCTACAAGCCTACATTTATTACAAACCTCAACTTCTTGCTCATGTTTCATTACAGTCTTTATTTTCTGCACACTATTTTATTTTTCCATTCATAACCCAGTTATTTGAAATTTAGTATTGTAACAAAAAGAAGCGTTTTATACATACTGATTTGATTAATTCTGATACACATCCAATGAATATATAAATATAGTAAAATTTGAGTCATGAAATTTGTTCAGGATATCAAATTATACATATATATTTTTTATAGCCATATAATATCTATACATCAGATTCAATTGCTACATAGCATCAATATCTAACCACTTGAATTTATAGATTATGTTGTTCAAACTGCATTTTGTGTGTTTGTTGTTTTTTGTTTTTGGGGGAAGATGGTATTATACATGTATCACTTTACATATCCAGATATGTCATCATGCTGCCAAATGACACATTAGGAAGGGCGTTCTCCTGGGGCTGGCTGATCTGGCGTTTTTCTTTCCGTTGGTGGCTAGATGGTCTTCTGAGGAGTTTGTTGACTCTGGGGACTACAACATCTCTCCATGCACTTTCAGGAGTCACCTCTGGGAAGTAGAAGTTGACATATTTCCTAATAACATTCTTTCTCAGACTACATAATTCTGACTTCTGAAGCTTACCGCCTCCATACAAGTTAAACTGAAACCTTAAATTCGCTACCCCAAACAGTTCCGGGAAGATCCTTTGTGTAAGTTTGGATGCGAAGTTTCCTGAGTTTGTCGAGTCTTCTTTCATTTTCCACAGTTCGCATTTATCAATCTTACAGTTGGTTGGAAAGTCCTCAGTCATGATTTCATGTGGATCATTTGATACCGTTGTTGTTGGTGTAGCTTCATTGTTATGATGTAATGGCTGTGATTGTAGTGGTGGTTGTGGCTGCACATCAACAGTCAAGAGTCACTCAGAATTTTTTCCAAATTTAACTGTGGATGAAGATCCAAGGTGTACGCCTGCAGCTGGGTAACAAGTAAAATAATCTGGTCTCAGATTGGGTTTGAACTCACAGTAGTGAGAGGCTATTGATTGCTAGTCAGAGACCAATACCACTTGGCCATGTATGCCCCTTCAAACTGTTAGATATATATAACGTAACTTGATGTGAGTATTGTTACAATAATTGACTTTCTACTACTTATACCAAATTTTAAACATACTGATTAAGGGACACAACTCAATGCTGACTTCAGAAAATCAAGATTTTCAAAATTCACAATATACCACAAATGCAATTGCCTACTGGACTGCACTTCAGTGCTGTTCTAAACCTATATTGACCTTGACCTTGAAACTGGACAATTTTGAGATTTTAAACATTATTTTGCCGAAATACAACAACTTCAGTGTGACCTGCAGTCGCACACTGGCGCTGTTGGCAGTGAAAGTGTTCAAACTCTTGATAAATACTTATTTTCTTTTTATGACAATAACTATAGAATTAATATACATATCTTAGTATTGAAAGAACTCAAATAGGAAATATTTTCCATTTGATGCATTAAGTACTCTTGTTACTCTTCTTTGAGGAGGTAAGGAAATTTTCAAACATCGCAAAACTGAACTTCACATCACAAAGTTACTCTTTATCTTTGATGAATATGTATTTTTAATGTGAATTTTAGATCATTGCATTCATGAATATATCAATGTTTTATGTCAGCTTATGTTTATTATGCTTTTCAAGAATAAAGGGATCAATACATTGCGACAGAATGCAGATGGTGTCAACTAATATTTCATATATTTATTGTAAGAAACAGAAAAGGTATAATCTAGTTAACAGAGAAATTTCCCATTTATATAACATTATAAGTCCAAAGGTCAAACAATGTTGGATGATATGGGTGCATTGGAAATGGTCCATGGCATTAGACGAAATAGTAAAATCAACTTAACCTTGGACCAAGAGGAATCACTATATGCTCCCTGCTTTATAAGATACCAAGGGTTGGGGGGGATGAAAAAACTATTAATGGAATGTAATCTATGTGTCATCAGACATATTATTTGATTTCATATGCAGTCTTAATGATGAAGAGAAAAAAATATATGGAAATGTAAACCATCTCAGACAGGCTACATTAAAGACTTACAAGCTATAAATCTTCACAATTCAATCTGTAATCATATACATCTTAAATCAGATGATTCTCTATAATCATTCTTTTAAGAGCATCTCTCCTATTTCCCTTTAGACGAATAGCTTTTCCCCTAGGCTTTCAGAATGAACATAGAATCATAAAGATTACCTTTTACTTCAGACAAAATTCCGTTTTTACTTATATTGTAGATCATAGGAAGTCATAATCAGAAACAATCAATATATCAAAGTACTGAAAGCACTCCCAGGAACTGAACTTGCATAGTCTTGTACTGCAACATGGAATGGGAACACTTGTACGGCAGATGTTGAAAACATAATAACAGTCAAACATGTGAACAAAGGTCACAATTGGGAAAGACAAAATGTGACCTTTATTTTCAAGTGGCCTTTTTTTGGAGGTCATTTTGTTCTAAATGATTAATGCTGTTTTTTTCCACAATGGCCTTTATTCACAAGGTGGCCTTTATTCTGAGGTGACCGCTAACATAGGTTTGACTGTACTTTGATCCAATCCGAGCCAGTAACAGCTATGGAAAGATGAATTATCGTTCAGTTTCTAAAAATTAGAATTACAAGGTTGCCAACCCAATAAGGCAGAGCCGGGTGATTTTTGTGAAAAGGTAAGAAAGGGGCTTATTTATCTGTTGTTTACAGCTAATTGACAGCTATGGTCATTTCAGAGTCACCCAAGAGAGAGGGGAGAGAAGATACAGGAGAACGAGGTAGTTATATCTTTACTCTTATATCAAATAGTTTTTCCTGGTTCTCAATCGTGCCAGGTGTAAAGCACCGATACACGCCTCATTCTTTTTCCTGTGATTTTCTAGACCATTATTTGGCACGGTAGTTAGGACACTGGAAAAGCAGCGTCCCAGAGAAATTCAAAAGGCGGAGCCGAAATCAAACCCACAACATTTTGTGTAGTAGTCCAGCACGTTACCAGTTGACCACCAATCACTCCAAGAAAGGAGCTTAACTCTAGTTAATTATCTTGATTTCTGAAATCTTTCATTCTTTATTACCATAAATAGAAGCACTGAGTTTATGCTGCAGGAAGAAATGTATTGATGGTGTAAGTAATTCAATACAAGTTCAGTAAATTATTGTAAAGTTCAGGCGAACTTTGATGTCTCAGTTCCATAAGGTAACAAAAAATTGACATCAATGAATGATACATAACCATGCAACACTGTGAATGTTTAATTACAATGTATACATTTCAGAAAGATGTTAAACAGCCACAAAAAAACTTCAGCTAGAATTAATAGATTCAAACATTTTTAGTATAAGTATAAGGGTTGGCAAGATACTTCAGTTAAGAAACTGTTATCTCAGCTAAGATATGTCAGACTCTATGAATTAATCATGTAGTTTAAGTTATTAGGATCCTAACTCACAAAATTATCATCATCAGATTTTGTAAATGTTTATAATTTTTATACATAAAAGGATTTACCGTGAGATTTTTCAAAAACAATGAGATTCCTTTGAGTTATTTCCCTTTTAATTTTGCATTGAAGTCTATATGGGAGTAATCCATTTTTCAAAGATTAAAGACAAAGGAACATCCACTTCAATCAAACTCATGGTAAAAAGATGCAATTACACAATATCAGTATAAAATAATAAATAGAGGATATTAAATGCGTGTGGATTCCGTATTGAGGAAATCTACATGAATTTGATATTTTTTTTATCACATACCTTGAAAATACGGTGAAAACCAACATACCTGTTTGACATTGCTACTAATAACAAAAGAGTGACATATGCGTAATAAGGGTTTTTAATCAGGAGCACAAGAAATAGTTCCATTATGAAACATCATAAATAATAAATACATGTATGTGAACATATCCTACGATATAAACTGTGCCTTAGCTTACTCAAATTGTTAAAATCAATTCAATATTACTCATGTGAAATTATAAATTTTGCTGACCAACAGCGTAGGAATAAATTCATGTGAATCGGCTCATTTGCATATTATATGCACGGCCGTGCCATATCGTTTTTTACTGCACGACCAAAATGGCACATGTATGTGATAAAGAACAAGAGGGCCACGATGGCCCTTTATTGCTCACCTGAGAACAAAGGCCAATATTTAATGACCAGGTAATATCGTTTCACTCTTGTAAAACTCATTTTTACGTAGATTTTGAGATCAAAACCAACCATGAAGGTATAATACTGTTAAACAAGCTAAAACATAGCAAATTTTCTAATCCAAGGGCCCATAACTCTTGAAGATGTGGTCCGATACCGCCTATAATCGAACTTAGCCGAGACATTGTGGCCATATACATTGTGAGCAAGTTTAATCACGATTCGTTAAGAGCTGCCGTTGCTAGAATGTAAACAAACTAATTGTGGACGTACACCGGACATTCAACGATACTAAAAGCATTGAGCAATTACATCATAAAAATTGGTAGTTAGGATCCTAGTACCTTAAGTTCGTTGAAGACATTATGTAAACTTACAACTTAGAAAAGAGTACAGTTCAATTACTGGAGCAAATTGGTGAATCTTGGTCTGACAAGCAACAGATGTTTAACTTAAGTATCAGTATTTATAGAAAATAAACAAGTAGTTGATTTCATCTAAACACATGCAAGGTATTTGCAGGAAACTAATTTTTTATGCAACCAAATGACTACAAATTGAGCTTAACTGTGCTTCTAACACCTTCTGATTCTTCCTTAATTTTTTTTAATCAGAAATAGAGTTTAAACTTCACACACAGTTGTCTAAAAGGTACTCCATGGAAGATTTATTTGAAAACATGTGCAGGTCCGTAGGAAGTGATTTTAAATTGGGGGAGGGAATAATTTTTAGATTTTGGCTGACAACAGGAGGGGCGGGAAGAAGAATTTCACAGAGCTTGTTTTGATTACCATTACAGCCGAAATCATTAGGGGGATGGGGCTAAGCCTCCCCCTGTTCCTACGGCCCTGGAGTGCCAGTGATGTTAGAAATTTTGATTAGTACAATAATGTACTAAGTAAGCTATGGAATGTCAGAGCAAAATTTATGAAGAACATCAAATCCTTCCTGTCGACATAAAAAATGTACTTAGGCTATCAACTATTGAACATGGATGTAGAGTAATGTATTTAATAGCGAATTAAAACAAGACTTATCTTCTATTAAGAATCATATGATATCGTGTTTGCCTATTAGCATTGGAAAAGGTAACAGAATCACCAAGACAACATAAGACAAATTAAGAAATTCCGTAATGGAAATAATAGCAAAATTAAGGAGCTTTTAAGAGATCTTATGAATTATTTAAACATTAGAAGCCTACATATATTCATTTAGTTGCTGATACACAAAAATACCATATACTTCGCAATAAACCCACCCTTGGGGGGGGGGGGGGGGCGTTACATTATACAGAATTAATTTTCAATTTGCCTGTCATTGTTAGATTGACTTTTTTAATTACACTGAGGATAATTCTTTAATTCATGTATTAGAGACTGATTGCATTTTTGGCGATCGATACACCTAGCATGCTTTTCCTGGACGGTATTCTGACCAGTACACCAGTACTATCTTACTCTTCCATAAGGAACTGTTGACTTCTCCACATGTACAGGAAACATTGGGGACAAATTTTCACGGAAAGGTATGACCTGCTTCAACTTGGAATCGAACTCGGATCACCGGGTTACTGGATATAATTGCAAACATTTTCAAAGTGTTTAATTATGTTGAAAATTTGTTCACTTTTCTAAGAAAGAGGGAGGGGGGGGGGGGGGGGGGGGGCATTCATTAGAAAATGTTTAGTATATTTTGCTCTAGTCAGCAAATGTTTAGCATTTACTAAGTGGAATATTGAACAGAACAATATTGCATATTCATTACAAACAAAATAGCATCTCTTTAAATTAATAATTCAACGAGGTTTTAACTCACTGTTTATACCTAAAAAGTGTCATATACCCACTACATTCACACAAAAGAAGATATAATCATTTCATGAATTATGCAACAAAACATGACCCTCCATACTTCTACTACATAAACTCATAGAATTTGTTCAAAAAATGATGTTTATGCACCTTCGTTAATTTCGACCCGGCCCTGAGATTATAAAACAATGAGATCAGCCTCCAAGCTCAAATATCATATTTTATCTTCTTATGCGTTTAAGTTAATCATGATCAGACAATAATGTTATTATTTATACATAAGCCTGAAAGCACAATATATCAGATCTATCTTTTTTAAACCATAACAATTTGTGAGTGAAATTGAGATTTGAGATCAGAGACTGTTCTCAAGTGTTATAAGCTAGAGGCTTTGTCTACTTGTGTCTTGCTAATAGAGAGATTTTTACATAACTTTCACTGATCAAATATGTATGTGTCAATGAAATACTTGGTTAAAGGACAGTGCTTAACACAGGTAAAATAATCCAATTATAAGAGTCTCATTAAGTATGTAATTACCTACATAATATTCTTTTGTATGATTAATTTAAGCAGCTAAGCCAAGGAGTAAATATGAAAACTGTTCTATAGACAAATATGTATCAATTGCTACAGTCTTAAATACTTTGTGCCACAATTGACTGTATCAATACCAACAAGTTTATTTATCTGTACCTTAGAATGTATCTCTGTATCTCTATAACATAGAGTATATCTCTATAATTTATGACTGTATCTCTACAACAAATAATGTATCTCTTAACTTATACTGCATCTCTGTATCTCTATAACATAGAGTGTATCTCTATAACTTAAGACAGTATCTCTATAACATAGACTGTACCTCTATAACTTACTGTATATCTATAGCTAAGGCTGTAACTCTATAACTTACAGTAAAGAAACTAATCCAATGTTTAGGGTTCAACATAAATGGGATCCTGTGATCCCAAGGAAGCCAAATTTTCTGAAGGGACTCCTAGACATATCAGAAAGGAATCCCATCAAGACTCCTCAGTTTCGAGGTAGAAAATCTATAGAGACCCAAAATCAAACAATTAGAAAAAATATGTTTGGGAAGGATTCCTGAGTTAAAGGAGGGACTCCATAATTCTAAATCCAGTGAATCTGGTCGGGATTCCCGACCAAAAAGGTTAGTGTCAAACCCTGTTTATAAATCTGTAACAACATCCATATCAAGTTTATCAATCCTGGTCAACATTTCACTTGATACAAAAAAAGCAGAATAAACAAAAGGTTGTTTTTAATATGCAATCAGATTGTACAAGATAAGATTTTATTGAAGCAATATAATTTCTAGGGTTATTATACAAACTGACATAATAGACCAGTCCCCTGGCAATTAATTGATCATTAGGGCACTTCTACCTTTTATAAATCAATAGCAAAGCTTCTCCATGGCTGCATTATGACCATATATAGCCGTATAGAAAATGTCTTTATTTCATAGTCATATAACATGACACTTACTTTAAATCATGCACAGTCATACTAAATAAGAAATAAAAACCTAATAATAGTCTTGTAATAATCAATGTCTTGTAACTATCATGGAATCCATGCTTATTGTACACTGTCAATTTCTTTATCAACAATTGAAGAGGAATGAGTCAATTCAGTTTGTTTTGTTTGTTTGAGTTTTACGCCCCTTTTCAACAGTCAAGAGTCATATGAGGCGGACAGTTCACCTAACCATCGTTCCAGGGAAGAACCAGTACTAGACTCCCATCCTCCGTAAGCATGCAACTGCCTACTTTCTCACATGAAGAGACATGGTTGGTAGCCCAGCTTGAACCTACAACTGGCAATCAGTGAGAGGTTACAGTGATATGAAGTCAGTGACCATAACCACTCAACTACATAGGTGAGTTAATTCAGAGAAGATAAAAATGACTTGCCTCAAGGAACAGAAATCAACAACATAAACAATTCATCTGTTTTACCTATTGTTAAAAGCTACAGAAGGTATTTATCCCTTGAATGACGGGTTGATCCCAAGGAGATATTTAGGGAAAAGGCGGACCCAAATCGTCTCGAATCAAGTCAAACGCACTAATCACAGGACCACAGCCAAAGGAAATCAAAGCACTAAGTTTTTCTACATCCGCCATGCAATTGTCAAACATGTTCCTGTTCCATGCTGCAGTGCAAGTCTACGTTCAGTTTAAATGGGTACTACCAGTTCTTTGATTAAATAAACAATAATGAACATGTTACTAGAAACAAACATTTTTGTTCTGCATGGTTACAGCCTATACTGAAAATTTACTTAATGTTGGTCAGAGGCACCAGGATGTTCCCATCTCATTGCATGGCATACAATGTCACAGAAACTGACGTCCCAGCAAGATGATAATTAGCACAGATCTAATGATGTTCTTTCTATTTTCTGCAAACCAGACAACTACATTTCGTAAGTAATGGCTTCTTGAAACAAACAAACAGATAAATCAGGAAGAGAAAAGACAGTGGCCACCATAAAATGTCCATGAATTAACCATGTCCAACATGGCTCAGGTTTTATATTGTTGCATGGTTTTACGTTTCTAATAGGGGATAAACATCACTTTCAAAATTCACTCCAATATCTAATAACTGATGTTTACAAACAGCTAATAAATCACTGTTCAAGAAATAATCATGTTTTCATTGTACGGCGACGGAAGTCGCCATACACTATGGAATGCTTATTTTTAAGTGGCAATGCAAAATCGCAACTTCTTGCACCTAAGCAGATTACTGACAGTGCCCGAAATATCCGCAATGGTCATCACGTGATATAAACAAAACAGAAATAGAGCGAGGTCACGTGTTACTCACACCAACTAGACTGTGTTAGCTTGATGACGCAGTCGCTATTTATAGTCTAAGAATGGAGCGAGCTCGATAAACAACGACGGGAATGAATCTGCCCATCTGTCAATAAACGAACCGAATCCAATCCTACTATAGTAAACAGACATGGCGTTGAATTTAGTACACTATCAAGCATTGTGTTATATTACTGAGGATGAAGCAAAACTACTTTTTAAGTGGTGTTCATGTGTACATACAGACTGTGTATTATTCAAGTTGTTAATCGGACTCGCTAATAGTCTCAATGATCACGTGACATTCACCGAATACTAGTAGCTGTTTCATATCGTTGTCGTCTCGTCAATGTCAATCACCTATAAATTACTAGAAACGTGTCAATATTTCAATAAAAGTGGTTTCAGTTGACTGAGAATATGACTCTGCCTGGTGCGCTACAACGAGAACTAGTTTAGTATTTATATGGGCACTGTGACGACAGGGTTCGACATTAAGGCAGGTCCGAACGACAATCAATAGCTTACTGGTCCAGTCTAGTGCATCTTGCTATTTGGTAGCCCGAATGGTCGTGCTCTTGAAAATGCAGCCGAAACTCTTTATATCAAAGGACTTATGAAAAATTGTTCGATCTAAATCAACTACGATGTATAAATTATTAGAGAAATTCGCTGTGTTTATTACATTTTGGAGCGATCGTCGGTGTGTTGTTATAATCATTTAATCGTGTTATGAGATACGGAACACGGTATTTATACGTTTCGATGTATTTATTTTAGCAACATGTCGCAAATAAACAAAACATTATAAACATATTCACACAGACTAATTTTATAATCGCGAGCGTGGACACTGACTTGTTTACGCAATTGTCATTAATTAAATATCGATTTCGGAGCTCAATACAAAAAATGTCCGATCAGGTGAGAAATGATGACTTAATTGGTTCGACATAGACGGTCACTTTATGGTTCGATATAGATGGTCACTTTACAGTTGAAAATCTATGTTTGGGACCGTTTTACCAGGTTTTTACGACAACGTACCCTCAGACAACGGAGTATATTATTTTTGGAGACTTTATTTAAATATTTTAAATGCATTCCAGCAGATATTGCAACGTCTGATACATCGAGGTGATAGTTTCCCCTGATTTTAATTTTAGGGTGGAAACAGGGACTACATATAGAGTACCTCGTGAACTGTAGAACCATATGACCAGATTCATGAGATTCATGAAACATCAACAGCTTGTATTTTTGATGGAGTAGATGATCACTTTAGTTTCGGGATCAGTTAAGTCAAAATAACAAATTTGTTTGATCTGAAACTTCGCACATCCTGATAAAAAATGTAACATAGGCCACACTCTAGTATTGAATTGCCGGATGCGATTTTGCGCTGTACAAACATTTAACTTGTTAATTCTATTTGAAGGTGAGTCATACTTAACCAATAAGTGTGGAGTTCAATTTGAAACAGTGAAGTATATGATTTTTTTCCACTCAAACATGTCAATGTAATCTAAATATTCATGTTTGTTTATTCATGTTTGCCATGATGGTGTATTTGCAGCTGCATGTAGCTTTGTGGTAAGTTGGGACTTATAATCCAGGTGTATGACTGGGTTAAAGCAAGGAAAGATGTTGATGCTGCATTAAACTCCAGAGAAAAGCAACATTCATTCCTTAGACAAGCTTCCAAATATTCTGAAATAGCTTGTAAAAATAGGGTTGTGTCGAGTATCAGAGTACTCGGGTAATCACAAATAAAATTGAAAAATCAAGTATGAATAATCGTCATTACTGAGATTCGTGGTTCATGATCTTGATTTTTTAACATAAAGTGTATTCTTTGTTCTTAACAATTTCCTTTTCTCTGAATATATCTTGTCTCATTGAGGACTGCTTTGTTTGCCAAGAGGTCCAATTGGATCTTTAAATAATGGGTCACAGGCTGATGCTGGTAAATTCATTAATTGGAAGGGAGTACATATAAATTTAAGCCATAGAACAATTGATATTGATTTACTTCATTATTCCTAAAAGAAAACTAAATCAAGCTGCCTTCAGAACTGCAATGTTGAAGTTTTAGATGGGTTACTTGATGAATCGGAAGATTTGTGATTCGATTTGTGGATCATAAATGTTGAATCGTGGATTGGATCGGATCACCACTTACCTGACGATCCATAGCCCTAGTAAAAAATGAGTTGAGATTGGAGACGTATCTCAAGTTTTTTATCTTAAGCCAAGGAAGGCACAGTGGTGGAGCATATAAAAACCTTAAGAGGCACTAATTTATTGTGATATAATTAAACAAGACATAACATCCAAGGTCCTAATGTACCAAATATCTAACTGTGTATAATGGCTGAAGAACAAAATAAGTACTCAGTGATATCCAGGGACTACATGTTAGGTCAACCATTCATCAAACACAGCTAAGATAACGTTGATAAATGGTACAAAACATAACACCTATAAACCTATCTTCAAGTCCATTCAGTCAAAAAACACAAATATTTCAATACTCCACCATTGAAATCAGTCTCAATAAACACACATCAAAGGTTTATTAAAGCCAGAATGAAAAATGGGCCTCAAACATTGCTTTTTCAAAGTATTCCACCTATATATGCAAGCATTTTCAGTGGTGCAATGTGGGCTAAGATAGGTTCGATTTTGAATGCCTAATCATATTTAATTCTGTTTTTCAACAATCCTTCAGTTATATATAGTGGTTGATTTACCTAACAAATTTATCCTGGACCGTATTCACAAGTACTAACTTAACCAAATCCACAGGGAACCAGCAACATCTCCATATGTTGTGGAAGATCAACTGAACCTTCCACAGGGAACCAGCAACATCTCCACATGTTGTGGAAGATCAACTGAACCTTCCACAGGGAACCAGCAACATCTCCACATGTTGTGGAAGATCAACTGAACCTTCCACAGGGAACCAGCAACATCTCCACATGTTGTGGAAGATCAACTGAACCTTCCACAGGGAACCAGCAACATCTCCACATGTTGTGGAATATCGACATTAATTGTTGTCAATTTTACATGGAAGTGTATGACCTGCCACAACCGGGAATCGAACCTGGATCTCTGGGTAACAAATCCAAATACCGTAGTTGGCCAAGAGTTTCCAAGTCTGTAAGAGTAGTGTCCCTTGAAAAAAAAGGTTTCCGAGTGGGAATGTAACAAGGTTCAAATTAATGATTGTTCACGTAATTATGGATTCTTTCAAGTCAGCAACAGCAATTATTACACAGACTTATATCTATATAAAATTACCACAAATGATTGCCATATGTCAGTAAAGATTATTAAACAATCAGTTTGATATGATCACGGATTACAATAGTTATTTTACAACTCATTCAGTATTGGGGATACACATATGGTTGTGATAACTGATGGTTTTTAACTGCAAATATTATATCTTCGATGATGTAATTTCTTTCCAGACTCTTAAGAAATAGTGTAGGGGTGATGGATAGTTCAGTGGTAACAAGCTAGACTACTAAACGAAAGGTTATGGGTTCATGGGCTCTGCCTTTTTTATATCAGTTCTAAGGGTTACATTTTCAGTGTCCCCATCCCAACCACTGAGCCAAGTACTTTGTTCAGAAAATCACAGGAAAGGAGTGAGGCATAGATCGGGGCTTGACAACGGGCACTATAAACAACAAGTAAAATCTATTTGAAATACAAGTAGGGACATATAAATGCCCGGTACTCCTGTATCTAATTTAAGCTCTTCAATAAAAGCAAACAATCATTTCTGATCTCAAAAAAGTTTCAACAAACTTAATTTAGACTGTTGCCCAATTAAGATAATGAACAAGTCTCCTGTAGTTAATCTGTAAATACAAAGCCATTTTGACATCATAAACAGTGTCATCAAGTCTTCAAATTTAGCAATGGGCCTCGGTCCAGTGAATTTTTTAGTGATAATCTTATTGTATTTCAGAACAAAAAATAAGTTTTTTTCTTTACTTCAGTGAAAATATCAGCTAAAAATATTTTTTGTTTAAATTTTGGTCCTCTAAAAGTTCATTTGATCCAGTCAAGTTAACATTTTTACTGGACTGATGTCCAGTGTTTAGGTTCTGTAATGTTTTTCATGATGACTGGTCATCAGTCATCGGTAAGCAAGAATATTACTTAGTGCTTATATTCTATTGTTTGTTTCCCCCTGTCAAACAGTTATTCATACTTCATGAACTAAACATGAAATATGCAAGGACAGTGCAATAATCAATAAACACACATGCCCCCGGTGGCATGCTTGTGAACAATAACCCATTTGAACAAGGTCAATGTCAAAGTGGATGTTTGATAATTATGGGTGGATGAGAATGATCATAAGCAACAACCTTATAAGTATCAAAGTGTTCTAGCAAGTGGTATTGATTCTAGACTAAACTGTAACTTCTACTTAACCTGGTACAGAATCATTCTAAGTCCAAATTAAGTCAAGGTCAAGGTCAAAGTGAGGTTGGATGAAGTCAGTGTATTGAGAATGGTCGTAACAAACACTGTGTAAGTATCAAAGTGTTCTAGTCAGTAGTATTGATGCTAGACGAAACGGTAAAATCTACTTAACGTCGCACGGACGCACAGACAGACGGACAGACAGGACAATCACTATATGCCCCGACATCATAGATGCTGGGGCAAAAAAAATGTTTCCATGAATTCTATTTGAATGGATAAAATAGGGAATTTTTGCCATGTGTTATAATCAAATATCTGTGATGTTAACAAACTGCAAGATTTTTCAAGTTTTTAAAAAAAGTTACCTGAAGTGGGTTACCTTGGGTGTTACATTTTACTTCTTACTTCACACAAGGTTATCATATCATAGGACAGATAAGTATTACACCCAGCTATACATTGATTACAAATGTTTTATTCAGCCTGAATTCTATAACAGCAACTATAATGATTATATTTATTTAACAAATGCTTCAAAATTTCAATACAAGTACATGTAAAGTGCTCTTTTAAAGTGTTTACATTTGACTATATTTTTCAAAAAATGGTAAATTTAAATAAATATTTATATACTTTCATAAAGTAAATACTCATTGCAAGGAAAATCAATTGTGTAGGCTCAGTATAAAATTTTAAATTAAAAATACAACATGCTGGCATTTGTATCACATTTGAAATTCAAATATTTTTATACAAAAGCTTGTTTGATAATTAGGTAATATAATGTACAATTAGATTTGCTGTAATGAACAAACACATAAACACCTTTCTCATTCAAGGTCTTACATGTATACCAGTAATCTTGTTTACTATTTGAGATGACCATACTAGAAAACCACAAAATTTAAGTAATTATCAACATCCAAAAGAAGTTGATACTCTCCACAAAGGAGGGTATATAACATGGATACTCTCCAGGTAGGAGGGTATAAAATACGAAAACTCTCCATGAAGTTAATGTTACAGAGCAAAAACTCCGGACAGACAGACGGACAGACTAAAGACAGACAAAGGGATTACTATAAAACTTATAATTGTACAAGTATTGTTTACTTCTTCGTAATTTACAATTTCCTTATACAGAATATATTTTGGGCAAACTGTCCAACTGACTTAAGTAAGAAATTCTTATGATCAAGTACAACCTCTTCAGAGTGACCCTCTCTTGAGCAATTTTTTCCACTCCACAATTTAACTGTAAATTTAACCTCAACAGCAACAACAACATAATTTTTTTCTGCTCCCAAAAGGTGTTGCTTTAGAGAGGTTGCACTGTAGTTGAGAGATTCTTTGTGTAAGCATATCTTTGCACATAATACATCCACCAGCCAGTGGCTAGAACACATGTTGAAGACATACAATTACATTAACACTGATGATTCATGAGGATATACATTGACAAGATTCTAGGCTCATGTGGTACAAATTGTAGTAGACATGAAATAGTTTCAAATAATGCTATTATCAGTCACTAGTATTCCAGAACTATAACTCCTCATTTAATATTCAATAAGCATAAATTGCTATGTTGCCATAGTCACTATAGTGTAGCTTTTATTTTCAGTTGGTTTAACACCATTTTTCAACAATTATACTTCAATCATATACAGCGGCCGGTTCACCTTAATTACCAGTTATCCAGGATTGCATTCTAACTAACCATTCCACAAGAAACCAGCAACCAATGGAGGAAAATCAACTTTTTTTCAAATTTTCATAAAAGATATGACCTGCTTTAACCTGGTTGCCAGGTTACAAGTCAAGCACTGTGATATTACAGTCACATTATATTTTAACTGTGAGGCTAAAAAATGTTGGATAGGTCCTTTCTGGTGAGTAGACAGCGTAACATAACATTTTTCAAGGAAGACCTTAGCACAAAGATCTGGGTCACGAAACTAGCATCTAATTGGCTGTTTCTGATTTCATACAACTTAAACTTGACCAATTGGATAACTCACAATTCCAGACTGGTCTCCAAATTCTGTTTTTGAGACTTTTAACTTGAATTTACACCAACCAGTCAAGAAACCACTAGAAACATAAAAGAAGCTATAAAAAGCCTACAAAAGTATACAGAAATTCTTTGAACAACAAAACTTGGGACATAAAGTTGACTTCAAATAACAGACTTATTTTAATGACAAAGAGAATAATGAAATATTCCTGATCAATAATATTTACATTTAACCAAGCAGGCATCAATTCAAGAACAATAAACTTGTTGAATAATTTAACATTAAAATAATGTATCAAAGACGGCATGTTTAAAAGTTAATCTCTACGCAAATATCAGTCAGTCTCTTATTTCAATTACTCATCTGTTGGAAACCCGTTGAGACACAGAGCAATCTGTCTGAAGGTTTAAGCAATGTAAATAATAATTTTTACGGGGGTGGGGGAGTCGGGGGGTGCTAAACTTATTCTCCTCAAATAACTACTCCACATGAATGGTCAATGGTCGAGGAATATTGGTCGTAGATTTTATGTCTTCAACCAAATTGTCAACAAGAACATGTATACTGCATCTGCAAACCAAAAGCTAAGCAGTAAAACAGCTTCTATTTCAAAGGGTAAGATTATTTCACATTCAAGCCAGCCTCAAACAGCAAGGTCCCCTTAGCTTAACCAACCTCATTGCCCAACCGACCAGTTTTCTTTCTCTAACCAGGTTCCTCTTTTTCAACCACCAGGTTCCCTGAGTTCAACCTGCCAGATCCTCTTGCTTAGCTAGCAAAGCCCACTCTTGCTTAAAGCCTGCCAGGTCTCTAACCCAGAATAAAAGCGCCATTAACTAGAGTTAGGGACATAACAGAACAGAAGTTGGTCAAGGTCCTAAATGCCTGTTCTACTACCATCTACTTCATTTGTAACAACACTGATGCAGTATAACATTTAATACTACAGGTATTTGATAATACACTAGATGCCATCATCAGTAATAATCAACTATGGTGAACTGAAGCCAAAATAAATATTGCCAAAACACATTATGTTTAAAACCAATTATAATAAATACACCCATCTACCTCCTTGTAAGGTAGAGGTCACAAAATCTAGAAATAAACATGAGGTGCTACCTTAATTGGGAAGAAACAAATATAGAAATCTCTGTGACCTTGACATTAATTTTGCTTATCAATTACAACACTAATGAAATCTTTATCATAGAAGGAAAGTTAAAGGAAAAAATGATTTTTCAGATTCCCAATTGACTAGCAACAAAAGTTTTTAAATACTACAACATCTTAAAGACATTTAAATTTCCATTGGCCTTTAGAGGGAGTGGCAAAATCCTTTCCTTTGTGACATTTTTCATGAAATATCAACATTTCTTCATTCTCATGTACTGGTAAAAATAACCTCTTAAATAAGTAATGTACCTAATGCGGGCTTGAACCAAAGACCTCCAGCTTGTGAGTCAGATGCTCTATTAACTGAGCTAATTGGCTGGAAAATCTCACAGCAAATTTATTTATACAAACAATAATACCATACTACTAAACTACCAATCTAAATTCACAATCAAAGAAGACAAAGCCACAAATCATGGCTACAGACTAAATGATCTATCTTTACAAGAATCTGTTTAATGTAAGTTTATGTCTGAATATGACAAGAATTGCCAACTATTGACATTGATTTTTAATAAGACTGCCATTAAAACCAACTTACTACAAATACCACTTTAAGAACCTATGTTATGAAACAGTTACAGCAAGTGAAATGTCTCCTCTTTGAACTACCAAACATTTCCTAATAAACAGCCCCAAAATGTTTGGTTTGTTTGTCTGGTTTTTTTTGTAAGAAAAAAATTTCAGATGCATTGTATATTTGACAGATCATTAAAACATCCACGGTGAGTCGCAATTTTGCACATATCTCAGAAATGGTTAGGGAGGGGCATTTATTAAGGTAGAGACTTTCATCAGTGGAGGGGCTCATTAGTGAAAGGGAATTCATTAACATAGGGTCATTCATTAGACAAGGTACATTCATTAAGATAGGACATTCATTAGTCAAGGTATATTCATTAAGATAGGGACATTCATTAGTCAAGGTACTTTCATTAAGATGGAGACATTCATCAGTCAAGGTACATTCATTAAGAAAGGGACATTCATTAGTCAAGGTACATTCTTAAGAAAGGGACATTCATTAGTCAAGGTACATTCATTAAGATAGGACATTCATTAGTCAAGGTACATTCATTAAGATAGGGACATTCATTAGTCAAGGTACATTCATTAAGAAAGGGACATTCATTAGTCAAGGTACATTCATTAAGATAGGGACATTCATTAGTCAAGGTACATTCATTAAGATAGGGACATTCATTAGTCAATGTACATTCATTAAGATAGGGACATTCATTAGTCAAGGTACATTCATTAAGATAGGGACATTCATTAGTCAAGGTACATTCATTAAGATAGGGACATTCATTAGGAGTGAGACAGTCATCAGGGGGGGGGGCATCATCAGAGAGTGGGGCTTCATTAAAGGGCAGGGGGGCATTCATTAAGTTTGAGATGTTCATTTTAAAATTTTGATCATGTATAAAGCAGTCAATGGATATGCTGAATAAGTATTTTATAAGTTTCTATATCAAATCCTATACATATTCAGACTATTTAAATAGGTCTCTATAACCAAAAACATGGTATATATCAACACAATACTGTCCATTTATGATGTCAGATTGGGGGATAAAATTAACAAAAGAATAATTAAACAAAATCAACAATAACCAAGATCGATTTGCTGAATATTTATATCTACAGATTTAAAATATTCAAAAGATCTATTGACTTCTCCACGGAAGTTTAAAATAGTAAACATCTAATACATTAATTTTATGCTTCTAAAGCATTTCTATAAAATTTTACAAAAGAAAATCAGGTGAAGAAAAGTCTAAAATACACGATGTACATGAACAATTAATATACAGTTAAACCTGTGAACATCAGGATGGACAAAATGTGGCCTTTAATCACAGGTGGCCTTTATTCAGGGGTCATTTTGTTCTAAATAACTAATGACAGTTTTGTAAAGAATGGTCTTTATTCACAGGGTGGCCTTTATTCACAGGGTGGCCTTTATTCGGAGATGGCTGCTAACACAGGTTTGACTGTATTCAAAATATTGGTGAAATGTTAAAATGCATTGATATAATGTTAAACCATCTCGCTTGAGATTTTCAAAAGCTTAACAAGGTTGAATTTTTGGATTAAATCTAGTAATTGACAGAAGTCTTACATCAAATCAGGTGATTAGAGACTTAAAGTTTTAAATAAACATCTACTAAACATATCTTTTGTACCTACGTTCTTAACTGTAAGATTTAAATGGATTTTGGGTAGCATATCATTTATTACCTTAGGATTAGCCGGACATGAACCTCGACGCTGGCGCTGTTTACGTACAAGCGTCAGTCTGGATTCATCTTCAGGGTCCTCGGGAGTAAACTCCCGGACCTGTTCATCGTCCGGTATTACTTGCAAGGTCGGTATAATTGTACCAACTGACCTTCGCCGTGGTCTTAGCTTGTTGAGAGTAGATCCAAGAAAATCCATTTTGAATTTTATACGCAACTATATAATAAATAATTTTTATTTATATGTCCATAAGATTGCACTGAAACACATTCACACCAATCGTAGAACTACTTCAATTTATGAGATAATTATTCCAACTTCAAAGATTACATCTATATACAAGATTCACTATTAATTAATTCCATCACATTGAAAATAGAAAAATAAATATAATAAGGACTGCTATATTAACTTCACTTCCTCCGATAACTGACTGTATTTCATGTAATTTCTAACGGCTCTATATCAAATAACGCTTCATTAGTATATATACAGTTATAAATAAATAATAAATTCAGCATTATTTTCCAGGCTATCAAAATTTTAACACATTTTTTTAAGATCACTATCGAAGAAGTTTAATGCAGTAACCACTTCACACCTGAATACAACCAATATTTACGTAATCATCCTTTAATAGAAACTCGGCACTTATATCTTTTCACAATACTCCAAATGTTAAATTTTTCCCATGCTATGTATCTGGATCAAACAATGGGGATTTCCAATAGAAGCTCAACTCCATACCAATTCTACTACAATAAACGGCATAGACCTGTAGACCAATAACGTAAACCACTATACATTCAAAACGCTGAGTCGAGCTTAGATAAACATTCCTGTTTCAATTTGCCCGAGTTTACCTGGATTGATCAAAGATTGATGTCGTTTTAATATATAAAATTTGTTTATTAAAACAACTCAATAAAAGCTGTTGGATATTTTCTTATTAAATCCCTATTTATCAATACGCAGATCTAAAACCAATAAGTGCATTAGTTACACAGTGTTTATTACAACTGATATCTTTTTCTATATGTATTGGACACATCTAATGTCTTTGATATATACTCGCAGTCTCCTTTACTTACCCTATCAAACTTATTTTTGCGAAAAGTAAGAAAAGGGAATATAATTAACTGAATAAATCTATATAAATAAATAACAATAATTAATGTAGATTTAATTTTTTATATTTGAAAACCAATCTATTTCTTTATCTATTTTGAATGTGGTTTATTTTATTTTATTGTTTGTTTGTTTGTTTGTTTGCTTGTTTGCTTGTTTGCTTAATTCCTTGCTTGCTCTCTTGCTTTTTGTTTGCATATTATATGCAATATGTGTATGAATGTCTATTTAATTATATAGCACTGTATTGACAATCTTTTTTTTTGTAATAGAGAAGTACAACTTCAATAACACTTGAATTGTTTTTTTAATTTATCTATTTATCAAATGTATTGACAATCAATATGCTAGAATGTTTTCATTAAAATATCTTCTGGAATCTTTGAATCTCTACTGACAACATGTAATAACAACTGTAAACAGAGATATAAGTCTAAATATGCAAGCCTCTGATTGGCTGATTCTTAGCAAACATTGACCAATGGAATTCTGGGACTGGTCCTGATGGTCAAACATTTAGCATTCCTGTTATGTCTTCATTATAACGTCGGGAGTTACATCTTAAAGACAATTAATACAGTCAAACTTCATGGAAGGGTATGATCTGCTGCGACCAAGAATCAAACCCGGACCGCCAGTTTCCAAACCAGTACACTAACCCCTGGACCATGACCGCAGCCTTACCACCTTTGGATCTAAATGAATCTGTCTTAATATTGCAGTGGACTCATTGCCAAAGAGTTAAATTATATAGGTTAATATTGAAAACCAGTCGGAATAATAGGTTTTTATATGGCACGGTCTAATCATGGAGGTGACTGCTAAGTGAGGCTGTACTGTATTTTAATTTCACAAAAAAATATCCTCAGATTGAAATCTATTTTGTAAATTTTATATAAATAAATAAATTGCCATGTTCAACAATGAGTAGCAGCAATTTGATATCCATCTAAAGTAATAAAACTTGGAAGTATTTCAGAAAAATAAACAAAATATTTTCTTTTTACAACACTAACATTTTCTATCCCACTAGTTAATGTTTAACATTAAATTTTTTGGCCAAAAAAATCTGAACAGTGTTTTTATAAGAAAACAATAATAACATTTTAGAAATTTGAGAAATGTAAAAATGTATTGACATAATGTACAGGTGATAAAATGTTCAAAATGTCACTTTCTGAAAAAGTGGCATTTCAAAGTTCATGCAGGCTTGTAGGAAGCACTTTTCAGATTTGTGGGGGCTAAATTTAGATTTTGTCGGACTGGGGGGGGGAGTTATAGCCCTTCAAATTACCATTACAGTACAAATTATTGGCCCCCTGGTTCCTATGGCCCTTAAGTTAAATGATAACAAGTTTGGTTTGATTTTTTGTTATTAATAGATAATGATTGTAAAACAGTATCTAATATCATTTTTTATCCCTGCTACCTAGGTTACGCTCAAGTGGGGGTGCTTGTTTAATGGCACATCAACAACTAATCGTCCAGTAGCGCGCATTTAATTAAAAGAAAGCAACAAGTATAAACAGTGTACAAAAAGGAAAACATATTAAAATGAAATTTCTAGTACTTGTGACAACTTTTTGTAGACTGTGCAAATATGGGATTTGTACCAACACCCTCAGAGCAAGGAGTACAACATTCAAATTGACAAGGCCAGAAAGAGAAACAATAGTGTTACCAGTAACCTGACAGTCCCAAGTTCTTAGCATCAACCATTCAGTTTCCAACAGCACAATAAACAAAACTTCTTTGTTTGTTAGTTAGTTTGTAAGGGTTTTACACCCGTTTTCATTCAGTCAGTCATATGAGGCAGACAGCTTCACCTAACCATCATTCCTGGGAAGAACCAGTACTAGACTCCCATCCTCCATAAGCAAATGCCTTCTGCTCACATTGAGAGACATGGTCGGTAGATGGACTTGAACCCATGACCCTCTATCAGTGAGAGGTTAGAGTGATTGGAAGTCAGCGACCTTAACCACTCGACCTCTCAACAAAACTTATATAGCCATTTGTGGTATTGCAACAGTATTAAAGGATGAGTTGTGTCTAAATACACAATACTAAATAAATTTAATGCCAGATACCTTCTTGACCCCTTAAATTGCTTGTGTACCACAATTTATATAGCATAATTATACAGTAAAACATGGTTACATTGAACTCCAGTATAGTAAAAATTTGAATACAATGAAGTATTTATTTAGCACCCCCCTCTCCCCCAACACCTGTCAGTATTTTCATAGTAATGAATACAAGAAATTTTAAAGAAATATCAATAATTATAATAAAGTAATTTTTGTGTTAACAGTAATTCATTGCAACCGTATGTTCGACAATATGCCAATTTATGAAGCAATTAATTTGCACAATAACGCCCAATCAGTCTGGTGCAATTAGCATTTCAAGAACTTTTATAGGAATAAAACTTAAGAAGATCAAAACTTTTAAGAGTGCTAAGAACATGTAAGTATTCATATCCTTCAGTGCAGCATAAAGTTGTATGGCTAATCTGACTTTAAATACAATATAATTATGTTTTATTATCTTTTTATCATTTGCCAGTTATGAAACTGAATCTACTCGCTTAATGAAACCATAGAAACAAAATAAATTCTGATTCATAACGAAAATCATGAAAGATGTTTAATGAATTATGCATTCCTATCTGGTTATTTAAGTACAAATATGATTTATACAACAGCAGTAACAACTACATTGTCACTAGCAACAGAATAACACTGACAGTAACAAAAAAAAAACCTGTCAATTAAGTACATCAATTATTGAATTTTCACAAAAATACAACAGCATTGACAAAAGCATAACTGCAGAAACAATAACTATGACAACAACAACTGTTATAATACTGACAACTACCAAAATGACCACAAAAGTCAGTAATATAGACAACTATAAGCATCATGTAAACTGTACAAAAAATAACAAGAAATCAAATAATAACAATTTAAAAATATTGCAAACACCAAATTTATCAATAACAGCAAAAACTTTATAAACAACAATAACAGCAAGAACTTTATCAACAACAACAAAGCTGACAACAACAAAATCAAAGTCAATTACCACACTAGCAACAACAAGTCATTAACAACCACAACAACATTATCAACTAGAACTATCAAGTACAAGAGGGTTTAGTCAAATTGATTCTTTAACCAGCAATCTGATAGCTGATAACATGTTTTAAGTTGATCTAGACTATTTATGTCATACATCAATGACTGGTTTTAAATGTTTTTGGTGATTTAATGTTGGCAGCAGAATAAAGTATGTCCTACCATCAATGTAATATGCATTATCTTTGAATGTTTTATTGCGCTTAATGTTTTTCTATAGTACATGAAAATACTGTAAGCTATTTTACACACTTAGGGACCAGAATCTTGTCCGGACAGTAAAAAATGCAATATCTCTTTTGTTTATAGTCGTACATTAATAGAAATGGCACCAATCAAAAGTCGACATTATGAATCATTAAGCTGCATGCCTTGCTTTTAAGATGATAATTATACAGATACGTAACAGTACAGATACGTAACTTTACTGGTTTTGAAATGATCACAGGAACCCCAAAACTGACAAGAATTTTGTCCTTTAGATAAAGTATACATTCCCATAGATCCTGAATTCAGACCATAACAGCCTGCTAAGCACAAAACATAAGTGTAAGGTCGACAGATTTCTGATTTCAAGCATTGCACATCTTCCTTTGACAATTTTGATGGAGACACTACATCTAAGGCCATTCATATGCCAGAGTTGAAATGAGTGACTGAAGGGGAGAAAGTGAGAATGTATTACTTGTATAGAACAAGGTTTGTACATGCACAGGTATAGCATCAAGGAGAACTGATAAGTTAACTTTATGCCAATATATACCTAAATGACCGTTGAAAACATGGGTAAGACTCCCAATAAAAGCAAGGAAAGTTTATTGTTGATTTTGGCTTATAAACCATGTTTGAGATCGACTTCTCTTGGAGTGGTGCCATTTAAATGCCATCTATTAAATTTGAAGCAATAATTCTGACTTAACATCTTCTAGAACTGAAGTATAATGATTCTATTCTGATTTTAATGATGCAATTGTATTAACAATGACATCGACTTAAGGATTTGTTATGATGATTTGGTTGAGGACATCATGTCCAGGGCATCAAAATCAATTATCCCGCAGCCTGTATAGACAAGTGACAATTTTCAGAGTTTACTATATAAATACCATACGGAAAAGTTGAAAAACGCCTCTGGCAAATGGACAAGTAAGTCAAAATTAGATTTTGCTGGTCCTGATGTCTAATGCCATTTGTCCTCAACTGCTGATAGAAGTAGACTAAAATTGAGGAGTTGGCAGTTAGTAACTTGCGGAGAACAAGGTTTTGTGAATTTTAATCCTAGGGGGCAGCACAAGAGATCTAAAATATAGTCTTGAAATGTTAAAATCGTACATTTGCTATTAGAAATTTTGTCACATTTTCGTGTATGCAGCCATCAGATTCACTTTCGTTTCATGAATATTTTAACAGAAAATCTCTATAAAATCGGTACAAATCATATCAACACCCACACCAATGGCACTAATGATGAGAAATTTGTGAAGCTTTTAGCATTTTGTTCTATGATTTGGATCAAACCATGTTTAGAGGCAATAGTATTGCAGCATCTTAAATGTAAAATTTCATATTTTTTATAGATTTTAAGAGTCTATGGAGAGTATTCACAGCTATTAACTACATTACTATTGTTCGGGAAGTAGTCAGTAACCCAAGGGGAAACAATGACATTAGTGTTAATATTGTCATTCAAATAACACCTCGAAGATTTGATATACATTGTGTCGATTCACAGACTTAATTGTCTAAAACAGCACTTGGCCTGTAGGAAGGTATGTGAGATCGGGGGGGTGGGGGGATTTTTAGATTTTGTCTTCAGAGGGAGGAAAGTATCAATTTAGCCCCTTTTAA
This sequence comes from Lutraria lutraria, assembly GCA_964023205.1. Lineage (NCBI taxonomy): Eukaryota > Metazoa > Mollusca > Bivalvia > Venerida > Mactridae > Lutraria > Lutraria lutraria. The sequence goes on along the minus strand of OZ026848.1, from coordinate 29,238,926 downwards.
TTACCTTAAATGCAGAAATGAATAAAATTTCCCCTGGTTCCTATGGCCATGAGAGGGGATACAGGGGAACCGGACATTTATAATCCTACTCTTCAATAGTCTTTCCTGGTTCTTTACCGTGCCCGATGTAAAACACCGATACAAGCCTCTCCACATTCCTGTGATTTTCTAGACACAGTACTTGGCTAGGCAGTTGGGATGGGGACACACAAAAAGCATACCGGAGAACTTTGAAAGGCGGGGGCCGAGATTTGAACCCAAAACCTTTCATTCAGTAGTCCAATGTATAACCAGACCATTGATCAGCCCTTAGACTGGATTTCAATATTTAATCTATTCTTCAACTTGGTATTAAAACCGACATAATAATAAGATTTTATGGTACATGCAGTCAATATAGTCCAAAATATTCAGTGAAAGTTGCCAGCTAAATTACTTGTAAATGATAATTAGTGTAGTTTGCCAAGCTTTCTGTTACTGTAACAGACAACAAAAAATTCTTGCCAGATAATTGAGAGCTTGTCAGCTGGTTTAAGTTTACAGCTATTAAATGATGGCCAATTAGGTAACTTAGACAATAAGTGGAGACAGATTGGTATTCAGTGTGTGCACATAATCTCGCCAACTTAAAAGCAACAGCAGACGGAAAAAGAATGTATTTAAGTCTCTAAGGTCTGAAACTTAAAACATTTATGAGAATACTTCTGAAGTTATAATGATCTTATGTCAAAATGTGATCACTATATCCCCCCTTGCTCCTGAGTCTAAGGTAATAAAAACTGAGATTGGTCTCAAACTCAAATCTCATTTTTCATCTCAATTTGTATTGGACCAATTGACTTATGTCCGCTCCTATCAAAAATTGACTGGGGAGCTTTTGCCTCGAGAGCTTTTTTTCAACATTCCATACAAAAAACATACTGGTCTATACTGTCTAAAATAGGTTGCAATTGAATATGAGATTATGAAATAGATTGAGAATGAAAATAATTATTGAGTTTTACAGACAAATCTCAAGTTTTCTAACCAAGGACCAAAGCTTCATGAATCATGAGTATAAATAAGGTTTAGCGGTGATTTTTCCTGCGATATGTTTTCGACCCAATATGGCCTAATGTTAACTTTGACCTAGACTTAGATAAAACAACAACATTCCCTACAGGACTGATACAGATCAGGAAGAAACTACAGCCTCTATAGCCTGAACAATTACTTTCTATGATTGAACATATATAATATGTTTTTCAGTATCACTTAACGACCATTCTGATAATACAAAAAATTTTTCAAAGAACTAAATATTTCCCTATACATGTACATACTCAAAGAAACTAAAAACGCCACTTTATTATGCTTGGTTTATTCATGTACAAATATGCCTTAGACATTATGCTATGTCTTACTTATAACTGCACTAATAGTGCAGTCACCCTGATCAGAAACCTAAAATAACGTTTTAAAAAAATATATCACAGGAAACGCAATTATCTGTTCTTTGGTCGACTGAGATCTCATTCATTAAAAAATATTTGACCAGATGAATTATTTTGATGGGATTAAAACTGTTGATGACAGTATAGATGAAAGACACTGGACACAAGTATACTTGATATTATGCAGGAGTATAATGGACCTAGCTAGCTGTAATAGCGAGGATTTTCTACCTCATATAACAGCTACCAAGAAACAGACCCATACTAAATCTAAAATACAGCTAAAGTTCCACTTAACGGCCAGTATGTCTGATCATACAATTTTTCAATAAATATGTAATTATTTCATCATAGTTACGGTCCAAAGTTACGACTGGTCCCCTATAACATAATACAACCATTTTCTATAGAACATATAAAGTTTGGATGTTTTTGTGTCAAACAAACTAACCACCTGGTTTCTGCATGTGTCAAAATGTTAGTGTTTTTTTCCAAATTTGATCCGAACTAGTACCTTCCCAAGATATGGAAGTTTATTAATTAATTTATTTTCAGTGGATTTAACGACATTATTTCAGTTATATCATGGAGGGTAGTTATCCTAACCAGCTTTCCTGGACTTCATTTAGACTTATAAAACCACATTCTATCCACAAGCTACTGCTAAGCTACCCCACATAATTCAGAGGTGGAAGACAATTTAACATAGGATGTAACATCTTCAGTCAAATTTGCCTGGGGTTTGAACTCACAACCTCTTGATCAGTAGACCAATGCTCTTAACCACCGAGCTAACCAGATGGGCACTGAGATATGGAAGAAACCATGGATTGTTACAAAACGCAATTAGAATAACTTTTAATCAGTCAATTCAACCCAAAAACAGTACCAAAATGTCACCAACAACAAATAATAGAATACATTCTACAGACATGCACACCAATAAATGCCCATCAAACTTAAATCAAAATGAAATTCAAAGTCACAAGAGAAGGTCCTAATTCAAGATCAGACTATCATTATTTGATGTTTACATTTTGACACAAAATGAGACAAACACCTCCAGTCTAATCTGATCCTGAGAAATAAAACAAGAAACTTTGACATTTAACACTAATTCCTCTTAAATACGGAGATGCAACTCAGGTATTCTATAGATATCTGGTCTTGAACATAAAAATTACACACAGAATTTCCAAGAGGTATGGACTGAAATTTTCTTTTAAGATTTCTGAACAACATGGTTTTTGTCAAACACAATGCTCCCTAAACACTAACTGGATAGTTATTTCCTATCATTGATCTGACAAGCTCTTACACTGAGGGAAACTGTGACCTTGAGGACAAATATTTTCTGACCTTTTTGTCCTTGGACTACAGGCCAAATCATTCTCTAGTTATTTGAGGATGAAGTTTTTGTGTTGAAGGTCTTTGTAGGTCATTGTGACCTTGACCTTTGACCTCAAACTTGATCAGACATTTAAATGTAATGATCAACCTCCTTACTTAGTAAATACAATCCCGCTTCTTTGAAGAGGGGCAAAAATAACAATCTTAGACTATTCATTCCACTAGCATGAAACTTGAAGTAGTTTCACAATTACAAATTTGATTGCCATGAAAATTTAGATGGATCAGGAATATATTGTAAGTTAATAATAAAAAATCCAGAATTTCACAAAATTATATTGTTGCTAGGAAACAGAAATTAATATGTGCATCGATCATACATGTTGTGGAAACAGTTTAATGTGCATCAATTTTATCAACACACAATGTTTTTTTACAAGTCTTTTTCAATAAATAGCTCTAAATATTAAGTAGATGCATCATGCACACACAGGAGTGATCAATGGCTGAGTAGTAACCCCTGGACTACTAAACTAAAGGTCATGGGTGCCAATCTTGGTTCTGCCTTTTGAATTTCTCAGGGATGCTTTTTCAGTGTCCCCATCTCACTGCCGAGCCAATTAATGTGTCTAGAAAATCACAGGAAATAGGGTGAGGCGTGTATCAGTACTTGAAACGAGGCACAATAAAGATTCAAGAGTAGGGATATAAATACCCTGTTCTTCTCCTGTATCTTATCTCCCCTCTCTCTGGGATGGCTCTGAAAAGACCATAGCAGTCAAACTGGCCATTAAACCACAGAGTAAAAATATGCACATAGAAAGCTGAATTTTTCAAATCAACTTCTCAAAGTGATGTATATTCAAAATCTGCAATAAAGGAAAAGGTCACATGTTCTTTATTCACATTTATTTTGTATTAACGCTTCACATTGACTGTTAAATGTGAAGTTTGAATATGTGTTAAATGACAAGATTAACTTTAAAATTCTATTATCTGTAAAATGTCAAAAGATTTTTTTGTTGAAATTTATCAATCAAGCAAGATTTTTTTTTTCAATTAAGTCTTGAAAATTTAATGGGTTTTTGAAACATACAAAAAGGAACTATTAAGATGATTCATTACTTCACACAGGAATGATATATGATGTACAATTTTATAAAAAAAAAGTTTCAGTCAATTTTTTTTTAATATCTGCTCTTCACAGCTGAAGGTATTAACGGTACATGATATAAACTGAACTACAATGTAATTTTCTAAAAGTTTCAGCCAAACGTTTTCAATATCTACTCTTCACAGTTGAAGATATTAATGGTACAGTAATAAATCTTGATATCCATGTTACCACAATCATTTGCATATCAAAACTCACAGCACTTGAATATTAACACTTAGAATATATTATTTTTTTATCTTCTTATCATGATGTTTTTCATGCGATTGTTTATTTGGGGATAATATTTCATAATAATAGATTTTTCATCAGAAAAAAAATAATATTGAGATGATTTATCTAATGCCTTAATGAATTCAAAAAAGAAACAATGGGTATTGAAGTTATTGCAGGTACTTCATAATGGAGGAGGAAGATATTAAATTTCAAATCTATTTCAACATAATATTTCATAGAAAAGTGAAGTTATTCTTTTTTTTGTAACAATAATAATGGCAATTTCAGCTAAAAAATGCCCTTGAATGACCTTGTCTTTAAAAATGTAATTCCCCAAGTAGTCTTGAATCAAAAACCCAGGTCCATACACAATATTGGACACAATGGATATAATGTGAAATTAGGGCTAATCATGTTGCCTGCCTGATTAGAAACTTAATCATAGTTCTGCTTCCATAGCCTGTCACTCGCTCGGCGCGTATGAATTTTGATGCGGACCAAAGTATTACGTTTTCTATATCCAGTATGCAATCGTTAAACTTAAGTTTCCATTCCATGTTGCAGTTCAAGTCTAAGTAAGTTCAGTTTCCATGAGTACTTTCAGTACTTTGATTTAGGTGCTCATTATTCGATAGGAGTTTATGAATTGATTAGATTTCTTGAACTTTTCTAGCATACTGCATGAATAGTTCATGATGAACAACTATCTGACAGGGTAACATAATGGGATTTTTCAGCTTTTTACAGTGAAGTGTATTATGTGCAGATCGTACCTTGCCAGTTTATACCTTCCATTAGCTGTTAACTTCTTTTTGAAATGTTATTTATATAATATCTATATGTCTGCACATTATTTAGCCTTAAAGTCCCAGAAGCTTATAAATTTATCAGTCGTAATAGTTTCTGTCTGTCCTATAACCGAGGAATCTGTGTGTTTTCCTCCCATGCATACTTTATAGCAAGAAAAAATGTTTCAGAAACCACTTGCGTATTTTTTTCAATATCATTGAAAAAAATACTATTTATAGAACAGCTGTGTTTTCCCACAGTCATATTATGCACACAGCATGAAGTGATGTCACACGCTCTATATATTTCAAATTTACAAAAGCAAAATTCACAGCAAAATGAGTGTTTTTAAAAGAAAAAGGACTCGTTTTGTTGGTAAAAAATATTTTGGGATAATATAAGCAGTTGCTTGTTTATTGTTTATATTATCTATAGCTAAATGCTAATGGGGCTTTAAGTAGTAAAATGTTAATTTAGAAATTTGGTTTCTCCAACCCTCTGTTTTGTAACAAATTTATATTTACTCCCATGTTGCATGTTAATTATATATACATATATTTGTATTAGGTAAATGACGATGAACCATGGCTCAAGTCATGTAATAAAATATATGTTCTGTTCCTTAACTACCTTGACAGCTTTCTTACAAATGAACTTTGTCTGGTCATGGGTGGGATTTGGTGAGGGACTTGAGATTACTAGTCAGAGACCATTAGACAACTAAGTCAGTTTATATATGCCAGAACAAAGTCATACCTTTGCCACGGAATATTGAATAATTGACGTTAAAGAACAAGTTAAAAGCTAAGGCATGTCATTAGTTTATGTTACTATTTAAAGCTTTTTGTTAACTTGTCCCAGACAGTCAATTTACTGATATATAGATACTAACAAACAAATCACTCTGGGTGTTTGTTCAATAAATGTGGTGAAGCTGAGAACACAGTGAGCCATTTTAGCTTTTACATGGACTTATATACATACATGGATTCGCAACTTCCGTATTAACTTGTAAAAGTAATCAAATCCTGCTTTAATAACACAGGAATCAAAGGGATTTCATGCTCTTGTTTACAAAAGCGAAAATACGAAAATTTCCGTGATGATCCGAATGTTAATAACAGCGAAAATATCCATGGTATTCCGAATGTTTAATCTCGGAGACGAAAGGATTATAATAAAAATGTCCGCCATCTTGGAATTTAAAATGTTTGACTGATGCCTTTTTCAATGCTTATACTTAGACTTTGTGGATTATAAATGCATCTCAATATCTTTAAGGAATTTCTTACATCCTTTGTCAATTTCCCTTGCCCAATTGCCAGAGTTTTTTTAGTATAATCAAGTTCGTAAACACCCGATTACAGCTGTCGGACATTGCCTAGTATATAGCAATGCATTGTGGGATAGTCTAACAATATTGTTTGAGCTATTTTTAGCAGTTGCAAATCCATTTATGTATATAAGTCCTTGGCGTTTAGAAACATGTTCAAAGACTTTCATACCGAACTCAACATAATACCCTCACAACATACTAATCATCAGAATAGCAGAACTACTACATACATTTCATCATAACTACCACTGCTCACCATAGCATAAAGTCATGGACTCACAAATTCACAATAAATTATTATAAATTTATACTAGTCACCATACCTTTGGAGTGTTCATTATAACTAAACTATAAAACACTCCTAAATAACACTTCTCATCATAGTATAACACTACTAATCATAACAATCTCAAATAATCAAACACTAATGAAAAGGCAACACATTTTCATAACTTAACACTAATCTACATGTCCAAACACTACTATATATTACTTAACACTAATCTACATTACCAAACACTACTCTTAACTTAACACTAATCTACATTACCAAGCACTACTCTCTATAACTTAACACTAATGTACATTACCAAACACTACTCTTAACTTAACACTAATGTACATTACCAAGCACTACTCTTAACTTAACACTAATCTACATTACCAAGCACTACTCTCTATAACTTAACACTAATCTACATTACCAAACACTACTCTTAACTTAACACTAATCTACATTACCAAGCACTACTCTCTATAACTTAACACTAATCTACATTACCAAACACAACTATCTATAACTCAACACTAATCTACATTACCAAACACTACTCTCTATAACTTAACACTAATCTACATTACCAAACACTACTATCTATAATTTAACACTAATCTACATTACCAAGCACTACTATCTATAATTTAACACTAATCTACATTACCAAACACTACTATCTATAATTTAACACTAATCTACATTACCAAACACTACTCTTTATAATTTAACACTAATCTACATTACCAAACACTACTCTCTATAACTTAACACTAATCTACATTACCAAACACTACTATCTATAACTTAACACTAATCTACATTACCAAACACTACTATCTATAATTTAACACTAATCTACATTACCAAACACTACTATCTATATATTTACGCTAATCTACATTACCAAACACTACTATCTATAACTTAATACTAATCTACATTACCAAACACTACTATCTATAACTTAATACTAATCTACATTACCAAACACTACTATCTATAACTTAATACTAATCTACATTACCAAACACTACTATCTATAACTTAATACTAATCTACATTACCAAACACTACTATCTATAACTTAATACTAATCTACATTACCAAACCCTACTATCTATATATTAACGCTAATCACTACTCTCTATATAACACTTATCTAAATTACCAAACACTTCACTATGGGTACAAATGCCACTTGTTGTTGATATTAATGTGAGTGACATATTCAATTCTGACAATGTTTAGAAATTCAGTCACAAGAATGTTTTCTGGTGTGTCATATCTAAGTGGATATGCCACTTAAGTAGGGATGGATTGTTGTCAAATCACATGTTTCAGGAATAACAATGTACAATGCAGATTTTTTTACAGATATTTATATAGAGATAATTATGATATAATTGATGTAAACATACAAGGTGTTTACAAATACCTTATTGTTTTTATAAGCTACTTATTGGCTCCCCACCAAAACTACCTACTGTATCTAACATTCATTGATACCAATCTGCAATAGATAATAATGCCTATAACATACCTATACAGTTAAACCCTGATTACTCAAAATGCTTGGGCCCCGAAAATTCATGGTGTTGAACAATTCATACTGGTCAGAGAACTCTGTTCTTTTACATGTATGAAAACATGATAGACTAAAATTCAAGGGTACAATGCAACGGTGTTGTAACTCATGTGGAAATAAGAACAAGTTATGAAAGTGTGCGCTGAGCCCTCGAAATATAAATCACTGTTGTTCTTTGTATATAAAACATATAGGGGAAAATCAGGACTACAAATACATTTTGGATAATGTCTGGTTGTTCAGATAATCAGTAGTCAAGCACCTAAGGCTTTGCTGTATTTCCAAAATATAAACAATATCAAGATATTTAAAGCTCTGTTGAATACAATGTTAATACATTACCAACCTATATAAAGGTATAAACTATGTCACAGTTAAATGAGAATGTTGGTAAACAGTATAAACAGGTCAACAAAACATTTAACTGACTAATCAGACAGTATATAACCAGGTACATTTTTCTTGTACCTTTAAATAAACAGAATTGTTTATCATTTTGAAGCAGCTAAGTGCAGACTAAAAGATGCTTGATTCTAATCATTAACAGACTGTTCCTTATTTTCTTCTACTTTCTTTTCTGATTCCTCATCATTCTGAATATTCTTTTCTTACTATTCCAGCACTTTTTTACTGCTTTGGGGAACAGTTAACGGGTCCCTTCGATGGGGGGAAATCTGCATCATGAAAAAATAAATTTGGGGATTTTTATAACTATGGGGAATTTTTTTCTCTCAGCGGGGAAAAATATATACTTTTTTGACTTCGGGAACAGGAGAGAATACCAGACCCTGTATAGGGCCTGTATTCAACTTTGATATGGCCTACTAGCTGATTTATATTTCACCTGACTTTTTTCCTTCAAAGTCCTGATTATTATTATATAATTCTTTTAATCAGTTATTTTATCAGATTTAATGCCATTCTCAACATTATTTCAGTCATGTTGTGGTGAGGAGTTATCCTAAACAGCTTCCCTGGATTTCATTTAGGCCTTGACCAGTACTGACCATATTCTACCTGCAAGCTACTTCTAATATATAATTCTTTATATTATTTATTTATTTATTCTATTATCTTTTTTATACTTGTTTTATTTTCTCCTTACAGTAATGTAACAAATTTCATATTATTTTTATTGCCTATACATTTCCACCATATTGTTTGTAACATAACTATAAAGGATGAGAATTTTATTAGACATAACGTCTATCATTCCAATCCTGATCTGTATTATGATTGTATTTCTTTAGGGTATAATTTTAAAAATTAATATGTTTAAACTAAGTATAGACATATACAATTTGATATGAACAGAACAGATATTTACTTCTGATTAATTCTTACAAAGCACAAATTGATCTTCTGAACTTTGTTTTCAATTTCACAGCTGATGGGCGATTAATTAATTAATGTACCATTACAAACAACCAAAATAATTCCAGATTGTATTCAACCAATAAAGTAGCAAAACTTCTGATAATTAGCTGAAAACATGATACTTTTTATGTACAAGACAAAAAATTAGCTTCATTTCTGACAAAAGCTACTTTCACCAGAAACAACATCACAAAGGATCCTATTAATAGAAATAGCAGAAAATATGGTATGTAAAGATAAACCAACTAAATGCATGAAAAGAATACAATAATACATTAATTGCTTTCTGGTGCCAAATAACAAAGGTGTTCTTAATGTCTTATTGCCAAGCTCTGCCATTAAGGCCAGTGATATTCCTCTTCAATATCACAGATATAACACATTGCACAGCTATCCAGAATCATTCTGACATATTCTTAGATATTTCTGAGATTAGTTTAAAATGTCATATACAGTAAAACCTGTGTAAGCAGCCATATCCTAATAAAGCCCATCTTGTGAGTATAGGCAATTCTTTTAAAAACTGTCACCGACTATACAGAACAATATGACCTCTAAATAAAGGGCACCTGTCAATATAGATCTTTATTCACAGTACCACAGAATAACATGAACATAAAACTGTTTGTATGGTCAGTCAGGCACACAGAAGAAAGACCTCCATCTAGAGACCACAATTTGGGTAAAAAATTCAATCTTAATATCCAGGTGATTATTAAGGAAATTATTAAAAACTGATCAGAAAATATTGCTATGGTAACACAATAGAATATGCTACAATGTTGTCTAAACAGATTTGCGATATTTTCATAGGAAATTTACGAATGACTTATAACTCATAAGGGAACTTTTTGCCAAAGTCCAAACTACGGCCATGGAGGGTTAAATAGTGATTTTTACAGCTTTTGATAACCCTAATTAGTCTGGAGTTCCTTCCCCTTACACTATGTTATCAGGTTAGGCAAGGCGCAATAATGGCGGCGTCCTCTGTACATTCTAAAGTATGGGTATTTTCTTATGTCAAGTGATCAAGTTCTTGTGAGGCTTGGTAATGAATCCTATTTATATGATATATATCATAGATGTCCATTTTTTAGATGATCACAAAAGATTTTTTTGAAACTATAAAGATCGACTCACGTCCGAAATTATAGCTACTTCATGAAAGTATATATATCAACAAATAAGAATGATCATTAAAATATCTCACCCCTGTTACAATATTAGTACATAAACAATTAAAATTGGGCATTACATCACGAATGGTCAGTCAAAATAAGAATATTCCGTTGCCTGTGTATTACCACTGAAGGCCACCATTATTGAACCTGATGTAATTGTAGTGCACGTCCGGTAACCAGACTAAACCCTAACTTCCATTTTAAAACAATTTTTTGATGCCAAGTTAAAATGTCACATTTTAAGAAATGATATGATGCAAAGTGAAGGTAATATACCTTAAACATCAAACAGCTAGACAGAAATGTGCATTTGTCATCATTTTAACAAGATAAATAGACACTTAAATATCATACATCTTTAAATCAATTGACTAAATGATAAATCATGGACAAATCAAATATTTGGCCTAAGATACAATACTCACTGATCTTACAAGATTTGAATAACAATTTAGCAAATGTCATAACTCTCCCAAGTGGACTGATGACATTAAATACAATGTCTTTATTGAAATACATCAGAATGAATAAGAATTACATGGGACACATGAGACAAATTACTACTTTTTGTTTTTATGCCTGCTTTCAATAATATTTAAGTTACAATCTATTGGGAAGTTTTAACGTAACAATTTTATCTGGATCTTATACTAAACCTTTTTCTCCGCAAGTAACTGTCAATTAACTTCTCCATAATGATTAGTAGAGGAATAAAACCCTTCTATAATGATGACCTAGAACTTAGCAAACCTGACATTTAATCAAAACCAAGGTCGATCTCTAATAACTACTGATTATAGATTATATAATATATTATATATAACAATGAATTCATCTGTAACAATAATGTTAAATATATCTTTTTTTAATTCATACTGCAAATTGTTTAAAAATTAACGAAATTTTGAAAAATCAATTTGGGTGAATTTTGTAAAAAAACTTAAATAGTTTAGAAAACACATTAATTGACCTTGACCTAGTATTTGACCTTGTAAGATAAAATTTGAGTTTCAAGGTTATATATTCAGACTTTAAAAGTATATTTAGAAATCAATATCACCAGCATTATAATAGATACAGTAAAACACGGCATAGTTACAACTTAATATGTTCTCCTTTGTATTTTAATTTGATATTAAAACTTCAGACTTTCTCTGGTCCCATAGGTTTTACTATATTATGTATAAAGGAGTGTTTCTACCATTTCCTGTTCAACTGATAGAATAAACAAGTCAATCCCTGTATCAAACACTTCTAGTTCTAAATTCCAAACTTCTGTATTGTAACCATATTCAAGAGAATTCATTCCAATGCAATTTACTTCATGTCAGATTAAATAAACCTTTATAATTTTATAATAACAGGGATTTTTTTAAAGGAAATCTGTTGGGTAATGTATACAACCAGAAATGTATAACAGCTGGTTCCCAGGTAACCATTATATAAATACCTACCTGGTCCCCAGGCAATCACTATATAAAACAACTAGTCTCCATGCAAGCAACTACTACATAAGACAGCTGCCCCCCTGCACCAGTAACCACTACATGCATTATTATAAAACAACACTTTTAAAAGAAAAAAGATTCTTCTCCAAAAAATTTTGAGCCATGCAATTTTCTGAAATATTCACAGAATTTATCATTCACATTTTATATTAACCATGTGTTCAATAAATATAATTTGGCAGGAAATTGAAATCTTAATTCCCAGAAGCATATTACTGTACGGGTATGTATTTATATAATGAAAAAGATACCTAAAAATATATAAAACAGCTTGTTCAAATTAGGTTCATTATGTATTGTGGCTCCTAAGTTATAGTGGCGTCATATTCTATGGTGTCCCCTTTGGACCATCACATTAGTTCATCATGTATTGTGGCTCATAATTTATAGTGGCGTCACATTCTATGGTGTCCCCTTTGGACCATCACATTTTCATTTTAACCCCAATCATGATGTTTCAAAGTTCACGGGCAATCAAACCTGTGAACAAAGGCCATATTTGTGAAAGATATAATGTGGACTATATTAACAGGTGGCCTTTATTTTGTGGTTATTTTGTTCTAAACAATCAATGATTGTTATAAAAAGAATGGCTCTCATTCACAGTGTGGCCTTTCTTTAGAGGTGACCATCAACACAGATTGGACCATATTATGACTAAAGTGTACAAAATTCAGCTACATGGAAGTAAAAAAGTGGTGAAAAATTATGATGGCCAAAACTGAACACCATATTGTTAAATTTACATTGGTAAGAAAGAGATGTACACTGCTACAGTATTTGTTAATCAGCCAATGCCTGCCCCAAGCCTATTTGACAGCTACTTGGAGACTTTCCCCATGCCAATTATGCTGAAGATGTTATATCTACCCAACCTTCAATGTATACTTCAATTTGTGAAGTTGTCAATTGGTCTATTATTTGCACTGTCAATAATTCTAATGAACTCAAACTCAAGACATTTGCTTTCTAAATTAGGAAAGAATCATCATTGAACATTGTATAAAAAATGAGACTTTAGTGCTAATACCTACTTCTGGTTGTCATTGTGTGAGGTGACAGGTGCAAAGATAAAGATAATAAGGAATGTCTTAGAAAAGATAATGAGGTGTGTCAAGTTAGAAATAATGAGAAAATAATGTCTTGCTTTACTCTAAATTGTTGAAAGACACATCACTTAGATAACTGATTTAAGAATTTGTATCTTCATAGTGAATTAGTCAATCAGAATGCACATGGGACCATTGGAAATATTTTCTTAAAATTACATCTTCGCTATTTTGTTGCAGACTACACTAAAACCCTGACAAATAGTTTTCAGAAGGAGTTCAAGAAAAAATCATGTTTTCATGAATTCTTTTCAAAGGGGGTGTTCATGATAGCATTTAAACATGTGTGCAATCGTTAAGGTTTATATTTTCACACCCTCACACACATTTGACAAAATATACATGTTAAAAAAAGTCTATAATAATTACATAAACTAACACGGGTCAACAAGTACAAAAATCATGAATGATATTTACTTTCATTTCAAAATGCAACATCAGACTATACTGAGTCTTTAGGAGAGCTGTTGTCTAAATAATTTTCATTTGATCATGTTTAGCTTTGATCTTAGATAAGTATAGAACGCAAGCAAACCAAAGAAAGCATCTAATTATATACTTATATCTCTTTACAGGTAACCAAACCTGCATGTTTCAATGTTTCACCACATAGCTTTGTAGTAATGGCTCTGAAGGGTATCACAGCCCCCCTTCCCCAAAATTCCAAGGACAACAGCCCCTTCTACAACTCAATTAACCAACAGCCCTGTCTCCATCTTTCTCATTATTAACACAGTGGTTGTAATGAGAGTTGTGTACTTTGTTTAATGAATACTATAACATTTTACAACCAAGTGTTGCACCTAGTCTGGTTCCCTGCCCACTTTTCCTTCGATTACGTAGTGTCAGGGGCAGGTAATCTAGACTAGTGTTGTACCTAGTCTGGTTCCCTGCCCACTATTCCTTCGATAACGTAGTGTCAGGGGCAGGTAATCCAGACTAGTGTTGTACCTAGACTGGTTCCCTGCCCACTATTCCTTCAATAACGTAGTGTCAGGGGCAGGTAATCCAGACTAGTGTTGTACCTAGACTGGTTCCCTGTCCACTATTCCTTCGATAACGTAGTGTCAGGGGCAGGTAATCCAGACTAGTGTTGTACCTTGTAATCAGGACCAAGTGGGCTTATAATTGGAATGTCTTTTTACTAGCAAATATACCTCTTCTAGACTTAATTAAAGAAATTGCCATACCATTGATTTGCTAGTTTTAATGAAAATGACTTTGATTAATTGGACACAGTCGAAGTAAATTAATTGGAATCATGATGTATTCTGGGAGAATATATCGTGTTTATTTAGCTATCAAAGCCAGTAAAAAATGAGAATGCTTTATCAAGACATAATTGCAGCGCTATCTTTGGGAAAGGTGAATTATTGCATTCTGATATAGGTGTAATTATCCAGAACGCATTTATGTGGTAGTATGTTCCATCACACATTGCTTCATATGATTAGGCATAAAAAAAACTCCTACAGGACTCGTAATGAACACTAGCAAACTAGCAAAATGCTAGCGAAAAATAGATTTTGCTAGTTCATTTTACAACCACTAGCATTTTTTGGAGAGTGGAACTGAAAGTGCCGTTATAACTTTTTTTTTTTTTATTTACATGTACATAAAATACAACCTATTTTGTTATAACATGAATATTTCTGAAAAAAAACAAATGTTGTGAAAAAATCACTAGTGGATTTTAAATTATGCTAGTTGAAAGTTTGTGTACAAGCAAAAAATTGCTAGTGGCAAAAAAGTTAAATTCGAGCTAGGCAATAATATTTTTCTATCAAAACCCAGAATATTTCTTGCTGATACTTTCATGTGCACTATAACAGCTAGGTTAAATTTAAATAGTAGTGGGTTATATTCACGGATAATACATTTTTTTGGTGTTAATTGTTTTATGGATTGACAAAAAGTAGCCGGCACTAGGTTTTCGAGTGGAAGCCAATAAACTGGCCGCCAGGGCTTTTGGAGAAAAAAGTAGAAAAATGTAGCACTTTGGTCAGCATCTTAAATTCGTGCATACTGAGCGAGTGACATCTATGGCAAGCTGATCTATCGTTCTGTTGCCAACAACAACCCTTGAATTAATCAATCCTTGGAATCACCTTTTATTACCATTAAGTGCATTATTGATGCACTTCAAATTTTAATCAATAACAAACACTTACAAATTCACAATTGGAATTCAGACTTGTATTTTAAAGAAGTTTGTACGATTCTTTATGTAAACAAAAGTGAATAAAATATGAGTATTTTCTATTCTGTACAAACCTGTGCTTAAACACATTATTGATAGCGTAACACTGACTTAATTATTTCAGTAAGTGCTAAGTTGTGTTAACAACATTGATAGATAAATTATTCTACAGTCATCTCATGCATTGAAATGTTATCATACAAATGTATCATTTCATAAATCATTAATTAATATATTGACATTTCTATCAGTGCAGAAGTAATAACTTCCTCTTATCTAGAAATCAGATCAATTTTATTTACTGTCCAACCTGTGAACAAAGGCCACCCTTGGGAAAGAAAAAATGTGGCCATTGTAAACAGGTGCTTTGATACAACACAGAGTCCAAAGCAAAACAAGGTTTCCGATTTCTGCTAACTCGGCCTACTCAATTTTTCTCTGTCGAAACAAGACTTTTTTTGGTCTCGAACAATTATTTCTTGCCAAGTTTCCATTTTCATAAAAACTATATATCTGATCTTAACAAAAAATATCCAAAACAATATGGGCCATGATGGCCCTATAATCCCTTGATCATCTGAAAAAAAGACTGTGACTCTTAAAATTTGATTTGGAGAGCATATAACACTGCCAAACAGATAACTTTTTTGGGAAAGAAGATTTTTAAAATTTTCTGACATACCGGTAAGCCCTTTTAAAATCAAGTGACCCCAGAGCCATATGATTTTAACTGATTTGGTAGAGGTTCACTTAATAACTCAGTGCTACATACCAAGTATCTAAGCCTATCAGTTTTGGAGAAGGTAAGACAATAAGCACCCAGCTACAGGTATGTACCAGAATACTGATCCGCTAGTGCAAAAGCACTAGTTCATTCATAAAAACTGCTTCTAAGACATATTCCAGACAATGAATCTATGTACACGCTTTAATTGATATCAAGAAATAGAATGAAAAAGTTCAGCGTCTTTAAAACAAACTCTTGAATTATTACAGCCAACAGCTTATCAAACTGAGAAAATTCCTTATTATTACAGGAACCAAGATAACAACTAGTAAACATACTGTTTTATAGAATAAAGATAAGGATGGTCTAATCAGATTCATATTATTTCCAGGCTTGTTGTTCAATAAAACACTACACTCAAGTTAAACAGTCAAACCTGTGTTAACAGTCTCCTACAACTTCGTGCGAATGTGAACTTCATGTGAATATTCATTACCTTTGAATTACTGTCACCTGTAAATTATTGTCACCTGTAAATTATTATTACTGTGAATTGTTGTCACTTGTGAATTACTGTCACCTATGAATTACTCTAACCAGTGAATTACTGTCACCTGTGAAATATTGTCACCTGTGAAATAGTGTCACCTATGAATTACTGTCACCTGTGAAATAGTGTCACCTATGAATTACTGTCACCTGCGAAATATTGTCACCTGTGAAATAGTGTCACCTATGAATTACTGTCACCTGTGAAATAGTGTCACCTATGAATTACTGTCACCTGTGAAATAGTGTCACCTATGAATTACAGTCACCTGTGAAATAGTGTCACCTGTGAAATATTGTCACCTGTGAATTACTGTCACCTGTGAATTACTGTCACCTGTGAATTATTGTCACCTGTGAAATAGTGTCACCTGTGAAATATTGTCACCTGTGAAATAGTGTCACCTATGAATTACTGTCACCTGTGAATTACTGTCACCTGTGAAATAGAGTCACCTATGAATTACTGTCACCTGTGAATTACTGTCACCTGTGAAATATTGTCACCTGTGAATTACTGTCACCTGTGAAATAGTGTCACCTGTGAAATAGTGTCACCTATGAATTACAGTCACCTGTGAAATATTGTCACCTGTGAAATAGTGTCACCTATGAATTACTGTCGCCTGCCAATTACTGCCACCTGTGAATAATGATCAAAAGTGAATAACAACTACATTATAAACAACACTCATGAATAACAGATCTTAATCATAATGATTAATTACTGTGAATAATGGTTACAAAGTCACCAATGACTTTCTGTCATCTTTGAAAAACAGCAATTTATTAATAACCTCACTTGTTAATAACGTTCACCTGTGATTAAAGTCCCCTGTGGACTGCTGCTTGATAGCAAACACATGCATTGATACAACAGACCAGATGAACCTCAGGAAAAGGCTATATAAACCTTTTCCGCCCTTTTATTCAAAGGGTTGACTATATTTCAAGTTGCTTTGCAGCTCAAAATATCCACAGTCAAGTATGATCAACAAATGAACATGCAACAAAACATTATATATTAAGTAGGCAGACACAACTAATTAAATATTGATGCATTCAGCTTCTGTCAATGTCTTTAGTATACTAAAGATTTTCTTCCGTAAATCATGGTTTACAGTCAAACCTGTGAACAAAGTTCAACACAGGGGGGGAGAAATTCTTTATTCAAGGATTTATTTGGTCCATCAATGTCATGTACTATCTGTTAAGAGTCACAGTTGTTTAACAGTGGTTGTTTTAAAAGGTGATCATTAATTAATAGAGATGGTCATTTTAAACAGGTGATTGTTAATTCAGAGGTGGCTGTTTTAAACAGGTGATTATAAATTCAGGGATGGCTGTTTTAAACAGGTGATGTTAAACAGGATGCATGCACAAGGTTAGGTTTATTTTATAGCATCTCAATAAAAATACAACACTAAATAAAGGGAAATAATTCTAATTCTACATTAATCTCACTAAACATGAGTACAGTCCCCTGAAAAAAAAATTATGCTGTGATTTATGTATAAGGGTCATAGAAGTCATGGGGGGGGGGCTATGGGGGCTTATTAAAAGGTGCTGATACTAATAATGCCACAACATAAATGCAACAACATATCTCTCTTTAAATTGTCATGTTTTCAAATTAAAATGATCTAGCTCTTCATTATTTGAAAGAACACTTAGTTAAAACTTACACAAATACATGCTTGACATGGTATTCTTTGAGAATCTTATCTTTTGTTTTTGATTTATACCATTTCCATTTTATTTATTATTATCAATTATAGACTCCCCTCCCCACCCCCTGTTGTCAGACAAAACCAGTCTCTGACACGCCTGTGTATTACAGTACTCTCAGAAAGCAAATTATCACTCAAAGTTAGATAATCTTCAAAACACTTTAAACAGGAAATAATTACTACATAAAATATCACTAGCAGTCTCAATGTTACTGAAACACAACATATCTCACTAACTAAGAAGGTCAAATACAAATAAATTGTTTGTTAATAGGAGCCATTTTTTCCAAATGTCACAGATTCATCAGCAACATACTGGCTTCCAAAGCCTAAAAAGGCCTACACTATTTCTGGAAGTAAATGTCATTTTAATGAATTATTAAAATATGAAGACATTTATCAGAAAGCATATTTTATTTATACTAATCATACTGAATTCATCAAGGCAAAATATTGACAATGGTCCTATAATAGTTACCACAGTGTCAGTTAACCATGTTCTATCTATCTATCCGCCCAGTTAGCTCAGTGGTTATAGAGAATTGGTCTACTGATCAAGAGGTTGTGAGTTTGATCCCAGGGCAAGGCTCACAGCCTCACACTGTCCCAGACAAATTTGACTGAAGATATTACATCCTATGTTAAATTGTCCTCCACCTCTAGATTATGTGGGGTAGATTGGCAATAGCTTTGCGGGCAATAGCTTGCGGATAGTGGTTAAGGCCTAAATGAAGTCCAGGGAAGCTGGTTAGGATAAGCGCCCGCCACAATATAAATGAAATAATGATGAAAATGGCGTTAAATCCGAAGAAATAAAATAAGTAATGCTCATTAAAATGTGGAGAGAATATGGTCAACCATGATAAATCAAAAGAGGGTTACTAGTTTGACAATATTTTAATGACAAAAAATATTCCTTGATTTTTTTGGGGGGGGGGGGGTGGAATAATGAACTGAAACTCCTAGTTTTCTGATAATTCTGTTTTTTAGAAAAAAATTGAGACATTAAGACTAATTTGATTCTGACTACGCAATATTCAGTCTCTTTATTAAAACAAAATTGTCATCATCAGATTATAGGGAAAATGCTACTGTTTTGACACTGTCTTTTTTTCATCACTTGATTGCAGTTCTCTATTAATCTAATCATTTTCAAATCAAAACAAATGCCATAGAGTTTGGTATCAGTTAATCAATATATTAATATGAGTATGTGTTCAACAATTAAACATTAATGTAGCCGTAAAATTGTTTACAACAAATTGTCAAGTGTTTTTCACACCTAAATAAAGGACAAAGACACCTTGGTTAATCTCAGAAACTATGACAATCCTGAGACATTAGTCAGCAGGCTAGAATCAAAGTACTGAAACTACTCATGGAAACTGAACTTAACAAGAAATATTTTCAATCTATACAGTCATGTTAAATTAATTTCTGAACTTCCTGAAATGTAGCTATACTTTTGCTAACATTTATCACCATGAACATTGTTATTTAAGATATCTACATACCAATATGTTATTTAAGATATCTACATACCACTATGTTATTTAAAGACGTTTTCGGTAGTTCGCTACATTTTCACATAGACATATAGGAAAAATTAAAACTGAACGATGAATTTTTTTAAAACTTTGCATAATCGTAGCATATGATAACAGAAACATTTTAAGTGAAAAAAAATTTGGGGTCACTGATCTAGTTTTTGAGTTATCTGCCCTTTGATTTGAATTTTTGCTTATTTTAGGTAATTTCAATGTTTCTGTTATCATATGCTACGATTATGCGAAGTTTAAAAAAAATTCATTGTTCAGTTTTAATTTTTCCTATTTGTCTATGTGAAAAATGTAGCGAACTACCGAAAACGTCTTTAAGATATCTACATACCACAATGTTAAGCAAAACTACTGTTAGTTCTCATTAGGCATAACAGATTGTTGCTTGTTTCTTTTGTTTATTTGAGTTTTATGCCCTTTTCAACAGTCAGAGTCATATGAGGCAGACAGTTCACCTTACCAACTTTCCTGTGAAGAACCAGTACTAGACTCCCATCCACCTTAAACAACTGCCTACTTTCTCACATAAAGAGACATGGTCGGTAGCTGGGCTTGAACCCTTGACCCTCTATCAGTGAGAGATTACAGTGACTTGAAGTCATCCAGTTTAACCAATCGACCACAGAGACAGTTGTTTGTTACTAGTTACTGGACCTACCCTTACTTTTCACTGTGACCCTAGATATTTTGTTAGGTCTGAGGAACGTTACATCCACTTTCTCACTAATGTTACTTTTCCTAACACATTCAAGAGCAAAATAAAAGATTCTTTAAAACAGGCCCTACCTTCCTACCCTATTTTTAATAAGCATGTAACCAGAAAACAAAAAAATATTTTTTAGGCCTACCTAGAGAAGGAATCCATCAAAACTGCAACCAAGGAATGTTTGAATCATCAAATAAGGAATCAATTTGTCACAATAATGATGCAGTAGGCAAGATGCTTTCACAATTGTCTCAAAATATCTCCAATCAGCAATTTTGTAGCAGAAAGAAAATTCTACAATTACCATTGACAGTTTGATTGCTCTCTCAATCATAAAACTCCCAATTCCTAATTACTTAATAAGTAACTTAAAATCTATCACTCTAAAAAAACAAACACAGACAACCCTTTGAACAAAGGCGCCCCCTTGTGAAAGACAAAATGTAGCCTTTATTGACAGGTTGCTTTTTTTCTAAAGTCATTTAGTTCTAGATAATCAATGACAGTTTATGACCTTTAGAATTCCTTTATTCACAGGGTGGCCCTAATACAGAGGTGTCCTCTAACAAAGTTTCACTGAACTCAATAAAAATATAATTATGAATATATTTGTTGATATAGGAATTTGAGAAATGAACCCAGTAAAACATTCATAGCAGACGACTGAACATTCATAGCAGACGACTGAACATTCATAGCAGACGACTGAACATTCATAGCAGACAACTGAACATTCATAGCAGACGACTGAACATTTATAGCAGACGACTGAACATTCATAGCAGATGACTGAACATTCATAGCAGACGACTGAACATTCATAGCAGAAGACTGAACATTCATAGCAGACGACTGAACATTCATAGCAAACGACTGAACATTCATAGCAGAAGACTGAACATTCAAAGCAGACGACTGAACATTCATAGCAGACGACTGAACATTCAAAGCAGACGACTGAACATTCATAGCAGACGACTGAACATTAATAGCAGAAGACTGAACATTCATAGCAGACGACTGAACATTCATAGCAGATGACTGAACATTCATAGCAGAAGACTGAACATTCAAAGCAGATGACTGAACATTCATAGCAGACGGCTGAACATTCATAGCAGACGACTAAGTTTCAGCTACTGGTAGTTGAAAGCAGTACAGTGTCTGCATGTTGTCATATTGTTACCATAAGCATTATCTCAGAGAATGCTATTTGTAAGAAACTAATATTCTGCACTCAGTAAACTTTTCCACTAAGTAAAACAACAGGAGAAAACAGGTTCATTTGGTGATTTTCCAGCATTAAGGGTGGGGGATGACCCCAGGTGTACATCAAATAAGAACCAATGAATGTAAAGGTTAGCAAATTCAAGTCAATGATCATAACCATTTGCCCACAGAGGGCCCCACTTAGCTCAATATGTAAGAGTGGTTGGACTACAGACCTCAGACCTGTGAGTTTGAAACCTGGGCATGATACAATGTCATATTCTCAGCGATGACTTGGTTACTGACATTGCATCTAGAGGCATTCATCCTCCATCACTGATCATTCATAATGAGAAGTTGACAGTCACTTGCGGAGAACAGGGTAAGTAGTAATACGGAAGTCAGGGAAACTGGTGTAGTTAACTGTCTGTCATTGAATAATTGGCATACATAGTATACTGAGATGGCACAGAGATAACAATTTTGTCTGATTTTATTTTTTAGTCATGGCCACGAGTTTCTAAGTCGTACATGAGATTAAAAAATCACATCTAGTTATCTTGTGTGCACAACTAAGTAACTCATACCCATGACTTACTAACTCATAGTCATGACATACTAACTCATGGCCACAACTTAGTTATTTCGTGCACACAACTTAGTAACTCGTGGCCATGACTTAAAAAGAAATTGCACGGATGTCACCTTTGTGCCACCATACTATAGCGCTACTACATAATTCTTTTAGAAATAGAATGCACCAATACATTCCTAAGTCTGCAAAACAGAATATGTATCCATATATTATGAATATTGATCATGCAATCTTAGTGTATTTTAGTGTAATAAATACGTATAAATCATACAATTCCAATATTAAATAACCATCCCTTTAAAGATCTATCCATACACAACACAATTATTGCAATGTCTGTTATGTATGCATCATTACATAAGGTTACAAACATGTTACTCTCTTGTTTCCCTATCTATGAATCATGCAAGAATAGTCCAAGAAAGGTTTCATGATTTTATTAATTCCATTAGAAGGGTAAATAAGCATTGACAAGAATACCAGGAACTGTGGCATATAAAAAAATCAAAGTACTGAAAGTACTCATGGAAAATGAACTTACATTGATTTGCACTGCAATACTGAACGGGAACTAGTTTAACAATGGCATGGTGGCTGTAGAAAAACATAGTATGTTGGTTTTTATCAAAATTCATGTGCAATGGGCAGCTGAAGTGAGAGCTATATAAAGCTTAACTATTGTTCAATTTCTAAAATCTCTCACATGGTGTTATACATATAATTGTTTCAGTAAATTCCTTTTATCAGCATCAACAATCATTATAGCATCATTATTCATCATATGTCTGCGTCTGCAATGTACTGACTGACTCAGTTCTGTATGATTGCAATGTTGCATTATTTAATTAAAGAAACCTTACTGATAAAATAATATCATATTTCTATCAACTGGAAGTTAGGCCAGACAATCTAACTGAAGGTTCAAATAGAACAAAAATAGAGTATTTTGTGGCCTCAATTATTTTCGTTGGGAATTTAATTTCGTGGATTTCATCAGTTGGTGGATTCACAAAATCAAATCTCAACAAATATTAATACGAGATACCTGTCAAGAATCTAATACTGACAATATACAACTTCCTGTATTTTTAAAAACTAGAAAATAACAAGGTCCAATTATCTATCTGTTATAGGTTGAGAAAACATCAGTTGGAAATAATTATAAGTTTTCTTTATGTTTACCAAATTCAGTAAATAATATTACCATTATAATTCAGGTATTTCTGCAACTAATCAAAGAATGGCCGTGTAACTTGTATAAGGGTCCAAGCTATCATTAAGGTGGTTATTGATCGTCTCGACAAAGATCGTCAGAATGAGCATTTACTTCATGCACTGGCTGAATTGTATGTTGCTTCTCCAACTGTATATTTCTTTGTCCCTGTCATATTTTCAAATCATAAACTTCCCAATTGAAAATTTCGTTAAAACCATGCTGTTTTCCCTAAAATCCAAACTTACACCAGCTATTTTATTTCCCAAATCAGCATTTTTTTAGTGATAATTCTTCCCAAAATCAACAGGCTAAGGCCTCTTCCCAATAAAGAAAATCCCTTGAAACATATATTATTACCTTTTATGATAAACTTTTTGGATTGCTAGCATGTTTAATGTTAGAAACTACTTGATTGAGAGTCCTCCAGGGTTGAAATGGTTATAGTCCCTGACTTGTTATTACTAGCTCCTCACTGCTGTAAGTTCAAATCCTACCTGGGACCTAATTTCACATATAAGAAGCTGTCCAGCAAACGAAACAAGTCTCAGTTTATGTTCCATAGTAATTATTTTTTTAAATAATGGACACAACTAAACATCAAATTTGTCTTTATGTGTTGTTTTAACAGCCCATTCAACATCATTTCAGAGCCGCCCCAAAGAGAGAGAAGTGAAGATACAGGATAACTGGGTATTTATATCCCTACTACTATTTCAATTTTTTTTCCAGGTTCTAAATTATTATGCCCAATGTAATGCACCAATACGTGTTTCACCGGTCTCCTGTGATTTTCTTAACTCAATATTTGGTTTGGTAGCTGTGATGGGCACACTGGAAAGTAGGCTTGACATATTGGAAGGTGGGGCCAGGAATTTAGCATCAAAACAATCAACAAAATGCAAAGGTTCAGTCAAATCTGTGGACTGAAACTATGGACACAGTCACATGTAGTCTGTAATTACGGACACATTCACGCCATTCCTTAGACTTAAACTACGGACAATAATGACATCACATGGATCATTACCAAATAAACGGCTTTAAACCTGATGTAACAAACAAACCAAATAATTGTAGTTGTGTGGTATATTGTATTATAAATTGGCTTGGATTAGCCAGCCCGATTAGCTCAGTTGGTAGAGCATCTGACTTGCAAGCTGGAGGTCACGGGTTTGAGCCACGCATCGGTTACATTATTTGCTCTTCCTATTACATAATAAAGCCATTTAAAGGATCATTTATTAGACCTTTTGTGAAAAGTTCTATTTTCTAGACTGAGACCCTTTTCCCTGCCTTCCACACTCAATGATCAGAATCTGTCCTTAGACTATGAGCAAATACACACGCACAGTCTTGTTTAACTATCTTTCCGAGGTTTTCCATTATAAAATGTATCTCACTTTGTTTGCCATTTACATAGAAATCTAACCAAGGTATACCCCCCCCCACACACACACACACGCACGCACGCACGCACACTTGTTACATATAAAATTCTAACTTACCTCATGAGATTTACTATACTTGGATGGTTTTCGATGTTTCTTTTTCTCATACTTCTTATCCATCTCATGTTCAACATGGCTATGATCTGTTACAATCAGAGTAAACACAGGTGATACAGCACCGTTCCGTTCATCAGGTCGAATAACACTTAACGGTAATTCTAATACTCTTCTCTGTTGCTTCGAACTCATTTTGTTAAAACTCACTTATTCTTTAATCACTGAGACACAAAAAGTTGTCAGAATCTTCAATCCAGAAAACACAAAAAACACTTCACCAAGAAGTCAAGAATTTGTATTGAGTATTCCAAAAGGACAAAAAATGGCAAAATCTTTAAATATCACAGGTTATGCATCACAGATTAATCTCCAAATAAAAAGAAAATTCAATATTTTTAGTCTTAATTTGAGACGAAACTAAATTAAATCCACTTGAGCCTTTAGCAATCAAATAACATCGCTGATTGCTACAATATGCCTTAAATGGTTGTTGACAGAAATTTTTCAATGTCCAACCATAATCATTGAGACAAAGATTTGTTATAACAACATAGTTCAGATACGTTCAAATATCTTGGATTAGTTTCCAGTATCCATTAACTCTATCTGTCTGACAAATGATCTTGTTTCATGCAAGAAATCTACAACTTGTCAGTCTCTGATTAGGTATCAAAAGATAAGAATTTCGTCACATAATCATTGACACATTTATAAAGAAGTCTGCAATCATTGTATCAAACAAGCACTGCTTAAATACCTCAGCTGTAAGTTCAATATGCAATTAGTCAATGCACTGTAAAGTTTAATAGGCACTTTATTGTGTTTCCTGCAAAAAAAACATTAAGGCACTTAATGGCTACAGGAACATAAAAGTTGCCATACATGAGAAACTGCAACATTTTAAGTACAGAGCATCGGCATACTTCAAATAGAAGCTAGAATCCTTAGTTATACATGAAATTTCGTTGTAAAAGTAGATAAACAGATAATGATGCAACGTGAACCAATATTGTACAGCCCCAACCTTTTTTTGTTATCAATCAAGAGTAACAGTAAATAAAAAGACATCCAAGACAAGCCCCCATTTTGTTATCTATCAATCAATGAGAGTGACACAAGTGAAGTCACACACCCTTTTTTGTTATCAATCAGATCAACACTTAGTTAATATACAACCAGGACACACCTTCTTTTTATCATCATTCAATCAATCAGAGTAGCACTGATTAAAGAGACAAATAGGACACGCCCCTTTATGTCATCAATCAATCAATCAATCAGAGTAGCACAAAGTAAAGATATTTCCAGGACACGCCAACTTTTTGTTATCAATCAATAAATCAGAGTAGCACTGATTAAAGAGACAACCAGGACATGCCCCCGTTGTGTCATCAATCAATCAATCAATCAATCAGAGTAGCACAAAGTTGAGATATATCCAGGACACTTTTTGTTATCATTCAATCAATCAGAGTCGCACTGATAAAAGAGACAACCAGGACACACCCCCTTTGTAACATCAATCACTCAATCAGAGTAAAGTAAAGAGACAACCAGGACACACTCCCTTTGTAACATCAATCACTCAATCAGAGTAAAGTAAAGAGACAACCAGGACACACTCCCTTTGTAACATCAATCACTCAATCAGAGTAAAGTAAAGAGACAACCAGGACACACTCCCTTTGTAACATCAATCACTCAATCAGAGTAAAGTAAAGAGACAACCAGGACACACTCCCTTTGTAACATCAATCACTCAATCAGAGTAAAGTAAAGAGACAACCAGGACACACTCCCTTTGTAACATCAATCACTCAATCAGAGTAAAGTAAAGAGACAACCAGGACACACTCCCTTTGTAACATCAATCACTCAATCAGAGTAAAGTAAAGAGACAACCAGGACACACTCCCTTTGTAACATCAATCACTCAATCAGAGTAAAGTAAAGAGACAACCAGGACACACTCCCTTTGTAACATCAATCACTCAATCAGAGTAAAGTAAAGAGACAACCAGGACACACTCCCTTTGTAACATCAATCACTCAATCAGAGTAAAGTAAAGAGACAACCAGGACACACTCCCTTTGTAACATCAATCACTCAATCAGAGTAAAGTAAAGATACAACCAGGACACACTCCCTTTGTAACATCAATCACTCAATCAGAGTAAAGTAAAGAGACAACCAGGACACACTCCCTTTGTAACATCAATCACTCAATCAGAGTAAAGTAAAGAGACAACCAGGACACACTCCCTTTGTAACATCAATCACTCAATCAGAGTAAAGTAAAGAGACAACCAGGACACACTCCCTTTGTAACATCAATCACTCAATCAGAGTAAAGTAAAGAGACAACCAGGACACACTCCCTTTGTAACATCAATCACTCAATCAGAGTAAAGTAAAGAGACAACCAGGACACACTCCCTTTGTAACATCAATCACTCAATCAGAGTAAAGTAAAGAGACAACCAGGACAAACCCCCTTTGTAACATCAATCACTCAATCAGAGTAAAGTAAAGAGACAACCAGGACACACTCCCTTTGTAACATCAATCACTCAATCAATCAGAGTAAAACAAAGTAAAGAGACAACATGGACACACCCCCTTTGTGACATCAATCACTCAATCAGAGTAAAGTAAAGAGACAACCAGGACACACTCCCTTTGTAACATCAATCACTCAATCAGAGTAAAGTAAAGAGACAACCAGGACACACTCCCTTTGTAACATCAATCACTCAATCAGAGTAAAGTAAAGAGACAACCAGGACACACCCCCTTTGTGACATCAATCACTCAATCAGAGTATAGTAAAGAGACAACCAGGACACGCCCCCTTTGTGACATCAATCACTCAATCAATCAGAGTAAAACAAAGTAAAGAGACAACATGGACACACCCCCTTTGTGACATCAATCACTCAATCAGAGTAAAACAAAATAAAGAGACAACCAGGACACACCCCCTTTGTGACATCAATCACTCAATCAGAGTATAGTAAAGAGACAACCAGGACACGCCCCCTTTGTAACATCAATCACTCAATCAGAGTAAAGTAAAGAGACAACCAGGACACACTCCCTTTGTAACATCAATCACTCAATCAGAGTAAAGTAAAGAGACAACCAGGACACACTCCCTTTGTAACATCAATCACTCAATCAGAGAAAAGTAAAGAGACAACCAGGACACACTCCCTTTGTAACATCAATCACTCAATCAGAGTAAAGTAAAGAGACAACCAGGACACACCCCCTTTGTGACATCAATCACTCAATCAGAGTATAGTAAAGAGACAACCAGGACACGCCCCCTTTGTGACATCAATCACTCAATCAATCAGAGTAAAACAAAGTAAAGAGACAACATGGACACACCCCCTTTGTGACATCAATCACTCAATCAGAGTAAAACAAAATAAAGAGACAACCAGGACACACCCCCTTTGTGACATCAATCACTCAATCAGAGTATAGTAAAGAGACAACCAGGACACGCCCCCTTTGTGACATCAATCACTCAATCAGAGTAAAGTAAAGAGACAACCAGGACACACTCCCTTTGTAACATCAATCACTCAATCAGAGTAAAGTAAAGAGACAACCAGGACACACTCCCTTTGTAACATCAATCACTCAATCAGAGTAAAGTAAAGAGACAACCAGGACACACCCCCTTTGTGACATCAATCACTCAATCAGAGTATAGTAAAGAGACAACCAGGACACGCCCCCTTTGTGACATCAATCACTCAATCAATCAGAGTAAAACAAAGTAAAGAGACAACATGGACACACCCCCTTTGTGACATCAATCACTCAATCAGAGTAAAACAAAATAAAGAGACAACCAGGACACACCCCCTTTGTGACATCAATCACTCAATCAGAGTATAGTAAAGAGACAACCAGGACACGCCCCCTTTGTGACATCAATCACTCAATCAATCAGAGTAAAACAAAGTAAAGAGACAACATGGACACACCCCCTTTGTGACATCAATCACTCAATCAGAGTAAAACAAAATAAAGAGACAACCAGGACACACCCCCTTTGTGACATCAATCACTCAATCAGAGTATAGTAAAGAGACAACCAGGACACGCCCCCTTTGTGACATCAATCACTCAATCAATCAGAGTAAAACAAAGTAAAGAGACAACATGGACACACCCCCTTTGTGACATCAATCACTCAATCAGAGTAAAACAAAGTAAAGAGACAACATGGACACACATCCTTTATAACATCAATCACTCAATCAGAGAAAAACAAAGTTAAGAGACAACCAGGACACGCCCCCTTTGTAACATCAATCACTCAATCAGAGTAAAACAAAGTAAAGAGACAACCAGGACACGCCCCTTTGTGTCATCAATCAATCAATCAGAGTAAAACAAAGTTAAGAGACAACCAGGACACGCCCCCTTTGTGACATCAATCAGAGTAAAACAAAGTAAAGAGACAACCAGGACACGCCCCTTTGTGTCATTAATCAATCAATCAGAGTAAAACAAAGTAAAGAGACAACCAGGACACGCCCCCTTTGTGACATCAATCAGAGTAAAACAAAGTAAAGAGACAACCAGGACACGCCCCCTTTGTGACATCACTCAATCAGAGTAACACTAAGTAAACAAAATCCAGGATATATCCCCTTTTCTCAGGCGATTCGGTTGAAATAAAAGTTCAATAGATTCACTTATAAGAAGAAAATTTTTAATAAAAGTGAAATGAAAAAAAAACAGTAAGTCTCCTATACTTGAAAGGTTAACTTCAAACAAACTTTAGTAAGACATCCAGTTGGCAAGAAAACAACAAGCCAGACATTGATCAAAGATATGAAATTCGGAGACAATAACAAGGCGAACAATAGCCTAAAAGATTTATATCCCATCAGGACTTTATATGAAGAACGCTAATCTGATTTGTCATAAAAATATCAACTCAATACAGGAAAAATCATCTGTAGAGAAGATTTGACAAGTCAACGAAATCCCCTATCTATCAATATTCCATGATTACATGAATACAATACAGTTACAATTCTGTAATGATTCTCCTATAAGAATTAAGTTTCTATTTTTCATGAGCAAAATAAAAATCAATTCAAACCAGACTCTTTTATTACTTACATGTCTTCTCAAATTCCAAACTTGAATGCTGATTTCAGCAATTTAGATTTTAATCAAAAAGTGTTTAATCTTCAAGACTTTTGTAAACAAAAACACCAGGACAGTGAAAGTAATTAAGTGCTTCAGACCACTGCTCCCGACATCTGGATTTTACATTCAAGAAAATGCTAAATAATGTTTTTTTCTAAAAGAGTAACTTAGATGTACACTCAGCATTTAACAAATTCAAATGATTATCTTTGTTCAAATTATGTTATAATTCTGTTCAAGGCCATAAATAAACAAACATTGAAGGCGTAAAAGAGTTTGTTACTGGTTACATGCACATCAAAACAGGATAAGACCTTGTGTGGAAAGGTTAATAAGTGAGAAAGTGGATTGACTGATTCTTGGGCCTAATAAAATGTCTAGAGTCACATAGAAAGATGAGGGCTGAATGTTGGGTAATCAGAAATAAACAATTCTTTTTACACCTATGTTCAAGACCATATTACGAGTGCACACTATATAAAGCCCACTTGTTACTAGTTATTCCTTGTATGCTGTTTACCGCGGTGACACTATTACCGCAGGTGCCCAGATAATAACAATGACTAGGACATGATAAGCTAAGATATCTTAGGACGACAACGATTTGTGTGATGCTTGTA
Organism: Lutraria lutraria; assembly: GCA_964023205.1. Taxonomy (NCBI): domain Eukaryota; kingdom Metazoa; phylum Mollusca; class Bivalvia; order Venerida; family Mactridae; genus Lutraria; species Lutraria lutraria. The sequence goes on along the minus strand of OZ026848.1, from coordinate 29,207,793 downwards.
ATTAAGAGTTTGTGACTGTAGCAATAAAATGAAACTTCTTTTTTATATTATTTCTGTTTGTATATTATTTAAACAGTGTGCTTATTCTATATTCCGTGTATATTTCATTTCATGATTTCATTTTATCGATGGGTGATTATCAAATTCCACTCATAATTTGACATCCCGTTTACCATACAATTTGACAGCAAAAATAACTATGCTTCCTTTCAATCTCTGAAGAAGACTTAGTGTTTTGACTCAACCAGTACGAAAAGAACCATTTAATTGTTAGCATGTTTGTTGCATTCTTGTCTTTCTTAATTATTGTTTTGTTCGGTATAATAAAATAAATATCACATCCTACGTAGGGTGATAGAATGTAATGTTCACCCTTGACAAGGTAAAGTCAGCCTCGGCTGATGCCATGGTCGACATTATTTGTCTCGGGTGAACATTACCTTCTATCACCCTCTGTGGGATGTGATATTTATATATTAACAAACATATAATATTGAAAATATCAGGTGATGAACAATCGTCAGGTATCTTGCATATTAATCAAGAATTGCTGTCGAGTAGCATCAGCAACGATTATCCTCATTTAAGTTTTTTGTCAATGTGAGACCTGAGACCTATCTAATTATTTGCTTATGTAAATTAGTTTCTTCCAAAATGTCATCCATGCTAGAGTTATTTGAAAATATGCATTAGGGGCAATAAAAGGTACAATATTAACTAAACTTAACCTGAAGTAGTCAGAGTAGGGTTATAAAGCATGTATTGAAATTATTCATCAGAAATGATTTGAAACAAAAACTATGACATAAAAAACTTGCTAATATCATCTTACATGCATACTGATGTAAACTATGAACATTAAGTTTTATAATCAAACTCTTCATATTACAATACCATTCCTTCCAGCTGGCTCTAGAAATTAATTTCACAACAAGAAAGTTTACGTTCAATTTCCAATTAATTAATAATTAATTAGAAAGTGCCTTAATATGAAAACAAAAGAAGAAAATCAAGTAAGTTTTCATTGATTGTCTTAGTTTTCGTTCCTAGCATTAAATAAAAGTCTCTTAAGAATATAAGAATAATTTTATAAAATATTTGTTGCAGACGGAAAAAATGTGACTTTAGGCTAGAGCTTTTTAAATTTTCTTCTCGCAGATTTTTCTAAATTAAAGTCTATAGGAGGGTTGGACAATAAAATGAAACAAGAGTGCCAAGTCACAAAATACAAAATTAATTTTTCAAAGAGTCAAGGGGCATAACTCAGAAATGCCTGGGCCGATTGGGCTGGTAATTGTACTTTGCCTTATGGCTATTAACATTTCCATCAAGTTTGGTGAGGATCCAAATAAAACTGTTTGAATTAGAGAGTGGATACCATTGTGGACGCTGCCTACCCGCTGTGGCTGTTCCCATAATACGACCCGTTTTCAAATGGCAGACTTTTTTCACCTCATCATTGGGAAGAGGCCTTAGCCTGTTGATTTTGGGAAGGAATGTTGCTAAATTTTCTGATTTGGGAAATAAAATAACTGGTGTAAGTTTGGATTTTTGGGAAAACTGCATGATTTTAAAGAAACTTTCAATTGGGAAAGGGCCTATAATAGGCCTCAGTTATAGAAGGTGAAAAATCACTGAACGAGCATAAAAAAAGATTATCAAATTCTATTTTGATTCTGTAAGATTGCAGTAAGCATCTTTAGTGCCAAATGACCGAGGGATACTCCTGCAAATCTTTATATTGGTGTTCTGTAGATAAACACCGTAAGGGTTTCTGATGGTACATTCTATAGACAAATTCAGATCATCTAATAACAACAATAAAAGAGTGAAGCGGAACACAAGACAAATGCAACGAGTGTTTTACCAATTTATTGCTTCGACTAGTCTCGACTATGCAAGTCTTCATCAGGGATCCAGAATTCAGATCATTTATAGGACTCACACTGGCTTAAACTATGACTGAGCCAAAAATATGCACCAATTTAAAAAAAGACACAAAGTGAGAAATACGGTAAAAATTAATGCCATAATCATCGCTCTACTTAATTAATTGATTATGCAACACACAAATTTTTGGAAACTGAACGATACTTCAGCTTTCCATAGCCTTTGATCACTAGGCGCTCATGAATTTTGATGCAGAACTATTTACTACATTTTCTACATCCGCCATGCAATTGTTAAACTAGTTCCTGTTCCATGTTGCAGAGCAAGTTTATGTAAGTTCAGTTTCTATGAGTACTTTCAGTACTTTGATTTACAACCTATTTCCAGTAACAAAAACCATGTAAATGTCAATAAGAAGATTAATATAATAAAGGATCTTTCACATTATGCATGCAGTTCATTAATCATGTTGGTATTATGATATTGTGTAGTTTGGAAGCAAAGGAGACAAATCTAATTTCACAAATTGAAGACAGAAGTTTCAATCTATTTTCATTGAAAATTAGCAAGTCTTTTCATTTTTCTCCTCACACTTCTCATCATAACATGATACTGCAATACAGATTCAATATACAAATGTGTGATTATCCAGTAAATGTTACCAGTAATATTTTCTATTTCACTGAATATGTGATACCAAAATCTAGTCCTCTGATGACGCAGAAATCCATGCGTTTGTTTACTCCACAAAACCAATTATATGAACATTGGTTAAATTTAATCTGAAGGTTAAATTTGAGAGTACCGGGTAGGTTAAACTAAATTTGGGTTAGCTTTGAGTAAAGTGATTGTAGAACATTTTGGTTAAGATAATTTCTGGTTAAATTTAGTCCTTGTGTCAGATATTAGTAACTAAGTCATCTGGATCCTCCATTTGTCTGTCTGCATGCTCATCTTAATTGCCAAGCTCCTATGGGTTTGGTACATAAAAGTAGTGTTTCCTCCAGGCCTTTTTACGATGGCGCTGCGCCATGCCTCAAAGACAAATCGCCATGCTGCCTTTATAAATTGTATACAGGGCCAATTGTCATAAATATGCCCCTTTTGTTGGCCTGATGAGTCATTTTAAGCAATATTCATTAATTAGCAGCACAATCAATTCAGACATAATCTTGCACAGATTGCTGTGATAGCAAATTATACTATGCAGGGACAAGGAACATCACTAACTAAAGGAATAATCTGGCAACTTGCCCAGCATGGTTCGAACTGTGCTCTGAAAGTGCCCTTTTAGCATTAAAACTTAAACTCTGCAGGAAACACTAAAAAGGCAGCCATTTTGTTTCAGGTTAACAGTTTGGTTAAACCTTTACCCTTACCCTAACTTCAAGTTTAACCATTGTTTATACAATCAGGCACTGAAGTATGCTGTATGGCATTTAATAAGCATCACTATAGCCATGAAACATTTTGCCTTTTTTAGACTTTTATTGAAGAAATACCGTGCCATAATTGTGTGTCAAACTAACTAATACTATGACAGTACAATTTATTCCTAGATATTTTCCTACCTCAGATTTTGTTATTAGAACATTTTGGAATAAGCTGAGACAGTCGGAAAACTGACTTTTTTAGCCTAACGTAAATGATGCGATCTATTAGTCTGTACATAGTGATCAATCACAAATCAATTAGCATCAATTATCTATCTATCATAGGCAATGATTAGTCAATCCATGATCAATTAAAGATACATAAAAGATAGAAAATTGAACCAATCACATACGATCTAATTGTTAAGGCCAGAAAAAATTATGTTTACGGTTAACTAAACAACCCCATTTTTGTAGCAAAATAAAAACTGAATGAAAATATTTTGTGAAGAATCATACCTCTAAAGTACGAAAACAGGGCCCTTTTTCCTTCTATAACAGAGGCCGACATTTGGTGACTTCCCAATTGCAAAAAGGTTCTTTTTCCCAATTTGGGGAAAGAAATTCCCAAAATTACAATACTATTCTAACTTGATAGTCTACCTTCTCCAAATTTGGCCAAAACTTACGCTTGAATTTCCCAAAATGAAAGGGTAGGCTCCTTCCCAATTTTTGGAAAAAAGGTCTTGGAAAAGTCAGTGTATAGAAGCAAACAGAAAAGAAAGTTTAGCTATCTATACCTACATTATATTTTTAAGTGACCATAAACATGACTAGTTCTCTTCTTGCCTGATTCAAACCTAATCAACATCAGAAAAGCATTAGAATGAAAACTATGTAAGACAATGTAAATGGTTCAACATCGTGGTAGAACATGGTACAGCCAAATACTAATCATAACATACAGTCAAACCTGTGTTAACAGCCACCTTATATTAAAGGCCACCCTGTGAATAAAGGCATGAATAACATTCAATGACTGTAGTTTTAAAAAGAATGATCATTATTTACTAGTGGCCTTTATTTGGGGGTTATTTACTGTTGGCCTTTATTTGGAGGTTATTTACTGGTGACCTTTATTTGGAGGTTATTTACTGGTGGTCTTTATTTGGAGGTTATTTACTGGTGGTCTTTATTTGGAGGTTATTTACTGGTGGCCTTTATTTGGGGGTTATTCACTGGTGGCCTTTATTTGGGGGTTATTTACTGGTCACCTTTATTTGGAGGTTATTTACTGGTGACCTTTATTTGGAGGTTATTTACTGGTGGCCTTTATTTGGAGGTTATTTACTGGTCACCTTTATTTGGAGGTTATTTACTGGTGACCTTTATTTGGAGGTTATTTACTGGTGGCCTTTATTTGGAGGTTATTTACTGGTCACCTTTATTTAGAGGTTATTTACTGGTGACCTTTATTTGGAGGTTATTTACTGGTGGCCTTTATTTGGAGGTTATTTACTGGTGGCCTTTATTTGGAGGTTATTTACTGGTGGACTTTATTTGGAGGTTATTTACTGGTGGTCTTTATTTGGGGGTGGTCATAAATACAGGTTTGACTATATATTAAAACATATACATGTCTGAGCTGAGTATGTACTTTTAGCATAAACTATCTGTTGTATTAAAATTATCTTCAAGATTCCAGAAAAGAGGGATTAAATTTGATTAGTTTGGTTTTCATTGAAACATGAGATATCTGAATTCTCGACACAATGAATTCTTGAAATAATACATTTGTTTTGAATATGTTTCTAACTATCAAAAGCATCATATTCTAAATTCTCTAATGTAACAATAAACCTTTTTTTCATTCGTTTAGATTTTCTAAATTCTTAGAAAACGATAAAGTCTTGTATACAAATTTGATGAAAATCACTCATTGCCTTATATCTATCTACGTGTCTGTCTGGCTGAAATTATCATGAGATCATAAGATCAAAGAACCATGATTGATCGAGATCGTAAACTGAATACCAGTCGATGCAACTGAAACTAGGGACTTGAAGAGATTCCTCCTCAATAAAACAGCACAGAAGCTCATTAGGTTGTAAAACAAATAATTAACTGATAATGCCTTCTTATTTGCAAGATGAATATATTCAGTACTTTTCTTACAGCACAAAATCAATGAAAGAACTAAAGTATTAAGAAATCTTGTAACAACATTGTACAAACACAATCATTTCAATTTAATTCAATAGCGATCATAGTCACATGACACTAATTCATGCAAGGATAGATTTATCACATGACACAAATTAACCAGTCAAAGCATGGATTAACTTTGTCACATGACACAAAATAATCAATCAGTGCATTCATGCCATCAGACACATGACACAAGTAAATAAATGAAAGCATGGTTAACATTTGTCACATGACACAAATTAATCAATGAAAGCATGGATAACACTGGTTACATGACACAAATTAATCAATGATTGCATGGCTAACATTTGTCACATGACACAAATTAATCAATGAAAGCATGGCTAACACTGATCACATGACACAAAGTAACCAATCAATGCATGAACAACATTAGTCACGTGACACAACCTAATCAATAAATCCATTAATAAATTAAATCACATGACACAAATTAACTGCTCAATGCATTTATGATATGGATCACATGACACAAATTAATCAATCAATGCATTTACAAAATCAGTCACATTATTTTTTGAATCACAATCGTTTCACAGTCCAGATGCAAATTTTTTTTTATGAGTTCTGGTTGAATTAAGGGAAATACTTGCTCTCATGTCCAATAATTTCTTTGGATATTCAGTAAAGATTTAAGTCAATATATATGTAGAGAGTCATTCATATGTCCTGACCAGCAAGTAATGTTTTTAAGTTGGTCTGTTCTAAGATCCAGCAATAGATTACTGAATAATTCATGCACTGAATATCAACAATTAGAGACTGTGTTACAGTGACATAAAAGTGACATTCCCTTTAAGAATCTTAAACAGTATGGAAATTTAGTCGAGCCATCAAAATGTCATTTGTCTACATTCACAGATCCCAATGGTCTTAAGATCAAGCGACTCTATCATTTGGCAAGAAACTAAAGTCATAATAAATTACTGCCTCCAAATATGGCAAATATTCATTGAATTACATGCCAGACTTTTGAGTTCCAGAAAAGTGGATTAAAACTGAACTGTTGAATCAGATATGTATGTTACTGTTTAAATCATAGGGGGATAGCATATTGAATTGAAGAAGTGATGTTAGGGAATGGTAATTAAGGCCTTAATGGCAACAGTATGACAAAATGTGTTTTTTTACTTTGTGGCCACATTAGGCCTATAATCACCATTATACACTACCCCTTTGGCATGCTAGCCCCTTTTTTTGTTTGTTTGTTTATATTGAGTTTTACGCCCCTTTTCAACAGTCAGAGTCATATGAGCTTTATTTATTAGTAAGTGCATCATATAATCTCCCTATTTTCCTGATGTAGAACAGTCACAGAAATTGTCTTTAAACCAGATTGTCCAGACTTTTTATTTTTCTTAGTCTTTTTTTATGATCAATTTCCATAAATATTTCCTTATGCTTTCCGGCCATAATTGCATGTCTGGAAGTACCCCCGGAGAGATGGAAATAAATTCTAGTTATTCCTGCAGGTACAAGGAAATTGCATACCTTAAAGAGAGAATCTAGTAAGGCCAGGAAAACGCTGTATTTATGCATCTCAACTGACCCATTTTTTGCGGAGACCCTTGATTCTAACAGCAAAGTCCAAAGTAAGATAATGCATGGCGACACAGCATGTATTTCCAAAGTTTAAAGGTCTGGTAGAATAAAAAGATCTATTAGACCTATGTCCCAATTATTTGGGTAAAAAATAACAGTAAACATGAGTTGTTTTTTTTTTGGTCTAATGAAATATGTAAACTACAGAGGTGTCATTTAAGTTAAAATGTGTCCATAAAATGTTTGTTTGTTTGTTTCAAAAGGGTTAACACAGACTTTCAATGATATTTCAGTTTTATACAGTGGCCGAATCACCTAACCAGTTTTCCAGTTTTCCTGGACTATATTCTAACTAGTGCTACCATATACCCTTCCACAAGGAGCTGACAACCTGTTAGGACCAGATCACCAGGTTACAAGTCCAGCTCACAAACCACTAGACTGCGGCCAAAGTTGGATCATAAAATGACTTCCATATAATGCGTAACATATAATAGCAACGCATAACATATAATAGCAATGTGTAACATATAATAGCAATGCGTAACATATAACAGCAATGTGTTACATATAATAGCAATGTGTTACATATAATAGCAATGTGTTACATATAATAGCAACGCATAACATATAATAGCAATGTGTAACATATAATAGCAATGCGTAACATATAACAGCAATGTGTTACATATAATAGCAATGTGTAACATATAATAGCAATGTGTTACATATAATAGCAATGTGTTACATATAATAGCAACGCATAACATATAATAGCAATGTGTAACATATAATAGCAATGCGTAACATATAACAGCAATGTGTTACATATAATAGCAATGTGTTACATATAACAGCAATGTGTTACATATAATAGCAATGTGTAACATATAACAGCAATGTGTTACATATTATAGCAATGTGTAACATATAATAGCAATATGTTACATATAATAGCAATGTGTAACATATAACAGCAATGTGTTACATATAATAGCAATGTGTAACATATAACAGCAATGTGTTACATATAATAGCAATGTGTTACATATAATAGCAATGTGTAACATATAACAGCAATGTGTAACATATAACAGCAATGTGTAACATATAACAGCAATGTGTTACATATAACAGCAATGTGTAACATATAATAGCAATGCGTAACATATAATAGCAATGTGTAACATATAACAGCAATGTGTTACATATAATAGCAATGTGTAACATATAATAGCAATGCGTAACATATAATAGCAACGTGTAACATATAATAGCAATGTGTTACATATAATAGCAATGTGTAACATATAATAGCAATGTGTTACATATAATAGCAATGTGTTACATATAATAGCAATGTGTAACATATAATAGCAATGCGTAACATATAACAGCAATGCGTAACATATAATAGCAATGTGTTACATATAATAGCAATGTGTAACATATAACAGCAATGCGTAACATATAATAGCAATGTGTTACATATAATAGCAACACATAACATATAATAGCAACGCGTAACATATACATATAATAGCAATGCATAACATATAATAGCAATGTGTAACATATAATAGCAATGTGTAACATATAATAGCAACACATAACATATAATAGCAACGCGTAACATATACATGTAATAGCAACACATAACATATAATAGCAATGTGTAACATATAATAGCAACGTATAACATGTAATAGCAAAATGTAACATATAATAGCAACACATAACATATAATAGCAACGCATAACATATAATAGCAACGCATAACATATAATAGCAGTGCACATGTTACTACCAGTGTTAATTTTCTAATAACACTGTCTCTCCCGGATCCGTACTGAAATTCAAAATTTGTCTCACTTGTTACATATATAAACGATTTTTCCACGTTTTGTTTAAAATTTCATTATACATTATGTTCACGCCATAATATTATGTCACCATGCTGTTCATTGTGAAATGTGTATCATTGCTGCTTTGTAAAAAGTCCTTTTCAGGACTAAATATGCAAATGAATATATTCTATTCTATAAAGAAACTCAGATTAAAGTGAACTCGGATTTAGGGACAAAGAATTGGTTACACTGAACCTTGCTTTCATGACATGCCATTCTTCAATTTATTGTCATGGATATCGTGAAATATGGTCGGTCAAGTTAAAACTGGTTAGAAAACTTAGGTGAATCTGCTGCTGTATACATGTATAACTGAAAGATTGTTAAAAACTGCCTTAAACCCAAATAGATAAATAGTAAAATATAACAAAAAGGCCATCATTAAAAAATTGTTTGTTTGTACTGCTCCGACCCTAATTTCCAGAGGTGGGTAGGTAGGTAAGTATTTTTTTTTGGAATATTTTTTTCTGAAATTCCATTGATAAAATAATTGGCAATTTTGAAATATACAATACTTTCATGTAGTCTGCTCTGCATTAAACATGTAATTAGACAGAACAAAATATGATGAACAACCAGTTTGTATTGGATAAAGGCCATGTATTCTGGTATGGTTTAAAAACAGAAAGTACTTTTTAACTGAACAGGTGCGAACAGACAACAACAAAAAATGTTAACTTGAAAACCTAAAAAAAAAGAAAAGTAGAGGCCATTTTGATGGGTCGATCGGAACATTACAAACAAAGAATTTTTATTTTTAGCCTAATAAAGCCATTATGCAGGTCCTTAGACTTCTACCATTTTACTAGAGTTGTACTGAATGTTAGAGATCTAACATACATCAAATTCTTCAGACAAGTATAAATAACAATTAACAGTTTAAACCAGATTTAATACTCTAGGTCAGCTATTGCAGGTGGATAAAAGGCTTTTAAGCCCTTGGTTTACTGCTTTAGGTCATATAATATAGTAATTAATATGTTCATATGCTTCCATATCATAGAAAATATCTTTATATCATTCTCACATGATCGATTGCTTATCTGTTGTTTAACGACATTCAACAGCTATGGTCATTTTAGCGTCACCCAAGAGAGATGGGGAGAACCAGGCATTTATGCAAATAGTTTTTCCTAGTTCTTTATAATGCCCTGTGTGAAGCATCAATACTCTATAACCGGTAAACAGAAACATGAGTGCAAATGCTCCTCTGTTCACCGCCTAAGTGAGATCTATCCACCTGTATGCATGACTGACTTTTACTTCAAAAACAGAGCTAGGTTACATTGCTTCAGGTACAATTTGACGTGAGACTCATACTATCACATTACTAAATTTTAACCCCAAATTTAACCAATTAGCCCTGTGGTTAAATTTCACCAATGTTTATACAACTAGGTGCAGATGGTTAAGAAGGGTAACCATAGTAGAACAGTCAAACCTGTGAACAAAGGCCAACCTTGGTAAAGACACAATGTGGCCTTTAATGACAGGACTGGTGACCTTTATTCTGAGGTTATTTTGTTCTAGTAGCATTCAAAAATAGTTTTCAAAGAATGACATTTATTCACAGTGTGGCCTTTATTCTGAGGTGACTGCTAACACAGGTTTGATTGTGTATTTTACCAATTGATAGATCATTCTTAATTGCTATACTGATAAGTTAATGGCCTGTTCATACATACGTGAGGTCATTAATACAGGTTTCATTGTAATCAAACAATAGACTTGTCAACAAAGTCCACATCAACAACAATGTTTTCTTTAACTACAACCATTGCAGCAATATTTTCGTTACTTTCAAGAACTGCATCAATGTTTACAGTGACTTCAACAATACTATTAGAGTTTACTTGTAATCAAAATATGGACATTTTGGATTCATTGATTTTTACCCATGGATGTTATTAAGAGTAAAATGTTTTCCGAAATTTCAACAATGGTATGGTCTACAAACAATGTTTGTTACTGGTTACATGCACATTAATAAAGGGTAGGTAGGTCAGGATTTTGTTTATTGTTTTATTTATTTTGACTCTTTAAAAGCGTGTGGAAAGGTAAAAAAGTAGGAAAGCGGATGTACCATTCCTTTGGCCTAATCAAAGATTACGGGGGGGGGGGGGGGGGGGATTAGTGTGTAGGTGGATAACCAGAAACAAACATTCTTTTTACGCCCTAAGTATGTTTTGGAAGCATTGATTATTACTCATGAAAATTATTTCATTCCTTTGAGTAAATACTGGCTCAGTAGATAGAAAATTTCAATTTCCTAACTTTATTGTAGAGAATGATGGTATATAAACAGCCAATATTGTATGAATATATTTGAATTCAGGAGGAAAATAATATAGAGATGATGAGACAGTGACATATTAGTGATTCCATGCCGGCAGAGTGCTCAAGTTCTTTCACCATGGTAATCAAGTCATCAATACAAAAAGTGGAACAATGCAAAACGTTCCCAGCTTTATTAAATTGTGATATGAAAATCCACACAAAGAATGGTTCATCTTTATCTCGCAAAATACTAATCAGCGATAATAGTAAGAGACAGGATAAATCGACAGACATAATTTTATAGATATTTCATAATAATTCCACATGGTAACTATAGAAGACAAACAATAAGTAAGACAAAGGTCTCTGTCGGGACGCGCTAACGTTAACGACATCGTGGCGCGCTTACAGCCACGTTCTCTTGTTTTGACGTCATTGTTTTGTTGTTATTTATCAGTAAGTAAAAAGGATCGAACCTGAATAACGATGTTATAATATATCACGTCTACAAACAGACCAATCCTGTATCATCAAATTCTGTTATAGTTCAACTAATCACTTGGGGGGTGATTGGTGGTCGAGTGATAATGCACTTGATTACTGAACGATAGTCGTTGGTTCAAATCTCTACTCCACCTTATGAATTTCTCAGGGACGCTTTTTTCAGTGTCCCTATCCCTATTACCGAGCCAAGAACTGCGTCTAGAAAATCACAGGGAAAAGGCTGAGGCATGCATCAGTGGTTTACACTGGGTACGTTAAAGAACAAAGAAAAACTATCCAAAAATAGTAGGGAAACAAATGCCCGGTTCTCTGGTATCTTCTTACCCCTCTCTCTCAGCCTGCACTGAAATAACCATAGCTGTTGAATGGACTGTTAAGTAACATAATGATATAACTCAATCATTAATCACTCAAGGAATGGAGCCTTTTACCAGAGATAATACACTTGGTATGTAATTAACTGCTTTTTTCATATTTGAAAGTACCAGTAAAGATTCCATGAATGCAAGTATCAGAAAATATTTTCCATAAACTTCAGTAGCAGTAAATGCATTCCATTAACTATAAAACATTTCAATGTTATCCATAAACTTTAGAGCCAGTGCATGTATTACATCAACTATAGTACCAGTAAAATGTATTCCATTAACTACAGTTTCAATAAAATTTATTCGATAAACTTTAGAACCAGTGAAATGTATTCCATAAACTTTAGAACCAGTGAAATGTATTCCATGAACTATACAACCAGTAAATATATTCCATGAACTACTACAACCAGTAAATGTATTCCATGAACTATACAACCAGTAAATATATTCCATGAACTACTACAACCAGTAAATGTATTCCATGAACTACTACAACCAGTAAATGTATTCCATGAACTACTACAACCAGTAAATGTATTCCATGAACTACTACAACCAGTAAATATATTCCATGAACTACTACAACCAGTAAATGTATTCCATGAACTATACAACCAGTAAATGTATTCCATGAACTACTACAACCAGTAAATATATTCCATGAACTACTACAACCAGTAAATATATTCCATGAACTACTACAACCAGTAAATGTATTCCATGAACTACTACAACCAGTAAATATATTCCATGAACTACTACAACCAGTAAATATATTCCATGAACTACTACAACCAGTAAATATATTCCATGAACTATACAACCAGTAAATATATTACATGAACTACTACAACCAGTAAATATATTCCATGAACTACTACAACCAGTAAATGTATTCCATGAACTATACAACCAGTAAATATATTCCATGAACTACTACAACCAGTAAATGTATTCCATGAACTATACAACCAGTAAATATATTCCATGAACTACTACAACCAGTAAATGTATTCCATGAACTATACAACCAGTAAATATATTCCATGAACTACTACAACCAGTAAATATATTCCATGAACTACTACAACCAGTAAATGTATTCCATGAACTATACAACCAGTACATGTATTCCATGAACTTCAGTACAATTAATTGGATTTCATTTAATACCAGTAACTGAATTGAAAACATTAATGGACTGGACACATACTTATGGCCCTCAACATAACATATCTTCACTAAAAATCAAAGGAATTCTACAGGACATTAGGGACAGACCTCATCAAAATGTTGCATGATGACTGAGGTGACATACTGTCTTTTGTATTGAGTGTACTTTCATCACTTAATGGTTGTCAGTTTCTTAATTATGTACTATCCAAAAAATACAAGCACGTAGCTAATACATAACAAAACATAGTGTCCATTTGAACAACATCAACCAGTCATTTAAGTCAGACTCCTATGGATAAAACAACAGGAAATACAAATAAATGAAGATACTAAGTGTCCACATCTAACTTAATTATTAACATTATTGCAAGAGAAACTTTATTACTTAGTACTGAAGCATTCATGCTGTTCTCCTAATTATAATTATAGTAATGTTGCAGCTAGTCTCTTATACTGAGAAGACATCTGAGTTGAAACCATCATATTGACAAACAGTTACATCCATCATATTGACAAGCAGCAACAACCACCATATTGACCAACAGGGACAACTGTCATATTGACCAACAGGGACAACTGTCATATTGACCAACAGGGACAACTGTCATATTGACCAACAGGGACAACTGTCATATTGACCAACAGGGACAACTGTTATATTGACCAACAGGGACAACTGTCATATTGACCAACAGGGACAACTGTCATATTGACCAACAGGGACAACTGTCATATTGACCAACAGGGACAACTGTTATATTGACCAACAGGGACAACTGTCATATTGACCAACAGGGACAACTGTTATATTGACCAACAGGGACAACTGTCATATTGACCAACAGGGACAACTGTCATATTGACCAACAGGGACAACTGTCATATTGACCAACAGGGACAACTGTCATATTGACCAACAGGGACAACTGTCATATTGACCAACAGGGACAACTGTCATATTGACAAAATGGGGCAACTGTCATATTGAAAATCAGGGACACCTGTCATATTGACAAACAGAGGCAACTGTCATATTGACAAACAGGGACAACTGTCATATTGACAAACAGGGACACCTGCCATATTGACAAACAAGGACACCAGCCTGTCATATTGACAAACAGAAACACCTGTTATATTGACAAACAGTCCAGGAAAGCTAGTCAGGTGAACTGGTCTCCATATATTGCTGAAATATTGTTGAAAAGTGGTGTTAAACCCACTAAAACAAATATACCAACTGAAACAAACATTTAATTAGAACCAGAAGTGTTTGTGAAAGAGCTTGACCTATGATTTATTGCACTTAATCAATAAAGGTCATCTACATGAGATGAACAACCACGAAACCATGTCTGAGGACCTTAAGCCTAATTGTTCTCTAGTCATTGGTCGGACAAGGTTTTTGTGTTGAAAGTCATTGTGACCTTGACCTTTGACATACTGACCTCAAAATCAATAAGGGTGTGATGACCAACCTCCTAACCAAATTTGAGGAGCTTACACCAAGTCGTTCTCTAGTTATTAGTCGGGCAAGGTTTGGTAACAGACGGACGGATCAACCGACCAATGACCAGCAAGTGCAAAGCATTATTCCCTCTTTCTTCGAAAAGGAGCATAATAATAATTTTCATTATTAGACTTCAAGGGGAATCAATGAACATACTTGCTAGACAAGCTGCAAGTAGTGCACTATTCTTTTATGTCAGACATATTCTATTTCTACTTAACTCACTTAATTGATTGATTTATTTT
Organism: Lutraria lutraria; assembly: GCA_964023205.1. Taxonomy (NCBI): domain Eukaryota; kingdom Metazoa; phylum Mollusca; class Bivalvia; order Venerida; family Mactridae; genus Lutraria; species Lutraria lutraria. The sequence continues at coordinate 29,192,769 of OZ026848.1, read as the reverse complement.
GGTATCTATCTCCGAATTTTAACACATTTCTTTTACTTGAAGTAGCAAGATTTATCCAAGACACACTGGTCTAAACTAGATAACCTGACCTTCTGTAAAGATGTGCTCAAATAATGATTAAATTTAAATTACTTCATACCTGATATTTTGACAGGGAGTGATTGCTTCATGTTTATTTATTTATCTGTTATTTAGTGGCCCATTCAACAGTTATCGTCAATTCTGAGCCGCCCCTGACAGAGGGGAGAGAAAAATACAGGAGAACAGGGGAATTGTATCCCTACACTTCATACAAATAGTTTGTATTGTGCACAGTGTAAAGCACCAGTACATGCCTCGATCATTTTACTGTGATTTTCCAGATACAGTACTTAGCTCGGTAGATGGGATGGGGGCACTGAAAGTATCCCTGAAAATTCGGACGGTGAAGCCAAGATTTGAACCCATGACCTTCTGTTATAGATGATGAAGGTTAATGAAAGCAAATAAGACTGAAGATACATCTATAAATAAGTAAATCCATGACTAAACCTACTTCAAAGTTTTCACCTCTCCACGTAAACATACGATTACCTTTTTAAACCTTTAAATGCTATTTTAAAATAACAATACTATGTATTTAATCAGATTTATACACTATAATATGGTTTTGTGCTATTCTCCATGTGCGTCCAAAAATTCTATAATCTCCATGTGTAACAATTAGAGTACAGGCAAACCTGTTAACAAGGGTCACCCTAGGGATAGACATGAGGTGGTCTGTAAGGACAGGTGACCTTCACTCAGAGGTCATTTGGTTATAAATAATCTATGTCTGTTTCAAAAACAATGGCATTTATTCGAAGGGTGGCCTTTAATCACACATGGCAACTAACACTGGTTTGACTATAGTTTTAGTGAAAGAGAAAATAAAATTCAACTGTAAGGATTTTTTATATAAAGTAGTGACCCAGATTTGGGAGATTATTCATTAGGACACTCTAAGTAGTACAAACATTTACAAATTTTGTTGATAGATTGATTTGGTAAAATATACATGCAAATAAATTATTATATATAAATAGGCATATCAATTAAACATTGATGAAACATCCTTACAAAATTGTTGAGTTGCAGTTATGTGGCTCACTCATTATTAAAGAATCTCTGACATTAAAACTTTCTGAGTTATTTGACAATACGTTTCTTTCTTTTGTTTTCAGTACCAGCATAAAATGTTAACCAAAGCAACACCTACAACTACCTACTTACCCACTGTTTGAATCATGTAATCACATACCAATGTTGTTTATAAGGATGGCCCTATGAGACAGTTCTTCACCCTGATTATATACTACCCTTTTTGAGAAGATAAGAAACCATCGATGCTTTCAGAATTATCATAACATTGAAAACTAGAGTTTGTCACAGAAGTGACTAATAACCCCGCTGCCGCATTGACACTAAGAACGCAATAGTACATTATAGGGCTAAATTCAAGGGCACATAACTCTGGAATGTGAGGATCGCTGGGCATGAAAATTGTGTCTTGTACATCTACACTTCATTGTGATGACATATTGAAAGTTTCATTGCAATCGCTTAAAGATTAACTTGTGATATTGTATGCGGGCGGACAGACCAGCCAACCAACAGAGTGACTCCAAACTTCGTTTGTGGGAGTATAAAAATGTAAATTGAAAAACCTAATGTGTTTTCAGAGTATACTAGTAAATGCCATGTCCCACATATTTCTATTGTTGGATTTTGGAACTGATTGCCACTTCATGTTTTATTCTCAAGTTGTGGTCAATTGTCTATAATTTCGTAAAGGTTCAGCGCAACAGTGTTGCGCTGAGCCCTCGATTTACTGTATTATATATATTTTTTCTGACGTTTGATTTTAAGAATTAATAAGAAAATTCCTTCCTATGAGTGGTTGTGATCCATGGTACCATAGCACGGTGGTTGCTATGTTACCTGATAACAAGTAACTTGGTTGGCTAATGAATGTTGTTTTGACCAATGGAAATTTAGTATAGGTTGTGACGAAAATGATTTTCGTGCAAATGATTTCATTCAGCTTTGGGCACTTATGCTTACCAGACGTATATTTATTCAGCATTGCCAAATCGCTACTTACAAATATACGATATTTACTGAATATGTTGAGTTTGTTTGTTATTTGGATCTGGTGTGGTTAGAGGAAGTGAGATTTTATGAATTGCAACCAGACCCTAGAGGCCACAATGATGACAATCAAACCAATCAATAAACTAACACATGTTAAGCAATTAGATAAGTCATTCTTGCCCTACAATGAACAAGGTAAGTCTGAAAACACTGAGCCAAGAGTTATACAACAGAAATCATTAATTTCATTCACAAGAGAAAAGAAAACTAAGAACAAGACACATGTAGTCAGTACAACACTAACCTAATAGAAACATCTCTCATAACAACACTATTCAAGTAGGAATCCAAATCATGTGCAATGCTATCTTGAACAAGATATGTTTTGAAAACAAAATGCCCCCTCTGAGTGACCTTGACCTTTGACCTACTGACCTAAAAGGCTACATAAGGAACCAATATAATAATTATGAAGTTTGATGATTGAAGGTGGAAGCATTTTGATTTTACAGGCATGGTTCAAGTTTGCTACAGGCAGGCAGGCAGGCAGGCACAAAACAATATACCCCCGATCTATCGACACAGGGGAGCATATGAAAAGTTCTTCAATTTTTTGGGTATCAATTTCAAAATCTTTGTATGACTCACAAACCAGTTTAAGGCTTAAAACACACCCTCATATACAAACACCAGAAATTACATTCATTGAGGACATGAATTGGCATTGGGCGCCTATTAGGGAATATTTGGTAGGTATTGGAAAACAGAACTTTTATTGTTTTCAGAACTAGAGTGACCCACCTCCATGCATACAATAACATCAAAGAATATCAAACCAACATTCAAAGTAAAAAACAACACATTTATCCCTCAAATAATACCCAACGTATTTACTATTATATCATTGCTGGCTTAAAACCAAAATGCTCCATATCCCAACATTTAATTTCTTTTAGTCACAGAATGTGGATCCACAGTGCCATACAAAGAATTCTTCAACCGAAAATATAGCCAAATAATAACTAAAGGAAAACATGAAAGTAAGTACATTTACTGTTGATTGATTGATGATTGATTTATTGATTGATGATTGATTGATAGATTGATTGATTGATTGATTGATTGATTGAATTTCTCATTTGATTGACTGGTTCACTTATAGATTTATCAGTGAAATAACCAATCAATCAATTCATTGATAGATCAAATAAATGACTGAATATTTTTTTAAGTCAATCAATCAAATGATGGAATCAATGATAAATCAAATGAATGATTGATTGATTTTGTCAATAAATTATCAGTTTTATTGCAAACTTGATAGCTTAAAACAAAATACATAGTTGCATTCTACCAAAATATTACTTTAGAATAAAGAAAGACAGGGAGTGGATGCTGGATGCTTTTTTATTTACCTTTTTTATCTTATGAATGAATTCAAATTAAATCATAAAACAGATATATTCAAAATTTAACAACCTTAATTTAATTCAACATGTATTAAGGTAATTTGTCAGCTTAGAAATTTTAAATTAATGAGTTTCATCAACATATGTTCAATAACTCGACACAACTTTAAGCTAAACTTAAATGCAGGACATATAATCAAATTCATTAATTCAAAAGTGATAAACACCTTATCTATAATCCATGTAGTAAAATCCAGTAAAATCCAATAAAATTCAATCTCGCCACTGAGTTTTCGTGATAGAAATTTAAATCCACATTTTCAACAAAGAATATGATATAATTCACTTTTTTTATCCAAAAAAATCTCTGTAAGTACAAACTACCAAAGTAGTTACTATAGTTTACAATACAAAGTAAATGGCTATTCGTTGCCACAATTGATATATTCCCTTGTCTGGTAATAAATACTTTCTACCATATATTCTATTTATAATTCATTACATATATAAGAAAAGAAACAAATTTACAATACCACTGGACAGACTGACCATTCACAGACGTAATATTCTATGTAACAAGTACTTAATACAATAATCCGTTTTGAGTGCTATATGATCAATATATGTTTCCACCTTAATCCTGGAAGTGTGACAAACTCCAATAACATTATTTTGTCATTCGAGATTTTATGCGACAAAGCAGTCAACAGAAACCTCCTTCACTATCGCTGTCTTAATCCGAAAAGTTCTGTAAATCGTGAACTTGCAAATTGTCAGAGTAAATATCCACACTTAACAATGAATAAATACTATGATAGGAATTCTCTCTACGGATAATGAAATTTGATGAGGAAAGTAAGTTTATTTTAGTTAATAATCATTGATAGAAACTGTTTGTGATAAAGCTGTCATCTTTGTCATCACAATGCCTCCAGTATCCAAAACTACTTGATTTACATGTATTTTTTATTTATTTTGCAGTCTCTGGGATTTTTTTCCTTCTATAATAGAGGCCAATATTGGGTGACTTCCCATTTGCAAAAAAAAACAATGCTGAATTTCATAAAGCCAACATTACCCCATTATCAGAGTCTCTCTCATTGTCACAACAAAGTCATGTATTCTTGAATCATATGATGTCCTGTTTCAGCGTTGAATCATTTTGTTTTCAATTATTCAACTGTTGTATACTGTTGTATCTTGAAGGTCAGGCTATCTTTTCCCAATAAGGCCCTGGCAGGGATTCTTCATCATTATCGTTACATTCTAACAACTGATTTCATCACTAATGATTATATGCAATTCATATCATGTATCAATTTAAAGTTTCAAATAACACTTGTTTATGAGTCTGTTGTTCAGTTTTGAATTAATTAACGGGAACTAACCGGAAAACACCATAGCAACCTTATAATAAAATCACAAATCATAGCATAACTTCATTATTAAATACCAGACAACAATATAGATTCATGCATAAAAACAACAACGAAAATATTGTATGTCTGAATAACAACTGAACATTGTTCTAAATATGCATGCAAAAATATTTTAACTATAATCACATAGTATTACATAACTCAAAAACCCACAGGGGTGATTAAAACAACTCACAGGGATTAGAACAAAGGAAAATGATAGTGAATTATTGAGTATTTGTCTGTAAAATGGTCAAACAGACCAGAACATCTCAAATCTTACATCAAAAACACAACAGTTACTGTAACATCCCTCTATGAAATAATCTAACGAGGCCTCAGAGACCTATAGCCAACACCAACGACTAAGACCTAAAGCCAACAACAACGACTAAGACCTAAAGCCAACACCAACGACTAAGACCTAGCTATAGCCAACTGTAGTACCATATTCTATATTCTGAATACAAAAACAATATTCAATCTGACAAAACACCTAGGGTGTATCAAATACTCCAACAATATGTGGTAATTTGGAAGAACTTCCATCATTTATATATTTTCAGTTACATACTGTGCATGGTCAATGTGCCAAACAAGTTTTCCTGGACATTTTTCCAACCAAGTACTAACTCACTCTTCCACAAGGAACTGGCAACTTCTCCACATGAGAAGGAAAATTGTCATTGTTGTTAAATATGATGACCTGCCGCGCAACCGGAAATTAAACCCGGATCGCCAGATTACAAATCCAGCAGACGTACCACCCAAAATCATCCATATCCAAGATATTGTGGCCATATACAATGTGACCAAGTTTAACTAAGACTTCATAGCTGTGAATGCTATAGAGTGTAAACACTCCCTAAGTGTGGACTAAGGATGGATGGTTAGCTAGATGCCGGACATTTCATTGATCCCAAAAGCTCACCAATTTTTTGTTAGCACACCTGAGCCATAGAATAGGCTCAGGTGTGCTAACAAAAAATTGGTATCATCTAAGCAAGCAATATAATCACAACACCACATCATCGTCCTTCAGTTTCAATTTCTAGTGAGAACATAGATTTAAAATTCTTTAAAAGTTAATTAAAATCAGATATTTCATGAACGTGTTCTGAAAATCTGATGACAGAAAATCTTGAATTTAAACACGTTTTAGACATGCGTACATTTATCGTAAATCGTAACAGATTCCAGGCGATCAATATACGCAATTCAGTCATTTCAATGTAACAAAATTTTAAGACAGTTAATCCATTGGAAAAAATCTCGCATGTTGCACATCATTCTCTATTTAAAACAGCAATTTTGTAGATCTTGTGAAATGGTATTACTCTGAAACAAGATGATATTAGACCTTTGGGAAACATTTAATCTTTTTATCTTACATAAATCAAGGGAAAGATGCGTTACCAATTGCAATCAGAGCCACCCTTGAAACTAAACAAGAAATTTAAATTCGGTAACTAAATATTATTAGTTACATGATTGCTTACTGACTCGAAATGTGGGAACACAGGGTAAGTAAATTGTTATTGAACTAGAGCGAAAGCATAAAACTTGACATTAAAGGTTATGTTCTCTTGACTAGTGATCACTAGGCCCTTCTCCATAATCAGTTTGAATCCTGTCTGTGCCCAAATTTCACATGTGAGGGCTGTCCTTAGCTAGCTTATGGGGTCAGTGATTCTGCCCATATGTAAGCCATTGTTTAAGCTGGAAATCGCCAAATGTTGGTGCTACATTAGAACCCAGTGATATTGAGCTTAACATAAAGACTTTACTTCCAATGTAAGTAAACCTTTTAAAGAACACACTTTATCTCAAAGTTTTATTCTACGAAATACATATAATTCATACAAGGTAATTCTGTTCTATTCAAAACACACTATACTTAAACAGCAATAGAATTAAATGTGGAGAAGAAAATAGTCTATGGCATGTTGAGTATAAATTACAACAAATTTCTTTCTAAACTGCCGCCATACATCGCAATCTAGGAATTGGAAGACAAGGTCCGCCAATATATTCATCAGAAACTTAGATAACATAAGCATGAGTAAGATTTCATTACTAAAGATGGACTTCAGAATAAGCTTTCATATAAAAACTTGTAGTTAGAAACATTGGATGCATTTTTTTAAATACACCAAATGCTTCCTATTAAATGCCCCAACCTCTTTTCAATAAAACAAAACTTTATCACCAAACCACAATTTATGCATTAATAAATCTACAATTATCCCTAATGCATCCAAAAATCATCCATATGATTATTTAATTGATAACTTAGAAGATCTGTGATGCCCCATAGTGTGTTGGCCATTTATTAGGGACAGTCTTGTACATAGTGTGGGGGGCATTTATTAGGGACAGTCTGGTACATAGTGTGGGGGCCATTTATTAGGGACAGTCTGGTACATAGTGTGTTGGGCATTTATTAGGGACAGTCTTGTACATAGTGTGGGGGCATTTATTAGGGACAGTCTGGTACATAGTGTGGGGGCATTTATTAGGGACAGTCTTGTACATCGTGTGGGGGCATTTATTAGGGACAGTCTTGTACATAGTGTGGGGGCATTTATTAGGGACAGTCTTGTACATCGTGTGGGGGGCATTTATTAGGGACAGTCTGGTACATAGTGTGGGGGCATTTATTAGGGACAGTCTGGTACATAGAAACTACGACAATTGAAACAATGGCCGATCAGTTTGTTTTTAGGGTAGTCAAGGAAAATATTCTTAAATGAAGTAATATTTAACCTTACCCCAGCATATTCCAAAAGAGAAGACATCTGAAAAGTTTCAAAATAATTAGGATTTGTTTCCGGTTTTACACCAGGTCCTGTTCTCAATATTGTTTCAGCTATAGACTAGCACCAGAGGACAGTGAATCAAACTTGTTGTTCAGGATTTTAGTACTAACCTTGTTCTCCACAGGCAACTGGCAACTTTTTGGCACAATTGATGATAGAAGGAGGCCAAATGACCCTAGATGCAATGTCTTCATGCAAACAATCAGCACAAAGAACATGACCCGCACCCAAGGTTTCATACTGCAATCCTGAGATCTATAATCTACCAATAGAGCTGAATTGGAGGACTTGCAAGGAAAAGTCAATGATCAAATGTCAATGCTCAAAGATTGAACTAACAATGCAGCCATTGGTCAATTTGAAGCCCAAAGTTCAAACTAACCAATCAGATGCCGGAATTTTAGCCTTGTTTCAAAAGTCTAAAACTAGTAACGGCTAAACAAAACATAAAGAAATTCCCCGAATGATTCTTTTGTGTTCTGTTGTAATAAATTTATATTTATGTTGTTCTGTTGTTTTTTCAGTTGCTTCATTTGCCCAGAGGCTTTATAACCCAAAGGACTAATTTCTGTCTAAATTTACAAGACAAGAGGGCCATGATGGCCCTATAAATGCTCACCAGGAGAAAAGGTCATTTGGAATTTAACATTGTTGAAGTTTTCTATACAAGTCTAAGTAAGATCAAGTGACCCATCTGGGCCGTTTTTTATCCCATGGCCATTATATGAACAGATTTAAAAGAGGTCCATTAGACAAAGCTACATACCAAATATCTTAGCTCTAGGCCTTGTGGTTTCGGAGAAGAAGATTTTAAAAATGTTCCTATATAAAATAGAATAAACCCCAGGGCAGGGCTAATTTTGACCCCGGGGCCATAATTTGAACAAACTTGGTAGAGGTCCACTAGACAAAGCCACATACAAAATATCTAAGCTCTAGGCCTTGCAGTTTCGGAGAAGAAGATTTTTTAAATTTTCCTATATAAGTCTATATAAATCAAGTGACCCCCGGGGCGGGGCCAATTTTGACCCTAGGGCAATAATTTGAACAAACTTGGTAGAGGTCCACTAGACAATGCTACATACCAAATATCTTAGCTCTAGGCCTTGTGGTTTCGGAGAAGAAGATTTTTTAAGTTTTCTCTATTTGTTGCCATAGCAACCAGAATTTTTAATGAAATTTAATTTTTTGAACAACTTTGAAAGGGGACCACCCAAGGATCATTCCAGCAAAGTTTGGTTGCAATCGGCATAGCGGTGTAGGAGGAGATGTTGTTTTAAGTAAACATGGACGCCACGAAATCGTAATGACGCACGACGCACGATGGACGCAGGGCGATCACAAAAGCTCACCCTGAGCACATTCGTGCTCTGGTGAGCTAAAAACAAAATATAGTTTAAATTAGAAAACAAAAATTAGTATGCTAGGATACAATTCAGAATATTACACAGACATTTTTTTTTAATTTGTATGTTTTTTGTCTAAAGCAATTAATCAACAATATAGTGCAATCTCTCCAAAGCAATATCCTTTGGGAGAGGCAAAATCATGTTGTCATTGAGAAGATGTTGCTCTAGAGCAGTAAAATTAACAGGTAAAATGTACAGTGGGAAAAACTGTTCCCACAGTTATTGTTGAAGGATGGTTGTCAGTGATTTTTTACAATTTCATTTCCTTGAGTCCTGTGACTCGCAGGACTAAACATCTTTGAGTCCCTATGTTTAAAGTGTGAGCCCCAAATTTTGAGATTCAAATAGGTGTAAGCATTGCCCATCCAATGCTTTATTCATTTTACCTATGTAGCTTGGCGCTCTAATCAATAACATCAGTCCACTATTTACATGTAATTTTATTATGTCTCGATGTGGAAATTAAGAGCCTTTGATTATATTTAAATAAAAGCTGACAGATTTAGGACTCATCACTGGGAAATTAAATGCATCCCACGGATGCACATAAAATGAAAACATGCGTCCACACCGATATTTTTGTGTCCTGGACGCAGGATGCAGAGGTAAAAAAATCACTGGGTTGTTGCTCAAGACAGTGCCAATCTGGAGAGGTTGCACTGTATATATAATGTGGCAGAAAGTTCATTGAGCCAGTACTCCTGGGTATATTGCCTGTGAACAAAGGTCACCCTCAGGAAAGACAAAAATATGGCCTTTATTGACCAATGGCCTTTATTTGGAAGATATTTTGTTCTAATAATTGACAACAGTTTTAAAAAGAATGGCATTTATTCAAAGGGTGGCCTTCACTCAGAGGTGGCCACCAACACAGGTTTGTCTGTATGTAGAATGATGTAAGAACAAGGAATATTCTTTAAATGTTATGCAAATCATGTGTGTTCGAAAGTATGCAATACCTACTGTCATGGACAGTTCTGAAGACCAGATATTTTGAACACCTGCCAAATGTCCATTGGTTGCAAATACAGCCGACTTTTATGGATGATATCCAAAAAAAAGAATGTCAGTATCAAAATTGGACCCAGACTGGCTGTGATATTGATGGCCAGGTATCTAGCTATGTCTAGGAAATTAATTTAATTCTTGTTCAAAATGAATGTTCTATGTTTCAAACTGAATTTTTTTTTTTCAAAAGTTGAGTCATTTTTTCTTGAGAAATTGCAGGGGGACATCTAACAGGGGAGGGGTATTTAATAAAGATGGTAAGTCTTTTCTCCTATAGTATATTGATATTATTTATGTAAATGTCATATGTATACAGTAAAATAATTCAGAGCTTGTTTTTGGCATCGCATTGAACTACAAAACACTTTTAGACCTTCTAACTGTGTTCAATACAATTTGTGAGTATGTCAATCAATTGTGACTCCATTAATCTTTTTCAGCTCTACTTTTATACATTGTAACACTTATGCTTTTTCTTCAAGTAGTTAGTTTGTTTGTTCATCTGTCGTTAAACAGTCATTTCCACAGCTATCGTCATTTCAGAGCGGCCCCAGAGAGAGGGAGAGAATACTGGAGAACCAGGCAACAATCCCAACCCTCATATCAAATAGTTGTTCCGGTTCTTTATCCTGCCAAGTGTTAAGTACCGATACATGCCTCACTGTTTCCTGCAATTTTCTTAACATTAGTAAGCAATATGGATGAGACACTGAAAAAGAGTCCCTGAAATATCGGAAGGCGACGCCCAGAACTGAACCCACAAACTTTTGATTGGTAGCCCAGCGTGTTACCACAAAACCACCTATCTCCCCCTCTTGGATTGGATTGTATTTTCTTATTGCTGGTATTTTCTATTTTTATGCATCTTTTCTCTCTCTTTTACATGCAATTTGCTATTAGTTTCTCAGGATATGTCTTTTTGCATTTTTTAAACATCTCTTTCGCTTGTCTACATTGCTTTTAGTTTCTCAGGATATGTTTTAAGTCTTGCTTGATTGACAAAATTATTTCTCTTTGTATCTTGATGTTTTATTTCAATGAACTTTTGTGCTTCCTGCTTGCAAGTCAGATGCTCTACCAATGTAATCATAGTAAAAAAAAAATATATCAAAAAACAATTTATGTGCTAGGATTTTCATGAGTAGTTCGGAGCAATACAAACAAACTTTATTATCAGCCCTGGTCGTACTATAAGAACGTGCATTTCTATTTCAGCCCGAACAATACTTAATGCCTTGGTCTCTGACTGACTGTTTTTCGTTTACACTGTGTATGAGATATATATACATGTAATTGAATGACCAGTGATAGGAGACTTGTAATAACTGAACCAGGGCTGTATAACAAAATCAGACAATTCCCAAGTGACCAAAGGTATTGAATATGAGGAAAATACCATCTACGTCATCATTATGTAGAATCAATTCTTCTATCTTCTAGCGACACATCGCCTATTGGTGGTTAACATTTTGTGGTAGTAATTTTAAAATCCTCCAATGATTGACAAAGTTACAGAGCAGACAGGTTTCAGGACATACAGACTGACCGCCCGACCGCCCAACCGACCGACCGACAGACAGACAGACTGACAGACAAAGTGACTCCTACATAGCACCCACCTTCCAGTGGGGGTATAATCGACAATAGTTCATCACAAGACATTATCTCAGAAAATATCATATATCAACCATGAATCCATCACATAATACCACCCCAGCGAAAAAAACTAGCAAATCTCTCAACTTCGAATCTATCAAATCTTTCAGATGTAGAATCTATCAAATCTCTCATAAGAATGTCAAATCTCAGTCTAAATAGGGTGTGAACAGAAGAAAATTGTCAGCACGACATATGAAGACAATAACATTGAGAATCTCCTTAGAGTATACTGTCCAAAACATAAGATAATAAATTTGAACAATTTTCCCAAGAGTTGTCATTTCTGTATGGCTGCATTCTTATCACATACAAAGTTGTTGTTGTCTAAAAAAATCGTCATCATCGTACTAGACAACACAAAATTAATGTCGTCTGCCAACTAGAGACACTAAGGCGAAGACCACAGTCTCCATGGAGAATAAACACTAATTAATTGAGGAAAAAAGACCAATTCTAAAATCATTTGTAAGAAAAACCAAATGTGGGGCAACTCAAGATTAAAAGCAGAAAATCACACAAAAAAAGAAAACTGAAATAAAATATATCCTTCAAAAAATGTTAATTTCCTTGATAATAATGAAAATTAATACAGAGTACTGTTAAGGGTACACGTACCGGTACTTAATATTTTTTTATAGTAGTTACAGTCAAATGTGTGAACAAAGGTGTTTCTTTATCGTACCCTGCATAAAGCACTGATACACGCCTCATCCCTTTCCTGTGATTTTCTATAAACGCTGTACTTGGCTCGGTACTTGGGAGCAAGACACTGAAAAAGTGTCCCTGAAATATCAAAAGGCGGAGCCGACATTCAATCCAACCAACCTTCATTTATCGGTCCAGCCCACTGAACCTTGGCTTTTATTGGTATATAACACTACCCTAGTTAAATAATTAAGTTATTAATATATATATAGGGACTAAGCATTTGCTGTGTGACAATTTTTTCACAAATCTTTTTCGATGGTGCTTATGCCACCATAACTGCAGCTTACATCATCTTCAAATGAGGTAAGGCACGATACTTTTAGAATCACCCACCACAAAAGAAGCACAGACTTTGGTTAAAGCCTCTGCTTCAAACATTCTTCAGAAGTACTTCATCAGCGCTGCAAAATTTAAAGACCCACTTCATCTAAAGTCTCGGGACTTCTTTCATACTTCTTGATCATGCTTCAGATGAAGTCCCCCGCTCTCACTGAAGCGCACAGGGACTTCATAAGTACATCATAGACTTTGGGATGGATGGATTTTGTCTATTTCTTATAAGGAGGGCTTCATAAGCGCTTCAGTATATTTAAAGGAATGATGATGTTTGATGACATCACAGGTCACATGGTGTAAATTCAAAAATTGGCTGACTGTTAATATAATCAGAAAAAGTGTGCCAATAATGAAAATGGAAAAACTGCTAAAACTATGATGTTAATACACTGGTAAGTGTACTGGTTATTAAGTTCTTGTATAGATAAATGTTTTACACCTGCAGAAAACCTAACATGACAGTTTCATATTTATTAAGAGACAATTATGCTAAAACAAATTGGGTGGGGTGTGATGAAACACTTGAGAGTGTGTTGTAGTTAGGTACATATATAATTAATCACCATCTTATAATGTGATCAAACTGCTATTGTAGTTTTACTATTATGTATTAAGTATTATTAAATCATTTAAGGAATGATTGGCTCTGCATGTCTGAAAAACTTCTGAATATTTCTCTGAATATAGTCTGAGTGAACTCAATGTACAATATCTGAATATTATTTTTGAATATTGTCTCAGAAATGTATGAATTATATCTGAATACTTTTTCTGAATACTGTTTGATGGTGGAAACATGGCATATCAAGCATTTCATGATTTAGCATCATGATGCATGGTCTGAACCATAGGCTACCGGCATGTGATAACAGCAAATTAAAGTTTCACAAAAATATTTTTTTTTTCACCTTATATATATTATAGAGTATATATCATAATTCTATAGGAAATATTTGTATTTTATATCCGTATAGTACTATAACTCAATTCTAAATGACACATTAATTTGTTCATTCATGCATGTTATTTTATTTTATATAATATATATTCCGCCCTTTAACGTAACGTCAAATATTACATGACGTCACGTCCGTTGTTTGTTATTATGTATAATTCTGACGAAGGCTAAATGCCGAAACGTTAAGAAACATAAAGAAATTTTTAACACGTGTTGTTGTTGTTTTAACTGTATTGTAATTTTATCACTCATTCAACAACATGGCATCATCCGATCCACGTGTGCGAAATTTAGAACAACTAGCGGAAAAACAAATGAAGAGCCAGCTCCATGCAAAATTCTTAGACAACTGTAGAGCTGAGGATGTGATCCCGAAAGGACTTCGTCTTAAACTTACGGTGAACGTCGGTCGCGACGCATCAGACCTACAACGCTCTGTAGATAAACTTCTATGGAAAGTCAGCGCAGACATTTGCGAGCGAATTCGTGAAGACCACCTACGGAGATCCAATGAATACGGTCGCCTGTTAGAAGAAGCAAGGAAAGAAATTGGACATGAGAAGACGAATGAAGATATGTTTAATATTGATGCAGACATACATGAAAGAACAGAAAAGAAGAAGGATGTTGTCCTTCTACGACACGAAAAAAAACTCAATATTTTAAAAAAGTGTTATAATGAACAGTCGGATGTCAGTATCATCACGGACATTGATAAAAACATTGCGACCAAAAATACTACTAGACATCAAAAAAGACATCAGAAGAAGAGAAAACATTACAATCAACAAGTCGCACCAACAAGACAACAGTCTGTTGATAAACCGGAAACAACGAACGTTACCAGCAGTGAACAAAACCCAGTTCATACGTCGAATACACATCCGATACAGGAAGAATTCTTGGATTCGATAACTTCAATTAATCATCCAAAAAACGTCCAAGCCCCGGGCACAAAGAAAACTTACGCAAAAGCCGTGAAGAACGGGGCAAATCACTCAGCGAACATTCAAACCCTCAATCAGACTCTTCAAATCCTGATGAAGACCATAACGGATCTTCAAGCGGCCACAACGACAAGAGTTGTAGAAGGCGCCAACGGCGGTTCATCCGAGTACGAGACAAGAAGACATGGAGGAAAACCAAGCGGAGGCTACGAAAGATACAGGCAGGAAAGAAGACAGTTCTAAACCTCTCTTCAATTCAGTTAAGTGACGATGATTACATTCTCTTAGGGAAGGGTTTAAAGTTTTGCCCAAAATCTAAATCACATGACAAAATTAAACTCGCAGAAGATATTTTTAAATTTACTCGCAGACTAAGACTTAAAGAGTTCTTTAGTAATCATTCAGAAAATGACGTTAATGACTCTGAAACAAATGACAGTTTTCATGACCTCCCGTTTTTCAATAAATCTAAATTGTCATTCACCCCTCCCGCTGGCCGAGATGTTTACTTGGATTTTTACATTAATGCCGTTACTGAAGAAATTTTGCAGTCTGATAAGAAAAGAAAAGGATATAGTAATATCACTAAAGCTGAATTAGACTCGCTTAAGAAATTATCTAAAAATAGAAATATTGTGATAAAAAAAGCAGACAAATCCAATACGATTGTAATCATGAACACTGATGATTATAAAAATGAAGTAATGAGACAATTGAACAATGATCAATATTATGAAAAATGCAACGACGATCCTTCTGACGTTGTTAAACATGATATCTTACGATGCTTGGAAGATATGAATACTGAAAATGAATTCGATATTTTCCCTTCAAACATACGGACTCCATGTTTTTATATATTACCGAAGACCCACAAACCACCGGATAATAATCTACCATTGAAATATCCCGGGAGACCGATTGTATCAGCTTGTAATTCACCAACTGAAAATATTTCCAAATACATTGACTATGTTTTGAAACCATATATGTTAAATCTACCATCATATGTTAAAGATACTACTGACTTTATAAATAAAGTGAAAGATATGAAGTTAAGAAAAAACACGTATTTAGTAACTCTAGACGTATCTTCACTCTACACTAATATTCCAAACAATGATGGAATTAACGCTTGTAAATCGTTTTTAGAAAAAAATGGTCTATATGGAAGTAACTTATCGATTGAAGAAATTACACGTCTTATTGGTATTGTTCTGGAAAATAATTATTTTGAATTTGGAAAAGAGTTCTATTTACAAAAAATGGGTACAGCAATGGGTAGTTCAATGGCCCCAACATATGCATCACTATTTATGGGAAAACTAGAGGAAGACTTTATTCATTTAAGAAACGCCAAACCATCCCTGTGGCTTAGATTTCTAGACGACATATTTATGATATGGGATCATTCATTTGAAAAATTGGAAAGTTTTATCAGTGAACTCAACAATTTTCATCCTAACATTAAATTCACATACTCCATATCAGACACTTCTGTTTCTTTCCTGGACGTTCAAGTTTCAAAAAATAAGTCTCTGAATGTTGAAACAAATATCTATATAAAGGAAACCAATAACCACCATTACTTGGATTATACATCGTGTCACCCTAAGAAATGCAAAGATGGCATACCGTATAGCCAGGCTAAGAGATACCGACGCATAATATCGGATGACGATAAATTTCAATCATCGCTTGACGAACTACGTGAATTTTTCATAGACAGAAACTTCCCGGTGTCCGTGATAGACAATTCCTTTACAAAAGTTTCACAGACGTCACAAACAGATGCACTGTCATCTACATTCTCAGAGAAAAAACGCATCATTCCATTTACTGTGGAATTCAATCCATCTTTACCTGATATTGGTAGTACCATACATCGATACTGTGACCTCCTTCATATAACGAAGAACGAAAATGTTAAATTTGTGCATAAAACGTTTACGCCAATTCTTGCTTACAGACGTCCTAAAAATTTACATGACTTCTTAGTTAGTTCAAACTTTAAAACTGATGATACTAGTGACTATTTTTTCAGCACAAGTTGTAATAAAAAACGATGTTCTCACTGTACCAGAATCAACTTCGGTTCAACATTTACGAGTTCCGTCACAAAAAGGACATTCGATTTAAAATATAATAGTAATTGTCAATCAAAAAATGTCATTTACTTAATAACGTGTAAAAAATGTCAAAAACAATATGTTGGCCAGACAATGCAACCGGTTTCACGACGTATGAATAATCATAAATTTGATGTTTCAAATTTTACTAATGATGGATTTTCTTCTCTTGTTGCTAGCCACTTTAATGAAGGCACTCATAATATGTCCGACTTTTCATTTATGCCTGTTGATGTTATAAACAATAATATTAATCGATTATGCAAAGAAACTTTTTGGATACATAAGTTACAAACACTTCATCCTAACGGTTTGAATTCAAAAACATTGTTTACAGTATAAAATACATGTTAAATGTTTAATTTTTGTTTTAGTTAGGTACTATTACGTTTTTTCCTATTACCGGTTTTTATATATCATAATTCTATAGGAAATATTTGTATTTTATATCCGTATAGTATTATAACTCAATTCTAAATGACACATTAATTTGTTCATTCATGCATGTTATTTTATTTTATATAATATATATTCCGCCCTTTAACGTAACGTCAAATATTACATGACGTCACGTCCGTTGTTTGTTATTATGTATAACTCTGACGAAGGCTAAATGCCGAAACGTTAAGAAACATAAAGAAATTTTTAACACGTGTTGTTGTTGTTTTAACTGTATTGTAGAGTAAAGGTATAGAACTCCTGGGCTCAGAAATCACACCGGTTATGTTCATCAAGGTCCTGTTGTAGCAATTCTGAACCGATTCTTAAAAGCCTGGTCTTATTCGACGCAGAAATAATTTCTCTTTAACCAACATCCACTCTTATAAACATACATTGCTCTGAACTGGAGCAATAAGCCCTCCAACTTACAAAAAGTACCACTAGGCATCGATGTGACCTAAGTTTCTTTTCATTAGCTACAGAGTAAATTTCTTTATTCCTTCGGAATGTCATACCCTCTCCAGTGTAAATCGAAAGAAAAATCAAATTTGTTATCACTCACGGTCGACGAATCATTCAATTGATGTATACCTAAGTCATTACGATTCAATATTCCACGCTTTCGTCGATTTCGCTTCTCAGCTGCCATAATTGCACAGATTAAACGCCGTACCATTTTCGTGCCGTTTCGGCTCAACGATTGGTCAAAATCGGAGGTGTGGCAACCTTCACCTTTAACAGTCATTTTGCCAAAGAGAGTTTGAATCGTCAAATAATGAATCGTAATGCCTTAGGTACCCATCAATGGAATGATTCGTCGACCGTGAGTGATAGCAAATTTGATTTTCTTTCGATTTACACCGGAGTGGGTATGAAATTCTGAAGGAATAAAGAAATTTACTCTGTAGCTAATGAAAAATTTTTTAGGTCACATCGATGCCTAGTGGTACTTTTTGTAAGTTGGAGGGCTTATTGCTCCAGTTCAGAGGAATGGATGGATATAAGAGTGGATGGTGGTTAAAGAGAAATTATTTCTGCGTCGAATAAGACCAGGCTTTTAAGAATCGGTTTAGAATTGTTACATCAGGACCTTGATGAACATGACCGGTGTGATTTCTGAGCCCAGGAGTTCTATACCTTTACTCTATAATATATATAAGGTGAAAAAAAATTTTTTTTTGTGTGAAACTTCATTTTGCTGTTATCACGCGCCGGTAGCCTGTGGTCTGAACATAATTTCAAACAGGGACTTCAAAAAAGTAGGCGCTTCAATGACGCTTCTTTGAGGTGCTTCAGACGTGCTTCTGTTTGTACTTCAAAGGTGCTTCTGACTAGGGACTTCAAATGCGCTTCAACCTAATTTGCAAACTGAAGCACATCTGAAGCGCTAATTAACATAATTGGGATGGGACTTCAAATACGCTTCTCAATTACTTTCATACATGTAATTTTATCTGCATCTGTGAAGTTCTCTCAAAGCAGGAGACTTTAGGGAAGCTTCATTTGTACTTCAGATATGCTTCAGATGGGCTACTTTTGTGGCTGGGCCAGTCAGTTTTTATAATACAAAATTTTAATGAAGTTTTAATATTTTTTGTCTGAATGTGAAGTTTTTAAATCTCTTCCTCTTGCCATATTGCATTTCAAAAAAATATAAAGACACACTATATCACAAAAACAACTATTTTTTGTTATGTTATTGTGGCAACATAATTATAATTTTACTTTGCTATGTACTATGAGTCCTCTTATTTATCATAATATGTGCTTATTTCTTTAGCTGCTTATATGTGCTTATTCCCTAATGCAATTTCTTTTATAGCTGCTATTATTTTGTTACATATTTACTATGTTGATCATAGTCGGTTAAAAAGCTCATAAGAGATTATGTTGTATTGTTAGACCCTCTTGCCGACTTCAAATAAAATTTACTTACTTACTTATAGCAGTATGGTATTTATAGTAATATAGTATTTGTATTAATAAATTGGCTGTGATATTATCCAGCACGATTTTAGCTCAGTTTGTAGAATATCTGTCATGCAAGCAGGAGGTCACCTTTTGCAGGAGGTCACCGGTTCAAGCTCCACATTGGGTACATTATTTTCCTCCTCCTGTTACATCATAACTCATTATTTAACAATAAGCTGAAGTATTTCTCTTCAACTGTCGCTGTTGCTTGGCTATATTTTGGTCTAAAAATACAAGTTTTCACAAAATGACATCTGGTTTTATATGTTTTAAATGAGTTTTAGAACTGAAATTTTGGAGTCTTCAAAAACAAAAAAAAACGATCAATAAAATCTAAGAATTCAGTTCAGACTGAAAATTCATCAGAGAGGAAATCTCTAATATACATAAACAGAGCCTAATTAATTGATACATTTCCATTGTAAATTTAACATGAATCATTCCAAAAGCATTATACTGCTCAATAAAATAACATTAAAGTAGACTGTGAAAGGGAAGTGTGATAAAATGTGGACAATGGTTGACAAGAGGTAAAGAATAGATACAGTTATATATATGGTATACAGCCTGAAATAAAGAAGTCTTTTCACTTTTTGTAATTTCAGCACTAACCAAAAAGGATAAACTTCAGTTTGAGTACTGGCCAAAGATAGAAAACTTCAGTTCGAGTACTGACTAAAGATATAAAACATCAGTTTGAGTACTGACTAAAGATAGAAGATTTCAGTTTGAGTACTGACAAAGATAGAAGATTTCAGTTTGAGTACTGACCAAAGATAGAAGATTTCAGTTTGAGTACTGACCAAAGATAGAAGACTTCAGTTTGAGTATTGACCTGCATGTGAAAATCTGTGACTGACCATGTAGTAATGAGCAAATTAGTTACTTACTCCAATCAGGAGATTTTGCAAACTAATAGGAATTGAAGTATTTTATTTCTGCTGATGTAAGGTGCTTGGAAAACTACCTGGTATCTTGTAGTCTATCTGACAGTCTCAGAAATCAAATCAAACATTGATGATTCATAGTGCAGTTTAGTTCATTTGAAATTAACATCAATTTTCAACATTTTTTCAGTCACATACAGCAGGCAATTCACAAACAAGATTTCCTGGATGGTACCCTTACCAATATTAACCTACCCTTCCACAAGGAACCAGCAACTTCTCCACTTGTGGAGGAATATCAACCTTGTTATCCAATTTTCACGGAAGGGTATTATGACCTGCTGCGACTGGGAACCAAACCCTGATCTCTGGGTTACAAATCCAGATCACTAACCACTGGATTATGGCAGCATGCAATTCTTAGTGTAACATGATAATATAGGATCAGTCTTTTACTCTGTTCCTATACCACTACAAAGAGATGTCTGCATGATTCTAACATCTGGTTAGTTCATGGTGTTTGTATTTTCAGCTAGAAACCTGACATTGTATTAGATTTCTATTACATTTAAGATATAATTAAAGCCATAAATTGGTTTCTCAATACAGTTTTTTTTTTCAAAAATCTGAAGGTGTGAGTCAATTTAAAAAAAAGGAAAAATCATCCCCTTGAAAGAGTTTGAATTGAGTCCAGAATGTTACAGATAAAAGTTCATCATCATACAAGTTTCAGGCATACATGTATGTATAAGTTAATTGCGTATGTATGAAATACCATTTCCATAAAACATGACGAATATTAGTGTATCAGCAGCAGGTAATATAACACAAATCTCCATCTGTAATGTCAAGCCCCCTATTAAGTTTAAAAAAAAATGAAAATATTAAATTTGTAAATCAAATTAGTCTTTGTCAAGCAGACACTAATTGACCTTTTTAATTGAATTGAACTTATTTGCAGAGTTGAAATTCCCATAACAAGTCTCTACTCAAATACTGTGATTCTTTTAAAGCACCTTCTTCTGACTACCACTCATGTCCTCAATCATGTAACATCCTCCCATTACCTAACTTTCATCAGACACCCGCCTCTGTGGTCGAGCAGTTAAGGTCACTGACTTCAAGTCAATGTAACCACTCACTAATAGACATTTGCGATTTAAGATGGTGACGGTGACGGAGACGAACTTCGGATTAAATTAAAGGGGTCATCTCACATTTATAATGAAAATAAATTACATTGGTGTACATGCATGTTATTTTGATATCAAGTCATATTTACAGAATTAAACCGATTTGCTTTTTTCCGGAGACCCGGAAGATATTGACTTCACGTGGTAACACTTCCAGTCGATGTCTCCATATTGTTCCTACTGATTTATAACACTTGAGCTCAACACAAACACGATACTGTCGAATACATCTGTTTAATTTTCGATACTTTCCAGGGGCATAGCTTGACCAATAATGGTATGTACGCAAAATTTCTGAATGCTCATGGGGGTTAATATGTCCTCGGTCCAAGTGCATTTTAGATATTACCCTTGAAAATCTATGCCTCTTTCAAGTTCGTAAAAAACTTCCACGACTTTTTGCATCTACACACTGCAATACCTTCCGACTGAGGTTAGTTTTTTAACACTGGCAAATAATTCGCATGTACATACTATTCATTAGACTAATAAATCTAACTGCATACGAAGTCACATGTCTGTTATATCTACAGATATGAAATGCAAAAGACAAACAGTAGATCCACATGTACATTCAATATTTACGATTTATTTCAAAAACGCATTTCAATAAATATACGACTCATATTTTCCAAAAGTAATCAATATTTTTATGTGATTGTTTCAGTAGGAGCAAAGATACATGACGAAATGTATTTAGTTCTAATCAAATATCAGTGTAATTTCACAATTCCTTTTTCGGCTGATTACGTCTAGAACATGTTCAGAGTCCAGCTGCTTTTTAGTGTAAACATTTAAAAGTCCTAAGCTTGACAATCTACTTGTTGTCATGGTGTTTCTGGTGTAGTATATCAATAAACCATTGCTCAGCTGTAGCTGTAGATACTAGCGAATACACAGAGCACCATGTGTACGGATGGGTACAAATCTCGGTTTGTAGGCCTCAATTTTCTAGATGAAATTTAGTCGTGGATATAAAGTTGCTCTATTAAATTTTAGTCTCCACGTAGTAAAAGGTATTTCAGTTCCATCGGCCGCAATAAACCAAAC
This sequence comes from Lutraria lutraria, assembly GCA_964023205.1. Classification (NCBI taxonomy): domain Eukaryota; kingdom Metazoa; phylum Mollusca; class Bivalvia; order Venerida; family Mactridae; genus Lutraria; species Lutraria lutraria. Next base: position 29,170,315 of record OZ026848.1, on the reverse strand, counting down.
TGCTAAGCATCATTCAGGTGTGCTATAATATATATGATGCGTACATTTAAGTACGTTGCTATCATTATCAGGGTAAATTACACTACAACTCTAAATAGTCTAGATTCGTGATCATTTGAATTATTAATTTACTTGACGTATTTTGTTTATTAACAAATTTTGATTTTAACAATATTACAAATACAGACGTAAGTAGTTTTGTTCATGAATGTGCATTTCTGTTTACGATTACATTCGCACAAAATCAGCTTAGAGCTTTTGAGTATGTGCCAATTAGCAGTCACTTGAAAATGCAAAGTCGCCCGATGCCCGACGGGAAAGAGCCACGTAGACGCCAGGTACCTGGTAGACGCAGGCGACAGCAGAAACGCCCTCTGGCAGAATTAATTCGCGACAACCAATAGTCGTATAACAGATTCATTAGAAAAAAGTACCGACATTGATACGTATGCTTGGTTTAGTTCTAGTTCTTATGAAAATGAATAATAATTGTAAAATAAACACGTTTTTGAGTTGACTTGCAAACACACTAATTAGTAACACTTGCCCTATAACTGAGTATGTATCGATAATCTTGAGATGACCCCCGAATTTAATCCGAAATCCGATGTCCACCACCGTCACCATCTTAAATCGCAAATGTCTAATAGAGGATTGTGGGTTCGAGCGGCCCGCTATCGACCATGTCTCTTTATGTGAGAAATTGGCAGTGGCTTATGGAAGATGGGAGTCTAGTACTGGTTCTTCCCAGGAACAATGATTAATTTGCCTCATATGACTCGTGACTGTTGAAAAGGGGCGTAAAACTCATTATAAACAAAACAAACAAATACATTCATCATACAATCACTCGTGTCTCTAGCCATGTTATTTCTTTTCTCACATTCATCAATATCAAATTTTGATCAACAAACTGATTCAGAATCAAAATGTTCCCAGTCATATTCACGACTAGGTTGGGTAATGCAATGTTTATAATCTATGATGTATCATGACTCCAGATATTTGTTGTTTACTAATGCAGTGTCTAATAGGATTGTAGTGAATACATTAGGTAGGATAAATGATACATATCACAAATACAAGGTGTGGAATACAAATACTATTCTTGAATGTTACAAAACATTTACAGATATGTTAACTTAACAAGGGTTTAGTTTTATAAACATCTTTTACTCGAACAAGTGCCGCAACTAGCAGTTTAGATCTATATTCGGTTGTATCAGGTTAAATCGAATATTCGAATGTATCGCTAATAGCCATAGTTCTCACTCTTGACATTTATTCTAGAATAACTCAAGCATTGATGACATTTAGAAATAAGTGATTATAACCTGATCCTTAGCGGTAGACTAAGGTATATGTCTTAATTTACACACCTACTTCTTTGTTTGTGATAGGTCCATATCCTTTAGAAAGACCTGTATTATCAAAAGAATTTCGTGCGTGGGTCTGTTTTCTGCACGTGACCAGGTCTATAATCGAAAGAAGCTAGACCTGGCCACGTGCATAATCATTTACATGAGCGCTTTAAGAATTCATTGTTTTTATAAACAATGTGTATGCTCTATGATTATATAAACATGAGCAATCACAAATTGGTCGAGTATACTTGAACTAATGATGGACAAAATACCTTAAATGTGTCATATATACATGATATAACAAACCAAACAGCAATTTTAGTTAGATCATTTACTTTTAATTATACCGAAATGACACATACAAGGCTGACGAAAGCGCAATACATTTCCTTCTTTGTAAGATTTGACGATAGGAGTGTCGGTTTTATTAAAAGAAAATGTTTGAGTACACGTGAAACTTCTGATCATAGTTGAAACAATAGCAATATCCGGCTAGAAATGTGACCAGATGACACGAATACCTCCACTAAGCGCTAAGTCAAAGGGGCCATAACTCCTGTGAAATGTTTGGTTTTTAACGGAAATCGAAGTTGACATGTATTTTATTATCACATACTTTCATGTAGAAAATGAAACCATTCTTATTTATTTAGTTATCTCATCGGATTTAACGCTATTTTCAACATAATATCAGTTATATCGTAGCGAGTAGTCATCCTACCCAGCTTCCCTGGATTTATCTAGACTAAATACCATTCTATCCGTAAGCTACTACCAAGCTAGTAAAGCTACCCAAATAATTCAGAGGTGGTTGACAATTCAAAATGGGATGTAATACCTTAAGCCGAATTGGTCATGGACAGGGTTCGACCTCACAACTTCTTGATCAGTAGACCAACGCTCTAACCACTGCGATAACCGGGCGGGCTTATATGAAATCAATCCATGAATTATGCCTTGAGATCAAAATTTGAACGGACGGAAGGACGGACAGGGGTGTCACTTTATGTCCTACCGCCATATCGAATGGCGGGGCATGAAAAGAACTCATGGCAACATACAGTTGAATCTCGTTATGTCAAACTCGCTTATATCAAAATTTCGGTTATGTCAAACTGTTTCGTTGGGTCCCGATTTTTTTGCTCTTTCTCTATATGAAATTAATCCGCTTACTTCCAATTCACTTATCTCAAAATTTCGTTTATGTCAAACTAAATTTTTGTCCCCGTGACTCTAATTAGCATGTAGTTTGAGTTTTTTATCTCAAAGTTGGAGCAGATCAGCGAACAATGGACGCTTTCACACCTACCATGACATTTTGCTAATTGAACAATTTAAATGCTCCGGGAGATATATAATCGTGTGACAAACAGAGAGCACACGTGTAGTGTAGCATGATAATCATACCTGTTATTTGACTTAACTAGAATTATGGTAGGTAAGGTAAACAAATACGCACCACGTATAACTTCGGCTGCCCTGAGTATCCGAATACTAGGATACTCGTAGGTTTAACTTGAAAAATTAATAACGATTACTTGCCATCTATGATAGTGTCGGATTCCAATCTTAGTAAAATGATCTTAGCTGGATAAAAATACTTAATTCCGAGAGCGTGATCGACGTTGCAACGAACGGATTCATCTTACATTATGTACGGAATGCGTACACATCCGAAAATATGTAAAGCTAGACGCTCCGTTTTTTTCGAATTCTTTCAACAAATTTCGTAAATTGGGACAATAAGTGTTGATATCAATTATTATGAATAGATACATAATTATTTTGTTTCTTCTCTACGTATGCACATGTTTTATTCGAATCGTAATCAAACATGCATTGTTATTTTAAATAAAGGCTACTGTACGTGCGTGTACACAAACACTTTAAATCATATATAATTATACAGTATTTGTTTATCTCAAATTTCGGTTATCTCAAACTAATTTCCACGGTCCCTAGAAATTTGAGATAACGAGATTCAACTGTATTATTCTTTGCCAATAAGATATTAGAAAATCGACGCTTTAAGTATATTATGTAAAAACATATTTGTGTCTGAAAACTTTTTTTCCTTTTCTTTCAAACCGACAGTAACATTGCAACAAGAATAAATAAGCAAGCTCTCAACTAACATTCAATGACCTCATCGTCATAAGGTGGTGTAATTGGTAGCCAAATCCACATTTCTAAATAAGGCGACAAGGATAATATAACAGTCAAATTTAGATTATTTATAAATCGTTATAGTATATACTCAGTACCTGTTCATCGTTTCGGGTGTTGCCATGTCAATGTCGCTGCATATGACCAGAGCCAGAGAAAATATATCGTCTGTATTGCTATTGGACATGTCGGTAAATGTGTTCACGTGAATCCCGTGACCAGTTCTTTCCTACGCAGATAGACCTCGTACTCGATCGATATCCTATATATAAATTATGTGCACACTGAACAGCTGCAAATTAATAAAGAGTCAACAAGGAACCTGAGGTTTCATTGACTATATTTTTACAATGAAGATCACTAACCACCGTATTGTTACGGCCATATATGGTTACAATGTCTTAAAACTACCACAAAACACCTCAGGCATGTCATATCCTCACTTGTCATAATGAAGATTATTCAGAGAATTACAACTAATGACCAAGACCGAGTTACACTTACTAACAATCAGTCTGCAAATATCCATATAATTATGCCTTCAGGAAAACAATCAGAAATATATCTAAATGCAGGCAATAACCATAGGTGGCTGTATGTTTGGTTCACCAAACCCCCCCCCCCCCCCCCCCGTCACTGAGCTTATATATACTATCAAGGTAAAAAGCCTACTATATGTCTATACGCCAAACAATGTGGAACATCGCACCTCGTTGTTTCAGCATTAAAGATGTGCGCTGAAGGAAAATTGCTACACATGTCATTCAAATAAACTATAAGATATTCATTCCTATCGAAAATCTCATTCAATTACATCTAATAACTGTGAAATGGTAAAATTGTGTTCCTTTCGTTATTTAACTAGCTGCAAGCCATTTTCAGCGCGAGTGATGTATCAAGTGATCTGATTTGTCGGCATGAAATGAACAGTCTATTGTACACACATATCTGACCAATCAGATCGCTTGATACATGTGTAGCTATTTTCCTTAAGCGCACGTATTTCATGCTGAAACAATGAGTTGCGATGTTCCACATTGTTTGGCATATAAACATATAGTAGGCTTTTCACCTTGATAGTAATAAAAACTCAGTGACGGGATTTTTTGTGTGTTGCCCGAACACTGATACAGCCACCTGTGGCAATAACCTGGTAAGTACAAGCTGTGGTAGAACACAGGATTTTGGGGTACCAGCGATTGACTGCCATGTCAGCTAAGAGTGCCAATCTTAATTGGATGATTGATGAACCGAAAGGTTAGTAGAATACAAATATACATGTAGAAACAGACTAGGGATGCTCGGTGGTCCAGTGTTAATGAAAGACTCTGGGTTCGATTCTCGGAGGGGACGCTATTTTTAGAGTCTCCATCTCAACTACCAAGCCAAGTACTGTGTCTAGAAAATCACAGGAAAAAAATGCAAGATGCGTATCGATCGGTACTTCACAACAAAAGGGGTTTGTCGTGACAAACCCCTTTTGTTGTGATTTTTTTTTTTCATGTAACCTGTGTATATACTAAACAAAACGTCCAACACACTGTTTTATATAATGATCAATATTTATTCAATATTACTATTAATTAACTGATATTGTGAATACATATCACATAATCATCTGTTAACAGGTTGCATAAGTAAAACTTAAAAAAAATATTAACCAACAACGAATCGTATCGAATTTAGGTCAGTCACATGTGATTTATAAAGTCACATTTTTTTCACAAATTCTGTAAATATCTGCTTTGACCACCAACCGCAATAACAGGAGCGCGACAACGGCTCCTCGTTGAGCAAATAAGGCGTTGGATAGAATGCATAGGAACATTGTTCCATTACTGCTGAATCGCTATGGTAAGTTCCTGTAGGTTTCTGGGCTATATTCATAAAAATATTTGTTCAATTACATGTACGATTTGTTGTTCATACCCCTCCCTCAAAAAGTAAAAAAACAACAACATTGCATTTGTATTTGGTGGCAAACATTTCGCTAAACGTGCTTAAACATGTTTATTTGTTTATTTACCAACAAGGTGCCATTTATTCCATAAATTGCACACAGTAGTAACATTACAGATTAAAGCCCTTGATGCCAGCTGCGGTGCTCCAGCCTGGAGTAGACCAAACACACATGCGCAATTTTAGGGGCTGATTCTTGGCATAATTACGACCTATTGGTCACAAATTCAATTGTTAAAGTGATAGATAAACGTTAACGAATGAGTTTATATCAATTTAATTTATCTATTTGCACGTGCAAATCGTGCACACACTCACACAGCTTATTCATGATTAGCCGCGTAATCATGTGTCAAAGTTTGTAAATTCACATTGTTTTGGTTAGATTGCTTGCTGTGTAATATGTTCTGCAAATTTTATTTGAATGAAATGATAAATGAAGAAAATTTGAAGAAATATAGAAATGCGTTGGAAGATTTGCTTAGTATATATAGAAGAGAAAGAACTTCGACAATTCAAATTTTCAAATGCGTTTTATAAACTTCCATGTTATTGCAATGCAGTACAAAATATTTAACTCATATATAGTGCAATGTGTGGGCAACTCAACACGCTAACAGGAAATGTATACTTTTACTACCTTTAAAGATATTTTAAACTCGCTATTGAAGATTTTTCACTCGAAAAATGGTCAAATTTTACAAAAAAACACAGTCGTAAAATTGCAGCGTGTACAAATCTAAAGCGAAACTGATAAATTACAGGTAAAACTTCATGGAATGGGTCATAATTCATAACCAAACAGTATATTTATATCATATATTGTATAATTTACTAACTGCTAATGATTTCACATCTCGGGATGCACTTTTAATGAAGAATTGACTTTTTGTTCATGTTGTCGGTTTCTTTATTTCGCTTCCTTGATAGGTCACGTGACAAGCGCCTAACTTGTGATGAAAGCTTAACTCTGATAGGATGAGTGATACTGAGTGGTATTTTTTAGGTATGGTTCCCGATAGCGTAGTGAAAAGGATAGAGTGCACAGGGTACAAGTAAATTATAAACAAATACCACAGAGTATCGCTCATGCAATCAGAATTAAGCTTCCATCACGAGTTAGGCGATTGTCATGTGACCCATCATGGATGTAAACTTCGAGAAGCCTGCTAATTGAACAAAAAAACATGCTAATTCTTCGCTAAAAGAGCTTTCCGAGTTGCGAAATTATTGGCAGTTAGTATATTATAGTGTTTTATTATGAATTAAGGCCCATTCTAAGAAGTTGTGTCAGTGATTTAACAGTTCCACTCTGTCGTGTATACCGGTATACACGCTGCGATTTTACGACTGTGTGTTTTTATTTTGTAAAATTTTACCTTTTTCGAGTGAAAAATCTTCAAAATATAGCGAGTTTAAAATATCTTAAAAGGTATAAAAGTATACATTTTCTGTTAGCGTGTTGAGTTGCCCACACGCTGCACTATATATGAGTTAAATATTTTGTACTGCATTGCAATAACATGGAAGTTTATAACACGCATTGGAAAATTCAAATTGTCGAAGTTCTTTCCCTTCTATATATAAAAAAATATACCGGTTACATGGAAAAAAATGTTTTTGATTTTTTTTTCGTGACCCCCGTTTGTTCACAATGGGCACAATAAAGAACCAGGAAAAACATTCAAAAATTGTAGAGATATAAATGCTGGGTTCTCCAGTACCTTATCGGGTGGTCCTGAAATGACCATAGCTATCAATTGGGCCATTAAACAACTGTTAAAATAAAAGAAACAGACTACTACAATGGAAGAATTTTCAAAAGGTTCTCACAGTTAGAATAGATTCTAAAACTTACAATATTATGGGTGAATATACTAAACACTATTATGTGTGAATATACTAAACACTATTATGTGTGAATATACTAAACACTATTATGTGTGAAAATACTAAACAAACAAATTTTTTATTTTGGAGAATAGCTAGAGATACAACTTGTTAACAGTAAAGTTTTGATAGGCAAACAGGTCATGGTCTCAAGTATTACAACGACAATATTAAAATAGAATGCTAGACATATACAAGTTAAATGTTTGTACGGCGCAAAATCGCATCCGGCAATTGAATACTAGAATGTGGCCTATGTAACATTTTTTATCAGGATGTGCGAAGTTTCAGATCACACGAATTTGTTATTTTGACCAAGGATATAATATAGCATCCCTGTTTTGACTGAACTGATCCCGAAACTAAAGTGATCATCTACTGGATCAAAAATACAAGCCGTTAATGTTTCATGAATCTCATGAATCTGGTCATATGGTTCTACAGTTCACGAGGTACTCTATATGTAGTCCCTGTTTCCACCCTAAAATTAAAATCAGGGGAAACTATCATCTCGATGTATCAGACGTTGCAATATCTGCTGGAATGCATTTAAAATATTTACATAAAGTCTCCAAAAATAATATACTCCGTTATCTGAGGGTACGTTGTCGTAAAAACCTGGTATAATGGTGCCAAACATAGATTTTTAACTGTAAAGTGACCATCTATATCGAACCATAAAGTGACCGTCTATGTCGAACCAATTAAGTCATCATTTCTCACCTGATCGGACACTTTTTGTATTGAGCTCCGAAATCGAAATTTTAATTAATGACAATTGCGTAAACAAGTCAGTGTCCACGCTTGCGATTATAAAATTAGTCTGTGTGAATATGTTTATAATGTTTTCTTTATTTGCGACATGTTGCTAAAATAAATACATCGAAACGTATAAATACTGTGTTCCGTATCTTATAACACGATTAAATGATTATTACAACACACCGACGATCGCTCCAAAATGTAATAAACACAGCGAATTTCTCTAATAATTTATACATCGAAGTTCGTTTAGATCGAACAATTATTCCTAAGTCCTTTGATATAAAGAGTTCGGCTGCATTTTCAAGAGCACGACCACTCGGGCTACCAAATAGCAAGATGCACTAGACTGGACCAGTAAGCTATTGATTGTCGTTCGGACATGCCTTAATGTCGAACCCTGTCGTCACAGTGTCCATATAAATACTAAACTAGTTCTCATTGTAGCGCACCAGGCAGAGTCAAATTCTCAGGCAACTGAAACCACTTTTATTGAAATATTGACACGTTTCTAGTATTTATAGGTGATTGACATTGGCGAGACGACAACGATATGAAACAACTTCTAGTATTCGGTGAATGTCACGTGATCATTGAGACTATTAGCGAGTCCGATTAACAACTTGAATATTACACAGTCTGTACACGTGCACACATGAACACCACTTAAAAAGTAGTTTTGCTTCATCCTCAGTAATATAACACAATGCTTGATAGTGTACTAAATTCAACGCCATGTTTGTTTACTATAGTAGGATTGGATTCGGTTCGTTTATTGACAGATGGGCAGATTCATTCCCGTCGTTGTTTATCGAGCTCGCTCCATTCTTAGACTATAAATAGCGACTGTGTCATCAAGCTAACACTAGTTGATGTGAGTAACACGTGACCTCGCTCTATTTCTGTTTTGTTTATATCACGTGATGACCATTGCGGGCACTGTCAGTAATCTTCTTCGGTGCAAGAAGTTGCGATTTTGTATTGCCACTTAAAAATAAGCATTCCAGAGTGTACGGCGGCTCCTGCCGCCGTACAATGAAACAAAATATCTTGCTAATAAAGAGTTGATAAAATGGCAGCAATTTATGACAGAATGACATTTGACAGAAATGTGTCTTTGGTATTCAAGGAATTGACGACAAAGTAAAGCCACAATTAAAAGTTATCTTGGGAAAATTCTTATAATTAGATCCTACAAAAAGTCATTGTCTTAAGAGAAACTTTTCTGATGACTTAGAATAATCAATATCAAGTCACTTCAGTGGGGAAGAAAAAAGAAATTGTACTTAATGTGATAAAGAAACAATAAAAAAAAGGTACAGATGATTTCTTCACAAACAAAAGCAGTAATATACCAGGGCTGGTTGAAGACACCTTAACAATCTTCTTGGACTGTATTCACATGGAGCAAGCAACTTCACCACATTTAGAAGAAAATTGACTTTTTTCTAAAAAAAAGCTTCTATCCAATGAAATTCATTAATAAACAATATAGAACATTATTACTTACACATCAATTAAGTAAAAAAATTGAGTAATTATATGTCAAGTTAAATGACATTGGAATAAATTTGTTGATAAATTATATTGGTTTAGTGAGATATTATCAACATTTATTATCAAAAGTTACAGCAATAAAATCTGTTTGGTCTATCTCTTTTCATCTGATAATTTTCACTTTTTTTACCATACACTAACAGACAGAGCCATTTAGAGACTTTTACTTATATGTCTTAAAGTGGAAGAAGTCCTCATTCTACACCTGGATGGAACCAGCCAGCTGGTCGGCTTCCTGACATGTGAAATTTTTGTAGTGCCTATTTTGATTCTATGTGTGAAAAACAGCTGATTCTGTCACAAACACATGTAACTCTTCTGTTGTGAGTTAATGTGTCTCTGGGAAGATAACTCTTACTGTCAAATTGATAACTACCACTATGAGTTATCTCCCTTATAAACAAAACATTGTGACGACAAACAAACATTATCAAATCAGCTGTATGACATTGACCTCAATTAGTAACATCATTAGGTTAATAAATTATATATTTTTACATCAATAAAAGACCACTTCTCAGTAGCTGCAACCATAATCTATTGTAGAACTAATACCACTTTCCAACATGGATTAATTAACATGGGGTCATTTCACTACATAAATGCTTAACAAACAGGTCCAAGTTTACATCAGGGTAAGTTTGGTTCATACATACCTACAGCAGCCAATGAAGTCACTTTTTAGGACTTATCTTTTAATGTATTAGATAATAATCTTTTCAAAAACATCTATTTATTCATTTATTTCGGTTCAAAGCGTTTTTTCAACAATTTTTTCAGTCATATACAGCAGCCGATTTTCCTGGACGATATTCTGACCAGTACAATCTTACCCTCAACTTAACCGGCAATTTCTCCACATGTGGAAGAAAATCAACATATGCCACAAGGGGGAATCAAACTAAGATCATCAGGTTACAAATGCAGTCCATCTAATTGTAACAAGATACATTTACTAGTACATTCGGAGAAGTCTTTTAAGTGATCCAAGATTTGAGAAAGTGAACCAGTTTTAAGATCTGAGGAAGTGAACCAGTTAAGAATATCAGTACTCTGGGTTAAAACTTTTGATTGTCTCTAAGCTCAAATCTTTTTATCTTACCTTTTTTAATTATGATCAGACAATAGAAATATCATTGATACACTAGTCTGTCAGCACAACTGATCAAAACATGTATTTAAATGTTAATATTTAACATTTTTATTTTCAACCATAATATTTTCTGAATGGAATGGAGATTGGAGCTGGGAGACTGTTTTAAGGTTTTATAACCTTTGGGCCTGGCCTATGATCATTAATATTAAAATATCAATTATGGGTACAGAGACAGCTATGCAAACTGACTTCATTAAAAATTTCATAAGAAAATATTACAATGAATATTCAGTCTGTAAGAGCCTAAAAAGAAGAGAGATTAGACTTCAATTGTTTAGAGATACAAAATGTTTCTTCATAAAGAAAGTCAAGTCAACAAACCTATTGCCACAAACATGACACACAATCATTATTAGAAATCTGATAATGCAGAACTTGTTAAGCATTTACATATCAAAACAAGTCATCATTAATCAAAGCATATACCCTTCCAAAAAACATGTTGTATTATGTTTTCAAAGGTATGAAAAGCCGACAACAACTTACCTGAGACAGGAAGTTAGGTATATTAATGTTTCCTGTAAATTTGCATAATCATGCTTTTGTCAGGATGAAATGTATTTTTATGTCATGTAACTAGTCATCTAAATACTTTGAGATACTCAATACTTTAATCAGAAAAATCCATTGACTTGCATTCCTCTGTCATATAGTTATTCATACTTCATGAAGTATCCAAGAAATGTTCAAGAAAAATTCATGATTTCATTAATTCCCTTCAATGAGACCGTGTCCCTTTTGACCTATCTAGTGCCACCTACTTAGTGTCCTATTGCCTAATTTAGTGTCCCTTTGACCAACTCAGCGCTAATTTAATTTAGAACCCTACTGAGCTACTCAGTGTCCCCATTAACCTACTTTCCTACTTAGTGCCCAAATTGACCTACTTAATGTGCCCATTAATCAACTTAGAGCCCTAATCAAACTACCAAGTGTTTACATCGACCTACATGTATATAGAGTGACTGACCTACATAGTGTCCCCATTTACCAGAATAAGGTGCCTATATTGACTAGCAAATGACTTCAATAGTGTCCTCATTGATTTGGACAATGTGCCAAATGACAGATACAGTGTCAAAGTGAAATGTTATTCTAGCATGTCTTCGCAAGTTTTAAATTAGGGTTGGTAATTAACTTTAGCGTTTGTCTTTAATAATTATGTAAACATAGAATTTGGTTAAACAATCCATGATAAAATTAATTCCTTAGAATTCAAAACACCAACAACTGACAGATATTTACGTCTCACAATGTTGTAATTTATGAGCATGTCATTCATTATGTAACAAGATGACATACAACAATTTCAAATGCAGTGAGACTTTTGCACACTAAATTAATGCAAGCAGTAAACAAACTGACATTCTTTGCCAAGAATTTTGTGGAAAAGCTAGTGTTTGTACCATATTGACCAACGCTAAATAAAGTATTCCCATGCTTGATGAATTATCAATTAATATTCTGCAATAATTTGGGAAGAATCAAATCATGCTAGAATATTAAATTACTGAGAACTGTAGCAATAAAGATGATTGTCCAATCATAAGTGACTTTGAATCAAGAACCTAAAATACAATCCCGAGATAACACTCCGTAACAACTTCCTATGTACTATGTTTGACAGCAACAGGTCAAGCTAAACTAAAATTATCAAACTGAACCATACCAAATATCAGCAAACCTCAAACCGACTGACCAAGAACATACCAAACCTTAATAAGCAGGCTTTGCAGAAAACCTGGTAAAAAGAAAAGTTATTAAGACTTTTTGACTTCAGATATATGACCATGCAGGAGACTGTTCAAGGCAAAGTATCACTATAGTGATAGCTGACATGGTACTGAATCCATTAGCATGAAGGTCAAAATAAGATGTCCTGACAAATTAAATTCATTGTCTAATTAACATCCAACTTCACAACAATTTGAGAAAACTAGGTTCTTTACTGACCTAAATAATAACAATGAAAGTGTTACATGCAATCAATCATGTGACAGATGAGCACAGAGAAATGTTTCAAGGAAAACTTGGACATATAGTCTGTATATTATGCAAATTCACCAACTGTACATCAATCTTGGATAAATATCCACCAAACATTCCCTAATAAGCACTCCCAGGATGTTACATTTTACAGATTTGTATTAATGATTTTGGACACATTGGATGTACAGTCAAAGAAGGTTAAAGATCACCAGTGAACAATGGTTACTTGTATTATTATGATAATAATTGGTTAATGTAGGACTATTGTTTTCAAGGATTACCACAGCATTTATATTAAGTCATTATCATTCAGGTAACGGCATTAATCAGAAAAGGAGCATTCATTATGGTACATGTATATTCATATCATGTGCACCAACTAACTAACAGCTCATCAGTCTTACTATATCTTATTTACCTTTGAAAGACTTACACATTTATGTCACAGTGTTTTCTTTAAGTTCAAAAGGTTCATTATTGACCCTCTTATCAGAATATAGGGGTCATTGGAAATTTTGAAGAGTCATACTTTAAATTGAATTTGGGCAGACTTAGCGGAATGTGACAAAAAATAAACTTACCCATCTAGGCACATAATTATGCTTTCCAATAATGAATGCAAACAAGTGTCTACTGATGAAATGGAAATGACTATAAGCCATATCACAGACAAGGGTAATGAGAATAAGAACCTGAGGCACAGAAAATGAACAGACCAAATCACATTTCATCAAGGAAAAAAATGCAACAAAAATGCAAAACCAGGCTCTTGTCATGATTCAATTTTGAACCCTTGTCCACCAATAAGGCCTGAACAAATAGTTGTGTATACAGTCATCTCAGACTCACGCTATTGTTTGGTGTTAACCAAACTTTCTAACAGCAGATTGCAAAGTATGAAAATGATTTATGTATACTTGAACCTTTGAAGTAAGAAAGGTATGTTTAAAAAAAAATTCAAAAAGAAAAGTTTTGAGGCCTACCTTGCCTTTTAAGAATTTTTCATATTTTGGTCAAGTAATTGTTTACAAGAATGTTTTTTAATCACACCTCATCAGCTGATAAAACATAGGTTAACATTTATTATCAATTGTCCTGATACATGATTCATCAATAATGTCATTAGTGCTACATTGTTGTCCATTTGAAGTGTGAACAAGATTTATTAGTTCACTTTTTAAATATGTGATGTTTTAAATTGTATACAATTCATTACTGCTATACATGTAATTGTACAGGTTAACAAATCAGTCACACAAGTAGCTAAAGTCATGTAAGTTTAGCCTTGAGGTGTATAGGTTGAAATAAAACTTTACCGATAAATACACTAAAATAATGATAACACAAAACTGTTCATAATGTAATGGGATTAATACTAACTAATTAATTACTTTGCACATTTTTATTCACATAGCATAATAGGTGTTAGGTCTTAGGGACTCAGGTTCAAACCCTAGGTAGGCAGACCTAGCATCTAAGACCTATCATCCTCCTCTGCTGATCATTCATGCAGAGTTGTTGGCAGGTACTTGCGGAGAACAAGGTAAGCACAGGAACAATATCAAAGAAAACTACTCAGGTTTAACTACCCATCATTAAATAATCAAAATATTGAAAGCAGTGGTAGTACCAGGAATAACAACAATTCTTTTATTTCCAAAAAAGGAAAGAGTAACCTTAAGCAGCCCTTTTTTACTGTTTCGGGGAACAGGTATCGGGTCCCTTTGAGGGGTGAAATTTGGGTCATGAAACACTAAATTTGGGGATTTATTTTAATTATCAGGAATTTTTTTCTCTCAGTGGGGAAAAATATATACTATTTTACTTGGGGAACAGGGGAGAATACCAGACCCCAAAATGGCATAAAAAGTGCCTGTTAAGTCTTAACTGACTGGGATTTATGTATTTATGTAAGAAAACAAGGCCCTTAATTTCTTTTTTTATTGGGTTTTGGCACTAAAGCCAGGGTCAGTTGGCACCTTACCCAGCTTTCAGGTTGTAGGAAGACTGGGTATAGAACCGCTGACCTTCCATTAACTACCTGGATGACTTCCTCACATCAGAAATTTGTTCCAAAGTGAGATGAGCACCCACAGCATTGAGGAGCTAATGGTTACTCGACCATGGAGCTCCCAAAAGTGTATATCATATTTAAAATGCTAATTAAGTAGCATGATCTATTAATGAGTGTTTTTAACGTATCATAATTAAAATTCAAATACATGCACTGATGTTTAAAGCATACATTTACATTCATGTAAAGTGCTCAATGTTAATATACAAAATACATAAGTATGACAACACGATAAGGCGTACAAAAACTGTTTGTTTCTGGTGACATGCTCATTAAAAATAGTGTAGGTAGGTCAGAGCTCTTGGAGTATAAAAGTGATAAAGTAGGTGTACTGTTCCTAGGGCCCAACAAGAATTCTAGGTCGGCGAGAAAAATAACGGTAGGTCAGGTAACCAGAAACAAACAATTAAATAAATGCCATCTGTCAATAAAGGCCATATATTATCTTTCCCAAGGATGGCCTTTGTTCACAGGTTTGAATGTATTTATAATACTAGGTAAATGATAAACAGTCTTTTGGCATGTATGAGTTGAAACCTGTGCATTTATACTTAACATTAATCTAACAGAAGGACACACAACACCTTTAATTCCAGTAACAAAGTAAAATTCTTAAGCCACTTAGACATGTTCAACAACATTGGTATGTAAAGCATATCAAGAAACCAAAATGAACTCTATGTACTCAAGTCACATTAGACCAGTTGTTTTTAGAAGCGAAAGCGAGAGCTTCTATAGTGATAAACCCAGTTTTGTATTAACAAAAACGTGATGCATCTTATTTATACATTTGCATCGAAAATAGTACCACTGGTTGTATAACTCTACCGACTGCAGTTATGCTCATTTTGAATTATAACAGTGTTTTGGCATTTCAAACTGTAAATCTAATGAGTTTAATAATTCAGTATTCATCCGCACAAAAGTTTCGTTCATAAAGACAATAAATAGTACACATCGCTACTATACGCATGGGACCAGCTAATTAAAAGACACTAGCAGAGCGAGGAAACCAGTTAACTGTACGGAATAGACTCGATCTCGCGAAATGAAATTCTTATTAGCAAGTTGGGTTCGCATTATACATCTTTAATAAAAACAACTTTAAAAAAATGAATTATTATTAAAACAGAATTATAAACAGCCCGTTTGACTGAATTCTGGGCATTTTAAGAATTCTTTCAACCCAGGTCCTCTAGCACACTCAACCACACCGCTAAAGAGTTAACTCTAATGCAGGAGATACTAACTCTATTATTAGATATAATTGCGAAGTTTTAAGAGTCAGATGTGTTTTTACTGTGAACAGGAAGTGGAGGTATGAGTTTACTATCAACTTCAACAGAAATGGGAGCATAACAAGTGGACCTCTACCAAAACGTCTTCATTACACTGGGCCCAAACTGACTCTTCCTTTTGATGAAAATATTAGTCCAAACAATGTATACATTTGGGTTTGTAATATTGTGGCCTAGAGTTGGTTGAGATTTTTGGTATCATTAGTTATCTAATGCATATCTACCAAATAGTATCAATAACATTTTAACTTTCGCTTCTGACAGTACTCTCAGTGCTTTTGAGTTAAACACACAACCAAATCTCTGTAAGATCAAAGCATCAGTTATCAAGAACAAAGCTAACATTTCAATTCACTATGGTAATAAAACAGATGGCAAAATCAAACAGCTTGGAAAAATCAGGTAATCTAAAACTTAATTAAAGCTATTATAAACTGATACTTGCAGGCTAGCCTAATTAATTTGGCTGGCCAAATTCATAAATTAATTAAGACAGATCATCCTCACAAACTGGGCCAAATAAAACTAGAGCTTTGTCACAGAAGAATATACTTCCTCGCAAACTTTTTTGCGGGGGGGGGGGATGGGGGGGGTATAAAAAGTCTAATAAGTTGGATTACTTGCATGTAAGTACATTATATAACATAATGATCATTATTGCCTTGAACTTTGACAACAAACCTAAATATCAAGCCATACAACAAGGTCAAGGACATGCAAAATAATAAATACATCAAGGTCAAGGTCATTCAAAGAATAATACAAAGTACTCACCAGAGGTGGAGGTATCTTCAACCTCAGTTTTTGCTTCATCTGTAGTGCCTTTGAAGGACTTGTGATGTCATCTGTCAACTCGTAGCTGGTATCCATGGTTACAAATGAATTAAGAACACAAAATAATATAAATCCAGGTCAAGGTCACAATAATAAATTCCAGGTCAAGGTCACACGAAATAATTCCAAGCAACTGTAGCACTATTATAATTCTTAATCCAACTTGAACATAATTAGTTCAAAATGGCACAAATCCAGTTCAGAATTTAAAAAAATATATCTAAAATGAATTTAAAGTCAACAGAATAAATCCAAGTGAAACAAGAATATGTATTGTCCAACAGGAATTACATTACAAAAGAATCACACAATTAATCATTACCGACAAAATTATCAAAGTAAAAACAAAACAATCAAGAAAATTTCAGACGCAATATTTTGCAAAAAAAATTAATGCAGCAATATTTGCTGATCACTTAAAATGAAACTTTTTAATTCCCCAATCAGAGATAAAACAGCATCAGTTTACAAGTGAACGTAAAATCCCTCAACTCTTTACGATCATACATTCAAACAGTGGGCAAATTACACGTCAAGTTTAAAACAACCCTTGCAATGTTTATCACCTGAATTTTAATAGATAACTTGAACTGTCTTCCGTCAACTTAACATGACCTGATATCTATCAACTAGGTCTTTCTAGACTATACAGTCATATAATTATTATCTAACTACAGTAAAGTATTTTTTTTTCAACAAAATCAAATTTCTCTCAGTAATATTTGACAAATTTCTATTTTAGTTCAAAATAAACCCACAACACTGACAGTATATGTGTTGGTTATCACATTACCTAGTTCATAAGCACATAATTTATATGTATAATATCTTCATACAAAATTGTAAATGAAAATACACATGATTACATCATATTGACAAAATATATGCACATTCTCCCACACAGATTCATACTGAATGCATGCTACAAGGTCATGTATGGTCCACCATACATCCAATAATGTAACTGTTTTTTTTGTGTGTGTTTTTTTCAGTTAACAGAAGTCATTCATTTAGTCACATTGAACTTTCATTTTATCATTTCCTTACAATAATATATTTATATTTGTTTTATTTATGTATATCATGATCATCCACCTCACTCATGCATGTACGCCATTTACACGTCACATTCTTTATAAACTTTTGATGAAGTAAGACAAGTTTTTCATTTTATCAGTTCAAAATCAAATCCCACATTTTTGGTACATGTGAAGGCAACAGTGTATATACAGTCAAACCTGTGAATAACGGTCACATGTTGTCTTTGTTCTAAATAATCAATGATGGTTTTTAAATGAATTGCCTTTATTTACAGAGTGGCCTTTATTTGGAGGTGACCGATGACATAGTTTTGACAGTGTAACATATAAATTCAATGGATTCGAGACCCGCATCAAGTACTTTCTTTTCCTGCTCCTGTTACAATGAATTATAAATAAACAAGATACGCGGCAGTGCCAGGAAACCAGGTATCCAAGGCTTTAATACCACAGTACGCTAGAATTCTTCGCTAAGGCTTCATCAGTGGTTCAGTTTCCAGTGCGACTAATAAGTTAACATTAACCTTTACCCTACTGGCATAGAATGCAATCCCAAGCTTGGTCTCTATGTAAGCTACATCCATACAAAGTTTCATCGCAATGTCTAAATCCTTAATTTAATTATTGACCGAACACTAGGTTTTCATTCAAGAATCCTACATACCAAGTTTGGTCAAGATTGGTCAATCCGAACTTAAGTTATTAAACGGATACCGCCTGTTTGACGAAAACCTGGTTGATAAATAAATAATCCTGCACTTCAGAGATCAGCACATGTTCACTGCCCACTTGGTATAAGACCATCTGTCCCCCATCCTTGACCATTTATGAGGAGAACTTGGCAGTCACTTGCAGAGGGCAGGGTTAGTTCAGGTGAAGTATTTAGGACAAAATTTTGGATCAAGTTGTTTATAACTGAATCACTGGCAAGGTGTAAGCCTAAAGAAAACAATACTAAATAGACATGAAATAAATTGTTTGTTTCTTGTTATCTGACCGACCCTAATTTTCCAATGTGACCATAGATTTTTATATTTTTCCACATACCGTACTTTCAAGAGTAAAAAATAAAACAATAATGTACCATATTTTTGATAAACAGAAACATTTTATTCTTATTCAAGGCCTCATTACAATTAAAACTACCATGACTCTTTGTGATAGTTAATCACCTTAGTTTAGGTACATCAGCCTCAGGGTAAGCATGTCCCAATAGCAATAATCTTGTTTAAGAAGATAAGATACATTGACATTTTTATTCTTCATGAATATTCAGTTTTATGACCTTATATGAAGAAGAAAAAACATTTAAAAAATACAAGACTTTAGAAACTATACATAATTTTTTTACAATGTCACTGATACAAGGTGTTTATTTTACCATACAGTAGACTCTAGTTAAAATAATTTTGCGGGACCTGAGGAAATGATATGTCTGAACGCATTTCAAGTGTGCAAAGAAGCTGAAATATCAAACTTCTAATTTATTAAGACATAATGAAAAATTTTCCAGTGCAATGTAGCCATAATATAAC
This sequence comes from Lutraria lutraria, assembly GCA_964023205.1. Taxonomy (NCBI): domain Eukaryota; kingdom Metazoa; phylum Mollusca; class Bivalvia; order Venerida; family Mactridae; genus Lutraria; species Lutraria lutraria. Next base: position 29,150,691 of record OZ026848.1, on the reverse strand, counting down.
AAGAGTTGTCTACATAAAATTTTAGTTAATTAGAGATATAAAGTTGGACATAAAGTTTTTTTCCACGTATCTTTGTAAATGTTTAAGTTACTAATCTGATGGTAATCACGTGGACCTATACAGTACAACATTTCCCTAAATTTAATGTTAATTGTACATACAGTTCTTAAATAACATGATAATGTTTTAGCCAAGTACGAATAATAGCAGTTTACAGGAGCACACTCATTCAGCAGACATGCAGTAAACTTGTGAACAAAGGTTATCTTTGAGAAAGACAAAAATGTAGCCTTAATTGACAGAAGGCCTTTATTCAGAGGTTATTTTGTTCAAATAATCAATGACAATTTTATAAGAATGTCTTTGTTTCATAGGGTGGTCTTTATTGGAAAGGTTTCCACAAACACAGGTTTGACTGTAAACATGTAGTCATAATAACATACTCTTTATTAGATTTCACTATAAAGGTAACTTCACAGTGAATGAAGATGCACAGATAAATCATCTATGATAATAATAATCAAAGTACTGAAAGTACTGTCGGACTTGATTTTTACCATACGAGACAAAAGAGAGAAATGTGTACCCACATCGTTCGAGCCCATACAAATATTTTAACATTTAAAATTACGGACCGATTTTTCATTCATATTGTAATGCAGGTCATATGCATATAGGTAAATGACATAAGCTAGGGCTTTACTATAGTCCCTTAGCTAAAATTTTAAAATGAAAAAAGCCTGATATTGGAAAGTTTAATGATTAGCACATTAATTGAGGACAATTTAATTGCATTAAAAACTCTTTATTGTACAAAACTAGTAAACAACACTTCAGTAACAGTAAATACAAACATTGATTCTTCTGGTTTTAACACAACAGAACATCGTCGCATTGAACACATTCAGGGTCACTCAAATCAAAAAGGTCCTGACACAGTAGAGTAAGACCTATATGTCCTATAGTTAACCCGATGTTGCATGAAATTCAGACGTGATTATGTAATTCTAAATAATCTGGCGTAAAAGGAATTAACTCTTAAACAGTAAATTTTAAAAGCACGTATCCAGTAATTTACGTTCGTATTTAGCGACTCGAATTATTATTCTTAAGCCGCAGTTTTAACATTTAGCCTTCGATAAATGAAACTCCCCACATCGGTTACGCTTTGCTACTAGCCACTGCGGGGAGTGAGTCTATAAATAGCGATTCCGTCATCAAAATAACACTAGTTGGTGTGAATATCCCGGAATACGATTAAATGAGAATTCGCTTTGTAATATTAAGAAATGTTAGAAAGGCACAAAACACACACATCGATGGTAGATTGTTGCAAATGCATGAATACGTCCGTGGAGATTTTTCTGAAAGTTCTATCGAACGAAAACCGAAAGTAGAACTACTTTTACGGCAAGATATTTTATTGGACAGTGAATACGCGGTTTTAATTCTACGCATTTGAATATCTCATGTATCTACCGACAAGCACTTATTTAGATACATGACTCTTTCCATGTAGTTACAATAGAATGATTTGAAATATATTTAGATCTGACACACTTAATTGGGGAAAGATTCCAGATACTTCTATATAAACATACCATTTAGTTGCGTACTATTTCCTTTATGTGGCATTCTTTTAACCAAGCTGTTATGGAGTCCAGCGACCAATATAAGTCTACGATTACAAAGGACTTGATTTTGATAAAAATCAAGTCCAAAAATGATATATACAAAATGTTTTATTATCAAGAACCAATTTTCACATATTTGCCAGGCTCTTAAAACGAGAACTCAAGTGTGACATTCACAAAATTATATACCTTCCTAAACATATCTTATGCACAAATGAAAATTTCTTTAATATAAAATCTGAATTTTCATTTTTATCAAAATCTTTTTTTTTTTCAATAACCACAATAATTTAGAATATTAAGCCTAGTGTTTGTGAGCTCAATGTTGTATTTTAGCAACATTACATATTATGCCATCGATTCAAGCAAAATTTGTTAACAGCACAAATATTTTTATTTATGATTTAACACTGTACAACATGTACAACACCAAAAACTTTTTTGGGGGGGGGGGGGCATAAATATTAAGACAATTATGAATATTTAGAGAACCATAAATCTTATTTCCAACTTTTGAAGAATTCTTCATACTTGTTTTTAAATTCAAATGTTTATGATAAACAAGACGTTATCACTTAATAAATTTGTCATAAAACTTATCAGGAATAAAATGACATAATAGCCTTATGCTACTTCTCAGGAACATAAACACATCTTAGCTATGATGGCTATTGTTTTAAAATCATGAATGATAACTAGAGCTTTGTCACAGAAGTCACAAATACCCCCTGCTGCCGCATTGACAGTAAGAATGTGATAGTACACTGTATGGCTAAGTTCAAGGGCACATAACTCTTGAGTGTGTAGAACACTGGGCATGGAAATTATGTTTAGCACATCTACACTTCATGGTGATGATGTATTTCAAGTTTCATGCAATCGTTTAAGGAATGTGGAAGTAGTTCACCCCTCAAACTTGTGATATTGTATGCGGACGGCCTGACCAACGACTGACAGTCATTCCAATATACCCCCTCTCAAACTTTGTTTGTGGAGGTAGAAATAAAGTTCACAAATGAGATGAACACAATTATGATTAGTCTTTATTTAACTACCCAAGAAGTGAAGTTCATGCATACAATTACAGGAAAGTTAATACTGAATGAGCATTCAAAACTCTAGTATATACAGGTCAATATACTACAACTATAACTTATGTTAAAATTCTTACCAACCTTTTTTGTAAGGAAAAGGAACTAAGTATGGGGATGTTTAAGCAGATGTCAACACTAAATGACTGAGATGTACAATGATGGAAAAACATTTACATTGATCTCTCTGGTTGGCGGGAACTCGGTAAGTAACCACTTATTCATGAAAATGTAAGTTTTTCTTGAACTTTTCTTGCATACTTTGTAAAGATAAGAAGCATAAATAACTATTGGTCAGGGGGTTAAAATTTGAAAACCCTGGAAAAATATCAAACTCATTTTCTGGTTTCAAATGTTTTTGCTATATAATGTTCTACATAGTTTGACACTGCCTGGCTAGAACAATATAAACTTTAATGCTTGAAACCAATAATCAGTAGCTGTGGTCAATATTTACTCTGTTATTCACATCTTTCTATCGAACAAAACATTTTCCATAACTACTGAGTAATTTGCATTCAAAAGTTGGCATGATGTGACACAGCATGTGAAACCAACATATGCATGAACATAACATTGCATACATGACAATTAACAAATGGTTGGGTTTATTTGTTTGCAACCTTAACTGTAATTTATTGTATATGACTAATTATGGAGGCCATCAGCAATGAAGGTGACAATAACAGGGAAAATGATTTGTTACCTCGAGACTTGACTGTGAGTGGTGAAATAATCTTGCGTGAATATATAAATCATATATAATTATGTTTATGATGTTAAATAATCATTACAACATGAACATATTACATGATACAAATTATACAAGGGAAACAACAGACTCAGGATGGCTAAAACTCCGGAAACCTGGAACTGATTTCAAGTGAGAGTCCTCTTTAGTTAAGGTTTAATTATGACATGGTTCTTAAACACCAAGTAAGGACACAGTTTGTTGAAGAAACAAAGTTACCATAAGTGTGTCAATATCGACTGACCGACAATTCACACCACAAGAAAAGAAGACATGGGCAACCATATGGCCATATTCATAGAATTCAGTGTTAATGCATGCAGCATATTGCATCCAAACCTAACATAATCTATGCTCTATAACAAACTTCAACACAACAGCAAGCTCCTTTATATAATAACATAATTTATATTCATATTATCATAATCAATTCAAACAATCAACTCTTTCATTTTCCTCTACTACTGTCATAAGTGAATGTCAATCATTCCACACACATAACAGAACAGAACAGAAAAGATACTTCATTACATGACTTGAGCCTTTGCCAATCTTCATTTACATATACAAATATACATATAATTAACATGCGACATGTGACGAGCATAAAGTAACAAAACAGATGGTAGAAGAAACCAATGTGCAGGCATATAGATATTACATAAATAACGCATCCAACTAAATAAAGAAAATGAGGCTAAAATGTTCCAATTAAGTGTTTGTAGGTCCAGATACAAAACAAGAGGGCCAAGATGGCCCTATATCGCTCACATGACAATCACAGTTCACTCATTAAAACCATAGGAGCTCGAAGTCAGGAATTGCTTTTTTTCCGGCAATTTTGCCCTTTTCACATGTAATATTACCCAACCTTTAATAACTCGGTCGTATTTTGTCCAAATATTGACTTTTGTAAATTACTTGAAAACGGGTCTGGTAATCTGAAAAAAGAGAAGGAGTGACATACGCCATGTTATCCGCAACAAACGCCAAGAGTGACTCCCCTTGGCGCGGTCAGTTTTTTATCTACCCTGCTGGTTCTCCCAATCACAACGCGGCGCAATATTGTACCGGAAACCCCGGTAATTGTAGTCAAAGTGCGGTGGGACCTAGAAAACGTACGCAAGTTCCAACGGTCAATATTTCTTTTCTGGAGCTGGCATAGGACGATGAAACTTATTTGTATACATGGTAGGATTTGACAGCTATTTCATAACACTATTTTCATGCATACTAAAACACAACATGCTTCACAAGCTATCTAAGTCCATTTTCGTGTATACAATGACTCGTTAAAAACTATGAAAACATGTTTCTCGGATGTAAATATAGTAAATGGTCAAATATATATAGACCCTAAACAAGTCAGTTTATTTTAATCTGAGCTCCTATGATTAAAACTTTGTTTTGAACCGGTGACCTAGTTTTTGACCCCAGATGACCCATGTTAGAACTTGTCCTACACATATATAAGACAAACATTCTGACAAGGTTTGCTGAAGATCCAATCAAAACCAGGAAACTACAGCATAGACAAGGTTTTCCTAAGATTTGACCTTGTGACCAAGTTTTTTACCCCTGATGACCTATGTTTGAATTTGTCTTACATATCATTAAGACAAACATTCTGACAAGGTTTGGTGAAGATACAATCAAAATTTGACATCTACAGTGTTAATAAGGTTTTTCTAAGATTTTACCTCGTGACCAAGTTTTTTACCCCTGATGACCTATGTTTGAATTTGTCTTACATATCATTAAGACAAACATTCTGACAAGGTTTGGTGAAGATACAATCAAAATTTGACATCTACAGTGTTAATAAGGTTTTTCTAAGATTTGACCTCGTGACCAAGTTTTTTACCCCGATGACCTTATAATGTTTGAATTTGTCTTACATATCATTAAGATGAACAATCTGACAAGGTTTGGTGAAGATCCAATCAAAACTGTGACCTGGTGACCCAGTTATCGACCCCAGATGACCCATATTTGTTCCTGACTGTTATATCATTAAAACAAACAATTTGACAAAGTTTGGAGAAGATTCAATTATAATTGTGAAATCTACACTGTTAACATGGTTTTTCATAAGATTTGACCTAGCGACCTAGTTTTTGACCCCAGATCACCCATGTTCGAACTCGTCCAAGATATTAAATAGCCAAACGTTCTGACAAGGTTTCATGATGATCCAATCTAAACAGTGACTTCTAGAGTGTTCACAAAGTTTTTCAGCAATTTACCCTAATGACCTAGTTTTTTACTGAAAATGACCTTTAATGAGACTTGACCCAAATATCATTGAAATAAACATTCTGACAAAGTTTCATGAAGATCCAATCAAAACAGAGATTTCTAAAGTGTTCTAAAGATTACCTTATATAGATAATTTTAACTAATACTATGTTTCGGGAACGGTGTATTGTCATCCTTCGATAATATCAAATATGTGGCACAGAATTGTAAAACTGTCCATATAAAATAGAATGGCGTATTAAAACACAAGTTTACTTCTACTGTTACAAAATAATTGTTAATGAAAATTTGACATTTCATGCTAAATTGTATACTAAATGACGCTTCGTTAGTGATATAGAGATTGCCGTAGATAATATCCTCGAGTTTTCTAATAACCAATGGATGAACAGCATATATACATGACATAAAACCATAACACTGCAAAATATCTTCATCATCGGTATGGAAGTTTATTTTCAACTCAAGAGAAATCACTGATATGTGTGCATTTACAATAATTCACAAAATGTTTTTCAGAAATGTTCGCTGTTTTACAATTATTCTAAACATTAATGGAGCATTTTAACTTCCAGTCAAGATACTAAATGTTGTTTTATGGCTATTTTTATTGACAAAAACACCAAATAATGCGAGTCAAGTGTATTATTTAGGGATTTTTTTTATATCAGGAAGTTTTGGTGTTTTTCACCTGTATACATAATACACTGACGATTTTAGGATATTTGTGGCTTCAATATTTGATCTATAAATGATCCACAGCACATTACTTATCTTCATAAAAGTATGACATGTTTTTGTTATGAATTTGTGCTTTTTCATCTTAGTTATCACAGTCTCAAAAAGCAACAAATTTACAGATAGGGATCAACCACAGTGTGATATGTACACTAGTTAACAAACAAAATTTGTATAAGAGGAACAAAAGACAAGTGACAGAAATTGTCACAAAACCCGGTTTTCTTTCACATGATGCTAATATCCCATGAAAAAAGTAGGTGTTGTACACAGAATATTTTTTTTCTCTATATATTACATTGTGTGCCAAATACACAAAGGGACATAATTCTGCTGAAAATGACTGAATCACAAAACCCAGACAATATGTACTGATCGAGGTACTTGGTATAAATAGTGGAGTGAATTTGGGCCTAAAACCTTTGATAAATCTAGGAGGAGTATCAAATAATAAACTGAAGACACAAAATAAACAAAAGGGTAATAAATCCACAAAAAAATGATCAAATAGCAAAACCTGAAATATGTGGCTGGTCTACTAAGTGACAATAATTCTCCAAAAGTTTCAATGGTTGAAATTGGTACTGAGTATGATTCAAACAAACAATGGTAATGGACTACAGATAACAAGTCATAGATCATAACCACTTGACCTTTGAACTTTCCCGAGAGGCTGGTGCTAAATGACAATCCTGGTGTATCATAAAAACTCATGCATTTTTGGAGTTTTCCAGAAAGAAGTAAACTTACCTGTTCATACACTGGGTTCAACGTGTGTTTATAAAATATCAGCGGTTCATGTAACTGTTGAAAGTTTCCAGCAATCTCATCCTCAATAACCAACTCATTATTGATTACATCAAAATCATCATTATCATCATCAAGTGAAGCTTGGGGTTGGTAGCTTATATCTTTCTCACTAAACGATGGTCCATACTGACCAAACATTGGCTCTGACTTTAGAAGCAGAGGTTCATATTCATCAGAGTCAGGTTTTGTATTACAAGCACTAGCAACAAATTCTTCAGAAGCATTTTTAGCATTACCACCCAACAGTGATATTTTTTCCCAATCTTCATCTTCATTGTTGTTGTATTTCAGTAAACGCTCACGTAAGTACATGCTCTCGTTTGGGGGAGGATAGGACATGGAAGTCTGTAGATTTTTATCATAAGGTCTTGCTGCAGAACCTATCTCTCGTACATGACGATAAAAATTACTTATTTTTTCGCTAAAGAACTCCACACACCTATATTTTTCATCATCAGACATCTTGCAGAATAACCTGTAAAAATACAACACTAATATCTCATCATTAAGGCCATTTCTAACAAAATCTTTTTTTACGGAAATTATATGAAAACACAGGAAATCAGCTCAATACATTGTAATATTCCACAATAATACTGTTCCATTGACCCATCTGTTTGTAAAGTTGTAACAAAAAATATAAACCTTTTCATTAATAAGGTATTTAATCTTGGATAGAAGTAAAAATAAAAATACTAGACATAATTTGTGACAGTAATTTTCAAATAAAACAGTAGCTAATTTCATTCAATGAAATCCGGCTATGGGCATTTGTTTGTTTGTGAACTTGGCCACAATATTATTATCTTTCTTAAACAATAAAAAACATACAGTCACTATGTAATCTATTTCAAGTTTTGCCAACTAAAGGGACATAACTCAAATATGTAGTTGTTGATTCAACAATTTATTTAACATGATCAAGATAAATGTATTATCAACAATATAATAATTACTTGCCAATGATGAAAATTTAAGAAGATTAAAAAGCAGGTAGTGTGCAAAACTGTTCATTAAAAGAACTAAATTCAAGGGCAGTAACTCCAGATTGTCTTTAGAGATTTCGATGCTGATAGACGCTACAGGAGGAATTATGACAAAAAGATAATGCCAAAATAAATGTCTACGGAATTGGACACAGAAACACCTTTCATTAAGGTCTTCTTCATTATGTTCAGTGATCGTGTTTTGAATAAGTAAATCTTTCTCCTGAAAACAAATCTTTTTAATGAAGCTGTAATAGTAACGTCCCTTAGAGAACATGCATTTTGTGACTTTTTAATCTACAAGTGTCATAATATGTGATTTCCAAAGACACACTAAGAATGATACACGAATAACTGAATTCGAACAGGCCAGCTTCTTCTAGGCATAACGTGCATGACATGAATAAGAAATCTCGCCGTCACAAACATTCTATGATAAGTTTCACTAATCAACGACTGTCTGGCCGTAAATATCAGTTATAAGAAGATATATTTAAAAATCTTACCAGAAATGCTAAACAGAAACAAGTAACGCCTTGAGATAATCAAGTTGTGTATTGCCAAACAGACTATCACGGGTTGCACGTGAATACCGGTTCAAACTAAAGACCGTTTTTTCGGTATGCCCGGTAATTCGTGAAAATATGTGTTGGGTTTACGAAACTTTCTCTGTGACTACATTGGGTATGACAAGCAACGAATATTGGGAATCCTCACTTTCAAAGTCGAATTAACATCGCACTAAGTTCTGAAGATTAAAAATCCCCACAAACAGGCGTTAATTTACTTCTTGAATTATCGGTATATCGGTGTCGACATAAATACACGTTTTCTTGTCCACATTGGTTATGAACACACATCTTCGTGTTTCACAAATAGTGTATTGCTGTGACAACCAGTGGTCATAAGAATAACTTTATATGGATGTTTTACGATATTGCAGTAAATTATGAATTCTGGAACATGCGCACGTTTTTAACAACATCATTGCCATAGTATTTCAATGGTAATTTACGAAATTGTAGAAAAGCAAAACCTAGTCCTGATTTGTTAACACATTTGTACTTTCTACAAAAGTCCAGTGATCTCAAAACGCATGCCTAAAAGTAGTTTGACGATGTTTAAGAGCTTGCATTTCCTATTTTTATTTGTCCTAGATGCATCAGAAGTGATCACATATGGAACATTATTGTAAAGTTTCAGAACGATAATTGTACGACGGCATGAACGTTGAGAAGGTTTTAATACAAGAATGAAAGACAATGCACTTCAACGCTCAGTGTTACAGTATTAGCTTCTGTTTAACTCCATTGCTGAAAAAGTTTGAACATATAGTAATTCAAATCAAGATAGCCATGTATGCCAACTGGACGTTTATGACCCTCATGAGCAGGAACGATTTCTTTGAAGTGCCCCTATACCATGCAGTGCTATGCGTTCAAAATTCTTGTTCTGAACAATTATACTAGCAATAATCAACACCTTTTCGGTATTAAAGTAATAAATACATTCTTAAAACAAATTTATATGTGATTCTGTATTACAAAGAGTCCCTGAATGTACTTATTACGAAATTACAATTCACGAAATGTTCAAAATGGTTTCGAACAACAGTTGATATTATAACAATACAATTTGATGTCATGTCCTTTAAGTACACAATGCTGTGAAATACACATCACTCACCCTTATCCATTATTATAGTGAGTTTCGCTGCTAACATCCTTGATATGTTTCCCAATGAGATCATTGTAATTCGAGCTGGGTAGATACTAGTACATGTAGTATGTTTGGCTTTCGTCCTTCAACGAGGAGCATCATGGGAATGTTCTTTGTATAATTTGCTCACAAACAGAACGAATATTTCTCAGTTTGTATTGGAACCATACGGACATCATTGTGATGTAGACGTGCTGTACAGAAGTTTTGTTCTGGATTTATGGCAATTGATTGACAATAGAGATGTTCCGTGTACGACTTGAACTAACTTTATGAGTATCAGTTGGCATTCTAAGAATTCAACAAAAACCGTGTGCATGTTGGAAAGTTATTGTGATTGTTTGATAGGGCAAATGCTTGAGAAATAAGATGTTTGGACAACTTTCAACTGAGTTGAGGTCTTGTATAATATTACATATTTCATAAACTGGATACAAAAAAATGACAGACAACTGATTGTGTCACACGTGACAGTTGTATTAATACCTTAATCTGATTGAACTTGAACGTGTTTGAGCTCTCATCTATGTTTCTTCACAACAGCTAGCTAGTGCTAAGATGTGGTTCTATTATTATTATTACGTCATACAATCATCTTTTTTCTGAAGAATTTAATGTGGGTTCAACAGCTTGGGTCAATGGGCAACTTTTCCCAGCTCTAATGGTGGAGGAAGACTCAAGGTGTACATGTGAGTAGAACAACCAATCTTCTGGTAAACTAAGCCTGCTGGACATCTGCCTCGTATGATTATTTTCTGTGTGGGAGTTGAACTGATAGCAGTTAGGTGATAGTGATTATTAGTTAGAGACCATATTCACTTGACAAAGGATGTCTCTGGAGTACTTGTTACACGATTTCTACATATTTACTGCTTGCAGGATGGCCGGTACTTTGAAGTCAATCTAGCCTATCAGTATAATCTCATCTCGAATAAATAATACTTGATCCCTAGTAGGTAGTAGTTAATATTCCTTCTTATCCAGGTGATTCCGACATTTTACATGTTATTTTGAGCAGTTTAGATTTCTGTTGCAAGCTTCATGTTGCACAATGTCACTCAACATACAACAGTAAGTTTAGCATTTCAACACCATGTTTTCCTCAACTCTCAATCATGTGGGGTAGCTTGGAAATAGCTTGTGGATAGAACATGGTTAGTACTGGTTAAGGCCTCCATAAAGTCCAGGAAGAAGCTGGTCAGGATAACTGCCCACTACGATATAATTGATTTGATGTTAAAAATGGCGTTAAATCCAATGAGATAAAACAAATAATCATTTACAAAGGCAGTGTTTGTGATAACACACACAAACTTTCATCTATCATGTAAGAATAAATTGTCCAGGTAAACATATAATAACAAACAAGACATTCTAACAAGCAACTCATTTATTCAAAGAAAGTTAACTTAGAATCTTAAGGTTATATATACTTAATATAAAACTTTGCCATAGAATGCAATTTAGCGTATACAGTACAACCTCTCCAGGGTGGCCCTCTCCTATGCAACAACCTCTCTTCAGCAACATGATTTTTTCCCACTGCACAAATTAACTCTATATTTAACCTCTCTAGAGCAACTACCGCTCAACAACAATATGATTTTGCTACTCCTAAAGGGTGTTGCTTTGGAGAGATTGCAGTATACATAATAAAATTTGAAAGAAATAACATATCATGACATCTTATACGTAAGTCTGCATTTCTACAGTGTGTGAATAAGCCATTTTTCAGCAAACAAGAAAATAAAGTTGTTAGGCCAAAAATCTAAGTGTTAGTATTAAAGATGCAACCAAAATAATTTAACCCTCTAAAATATTGGCAAAATTCTTGTTTTTAGGCTTATATGAGAAATTCTTTCATGTCAACTAAAATAGTATCTAGAGTTGTAACCTATAGGATGGACCAGTTGCTGCAAACAATTAAAAAAATATCTTAAAAATAAGTAGAAAGGAACTGAAGTTTAAGGAAATATTGATATTTTGATAAAAGAGTTCTGAATCATATTCTAACTACGTAAATTAAATCAACAAAGAAAAAACAGAGATAAGTCAATCATATAATGACAAAGAAATTTATACAGTAAAACATGGTTATAGTGAACTCTGATAACGGCAAGAATCAGATACAGTAAAGTATTTCCCAGAACACGCCCTACTATTCTTGACTGTCATGGATATATTAGTGAAATGCAGATCTAATGAAGTCATTATTCTGGTCCACATGAATTCACTTTAATCATGTTCTTCTGTATAGATAACTAGTATAAAGTAAACTCATACAAGATTTAACATAACAAATGATGGAAGATACAAAGTCAAGGCACATGTTAGGAATAATATAATATACAGCCATTTGAATAGCACTATTTTCTTGGTGTAGTAACACCAGGAAGCAGTTAACAGGTGCATAATTACAATCATAGTGATAAAAAAAATAGTCACAGTAAGTATAAACTAATTAAGGAATACAACACTTAAACTAGACACAAAAGATAGATATGTAATAAAAGGGCTAATTGTCCCTTCAAGTGGTGTATGAAACAAGGACCAGAAGTAACATTAATTGAAATATTCAAAGTGGTGTACGGAACAAGGACAAGAAGTAACATTAAACGAAATATTCAAAGTGGTGTATGGAACAAGGACAATAAGTAACATTAAACGAAATATTCAAAGTGGTGTATGGAACAAGGACAAGAAGTAACATTAAACGAAATATTCAAAGTGGTGTATGGAACAAGGACAAGATGTAACATTAAACGAAATATTCAAAGTGGTGTATGGAACAAGGACAAGATGTAACATTAAACGAAATATTCAAAGGACCAGAAGTAACATTAAACGAAATATTCAAAGTGGTGTACGGAACAAGGACCAGAAGTAACATTAAACGAAATATTCAAAGTGGTGTACGGAACAAGGACCGGAAGTAACATTAAACGAAATATTCAAAGTGGTGTATGGAACAAGGACAAGAAGTAACATTAAACGAAATATTCAAAGTGGTGTACGGAACAAGGACCGGAAGTAACATTAAACGAAATATTCAAAGTGGTGTATCGAACAAGGACAATAAGTAACATTAAACGAAATATTCAAAGTTTTGTATGGAACAAGGACCGGAAGTAACATTAAATGAAATATTCAAAGTGGTGTATGGAACAAGGACAAGAAGTAACATTAAACGAAATATTCAAAGTGGTGTACGGAACAAGGACCGGAAGTAACATTAAACGAAATATTCAAAGTGGTGTATGGAACAAGGACAAGAAGTAACATTAAACGAAATATTCAAAGTGGTGTATGGAACAAGGACAAGAAGTAACATTAAACGAAATATTCAAAGTGGTTTATGGAACAAGGACAAGAAGTAACATTAAACGAAATATTCAAAGTGGTGTATGGAACAAGGAGCAGAAGTAACATTAAACGAAATATTCAAAGTGGTGTATGGAACAAGGAGCAGAAGTAACATTAAACAAAATATTCAAAGTGGTGTATGGAACAAGGACCGGAAGTAACATTAAACGAAATATTCAAAGTGGTGTATGGAACAAGGAGCAGAAGTAACATTAATTGAAATATTCAAAGTGGTGTACGGAACAAGGACCAGATGTAACATTGATTGAAAAATTCAAAGTGGTTTACGGAACAAGAACCGGAAGTAACATTAAACGAAATATTCAAAGTGGTGTACGGAACAAGCACCAGAAGTAACTTAAAACGATATATTCAAAGTGGTGTACGGAACAAGAACCAGAAGTAACATTAAACGAAATATTCAAAGTGGTGTACGGAACAAGCACCAGAAGTAACTTAAAACGATATATTCAAAGTGGTGTACGGAACAAGAACCAGAAGTAACATTAAACGAAATATTCAAAGTGGTGTACGGAACAAGCACCAGAAGTAACTTAAAACGATATATTCAAAGTGGTGTACGGAACATGAACCAGAACCAACATTAAAACCAGCACCAAGCTATCAGCAACATAAAAGAAATTTATCCATGCAAATTAAACAAACAGACCAAAAGATATCTTTATCATATTTATAACCATAAACAATCTCATTAAAACTCATTACAGAAACCAATTATGAATGGAAACAGAAACTGTGTAAAACATTAAACAGGTAAAAAATAAATGTTTTTCAAAAGAATATTTATATTACTACAGTAAAAGTGACATGTCAAGTAACTATATATTTACATCAATTACAACTACTTATAACTGACTGATATATACATATACAAAAATATTTCATCATGATTTTAATTTTTAAAAAATCTTATTGAAATTAATTTATCACAAAAATTATCACAGATGATTCATTAGTTTGTATTGGGTCACATAATTCACCACTAAGACACAGTAAAAGACAAAACACAAAAAATGAACCCAAAGAAATTAAATTAAAGCAAAGACACAAAACAATATAAAGTTGAACTCATAAAATGATTTTTGTTGGATCATTTTGAAGAAAATCAGTTTCTTTAAAGCCAGAGAACTTTTTTAATGCTATTTCATTAAATTAATGCTTATGAAAATTTATTTTTCCACAATTCATCAGAAACATGAGTTTGTTAAGCATTGTTAAAAAAATCAGTTAAACATACATGAACTCATTACTCTTCATGATTTGATCATGTGACAGAAAATTTAAGAAACAAATGCTGATATTTTCAGGTTTAACATAATTCTAAAGTACAATAAAAAATGCTGATATGTATTTTGGCCCTATAAGAAGTTTTCAAATCATATGAGGTCATGAAACATTATTTGCGGTATTATGAAATATTAAAAAAAAAAATTAAAAAAGTACAAACAAACCTGTGGACAAAGACCAACCTTTGGAAGGACATAATTTGGCTTTTATTGACAGATGGCCTTTATCTCGAGGTAATGTTTGCTAGATAATCTGTGACGTTTATTTAACCAAATGACCTTAAATCACAGGGTGGCCATTATATGGAGGTAAATACACAGGTTTGACTGTACATTAAGTTGAAATGTAGTAAATATTTACGTGGTCATGAAAAGAGGTGGTATAAATTTAAGTGAGGTGTCGTTAACAACACAATCATAAACATACATAATAAATTTGCAACAAAACATGAACTTCAAGTAATTTCTTCTAATTTGAGAAGCAATTAAAATCAACAATGAATTTAAAACAGGGAAAAACAAGCATGTAAAAATAATCTAGCACAGTTAAAAGTACAATTAAACAAGAAAAATTCTATAATATGTAATAATCAAATAATAAGTGATAAATTTTTAAAGCTAATTGAGGTTAATAGCACTTGGTACCAAATTGATCCCAAATATTACAAAAACTTTTTTTTCATGGTAGAAAATACCACAATAGTATGATTATACTGTGTGGTTGAATAACATGTTTGGCCCCTAATTTCAGTCCGATTTTTATTACAAAATTGCCAAGTTAACTGCCAACTCTCCACGGGAGTTGAATCATGTAGATCAACCTTTAAGGATAAATGGCATCAGACAAGGTGACTGTAACAAATTGTCACATGCTGCCTGCTAGGATTTGAAGTCATGAAATATATATACAGAAAATGTGAATCTTCACTTGGAAAAATCTAATTACTGTAACATTTTGTAATGTTAAGAATTTTTTCTTAAGAAAGATACATGTGAATAGAATTACGTTTTTTAACGTAAATAAGTAGGAAGTCAGCTTATCAAAACTGTATGGACAATATTGCTATGCAAACAACAAAATAAAGGTTAAAGTCTTCACAATTATACAAAAAAATAATTTTCACCCTGAATTCCATTTGAAGTACTAAAATTATTCCATCTTTTACACCTTGTTAATAAGTGCGTATTATCCCATTTGTGTATAAAACACAAACAATATAGAAATCTAATTGTCTCTATCAAGCCTGTAAATGACATTGACAGACTTTGACCTTTGACCTACATACAGGGATCCACCTCATCATGGTAGCCGAGACAGTGAAGTTCAAATCCATACCTGTCAAGAAACCAACACTTTTTTACGGATGGCCTTCACAAGATATTATGATTTATGAGAGAATGTTCTCCCTTTGTCTGAATCTACTGAATAGTTTACAGAATTAATTATAACACGTAAGTAAATAAAAAATCTATTTATCAATCATTCAGGTCATTTCTATGCCCCAAAAAATAATGCTGACAAATATACATACTTACTATAGTATAAACACAAAATATATTCATAAAAAAAATCATTTTATTTAAACTAAACTAAAGGTTTAAAAAATAAACTAGTATGTCATGATTGTATCGAAAGGAATCAAAATATCATCATAAGATAACTCATATTACTTACTGAGCAAAAATATTTAATTTTCTACAACAAATGTCACACTTAATACACAAAACTCACTTGTTAAAAGTTAGTCAAGATCACTCAATACTAATAAACAAAGATTCAACAAAAAATCTTAGTTACACAACATAATTAAGTCAAAATCATCAATATAAGAAACAAAGATTCAACAAAAAAATTATTAGTCACTCAATATAAATAAGTCAAGGTTACTCAATATGGTTAAACAAAGATATTTTTTTGACAAAATCAAGTGTAATCTATGATGCCATTGTTAAACAAAGCCATTTTATTTTCTACACAATTCAAAGTAATTTCTACACATTTCAAATTAATGTCACTAAAGCCGATACATGGATGCATTATTCGTCAAACTTGGTATATCATTCCACGTTCAATCCACCACGGATCTTTATCCTGAGCTTCGGTCATTTTCAGAGTGAGGTTCTCGTTACCAAGGTCAGAGTCAAGGTCAACAAAATCTTCTCTCTCGTCAAACTTCAGATTAAATCTTGTGAGACCATACTCGTTGAACATATCATGCTAAAAACATAATGAATGCAAGAATTTTTTCTGGGTAAAAGTAAGCGTCTGAGGTTAAAAGATATGAGATTGATGTTCCGGTTCAAATTTTATTTTCAAGAGCTATTTAGCCTTCACGCTAACCCACGATCAAACAACTAAGGCAGGTCAATTTCTATTAGGGCTAGTAAATTTTATAAAAATTATGTATTTGGGCTAGTGGCAAATTGGTTATTTTCAATAGCATACTTACAGTTCGGATTAGTGCTTTAAGAAATTTAGTTCGGATTAGTGCTTTAAGAAATTTATTTCAAACACTGGCTATTCATTTCAAGTCAAATTGATTTCAATTTGGACATGAATATTTTAAAATGAAGCTAACAAGAGACACATTACTGAGGGACAGCAAGGGAAGAGAATGTAGGAATGATGTACACATTTCACTTAGCTTACCCTATGGAACCCATCCATGGCCTCTGATATAATGTCTCTCCAACATTTATTAAAATAATTGGATCTGAAGTTCATGGTCAGTTTATTACCATTAGCACTGCTTATAAATGTCACTTTCACACTGCTCTCTGAAAACAATAAAGAATGGTTAGGGATATTGTATATTCCTTTACAAAAACTCCACCGCATTACATTTTAATAAGGGAGGCAATTACATTTTATTTGCAGTTTGTCAAAATCAGTTAAACCTATGTAAGCAGCCACCTCCATCCTGTGAGTAAAGACATTCTGTCATTTATTATTTAAAATTATTCTAAATTTAATTATTCTAGCAAAATAAAAGATCGCTAATTACCATCATCAAGTAAAAGATGAGCGAAACTCTCCGCTGGATTTTCCATTATTTCATGGTCAAGTTCTCCAGCAACCTGCAATAAAATTTGCGCTAAATTCAAGTTTAAACTAATTGTGTATAATTATTGTTGTGTCATAAATTTTGTGGATTTTGTCAGCTCATCCATGAAATTTGGTAAAAAAGTAAGTTTTCATAATTTTACATCAAAATGAGATGTGAACCAACACATTAAAAAAAAAATGGACTCAAGTTTGGCCAGCGGAAGATAAAATATTTCTATGCTTGCGCTTAAGCTCACATGGTTCGAAATTTTGGGTAGGTATTTAGGTATGAAATTTAAAAAAAATGTAGCTTTTGAACCAAGACTGAGTCAAAAAACATACACAGTCATGTGCTTCAAAACAGATTTTTTTTCATTTGACCCAATTTAATAGGTGCTAGTTAGACACAGACAGCATATTGTTCAAAATGTGGATACCTAAAAAAATGTGTATCGAGAATGACTTTTTTGTTTTATACTGAATTTTTTTCAAGACCTATAAGTTAAAAAAGATTTTCAGGTTGCAGTCATTCATAGCGCATTGGTCACATTAAGGCAAACATACATATTTTTATTCTGGCCTTATCAGGTTAAAATATAGAAGAAATATAAAAAACAGGTGAAAAAACATTATGCCGATGTGGTTTACAATAATGAAGCCATGGTTAAGTGAGAATTTACTGTATTTACCTCGTCATCACAATCCTCATCAGAATGATGATCTCTGAGACCACCTATCATCAGAGCATGGTCACTATGTTGGGACAGAGCTTCCTCAGCTGTTCTACCTAACTCTCCTACAACACACAATCAATGCTTACAGGTTAAACAAGTTAAAGATAAACTATGAATATAGCTTTAATAACTTATATTATAGATAGATTTATTCAGCTGTATAAAGCTCATCACAAGATACAATATAAAATAACACTCTAATGAGTATTTTCTTGGTAAGAAAAGATAGATAATGCAAAAATGGAATCAGTAAAAATAGATGATAAATAAATTAATACATTCAGTAAGACCATAGCCTGCCCATTATATTACAAAGGGTGGCATAAAAAAGAGAAAATCTCTATTTCTATTGTGGTATTTTGAAACATCGTTGACTGAAATGCCTTATTATGAATCAACAGTACAGTATTTCAGTTTTAAAACAGCACTCAAATTACTGCATCAGCATTTCAGCTTCTCCCATGGTCAGAAATGTTGTAATTTAAATCAATACTTATCAAGCAAAGAGCAAGATGGTGTATTTAGGCCTACTTTTAGGCTCCAAATTTCCAGTGGCCAAATGCCTGAACAGGAAATAATTGGGGATAAATTAAACTTAACTAAGGTCAAATAAAAGAATCAGAGAGGCACTTGTATACTCAGTAAAGAAATCCTAAATTTAACCTTTTTACCTGCTAAATATAAGTTTTTGGGGTGGCACACCTGTTTTCACAAGTATTTAAATCATATTCAAGCTGGCAGTCAAAACTATACAGTGTTCCTGTACTGATCAAGGTCTCTACAAGTAAGTGCCAACTATTCCACATGAATAATTCAAATTAATGGTGTTGGACAAACAGCCTTAAACACAATGACTTCAACCAATTTATCATAGACAAAGTTCTATCATGCCCATTTTGGCAAATTTGTGTAAATTTTTTAAAATCCCCCAAATTACCTTGAAGATATGTTAAAGGCACAAAACACTGAACACAAGGAAACGAGTCCATGCTCCCAACTGTCATGGCAGAAACTAAGTCAATCTGACCAATTTGGACTCTACAAAATACTTACTAAATACTACATCCTGTTCTTCAAACTGTGACCTTGTAGTTGATGTTGAAAGTCTATCAATTGGAGAAGAACCCAACGCAGAGGTTGAAGATGGTGCATGAGAAGCTGAGGGCATAAAAGACTGTGCTCTGTGTAAATCAGGACTCTTCTACAAAATTTAAAGTTAAAGATAGAAAAACCAAAATACACACAAAACAAACCCGTGAAAGCGACCACCTCTGAATAAAGGACACACATTGTGAATAAAGGCCATTATTTGAAAACCCATCATGGATTATTAAGAACAAAAAAACCTCTAAATAAAGGCTGTCTGTCAATAAAGGCCACATTATGTCTTTCCTAAGGACTGCCTTTGTTCACAACAGGTGACTGTAGTATAATTAGGTCTAGGAATTACTCTAAGTTATACATGTACAAAGCTACATTTAGGATCAATAACTGTGACACCACAATGTTGATGAATAATTCTTACATGTTTGTAGCATCTAATAAAAGTACAGTCGAACCTGTGAACAAAGACCATGGCTGGTATTCAATAAACATCTTAAGTAATTTTTTAACTTAAAGGGGCATACCCTACAACTGACAAACATTCTGTGAAAGTGTAAAAATGTGTTAGATGTATATGTAAAACAATATATGATGGATAATTGCAAGAAGAACTTGGGTCATAAAATGACTAGTTTAGGTACAAGCCGCAAAAATCATAGCTATGAATAATAAATCACTTCCACCCAAAAATTGTACAACAAATTCCAAAGAGTTTTCGATTTTTTATGGAAACTAATATTTTTGTGATTTTATTTTTAATTGGATGAATTTTTGGCTGAAACTTTCTTCGTCGGCTTTTTTCTTTACAAGCTTCTAATTTATCATCATTTTGCCTTGATTCTAGATGCACCAAGTTGTAGGGTATGCCCCTTTAAGTTATATTTTTCCTTAAATTCAACTTTTTCATTAACTCTTTTGTACTAATATAACGGAGGAAATCACAATACACATATTATGATTCTATCTTTGTTCTAAAGATGCCAATTATGAAAATGATAATTAATTTTCACACTTTTGATGACTGGTTTACAAACTTTCACCATGAAAACAATTTACACTTAAGTAAAAATTTTGACTTAAGTTAAAGAAAATCTTAAGATGTTTTGTGAATACGGACCCATGCTTGGGAAAGACGAAATGTGGCCATTTTCTTTACAGGTGACCTTTATTTGGAAGTCATTCTGTTCTGCATAATCAATGAGTGTTTTAAAACGAATGGCCTTTTTTCAATGGGTGGACTTTACTCAGAGGCAGCTGCTAGCACAGGATTGACTGTACAAAGGAAACCAACCCATATTCTACGATAAAACACAGTTGGCCCAAACCTTTAGCAGTGTGATGGTAGATAGGCACTGTTCTGGTATACAATTATTATATCTAAAGCTTGTATACTCATTCATTATTTCTTAAATATGCAGCCTTCAATCACTTCAGATTAGCATTCTCTAAACAGGAGCCGATAGATTCAGAATTCTATAAAACTTGATTTCTACTAAAATGACTCCTTTTGTTGAGTCATGATATGGTAATAACACATTAGTGTGATTTCTTACAATGACTAGATATAATTAAGTTTAATTGTGATTTTTAAGGCAAGATGCATGAATTTGTACAGTAAAACATGAGTTAGCAGTTACCTGTAAATAAAAGTCAATACACAAACAATCATTGTCATTATATGAGATTATAACAAATACCTATAAACAACAGTCACCTCTTAACAAAGGCCATGTTTATCATACTATTATGTATACAATAAACCAAATAAACCTCTGAAACAAGAAGCTGCATTCAATAATCACATATCCTCCTGCTTACAGCTTGAATTAACATCGTACAGAGTGACAGGAAAGGCAATCACTATTATGCTTCAGCATCAATTGATGCTATGAAAGTTAAAAGGTCATGCTGCTTCACTCTTATTGTTTGACTTTGTTGAAGGGGTTTTATAGTATAATCAAAACTCACCTTTGGTGTTTTAGGAGGGGAGTACACGGGAGCTGTTTGGACCTGTGAAGATATTGGAGAATCTGTGCCTTGTTGAGCCTTCCTGATGTCAAGTTGTAATTCTGGGGGTCTTATTCCTATTGAATAGTAAAGAACATTATAATGTTTCAGTGGGTTTAGCGCCATTCTTCCAAGATTTTTCAGTTGCATTTGCAAGTTCACCCCTAACTAGTTTTCCTGTACAGTAGCTTACCCTTCCACAAGGAGCAGACAACTTATCCATATATCAAGGAATATTGACTTTTGGTCAAATTTACATAAGGGGATATGACCTGCTGCGACAGAGATTCAAATCCAGCTCACCATGTTACAAGTCCATCATACTATCCACTGGACCAAGGCCCTATTGAACATTTAAAAAATACAGATTTGAGGTTGGAGGCTCATAACTGTTCACAAGTTTTATAACCTGGAGTTTGGTGGTTGAGTTAAAATTAGAAAGAACAAAATCCTATATCATTTGTCTCCAACAGCAAAAATAATAAAAACATATTGCCAATTACTTGTGGAAAATAATGGGAACAGGCTAAGCACAGAAGAGCAACCTAGCAACACAAACTGACTACCAAATAATTTTTGACCCAATATAAACAAACAGAATAAGCAAGGTTTTACAATGTTTTATACAAATCTTTATAGGGTGGTCATTAAAGTTTTCATTAGAATGCAAAAGAAAGCTAAAAGCTGTACACATACTTCCAATATTTTGAACATTTCAACTTACAGCATTTTCTGAGTTCTGAACGATGAAATATGCATTAGAACTAACCACTTCAGTGAGTGGAGAGTTCTGAAGATAACCCTGTATTAATTATCAAATTACCTGCATTAGGCAGCCATGCTCTTGGATTAATGATAGGATTCAGAATCGGTGTCCTTGGTTGTAGACGGGCTATTGTATTCTGCCTGTAGGTGCTGTCTCCGGTGCCGGGTGGCCAATGTTGTGGCTGAGGTGGAGAGGTCTGAAGCCTAACATTCATAGGTTGATTGCGTATAGGATTACTTCCAGGATACCTGGCGTTATTACCGGAATAATCCTGTGGGAAGAGTTGTCTTGGATAAGCTGAGTATTTTGGTCTGGCGCCGTTATATGGATCATTTGCAGGCGTGCTGTAACTCTCATTCCCAGGGTTTCGCATAGATTGGGGATTTGTCGGATAATACTGGGAGTATTGTGTGGGGTTTGGTACAGACAATGGCTCAAGTTGAGGCCGGTTTGAGTAGTTTTCGGGAAAGATATTTCCAGGCAACATTGGACCTTGATTGCCACTTACAGGATTTTCGCCTCTACCTTCAGAGTAAGGAATTGTTGAATGATGCCGAGAATTTTGTCCACTAGGAATTAGACCAGCATTCTGAAAATTAAGATGTGAAAACTGAGGCGGAACTCTTCCATATCCATCATTTCTAGTTGGCACAATGTTTTCATGTTCATAAAGCTGACCAATATTTGAGGTAAAATTTTGGCTGATGCCTGGGGGCGCTGATTGAGGTTCACATCCTGTACTAGAGGTCATAGGTATATGTCTTAGATCAGCTTCACTATGAGTGTTTCTCTTCATACCCCCAGCAGCCTGCATGTTTTCAGTTGGTCCAGATCTAAACAAGTCATCATCATCAATTATACTTGATATAGATTCAACAATGTCTTCATTCTTAGAAGAACCACTATCACTTATTTGCACAACCAAGCTGACATCAGATTTATCAGTAGTGCTTAGTTCATTCCCAGAGAAACTCTCATCCATTCCTGGAAATATGTGTTTCTCTAAGACGTGTTGCAAAGCCTTTTCTGGATCAATTATAGAATCAGATTTCTCTTCACCAGTAGTAAAAACAGGGCTGGAATTATCCTCACCAGATTCATATATCTTTTCAAAGTTTGGAATAAGATTGGCAGTGGCATCTTCAATGGTGACTTCAGGCACTGCATCATGAATGCTTGGTGCCTTGTTTTCATCAAGCATATTTGGCTCATAAAACAACAAGTCTGGTAGATTAGGACTGTTTGGGTAATTATCGTGCATGTAATCATAAAAGGGATCATGACCTTGACTTGGTTGAGCAGACACAGGTGTCTCAGTGGTGTTGTTGCTTGTTTCTTCATGTTGGGATTGAGTTAAAAGAAGCTGTAAGTCATAATCAGAATGGTTTCTGCCGATGGTTGCCTGTTGTAATCTTCTATCACTACTAACTAATGTGTTATCTCTATTGGTAACGCTTCGAATTCCTTCCCTCTGAGACAATGAAGCAGCCCCTGCATTAATATCAGTTGTGGTAACAGGACAAACAGTTAATTCTTGTAAATGTGCAGGAAGTTGAACGCCAAAATTATGACTGAAAAAATTAGGAATGTGTTCAGAAGCAGCTCCTCCATTGGCTCCTCCTGCAGACGCATCCTCTATAACATTAGTAGCTTCAGTAATACTGGTGATGTAATTAACAGACTCCAGCATGGAGTGCATTCCTGGAGTGACAGGATGCTCTCCTAAATAAAGAATAAATATTGTTTATTATTTATCTGAGCAATTAATAAAATAATGAAAGTACAAAGTTAGCATCAATTTATTAATGGCATAAGTGAATAATATAAAAGTTAAATCATTTGGAAAGTTAAAGCATATAAATTTGTAAGCAATATGAGAAGTGAACATTGAAAGAAAAGTTGAATACTAAATTAAGTAGACTAAGGCCACACTCATAATGACATCACTAGTGGCTAATGACATCACATGGTACAGTAAATTACTGTAATACAGGGAAGTAAATTCGGAGAGCAGAATACTGGTAAACATGGAGTTCTAGTATACAAAAAGTGCATTAAAACAATTTATATTTGTGGATAGAATTGAAATAACAAATATGTACCAATATTTTATCAGTTGCTTAATATGCGTACATTTTTATAATGTCTGAATTAAAGTCCATGCAAGAAGGTTATGATAATCATACCAAGAAGCTGGAATGCTGAATGACGCAACAATGCCTCAGCTGTGGGTCTCTGACCTTGACATACAGTGAAGCCACGTCTAATCAGATCTTGAATGGGATCCAGGATATTGCGAGGGATATCTTCTAAAGGTGGTGACTTGTCTACAATCTAAAAAATGTTATGTGTGTCAATATAAAATAGTTTGCTATAGCAACAATGTCATATTTGTGATTGGAAAACGACAATTTACATGATCTTAGTGTCTTCATAAAAGTATAATTGCTACTACTTTTTTATCTACATGTCCTTCCAGTGCAACAAGGCTGTAATTCTGGACAGAAAAAAACAGTCATTAAAATACTACTGACAGGCCTGCTCCCATACCAACTACAGGGCCCAGAAATGTGTCAAATAAATCACAGGAAAACGGGTGAGGTGTGTATCGGTAATTTACACCAGGCACGATCAAGAACCAGGGATATCAATGCCCAGTTTTCGTGGCCCTGAAACGAACATAGCTGTAGAATGGGAAGTTAAACAGGGGATAAATGAACAAATGAACAGATAAGCCTGAGTAAAATGACTATAGTTACCACAAGAATTAGAGCCTTCATCTCCTCATAACGTCTAACCCATGGTGGTAATCCACTCAACATATGTACCAGAACACACACAGTAGCCCAGACTTCAGCTGGAAACCCGTATCCGACAGCCTCGGCTTTTTCAGGACTCCACTGAGTCTGTGTACCGACAGGCTTTGTTCCACTTTGGACCAAGCCTTGACATCGTCTGGCCATTCCAAAATCTGTGACTTTAATGCTACTGACACCACTAGCATCATTCTTATTTAGTAATATGTTGTCAGCTGGAACAGGTTGAAAAATTGTCAGCAAGAAAATAAGCTACCTAAGTACTGAAAGTACTCATGGAAACTGTATGAACTTAAAGAGAAAAGCACTGCAACATTTGGAACAGAAACTAGTTTCACAATTGCATGGCAAATTTGGTTTGCATCAAAATTCATGCACGGTGAGCGAGTGACGGCTATGGAAAGCTGAACCATCATTTAGATTCAAATAATGATAAATAATTTCATACAGATCATCAGGTACGTATATTAACTTATTATACTCGAGATCACAGTGAAATATTCGTCGTGATTAGTATAAAATCGTAACAAACAATATGGTCAACTTAACAATAAACTTTAGGGACCAATTAATGTATTCAGATTACACCAGGTATTCGTAAAATCCGATTTGTATAACCGGGGTTTGTTGCACTTGAAATATGAGACGTGATTTGGACCGTAGATCTTATTCGGATAATACCAGGTATTCGGATAATCGGGGTTTTACTGTATATGCTAAAAAATGCACATTATTTTACTTTCCTCCACTATTCTAGAAGCATTGTCTGCTTGCTTTAAAACACACTGACTATTATTAGAAGTATTGCAAATGTATCTATCAAACAACAATTTTTTTACTCAAAGACAAGATTTTCAGTCAAAATAACGATTTACAGGCAACTTAATACCAATGAGGTAAAGGGTTAATGAAGTGAAGTATGTATCTGTTAGGTAATATGTTAAGGTAATATTGTGAGTTTGACAGGATTTTTAAATTACATAATTCAAAACAAGAGCACCGCAAACAGTGCCAACGCTCGTCTGTTCACCAACTCAGAGAGATCTATCCACCAATGAAGTTCCATGTTGCTACCTCTTATAATTTTTGAGTTATGAGCTACATTATAGTTTTTGCACAGATGCAGATGACGTATCTTTCTCTTCTAAAACAGACAAGTTAAAAATGCCTCACCTTTAATGTCTTCATGTAGGATATTGTTTTTCTTTAGATAAACCAACACTTGCAGTAACTGTTGAAAATAACGCAATGCAGTCAACTGGCTGAGTCGTCGTCCAAGTTTTTTCTGCATGTTGATGGCCTCAGTTAGACAACCACCTTGATAGATCAGATGAAACAAGATAAAGTAAGTTTCAACTGGACTATGTATAATACAACAAGATCAATTTTAAATGTATAGTCAATCCTGTGAACAAACCTGCGGCCTTTACTGACAGTTGGTTTATATCTAAAGGTCAGTTTGTTCTAAATAATCAATACTGTTTCTTTTAAAAAATGGCCTTTACTCACAGGGTAGTCATTATTTAGAGGTGGCCACTAGTACAGGATTGACTGTACACAATCTAAGCACCCATGTAACTACAGGTTTTTTACATGGAATTGGATCAGAAAATGAATCCATTCTTTTTAATATAGACAAATTTATTATCATTTTCAGTTCTCCCATACTGTTACATTAAGTCTGGTTTTACACTATATGGGATGAATCAGTCTTATATTGGCATTGCCCTGAACTATAAATAGAAAGATTGTGGTTTCATTTCTCAGCTCCTGCTTTCAATATTCAAGGGATGTTTGTTTAGTATCCCCCACAACTGAGCCAAGTGTTGTGTTTAGAAAATCAGAGGAAATGGGTTAAGCATGTATTAATGCTTTACGTATGCACAATAAAGAGCCGGGTGAACTATTTGAAACAAGAGTAGGGATATAAATACCAGGTTCTCCTGTATCTTATCTCCCCACTCTCTCTCCCCTGTCTCAGATGGGGCTCTGGGCCCGTATTCAATATACATCTTAAGATTTTTTTTAACTTAAGTCGAATATTTTACTTAAGTGTAATTTTTTTCATGGTAAAAGTTTGTAAACCAGTCATCAAAAGTGTGAAAATGAATTATCATTTTCATAATTGGCATCTTTAGAACAAAGATAAAATCATAATTTTATGATTTCCTCCTTTATATTAGTACAAAAGAGTTAAGGAAAAAGTCGAATTTAAGGAAAAATATAACTTAAGTTAAAAAATACTTAAGATGTTAATGAATACCGGCTCTGAAATGACCACAGCTAATGAATGGGCCTTTAAACAACAGATGAATTTCACTATGAACCAATCCTTATATCAAGTGATAAGTAGTTACTTTAGAATACTTTTTAATTAAAGAAGATCTTGACATTGACCTCAACATACCTTCAATGAACTCTTGTAGAATATAGATCTTCTCTGCATGTCTTATGGCCCCATATACCTGTACAATATATTCATGGTCTAGCACACTCATCAGCTCAATCTCGTCCTTCTCATAGTTAGAGATGTGTATCTGGAAACAATCAAATCAACTAGAGCTTTGTCACAGGCGTGACCAAATACCTTCACATTCCCAATACCCCCATATGCTGCTTTGACACAAAATGTTAAATTCTGAAGTATAAAGCTTTTTTTTATGTGTCATAGGCTATTTATTTAAAGATGTCAACTTCACTTGAGAGGTTTAAATTGATGATCATTATTCCTGATCTACATTTGGTATAAATAAGGAACAAGCATATATTACAGTTCCAAATTATGATAATCAAAACTTCAGCCCCCCCCTCCCCCTAGTACAAACATCAAACAACTCTTATTAATGACTACATTTAGACAGAAACATGATTAAAAATGAAATTTACCATGATTTCTTCCCCTCTCCAAAAGTTGGGGAAGCTTGTATGTTTTTTTGCAATTTCATTTCACGATAATGGATAAAATTTTTAACACTCCTCTTTTTCTCATTAAAACATATTCAACAATGAACTATGGGACATTACAATAATCTCTGAGCATATTGATACTAAATAAAAGAAAGCTTACCTCTTTTACACAAAACTTAAACTCGGTTTCAAAGTCCATCGCTAGGTGACATTTGCCAGTCATACCATTACCAAGGTGAGTACTTTTAACCCATTGGAACTCAGAGTTATACCTGAGTTTATTAATTTTCAACAAATTCTGAAAAACAAACAAATTAATCATATTAATGCATATTAATGAAAAAATCTTTGGTAAACCAGTCTGCGTTAAAAAAACACTTAGTCTTGAGAAGGAGGCTATGAAATGATCAGTCTGTCTAGTACATGCAGTAAATATCAGTTGACAAGCTGTGTTACTTGAAGAATCAATATCATTAAGTGAAGAATGGGAAAGAATTATTGCTAGAAAAATATATACAGTAAATAAAAGTGTAGAGAAATATAATTATTTTATGTTTAACTGTTGTTTATGGCCCATTCGACATCTATCATCATTTCAGGGTAACTCCAGAGAGTGGAAAGGAGAAACAGGAGAACCAGGCATTTACACCCTTACTCTTATTGCCAATAGTATTCCTGGTTCTTTATTGTGTCTGATACAGAACTCTCCAGCTTCCAGTTATTTTGTAAACACAGCACTTGGCTCGGTAGCTTGAATGGGGACACTAAAAAAATGTTCCTAATACATCAGAGGACAGAGCCGAGATTGGAATCCATGATCTTTTTGTTAAGCAATCCAACGTTGTTACGAATAGACCACCAATCCATATAATAATTGAAGTATGAATATGTATTATTTGTAGCAGTACGGAATTTATAAATTTGTTGTAATAATAAAGCCAGATTAGCTCAGTTGGTAGAGCATCTGACTTGCAAGTAGGAGGTCGCGGGTTTGTACCCCGCATCGGGTACATTATTTTCCTCCTCCTATTACATATTGAAGAAAGAATAAGATTTTTTTAAGTACAGACTTGCATTTTCACCTACCTTGAACTTATTTTGTATAACTCCCTCCTCTCTGTAATGCTTAGCAAGTTTAGCTTCCATCATAAACTGCACTTTGAACTTTAACCATACATTTACAACCACTAACATCTGTTTTCTGTCTGCATAAACAACTTCACCTGAGAGAAGATATGTATATTTCAATATTTTCAAACATAGTATTTATAGATTTAACCACGATTTTTTTTGTCAAGTTCTACATTAAACTATTTATAAATACCTATTCTTGACATAGATACTAAGTTTTATTCTAAAGAAACTAGAAAACTACAAAATTTCTAGATGTAAAAACATGCAGGGCATAGGTACTCCATGCTATCCTACCTTCTTAGTAAAGTAATGTATGACATTATGTAAGTGCTGTTTTTTCTAAACATTATATAATAAACTTTCAGACTATTACCTGAACCAGATGGTTTATATGAATGCTAATGACTTAGGTGAAATTAAAGAAACTCTGTAGTTTCCTATTAAAATGATGGACAATTTTAAAATGTTGAATAAACTTTATACCACAGAAAATACACACAAATATATAATATCACTCCTTGTGATTGCTATTCAACCATTGTAATATTAATATTTCATAGACAAATGTGATGATGAACTAAAAAACATCTTATGTAGTGTAAGAAATTACAGAATAAATCAGTAAAACAAAACGCTATGCTCAATTAACGCATATGCTCTGGTGTCATGCTTGATAAAATGTACTTAACCCTGTACGGACAGACGAGGCAATCACCATCACACCTGGGGCATTACTAAATAATAACCAAGATAATCTAAATAAAAATATAAAATAAATTCACCAATGCCTCTGATTCCAGTAGGTCTGTCCTGGAAGCTAGGAAAGTATGTGTCACCAACGCAAGGTGGACCAGCAGGCGGCAGACTAACAAATTGTTTACGAATTCCAGAATGCCCTGTACTGCCATTGCTATTGGAATCAATGCTTCCTTCATCAGACGATGCAGGTATAGCATCAGTTTCTGTGACCATCTCAGGTCTAGAAAAGTAGACATCTTTAGTATCAACATCACTAGAGTTTCCAGACTCTCCATGATCAGTTGTTTCCAAAGTGAGTTCTTCAGCTTCTGCTGCTGTATCATTATCTACATTAGCGTCATGTTCAATGTATCTAATCCTTTGTGATGTCCTCCTTCGCATAATCTGTGAGTTCCTTAGGGATGAACTGGATATAGGCTGGCTTTCCGGGATAACTGGGAGTGGTCCTGACCCAGATCCCGAAGGTTTCCTGACTAAGGATGACTTTTTTTTTCTTTCTTGACTCGGATTTTCCACCATAGGCATATCTTCAAGTTCAACAATACCAATGATTCTAGCAAATTTCTTCCTGACTTGAAACCATAGTGTCTTCATGTGGGACTCCAAATTGTTACTTGGGATCATTTTAATGATCATCTGACAGATTTCAATATCACATCTGGAGTTCCCATTCTTAGAGATGCACAAGGTGACATGGGAACAGAGCAGGGAGAAGAACTTCAAGCACATGCTACAGCAGTTGTAGCTAGAGTGGCAATTGGTGAAGTGTTTGAGAAGGGAGTCCACTGTCATACAAACACAGCAACTCAATGAATCGCTGGAGATGTCTCCTGGTTGAGACAGGCAGATCTCCACACATATCTCCACGTTGTCTGTGAGTACTGAGAATAGATTTAATGAAGCACCACCTCTCTCCTGAAAATAAAACCACAGTGCAGTTGTACTACAACACAAAATAATGAAGAATAGTAATAACTTCAACTTTAACAGACCATCACATTATTAAAACCATCTCTTATTAGTAACCACTTTTCAGAAACTAGTAAAATGACATAAAAATCCTAATATATTGTACATTCACGTCTACTAATACACACTAATCAATTTTACAACCTATTGAACAAATTAACTTTAACTTACCAACAATGCATTATCTGTTTGTTCTAACCAAGCAAAGTTGTCATATGTTATATGATTTTTCTTTCTGTAAGCTTTATAATCATTATCAGGGACTCGAACACCTTCCATCAGTCTACTTGGCTGGTTCCTTGACAATCTTCGAGCAACTTCATCATTATCAGCATGTGCCGTCGGACTATAATTGTTGTTGTTGTTGTTGCGGCCGTTTTCATCTTTGTCATTGTTGTTGTTGCGTTCCTTGTTATTTTTGTCTTTTCCGTTTTTACCATCAGAGTCATCTCTTTTCCCGTTCTAAAATTTACACAAATACTTATAAAGCTTAAGAATTGTTTCTTTATCTATTTTATTTTATACATGTTTAATTTTATTTTTTACATCTCCTGGGAATTCTTCAAGGAAATTAGTCATTCAGATGATAAAACTTTTTGTTTTGCACATTTACAGATCTGTTTCAGATTTTTCTAAAGATTTTATTAACCCTTTACTTCATGAGCCCGTATATTCACATATAGACCGTTAACTTCATACTACTGTTATTTTGTGTGTAGACCGTCTACTTCATAATCCCGTTATTTAACGTCTTTAAAGATCTATTTTTCTCAAAGAATATCTTTATTCAGCAAATTATTTTAAAAAATCTGAAATCCATTACATTGTGTAAAAGTTGATACATAACCTCATTGAAACAATGAATAATTATAAGGTAGAGGACTGACAAACTAGAAAACATAACTGGACTGGATAAAATATTACTGGATCAAAATACAGTTGACTTAAATTTAAAAAAAAATCATAAGAATTTATCTAAACATGACGGCCGGCACTTCTATCAATCTAACCTGACCCATCACCTTGTCAGAAGATTGAGGTATGATAGTCTAACAAAGTGAGAACATTGCAACCAGATGGCTCTATATATCGCTCACTAGAATAACCTGATAAATTGACAATTTGGTTTACAAGTACCGGGTAACTCTGAGAGCAGAGCCAATTTTGATCAAAGGATCATAATTTGACCATCTTACCACCAGACAATATTGCACACTAAATATCAAAGCTCTATAAACAAGAAAGCCAAGGCCAAGTACTGTCAAGAAATGAAGAAGTTATATCATAATGGTTCAAACAAGCTGTTTTATACCAATATTTGACATTTGACCTTCCTTTTGATTGTAAGACCTTGACCTACGAGCTTCACACATGGATCCTAGGTGCAACATACTGTCTCACCATGGTGAACATTAATTTTGTGCCAAGTTATTTTTAAATCCCTGTCAACAACTGCCACTGTGGGAACTTAGTCCAGTTCACCTCAAACCTGAGTCAGATCCAATTTTGACTCTATGGCAACATTTGAACAATTTCTTTGGAAGACCATAAGACAATATAATACACCATTTATCTTAAGCTCTAGTAATAATTGTTTTATCAAAAACATTGTTTCAATGGTTCTCCCTATACAGTTCAAATGGCTAAAAAAATGTAATAATCAATCTATGAATAATATAATATTTGATATCACCAAAACCATAACTTACATCACCAGAATTACTCCGTCTGCCATTATTGCTATTACCATTGTTAGCACATTGCCTACCAACAGCAGAAGAACCATCAAAGAAACCTAGTCTTCTACCATTATTCTTTTTCGGCAAAACTGAAAGAAATAGAAATTAAAGCAGGAATTACTAAATAGTTATACAAATAGTCAACAAAGGAATAAATTAATGAAAATGAATCAAGTTACAGTAAAACCCTTGTACACTTACATTTTGTATTTAAATCTTTGCGGCGCTCAAACCCATGACCCTCTATCAGTGAGAGGTTACAGTGATTTGAAGTTAGCGACTTTAACCACTGGACCACGGAAGCGGGTCCAAACGGAAGAGAAGATACAGGAGAACAGAGCATTTTATTTTTTAGGTTTGAAACATGGGTATTGACACCAGATATAACATTGTATGCAAAGATTAACAGAGGTGCCATTACCCTTGGTCTTCTATTTACTGGTAGAGGTTATGTGCGTAATCTTTATAGGTGTGAAAACACTCGATAAGATTTCTTAGGCAGAGTATAACTGTATAACGTAATAAAGTATCTTACTATGTTGATTAAATGATTGTAAACATTTTGTCTTTTTTTTTTCATTCCAAGTTAAAAAAATGCAATCATCTGTAAGTTCTGTTATACAATTCCCTTTCGAATAAAATTAATAAAAAATTATTTTTTCTTGAACTGTTCTTACATACTTCATGAATAGTTCATGAAGTGTAAATACTTTGCAGGGAAATATTTAAAGAAGTACAGAAAAAACGCATTGAATTATCATTGAAATGAATAGAATATTGCATAGTCTGGCTCTGTATCGAAGTATGACAAATTATCTCAAGTTCTTTGAAAATCAGAATTTTCAGAAAGGCAGGTTTTTACCAAGTCAGGAGAGGATTGGGTTTTCAGTGATTTTACTTTAAATGTAAATTCTGATAAAAGATTCGGTACAACTCACATTTATCTGATTCTGGCAACTTTGGATTTGGCATTCTTTTAGGTGAATAGTCTTTAAAACAGATGTTGGTATGATGTCTGTGATAATCAGAATTTTGTTCCGAGTTTCCCAGCCATCTGCACGTTTTGTGTTTTCCAGAATTGAAATTATGGTCCCAGTTTTTAGGTTCACACCAGGTTAGGATGTGGTTTGTTTTTACAGCATCAAGTTCTAATTCATCTACTACAATCTTTGCATCAAGTTCATCCACTGAAATTTCCAAAAATAATGTTTTGTTACTATTACATTATTAAGGTAAAAAAGAAAACATAACTCAAATAAAGTTGCTACGCGTTTCGTTATGTACTTCCTCAGGCAACTAGTATAATTATTGGAATCTATATTATTTACTTTTACATGAAATTCAAAATCAGACAAAGAATAACTGTGTTTATAACTGTTTGCCCTAAAACAACCGACCAGGAAAAATGACAGTGACCCAAACTTTTTTATGTAACTTTTGAGTCTAGAATATTTTTTTTTAAGTATGCGGACCGCAAATAGGCATTTTCAAATTGCATATTTTTTCAGAATCTACGTTTTTAGTCAACACCCAGTTTTGGTAAAACAAGAGGGCCATGATGGCCCTATAAATGCTCACCAGGAGAAAAGGTCATTTGGAGATTAACATTGTTGAAGTTTTCTATACGAGTCTAAGTAAGATCAAGTGACCCATCTGGGCCGTTTTTTATCCCATGGCCATTATGAACAGATTTTAAAGAGGTCCATTAGACAAAGCTAGATACCAAATATCTTAGCTCTAGGCCTTGTGGTTTCGGAGAAGAAGATTTTTTAAAATTTTCCTATATAAAATAGAATAAATCCCAGGGCAGGGCTAATTTTGACCCCAGGGCCATAATTTGAACAAACTTGGTAGAGGTCCACTACACAATGCCACATACAAAATATCTAAGCTCTAGGCCTTACGGTTTCGGAGCAGAAGATTTTTTAAATTTTCCTATATAAGTCTATATAAATCAAGTGACCCCCGGGGCGGGGCCAATTTTGACCCTAGGGCAATAATTTGAACAAACTTGGTAGAGGTCCACTAGACAATGCTACATACCAAATATCTTAGCTCTAGGCCTTGTGGTTTCGGAGAAGAAGATTTTTTTTTAAATTTTCCTATATAAGTCTATATAAATCAAGTGACCCCCGGGGCGGGGCCAATTTTGACCCTAGGGCAATAATTTGTTCAAACTTGGTAGAGGTCCACTAGACAATGCTACATACCAAATATCTTAGCTCTAGGCCTTGTGGTTTCGGAGAAGAAGATTTTTTAAATTTTCCTATATAAAATAGAATAAACCCCAGGGCAGGGCCAATTTTGACCCTAGGGCAATTATTTGAACAAACTTGGTAGAGGTCCACTAGATAATGCTACATACCAAATATCTTAGCTCTAGGCCTTGTGGTTTTGGAGAAGAAGATTTTTTAAATTTTCCTATATAAGTCTATATAAATCAAGTGACCCTCGGGGCGGGGCCAATTTTGACCCTAGGGCAATAATTTGAACAAACTTGGTAGAGGTCCACTAGACAATGCTACATACAAAATATCTTAGCTCTAGGCCTTGTGGTTTCGGAGAAGAAGATTTTTTAAAATTTTCCTATATAAAATAGAATAAACCCCAGGGCAGGGCTAATTTTGACCCCGGGGCCATAATTTGAACAAACTTGGTAGAGGTCCACTAGACAATGCTACATACAAAATATCTAAGCTCTAGGCCTTACGGTTTCGGAGAAGAAGATTTTTTTAATTTTCCTATATAAGTCTATATAAATCAAGTGACCCCCGGGGCGGGGCCAATTTTGACCCTAGGGCAATAATTTGAACAAACTTGGTAGAGGTCCACTAGACTATGCTACACACCAAATATCAAAGCTCTAGGCATTGTAGTTTTTGACAAGAAGATTTTTTAAATTTCCTATATAAGTCTATGTAAAATCAAGTTACCCCCGGGGCGGAGCCAATTTTGACCCTAGGGGAATAATTTGAACAATCTTTGTAGAGTTCCATTAGACAATGCTACATACCAAATATCTCAGCTCTAGGCCCTGTGGTTTCAGACAAGAAGATTTTTTAAGTTTTTTCAATTTGTTGCCATAGCAACCAGAATTTTTAATGAAATTTAATTTTTTGAACAACTTTGAAAGGGGACCACCCAAGGATCATTCCAGCCAAGTTTGGTTGCAATTGGCATAGCGGTGTAGGAGGAGATGTTGTTTTAAGTAAACATGGACGCCACATATTCGTAACGACGCACGACGCACGATGGACGCAGGGCGATCACAAAAGGTCACCCTGAGCACATTCGTGCTCTGGTGAGCTAAAAAGATAATAAAAAAGTTAAGTTAAGATGGAAAAGGAACTGTTTAACTTAGAGAGACAGGTATAGTTGACACCACCTGGCTGCCAGTCCCAGGCATTCAAATAAAGTGAAGATGAATATATATGTAAAACTAAACCTGAGATCTGAGGCAATCCTTGGGAGGAAGCTGTAATTCTAACTAACTATATTAAGACTATTGTCCAAAATCAAAAAGAAATATCAACTTTTAAACTTTAAAAATGTATTGACATCTAATCATTTGAAATTTTTATGTTGAACTTACATCACTTATAGTTTTCAACATTTTATCAATCAAAAATTGTTCAAATATGCCAAATTTACCTTTCATTTTCAGTTCCATCATTTGTATTTCCAACTTATACAAAGCAGAAAGCTCTTGTTTCCAAATTGTCAAGAGTTCAATTTCCAATCTATCAGATTCTTTAACAGTTTCAAATTTCAAATCAACTAGATCAGTTTCAATGCTGACGTCATCTTCTGAGCAATCAAGTTCAATTTCATTATTGTCTTTTAACTCATTCTCAGCAGTTTGAACATCCAGCACTTCCTCAATCAATAATGTACATAGCTCTTCATTACCATTGCTCTCTTGACCTTCAGGAATCTTTTCCTTCTCATCAGCATCTTTTTCATCGGCATCTAAGATATCTTCAGACTCATCTACCAGCTCATTTTCCCAACAGTCTTCAGTGGATAGTTCTTCCTCTACATCACAAGCATCTGTTACATTGCTTGCATCTTCAACGACTTTGGTAGGGCCACAAGAATCATGAAAACTATCTACTTCAGCAAACTTGTTATCAACATCATCAGAGTCATCAGCAACTTCATTGTCATTCATTTCTGTGTCATGGTCGGCATCAATCTTTTCATTCATTTTGAAACTGTTGTCACCTTTCTCAGGGTCAGTGGAACAATATTGACAAGGAGAGTGCTCACTCAAATTTTTCTGAATTTGCACTGAAACAAAGTTTGAAAAAAAATTGAACTTAACATTCCACTTTCGCCACTCTCTGGGAAGATCAGATGGGACCTTTATTCAGAGATCATTTTGTTCTAAATAATCATTTTTTAAAAAAGAATTATCTTTATTCACAGGATGACCTTTATTCAGAGATGGCTGTAAATGAAATCTTTCAAAAAAGTCATTGATCCTATTTACACGAATACAAAAGATGTAATTGATGAGAATTAAGGCAGTAAATATAACCTACCTATATATTTCTTAAGTAGATTCTGGAACCTACAACATAAAATAACATACTTGTCAAAGCATCATTAAAAATACCCTTCAATCAACAATGCCATATCTAATTCAACATTTGTACAAACCCTCAACTGTTTTTTAGTCTCCAACGTATAAAATCTAAGTTTCAAATTACAGCCTTACCACTGGCAGAGACATAGATTTTTTTATCTACGTTTCTCTGCCATTGGCCAGTATTAAGACTGCTCAATGTGATCATATCATAATTATGATCATGTTCTCAGGCATGCCTTCAATATCAGTTAATTCAACTTGTATAAAAAAACACACAAAAAAACACATATACTTAGTATAACAGGACAAAGTTTTAAGTTTATAGCAGGACACTATTCTATAAATCATTGTGGGCTCAGAGTATGACTTCGCTATATTGATTTTCACAATTTTGACATCTTTCTATGTGGAATCTTCATATACATCATCTGGTGACTTAGTGTCTCCAGATTTCCCCCTTATGTTGTTTGTCAAGTAACCACAAAGATGTCTTCTTTATCCTTATAATGTCAATACTTACATTGATTCTAATTCTTCATAGTTTCTATTGTCTGCACACGATGGCATGCATGCGTATGATTTATAAAAGGCATCTACAACACGATCAGGAACTTCTGTCTTATCATATAAATGACTGGAATTCTCTTTATAGACAAGTGAAGATATGGAATCCTGAACTTCTAGGTCTGAATGCAGCTTAGTTTGGTCATAATTAGTGCAGAGATATGAGCTGACAGAATCCTCATCAAGAGTCCGACCAACTTGATAAAATGACATCTACAAGAAGAAGGCATCCTTTCAAAGACCATTAGAGTTACACGCTACTTATAAATTTCATACCATATAATATTAATCTATTTGGGTGTAATAGCGTTTTTCAATAATTTTCCAGTTATATATGGCAGTGGATTCAGCTTACAAGCTTTCCTGGACAGCATTAGAAGCAGTTCTAAATTTATGTTACATTAGAAACCAGCAACTTATCCACATGCGGCGGAAAATTGACATTACTGTCTAATTTTTATGAATGGGTATGATCTGCCACAACTGGGAATCAAACCCATACTGCCAGATTACAAATCTGGCGCACTTACCATGGTTGCAGCATTACCATATACGCGAGCATTTGCTTAAATGGAGATAACACATAGTAGTCCCGAGCTTAGGTAATTTTTTTCATAATTTACAAACTTTCAAAAATGAGCAATGAAAATGTAAACTAGTGGCAAGTTTTGTTCAAACAGTGAAATTAAGTTATTAATTCATAAGCTTTAGTAAACAGTTAATAAAAATATGTAAAAAATGCAGTACTTTGAGTAAGAACCCAACAACATAACAGCTGACCAATCACTGTGACCCTTCCAATAGACTGTATTAATAATGATTACCTCACAGTCACGTACTGACAGATGATCAATTTCCATCTCAGGGTTTTCAACAGAAAATCCGAATGATTTGTCTTGTTCGCTGTCATCTTGCTTTTCAGCAACATTCTCCAACAAAGGATCAAGTCTAGCTTTAAGATGAGTTTGTTCCGCTTCATCTTTGAATCTAAAAAAATAAAACTTAAAGACTTAGCACAAAATAATCAACCATAATAGATACGTAGTATTTCATGTACATGTACTTTAATCAGAAAAGTCAAAATTCAAAATCAAATTCTCAATGATTCTTATAGTGTTGTTGTATCAATTCTGTGGGACCAGGCAGACATTAAATTTTGTGAATTTTCTGGGTAGGGTAATCTGTGAAATCAACATACCACAATGTTCATAATATTACCTTACCATGCAAAAATATACCCCTTCTGAAATTAGTGCAATATTGAAATGACCGAACCTGGTTATATAATAATGGTTTGTTATATTCTACAGACAATAATGAGGACACCTCAGCTATTTTTCTTCATTGATCTGTGTGTGTGTGTGTGGCATACAATATCTCACAAAACAGAGCATGACTAATATTTCAAAATAAATACTTCATACTAAATAAAAATTCCTGAACTGAATGGATTTGAAATAAAAATCTTGTTACAACAAACCTTAACATGGTTGCATTGTCCTCTGGTTTGTTCTTGTCAATTTTTACAAGACTCACAAAACACTTAGCCTTGTCTTCTTTCTTGTCATTATTCTCATCATCTCCTTTTTCACCAGTCTCTGCTTCAACAGGTTTACATTGAGCAAGTTTTTCACTTTGCCCTTTTTTAATATCTGCGTTTATGTGATCCCTCTTAGATCTGTCCACTGCTTTGTGCTGTTTCTTCTTTTCAACGCTTTGAGCAGCATCCTTTGTTATGCTTTTCTTTGACTTCTTATCTTTCTTAGTACCTTTATTGATATTAACATGCTTATCTCCTGTCAGTAATTTAATTTTCTTCTCTCTCTTATTCACTGTCTCAGCATTCATGTCTGAATCCCTCTCCATGTACATTTCATTGACTGATTCAACACTTTTGTCGAATCTGATATCTGACCCACAGTACTCATCTAAAAGTTTATTGTCAATGTAACAATGATTCAGTGGGTCGGATTTTTTAGTTCTTAATTCAGCTGGATAGGACTTGAGTCCGTATTGTCCTCCATGCAAGTCATAATCTTTCTTACGCTGGTGCCTGGCGTAAGGGTAGGATCTTCTGTTTCTGTCCGCATGTTCCCAATCAGTGGACTCACAACCGACACCCTCCTCACTGTTTCCATTCCAGGAAGTGACCATATCATCAAAGGAAGAATCTAATTCTCCGCGAACATGAAAGTCACTTCCATCAGGCATAGCAATATGAAGTACAAATGAAAAATCAGTACCACAGCTTACATCTGAAAAGACACCAATGTACAGGAGTATTAAATTATAGTCTTTTTTTCACACTTATATGAATATATGACAAGGAATGAAATTATTCACATTTCAAAATTATCAGACCTTACAGTATTGTTAAGCTATGCAGCGTGGGAATTTAGTTTGTCTTTTGTAGTATGCGGAGTGGGTGACTACATACATAATATATAATGCAGCAGAAAGTGGGTGTGGCTTGAAAATTGCTGCCATAATACCATGCCTATTTTGTAGTATTTGTTATTTGTCATTAAATGCCAATAATACCAATAAACCTAAAACTGTTTGTTTTATACTGATAATTGAGATTAGAGAATAATATATTTACTCAAAATTTTAATGTGAGTAAAGAAGGTTTTATGGTCAATGGGTAGTGATTAGTCTTCTGTAAGTGTCTACCTTGCCTTGTGTATGGTTAAACCCATTAAATAGGCCAAAAACTAGTACCTCAGGAAGCACATTATTTGTATCTACATTTGTAGTTACATGCAAAGGGGTTTGTCACGAAAAAAATTTAAATTTTTTTTTTTCCGTGTAACCAATATATATATAGAAGGGAAACAACTTCGACAATTCGAATTTTCCAACGCGTGTTATAAACTTCCATGTAATTGCAATGTAGTACAAAATATTTAACTCATATATAGTGCAACGTATGGGCAACTCAACACGCTAACAGAAAATGTATACTTTTACTACCTTTAAAGATATTTTAAACTCGCAATTGAAGATTTTTCACTCGAAAAATGGTCAAATTTTACAAAACAACACACTGTCGTAAAATCGCAGCGTGTACAAATCTATAGCGAAACTGATAAATTACAGGTAAAACTTCATGGAATGAGTCATTATTCATAACCAAACATTATGTTTATATCATATATGGTATAATTTACTAACTGCTAATGATTTCACATCTCGGGATGCACTTTTAATGAAGAATATACGTTTTTGTTCACTTTGTCGTTTTCTTTATTTTGCTTCCTTGATAGGTCACGTGACAATCGCCTTACTCGTGATGAAAGCTTAATTCTGATAGGATGAGCGATACTGTGTGGTATTTTTTAGGTATGGTATCCGATAGCGTAGTGAAAAGGATAGAGTGCACAGGTTACAAGTAAATTGTAAACAAATACCACAGAGTATCGTTCATGCAATCAGATTTTAGCTTTCATTACGAGTTAGGCGATTGTCATGTGACCCATCATGGAAATAAACTTCGAGAAGCCAGCTAATTGAACAAAAAAATACGCAAATTCTTCGCTAAAAGAGCTTTCCGAGATGCGAAATCATTGGCAGTTAGTATATTATAGTGTTTTATTATGAATTAAGGCCCATTCTAAGAAGTTGTGTCAGTAATTTAACATTTCCACTCTGTACATGTATACTGGTATACACGCTGCGATTTTACGACAGTGTGTCGTTTTGTAAAATTTGACCATTTTTCGAGTGAAAAATCTTCAATAGCGAGTTTAGAATATCTTTAAAGGTAGTAAAAGTATACATTTTCTGTTAGCGTGTTGAGTTGCCCATACGTTGCACTATATATTAGTTAAATATTTTGTACTGCATTGCAATAACATGGAAGTTTATAACACGCTTTGGACGATTCGAATTGTCGAAGTTGTTTCCCTTCTATATATATATGGGTTACATGGAAAAAAAATTTTTTTTGATTTTTTTTCGTGACAAACCCCTTTGGTTACATGCTGGTTAAAAATATTGGAGATTTATTTAGAAAGTGGCTCTTAAAAGTGTGCAAAAAGGTAAAAAAGTGAGAAACAGGATGTACTGTTCCTCTGGCCAATAAAAAGTCCAGGCTAATGGGGGGGGGGGGGGGGGGGGTAAAATTAAATTAGTGCTGGTCAAGTAACCAGTTACAAACAATTTTATTTTAGGCCTCAATTAAATTGTAAAATTATGAACTGATTGATTAGATTTATAAAATATATTTTAAATAGATGGATAATTTTCTAATGCTATATACACACATACAAACAAAATATCTATAACAGTACAATAAAATACTGCGTAATACAATATCATTAGTCATGTCTAAAAATAGAATAAAGTGTATTCTGAGAACATACGTCTATATCACAGCACAGTGCATGACATATAGATCAATCTCATTCAAATAACATCTACTATGAAGAGCTAGAACACTCTTTAAGGTAAGAAGTGGGCACAATTACCGAAAACAAGACACTCATAGGGTCAAGATGCCATTCAATATGAATACAATGTACACTGATGCATCAAGTGTTCTCAGAAACTACAATAACACAAACACCACATTTATGAATGAGTTTTATTAATAGCTTTTACAAAACTGTACTTTATATGGCGATTTAAACACAAAGTGATCAATCATGAGTAAACTAAAGGCCCTGGGTGTTGTCTTACTGACATAATAAACTAAGATAGCAGATTTTAAACTCGAACACTTTATAAAAAGCTTTGCAAGATCTGAGATTATAAGCTTGAGATCTATCTCTAAGGTCCAGTCTCAACTTTATTAATTTCATCTTTTATGTTTGTTTGTTTATTCGAGTTGTATGCCCTTTTCAACAGTCAGAGTCATACTAGCCCAAACAGAAATTTACTAGCCCTGGGCTGTGGGCTAGTGGGTTAGCGTGAAGACTGAATATCAGATGGACAGTTCACATAACCATCGTTCCGGGGAAGAATCCGTACTAGACTCCCATACTCCATATATAAGCAACTGCCTAC
The DNA here is from genome assembly GCA_964023205.1 of Lutraria lutraria. Taxonomy (NCBI): domain Eukaryota; kingdom Metazoa; phylum Mollusca; class Bivalvia; order Venerida; family Mactridae; genus Lutraria; species Lutraria lutraria. Next base: position 29,107,890 of record OZ026848.1, on the reverse strand, counting down.
TTTCTCACATAAAGAGAATTGGTCAATAGCGGGGTTAAAACCCACGACCCTTTATCAGTGAGAGGTTACAGTGATTTGAAGTCAGCGACCTTAACCACTCGACCACGGAGGCGGGTCTTTCATTTTTTAAATTTGTCTAAGTTGATTATGACAAAACAAGGATCATACATACATTATTTCGTCAGCATAATTGATCTGAATTAGTATTTGAACATTAAAGCTGTATGTAAGACTTTAGTCAAGTTTTAAAATGTCTGGGCAAGGTTTATTTAAACTGTTTACAGCAGTAAGGATAATTTCAGAATAAATTCATTAAAATTCTACAAAAAATTGTCATGATTTATCAAAAACAAATTAATGCAACATCAGTAATTCATTGTATGTGTGGTTAGAACTCATTAACCACAACACAAAACAATGGTGATAAGCTAACCACAGAATTACGTATCAACCACGCTATTTATCTAGGTCATTTTATATCTAAACAATTATCATGCAGCATGTGCATGACCAAGCTTTGCTGATATGATTAATCTGAATATGACAGGAAGTACAATCACAACGTAGCCAAGGTTAGCTACATTCACATAATTGATTTTTGAAGTATTGCATGTTGTAAAAACTTATAATCTAGGTCATGGGAAATTTCTACACCTGAAAGTAAACCCCGGCTGATAAACAATTGATTTTGAAATTTACATATACAGTCAAACCTGTGAGCAAAGGCTACCCTTGTGGAAAGCCATAATGTGGTCTTTATTGACAGGTGGTCACAAACACAGCATTGGCCATATCTGATTAAACCTTTGAAATTTAATATTAAATACAATTTTTCAAATCAATTTTATTAGGTTTTATGCCTGTTGTCAACTGTATACGGTATGTTTACCGAGTTTTAGCTGTACCAATACAAAAGGAGACAATCGCCATCACCTTTTTGAATACGAAACTAACGATGCTGCTAACTTTGTACTAGAATATTAGTCTGAAAATGCTGGCACAGAAATCCAAAGAATGGGCATGTTGCTCAAATAGTCAAAAGTAAACATTAACAAGGCCCCTTGCAACATCATCAGGGCTGAACAAGGCATTAGTTCTGGTGGAATAACAAATATTAAATATACATACAAACCGACTGTCAATAGTTCCGCTGCACAGTAATCTCATCATGTACGACTTTTGTTTTTACGTATTTTATTTGATTCCATTCATAAAGCAACATGTATTACATATAATGTTTACACCAAAGTCGTTTTATATGGACAGGGTGAACCAGATATGACCGAATATCGTCTTCTCCTTGGAACTATTTTTTTGGTTGTGATAGGGGAAACCATAAAAGTTATTTTTAGATTCTGCTACAGATTTTGATTCTGTGAGCATTGAAAACTGGCATTAACCAAGAACAAGGTTGCAAGCAACCCTGTTCAAAAATAAGCTATCAAACTTATTCATGTCTCTCATTCTCTGTCTGTGAGATCCATCTCAATAGGAAACTTTTGTTATTCTGTATCGGCAATACATATTGCATATTGTTTGTCCGTATCACTATATATGTTTAGTATTACCATTCCTTTAATAGTATAGAAGAAGAAGTTAGGAGAGTTCCACATATTTGATGTATCTTACAGCAAAATTGGATCAGTTTGATCATTTCATATTAGATGTGTTCATTGCCAATTTAACCTTGCAGTTGTTGCTAAGGGCCTTTTTATCATTTTCTTTTGAGAAACTTTATACTCCCTTGCCAACATTTTCAGATGATTTTTTTAGTATTAAGATAGCAGCTTCTTAGTTTCGCATTTAAAAAGGTGACAATTGTATCTGTACCATACTGAGACCAAAAAATTGGTGTAGCCGATAATTAAACGATAAAGTTACACAGCGGAAACAGCAAAAAGATCCAAATAACGACTTTTGAACTCATAAGTGTGACCTTAACCTTAGAGCTAGTCATGGGTTTTGTGCAAAAACATGTTTTATGACGATAAGCATTTATGGTTATTGTAATGAATGATAAAAGTTGTTGGGACAGACAGACTAACAGTCGGCCAGATAAAGTGACTCCTATATAGCCCCACTATTTTATAGTGATCAATAATTTTAAGCACCACTATTTTTCTTATCATGCATAAAACATATTAAACCCTTTTAATTAATGTTTGTATGTTAATTAATACATTTATTCAAATTAGAAGAATATGTTGAAAAATTGATGTTTGAGTTGACTACTTTTGAGTGAATGATTTTGCACTTTAGAAAAAATAATCATAAATTAATTAAAAATAATCATGATTATTGCCTATTATTTTTATCATTAATGGATAAATTATGATATTTTCTTGAACTATTCCGGCATAATTCATAAATAGTTCATGAAGTATGGATAACTGGAGGAGCAGTGGTGTAGGGGTAGAGCGTCAGACTCCTTACCCGGAGGTTGCAGGTTTGAATTCCGTCTGTGGCGGAATTTGACCGGAACCTTCATAATCCCTTCTTTCGGCGCGAGTACTGGTCAGAATCCAGGAAGCAGTCATAGAGAGTAGTTCATATAAGTTGTAAGAACTTGCACTACAATCGATGTAAAATAAATAAGTTTATGCTAATAACTGTTTTGACAGGGGAGTTTTAACACATTCACAGTAGCCATTATCAAGTGAATTGCAATTCAAATGGCAGTATAATATAAGCAGAAAAGGGTAACTATGGAGATTTCCATTAAACATTAAGACTATAATCATTATGTCAAGTGGTTAACCATATTATTAGCTAAATACAGTAAAGGGTAATTATCAAGTCATATTTTGCAAATAATTAAAAATACAGAAAACAATTATTTCTGAAACTAGTTATATGTTTTAGACAACAATCTTCTTAAGCCAGCTCTGATGCATGTTTTTAAAGTGCATTGCGTATCACATCTTAATGTAAAAGCAGAAATTAAAATATATCACATTTCAAATCTGTCATCAATGGTGAACAACAGCTTACAAATAACATCTCCCCTATAACTTTTCTGAAGAGTTTCCCCAATTATCAGTTCAGGTTTCAAAGTAGAAGTTTAATACAATAAAAGTCCCTTTCAAAAGCATAATATATAAAACTTTAAAGCGAATAAAACAAAATGCAAAAAGTTACCTACATAGATATCCAAGCCAAGAAATAAACTACACATTGAATTTCAACTAACGATATGACGTAAGTAGTATACTCTGTGACAAAGTTTATCAGACTAACACACAGTGTCTGGACAACACTTTAAATCACACATCACTCACCAATCAATTAAGATTTAATAATGAATAACATTCTTAAGACAATAAACAGCGCTCATGTGACACTTGAAAATTAACAGGAAACTCAGTTATCTGATTTCCAGTTACTGACTTGAAGTAAAAGGCCTGTTACATACATTACGCAATATTTGTACAATTTTACAACAGCAAGCAGAAACAGTGGACATTGGGACTTTTAGGTCAATTTTTAAGAATCGTAGAAGCAGTCACTAAAAATATCAGTCGCACAAAATTTAATGTTGCAGGAATCCCGTAAGAATTAAAATTAAAAATTGCGAGACAACATAATTCAGTCAAAACAAATGTTTTTTAACATACAACACATCCAAGAATATAAGAGAAGACCAAACACAAATATACAGTGCAACCTCTCCAAAGCAACACCCTACGGAAGTAGCAAAATTATGTTGTTGTTCTAAGAGGTTGTTGCTTTAGAGAGGTTAAATTAATAATTAAATTGTGCAGTGGGGAACAATTATGCTGTTGTTAAAGGGAGGGCAGCTCTGGAGAGGTTGTACTGCATGCCCATATTTAGAGAGCATTTTCTGTAAATGGGACTATTACTAATAAATGCTTCATTATCAACATAACAACAACCTTAAGTTCTAACATGTGATAAACTTTAAAGGAGGAAAAAAGGAGAAAAAATAAGACCCTGCATTCAATAAATGCTTAATATATAATTATGCCTGCACCAATATGCTTAACAATATAGACTTTGAATCTAAATGAGGTGCATGTGGAAAAATAGTTCACCATGAAAAAGCTATTGATGCAAGGAGAATGGGAATAATCTAGTTAACAGAGAAATAAAACAATTTGTACATCAAGTTCAATTCAAGGATGGACAATATGGATGGATTGGGAATGGTGTTGAGGTAGCAAAGCCAACAGACAAAATCAGGACAAAATGTTGGGTCCTAAACCTCGACAAGGGTCAGCTATCACTACATAATTATGCTCCCCTGCATCATTACATGGCATTAAAGCATGCTTCAAACAAGTTGATCATAATTAGAGTTTAATGAGTTTTTAAATACACAGGTTCCCCACATGTGAAATTTTAAGTCTTGTGTTAGATTTCAACTCGCAGCAATGTGAAGCTAGTAATTATTAATCAGAGATTTTAACTATTCAACAATGGAAGCCAGTTATATTTTCAAACAAGATTAAAATACAAAGGTAATTAGATATTCTGTTTATCAGTTGTTATGGTCATTTCAGGGCCATAGGAGATAAGAGGAATCCGGACAAAAGCTCCCCCGGACAAAAGCTCCCCCGTTCATTTTGATAGGGGCGGACAAAAGCTCTCCCATTGTTTTACTACCCCGGACAATCGCTCTCCTGTTATTTTGCGGCACCCGGACAAAAGCTCCCCCAGACAGAAACTCACCTGTTGATCATGTTATTTAGTCAATAAATATAAAATAAATGTATCCAGATTATTTCGGACTACTTAAGACCTGAATCTAGACTATACTCTAATTAATTTTGTTTGTTACACGTTAAATGAGTGATAATTATATCACCATACTGATTGATATTTGTTATGCTTGTTATTAAATCAAAATGTTAACAAGACCATCTGTATTTTCGTTGGTGAGAACATTTTTATGCTTTGAAACTTCGACAGAAATTTTCTTGTCCAGGGGAGCTTTTGTCCGGGGTGCAAAAATAACGGGTGAGCGATTGTCCGGGGTAGTAAAACAATGGGAGAGCTTTTGTCCGCCCCTATCAAAATGAACGGGGGAGCTTTTGTCCGGGGGAGCTTTTGTCCTACATTCGAGATAAGAGACTGGATAGTCAGGCATTTGTATCTGTACTCTAACCTAAAATAATTTCCCTACTTCTTTATCCTGCAATATCTAAACTTTTTCCCGTAATTTTCTGGTATAAATACAAACAATTACACAAATTATCATCCAATTATCATAGACCTTCCTAATGATGATTAAGGGCCAAAATAATATGCAGCATATGCAATAGTTTCATATCACACATGTATGCATTTTTCGAAAATTTGAAGTACATAATTATACATGGTAGCATGATTGTTATGCATACACTCCCCCACCAAAGATATAAATCAATACTTGACAAGTACTTCCCTATTTGTTTATATATCCAGTTAGAAATATGGTTCTATATTTAACCTGAGGGATATCCTGAGTGCAGTGGTAAAGTACTTCTTTAGCACACCGCAAAAGGATACCCCTACAATTAATCTAGCCAGTTGAAGATACTGATTCATCTGATAGTATTGTAGATAGCGTAGTAAAATATCCCACACAATGATTATTAATATAATTATATATACATGTATATAACATTATAAGTCACGCAGCAGATTATGTGCTGCTATTGGTTTAAATGATGTCATGATTTCAATTGTGTCTAGTTTAATGGGGCATGAGGCATAAAATTATTTCCTTAATATAACCTTGCATACTCTCAGGACAAAAAGAAGCATGAAATGCGTATATACCACCGCACCAGATTTAATACAGCAGAAACCTTTTTTAAATTTGGCATCAGAAGGCCAATCAAAATCTAAAACATCATATGTCCCCACTCTTCCTGACAACCTCTCAATCAACCAAGAACTTAATGAAATCCAATAGAGCAGTTCAACTTTATATCCCAAAAGAACGCAAATACCTTTAACTTAACAATGTTGTGAACATAAATACCTAGGATAACTTTACCATCCTTGGTTACAATTTGACTGATAACATCAAGCAATGTCGCAATGTTGATAACCAAACCATGAATTAGATAAAAGTTTGGACAGGTAAAACTGATATTTTCAGCTGTCAGTTACCAAAGCTTCTTTCATTACATGCTGACAGGAAATAAATACATTTATAAACCAATTAGAAGCTAATTTACACCCAGACAAAAATTGAGGAAGTATAGTCTTTATTGTCTGTAGCATAGAATTGCATAATCAACAGTAAACTAGCACAATAAAAATATTCTAGCCAATGGTATAATGTTATAAGGTCTGACAAAATGTTTCTTTCTGGATACCTGACCATCTCAAAGTTTCCAAAGATCCGAGACTTTCCATAAAGCCATTTCAAAACTGGTACAGTTATCTTTATTTTTCATCAGTTTTGTACATTTTCTTTGCTAAAACATTATGTAATTTTCGTTCATGAAACAATTTATTCCCAGGATTTCCGCTTTTTTTTACCTGTGCCTAATACACTGGTGCGACCTATACTGTATACGTCCTCAAATTGGCGGGGATAAAATTTGGTGTTTTTTTGGAAATTTAAATATTGGCGGGTGTCAAGAATTTGGCGATTTCTTAAAAATCCGCCAAAATAAAACCATCTATTGTCCGCTGCCGCTAAAATTAAACCAATGTAACCTATATTTTAATTTGCTTTTTACATCTTTAAATGTTCTTTGTTTGTAAACATGTTCGCACCTTCCATATACTTGTACAATGCCCTTGTCTTATTGTGATATACATCGTTAATAGTATCCCTTTGTTATAAAAATTGCAAACACCGTCGAAGATTAGCACCTTTTATTAACAAATGGTAATGGTTTGCTTGTTTGTCCATATCGCTTAGCTTTTTTGTTGATAACGACTATTTTTATATGCCATTTTATGTATATGTACAAAAGTATAACTTATTTGCATCTTTAACCACTGATTAATTATTTTAAGTTATTTTTTGGGTATTATTGGCGGTGTTATATATCTGCGGTGTGAATTATTGGCGGGGTTTTAAATTGGCTGAAACCTATCAACCGCCAAAATAGCGAACATTAAACCACCGCCAAAATTTCAACGTATATACAGTACATGAGTGATTACGGTACATATACCACCTCAGAGAATAAAAATGGGCAAATGACTGATATTTTAACTATTTGCAGGACTTTGGGGTTAAACAATGTACCATATATCTATGAAATGATACATTGGTTTGTAAGCTTTGACAGTTCATCTACTTGAGATGTACAAATTCCAAACAGTGGTTTTTCTTTTAAGATGGTCTAGATAGAACATAATATAAACTGTAAGTAATACTGAATACCTACCGGTATCTAAAAATAAGGGGTGGCCATTGCAAGGTGGTCTTAATAAAAAGGTGGTGAGTAAGTTAGGTGTAATAGTCTTCAAAATGAAGAGTAACACATATGAATGTAAGACTGTTAAAGTGTTGATGAAAGAAGGGAAAAATATAATTTCAACGTTTCATTACAATAACATTACAAAGCAAAATGAGAATTACCAAGGCCACATAACCAGACGTAAATGTGTACTTGTAAACATTACAAAAAACTTAGTTTATGAACTAAAATGGGGTAGTAAAGATGAGTAATTGTTTGAAATTATGACCTAAGTAGACTAAATACAAGTTGAACTGATCTTAACAATATGAAGAATGTTGGCACATATCCAAAGATAAAGGTAAGTTTAACAGTATGATATATATATATATATTGTATTTGTATAAACTGGCTGCAAGATAAATCCTGCCTGATAAGCCCAGTTGGTTGAGCATCTGACTAGCAAACAGGAGGTGGCGGGTTTGAGCCCCGCATCAGGTACATTGTTTTCCTCCTCCTATCACATAAGAATGTATCTAATTCTTATTTAGTCAGCTAAAAAAGCCCCGCCCCCTAACATTTCCATGAGCCTGCAGCTACACCAAGCCCTCAGGCACAGATAATGAGAGAAAAATCACACTACATGAATCAGAAGAGAAATCTAATAACATAATAACATAAATATTGGACATAAAGTCCAGACTCTTACATCTAGCCTCTGATTGGATAGTGCTGTTCACATCTTTAAAATTAACCAATGGCAAGACCTGTGTAAGACTGGTCAGTGTTGAATTCCAGAGTTACAAGAACATTGGCACAGGCAACAATTTCAAACAACTTCAAATCTTTTCATCAAAGAGTATGGAGAATAATAGTTCTTTGACTTAACTGTGATGGGATTGTAAATGTACTCTAATGAATAGCATAGCTAATTAATTAACTAAGATGTATTGCATTTGTAAAGTGCTCTTGAACATCTATTGAACAGATGAAAATAGCGCTATATAAGATGGTATATATATATACATAACTTATTAACTGGTTTTCCAGGACACATACCAGTACTATGCTGGTTTCCTGTAAGCGACTGCAAAGATCCGCAAGAATACTAGTAACCAGTACATGAGGACTTATTGGTTTAGACACTTGGTCTTCCACCACATCGTCACAGAAAACATGTGCAGTGTCTTACCCCTTCAATTAGAATTCATAAAACCATGATTTTTCTTGAAACATTCTTGCATACTTCATGAATGGTTCATGAATATTTCATGAAGTAGGAATAACTATATGACAGAGGTAGGGTTCAAACCCATAAATCTGAAGGTGACAGACCTAATATTCTCAAGACATTATAAAAACAGTTTTGTGCCTAATTAACAAAATTTAAATCGATAATCTTAGTTTCAAAACAAAAACAAACTCACTATTTCAGTGCAAGAACTAATGTAGATTTGTCAAAGAGACTTTAGATGTTGTAATTCAAAATATAATCATAACTTTCTGAAAATGGATTTTCATAAAAACAAAAAAACACCCTTCAGTACATACTCAATCAATAAAGGAAATAGACTCTTCATGAACAAGTTACATTAAGTGTTAAATTAATCAGTAGTACATGAGAAATTTGTAGAAACTTAAGTTGCAGTTAAAGTGTAGTACAATTAGAGTGAGAACTAATTGTCGGCAACAATGAGTTTTATCACTTATATTCAGGCATATGTTAGTGCACTATCGTTTAAATGCTTAACAATAGATTTTTAAGCATATAAATCACACGAAATATGACCTAGATATACTGAAATATTTATCATGCATTAAGAGTTTAATGTAAACACACACTGAATCAAAACTCAAACACAACAACCACATGAGATTGTCACATAATTAAAAGAATTTTACTTACAATAAAAATGGTCAAGGAAATAGCTTTTAATCCAAGTTAAATCTTTTTTTACTCATCAGCAATAACATCATAAATGTCCAGAGGGCGCTAGCATAGCAAGTCGCAAATCTTTCCAAAAATAGAATTAAAAAATTTCCGCCTATGACACTATTTATAGTTCTCAATTCCTACAAGTCATATTGGACAAGTAATACATGTCATAATTTAGGATACCTAGTTACTAAATAAGCTTTTTGTTTATTAATATTACAAATGTATAAACAAATGTATTCATCAAATACAAACACTATAGAAGTGTAAGTATATAGTTGCCCATAAACTGACCACCTGTGTACACCAACCATAACCTGGACCATTACTCCATAGACTGACCACCTGTGTACACCAACCATAACGTGGACCATTACGCCATAGACTGACCACCTGTGTACACCAACCATAACGTGGACCATTACTCCATAGACTGACCACTTGTGTACACCAACCATAACGTGGACCATTACTCCATAGACTGACCACCTGTGTACACCAACCATAACGTGGACAATTACTCCATAGACTGACTACCTGCGTAAACCAACCACAAGAGGGAATATTTCTACTTCATAGACTGACCACCTGCAAACACCAACCATAACGTGGACCATTACTCCATAGACTGACCACCTGTGTACACCAACCACAACATATACCCCTACTCCGTAGACTGACCACCTGTGTAAACCAACCATAACATGGACCATTACTCCATAGACTGACCACCTGTGTAAACCAACCATAATGTGGACCATTATTCCATAGACTGACCACCTGTGTAAACCAACCATAACGTGGACCATTACTCCATAGACTGATCACCTGTGTACACCAACCACAACGTGGACCATTACTCCATAGACTGACCACCTGTGTACACCAACCATAATGTGGACCATTACTCCATAGACTGACCACCTGCGTAAACAAACCACAAGAGGGAATATTTCTACTCCATAGACTGTCCACCTGTGTACACCAACCATAACGTAGACCATTATTCAATAGACTGACTACCTGCGTAAACAAACCACAAGAGGGAATATTTCTACTTCATAGACTTACCACCAGTGTACACCAACCATAACGTGGACCATTATTCCATAGACTGACCACCTGCGTAAACCAACCACAAGAGGGAATATTTCTACTCCATAGACTGACCACCTGTGTACACCAACCATAACGTGGACCATTACTCCATAGACTGACCACCTGTGTACACCAACCATAACGTGGACCATTACTCCATAGACTGACCACTTGTGTACACCAACCATAACGTGGACCATTATTCCATAGACTGACCACCTGTGTACACCAACCATAACGTTGACCATTACCCCATAGACTGACCACCTGTGTACACCAACCATAACGTGGACCATTATTCCATAGACTGACCACCTGCGTAAACCAACCACAAGAGGGAATATTTCTACTTCATAGACTGACCACCTGTGTACACCAACCATAACGTGGACCATTATTCCATAGACTGACCACCTGTGTACACCAACCATAACGTGGACCATTATTCCATAGACTGACCACCTGTGTAAACCAACCACAAGAGGGAATATTTCTACTCAATAGACTGACCACCTGTGTACACCAACCATAACGTGGACCATTACTCCATAGACTGACCACCTGCGTAAACCAACCATAACGTGGACCATTACTCCATAGACTGACCACCTGTGTACACCAACCATAACGTGGACCATTACTCAATAGACTGACCACCAATTGAAATCATGACATCATTTAAACCAATAGCAGCACATAATCTGCTGCGTGACTTATAATGTTATATACATGTATATATAATTATATTAATAATCATTGTGTGGGATATTTTACTACGCTATCTACAATACTATCAGATGAATCAGTATCTTCAACTGGACCATTATTCCATAGACTGACCACCTGCGTAAACCAACCACAAGAGGGAATATTTCTACTTCATAGACTGACCACCTGTGTACACCAACCATAACGTGGACCATTATTCCATAGACTGACCACCTGTGTAAACCAACCACAAGAGGGAATATTTCTACTCAATAGACTGACCACCTGTGTACACCAACCATAGCGTGGACCATTACTCCATAGACTGACCACCTGCGTAAACCAACCATAACGTGGACCATTACTCCATAGACTGACCACCTGTGTACACCAACCATAACGTGGACCATTACTCAATAGACTGACCACCAGTGTACACCAACCATAACGTGGACCATTATTCAATAGACTGACCACCTGTGTACACCAACCATAACGTGGACCATCATTCCATAGACTGACCACCTGTGTACACCAACCATAACGTGGACCATTATTCCATAGACTGACCACCTGTGTAAACCAACCACAAGAGGGAATATTTCTACTCCATAGACTGACCACCTGTGTACACCAACCATAACGTGGACCATTACTCCATAGACTGACCACCTGTGTAAACCAACCATAACGTGGACCATTACTCCATAGACTGACCACCTGCATAAACCAACCACAAGAGGAAATATTTCTACTTCATAGACTGACCACCTGTGTACACCAACCATAACGTGGACCATTACGCCATAGACTGACCACCTGTGTACACCAACCATAACGTGGACCATTATTCAATAGACTGACCACCTGTGTACACCAACCATAACGTGGACCATTATTCCATAGACTGACCACCTGTGTACACCAACCATAACGTGGACCATTACTCCATAGACTGACCACCTGTGTACACCAACCATAACGTGGACCATTATTCCATAGACTGACCACCTGTGTACACCAACCATAACGTGGACCATTATTCCATAGACTGACCACCTGCTTAAACCAACCACAAGAGGGAATATTTCTACCTCATAGACTGACCACCTGTGTACACCAACCATAATGTGGACCATTACTCCATAGACTGACCACCTGTGTAAACCAACCATAACGTGGAACATTATTCCATAGACTGACCACCTGTGTACACCAACCATAACATGGACCATTACTCCATAGACTGATCACCTGTGTAAACCAACCATAACGTTGACCATTACCCCATAGACTGACCACCTGTGTACAGCAACCATAACGTGGACCATTACGCCATAGACTGACCACCTGCGTAAACCATCCACAAGAGGGAATATTTCTACTTCATAGACTGACCACCTGTGTACACCAACCATAACGTGGACCATTACTCCATAGACTGACCACCTGTGTACACCAACCATAACGTGGACCATTACTCCATAGACTGACCACCTGTGTACACCAACCATAACGTGGACCATTACTCCATAGACTGACCACCTGTGTACACAAACCATAACATGCAGCATTACTCAGTAGACTGACCACCTGGGTACATCAACCATAAGGTGGACCATTACTCCATAGACTGACCACCTGTGTACACAAACCATAACATGCAGCATTACTCAGTAGACTGACCATCTGTGTACACCAACCATAACGTGGACCATTACTCCATAGACTGACCACCTGTGTACACCAACCATAACATGGACCATTACTCCACAGACTGACCACCTGTGTACACCAACCACAACATTGACCACTACTCCATAAACTGACCACCTGCGTAGACCAACCTAAATATGGACTTTTTCTAGCAAGAAGTGATTGTCTAAGCAAGAAACTGAAAGAACGAGTGATGACTCAGACTGACTAAATCTTTCAGTTGACATTTTTCAGTCAGACCATTTAAAACCTATATATGATACTACAAGTTACCCATATGTTATGCCAAGTTTATCATGAAATGTGCAAGCACAACAAAAATTCAGTATAGTACATGACATTCTTTGAAGATATTGGAAATCAATTATGATTTCCATGAAATAACTAACCTGCTTACCTACTTATCAAGGTGAACAAAGACAGTCTCCAACTATCAAAACACTCCTTAAAATTCTTTCTTTCAATTGCAAATGACAGGCATGATCGACCCAGAGGTAAATGACTACATTTTGTATATTAATGATTTTAAGAACATGAAACTGTGTACAGATGTTTATTTACTGAAAATTAATATCTATCAATAAACACTGCAGACAGTATTTAACTGCATTTAAATTTAACACCATGGTTTAAATACAGTAAAACACCGACTATTCAAATGTCGTTGGGCCCTGAAAAATAATTCGGATAATCCATGGTTTCGGTAGGGATATAAATGGCCGGTTCACCAATATCACTCTCCCATCTCTATGTAGCAGCGCTGAAATAACCATACCTGTCAAATGTGCCCTTAAACAACAGACAAATAAACTACAGTAATTTAAATGTAACTCGGCACCTGGAACATACGTGGTCAGTAGTTATAATTTCTTACTAGTACTGGTAATCACAAGCCTCTCACTACTGAGAGTTCGAGTCCCACCCGAGAGTTCGAGTCCCGCCCGAGAGTTTGAGTCCCGCCCGAGAGTTCGAGTCCCGCCCGAGACCAGACAAAATTTACACAACATGAAATTGTCCAGCAAGCTTATAATAGATCAGTGGTTTTACCAAGGTGTAGACCTATCTATGGACTATCTTCATTGTTGAAACAGGAATTGCCAAACAGACCTGACTGATGGTGCAATGCTAGACCATAGAGAGTAACTGGTTACTATTTCATGAATAGTTTAAAGTTCTTAAGATTCTAAAACACACAAACAAGGTTCACTATACATGTACTTTAATTACGGTTTTGAATAATTGCATACACATGTAGTAAAAAAAGAACAGCTTTAATATGTAAATTAGGTGATTCTACCATGATGTATGCCTGGGTCTTCCTCAATAGTAGAAAAGTTGCCTAATGAACCAGGTAGTTGCATGGTGTAATATTTAACCCAGGAAAAGATTTCAACATTAAAATTATGTATCAGGGCCAGCTTTTAACACAAAGAAAATTTATTTATCCATACTCAAAGTTCACTTGTCCATATTTTTTTTACAATTTTACCTTTCAGTGATATATGAATAAAAGAGGAACTATAGTGCAACTTCTGTAAAGCAACATCCTGTGGGAGCTGCAAATATTGGCATTGTTTAGAGGTTGTTGCTCTACAGAGGTTAAATTTACAGTAAACATATCAACTTAGGGAAATTTTGAAGGTGTTGTTATAGAGAGGTTGTTGCGCTTGCAATTTAAGTTTGCGAGTTAACAGAAAAAACACAATTTTATTTTTTTACTTGCATTTTGCGAGTTTGCAAGTTTTTAATTTGAGCTTTACTGTAAATTCTGTTTAAAATCGTGAATACCTTTTTATTGTTAAGGAAACTGGAATTTCTGTAAAAAAGCTTACCAAAGCCACAAAGTTCCTTTCATTTATCCACAAGCAACTATCAAATATGCATAAGTTTACTGTCCAGATTAAAAAGTTCAGAATTTACACACAATCTTAGAAGTATTTCAGCAAAATGCCTACAGCCAGTTAACTTGACCAGTTCCCTGGATCTGGTCTAGTACTAACCATGTTCTCCGTAAGAGACTACACACTTCTTCAACAAATGATCAGCTATGGAGAATAACTGACCTTAGATATAATGTCTTTAACCAAACAGGCACTGAGAACATGTGTTGCATCCAGGGTTCAAACTCACAAACTTACAGTCATGGTCTGTAAATTGAGCCAACAGAGATTAGCACTTGGGCATACATAAAACTGAGTGCCTTAGAACAGTAACAAATACACTTTAAGATGATAACAATACCTTTGTGTCCTTTGATTTATAAACATGTAAATACAGCTATTTTAAGCTTAAAATGTTTATTGCAGGGTTTATAAGGCAGTTTAAAAAATCCCCTGGAATTTCCTTTTTTCCTCAAAATGACGCGAAATTCCCCTACCTGAGGGTCCTGGGCTCCTTCCCCTAAAGGGCAGCTAGGGCCCTGTGAATACCAAACTTTCTCTAATACCGGTAAATGCCCTCCCTGAAATAAAACATTTCCTCAAATAATGCCATCCCTAAATCAATGCCTCTCCTATTTATATGCCCCAGCCCTTAATAAATGCCTCATCCCTAAATGAATACCACCCTCCAATGCCCTCTACTGAGTGTTTTTTCTTCAACACATTAAGTTTAGACCGAATCACTTGTTGAAAGAACAACATTCATAACAAAATGGATTATATGATAATACATAACAGAGTTTAGTAGATAGGGGTGGTCCAGTGGCAACAAGCTTGACTACTAAATGAAAGGTCATGGGTTAGATTCTCGGCACCACATATCGAATTTCTCAGAATTCTTTTTCAGTGTCCCCATCCCAACCACCGAGCCACATACTCAAGTCACAAGAAAATCCAAAGAAAAAAGGGCGAGGAGTGTATTCTGTGCTTTACACCCAACACGATAAAGAAACAGGAAAAACTATTTGCCCCTTTTCAAGAGTCATATTATGAGGCAGACAGTTCACCTAACCATCATCCCTGTGATGAACCAGTACTAGACTCCCATCCTCAGTAAGCAACTGCCTACTTTCTCACATTAAGAGGTATGATCAGTAGTGGGGCTCGAACCCACAACCCTCTATCAGTGAGAGGTTATAGTGATTTGAAGTCAGTGACCTTAACCACTTGACCACAGAGGCGGGTTCATATCTTATCTCCCCACTCTCTGGGGCAGCTCAGAAATGACCATAGCTGTAAACTTGGCTGTTTAGCAATAGATAAATAAATAAGTTTTAAAGTAGACAAAAAGTTTTCAAGTTGGGCAAAGAGGCAGTAAACATGAAGAATAGTTTCACCTGTATTATTATCTATTCTTTTGTTCCATCCAACAAAACTTCACATCAATTATCAAAAATCACCTGAATTAGTCCAGAAATCAACTAGACAAAAGTTTTTCTCATTCACAAGTATAATTCAAAATTGAAAACATCATAATTCAAAACTAAATGTTGCAATCTTAAAGCTATAATGTGTGTGGGAAATTTGTTAACACATTGACACCCAGTGTTCAAATTTCATACAAAATGGTTATAGGAGGATTGTACTTCCCTAAAATATTGAGAAAATCCCAGACAGGACTGTGATTAAAACATTACTATATATGTCTAAATGTAAGGCCATCATTAAAAAGTTATTGTTTGGGTTAATGCTACCTACTCACCAAAAGGGGTCCTACCCAACTATTTGTTTGGCCTTCCTCAATAAAAAATAGCATTCTGACATATATTTTTAGTTCAATATACCGGGTAAGAAATAAATTGTCAAAATAAAAATATTTCCTACTTGCAAGTACTGCCTTACTTAAAGTTCTCTAGGCAGGGTTACCGCAAAGAAACATTTATTTAGGATGGCCCTAAGCACTTGCATTCAGTGTGGAATGTTGTACTTTTGTTATAATGGCCAAGTACGAATGGAGAGAAAATACAAAACATCTTACATCCTTATGCAGAATAGTTAAAGAAAAAGATAAAAATCAGTAAGATAGATAATTATGTTGATTCTGTCCCTGACTGAAATTATTCAGACATCCACATGATAAGTTGCAAGTTGCTGACTCATTTGAAATCCATTAATAATAGTTTCAGAAAATACTTTACTCATTCAGTGCACTTGAAATTAAACTAAAAAAATCACTAAGTGTCATTCAGTACATTTCATTTTTTAACCAATTGAAATCTCTACGAATCATAAGACACAAGGCATTAAAAGGTCATTAAGTACATAGAAATATGAACTCCTAGCACAATATCACATAGGGACGATATATTAGTATTTTGTGACAATTAATAGACAGAAAGAATTTTACTGATGCACAATAATTTATGCAAATACAGTATATAAAAAGTTGATACAAATACAATTCAAAATTGAAAACATCATAATTAAAAACTAAATATTGCCCAGAACTCAGAGTAGGAATAACTATTGAGTATATGACAGGGGCAATCAATCCAAATAAAGCCAACTAGACGTTTCTAAGTCTAAGCCTAATTTGTTCAGACAGATATTTTCATGTTTATATGAACTGCCTGTATACTTGTCCTCTGTGAAAAAGATGCTTTAATGGTTTCATTATGCTGAATAAATAAACAAGAGGGCCAAGATGGCCCTATATCGCTCACATGACAATCACTGTTCACTGATTAAAACATTGCTTTAAACCGGTGACCTAGTTTTTGACCCCAGATGACCCATGTTAGAACTTGTCCTACATATAAATAAGACAAACATTCGACAAAATATGGTGAAAAGTCAATCAAAACCATAAAAACTACAGCATAGATAAGGTTTTCATAAGATGTGACCTCGTGACCTAGTTTTTGACCCCAGATGACCTATGTTCGAATTTGTCTAACATATCAAGACAAACATTCTGACAAGGTTTGGTGAAGATACAATCAAAATTTGACATCTACAGAGTTAATAAGGTTTTCCTAAGATATGTCCACATTTGAACTTGTCCTTAATATCATTAAGACAAACAATCTGACAAGGTTTGGCCAAGATCCAATTAAAACCATGACATTTAGAGCTTTTACAAGATTTTTGCCTAGGATTTGACCTGGTGACCCAGTTTTTGACCCCGCCTGACCCATGTTCAACCTTGATCCACATTTTATTGAGGAAAACATTCTGACAAGGTTTGGTGAAGATCCAATCAAAACTGTGACATATACAGTATTAACAAGGTTTTTCTAAGATTTGACCTGGTGACCTATTTATTGACCCCAGATGAACCATATTTGTACTTGACCGTTATATCATTAAAACAAACAATTTGACAAAGTTCGGTGAAGATCCATTTATAAATGTGAAATCTATATTGTTCACATGGTTTTTCATAAGATTGACCTAGCAACCTAGTTTTTGACCCTAGATGACCCATGTTCAAAATCGTCCAAGATATTATAAAGACAAACATTCTGACAAGGTCTCATGATGATCCAATCAAAACCGACTTCTAGAGTGTTCACAAGGTTTTCCAGCAATTTGCCCTAGTGACCTAATTTTACTACGGAAATGACCCATTATCAAACTTGACCTACATATTATTGAAATAAACCTTCTGAAAAAGTTTCATGAAGATCCAATCAAAACAGTGATTTCTAAAGTGTTCACAAGGTTTTCCCTTATTTGGCCCTGGTGACCTAGTTTTTGACCCCAAATGGCCCAATATCGAACTCGTCCGAAATTTTGTCGATATTAACGTTCTGACCCAGTTTTGATCAAATTGGGCTAAAAATGTTGCCCATAGTGTGTCCACAACATAAAGTTTGACGACGACGTACGGAGACTGATCCTAAAAGCTCATCCTGACACTATTTTTAAGATATGCACTATATACATGTATGAACGGACCTTTCATACCAATATTTTTTTTTATTGTTTTGTATTATTCTTGTACTGTTCATGACTTATATTTCTCACTATTTTTACTACATGTATTTACTATTTGTATTGTTCACAATCTTTTTAAAAAATTATTAAGAAAACACAACATCTTATACAATATTACATCTAACACTATTGTTTACTCTCTTAATATATAACAGGGCCCATGATAAATTTTTTGTGGGGGTATTACAAATTTTTAAAGGGTAATGACAATCATGGGAACCACTCTGAAGGGTATTCACTTATAAGCACAAACATACACGAAAGCATTACCTTTTAAATGTACTTTGTTGTATTGTGTTCTTCTATATTTAATGCGTACATTATCTTCATGAATGTTTTGCATCAAGTGAAGAATGTACATGTAGCTTATATGCAATACTTTTGCCTTATTTGATATGTTCAATTAAATCACTAGTCACTGATAGTACATTTAAATCTGATAATTACGCACTTTGAGTAAAACAGGTACCTGGGATTTTAAGTGCATATTGGTACGCTTTAGAAATAATTTCTATGTGTATTTCGGAAAAACTAATGTGTATTTACGCAATTACGCCCTTTATCTGAAGCCCTAATATAATGTACTTTTAGTTACTAATATAAATGCAAAACATATTTTCAACAAACAAAATTAATGATCAAAGACACTTCAGGAGAATTCTCTAAATAGCTAGCTATGTAGTACAATAAAGTACATTAAAGCATAGAATTTCATTTACTGCACACCAGCTTAAAATATACTGGGACATTACGGGGGATTTTTATGACATAATACGAAAATATGCTTCATATCTAAAATAAATACTGGTATTTAAAAATCTGTGTCAGATTATACTTCATGTTCAGGTTTATGATACATGAAGCTAGATCGAGGGGTACGTGATAAGTGGCATAGTGGTAATGTGCTTAACTACTGAACAAAAGATTGCAGGTTATAATTTTGTATCTAAATGTATAGGTGCGGTCCACTGTCAAGGCAGACCAAAGCTTTCATGGGACAAACTCGTAAAGCGTGACCGTGTAGCCCGGCATGAAGAGGAAGACTTTGCTTTCGACAGACAGACAGGAAGGCCACACCCTCATCATGAGGATTAATCCATGGCCTGTAGAATCAAAACTGGTTGATGATGTGATGATGGGTACGTTACCATCCTCCCCCAAGACCCCAATACCCCGAGACATTGATAAAAGCTCAAATCTCAACTCGGTATAACATATCCAAACCGAAGTAGCTCTGACCTATTAGTCAAAATTATGATAACTACAACGTGACTTCACCAAACCAAAGATACACCAGGTTTTGAACAAAAGCTACAACTCATTCATTTTTAACACAACAAGCAATTAACACAACTAGCGAATCAAAATAACCACCACAGATGTAGCTACTAATGGTTACATATGTACACTTTTAGCCATGACATGTATTTAAAATGAGAACAACTAAATTGAAATGCATTAAAACTGTTAGTTGGCAGAGTCGTTACCGACATTTACTTGTTCAAATTTCAATACTTAACTATCAATCATTCCGACAATAGAATGTGTAAATATGTTGCAGTAATTATCACTTTAGAACAAATGTCACGACTTCCAAGCAGTGATTTTGGTGAATACTCCCAAAGAAGTCAGTGGGAAGCATTTTTCCGTGCTGGAAATTGCTCAAGAACATCAATTTCTCTTCAAGTTCAATTTCTCTGACCAAGAAGCATGCCCGCTGACAACCAACTACTTTTTTCCTTTTTTGCTAGGATCAGGCAAACGGACCCTTTCCAATAGCATTTAGGCTAATTATTATAAATTTCCCCAAATCTGAATTCCAAATGAACTAAAATTAAAAAAGAATTTCAAAATCAGACAAAAAATGTATTTTGTAAAGCAGGCGTCACACTGTCCTGAAGTAGACACCAGATGGACACACGATTAAGGAAATGTTCAAATTCGGGTGTGATCGTGATAACATCGGGCCATTCGTGAGGGCATCTTAAGCCATCGTATGACCGCCGGTTGAGTTTCTCAAGCTTCGGCACCAACTTCGTGAGCGGTGACAAAATCTTTGGCATGCCAAAAAATTGCCGAAGGTCCACGTGAAGTATCATGTTCGTGTTGAATTCGTGTGTTCATGTTGCCCTTCGTATTGCCATCGTGAGGGCATCTTGTTTAATCGTGTCATCATCGTATTTTCTTCGTGTAATCATTGGTGCCATCGGACATTTTTGCCATACGAAGACAATACGAACGAAACAAGAAGCCGTCCGATTGTCTTAAGAAGGCAACACGACTACGTGAAGCCCTCTCAATGCCGTCGTGTAGCCATCGTATTATAGTACGATGACATCGAGATGGAACCACGGTGACGACGAAGACAGCCGAATTTGAGTTGCTCAAGCGTTTCACAAGTGTTATAGTAACGAGAATATATAAAAGGCCGGTCATAGAGCACCTTCCTCAGTCAGTCCTGAGCAACTCTACAAAACAGTGGCATGTGTTACTCTCCAAGCTTCAATCACATTTATCCATAATTCACTTCCTGCAGAATGGCATACTTTGATGATGAGACAACCTTTTGATATATACCTTAGAAAACATGATGAACAACTCTGACAGGCCCAGTACCTCCTCTTAAGGAAACTTTTCTTATTTCTTTTTGTCATTTCTTGCTATTAGCCTTCCTCATGTGATAGGGTTATTTTATTATGTTATTATTACTAATTTATTAGTAAATCTTATCTACATAGTGAAAATCAAGGTAACTTTTGCATTGTGATCTACATACCATTTATTATTGACAGTTATTGTTTGATTAAATTTTATTTCAGAATCCCTGGATTAAACCCACGTAATACATCAATGGGTTCTTCGTAAACATTTAAAGGGTGACATTCGTATTAGATAATGTACTTATTTTAGGGTAGGTCGTATAGAAGAGAAGAACACATGGCACAGAAAGTCTCTCCCTCCCGGTTTCAACCTGTCTATCACCCTACAACATATGAAGTATGTGAAGCCGAGTTTTCTGCTGATGTGATCCAGTGTCCTACTACAACTGAAATATTGACCGCCATTGCTGAGTAGTTTGAGAAGAGATGACAATTTCCACACTGCTGTGGTGCTCTGGATGGCTCATGTGGTGGTCACCTGTCCTTGGAACAGTGGGTCTGTCTACATACACTACAAAGGCTTCTTCTCATTGTCCTCATGGCCCTGTTTGACGCAGAATACAAGTGTCTTTGCATTGATTTTATGCCCCTCTCTTTGGTTGGAGGCTCAGTGAAGTCTACTCAGTTGCCTCTGCTTTCCTCTTCTGAACTCCTACCCCTGTTTCTCTATGCCTTGGGTGGCATATTAATTAAATTGACTTTAATTTGAATAAAGTAAATTTGTAACTTATACCATCGGGAGGTCACATGACGCCTTCGTGACCTTGTTTGAAGGCATCTTACTCTCAATACGACGTCGTGTATCCATCGTGTAACCTTCGGGTAAACATCTAAATAAAAATTCACATCTTCGTTCTGCCTTCGTGTGTCCTTCGGGTGCCATCGTGTGATCTTCGTAACGCATCGTACTTGATTCGGCTGTTGATTTGGCTATTGACTAGGATCGAGGCCAATTTCGCGCGAAGTTCAAAATTCCACATTCGTGTGGACATCTGCTGTCAACTTCGGGACAGTGTGACGCCAGCATAAGGATCATGATTTGATTTTAGGGATAGTGAATTTCCTCATCCGGGTAACTTTTCAATGGGTAAGATGAAATTAGGTTGTAACTTATCATTTAAATCATTTTACACTGTCATCAATACCATTTGTTTTAAACAAAGTTTGCTATGTCTGTACTTCAAAATTTTGCACAGGAACAGACGCTAGGTAGCGTCATTAAGCTTCATTTACGATATATTTTGTAAATACTGCGATATTAGCGATACCGCAGTATTATCAGAAACGTCTATATCCTGGTTAATAAATTATACGTATTACCGCGAGTCTTAATGCTTTATTAAGCTTAAAATTCATGACAGTACTAGTATGCAATCATGAAACCATTTAAGGCCTAACTTAAAAATATGTTTGTTTGCCCTTTACCGATCCTGAATTTTAGAAGAGGGTCGGTAGGTAGTAAAAATATTTTATTTTATTTCTACATTTGACCTTTACCGAGCATCTAGATGCATTCTATATTCATTTTATGTATTCTGCTACCATACAACCATTTATTGTGTGCTTTAATCAACCATAAACATGTACACAGTGCCTTAACACTCATTATTGTTTTCCTTCATTTCTTCAAATGATACCTACTTTAAATGTTTATCGAAAGCACTGAGTGTATACATGTGTATTTTCCCAAGTACAAATGTATAAAAATAAAGTTCTCCCAGATTTGGCAATAAAATTTTTTGAGTCGGCATTATTTTTTCAGGTCGGTCGGTAAAGGGCAAACAAACTTTATTTTAATTTAAGCCTAATTCACATAAACAAGTCTTCTTCATGTCTAAAAACATAAAAATGCTTGCAATAACAATAAAATCATACATCAACTATTCACATTTCTTGACACACTGACAGCCATATTGATTTTGCTAGATAAGAAATCAGGCAGGAAATTCCTGCGACAGTACTAAACTCCAACAAATGTGCTGACCAGCTATCATTTGCAGAAATATTTTTTTAAGACCTAAAATGGATTAAAATGCGATACAATTACATTGAAGTATTAATTTGAATTGAATTCACATAACTGATAAAGATAACTTAATTGACTATAAAAAATGACATAAATCATTGTTGAAAATGTTTGACAGTCGCGGTATGTAATTTAAACAATTGTTAGGCGGACATGGAAGTGGCGGCGACACAGATGTGCCAGTTATTATTATTATACAGGCACTCATGGTAGAATGTATATCGTGGTAATAAGTATATAGTACGGTTCGGGTGATTTGTCCGATTTTCGCGAATCGCCGCGGAATTAAAATCGCGCTAAGCCACATGTAGATCAGTTCAACATGATTTGAATTTTGGCCATCGCTTTCAGAGCGACGATGATCGACGGTGACGGTCACCACTGAAGGGCAATAATTTGCGGTGGATTGTGGCGATGATCGCTCAACCCGATGATACGCGATTTCGCCTCTTTAGTTTACTCAAAACTTAAAATTTCTTGTCAATAACAGTGATATTCACACATTATTTAACTGCGCTTTTGTGAACAAATTGTTACCTGATATGTGTGAAAAAGTAGCGTTGACATAAATTATAATCAATGAGTGTTGAGAACTTAATAGTAGTTGATGAGCTTTAATTAATCTGTCAGCTTTCGTATATTATTGCGCGAAATAATATTACATGTAAACAGCGGACTGGTTTTATTGATTAGAGCACCGAGCTACATAGGTAAAATGAGAGACTGCGACTCGGTCTAAATAATGATTCTCGCCCTGGTACTCGATATATAAAACACTAAAAATAGATATATGAATCTCGCCCTGTACATAACGTTGCATATGTAAAACATGGCTACACAGTTTACAAATTCGCTTAGCAATTTGCCGGTTTTTCTACATATTTACTTCAAGAATAGGATTTCCTACTTGACAAAATTTAATCAGATGCCTGGATTTCTGTCGGTCTTGGCCGCCGGATTTAGTAAGTGTTAAATCCTGAATTATCTTACCATGTGACTGTTTTCGGAAAATGAACGGTCAACAGAAAGCGAAAGTAGAAGAAAGATTCACAATAAAGATCATTTTAGCTACTTGAGAGTCGGGTTTAGACGTTCGCAAATCACCGTGATCCTTAGCGATCAAAGATTACCGTCTGATAAAAAGTCTTAAAACGCGGTGAATAGCGACATTGCGGTGATTCGCGTTTTTTTCAAAATCGATTGCTGCTACGGGTGATAAATTGCCAATTACGAACGCGGGGGAAACGCAAAAATCGGACAAATCACCCGAACCGTACTGTACAAGGGATACTACTTCTAGCTGACTTATTTGTGATTTTTCACCAATATCTCTGCTTGGATGTAATCAAGAGTACAAAGAATTGTCACAATTAGACAAAGATGTGAAAGTTTTAATCAATCAGATCCTGGCAGACATATACCGGAAACACTTTTGTCCATCTGTGGAATAAATTAATGTGGCCATCCGTGAAAACTTTTAGTAGAACTTAATCTGGGTCAGGTGTAAAACGCGGACCCACCGACCTGATCTAATACGGAATGATATATCGGAATGAATCTTCTATTTTATTTACTGATATCAGAGAGGTATAATACGTCTGTGCTGATATAATATAAACACTCTGGTATATTGTAATATTTAGCAGGTTCTTGCGGCCATCTTGGTTGGTAAATTCAACAAGCATTGATAGAAGATATTTATATTTTTGTTCTGATAATTCTAAATATAGGATATTCATATGTGACATTTTCTTAAAACTGATGTGCTTATAAGGCCTTAATAACTTCATGATTAAGATATCTTCTATAAATTGAGTTACAAAATTTAATAACCAATTCTATTAAGGTGAATCGTCACAGCACAAATTTGTGAAAAAATAGCCTATCTATCTATCTATCTATCTGTTCATACTGCATCACACCCTTTGGAGTATTTTATGCAGGTGCGCGTCAGTGCTAGAAATATTTTAAAAGAAGAAATGTACAGGAGAATTAAGTATATACATGATGTATGTGTGAGAATGGAAACAAAGCTGATAGTGTTAATAAAAGATGAAATGTACAGCTAAAAGATTAAAAACAGCCTAGCCACTCAGAAACTATGGCACAGTTTAGTTACCCTTTGTCTAAACTGGTCCAGGGTTGGTGCCTGTGCAATGTCAGCTGGCAAAGAATTCCAAAGTATGATGGTAGCTGGATAAAAGGAGAACTTATAGTAGTCGCATGGAGTTTGGATCTGTGTGAAGGAAAAGAGGTGCATGTGTCTAGTAAGCCGGTTAGGTGGTAGGACATAAGAAGGCATTGGTACAGCAACCAGTCCATGAACAATTTTGTAAAACATCAGTAGTCTGGTATCAGATCTTCTGTATCCAAGGGAACGCCACTTTAACTGTTCTAGCATGTTTGTGACACTGTTATAGGGGGAATAATCATGTGTAACCCATCGAGCAGCTCTACGCTGTACCATCTCGATTTTGTTTATGTTATGTTGCGTGTGAGGACTCCACACTGAGCTACAGTACTCAAGTTGTGGTCTGACTAGGGTTTTGTAAGCGAACTCCCTGATGTTTTGTTGCTTGGTGGGGATGTTGCGCTTAATAAAGTTGAGTGTTCTGCTAGCTGTTGTGGTAACCTGGTTGATATGTTTGTTCCAATTGAGGTTTGAAGAGATGTTAACACCAAGGTATTTTGCATCTCTTACTGTTGCTAGTGTTTGGCCATGTAGGCTGTAAGTGGATTTGTAGGGGTGTTTTGACCTAGTGATGTTTATTGTTGTACATTTGGATGGGTTGAATTCCATGTCCCATTTGTGTTCCCACTGTTGTAACCTATCTAAGTCCTCTTGTAAAACATGTTGCTGTGAACTGCTGTTGACTGTGATATATACCGCAGTGTCATCAGCGAATAACCTAACCTGTGAAACTATGTTTTCAGGCAGGTCATTTATATATAACAGGAAAAGGAGTGGGCCGAGGACAGAGCCCTGTGGAACACCTGATGTAACAGGTACCTCGTCTGATTTGTCACCATTGACTAAGACAGACTGAAGGCGACCTATAAGAAATGATTTGACCCATTGCAATGTGTTGTCAGGGATGCCATGTTGATGTAATTTATATAGTAACTTTAGGTGGTTGACCTTGTCAAATGCCTTTGAGAAGTCCAGGAGTATTAAATCTGTTTGGTGACCTTGGATTAAATTTCTGGACAGGTCCTCAACAAGCCCTAGTAACTGTGTTTCGCATGACCTTTTTGACCTGAAACCATGTTGGAGGTGAAATAAGATGTTATTGACCTGGAAGTGTTTTGTGATATTTGATGCGACAATGTGTTCCATCACTTTGCAAAGAATACATGTCAGGGAAATGGGTCGGTAATTTGCAGGGTTGCTTTTGTCTCCTTTTTTGAATAGGGGTGTGACGTTCGCCTTGGACCAGTCGGAGGGAATTTTGCCTGTATTTAAAGATTTCTGAAAAAGTTTGGTGACCAATGGGGCAATTTGTACACTAAGGTGTTTTAGGATAACAGGTTTTAGCCACCTGACATTTTTGCTATGCATCCTAAAAAGTGGCGTTGTTCAATAATTACTGAAAGTACATAACTGAAATGAGTTTTTATCAATAGCTAATGATTCAATGTACATTTCTGCATCAGTAAAATAATATTTGATGATTAACAAGTATCTATAATTCTCACCTGAACTTATGCTAATTCCATTAGCCAAAATAATGTATCATAATATCAAAATTAATTTAACCTACAATGTCCAACAATAACTTCAACATGTCATTGAGGGTTTCCATATTTCAAATTTTCACTTTTAAATGTTCTTCCATGTTTATTTTCAATTCTAAACACAGTCCTAATATGATACATTATTTTGGCTAATGGAATTAGCATAAGTTCAGGTGAGAATTATAGATACTTGTTAATCATCAAATATTATTTTACTGGTGCAGAAATGTACATTGAATCATTAGCTATTGATAAAAACTCATTTCAGTTATGTACTTTCAGTAATTATTGAACAACGCCACATTTTAGGATGCATAGCAAAAATGTCAAGTGGCGATTTTTTCACAAATTTGTGCTTTGACGATTCACCTTAAGCACATAAGAAATTTGCCAACCAAGATGGCCGCCAAGGGAGGTAAATATTGTAGATATGGAAACTATGTATTAAGGAACCAAACTGTATCTGGAGAGTGGAGATAACTTAGCCAGCTAAAATAGTGCATCTTGACTTAAGTTAGTGTAGTTCTGGGTCCCATAACTAAATTGGTCTTTTTTATTTCGTCTTGTTGACCATTTTAGTTATGGAATTGTCCTCTTACAAAGTCAACAGCTTAAGACGCTTGTTCATGCGTCTATTGAATCAGATCAATTTACATGCTTTCCGGAATGCTACGGACTTAATCCAAAGCATTTACGAGGAAAATTTTGAAATTATGGGTAGTATGAAACATCGGCAAAATATTTGATAACTTTCGTCTGTTGAAGGTATATTTTTGGTCATATTGATAGATTATACTATATTTCATCCAATTGTACACAAGTTTTACGGAAATTTGTGCGTTAAATAGGAAAACGAACGCGACTCAGATTGAGTCGTTTACCTGTTAGCTTTTAAAGAACAAGTGGCTTTGACGATGAACTGCAATGCAAACGTATCATCGTCAAAGCCCCTTCGACTAAAGTTAGTGATGAGTCATTGCAAAATATAACTTGAATTCGCAACAAATGTAGACAGGTATAAAAGAAAATTCACGAACGTTCTAATTACATAACAATCAAATTTATAACGTCATACCTTGAAAATGATTGTCATCACGTATATATCAGATGCAAGGTAGAATATGCTGTCGTAAATAAGAAATTGCAAGAGTTTTTCAGCACAATATTATTCTTTCTCGATTGTTGTTATATGCGAGTCTTGAAGAACAATATTCTCTTATCTTCGAAATTGTCAGTTTGATGCATTTTCCGTCGAGGATGTTTGTAAAGTATTACAATTGTTTGCTTTGGTATGTTGTAAAACAAATTCTGATCTTTCTGATATGTGAATATCAGGTAATTATTACTTAGTAGCGGAGTTCTGCGGTACTGTTCGATTAACAAATTCGCTTAGCGAGTTTGACTGACGTCATTTCCGGATGATTTAAGAACAACAACAACAATAAAATTTTGACAGCGAAGTTTGGCAGATTGTAAACACCGTTACAAAATGACGATCTCCTGGCAACATGTATTATTTGTATTCGTTGTTTTCATTAGTATAGTTTCAAAAGTAAGCATCGATTTCTTAATTTTTTACATAGATTCTAAATGAAATGAGAACATGCCCTTACGCAAGTTTGTTTTTCTCCATTTTGTTTTCATTGTTGATTGACAGTGACACTTTAGTGTAAGTCTACATTTATGAGACATACGAGCAATCCGTTCCTGATTTTGCTATTTCATCTATTGCCCGCTATCGGAAGATAGATAATGCAAGGGCAAAAAATGTCTCGATATCATCTGTAGTGTACTATTAGTTGGACTAAGTGACACTCATGACATTGTATTGTACTGCAAAGGCCTATCTTTGTGCTAACCTACTTATACGGAGCTGGTAATATCCACTTTCGCACTTATTATACCTTTCTGCATGGTTTAAATAACAAAAATATGTTCCCCAATGATCCATTGTTCAACCTTTCAATTCAAAGCATCAGTAACAAAGTAAATTTGGAGCGAGTGGTTCATATTCCTACAATCACTACACTCCTCTCCCTTTTAGTTTTACTTATAAGAGCTCACCAGCTCTTCAGTTTGATACTCCATGCCTTTGCATGAGTTTGTCAGACACCGCTGCCACCATTAAAGTAAATTGGGACTGAGAAAAATATATTGTCCAGTGATTAAACCCAGGACCCTTAGCACTGTAGACACTGACAGAGACTCAACCAAGTTACTAAAGAGTTAATTCAACACATCTGTTATAGATTAAATGAAATTATGACTATATTTGATTATTTCAAGTAAAATAATGTAGTCTAAGTCTCAATATGGGCGGTAATGTTTTCTTTCACTGTTGTAGGCACTAGCAGAGATATGCTCCGATGGAACTAGGTAAGAAATAGTTTATAATTATGTATATTATAGTTATTAAATTTATTAGAATGTCATTGAAACTGTTAAAAATTTGTTTCAGATGTTACATTAATGTCTATTCTAGAAATTGTATCGGTCAGTTCTCTTGATTCAAGTGTTATTTACAAATACATGAATGTATAAACTATAATACTATATGTTAAGACATTCAAATTCAATACAGCCAGATAGTTTTATTTCTAAATAAAACTAACTGATTCAGCTTAAAATTACATTTAATATTACCAGTAAGTAATTACATTCCTTCATAGTTAAATAAATGTCATTGCTTGTTGCTATTAGAAGCAGGACTGAATTTAATGATGGCTTAGTCATTCTGCTTACTGTATAGTAAAACATGGTGGTAGTGAACTCAGATAATATACTAAAACTACAAGTAGTGAAGTATGGTACCAATCAAGTCTGCCTTTAGTTCAATTTGATTGATCAAGTGCAATAAAGGATATAGTGAAGTTAATACTGTTAATATTCATGTCCTATAATCATACTGCCGAGTGTTCTATTGTATCAATTATTAAATTAATTTGGGCTGATTTAGAAAATTCAATTGAAATTGAGCATACATAGACTTGCACTGCAACATGGAATAGGAACTAGTTTTACAATTGTAGGGCAGATGTTGAAAAATATAGTATGTTGGTCAGCATAAAAATTCATACTTGTTTGGCTAGTGATGGCTAAAGAAAGTTGAACTAAAATTGTTCAGTTTTCAACAAGAAATTTGATCTTGTAAGTTATTTACATGTCCTAGTTATTATGATCATTTTACATGCAGGTGTAGAGTAGGTATGGAATGTTGTTCAACAGGATGTTGTCATGATGATAGTCAAGATATAGATGAAAGAAGATATACTTACGGCTATCGTCTTTCAATTTGGAACATGTGGTATTTCTGGTAACCCTTTTAATGATCTTCAATGTTCTCAGTGGTACAATAAAATATTTGCAAATTTCCTTTTCTTAGTTAACGCCTATTTTAATAAATTCATTTGATAGAGCCAGTTGAATTTTCATTGCTCTGTCTTATTACAAGATTTATTATTTATTTACCAGACTTAACATTTTTTGTCAGACATGTGGAAAATATTTGACAACCAAAGTAAAACTTATATCAACTTGACAATTGACCAGAACAAACCCTAATCTAAATACAGTACCAGGCTTTCCTTGAAATCCTTGTTAATAGGTATGCAATTGTTCTTTATGTATGTTTTATATTGTGTTACATTTGTAAATAAATGATATTTTATTTATTTACTTATTTATTTATAGGTTTGTAATTCTTTTCTTAATGATGTCTTGCTTTGGTGGATGTGGTTATTATAAACATCGTCAACGTTTTGGTGGACAACCTGTCAGAGATCATAGAAGCTTCTTCTCATACTTGGCCGAGCCTTATAACCGCAACACTGCTCGAGTTCTAACTCTAGAAAACGGCGGTTATCCTGAGAGAACGATGGGCTACGTCATCAGCAGAAGACCCGATGCCAATCTTGCTGCATCTATGGCCCCTCCCCCTTACACTGAGGTTCATCCTGTTTATTTTCTAACATAAAAAATATTCCTATCTGTCTCTAGCCTTTGTCTCTTGGTGTCAATAAATCACCAAATCTGTAGTCCTCCAAAATTGTCTGTTAATGATGCTTTTGCCTGGTAAAGAAATTGTTGAATCTGACAATAAATAATATTAGAAGTCTTAATTCTAGGTTTAAAAAATTAAGTTGTGCTATAAACACTAGTGCTATATGTTGATGATATTAGTCCAATAATGCAGTGTCTTGTAAGTTTGTAACCTATGAATAATTCAGTGTAGTCTAGCCTCATCATGAGTTGTTTTTGTTTCTCTTATTTACATCTTGAGAATATTTATGCTAACAATATAGACCTTTACCTGTCAACACTATAGATTATTTATACCATGCTTCCTCTGATATTTCCAGGTCATGAATAACCCTATGCTGTTTCCACCAAACACGAAGATTGGGGTGCCTAACCATATGCAAGATGGTAAGTAATGTTCTAACATATGCAACAACACAATAACGATATGGACATGGTGCTAATTTGAAATGGCATTTTTAAATGAGTAAAACTAAGCAAATGGTCAAATTTACTATAATATTGGATTCTATGATATATAGATCAGTGGTTTAGTGACTGTTGGTTCGATTATCAAATTTCTCAGGGAAGTTTTTTCAGTGTCCCCATCCCAACTACCGGTACCTAGCCAAGTACTGGTACTGTGTCTAGAAAATTACAGGAAAAAAGGGTGAGGTATGTATCGGTGCTTTACACCAGGTACGATAAAGTACTAGGAAAAACTATTTGAAAAGAGTAGGAACATGATTGTTCAGTTCTCCTGCATCTTCTCCATCTGGGGCGGCTCTAAAATGACCATAGCTGTTGAAGGGTCGTTAAACAACAGAAATTACACATAAACATGGATATGATGGTTTGAAAAACATTTCAATTTAATGTGAGAATAATGAACTACAGTCGAGGCTGTCTTATATGTCCTTCTTTGGGGTGCAGCTAATATGGTCATATAAGACAGCCTTAACTAACTGACCTATACAGAATTTTAAAGTAAAAGCATATGGTGTCAAATGTCAAAGAAAGGTGTATGTGATATTCAAATGTGGCATTTATGCATACAGGCATATATCAAGAGATAAAATAATATTAAAATATAATGTACTGATGTTTAGTCAATAAAATATGTTATTCACAGATGATAAAACTTCATTGCATGAAACATCACATGAAACAATTCGTGTGTTTCTATCAAAAATGTTTTTCCTGTATATGTCACTATTATACATGTATAATGATGTGTGTAAAACACTTGTACTGTTGTTTACAATGCAATTGATATTTACTGACCTTATGTATAGCCTAGAGCGGTGTTAACTGGGCCGTTTCAAAGTCGTTTATCAAACCCGACTTTACACACAATGTATGTGTTACGGAGCAATTATCATGGTCATATAACATGTAACGCAGCATGTCGTTATATAGAACCCAATCATAGAGTGAAAACGCACGGGAGCAAAAAGTACAGTCGTATAACACAGCATGTCGTTATATGCAGCTGGTCGTTAAGACAGCCTTGACTGTAATTGGTTATTTTTCTTTTAGGTTCATCCCCTGCATTTAGCAATGTAGCACCTGGTGCTAATATGTCTAGTCAAATGCCTCAACCACCACCTTACACAGAAGTAGCCAATCAAAATGCAGCTGAAACATTACCAGCCAATCACAACAATGGTCAGAGTCAGTCAACCAATCAGGGATCAGAAACGTCTGCTGCTCTTCAATGAAAATTCCTTCATACATTAACTTTTCCTCTATATTGATAACATTCTCTATGCATGCGTGTTGAAAACCATTGGAGGACTTTATACTGATTCTTGTCCAATATTTATTTCCATGTATCACCATTTCATCATGTTAGAACATTGAGAGCACTTTATTTGTCATATCGTGGGTTTGGCGCAAAAATATTCTATCAAATGTTTTACTAAAATTGATTTAAATAGTTTGGGCCAACCCTTGTCACAGTAGTTAAGTCTTATAATTACTCATCACCTTTTTTAAAACTTGGAATGTTTTGTCAAAGCTTTTGCCCTGGTAGTGCTGTTTCTACAGTTTTAGAATTTTTACCTAAATGCAAGACTGCTTTTACAGATAGCAGAAGGATTTTAGGTCATATAATTAGATTTTTTACTAAAACAATGTAAAAATAGTGACTTTATAATAGGTAAACACCTTAATTAGTTCTCACTGTGTGTAATGTGTTAATATTGATCTGATTTTACCATTAGCTGTAAATGTAATCTAACCATTAGAAATCTCACTCATTTTTTTGTTCTGGTTACTCTGTATACCGGTACATAACACTTCACTCAATGATTGCTCAATGCATTCATCACTTATTGACCTTTCATGTGTGTAGGTCAAGGCCACGACCTTTGATGTTAATCATTATCAACAGCAGCTAATGTCCGACTTTTGACATTTAAACTTAATGCATTTATATCAAAGCTTTTCAATAGATTTCTGAGGCTTAGTAAAGTTACCAAATTATCAACTATATCACAAATACTGTATGATCACACTGGATTTTATCTTACTTATTGTCAGGCCTTATTATCATAGTTATAATTTTTTCATATTTTATTCATTTTTATCCATCAAAACCTTATATAACAGTTGTCTTTCTTTTAAATATATGTCAAATATTTGTATTCTTGGGCACATCATTTTAAATTTTGTAAAATTGTGTTAAGATTGTTTAAGTATTAGAATTTATTAAATTAAATAGTATTAATTCAAAATCAATATTTGAAATAATGAAATTAGTCAAAGTATTCTAGAAGAGATTTTCCTTGCTACAATGTATAATACACTACACTACACTTAAAGAATTCCAAACTTCTTTCCAAATTGATAATTCTGTTCATGTCAACTGTCCTTAAAGGAATGCCTCCTTCATTAAGTGAATTTTGTGTGTTTGCAATCAACTTCGTAATTAGAGGATGAAATAATCAGAGATAATAATATTGTATCGTGAATTTTTTATTGTATCTTTGTTAACTTGTGATTTTTTAACATAATTGTAGGTATACAATCTGGTTTCATGTAGTGTGATAGAGTAGTTTATGAAAAGATCTGAGTGTTGAAAATTCTAGGGTTTCGTGTATCTTCATTGCCAGTTGCAATGTTCTTGCACCAACCCCTAAAATTTTATTTATTTGCTTATTATTTATTACGATGTAGTGTTTTTTTTATTGTGTTCTATTTGTAATCTCAATGTCAATTGTAATGTTATAATTATAACTGTTTCGTAAAAATTTTGTGTACCACGATTAATACTTTCAGAATAGGGCTACATTTTGTTGTATAAACACCGAATGTGTAATTGAATGTTGGGAGTAGATTTCTGCTAAAGATAGAATTAGAATTATGATTTTCCTATGTAGTCATAATCTAAACTGTCATAAAATATTTTAAGAATGAGTAAACAATCCAACATGTTACAGTGCTTTTTGGGATATTGGATGATATGTTTGTTCTTTTTTAAAACATTCATTACCTATCTTTATTCATGTAATCCCATATTAGTCTGTTTGCACGTTAATTTTTTATCTGATGGGAAAAACGTAACAGCCATGTTTTATTGTAGGATAATAGACGGGTTTGTCTCCTATGAATTTTATTGCAAACACTAATCTTAATTTGATTAAAATACACAAGCTGAATGCTTGGTCTAGTCACTGTGAACTTGGCCCTAATTTAGTGTGTTGCAACCATTTCAATTGTCTCTAAACCTGATTGAACTTCGATTTTAAATTAATATTCATTCAAATGATATAAAAAATATATCTTCAAACCACATGTTTAAGTGTTGACTGTTCAATGGCGCCAAATTCTTTCCATTTTTTAAATTCTAGTCAAGAGTCTTTTTAGAAAAATTCAAGAGTTTTGTGTGTAATGAGAGAACTGTTGTATTTGTGATGTCTTACTTGTCATAAAGCTTCAGTTGAATGTATTATAAAAATGTGCAATAAATCTAGTCCAAGTTTATTATTTTTACCTGTTACTTTTAATCATTAATTTGTTAATGGGCCAATATTTAGTATAATAAATTATTAATTATATTGACTGATACAATCCTATAGATACATAAGTATTAACTTCTAACTGTACGTTATATATACTGAAAATCTTCGATTTTTGGTTCATCATATACATTGTATGTGTAACATTATTTCTCAATAAGGCCATCCTTATAATATATTGGTTTGTAGGTGTGTGACCCAAATTTTAAGTTGATATGTAGTTAGACATTATTTTGTTAAAAATCAATATGAGCTGAAAAGGCTGGAAAAAAATAATTTGCCTAATTCATTAAAAAAAAATTGGGGTTGGGGGAGTTTCTGACAACAAACCAATAATTCATTATGAATGACCTAAGCCATGCCAAATTTAAAAAAAAAACTTTTTCATGTCAGAAAGTGGGTAGTTTTAATAATTTGATAGTAAGTAACCCCATTCCTTATAAAAATATGTCAAAGCCACTCATCAATGTTTTCAGTTGGTAACTTATCACAAAATTTGAGTTTCATAAAAAAATAGTTTAGACCTAATTACATTCCTGTTGTTTTAAAGAAAGCTCTTTGTAGTTTAGCACATTCATTTGTTGCGTAAAAGACACCCTTATAATTGTAACATTAAATAAGATTCACTTTTGTATGGCCTTTTTTGAGATTAATGTTATGTATTACTTTGATAACAGTTATGATTTGATTTTCAATATTTTAATATGTTTTGTTAAAATGAGTTTGTTGCTTTCATTTTGTGGCATTGTTTTATCCGTTTGTACCTTAAACTTTGATGTATATTAAATGTGGTCAAAAATCTAGTAGCTTTCTCCTTTTTTTGTTTGAAACTATTCACAAATCATATTATAACAGAAATCAGTGATTCAATGCAAAGGAATACATACATATATATTATTTCATTTGACTTATGTAGATATGACACGGTCTCCAGAATCATTATCCAAGCTTGATAGTTGTTAAGTGCAAACAGAAACAGAAGAATATGTTTAAAGTAAATGCCCCTTGTATTGAATTGTACAGATTCTTTCTTTGAATGATTTTTTGTTCTCATATAATATGGCAAATTATAAAAGCTTTCATAGTGAGTGACGACTTTGTTTTTATCAGGTGGGCATTAATTAGTTAATATTAAGGGAATAATTCATTTTTCACATGATTAGCCTAAGTCTGAGTTGACTATGGTTAGTAATGAATTCAATATATCTTGCAGAACAAATTTATCCAACTTTAGTGCACATGTACTTAGGTTTCCATTTTTCATAAGATCAACTGAAAGTAAATAAATATCAAACAGCCATGTAATGATATATATTTTATTTGGTTAAAGTAACAGAATAAGTCATCAAAAATATGTATTTTTTGTACATTTTAATACATAAAATACCATAAATAAACCTGAATACAAGTACATCAAAGTTGATCCTTTATGTTCAGAGTGTTATGACATTGTCCGTCCAGCAGCCACAACAAATACCTGGTATATCATGTGATGACAGAATTTTACTGAAGCAAAAAACTCATATCACATCCACTTTTATACTCTATCGGCTCCTTATCTCTGAAAGTACATAAAACATCATAACAGAATCAGGTACAGTCAAATCTGTGATTAAAGGTCACCCTTGGGAAAGATAATGTGGTCTTGATTGACAGGTGGTCTTTATTTGGAGGTCATTTTATTCTAAATAATGACAGTTTTAGAAGTATGGCATTTAGCATGACCTTTATTTGCTGGTGGCCACAAACACAGAGTTGACAGTAGTTTGTATAATTATATTGTGACAAACTTTTATTATTTCTATTATTTGTTTCTTAGAAATGTTGTATCAAAGTTTACCATTTTCAAAATACAAACAACCTAGGTAATATTTCTCTTAAAATCTTTCACTAACAAGTGTATTCCACAATAAAACTGGATTCTGAGACATTGATTGCTAAAAACAATGTATATCTAACTGTTTTCTGGATATTTCCTGTCAAAATGCAATAATGAAATAACAGTGACTGATTTAATTGGTCTCAAATGTGGTCTAGATATTGAGGCTTTACAGTAATCTTACGTCAAAATAGCTTTTACCATTATTGTACAGAATATTATTTTTTACAAAACTTCTCATACCTAGCAAACAGTCTTGCATCTGTAACACCCATCAATGTTGCCTTGTCCCCTTCAACATGAAGTATGCAGCCCTCACGAAGCCCCTGAACACAAAATCAAATATTGTAACAAATAAGCCAATTCACACTGTTTCAAAAGCTTCAAGGCTTGTTCAATACATTACGCATAAGAAAGATTGTTTCTGGTTACGGACCTACTCTAATTTTCCTCCTACACACTAGACTCTTTATTAGGTCTGAAGTATGGTACCAGGGATTTCCTTTATTATATACTTGTAGCCCGTAAATGGCACCTTCCCCTCTGAAAATTTCTTTTGAGATCATGTAACTTTCCCCAAATTTCCAATTTACTCCTTGAAATTTTGTACCCCAAATTGGTTTCAGGTAAGAATTTTTTCCCCAAAAAGAGGCTTCAACTGCTATTTCATCCCCCAATCGACCGCTAGGGTGTCTTCCCCAAAACATAATGAAAACCTGCGTATATTCACTTTCTGATTCTTCTTACTTTTTCAAAATTCTCTACCTATAAATCCTTTTTTAATGAGCATTTAACCAGAAACATACAAAAAATACCTGAATAGGGATATGTGGTACATACGGAAGAAGATGGTCACGACCTCCACATATTTATACAAATGGCAAATAAAGTAATACAATAAAAAAGGGTCCAGCAGTGACATAATAAAAAACTGATAAGCTGCCCTTTCAACATTGATAGTGTCCCACATACATTAAACATATACAGAACAAGACTAAAATATGAAACCTACCAGAACTGGAGGAGAATCTTTATATTCATGATACTGATTGATCCTTGTAGCTCTTGTTTCCTGTAAATCAAACAATTTTAGAATTTATCACATCATGCAAAATGTCAAGAATGGACCCTATTTAGTATACAGTTAATCCTAGGAAACAAATGCCACCCCTGGGAAAAGCATAATGTTGCCTTTACTGACAGGTGGCCTTTATTCAGAGGTGATTTCGTTCTAAATAATCAATAATGATGAATGACTTATTCATAGGGTGGCTCTCATTCGGAGGTGGTCGCTCCCAT
Organism: Lutraria lutraria; assembly: GCA_964023205.1. Classification (NCBI taxonomy): domain Eukaryota; kingdom Metazoa; phylum Mollusca; class Bivalvia; order Venerida; family Mactridae; genus Lutraria; species Lutraria lutraria. The sequence continues at coordinate 29,069,548 of OZ026848.1, read as the reverse complement.
AAGTTTGACTGTATCAATCTGTTACAACCTTCTTAACTTTTATACCGGTAACAATGTTGTTTCAACCTTTCCAACATGAGAGATTTATAACAAAATTGATAAACACTTTATTTTTCAAGGTTATGCATTTGGTTATACACAGATTTCTATTGCTATTGAATGTTTAACCTAGAAATATATATCAAAATATCAGGAAGACATCATTGGTGAAGCTGTCCAGGTAAAAAACATTTGTCTGGTTTTGTAGGCATAAGAAATCCAAACTTTTGTCTAACGGAACTTGACTTCTAATACAGAAACATACTATAGTTTATCTTTTAAATATCATTTATAAACAAAACAAGACACATACTCCCATATGCGTACTGTTCGGGTCAGGGTCCTGGTAATGTGCATTGATATTGAAGGGAACCAATGCTATAGCTTTAAATGTGGGCGGGAACACAATAGGCATATCATTGGTAGTGTTTATGCTGGTTGTTGCTACATTTGTTCCGGCACTTGACCCAATGTAAGGCATACCGTCTTCAAACACTCGCTTGTGGATTTCCTCCACAATTTTTTCATCGTACAAACACTTCAGAAGCCTAAATGTGTTACCTCCACCTAAAATTCATGGACAAAAAAAACCAGATTATACATCAAATTTAGTTGGACAAAACCAAAATAATTGTCTTAAATGTTTGTTCCACATAACAAAAATCTTCCTTATATCTAAGCCAAGATGTTAAAGAACAAACATATCCTTTTTGACACAAAATATTTACATCATTTTACAACATCTTGTGTAATGACTTACTGCAATAACATTTTTTTTACAATACATCACAATATGAACAAGATGTGTTTTATAAACACCATGCCCCCTCCGGTTGCCCTTTTTGAAAATGCACAGGTCCTGTAGAGATTGTCATGATGAACCAAGATATGAAGTTCAATGATTGCAGGTGGTAGCGTGGCAAGGTTAAATTTAGGTACAGGCAAACAAAGGGCTGTAAATTTGCTAGAAATGATCGAAGCACAAAACCCTAACAAAATGTGCTGGTGAACATGGTGACAATAGTTCTATCAAAGTTTGGTAAAAATTCCTTGAGAAATACAGAAGAAGTTGCAAAAAAACTTAGTATTTCTCTATATATTACATATGCACAAAATAAACAAAGGGCCATAATTCCATCAAAATTTATCGAATCATAAAACCTTTACAACATGCATTGGGTATTTCAATAACAATAGTTCCATGAAAGTTTTATCAAAATCCCTTCAGAAAACAAGGAAACAAGAGTATTTCGCTGTTACAATCACACAAAATAAACAAAGGGCCATAATTCCATAAACAAGAGGGCCACATTGGCCCTTTATCGCTCACCTGAGAACCAAGGCCAATAATCAATGACCAGGTAATATAGTTTCCATCTTGTAAAACTCATTTTTACGTAGATTTTGAGATCAAAACCAACAATGAAGGTATAATACTGTTAAACAAGCTAAAACGTAGCAAATTTTCTAATCCAAGAATCCATAACTCTTGAAGTTGTGGTCCGATTCCACCCATAACTTAACATGTCCAAAATCATAAGGTCATACACATTCATTGTAAATATGATTAGGATCGGTGAATAAAATGAAGGCGTTAGAGTGTAAACAAGCTAAAATATAGCAAATTTGCTAAGTCAAGGGCCCATAACTCTTAAAGATGTGGTCCAATTCCGCCCATAATCGAACTTGTTCGAGATCTTTTGGTTATATACATTTACTGAAAATATCATTAGGATCGGTGTATAAATGAAGGCGCTAGTGTGTAAACAAGCTAAAATATAGCAAATTTTCAAAATCAAGGGCCCATAACTCTTGAAGTTTGGGTCCGATTCCGTCCATAATCGAACTTGTCCAAGATCTTTTGGTTATACACATTTACTGAAAATATTATTAGGATCGGTAAATAAATGTATGTGCTAGAGTGTAAACAAGCTAAAATATAGCAAATTTTCAAAGTCAAGGGCCCATAACTCTTGAAGTTCTGGTCCGATTCCGCCCATAATCAAACTTGTCCAAGATCTCTTGGTTATACACATTTACTGGAAATATGATTAGGATTGGGGAATATATGAATGCGCTAGAGTGTAAACAAACTCAAATATAGTAAATTTTCTAAGTCAAGGGCCCATAACTCTTGAAGTTCTGGTCCGATATTGTCCATAATTCAACTTGTCCAAGATCTTTTGGTTATACACATTTACTGAAAATATGATCAGGATTGGTGAATAAATGAAGGCGCTAGAGTGTAAACAAGCTAAATATAGCAAATTTTGTAATTCAAGGGCCCATAACACTAGTAGTTATTATCAGATTTTGCCCATCATCGAACTTAGCCGAGACATTGTGGCCATATACATTGTGAGCAAGTTTAATCAAGATTCGTAAAGAGTTGCGGTTGCTAGAGTGTAAACAAACTAATTGTGGACGGACGACGGACAACGGACGCCGGACATTCACCGATCCTAAAAGCTCACCTGATGAATCAGGTGAGCTAAAAACGATCGAATCACAAAACCCAGAATATATGTGTGGTGGTAACAACAAGTCTGTTAAAGTTTCGTCAAAATCCCATGAAAAATGTAGGAGTAGTATCCTAAAAAAAATGTCAGAATTTTTTTAAACACAATGACCCTGTGACCTTTGACCTACTGAGCTGAAAATGTACAGGTCATGTAGAGGTTGTCATGAGGAACCTACATATGAAGTTTGATGGATGTAGGTGCAGGCGTTTTGATTTTATAGGCAAGGTTAAAGTTTGGTACAATCAGACAGACAAACAAGAGAGGCAAACAAAAAATATGCCCCGATCTATCGATACGGGGGCATAAAATATCTCTAATTAATAAGTGATGGTGATTATGGTACTCTAAACATTAAAACGAAATGTAACCACAGGCCTATAAAATGTATGTTTGAACAAATACATGTTTCGGGTATCCAATGCATGTGTAAAAAAATGTTACACAGTACATAAATTTTTGCTGATTTGCCAGGACACAACAATGTATAGTATAACATTGATGATAAATATTAATAAAAACAACCTTCATGGCCCTGGGAACAGGGGGGTATAACTGATCCACCCCCTTTCTTTGACAGACAAAATTTAAAATTGACTCCCTCCCAATCTGAAATTGGGTCCATGCGGCCGGACTTTCACTAACCTGCTCCTCTTAGTTCTCATGGAGCATATAATGGTATGGTCTACACAAGATTCCTACATCAATTAGTATTAATACAGAGCTGGTCTCATCATTCAGTGGGAAAATAGAAAAAATGTCGAGTACAAGTCGAAAAATAATTGGTTGTTAAAACAAGATGGTATAAATATTGAGGTTTTAAAGTATCCATGTATCAAGAAGAGACATAATTAATTCAATTATTTACCAATAAACAGGGCTTCTGCTTGTCTTACAGCTTCCACAGCATTTGATTTCTCATGTATACCTTCCAGATTGTATCCTGAATAATCAATAAAATAATATAAGGTCATCCATGAAAAGGAAATATTTTTTTACAATTGATTGTTTATATTGAACCCAAAATATATGCCAGAAGGCTATTTTTGGGTTGAAAAAAAATCCCAACAGGAAAAAAAGTTGAATTATATGGACATCTTAACACATCTGGCACACATTTCCCACCAATTCAAACATTTTGAAAGAAATATGATCATTATGTGAACTCTTCCAAATAGTTATTGCAATGTCTTTACACTAAGTATTGAAAAAAAATTGTGTATGTCTAAATACATGCTTACGTAGCAGTATTGTATTTGTAGGAATAAATTGGCTGTGATATTAACCAGCCCAATTTAATCAAGTGGTAGAGTATCTGACTTGCAAGCACATAAGGACTGGTACATTGTTTTCCTCCTCCTATTACATTTACAAAATAAAACACTATTTCCAATTAAAAAATATTTAACGAAGAAATGTAGGTAGATATAAAAAATGTCACACAATTAATTTTCAGGAGAAATAGAAGATGTATATAATCATACCAATAGCATTGTACGCTTTCCTTGCTGTAGCTGTGTAATCATCTCTATCATGTAGAGCATACGGTACAAACAACACAGTCTTTACTTTACTAAAACAGGGAAAAAAGAATAACTCACATGTGAAACTCTGTCAGCAAACAACATAGTAATATAATTATGTTTGCAGGAATAAGTCCCACAGATTATCAATAACCTTGGATGGCAATCACTCCAGCACCGCAGATACCTGGCTAGATTCCCCATGCTGTACAAAATCAACAGCAGACAAATGAAGTACCTGAGCATCCGTTTCTCCACTTGGAGTCCAAGGTGACACAAGAACAAGGAGAGCTAACCGTTTCAGACAAATAACATCTCACAACAACCTCTACAAAACCCTGTTCTTTCCCTGCTTCGACTGCTTTATCAGGCATGTCAATATTAATGCTGGGTACTAGACATTAGGATTTCTACCCATTACTGTATACATCTTTAATTCTGCGGGTGCAAAATTTGGCGTTTTTAAGATATTCATGAATTGGCGGGTTCTATATTATACATATGTTTCATATCCAACCGCCAAAATAAGACCATGTTCTGTCTTCTTAAGTGCCAAAATTAAACACTTAAGAAAATATTTTTAAGGGAAATAATTAGACTATTTTACTAAATATCTTCCTAGCAACTATCGTATCAAGTGAAATGTATAAACATCAAGAATAAGTTACATGAAAACTAAAGTGTTGTTAATTACTTGTGATCAAACAGGAGTTAACACAATGGCTAAAAGTAATTATTTGTTTCGATAATTTATCTTAAATTGACACAGTGTTATTATATCGTGTTTAATTTGGTCTTTCTGTATATGTGCCGACGATATAAGTTTTATATGGTGTAACAAATAAGCTGTATTGTTTGAATCCTTTAGAATCAACTAAAATGTTAATTGCTTACCTCATTTATTCATGTATCATGAAATGAGTGAATAAAAATATTTTGACTTGACTTTAGATTTTACCTTCTTTCAATTAAGATTTACACTGAGGCAATAAACGTAATGCATGTACTTTAAATGATAAAAGTAAACAAGTAATAATACATGAAGAAACATACTAAACAAACAAATATTTACATGAAAAAGTATTAGTTACACCTTTTGATAACAAAATTCACAATAATTTTCTTTAACAAAATAATTGGCGGTGTTCATTATTGGCATGGTTTTATATTGGCACGGTCTAGATTTGGCAGTTCCGATGCTGACTGCCAATATCGCCAAAATAAAATGGGCGCCAATATTAAGACGTATACAGTATACGGAAGAAGGGCGCAGCAAAAAGAAAATAATCTTGAAACATTAAAAATGAAAGTAGAAATCTTCAAAATGCAACAGTAATTAAGTCTCTGTACAGCAGCATTAAGTTTTCTATGCTGTAAATTGCTGCATTGATACTGACAATGTAGTACAAACGAAAATCAGTATAATATTTATACTCACTTTCGGATCATGTGACACAAACAGCCTACATTGTCCAAACATGCATATAACAGTATAAAATAATCTAAAATTTACAAAACACGTCAGTAAAATTGATTGACTTCACTTACTCTGTCAAGAATTCCTTAATCTTCTCTTTACAATGGTCAAGATAACCACTTCCATGCAGGGTAGAATTTGATATCAAAAGTAAACGCCTCATTATGTCTCAATTCCAAAGTTTACAATATCTCCCGTAAAATATTATCGGTGCTCGCGTGAGAACAAGCCAACTGTGATAAATACTAAATTCAAATTGAGCTGTAATGAATTTCTTATAAATCTGTTTTTGTTAGCTGCAAATTGACCAGAGACATGTTTCTTGATCATGCAATGCTAGTTTATCATTAATAATACATTTTTTTTTCTGTATTGTGGTGTATCAATGATTGTAATTATTACAGCTTTCCTTTTATAAATGCAGTCTAAATGTTATATGTACCATACTAAGTTCCATTCTCTATAAGTAACTACTGACTTTCTCACTTAAAGGCGTAACTGGACTACATAAACCACTTGATGGCGCTGGGGTTTTTAGAAGTTACTTGAAATTCTTGATTCAAAACCTTTTGTTTTAGCTTATGATTGTTGAGCTAAGCTGTAATGATAAGCTATTGGTATGATAAACTGTTTATTAATCAATTTCAATAAATAACAAAAAAGTATATACAATGCTAATATATTTTATTAAATATGTTGTTTCTGCAAAATATTACAACAAAATCAGTAACTATTCTGAATAGTAAATTAATGTAACAATAATTACAAATTAGCTAATACGCATAAAGTCCTAGTTTACCTACACTCACCATCAAATCAATGGAAAATCATCCATATGAGTTATACTTATACAAGACAGTACTGTTAACTACATCTAATAAATTAAGTCAGAATCTGAGTCAACTAAACTTTAGAAGAACCCTGCAGTTCAAATCTTAATTGAGTCTTAAAAATTCTAAAAGAACCTGTTTGTTATTTTTCTGTGTCATCCCTTAACTTTTTATAAGACCTGAAGAACAGTACACTAACTCACTTTTTTACCCTTTCCACTCCTTCCAAGAGTCAAAATCTACAAAAAATCCCAATCTACCGGTACCCTATTTTTAATGAGCTGGTAACCAGAAACAGGTTTTACTGTTTTGGCCTAAAGTTAATCTTAACAGCATTTTTTATAACTTTTCAAGCAGTATTTTATATACAAGTCAATAAATCAAAGTATTTGCTAACAATTATGATTAACATACACATGGTCTGAAATAATTTGAGAACAAAAATAAGATCACAGCGAAGAGATCATTCTCAGATTTTATCACCCCAGGCTATGTGCTAAAAACAACTAGTGAACAGAAACTAAATGTCTCTTAAGAAATGTTGATTTACATTCATGTTGAACGTGAATGACTCCTAAACATAGAACATATCCATCTACACAAAAACCATAGGCAGTCATTACGCACTGTTAGGATGTCAATCTCTGAAATTATCAGTATAAAAAAATTCTTAAACAAAACCCAAAATATTTCTTAAAATTAGTGTAACAATAATCATGCTAAAAAGTCTTCAATGTCATAGTAAGACATGTATATGCAAACTATGCAATCATAAGGCGTAAAAAATATTTATAGCCAATAACCGACTTTACCTCATCCCAACCCGACCCTAGACTGATTTTTAGGCCCAAGGAATGGTGCAACCACTTTCTCTCTTTTTTTACCTTACTGCATGCTTTCAAGAACCAAAATATATAAAAAAATCCCCTATCTACTTTTAATGAGCATGCAATCAGAAACAAACAATTTTTTACACCCAACACCATTAAATATGAATGGAAAAATCTTTTCACATGCTGATCTTATCTTTAACATTGAGAAAAAAAAATATTTTGACTCACAGGTAGTGCGTGTTCACTGTGGTACATTTGAATATGGTAAAGATAAACATTTAACAATATAAATTACATTAATTGTCAATAATATCCTTTAAGAAAAAATAGAGCTTTGTCACAAAAGTGACTAATACCCCTGCCGCCACTTTGACACTAAGAATGCCATTGTACACTACATGGCTAAGTTCAAGGGCACATAACTCTGAAATGTGTGGATCACTGGGCATGAACATTGTGTCTTGCACATCCACATTTTATGGTGATGAATCAAATTTCATTGCTATCACTTAAGGAATGTGCCACAAACTTGTGAAATAGTATGTAGACAAACCGACAGACAGTCCATCCCATCAACAACGAACCAACAGAGTGACTCCAATATACCCCCTCTCAAACCCTGTGGGCAGGGGGTATAATTCTTCAAATACAACATGATTTCACTCAATAAAAAGCAGCAAATGCAATTATAAAATAACTGATTAAAATATTTTCATTTCTCAGTTAAAAGTAAAATACAACTGATCAATTGTTTTATTACACTACTACATAACAAAGTATACTATTACATATTATGATGAGAAACCAGTGTCACGATAATTCAAGGATAATTTATATCTTTGGCAATTTATTGCTTGGAATATCAGTTACAACATATTCTTGAATTGGTTGTATTGTATACAATGTTAAACTGTCCAGCACCCATTCTCTGGTCAACATAATAAATCCATGATTCTTGTAAGTCTCTGAAAAATAATTTCAACAATATATGGTAAAGGTAGGCTGAAGTTTGTGAATATTCATGTTTGGAATATACAGATGTATGTGTAATTATCAACATAATAAATAGGGGTGGGCCGAAGCATCAACATATCGATGCATTGCGATCCTGAGAATCCCGATGGTATGGATCGATAGTAAAAGTCTCAATCCAATAATTATCGTCAATAGTTACGATAGTTTCTTTCGTATGAAGTTTATTAACAATGTAAAACAACTTCCGTTGATAAACAAGGCCTAATGAGATTATTTCTATATTTTATTTCATTACTGGATGTCACTGAAATGTTTTGGAAATAAATGAATAATGAAACTGCCTTATATTTGTAATTAAAGATTAAAAGAAAGACAAAAAAATTATTTATCTAAATAATTAGTACTTTTTCTAAAAAGCAATACAATGTAGCCATTTTTTACTTTATAATAGTTGTTCTTTACTTAATAAATGCTGTTCCCTATTTCATAATAGTTGTTGTCAGTAGGGAAAACCATATTAGATTAACAACATACCAAAAATAAATTAAAATGTTGACCATAGCAGCAATAAAGTTTGCAGTAGTTAAAGAATACTCTGACATAAGATTATCTGAGTACATGAGTACCAGCATGGGTTCTAGTTATGATAAAACGTTAACTTAAATTATCAACAAAATGCTTTACTTTTAGCCTGTTTAACAGCAAGAGTCCGTTCATCATCATCTTCTAAATCAGCACAGGATATCACAAAGGACTTCTTGTGACCTTCATCTAGCTTAGCAAGGTCAAGGACATGACCTCCACAGGTCTTTATCAAGTCAGCCATGGAATCTTAACAAACATAAGAGATAAATATTTATATAATGAATAACTATATAAACAATAAAAACAATAAACTAAAATCGAGGGCTCAGCGCAACACTATCGTAACTTGTTCTTATTTCAATATGAGTCACAACACTCTTGCGTTGAACCCTCGAAATGCTGTTGGATTAAGATTACTAAATGTTTACTGATTGTAGAATCAAACATTTTCAAGAATGGTAAAATCTTCCGAATACTAATGAATATGACACTAATTCTGCAAAAAAGATAACCTTCTAATTTTTTTGTCTTAAATTTCAAGCAAATATGAAAACTAAATTAGCAAATGTGAAAACTAAATCAGTCATGTCTCATAACACAGACAGGCAACTTAAAGATTCATTAAGTTTAGTTAAAAGAATATAATAGTTCTATTTACAGCCAAACATGTCTAAGTGGCAACCTCTGAATATAGGTCACCTGGTAATTAAATGTCATTCTTTTTATAACCATCACTGATCATGAAGAAGAAAATACCTCCAAATAAGACCATCTATCAATAAAGGCCACATTATAGGTTTGAGTGTATATGGCAAAAATGGTCACATGATAATACAAAAAATAGCGGAACAATATCTTTTGAAAACTGAAAGTTCATTAGAGTGAAGATAAAAATGTGTTTTACCCTTTGACAGAAAAGCGTTATCACCAACAAGTGCCATGCGAAAAGTAGAGAAGAGTTGATGCTCTTTAGACAGACGTGACTTCTTTGGTCCAAAGTGAGTATTATTGTTGGCAGTGTCTCCCTGTATTTCATAAGGTCCCTAAAAGAAACAGTACAGTTGTCAATACAGATATAAAACACAATAAATAGAAATCACAAACAGGCAACATAGTTTCATCAGATTGATTACTGTGTAATGAATCTCAGGGCTTTCATTTGACCCTTAACATGGCATATTAACTAAAACAATTAGCAAAATAAAGCATTCAACTCTTGAAAATTTGTACTATAAAAGGTCAAATTTACTATTAACATAGTAGGAAATCATTCCCAGTTTGCCAATAAAAACAGAACAATGTTCTACTGACACGCAAATCGCAGACAACTACCACAGAAAAGCCATCGTCTGATGGGAAAAATCCCATGTCGGGCAAGTCAGGCATGGGAATTCTGCAACCCTGATTTCACCTAACACACTGGGACAAGTCCTGTCAGGAAAAAATGTTACTATTCGTCACAAACCTCTGGTAGCAGACGACCAACTTCTCTGCTGTCAACAATCCAGAAATAATTCACAATCCAGCATTTGCGTGCTATCCCTTGGAAAAATTTTAGAGTCCTGTCACACATGGCGTCATCATCATCAGCTGCCAAATTATAAATGAATACATGAATCAGAAAACAAAAACATAGCATAGTACTACAGTCTAACCTGTTTGACTGGCCACCTCTGAATAAAAGCCAACCTTAGAATAAATGTCATTCTATTAAAAGCCTGTAATTGATTATTCAGAACAAAATGACCTCCAAACAAAGGCCACATATCCATGAAGGTCACATTGTCTTTCCCTGTGATGGCCTATGTTCACAGATTTGACTATATATCTTGATCAAAGAAGAGACAGAACACATCTTAATAAAATGTACATATTCATATAAACTCCATCATCAACCTGGATATTAAAGACAGTAAACTAATGAAAACTATCCAACTCAATCAAGGGTGTGATTGGTCAGTGAATAGAGGGGAGGAAATTTTTGGTCAAAGCAAAGTAATGTCATTAACCAAGTAGGAACACAGAGCATTCTAAAAATAGAATAATTGGACAGATATGAGCAGCAGTACATCTACAGTCAATTTGTTATACAATAAAAACATTCATTTATCAAGCCTTTCAAGAGACTGGACGTCTCATACCCCTAAATTTTCTCAGTAGAATTGAATCATCACAAAAATGATCCACATGATCCTTACAAACCTCATCCAAATATAGTAGAAATGAATGCCTAGTCTTGACAGCTTTGTGACAGACGACATAAGGGCAGACAGTACTATATCTAATTGTTTCCCTACAGTTGAGGAAACAAACAATCATAAGCTATTCATACACTTTACTATAATCCTACCTGGTTTAACTACAACATGAGTTACAGAATCATTGAACTTGTTGAAGAATTTACATCCATTCATTGCAGCCAACTTTTTAGTATCTCGCTGAAAAATAACAAAGCAGTATCACATTATGATACTTTACATATAGGCTATGGGCTACTGGTCGAAACCCTCCCCCCCGGAGGCATTTTTGTAGACACCATTTTTTTGAAAGCTCAATGCCTGCTGATCATTTTTCCAGTGTCTACAATCTGGGCGTTGGGGCGTTTGTGAACTACAGCATGCTAATTACCGTTACCGAAAATTACGTTTGACAATAATTTTATTTTGTTAGAAGTCTTATCCTAGATATTTTCAATAATTCATCAATTTGAACAATTCCCTTGACCATGATAAGTTAGCAACGGCTTTACTTGTCGATCAAATGCATGTTTTTCACTTTATTGCACTATATATGCTCTGTAATTTACGTTACCCTGCGTTACCCTAAAATGACAAGGAAATGACAGTTGTATATGTTAAATTAACACAAAAGCAGTCGTAAACAATGTTTTTATTCATATTAGGCAAATACTACCACATGTTCATGTTTTTCTTTCATTGAATGCTCGTTTATGTCTTCATTTTATGTAAAATACGTTACATATAAAAGTAAACGTGTTACATGGAAATCATTTATATAACTGTGATCACATGCTATGATCAAATAGGTATACAGTGATAGGTAATCATGATGCATTCTGTAATACCCATAACTGGAAAACATTTCTAGTTACAAATGTTGTAAAGTTTGACTGGGATAATAGTAGTTTACGTTACATAACGTTACCTTTATCACGATAAGTACTTAACACGCTTTACAATGCATAAAACATTGATTTGATATACAAAATGTTTATAACTTGATTACTGGCAATACGTACATGTAAATTAACATTCCAACTTTTTTAATTCATCACTGATTGTGTTTTACGTTACATGGTTTTATTTGTGTTACGTTTGAAATTATTCATAAACGAGTAACAACATTTCTATGAAACTGTTATAAAATCATCATCGAATGTATTCTAAGAATATGAAACAATCAAATTTACAACGACAGCGACAATGCAATAAACATTGTGCCATTGACACACATAAACATGTGTGTGTCATTTACGTTACCATTTGTTACGTGATTATTTATATATATATATACTTAACACGCTTTACAATGCATAAAACATTGATTTGATATACAAAATGTTTATAACTTGATTACTGGCAATACGTACATGTAAATTAACATTCCAACTTTTTTAATTCATCACTGATTGTGTTTTACGTTACATGGTTTTATTTGTGTTACGTTTGAAATTATTCATAAACGAGTAACAACATTTCTATGAAACTGTTATAAAATCATCATCGAATGTATTCTAAGAATATGAAACAATCAAATTTACAACGACAGCGACAATGCAATAAACATTGTGCCATTGACACACATAAACATGTGTGTGTCATTTACGTTACCATTTGTTACGTGATTATTTATATATATATATACTTAAGTGCAATATTGTAACTATGTTATGTCAGATTTCATTAGCTGTACATATTGTCATCAAGGTATTTTTGTTGTTCTGATGGCAAACGTTCACGAATTTCACAAATCCTCATCACTTTTCTGTTTCATAGACAGCATCGAGCATACTAATGAGCTCGATGTCGTTTTTATCATCAGGGTCTTCTGCGTCGCTAGCCTTTGGCACAATATTATCCTCGTACCAGTTGTATTCCAGCATGTTGTCAGGACTGAATTTCCAATTTCATCCACTTTTAGAAGATCAAGATTTCCCTCTTTGCATGGGTCCAAATTTACACCTTATAACTATCCGTAACACATTGAACATACGAGACGGGATCTGCAGGGAGTGAGTAAGCTCATGTCCATATCACTTAAAGCGTGCAGAACACAACCATGGCTTTGATACTTGTCATACCTCAGTTTATTGATGTCGTATTTTAATGACCAAACAACACACATACAAATGTCTCAATGGCACTGTAAAGTTCATCCGAACAAACATGCGTGGTAAATTGGCTAATATTGTCATGTAATCTTCATTTATAGGAGCAAATCTCCTATAGCTATACATTACTTTTTCTAATTACAATTACATGACGCATATACATCCGCTTTGAAAAGTATACATTGCAGACTTTGCAGTTTTGATAAAAGTTGGAGATATATGCAGGATTCTGTATGTTTCCTCCGTTTCATCATTAACTGTTGAGGTAACGAAATTCACTACATATTGAAAATAGTTTCATTCAGTAAAGTAGCGCTGGAACACTATATTGTCTCGGAGATTAGTGAGATTGCGTATTGACACATGACAGCTTTTCCTTGGTAATTGTGTTTAATTGGTCAAATGATGTACATCTGTACAGACTATACATACTTGACATTCAAATTTTAATTCAAAATGATGATAACACAGGCATTTAAATGGTTTAACGATGGTTTTGTCTAACATATTTAACCTTGCTCCAGACTGTAATCTCAGTGCTTTGAATCTCAGTTAGTGTGACTGTGACGCCATCTCTATAAGACTGGTCAAAGATTAGCTTTATTGACTGTGTCTTATTGTCGTCATTAGATATGAAGCCCATCCGATTTCATGGAGTTATTGTTTTTTTATACCTGAGAGCAAGAACGTTGGAGTGCCAAACGTCATCGGCACTCATCTGATTTAATAGACTGTTTGTTATAAGTGTCTGATATAAAGTCTACACGAGACGTTTTAGGCAACTGATAAGAAATCGCCTCAGCCACTTGCTCGAATGTGTCCGGAACTGCTATAAGACTCTGCAGTTACCCAATTAGGCGTTACCATTAACAACATAGGATGCGCCTTCTGTGGAATGGCTAGTTGTTGGTTCTATTGGTGATTCAATATAAGGCACTCGACCTAGAAGAAATGACCAGGTAAGCTTCAGGTCTATGTCATGTTGAACTGACAGGAGCATAAGCAGGCTAAATGCGTTACGTTCTGCTCGTATCTGAGTTATTATATTATGCTGAAATACTCTGTGTGAAAGGTTGTGTTTCTTCAAATCTTGGCCGGGGTAATTGACCCTTCGATAAGGGCTTGTGCTCCCATAGTGCATGGTTTTAGTGTTTCCCAGACGTCACTTTGTCAAGAAAACCACTGGCACAATTCCGGAATTCATGACAAGTTCCGCGAGACCACTGTCGTTCATTACTTTACCTAGATGTAGCGAAGATGGAGCATACGTGTGTGAAATACACCCGTTCTCACTATGACATTAGTGAATTTGTTCCGGAAACTACCAGTACGATTTCATGGCCACTGCTAGGTCACAGGTTACAATTGCATAATCATTGAAAAAAGAAACATATCTATAAATTACTATGAAATTGATAGACTAAATTAAATATTTATTTGATTAATGAAATTATTTATTTATTGACAATTGATTGCTTTGATTTGATTGATTGATATGAAAATTTTATAATGAAATGGTTGTTTTTAAATTTAAGCCTAAATGCCACTTTAGATTTTATAATGTCTGATGCAAAAAAGATCAAGGTTTAGTTATACATGCACTTATGTTCATAGTTATATTTTGGTAACGCATGCGGTTAATAATATACACCTATTTTCTGCATTATTGTGACATTTTTTTCACCTTGTCAACATATAATACAATTGCGTACCATTTACTCATTAGATAGTGTTCTGCTCGATCCAGAAACAGTTAAGTATATGATGATAATCGAATATTTTAGAGTATATGTGATCTTATTTCAGTGATATAATATTGGTAACGTAAATTATACCACATTTGATGATGAGTTTAACATTTCTACACTCTTGTTTACATTCTCTGTGTTTATAATCATAATTACAAAGCCTTTAACACAAATTATTTTGATCTCTTTGCGGTATTGTGTTAACTTTAAAATTTCAATTATGGTAACGCCCCAAAATGGCGGTAACGGTGTAAAGCCCCAACACCCAGATGGTAGACACTGGGATTTGGTAGGTCTTTCCATACACTTTCAGAAAAACATACTGTAGAAAAATGCCTCCGGGGGGGGAGGGGGGGTATTGGTGCCCCATAGTCTAATAATTTTCCTGAAAATGTTCAGCATAAGTCAAAAAATACAAATGTCATAGGTGTTCATGAATAGTCAACATACATTGTCAAATAACCAGGGCTCTCCTTTGACCCTTAAAATGGCATTTTGACTCTTGAAATTTGCAAAATAAGGTTTTTGACTCTTGAGAATTGGAACCAAAGGGTCAAATTTACTATAACATCAGTAGGAAATTTTGTTGACTCTTCATATTTCTATCAGTTAAGGGTCATTTTGACTCCCCAACTTTTGAACATCCTAATAACATAATAACTGTATGCTTGAATTGTTATTGTCTCTCATAATTAATCACGAGCTCACCAGTTAGAATCCCATCTGGGACCAGACATATATCACATGTGAGGAAGCTGCCTAGCCAGCTTACAGAAGACTGCAGGTTACACCCAGGTCATAGGTCTTCATCCACTGTTTAAGGCCTTCAGTCAACAAAGGCCACATACGTAACTTCCTAAGTGTGACCTTTGTTCATATGTTGTCTGTACTTCAATCAAACATATTATTTATGATTTTTTTAAGCAGAAGTTAAAGTAAACTTTGGATTATTACAAAACTTACAACTTGTGACATATTAAGGCCAGTAACCACAATGCCAATGTCTCTCTTCTTTTCCTCTGGTGTCTTATCACCCTCACAAGCAGCATCATCAACATCAATAGACTGATGTGGAGAATGTGTAGGTTGGCTCTCTGGTACGGTTTGTAAAGAATCATCTGAAAGGAATTTTGCATTTCAATTAAAACAAGGTGATGTAAAACATGGATGCCTCCTGAATGCCAACTGGATAGGTAGACCTTGTCCTTTGACAGTCCTTAAATCAATGGCGGACATCTACATGTGACGACAGACAGACGAAATGATGTACATGTACAAAGCAATATACCCCCTTCTTCAGAGGGCATAAAAAGAAGTAATCTTCAATGTTGAAATAGTTCACTTTCATACAAACAAAATAATAACAAGCAATTTGCTAAATGTTTTAATACCATGTAGGGTACATTCCATCTTAGAGTCATCCTCATTATCAACACATTCAACATCTTCATTGTGATTATCAAATGGAGGTTGAGATAGAAAGAAATCTTCCTCACTGGCATCTGATATCAAATCTTGTATACTATGATCATCGTCATCATCAACAATGACATCAACAACATCTATTTGGGATTTATCCATCTTGACTTTGGTATCTGCAACAAAGATATGATAAAATGATATCCAGCTCAAGATCACCACAGTCAAATACAGTCAAAACTGTGTAAGTGGCCACCTCCTAATAAAGGCCACTCTGTGAATAAAGGTCATTCTCTTACAACAGTCATAGATTACTTAAAGCAAAATAACCTCCAAACAAACCCACTTGTCAATAAAGACCATATTTTTTTCTTTTCCAAGGGTGGCCTTTGTTCACAGGATTAACAATACTGTAGAGTTTAAGTCTGGTTTTTTAAGCCAT
The DNA here is from genome assembly GCA_964023205.1 of Lutraria lutraria. Classification (NCBI taxonomy): domain Eukaryota; kingdom Metazoa; phylum Mollusca; class Bivalvia; order Venerida; family Mactridae; genus Lutraria; species Lutraria lutraria. The sequence continues at coordinate 29,052,807 of OZ026848.1, read as the reverse complement.
ACTCTAACAGGCAGTGTTTTTCCAAATTCAAGAAGTTTCATATAAATTAGTCATAATTAAGTATTATAATTATTTTCATAAGCAATCTAAAAGCAAACAATGACCATTCATAAATGAAGTCAATATCAGTGATTTGATGGCAAATGAATTTGAACTTGTATTTTCTTCCATTGAATGATCACATAATCAAAAATACATTCTGGACACTACTAATGGGAACACAAGTGTAAAGTTTTTGATTTAAGATTAACTGTGACTTGGAGGTAAATTATTAATTTTTTTGTCTGAAGCATGAATCACTCTACTGACCTTTACTTGTTGACTGACCTTTACTTTTTCTGAGTTGTTCTTTCATAGCTTTCATTTCAGCAGCCATTCTTTCAAGATCCTTCTCTAAAGCTTCTCTCTCCTGAATACAAGAAAAAATAAGGTCATTCTTCAAAAAATGTTGTTTGCAGTTACGTGACAGACTCATTAAAATCTCCCAACCAAGCCTATTTATAGCAATGCTGATAATAAAAATTACTATTTTTATTCCTTTGACACTTCAAGCATAATATAAGATCAATCAAGAAACAAGATTTGTTTTTAAAACACAATGCCTCCTTCAATGACCTTGACCTTACAAAGTCCCTACATGCAGAGGCTGCCATGAGGAGCCCACATATGAAATTTGATGACTATAATTTATGTGAAAGAGTTTTGATTTTATTGGCAAGGTTAAAGTTTGGTACAAAGAAAAACAGACAGGTCAAAAACATTAAACCCGAAATATCAATACGGGGGCATATAACATGAGGGCCACATTGGCCCTTTATCGCTCACCTGAGAACAAAGGCCAATAATTAATGACCAGGTAATATAGTTTCCATCTTGTAAAACTAATTTTTACGTAGATTTTGAGATCAAAACCAACCATGAAGGTATAATACTGCTTAACAAGCTAAAAGGTAGCAAATTTTCTAATCCAAGGGCCCATAACTCTTGAAGTTGTGGTCCGATTCCACCCATAACTGTTCTTGTCCAAACCCATAAAGTCATACACATTCATTGTAAATATGATTAGGATCGGTGAATAAATAAAGACGCTAGAGTGCAAACAAGCTAAAATATAGCAAATTTGCTAAGTCAAGGGCCCATAACTCTTGACGATGTGGTCCGATTCCACCCATAATCGAACTTGTCCAAGATCGTTTTGTTATTCACATTTACTGAAAATATTATTAGGATCGGTGTATAAATGAAGGCGTAGTGTGTAAACAAGCTAATATACAGCAAATTTTCAAAATCAAGGGCCCATAACTCTTGAAGTTCTGGTCCAATTCCGCCCATAATCGAACTTGTCCATCGTTTTGTTATTCTCATTTACTGTAAATATTATTAGGATCAGTGTATAAATGAAGGCGCTATTGTGTAAACAAGCTAAAATATAGCAAATTTTCAAAATCAAGGGCCCATAACTCTTGAAGTTCTGGTCCGATTCCGCCCATAATCAAACTTGTCCAAGATCTTTTGGTTCTACACATTTACTGAAAATATGATTAGGATTGGTGAATAAATGAAGGCGCTAGAGTGTAAACAAGCTAAATATAGCAAATTTTGTAATTCAAGGGCCCATAACTCTAGAAGTTATCGTCCGATTTTGCCCATAATCGAACTTAGCTGAGACATTGTGGCCATATACATTGTGAGCAAGTTTAAACATGATTCGTTAAGAGTTACGGTTGCTAGAGTGTAAACAAACTAATTGTGGCCGGACGCCGGACATTCAACGATCCTAAAATCAGGTGAGCTAAAAATACTTACCTACCAATCGACTGTTTTGGGACACAAACCCAACATTTTTTATGGATAGTCTAATCAAACAGTAAGTATTAAAAGGAAGCAGAATATGAAAGTCAAGTCTCTTACCTGAGTGTTCATGTTCTCACTCTGACTAGAGAATGCTGAAGAAGATGTCAAGTTCATATGTTGACTGTTCTCACCTGAAAGACAATTCATGAGTAATTCTGATCATTCTTGTAATATCTACTGCAGTACACAGTTCTTAAATTGAAACATCAATTTCTGCAAATTAGCCAAATAAAAAGAAATAACACAAATCAGCTGATATTACAACTGATCTGATTTGTTGTAGGAGAAGTCTGCTGATATTAAATCAGTAATATCTTACAAATGTTTTCTGGTGTATTAGCAGTTTCTGACTGACATGTGAATAAATATCAAAATGGAAAACTGTTACAATGCTTATTTCATATTTGATGACACAGTCTACAAAGTTACAGATAAAATATAAAATGGAACAAAAGGAAACACAGATATTAAGAACAGCATCGTGCAATGATGCTTTTAACTTAAGGCACTCGGACGACTTCATACCAACGAATTGATATACATTTATTTTATTTATGAATTTCATAAAAAGAAGTACCAAACATACCATCATCTTCACTACTACTGTCACTGATTATGGCTCTCTTTGCTCTTTTCTTTCTAACAACATTAGCCATCTCATTATCGCTATCATCAGTTTCAACTGTTTCCACAGCTTTATTGGTTTTGACAGTAACTTCACTAGTTTCATTCTCGTCTGAATCTTCTACATCTGATTCCAAAACAACAAGAGCACCGCTATCTTCTTCAATTGGACTACTGTCAAGGTCACATGAATATATATCAGCAGCATTAAAATCAACTACATCCTTATCTAAATGTTTGTCATTCTGCTGTCTTTTCCCACATTTACTCCCACTTACTTTCGTGTTTGCTTCTATGCTGTCATTCATTTTTCCATTTTCTAAGTCCAAACTTCTCCTCACAATCTTATTGTAGTTAGAAATCACATTCAATGCTTCCTTTTTGGAACATTCATCTCCTTCATCTCCAGATGAATCTAAATTAAACTCTGAACTTGAGTCCACACTACCATCATCAGATTCCACATGATCCTTTAATGAATTAATCTCTGTTTCATTATCTTGCTTATCATCAAGTTCTGATCTATGTGATTGCTGCGAAAGTTTGTTTATTACATCATCAGTAGGAGACAATGTTTCAGGTATAGTGTTCTTATCTTCAAGATAAGAAAAAGACTTTTTACCCTGTGAACTTGTAATTTCTCTGTCAACTACTGAATTATCATCAACATCCCTATTTTCAGCAAGTTTTGCCACTTTATCACTTGGTTCATCAGTCTTATTTCGGTTTTGAGATTTATTATCTAAGTCAGGTAGATCATAAGGAGACATTACAATGACATCTTCCTCATCCTCAGCAGAATCACCTTCCATTTCAATTATTTCAGGTTGAATTTTCTTAGAATTTACACCAATTTCAAGTTGTTTTGAAAGCAACTTTCGACCAGATGGACTGTACTTAGATACATTGTCTATATTACTGCTAACAACATGCTTTGCCATGGGAGACGGTGAAATACCTGAACATACAGGGGAGGATTTCTGGTTGCGTAATTTCCTTTTTGCAAATCCTCTTACAGCCTTTATGCTTGATCTTCTTTTCTTGTTATCAGGACTTGAATCAGGATCTTCAGTCAATCTCTTACTGCTACTTCCACACTCACTTATCTTATCAAGTTTCTCATTATCAACAAATGATGCACCTTTTTTATCATTATTTTCTAATGCATTTTTGTTATCACATGAAGATTTTATTTCAGAATCCGGACTTTCAGTTCTAATTGTACCTTCTAATGGACTTGAATCAACAGATGGCATCAATGTTTCTTCTATTAAGACATCATTTATTTGTCCATCATCTTCAGATGATTTCATACTTTCTTCAGGAGATATCAATAAACCACTAGAATGTTGTTCCTTCTCGCTTGCACCTGTATTAGAATTCAATCTAATTTCCCCAGAATTCTTTTTTCGCCTTGATTTCTGTTTATAGGGACTTTTACGGTTTCTTGAATTATTCTCACTCTGACAACCTAAGAACTCTACATCAGTATAAGAATCTTCAACAATATTACATTCTGTTTCTTCAATTACTGTAACTTCCTCAGTAGCTTGAATGTCAGTCTTTGTGTTTCTCTTTTTCTTCTCAGCATCGGAAGGAGAATCCACACTTTCACACACATTAAAGTTTACAGAACTTGACTGACCTTTAGCTGGAATACCATCATGGTTGTTACTTTTACTGAGTTCAACAGAAGAATAAGAAATGGAATCAGGAATAATATCAACACTTTCAGATTGTTTTTGATCAACAATTGCGATGTTTTCATTCTCAATTTCAGCACTTTGACACTTTCCAACTGTTCTCTTGACCAGTTTACCATCAACTTTTACAGTAGTCTTTTTATTGTCTTCATTCTTTACAAACTTTGAATTTCCACTTCGCTTTCTCTTTCTCTTAATTTCTCTCTCAGTCTTTGGTGATACAATCTCAACATTTAAAGAACCAAAATCCAATGATTCTTCATTTTCTTCAAGCATGAAACTTTTCCTTTTCTTTTTTACAATTCTGGAATGGTTACTACTGCATAATGAGTTGTCATTTTTACTAAATATTTCCTCTTCATTTTCAGAGCGATCATCAACCTTATCATCACCAATGCTCATTTTATCATTTGTATCAAGAACTGAATTATTTTCTTTATTAGGAGATTTCTGAATAACTTGTCTTTTGGCAGGCGAAACTTTGGCATGAAGAATCAAATCACTTTTTTGGCTCAATGAATCACTACAAGTTTTATCAAAGTCAGCAGAAGTTTCATATTCTGTTTCTTTCTCATTACCATAAAGCTCTGATTCATCATTTGTGACCGTTTCAGTGTCTGGTGGTTGAGTCGATTCTAAACTAGCTGAAACATCTGATACTGACTTTTTTACTGAGTCTAAGAAAGGTAATTCATCCAAAAACACTCTAGATTTGTCTCCCTTTGAATCAGAATTGGTTACATTGTCAGCATAATAATTCTCATTTTTATCAACTTCATTCTCAGCGTCAAAACCTTTTAATATCTTCTCATTAGTATTAACAGATTTTTCATCAATAACAGGCTCCATAGCTGACTTTGGGGATTTTGAATTTATTCTTCTAGACATCTTCAATGGCTTTGACAGTTTTTTGTTAAACTTAGGTATGCTAGTTATCATAGGAGTTTCCTCAACAACATTAATGACAGGTGATTCTTTGTTCAATGGAATCTGTGGGGTGTCTGCAACACAAGTAACACTTTCATTGTCCAAATTAACTACTGCATTCCTAGATCGAGCATTTGGGCAGTTTTTGGACTTCTCTTTACTCTTACATTTTGCTAATGATGATGTAGCAACATTTTTCTTGTCAAAGAATATCATCTCACCAAGATCCTGAGATAATCGTACCTTTACTTCATCAGGTTGAATATCTGCAAGATTATTAATGGAAGTATAGTAAAGTAAGTTTAGATGTTAGAAAAATCCAGATCAGAAATTTCCATAACAGAAAATTTGATCAGACATTGAGTAAAATTTGTCTACTGTAATGAATTTGCACCATAAAGGCAACATCTAAGGATTGTTCTTGAAATAACAGTACAATTCTCTATTGGTTGGATGCACAGACAAACATGTGCAATATAGGAAAGTTGACCAGATCAAATTTTCCTCATCATGCTCCAGGACAAATTAATAATAAGCAGGTTTACTAAGTATTGACCTGATTGTAAAACTGAGCTTACTAATCTAAGAATACAGTCTAAGGCTGTCCATCAATTCATGTGAAGGAAATATGAAGGAAATTTTCCATTTGTTTGTGTACGTACAGCTTTGTGTCCTTGACAAATTACGCAGTAAGCAATTATTCACGACACAGACCTTTCATGGACGAGGCATTGAACAGGCAAGATGATTAAAAATAAGCTTATCTCTTCGGAAATATCAAAAAAATTTGTAGAATTAGTCAGACAGCACCATGTTATATTCAACCCTTGCCTCCCTGAATACAAGGACAGGAACATAGTGAAACAAGAGGGCCAAGATGGCCCTATATCGCTCACATGACAATCACTGTTCACTCATTAAAACATTGTTTTGAACCGGTGACCTAGTTTTTGACCCCAGACGACCTATGTTCGAATTTGTCTTACATATCATTTAGACAAACAGTCTGACTAGGTTTGGTGAAGATACGATCAAAATTTGACATCTACAGTGTTAATAAGGTTTTCCTAAGATTTGACCTTGTGACCTGGTTTTTGACCCTAGGTGACCCATATTTGAACTTTTCCTTAATATCATTAAGACAAACAATCTGACAAGGTTTGGCCAAGATCCAATCAAAACCATGACATTTAGAGCTTTTACAAGATTTTTACCTAAGATTTGACCTTGTGACCCAGTTTTTTAACCCAGCTGACCCATGTTCATCCTTGACCCACATATTATTGAGGCAAACATTTTGACAAGGTTTGGTGAAGATCCATTTAAACTGTGACATCTACAGTGTTAACAAAGTTTTCCTAAGATTTGACCTGGTGACCTAGTTATTGACCCCAGATGACCCATATTTATACTTGACCGTTATATCATTAAAACAAACGATTTGACAAAGTTTGGTGAAGATCCAATAATAACTGTGAAATCTAGTGTTAACATGGTTTTTCATAAGATTTGACCTAGCGACCTAGTTTTTGACCCAAGATGACCCATGTTCGAACTCGTCCAAGATATTATGAAGACAAACATTCTGACAAGGTTTCATGATCATCCAATCAAAACAGTGACTTCTAGAGTGTTCACAAGGTTTTCCAGCAATTTGCCCTAGTGACCTAATTTTACTACAGAAATGACCCATTATCAAACTTGACCTACATATTATTAAAATAAACATTCTGACAAAGTTTCATGAAGATAAAGTCAAAACAGTGATTTCTAAAGTGTTCACAAGGTTTTCCCTTATTTGGCCCTGGTGACCTAGTTTTTGACCCCAAATGGCCCAATATCGAACTCATCCGAGATTTTGTTGATATTAACATTCTGACCCAGTTTTGCTAAAATTGAGCCAAAAATGTGGCCCCTAGTGTGGTCACAACAAAAAGTTTGACGACGCACGACGCCGGACGCCAGACGGAGAGTGATCCTAATAGCTCACTTTGTCACTTTGTGACATGTGAGCTAAAAATACAAGACTGCTAATCCTAGTCTTAGATGCTACATGTAAGTTTATACCCCTGCATAATTTGAAACATAACACATCTGAAAACTTTCGATATTGTTTTTATTTTGTTGTAATATACAACCATACCTTGATATATAATGAATTCATCCACTTGGTATACATGAATTTCCTGTGAAACGGAGACATGCTAATAGAATGTAGAAAAAGGCCCTTGCAGATAACGGATAAAGATCATGTATAAATGATCGCAGCCTTATTGTTGTTGACTTTATAGAGTATTAGACGTCGCTTAAGAAATAGTCATATGTCCTTAGGCCTAAATTAAAAATATATTTGTTTGCCCTTTACCGACCCTGAATTTTAGAAGAGGGTCGGTAGGTAGGAAAAATATTTTATTTTATTTCTGAATTTGACCTTTACCTAGCATGAAATTACACTTCTATCTAGAAGCATTCTATGGTCGTTTTATGTATTCTGCTACCATTATACAACCATCTATTGTGTGCTTTTATCAACCATATATAAACATGTACTCAGTGCCTGAACACACATTATTGTATATAAGAGTATAAAAATAAAGTTCTCCCAGATTTTGCAATAAAATCTTTTGAGTCGGTGTGATTTTTTCGGGTCGGTCGGTAAAGGGCAAACAAACTTAATTTTAATTTAAGCCTTAGCTAAGTTATACAAATCTTATATATACCAACTTATTATTTTCCTAAAAAGAAAAGACAATCTATGATCTGGTGAAGACATGAATTTTAACCTATCAATTGTATTTTCTAATTTTTAAAAACATACCAAAGTTAGGTTGTTCGATTTCATCATATGCAGGTTCAATGTCAAGATCATCTGTACCACTGCTATCATCATCTACCATCTTAACTTCTACAGAGATAAAATAAATGATGATTTGAATAAAGCAGTTTTTTGTTATCTTCTGTTAGTTACAGTATTGTCTTAAACCATCAAAATGAGTGTCATTTCTCCTATCTCCTCGAGTGTGAGTTTAGGATGACTTCAATTTTCAAAATGTCAGCATTTCATTACAACTGGATAGAAAGATATAAATTCTTCAATAAAATAAGTCAAATTTAGAAAAAAATGTACAGTTGAAACTTAAAATCATTGCTCTTAGAAACATTAATGGGTGCAGATGTGACACTGATAGCCAGCATCTTCCCCTCAGAAAATAAGATTTATCCTCCCTCCCCCAAGAATATTTACTCTATTTGAATTGCAAATTTGCCTCTTTCGTGTAATTTTCTGCCCTTTTATCAGCATGCAGCATCTTTTCCTTTTCTTTAAAAAAATCCTCTAGTACAATTGAGAATGTTCAAAACCAGACACTCAAAACCTAAACTATCCCAAACCATGCAAAGATTTAATCACAAAATTCAAGTAAACCAATTCCTACTAAATACTGATAATATGGTAAAAATAAGATGAATATTTTACCAGAATTCATGTCAATATCATGACTTGTGTTCTCTGATTTTTTTGTGAGATCTGTTCTTATACATTGAGTTTCTTTTTGCTTTTCTGTTCTTGTATGATATACATTCAGCAAATCTGTTTCTTTATCAACAGAGAGATCAGCTGTACTTTTAGCTTCTTTCATGAACTCATCTTTAGCTTTCCTATAACCGATAATATCAATATGACTGCTTGAAACAAAGTCAGATATTGTGGGTTCCGAGAATCTTACACGTTTTCGACTGACTGTTGATTTCTCAGGTTGGTCATCAGACTTGCTAAGTTGCTGTTGTTTCTTCACTTCTTTATCAATACAATCTGCAGCTTCTTGAGTACTGAGGAGTAAATCATAACTTTCTGCTTGCTGGAGTTCTGCAGAGAATGCATTTATTTCATTTGTATCACTTTTATTCTTTAAAATAGTTTTGTCAGGTTTTAAGTTCTTATTCCAAATCTTATCAACATTTCCTTCACTCTTTCCATCTTCCATTACTTCAAGTGTAACTTTTTTCTTTGCTGAACTCTTAGTTTTAAGGTGCATCGTACTAGCAGCCTTTTTGTTTTTCATTCCTTTTGATTTCTTGTTCACTGCCTTGTTTGGAGTTGGTTGACTTGATTTAAATTCATAAGGATCAGTAGATGGAATGATACCAACACTTCCTTGAACATTTTCTTCATTCTTGTCAAGATCTGCCTTATTGTCTGAGACTGGTTGCTTGACTTTTTCATTTTCTGTAAAAGCTTTATCAGGATTGTCAATTATTTCACTTGATTTTGAAGCTCTTGATTTAAAAATTCTTTTCTTGTTCAAAACTTTAGGTAATTCATCCCTTTTTAAATCACTCACTGTTGAATCATCCCCTAAGCCTTCACCGACATTTCCATTATACATATTACTATCAGTGCAGACATCATCTTTACTGTCAGTTTTGGCTCCAGTAAAGGTTGACACCCCTAAATTATCTAATTCTGTTGATTCAACTTGAGTATCAATGATGTTTTCTTCATGATTACTTGATTCATCCACATCTTTGATATCAACAGTAGCATGATCATCAGCCAAACCTTTGTTCTGTTCTTTGGTATCTTCAACACAGTCAAAATCATCATATCCTAACAAGAGATTCTTCTCTTTATTCTGGATTAGTTGAGCTAGATGTTTCATCTTATTTCCCATCTTCTGCTCCTCTTTCTGCAATTTTGTGCTCAACTTATTGGATTTCTTTACTTTTTGTTGCTCATCTTTTCTCATTGTATCAGCTTTCACACTATTATCAATAAGAGAAGGTTCACTAATATTTTTCAACCACTCAGCAACTTTCTTGGTGGACTTTTTCTCCTTCATATGGGATTCTTTATCTTTCTTGCTGTAAGTTTTTCCCATCCTTTTTTCTTTAGCCACCTCAACTTCTGGAGTCAAGTTCACTTCGCTATCATTAACAAATTCATCATTATCTGTTTCATAATTAACAACCCCTTTTCTGGACCTTAAAGACCTCTTCATGTTAACCACTGGTTCTTTAAATTCTGATTTCTTTCTACCACAACTTTTCAAGTCAATTGGAGTTTTAAATAATGGACCACTTGAAGCTTGTGAATCTACATCAATCAATCCAGATAACTCTGTATTATTGTCATCTGGAGAACTACCTGTATTTACAGTTCTATCAGGTTTAACATTTACATTCTCTACACCAATTAACTCTACTTCGCTTACATTATCATTGTCAGAGTCAACATCAGCAACTTTATTATCATGACCAACATCAATAGATTCCTTTGCAAACAATTTTTTCTTTTTAGATGATAATAAACCTTCACATATTTCATTTGAACTAGTCACAGGTGAAGGAGAAAATTTAGATTCAATTCCAGAGGTACTTGCACTATTTCCTTCTACCCTAATTTCACTGTTGTCATTTTCAATCACCTCCACTTCCACATCATTATCATTCTCCATATTAGTTCCATGATGACCTTCAGCAATACATTTTAACAATTCAGTTTGTCTTTCATCATTAACCTTTTCAACACCGTTGACAGTTTCATTAGGGGTCTTTGACTTCCTCGTCATTGAATGAGATTTTCTCTTCCGTTCATTGGAATGTGGAGCATTACTCTTATCATTCAAAGCAGTGCTTTCAACTCTAAAATACACCATAAAAATGAAGATTCAGAACAATAACAGTGTATGCGAAAGGTAATGGTAACATTGAAAACATTATTAGACAGGAAAAAAGTATTAATGGTCCACAATATGTAATGACCTTAAATTTTCACTAAAAATCATAGCACTTTTACAGGACATATAGGGCAGTAACACTTAACTTTACCAGACCTCATCTAATATTTGAAGGCAGATTGATAAGAAACAGTTTATTGTGTTGACTGGAAATCAGGAAACTAGACATAACACACAGCAACTTTTAACTTTACACCAGACTTCAAAATATCAATACCATGAATGACAAAGCAAGCATACCTTTTAATTATTGAAGTTTCAGTAACATTATCAATGTCTTCAATCAAGCCTACAAAGGAAAAAAACTTAAAAATGCAATATACATTCAGTAACACTGGCTGTCTCTGTATATGGAGTAATTAAAAACTTCAAAGGGCTGTAACTAATTTCTATTGTTTCAATACAGGGGTCTCATAAGACATCATAAGTTTAGGGTCAAATCTATGAAAACATCATATATTTGCAACAATATAAAAATGTTATACATGCATGATGATTCTTTACAAACATGTATGTTAAAAATATGTAACATAACATTCCATATGATTGTACGAGTATGAAGAATAAAAAAAAATAAAAAAATAAAAAATCTGACCCTTAGCAGATAATTATTTAAGGGGTCATCAAAAATTCCTATTAACGTAATAGTAGACTTGACCTTTTGGTAGATATGTTTTCAAGAGTCGGAAACATCATTTAGCTAATTCTAAGGTCAAAACGCCATTATAAAGGTCAAATGAGAGCATTGTCAATATGATTTAAATGCATTTTAATTACTATAAAGTGCACTTTAAATATTTAAAAGAAACAGAAGATTTAAATACCTGATTGACTTTTTCTGGACTGACGAGTATTCATTTTTCTTTTATCAGAGTTAGCTCCCTTTGCAGCTGTCTTTTTTTTAATGGACTCCGGTGTTCCAGGTATTATTGAAGTTTGTGGACCACGAGGAGGGGAAACTACAAGAACAAATAGATAAACAATGTTTGATATACTCTGAAAACTAGACTAGACTAGAAACTCATGCACAAAAGGTGCCCAGGCTTTCATATTTTCGGAATAACATACAATGTCATAAAATATAGATTTTACCATAAGTTACAAATAATAAGATGCTTTTCTTTTGTCTTGAGATAACCTTTTTAGTTTGAGTTTTGAGCCCCTTTTCAATAGACAGAGTCATATGAGGCAGATAGTTCATCTAACCATCATTCCTGGGAAGAACCAGTATTATACTACCATCCTCCACAATTAAGCAACTGCCTACTTTCTCATATACAGAGACATGGTCAGTAGCTGGGATAATCTTTTTGACACAATTGCAGTCCAATTGTTAGTTAACTGTTGTAAGAAATGCCCCGCCATTATATGTAAATGACATGTAAAGTGATAGTCAGGCATGTTCTCCTGCAAATATATTGATGAGGAATGGTAAATTAAGAGATTTACTAGTCCTCATTACTACAGGACCAGTAATGTTTTAAAATTTGTCAGTCCAACAGTCTAGAAGGTGTTCATTGTCTTTCTTATGAATTGATTGCATTTCAGTTCATAAATCATCTGGACTAATACCATACAAATTGAAATACAACCATAGGAGCTAATTCTAATAGGACAAGATATTAAATGATTTGTCTCCAACAGCATTATTCATTGTGCCATTAACTGATACTACTGTACTACTCCAAAACTTTTACAAACAAGACCGGCCTAATACTTACATAGAACACCGGTATCTTTCTGAAAGGCAGTTATTATATTTCTCACACCCTGAACCATTTCTCCAAGCTGTTCTCTATCAGTCAGACTCCTACAGGGTAAAAAATTACATTTTATGACAAAAAAAAAATCCCAAAAAAATGATTCAATTCATCAATGAAACAAATATAAACTTGACTATAGAAAAACACTTGACAGCAAAATTACATTCAATTCTATTAGTCTGTATTCAGATGTTCAGTAGCTGTATTATTATAAGTGGATATTACTAAGTTGATATGTTTGCGAATCAGTAACTGTATGCATTTTGTGTTCATAATATTTACATGTCGTGAGAAACACATACACACATAAAGTGCCAAAATATTGTTGAAGATAAAGTTCACAACACCGTTTGTGTAGTTTTCACCGACAGAAATGTAATCATTTACATGACAAGAACTTGAACACATAAACTTACACAGAATATCAAACAAGTATTCGCTAATAAGTGGCCTAAGTTTGACATAAATTAACTGGCCTGAGAGAATTGATAATTTGAATAGTAATATTTGCTTATCAGGCATTTGAGGAGAATTGAGTTTTTAAACACCATACCCTGCCGATAAGATTTTTCTGAACAGGCATACACGTTTTACAAAAAATGATGTTCATGATCATCTAATTTAAGAAAGTCTGCGATTTTCAGAACAGTCAAACTTCTTGTGTTCAAAAGCGGTCAAGAAGCTAGAATTTAAGGAGAGCTACGGATAAAGCATTTGTATAACATACCTTTTTGTGATTGTTTTCTTGCATAATGGACACGGGACCTGTTTCTTCCTATCCAGGAACTCCATCAAACAAAATCTGAATAAACAATAATACAATCAGCACAGTGTATTAATACATAATGCTTGTAAACTCACAAAGGATGAAAATAGCACCACTTGGTTTTGTATCGGTAGACAATGTGGTCAATATGAATCAAACTTATGTTAAATCCTAGATTACCAAATAGCATTAATACAATGAACAATAATACCAACCAAAGTCACATAGACTTGAGTATTTCAGAGAGAGGATAATCAGTCATATTTATTTTTGCTTAATGCTTTATTTTTCAACAATTTGTCAGTTATATACGGCAGCTGATTCCCCTAACAAGTTTTCCTGGACAGTATTCTTACCAGTACTAACTTACCCCAGCAACTTTCCCACATTTGGAAGATAACTCAGGGCGCTCCATAGACTTCAAAAGTTGGGGGTCAAAATGACCCTCAGCTGATAGAAATGTAATGATTCAACATAATTTTTTACTAAAGTAATAGTAAATTTGACCCCATGGTTCCAATTCTCAAGAGTCAAAAACCTTATTTTTCAAATTTCAAGAGTCAAAATGCCATTTCAAGAGTCAACGGAGAGCCCTGTAACTGACATATTTTTATCTACTTTTCATGGAAGGGTATGACCTGCTGCGACCAGGAATCAAACCTGGTTCATTGGGTTACTAATCAAGCACTCTAACCACGACCATTTAAATGTTCAACTAGCCCGTGTTTTGGGTTTATCTTTCAAGATAACTGACACCAAACTAACACATTACTTCAAGTTTTTGGAAGTTCTAAAATATTTTTCTTATATACCATGGAACATCTTCTAAGTGTTTAACTTTAAATGTTGATCGAAAGCACTGAGTAAATGTATATTTTCCCAAACATAAAAAAGTTCTCCCAGATTTTGCAATAAAATGTTTTGAGTCGGCATGTTTTTTTCGGGTCGGTCAGTAAAGGGCAAACAAACTTAATTTAAGCCTCAATATATATAATCACATAAACTTAACAATATTTTGTAAATACATGACAATATTTCAGACCATCAAGATTTTACAAGATGTGAAGTTGATGATAGAATAAGAGAACATTATATATAGTTCATCGGCATCACAATTTCATTTTTTTTTCAGTGTTGAAAAATACAATATAGAAGTGACACTACATTTTACACAAGTTTGTAATATTGGTACCTGCAAAATTGATGTCCACAGCTTGTAGATACTGGATTTGTCATCATTTCTAAGCTGAAAATAGTTAAAAATCACACATTAAATTTGATGCAAAACTTGCCTTTGATGAACCTACTGTGATTATACAAACTTGGGAAGTCTAGCTCATTTTTTTGCATGGAAATCACTATAGTTACATTTGAAAATGTTAATACAATAATTTCTAATCAAAATTCTTAACGGAAACTAAGATTACAGGCAGAAATCAAACCATTTGTACCATCATCACTTGAGCAACTATGAATTTCAAAGGGGAGATGAACATTTAATTTGAACTGTTAAAGAATATGAACACAAGCAGTACAGTAAAACTTTAAGATCATAAAATGTTCATATTGTAAGACAAAAATACTTTACTTTCTTAAGCCAACAAAGAACCTACCATATTGAACATTCTAGTGTCTTCTGCATTTGACCAAGCAATGCTTGTATCTGTGAACTAGCCATACTGAGAGATTTCCACAGAATATTATATATGGACTATTAGAATAATTTTCTTCTTAACACTGATTCATCTTGTCTGAAAATAGAATATAATTGACACCAAAAATTAACATCTATGAATTGAAAGACTGTCAATAATATTAATAAAAAGTCGAAAGAAAATATTATGACTATATATTTATATATATATATAGATGTATTTCCTGTAAACCTATACATCCTGTTATAACATCAAGGACTTACAAACATACATGCGAATCATGGATCTATGAATGGTTTTAAGTATCCTCCGGTACTCTATTCTGACGCACACCGATTACGACACCATTTTTGTTTTGAACTCGTTTTCAATTTTGTACTATCGTGTGACGTCATCCCCGCGGAAATTTACAAGTAAACGTAACAGCGCTTTCTGCTGAGCGAAAATGTGGGGATTTAGCCATTTTTGATACTTTTTTAACAGATTTTATAAACAGACACCGAAAACTATGTATTTTTTTTATTACTTAATTGACAAAATGTTGAAGCAAAATATTTTTCTTGAAACAATGAGAAAATAAAGCGATCTGCTGGCGCATCCTCGCTCGCTATTTTTATAAAGTCACGTGATGGTCATATGACCTGTAATGTGATCTACAATTGAAATATTCACTGTCTAGAGATGTGTACTCGTTAGGTAACAAGGATCGCTCAAATTGCAGTTAACAAAAAATAGTGTGTCTTATAAATGCTGCAGAATAACTTAATTCTTTGATTTCTCTTTATTTTTTTCACTTTTTTTTGTAACTAAAGGTCAGGTGCAGAAATTATTCCACAACTTAAATGAGAGAGGTCAATATCATATCAAGTGTAAGGAGACTGGTGCCACCACAAGAACAGCAGCTTTACATTTATGTATTTTTTTCTGCAAAAAATACCATAATTATGTTTTTGTTCTTAAAACAATATTTGCTACACATTTTTAAAAAAATTGTAACGTAATGTTGCTAAAATGTACTAATTATTCACAGTGAAAATCAAGAGTTATTTATGTCTAGCTGTAGTTAAATATAGAAACCAATCAAATGCATTGTTTCATTGTACTCTCATTCAGCCATTGTTCATAGTCGTCACCAAGGACTTATATATATACATGGATTTGCAACTTCCGTATTAACAGTTTAAAGTAATCAAATCCCGCGATGATAAGACGTGAATCAACGGGAATACAAGCTATTGTTTACAAAAGCGAAAATACGAAAATATCCGTGAAAATCCGAATGATAATAACAGCGAAAATATCCGTGGTATTCCGAATGTTTAATCTCGGAGACGAAAGGATTATAACAGATGTCCGCCATCTTGGAATTTAAAATGTTCGACTGATGCCTTTTTCAATGCTTATACTTAGACTTTGTGGATTATAAATGTATCTCAATATCTTTAAGGAATTTGTTGCATCCTTTACCAATTTCCCGTGCCCAATTGCCAGAGTTTTTTTTAGTATAATCAAATTCGTAAACACCCAATTACAGCTGTCGGACATTGCCGAGTATATAGCAATGCATTGTGGGATCGCCGAACGATATCGTTTTAGCTATTTTTAGCAGTTGCGAATCCATGTTTGTATATAAGTCCTTGTCGTCACTTATAATTGAAACTATGGGTTCTGTGGTTAGAAAATGTATTTTATCCATGTAAACATGATGTAAAACGATAAATAAATGTCAGATCAAACTTTGCAATGCAAAGGTAATTTATTGCTTTATTTTTTACTTAGTTAGCATAAATAATAATTCATTCTTAGGTGCGTCAGAACTGTGTACGCGAGGATAGTTTCAAACATATCATAAATAAATATTTCAGGATGTTTTTCTTCCTCTATACAGTCTACTAAGGTTACATGTATGCTCCTTCTTTAGGACCACTCCTTTTCCCTTAAACATGTGTAGACCTTGCAATAAAGCAATTGGGACTGTTATTTTCATAAGTACAAGAACGACACGCTTATATAATTTTAGACTATATTATGTAGTGCCACAAATATTTGTAAATATCAATCGTCTCAAAAAATGTAAACACATTTATTTATTATTTTCTAACCTTACAATCGTACCATGAGATTCCAACTGAAGATTTATTCACGAGATTATTGTTTGTCATACATCGTTCATCATCCTAAATGTGACCTGAAGTTTGCTGATTATGAAACTACCTCAATAAATTTGCGCCTTGAATTTCCCGCAACCATCATCTCTTTCCATTCCTCCATTATGAAGAGTGTCATTGGTTAACCAAAATTGTATTATACGAAATTCTTATAAACGAAATTTTATCACAGTGTACGCAATTCTTGTTGTCCCTGCAGACGACTGAGCGCACGCATTTTTAGTGATTACTCAGGATAGATAGATACAGGGTTTAAAAGATAAAATATTTGATCGTCTTAACCTTAGAAAGTTATCAAGGCTTAACCTTGTCGCACAGTTGTTATTTATATATAAAAAGACACTATTCATTAATATGTTAACGTTAATAATAGTGATATTTTTAAAATCAGTATATATTTATCAATTATTCAATTATTTAGAATATATTCATGATACAGTTACCTGTGATTATAGCTACACACATTGAGGAAAAAAATGAATTTCTTATCATCTGATATTCATAACTTTATTCCTATGCATGATAAATATATGGACCCAGAACACGGAATATTTTTATCAACCCTCGTACATCATGTAGTCTAAAAATCATAATTATTATTTATAAGCGAACCGTATTTAGAAACGCGCGTCGTTCTTGTAAATTATGAAAATAACACAATCAGAGCCAATACATAGTTCCCATATCTACAATATTTACCTCCCTTGGCGGCCATCTTGCTTGGCAAATTTCTTATGCGCTTAATAGAAAAAATCAGAAAATTGGTTATTAAACAACTTAATGTATAAAAGATAACTTAAGCATGAAGTTGTTAAGGCCATAATCACATCAGGTTTAAGAAAATGTAGTTGTCACATAGTTGTCACATATAAATATCCTATATTTAGAATTATCAAAACAAAAATATCTTCTATTAGTGCTTGTTGAATTTGCCAAGCAAAATGGCCGCCAAGGGAGGTAAATATTGTAGATGTGGGAACTATGTATTAATTGCTTTATTGCAAGGTCTACACAGGGTCACATGTATATGTATGCAGATAAAGTACAAAATTATAATTTGGTGCTTAATATATGCCTTCCTTAGAATATTTTTTTATTAGTGCGCATTTTACAACCCAACATACAATGTATAATATTATAGATATAAAGCTTATATATATATCCAATCATCATCTAAATAACTTTCCTTTTATTGAACAACCACAAATACATTGGTTTACACACGAAATATGATACAGATTCGTGAACTGAACTGAATGTATTAAAACAAGCTTGGAGTCTTAAGAACTGTACCATGTATAAAATGTAATGTGGAATCCTTATATCTATATAGCAGTCACGACTAAGTTAACATGCAGTAGTCTTCGGACCTAGTATTATTTTTGGTATGATTATCAAAATGTGTGTTTCGTTTTACCAAGGACTTATATGTGTGTATACATAAGTTCTTGAATCAGTTCGCATATCTTATAATGTGTACGAATATAATTTTTACTAATAACTAATATTTGTTATATAATGTATTGCTATTAACACAACATTTTTGACGTCTGTTATTCTAACTTGTGACACATGTATGGTTTGGTTTATTTCAATAAATCCATAAAGCCTTGTCAAACTACGTACCTGTATATTGGTCCCTAATTTTATCTGTTTGTTGGGTGAATCAGGGATGTAATATAGCATCACTGTGTGAATTTAGATTATAGAAAGTGATTTGTATTGTTTTTCTTCTATAAATTTATCGTCATTTCAGAGGAGTATAATATACGTCTCTGCTCATAACTAGTAGTCACAACAATCTAAATTATGTCATCACTCACTCTGGAACACTTTATCACATGAACAGCTACTTTCCTCGCACATTCAGATACTGGAACGCCCTCCCTAACAGCACTAAGGCAAGTGATAGTCTTTCAGGCTTCACTAGCTACCAGTCTTAATTCTCTCTACTAAGCAGCACATATGTTTTTATCTGTTTTATAGTACATGTATTTTTAATCTACATATCATGTAACATAGCCGTATGATTTTTAACATTTTAACATGTCCCCACCTATCAGTATAGTCAGAGACATGTTATCTATGTCTCTGGTACAGTCAGAGATTGCATGACTTTTGATAGTATTTACGTAGATAAGTAAGATATTTATTTAACTTCTGTGCGGATTTTACATGCATACTGTGTGGAAAGCATACATTACCATAAGAAATATATACTTTTTATCAGTAAATGCTTCATTTGTGAGAACACGTTCATGTACATATAACCACTGCCCATGCATTAAATGCTCCCTTGAACGAAGCCGGAACATAACGGGTGTGATATCGTGCGTGTTATTATACAAAACCATGCAACCTACTTTTCGTCTAAAGAAAATTCTTGTAGTTTTGTTTACCTATTCCCAGGGGTGATGGCAGCTCCATCAGAAACGACTTCTATGTTAAAACGGAGTAAAAGGAGCGTTGCCGTTTACATGAAATCAGAATGTTCGAGGCGAAACGAACCACAGAAACTTACAGATTTGCTCGATCACCTTCTCAATCCCGAAAAAGCCATCGATGATTTTGAAACACTCGATTGGTGTAGGTGGTTGATATCTGGTGGAAGCACTTTCGAGGAATTTGCAAAAACAGGTTTCGATTTACGTCCAAATTAAATGACATGTCATGCTTCTACTTAGGTGACGTTGTCTCGATAACATACGATAAGAAATAATAATTTGCATGTAAAATTATCATGCGTTTGTTTTGAATGATCAGGATATGAACTGCAGTGGTCGAGTTTATCACACTTGGGTTTTATTGTTAGCTAGTTATTTATTTACATACCCTGCAGCATCCTCTTAAGTTACTGGATAATACCAAGTGGTATCAAAATCAGTTATAGTTTATGAAGAGTTAGATGCCTGTCTTCGTTTAATAATATTAGGTTCACAGATGTTCCAGAATCCAATATGTTGCAAACCTCAGTGACAAGTATGACATCAGCTCCTGTCAATTTTATCCATATGATTATGAAATGTCATACAGCATTATATTCTTATATATTAGCCATAAGTAACCAGGTTGTTTGAAAATATTATTGCGACTCTTACATTGTGCTAAAAATATACATTTTGTTCTAGCATTAGAACCATGATTTTTTTCTTCTTCCATTGAGGCATTGTACGTCATACAAATTACAATTAGAATTATAGTTTGAGATGTACTTAAATATTTATAAGAATATTTGTGAGTTCATGAAAATGACAATAATTGCTGAGGGGTCCATCACTCCATGGTACAATTATCAAAACGTTCAGTAATTATTTCGGTGATGCAATATTTTTTGAGATATGAAACTATCAGTTGTTTTAATTTTAGTGAGACAATATGATAATGCCGTAACTTGTGGATTGGTATGGACAGCAAATTTTGTAGCTTACAGATGTCGCACATGTGGATTGTCTCCCTGTATGTCGCTTTGTGCGGATTGTTTTCAAGCTGGTAATCATGAAGGTCATGACTTCAATATGTTTCGAAGTCAAGCCGGAGGCGCATGTGATTGTGGCGATGTCAGTGTTATGAATGCATCTGGGTAAGGAATTGAATATAACACATCTTTGAAGTTCAAGTCAGATGTATTCTTAATTTTTTGTGCACAATCATTTCATTTACAGTAAATTCAGGGAAGATAAATTTAAACAGTTACTGTGGATTGATTATATATAACCCATACCCCCTACAGCACTGTAGGTGGACATTCATTCATGTTGCTAAGGAGTTTACAGATGATCATATTCCTACAATCACTACACATTTTAAAAAGTTCTGCCCAAATTATAATTCTGAGACAAGATAATTATTAACTATCTAGATGAAGTAATTAGTTATTATAAATGAAACATATAAGATGTCAGTTGTATCAAGTGATCATCATCAATACTCAGATCATCATTAAGTTGTTAATCAATCTCAATGAAATCAATAATTAATGCATTTCTTACCTTTAATGAATCATTATAGAACTTTTAAAGCGTCAGATTTTGTCAACAACAAAAATAAGGGTATTTTTTGTATAAGTCTTATCTTATAACCCTATTAAATAGGGTTTAAGTCACTGAAATTCTATTTCATGGTACATAAATAATACCTATCTTGTGATTTATAGATTTTGTTCTCGGCATGGACCAGACAGACAACAGTCCGACCCTAAACCACCTGGTGATTTACTATCAGTAGCTGAGATAGTAATGCCGAGAGTATTCCTCAGACTTCTTTATCATCTCAGAGATAATTCCAAACCAGGTAAGAAAAAACAAAACAATAGATAGTGAGATTTCTCAAGTTTGTATATAATGAAATAGTATAATTATGATACACATAGCCACACGTATGTACAGGACTGTAAGATAATACTATTTAATTTATAGCTGAAAACTCTTGTCTGGTCTACAAAAATACAATATATTTTTTCTTTGTCAGCATTCATTAATACAAATGGTACCATTTGACAGGAGACGCTACGAGTCATTCACTTTTTTAAATTTGAATGTGTACTTCCAGTACAAAATTAGTGTACTGAAGTTCACCATTAAATGTCAAGTTAAAACCATGTTTTAAAATAATCATGGAAACCCCAACTGAACTAGACCTTTGTCCTTAAATATGTTTAAGTATGTATTTGTATTGTTTGTCATGTTTATTTTGCTATTACAGATTTAGTAGATACATATTTGGTTGCTATGCAAGATGCTGAGCAGTTTCTGACTTTCCTCCATGGACTTAGTGATATGGGAGCGGCAATGAGACGTGTCATGGCTAATGCATTAATTAGTCCCGAATTATATGCTCAATTAACTGCTGGTATATATATATTTATAACTGCTGGCAAATTCATTTCTTTGTAGTTTGTAATGAATTTTGTGAAATTACGACAATTGAAATTTTTAGTATTTAAGTGGTGTAAGCTGCTTCTATCTGGTTCTTACAGGGGTTGATTTTTCCTCCATTTAGAAGATTTTCTTTTATTATGCATGATATTTTAAATAAAAATATTCAGATTATGTCTAGATAGATTAGAAAAAAAGGTTTTGTCTGAAATGTAAAGCATTTACCTCCCGTAGGTAGATTTGTGGAATATTGATCATAATCGTATGCTACTGAACAAACAAAACATGCTAACTTTAGATGTTCTGGAAAGAATACTTTGATATGTAATATTTCAGTGTCAGATGAGCCCTCACAGACGAGGTATTACTATGTTAGAAGCAGGAAAAACTATGAAGCAGCTGTAGCATCTCTGGTCTACCCTCGTGGATTTGAAGATTATGAAGGTAAAAACACTCCATATATATGGCGTACATGTATAGATATACAATAATAACAACAAAATTATTGTGTTATAATTCATATTTTATTTACGAAAAAATACATTTTAAGATAAACATGTGTATGTTTTAACGTAAAAACAATTGTATGAGTAGTTTGTACCGTTATATGAGGATCCCAAATTCAAACTACGAATACAAATAAATACCCAAACGGTAGCACGTCATGCCATGTTACAAAGCACATTATCGTGTTTGTATTCATTTTCCGAAAATGGAATGATTTTGAAATTGAGTGCCGGTAATTAATATTGGTTATGTGTATTTTTTGTCAAATTAACAAACTTCGAAAAGTAAAACGAACATTTTTATGTTAGTTGCTTATTAAAATGAAATTATGATGCAATTTATAAATGAAGCGGAAAAAAAGGTGAATGATCTAACCGAGTCCGTATCGTAATAGGCTAATTTTGTTCCTATTACTGCAAACACTGATCCAAACCAACAATCCTTTGTTCACAATTGTTGATCACACCTTTGACATGTTAAAGAAATCTAACAATGAACTTGTCTGATTGATCAGAGTTAATTGTCGACTTCGGATAACAGGTGTGAAAATACGCGTTCAGATGATTGTGGGGAACTGCTTATCACTTCGGATTAGCCATGGTATTCGGATTAGACGATTCGGATAATCGAGGTTTATTTACATTGAATTATAAAGAGGAAAATTCGGGACCGAAATTTCATTTGGATGAGACCAGGTTTTCGGATAATCGGGGTTTTACTGTATTTCACTTTTCAATTTACAGTAAAACCTCAATATTAAAAGCTTATATGGTTTTTATATTGCGTTGGTCGCTAAGTGAAGCATTATTGTACACACGCCTCAAGAAAAAGATACATTCTTTACTACACTCCAAATTAATGATCTGTGTTTGGCTGTTGAGTTTGTTTTTGCAAATTATTGATTTTTTTTTCTATTTTATACCATGTATGAAAGTTCATATTTCTATTTCATAATCTTTAATTAACATTTTCAATGGCAGAAAATCAGAATGTTTTAAAATTTGACTGGTTCACCCATGTTTTTCACAAATTTTTCTTTTTTATATCTGTTGAAGTTCTAGTACACTTGATAATTCTTTGTAATACAATCTAACCTGTGAGAAAGGGCCTGCCTTAGGAAAGATAAAATGTGACATTTATTGACAGGTTAACCTATTTAACCCTTTACTTCATGTAGCCGTATATTCACGTGTAGACCGCTTACTTCATAATCCCGGTATTTTGCGGGTAGACCGTCTACTTCATAATCCCGGTATTCTACGTGGTTGATTTTTGAAGTTCAATAAATCATTTTTCCCAAAATATGGGCGATTTTTTAAAACAACGATTGTAAAATTCAATATTTCATGAAGACATAACGTTAACAAAAAAATATTGTTTGTATATAAAATTATGTGGTTAACTGCGTTTAAACACAAGACAGGTCGCGCGTACACGATGACGTATCGTGTTGAGATTACACAGTATACAGTCTGCAGACGCGCGGTTCATTTCTAATGACAATTTTGCCATGGAATTTTAAGTCAAAGCCAAAAAACAGTAGAACAATTATATATCTTAAATATTTTCAAACAAAAATGACATAATAAAGATAATAATCAGCAGTTCGCCGTGTCTCGGGTGCAATAAAAGAAATATACAGTGTCAATGTCTCGTGTGAAAATCAAATTCAGATTAACAAATAACATGTGCTAATTGATGCGGTCATCAATGGGATTAAGTTGGCTATCAGTATGGGTCCCTAATTATATCATCAAATTTTAATGTCACCCGGAGTTTTATGGTGCCGCATTGTTTTTACAGCTGACACGTGTGACAAATTTCCATATGGGATTTAATCTTCTCATGGGCGGGGCTTATTTATTGCAGAACAATATGACTCTACCAATCAAATCAATTTGTTGTTCAGCCTAAATAAATACCTTTCCCTCCGAAATATCGCCGATTTTTTATTCCAAAAACTATAATTTCTAATATTCCATGAAGACAAATCACCAACAAAAATATTTCGTCTATTATTCGGTGAAAGTTGTAAATACTATGTAAACACAAAACGAGTCAGGTGCGCGCCGATCACTAGACGTATCATGAACACAGAAGTCTGCAAGCACATGGTTTATTTTTGACATGAATTTAATATGCTAGGAGATTTGTTGAAACATACGTAAATATTATCCTTTATTCCGTATCATCAAACAAATTTGATGCAGTAAAAGTCATATACGACTGTTTCACTCGTCTTTGATGTAAAACAATATTCAAGTCACAAAGACTCGCCGCGAATGCGTGTGAAATGCGATTAAAAACATAACGAATTCGGTGTTTATTGATATGCCAAATTATGATCAACTAGGTTAAAGTTTTTTGTACTATGGTACACTTTCACAACCTCTGATTGTTTAAAAAAAACATCCTTTGAACTTGACACATTTATAAGACACTCTGTCTGGGTCACGATGACCTTGATTGTTGGACATGAATTCCTGCACGTGCATCGTCAATCACTGGCACTGAGCCAAGTTTTACCTTTGCACATTTATTTAATCTAAAGTATTGATTTTTACAACCCAAAGTATTATTTAGTGGAGTTTGCAATAACAGTTCTTGCATTAAGATTTTTTATTGTATGTCTTGTAGTAAACAGAAAGGGCAAATTAAAAAAAAGGATAAGGAAAAAGCATGGACCTTGTGTCAGTTTGTACACATTATATTGCCCTTAATATTTGCCTAACATCAGATATTTTTGCATAGCAAGTAAGATAAATTAAATACCATCAATTTGGTATAATTCAGAAATTATAAAACCATTATTTAGCATTACAATGAAGTGATAAAATGACCAGGTGTCAATAGAAAAAAATCAGAAAAGGCAAAAATATGCTTACAGATTTTTTTTGCAATTTTTGTTCCCCTTTATTTCTTTTAATATTTATCCCACAGTTACAAAAATTACATCATACAAAAGGTTATTAAATTATGAACAACTTTTATATTTACAATAATTTGATGGGATTAATATTTAGTATAATAAACCAGTGAGGAAGTAGACATGTGTCAAATCAGTAGCATTTCCCAATAACCTGTATGAAGACGGTGTACCAAGTTTATCTGATCCACTATTAGTATACAGTATGTATATTGACTAGGGGGCTATGAAGTAAAGGGTTAAGAGGTAATTTTGTTCTATGATAATCAAAGACTGTTAATGGCCTTTATTCACAGGGTTGCCTTTATTCAGAGTTTTTCATTAACACAGGTTTGACTGTATTTGACTGGTACCTGTTAGGAATAGGATTGAAAATAAATTGATTTTATATTTTGTATTTACAGACATGATGGGTCTGAATCAGAAACTTGGACACACCACATTATTAGAAGAACTTGTATTCTGGACTGTAAAATTTGAATTTCCACAAAAGATAGTAACTTTATTACTTAGTCTATTACCAGACTTGAGATACAAGGTGAGTGGTTAGATTATCCAAATGATAAATCATCATTGTTCATCCCAGGGGCCCATTGCATATACATGTATCTTTGTTAAGATAGCTTATTTTAAACTTTAGAATCTTGCTACTCTTTGTTTGTAACTGCAAGGACTTGGGTGTTTTATCCTGTTGATTTTTTGGGAAAACTTTTGACTGCTCTAAAATGTAAATGTCTCAAATTAGTACCACTAGAAAGATTTTTAAGTTTAATAACTCCTACTGGTATATTAGCCAAGATAATTATGTTTATGAAATGCAACCCCAGTTTAAAGTAGTGTTTAAAACTGACTTTAAAGTCTTTGAAAAAGGGTGGACTTTCATATTAGTTTTCAAGCAAATCTTTTCTGGCCAGTAGTTGCTGTTTGGAAAAATAAGTTACTACAGTCATTATTTATTTTTTTCAGCACTTAAAGTATCAATTTAGCAGTTTGTATTTTGGCTCTATAACATAAAGATAGCAAAACATTGAACTGACTTTGTAGTTTAAGTGTTTCTAATTCTTAACCATTCAAAATGCTTCAATTTTGACCCATGTCACTTGTCAGTATCAGTGAAAGAAAGTTTCTTCATTTCACTTTCCAGGAAGCATTTACTCGAGCATTTATTCAACACTACAGCAGAATATCACGAGTCCTTGTGAACGCCCTAGATAGACAGACAGTGGCAAATCGTGTTGTACACATCAGCGTCCAGCTGTTCAGTAATGAGAGTCTAGCTTGTCAGATGGTTGGAGAGTATAACCTGTTATATATTCTTATACTTAGCCTCAACCATATGATTGAAGGAATTCTTACTGAAAGTACGCTGCAAGGTCAGTGTTGACTGATTTTATTATCTGAAAACACCATTAATTCATACAATAAGTTTAATGTAGACATTACATTATCATGTAGCATCTTCAGTCATTTCTCTGTATTTCAAAAATTTATTCTTTTTTCCGTAAGTGATAAATTAGGTGGATGCATGGCTCCAGTTTCTGTTATCATATTTCGTTGTGTGAAGTCCTGAAAAATATTCCTGCTGTATCTACTGATAAAGTTCTGTATTAATGATTCCTAATTTAATTGAATCAAAGAAGTTGCTAAGATTTCTTGGATACTTTTGGATCAGCAGCTTTCATAAAATAAACTCTGGGGACATCTTCATGGGTGACAGATGAAAATAAAAAAAAGGGAATCTGAATCTTGTTGCAGTGGAAACAATGTATGGATCCAGTATGGTCTGAATCTGTGAAAAAAAAGAAATTCTGGAAAACTTTCATCCCGCATTTTGGTATTATTGTGCTATTTCATCAAGTTAAGAGATAGCATGTGTATAGGACTTTTCATAAACATGGTTTATCTGCCCTTGGACTTAACCTACTTTCTGAAAAGGCTTATACTGTTCCTCTTAATTTCAGATGCTCATCAGAACTTTCATATGGTAGTAGATTGCAGTCATGAAGCAATGAAGGAACATTGTTACTGGCCAATCATAAGTGATCTTATAAATCTATTATCACATCGTGAAATAGCTCATAAGTTCCTATCTGATGGTAAAGTTGTCTCGATGTGGCTTGACTTACTATCATACTTTCAAGGTATACTATCATCTTATACTTGGCATCTATGTTATATTTTTCTATTTCAAAAAAGAAAAGTAAACTCTACCTATTCATTGTAGCTTGATAATTGATATACTGATATTTAAAGAGTCATTTTTCTTTCTATGTGTGGTGTCATCAGAATTTCAGACAGAAGCTCTAAAATCTCAGGTCCAGGATTAATTTCTGCTATGTTATTACAACTCTACTTATTTTAAAGATATGGACTGCATATCGCGATAGTCTCCTTTGCTTTGCAAAAATTTAACCTCTTCAGAAGAGTTGCTTTCAAAAGAACAAACTTGGCCAATTTTTATATATGATTTTTATTGAATTTTGTTTATCTATCTAGAAGGAAAGTATTTATTATCTGTTTATCAGGCATGAATTTGAATCAGAGAGAACTACACCAGCATGTAGAGTTTGAACCAGATACATATTATGCTGCTTTTTCTGCTGAACTTGAAATTGCAGCATCTCCAATGTGGAGTTTAATCTCACATTTACGGGAAAAGGTAACCAAAGAGAATGCCTGTGGTCTTAGATGGATTTATACAGTAAATCTTGCATAA
The DNA here is from genome assembly GCA_964023205.1 of Lutraria lutraria. Classification (NCBI taxonomy): domain Eukaryota; kingdom Metazoa; phylum Mollusca; class Bivalvia; order Venerida; family Mactridae; genus Lutraria; species Lutraria lutraria. The sequence continues at coordinate 29,024,589 of OZ026848.1, read as the reverse complement.
GAAAACAACAAGAATTTTTTTATAGTATTTGTTTTAATTCATCATATAGATATTTACTTATTATATGAGATCATAATACATCCACTTATAATTAATATAGTATAATAGTTGTTAGCATATGCATAAGGACATATTTAGATAAAAAAAAAAAATGATAAAAAAAATCTTTGATTGTCACATGATTAATTATGTTAAAAATCCCTTTTGCTGGATATAATAAAGTGCTAACTAGTCAGTTTTTATCGTAATTTATTGTGAAGAAGCAATCAGTTTTTTAGACACATATAAAACTTTATTACATAATACAGGAGACAGCTCCACTTACCAGGACAATGATACAAGCATGTCAGGATGCATTACAAGACTGGTTAGATGCCATTTGTTGCAAAGAATCTACAAATGTAAGTATCATCAGTTACATGACTACGCTAGGGTTGATAATATTTGGTCAATATTTGTAATGATTCAGAAATGGTTGAATATGGTCAAGTTGTCTAGTGTATCTGTGTATGTTTTACAGGAGGGGTTGTTTAGAATATTTAGGTGTGTAAACATATAATCAGAACTGAATTCATCTATTTAATGGTCCTTCGATCAATTACACCTGGGAGGAAACTGTCCAGCTTGCTTACGGAAGGTCAATGGTTATATCTAGGTGCAAACTTCAAACTGGTGAATGGAGAGGCTGAAAATTTCACTAAATCCAATATTATAACCTTGGACCATCATGTCAGGAATGATACAATGTGTCTTCTGTGTATGACATACATGTATGTCATCGAAGGTTATTTTTATAATAGAGTGATATTTACAAACTTTTACCATGCAACTGGATATTATATTATTTAGGTTGGTTAGAGATGAAGTGCATTATGTTTAGTCAATTGACTTTATAAGTAATGTTTGTGTTTCAGGTGGAAACGGTTAGTCATTTTCTAGATGTGTAACTGACATTATTATCTATCTTTACCAAGCATGATTTCTATTGTTTACATCCATGCTAATAATAATGCATCATAGACTGTTAGTCACCGAAAGTTTTGTTGTTATTGTCTGAAACACTAACAAGTTGATGAAACTGGTGTTTGCTTTCTGTCCAATTTTCCTGCCATGACTCAGACTGATTGTCTAAATGTTAGTTACATTGTTCATGAATGTTGAATAATGGTCATAGATTGATATTAATGATAAAATAGAGTGTGGATGCATAGAGCATGGGGACTTCTTTGTTTTTATTTTTTAAACCATTTTTGAAATGTTTGAAATAAATATATGATATATTGCAACACCATAAGAGGACATTTTGTACGGTAATAAAATTGTGCTTTATGCAAAAGGATTGTCAGACATCTTGGCTTGATATATGCTATAAATAAGTTGCCTATTTCTTAAACCTTGCGGTTTGTTGTTTCAGGTATTAAATAAATTGAGTCAGTCCTTTCTACCAGTATGTCTTTGTTAAATATATGTTAAGTGTAAAAGCAATTTGCATTGTTTGACAAGACTTCAAAGAATTGGACTTAGTTTGGAACATTGCCAAGAAAATGTGCAGTAAAACATTGAAAATGGGACAAAATTTGAAGGTTTTGGTTTCATTACCTAGTTAAAACACAAAGGAATGATTGAAAACTGACCCAGAGATAAAAACTAGTTGTTATAATGGGGTGTTCTAAATAACAAGGTGATTTCAAAGTGAGATTTTGTTGTGTATACGGAAATTGAATTAACATTATCTTACCTGACAGGTTATCTTATCTTGCATTGACATTTTCTCTGTATATTACAGCCCAATCCTTTACAACTGACGTTTCATCTGCCATTACACCGGTACCTGGCCACATTTATGGTGCAAGCAGTACAACACCAGAACCTTGAGCTTATAAGTGTGGTACCACCAGAAAGAATGCTCAAAAGTTTGTTGACCCATCTGCTCCAAGTACAGGTACTGTAATGTGGTTTTCTGAAATTACAAGCATTTAGTGAATAGCTACAGTTATTGTGTTCCAATATCAGCCTTATGCCCATAGAATTTGTGTTAGTTCAATAGTCTTCAATTCCATTTATTTGTTTTGATGAGTGTGACTGTTTTATAAATGGTTCCAATTTAATTAAAACAAGATAAGACAGGGTTAATTCAGACAAAAATACTGTACAGACTTAATTTATTACAATGAATCATCAAGACAGAGAGGTATTACGTATTATTTCATCCCTGATATAGACTATGTTTAGTCAAAACTAGTTGGATATACATGTAATAGAATTGAAAGAAAACCCGTTGTCTTATCGTGAGTCCTTTACACTCCTCTGTTGTTGTAGTTAGGGTTGAATTCTGTTTAATTATTAAATGAAAAAAACAACAGTTGCCTTGATTTCATTTGCAAATACTGATCATTTCTGAAGTTTATTATTGTTATTGAAGAATATGTGTTGATTGTTGTTTATTTAACTTACTGACAGGTTGCTACAACTGAGATATACAGCAACATGTGGGTGAGAAATGGTTTACAAATTAAAGGTCAAGCCATGACTTATGTACAGTGTCATTTCTGTTATTCAATGGTAGATGCTGATATTTATCTAATGCAGGTATGTATAAAGAAAACATGTTTTCCTGCTTTATCTAACATATATGACATCCATTATCTGATGGCTTTCAGATTTTTAAACTCACCAGCAGGTGTATTTTAATATAATGATCTATTATTTGCTATATCCATTCATTGTGTGACTTAAAGTCATAAACTGTCAAGCAAATGTATGCAGCAAAATGAGAGGTACTTAAATTGCAGTGTCTATGAATAATGAGTTAATTTGTCTCATATGGGAATGTAAGATGGTAAGATCAAATTGAATGATTCAAATTCTTCCATGATGCAATATTCATTATTTCACAGGTATTTTCTTATATCTTTGTAGGTGTGTGCCTGCAGACTAGATCCAGATTATTTTGTACAAACAGTTTTAGACAGGTACTTTACTAACAATTTAATACTTAGCACAGACAGTACAGTGGTATCATTTTGTGTTATATAGAAATACACTAAATAATTTATCCACTTACAATCATCAAACTTCATATGTTGGTTCCTCATGACAATTTCTACAGGACCTGTGCATTTTCAGTTTGGTAGGACACAGGTTGAGGTCACCCAGAGGGGGCATTGTGTTTTAAAACACATCTTGTTTAGTCTGTTTCCTAAAAACTTCACCTCATTTTCCTCTTATCTCATTTACCAAATGAAAAAAAATGTTAGTAATGCTTAATGGGATGTGCTCACTCAGAATATTTGATTCAGGTATCATATTAGTGACTGGATGTCTTACAATCCAAATCCTGGACCACGAAGTTATAAAATGGAGAAAGACCAGGAGTTGTCTATGATAGAAGGTGCATTACAGTACTTTACTATGTTGCTACATGTAAGAACTTATCTAGGTAAGGAAAACTTACATATTTTTCGGAGAATTTGTCAATTTTTAATACGAATGTTGAATGGAAGCGTTTATAAACTTCTTTAAGTGACATTCAATCACTGATTGTTGAATTTGTATTTTTTCTTTGTAGTGTTATTTTAATCTTTTGAGAATTTTATTCCTTAATAATTAAGAGTCTGTATTTTTTTATGTCAGTACTTCTGTTGTAGTAATTTGCTAGTGTACCAGCATTTATCTCTTGTTGGTAAGGCTGTAGTTTGCCTTAAACTTCTTGCTTTATGTTTAGCCTTAAAATATATGATATGTATTTCATTTGTGTAGGTATGCAAGACCAGGAATTGACTCGTTTAGAGATGGCCACATTATTGTTTGTTAATGATCGTCAACATAGTCAGTTAATGGACTTAATGCCAGAGAAGTCAGGTATGACTGGTCATGGTAAAGATCTGTTTGAACCTACTCTGAAAGATGTAGCTGAATATAAAGCACCAAATTTCGAGCCTGGCGGAGGTTTACAGCAAGGAACTTATGTTCCTAAAGGTAAGTTATACCAACAGGAGCTTGGTCCCCAACAATTGTTCCTGAAGAAATTTCCAGTTGTGCTAACCTTGATGTGTGTCAAAATCAATGTTTCTAGTTTATTTTCTAGTGCTCTAAACTTAGCTAATTTTATGGAAGTTTATGTATTTTGTAGTTTTCTTTCAAATGTTCTACACTGAAGTTTGGTCAGAATTGGCAATGTTATTTTATATGTATTCACAAATTCTACTACTGAGACTGTTTCATGTTTACATTAGTGATACATAATTATGTATTATGATTGAAAACAAGATTTACTAGTACTGTTATAACCTTATATTTGGCTTTAGATAAACTATGGGAGGAAGAGTTTGACCCAGTACATGTATTGTTAAGAGCTGTTTACAAGAATGACTTTCAATCAGCAATGGACAGATACACAGAATTGTAAGATATGTTATTTATTTGTATCAATGTTTTTACTTACCATTCTTTGATATGGAAGATTCTTTTGTGATATGGAGTGTTATGAAATGAAATGGCTGTTAAGTATTTTTATACTGATGATATTAACTTGGTATCTTCATTTTCATACATTACCAGTTTAGTTTTAATTCCATTATGGTGGTAGTACTTAATAAATTTCCTGTATATGTGATAAAACTATTTAAATGTTTATTTTAGTTTACGAAAGAAACATGGTTATAAAGGTAAAAGTCAGCCCTGGCCACCCTTCAAGCCACCAGGGGATATACTTGAGTGTTATAAAGCAATGTACAAGATACTTCACTGTAAGACAATGCATTCATTGTTATTCACAGTCCTACAAAAGGTTAGTCTTTTATTTTCATTCTGAGGGGCGTAGCAAAATATTCTTTTCATGAGTATCTTTCTTTTGCTTTCATCTTTGCATGTAGTATTATTTGAGACTGGTGTATGAACTGAAGCATCTGATTGGTAAATTCTGAGATCTATTATAAGATCAAGTTTGCTAATGACATTTCATAATTCTGAGAAAGATCTTCAGATTCAGATACTAGTTAATACTGTTTGCATTAATTTACCACATATGAAATCATGCCAGTAATATTTTATGACAGACTAGTGGATGCATAAGTATTTCATATTGGCCATAAATCTCTACCATAAATAGCAATGTACATCACAAAAGAAACATAATACGACATTGTCAAATGAATGAAGGTACTTTAAAAGATAAACAATTATGCCTGATGATAGATTACTATTTAGGTTATGAAGCGTGTCTGTTTATAAGAGCATATCCAAGCTATATGATAATGAATGTGTATTTATTTTCAGGCTTTGAAGGACCCAACCATACCAGAGAGTGTAACATTCTATGCCATGCATTTATTGGAGCTTGCTATAACTGTTCCAAACCCAGACTTTGGCAAACGCGTAAGTCAATGGTGGAAATATTTACCATTATTTTGCAATAAATCAGTCATGAAAATACAATTTAATCTTTCCTAGGTTGGCTTTGTTGGTACAACACTCGATTGCTTCAATATCATTATGTTTTATCTTGAGAGAGTTTTTGATAAAAGAATTGTGCCTTCTGGAACATTTTATCAAGATAGTGTAAAATTAACCCAAAATGTCTTGAAATTTAAAAATTATTCTCTTATCATACAGAATTACTTTTTAGAAGGTCTAGTGTTCTAATGAATAGATAACATGATAACATTTTCTAGATGAAACCATCACCAGCCTATGTGCCAGACAGAAATTACAAAGAATGGTTTTCGGGGAGTGACATATTTCAGAATATCCGTGAAACCATCCGAGAGGTTGAAATACCATTGGCACATCCAAATCTCGACCAGGAGGGGTCATTATCTATGACCATGGATACCTCATTTGAAGAGATGTTTCAGCTAGCCCCAAGTGCTCTTGCAGGTATAGTAAGAAACTGTTCTATGTCTCTGTTTAACCATACCTTTGAAATTCATCAAGTCGATAATGCTCTAGACAAAGTTATCATTTCAAATAAATGTATGTGAAAGCTCAGTCATAAAGAAGTTGACTAAATTATTTGATCATATTAATTAATAAACACAGCAATAAACACAAAGTAAATGCTGAATATATGTGAGAGTTAGTGATAGAAGAATTAGAACTACATTCAAGAGATAAAACCTTTGTGAGTTTGAGAAAATATACAGTTGAATCTCGTTATGTCAAACTCAGTTATATCAAAATTCCGGTTATGTCAAACTGTTTCTTTGGGTCCCGATTTTTTTGCTCTTTCTCTATATGAAATAAATCCGCTTACCTCCAATTCACTTATTTCAAAATTTCGTTTATGTCAAACAAAATTTCCGTCCCCCTGACTCTAATTAGCATGTAGTTTGAATTGTTTATCTCAAAGTTGGAGCAGATCAGCGAACAATGGACGCTTTCACACCTATCATGACATTTTGCTAATTGAACAATTTAAAGGCTCCACGAGATTTATAATCGTGTGACAAACAGAGAGTACACGTGTAGTGTAGCATGATAATCATACCTGGTATTTGACTAAACTAAAAGTATGGTTGGTAAGGTAAACAAATACGCACCACGTATAACTTCGGCTGCGGTGAGTATCCGAATACTAGGATACTTGTAGGTTTAACTTGAAAATTAAGTACGATTACTTGCCACCTATGACAGTGTTGGATTCCAATCTTAGTAAAATGATATTAGCTTGATAAAAATAATTAATTCCGAAAGCGTGATTGACGTTGCAACAAACGCATTCATCTTACAGTATGTACGGAATGCGTACACATCCGAAAATATGTAAAGCTAGACGCTCTGTTTTTTTCGAAACCTTACAACAAATTTCGTTAATAAGTATTTTATGTTGGGACATTAATTATTGATATTAATTATTATGAATAGATACATAATTATTTTGTTTCTTCTCTACGTATGCACATGTTATATTCAAGCGAATCGTAATCATACATGCATTGTAATTTTAAATAAAGGCTACTGTACGTGCGTGTACACAAATACTTGAAAACATATATAATTATACAGTATTTGTTTATCTCAAATTTCGGTTATCTCAAACTAATTTCCACGGTCCCTAGAAATTTGAGATAACGAGATTCAACTGTACTTGCTAAATTTAATAGCAAAGATATTTATTGTTGAGTAAATTTCATGATTTTTTATTATTTATAGGGACAAGTGGACCTATTACAGCAGCCCATGCTGGTCAGATACCTTCCCTACTTTCAATGCCTTCAGGTTCCTCTGTTACACAATCAAACCTTCTGACAGTTCGACCATCTACCAGTCAAGCTATGCCTAAGTTCGACTCCCGTGGAGTCAGCACAGAACCTCCAAAGACTCAACAAGTTCCTATGAATGAAAGCTTATTGACAATTTTATTTAAACTTCATGCTAAAATGGCAGGAAAAAGTAATCCCTATGTGCCAGCATCTGTTACAGCTAGAAATGTGTCCAGTGCCAATACTGGAGAAGGAGCAAGTATTGTGGAAAGAGTTTTAGATAAACTGTGTAGAAATAGAGACTGCTCCAAAGCTATAGAAGATTTATACAAAGGTCAAAAACCAAAGGAAGGGGCTTCTCCCAAAAAAGGGAAATCTATGGATCCTGAAACCAGGTACAAATCAACCCAGTTGTTTATTGTTCCCTGTATGTTCAGTATTATATCTTGACTTTTAAAGAGAACAAGAAAATTCTGCCAAGTCAGCTTTTGATTGACCAGTCACTCAATATATAACACTTATTTCACAATAGCACTACAATAAAAAAAAATAGAATTTGTGTGGTTTTAATAAATTCAATAATCACTATATTAAGTAACCTTGATAATTGTTAAAAAATACTTATTGGACTCAAATCTTGAGCATCTGTGCTCATTTCCAAACTCTTTATGTACTCTATGAGGGTTGTATTCTAAGTCTTGGTCGCAAAGCTTTGATGACTTTATAATTTTAGGAGAAGAAAAGCTCGTGAACGACAGCAGAAGTTGATGGAAGAGTTCGCATCTAAACAGAAAGCATTTATGGAACAAGCTATGGACACTGAAGGTATTGATCTAGTTGTCAACATTTTGTTTATATAATATACAATTGACAAGGCATGTAATGTCTGTTGTATAACCAGTTGTAGAAATTGATTGTTCTCCTTTGATGGAACACTAAGTACTAGAACTTAAGCTTAGTTCATCCTCATGTTTTGAATAATTTGGAACTGTCTTAAGACTGTGTCTGTCTCTACTATTGGTAGAAATTGACCATGTTTATGGTGAAACTAACTCACTTCCAATAAATCTCCAGGATTTCTTTTGGTTAAGAGATTAGATATATTTACATGTTATCCATTTTGTCAGTTATGAATGAAACTGATGTCACATATGGCCACATGTTGTATGTAGTATTTAATCATTCGGTATTACAGATGGTCCAACACCTGGTCCTTCAAGAAGTTCTGAATCATTTGACGATTTGCCCGAGGATATGGAACAAGAAGAGGAATTATATGATTGTGTAATATGTAATCAAAGTACACCATCAACATCAGAGAGAACTATTGGTCTCGTTGTATTCTTACAAGCTTCCAGTGGTTAGTGTTTATCTTATTGTCTATTTACGCAGATACTAAGTATTTTAGAGGTTGAATTCAAATTTTGAAGACCCCCCCCCCCCCCCCTCATATTCATCATGTACTTACATTTATAATCATTCAACACTTACTTAAATTATAACATAAATATCCTATAACATCACTAGTACCCATAGGTATGCAATAAAAAACAGGAATCAGTAAACATAAAGGCACTGGACCTGTGGCTCATCCATTTATCTCAGTTGTTATAGTGTAATGTATACATGTGAACATTTTAGATGGTCACAAATCTCATTGAAGCATATGTTGTTGTTTTTATTATATAATTTATGATGTAATTAATGTGTGCAATGTACTTAATTAATTTTGTTTAATTTGCTTCTGTTTTGAATTACATGTATTCTCATACATTCTAAAGATTATCAATATTTCATGTAATATTTCAGTGTTGGGTCACAGGCCTCTTATAGAGACTCGCCGTATGCTCACACTGGGTGATAAGACTAGACAACGTATCACAACTTGCTCAAGAGTACAAACTAAGAGATTAGAAACACTATTTAGACATTTTGAAGAGGTATAAACCCATAATTTCATTCAGTTTAAAAACAAATCTTGACTTAAGCTACAATAATCATAGGTGAAAGTTGTCAATTTCGAACGACAAGGAATTTTAACTTTGATGCAGTGGATTATTATCATAATTTGTGATGATTTCTTATGTTAGATTTTGCAAATAATTGACTGCATTTTGCGAATAGTTGGCTATATTATCTATATAGCTACAAACTTGTATGGAATATTATAATTTATACTTCCACAGATTTCATGCCAGACTTCAGTGAATATTGGATGGGATGGAGGAGTGTTAGTACAAACTTGTGGACATTACTTGCATTTAGATTGCCATACTTCCTATGTAGCTTCTCTGCTGGTAAGACAAGCTTAGTCAAATGTTGTGACACAAGATCAGTCTCTAGGCTTATTTTATTCTCCAGTTGATTTTATAATTATTTTGCTACACACTTCATTAAATATTTCATGTAATGTTCTGATGATCAATCAGAACTTAGCATTAGTCCAAAAAATTGAGATTTACAGTAAGTTTTTTGAATCCAAAAAGGTAAACAAAAAACACACAAAGAAATTATCAATGATACTAGCATTTCATTTCTATGGATTTGCTTATAATCTAACTTTAGTATGTATTGTAAGCATAACAAGTTTCAGTTAAAATTTTGAATCTGATTGAAATTCTTTTATTTCTTTTGTTGATTTAATTTGTCATTGAATTTTATTCCAGGGTCAGAGTGGTCATAATAATTTATTGGTGAGCAAGGGAGAATACTCATGTCCACTTTGTTTACAACTTTCCAATTCTGTAATACCAATATTACCTGAGGAAAACAAATACACACTGACAAAGCCTATATCTCATGACCCTAAACAAATGGTCCGAGACTTGGCTGACATGATGGTGAAAAGGCCTATAACACCAGTAAGTGATTGCTTGTCATTTGTACATGTATAGCTATTAATTCCTTACTATGAATGATAGTAGAATTTATAGTTTAGCAAAAATTCATGTAACGATTATGACTGTAAATTGTGAAATATTCTATGATAGTTAAATGTCTGATTGCTATTACAGAGAAGATATTAATTCAAATCATTCAAAGCATTTTAAACGTCTTGTCATTGATTTGATGAAAGCTTTTCATTTGATTCCAAAGATAGACAGATGTAAAATATAAACTTCTAAAAAATAAGTATTCAGCTGCTAGATTTATTTTTAGAATTATTGCATTTTAATAATTATTATTTTATTTTTAGAGAGCATCATCAGTTACCAAGGCGATGAGTAGTATGATGGAAGATCTTACTAATGCTACGTACAGTGCTTATAAAACATACACCAACTCTCAAACATCAGAGAGTGTCCTACTGTTTGTATGTTCAGTAGCCAGGTAAATAGATGTTGTTACATATTAAAGACTCTGAAACAATCTATATAAAAAACAATGATTTATATCTCCATGTATTGAGTCTTTTTTAAATCGATAAATTGTTGACCATTTGAACAGTTTTGTCTCATCCTTTGAATTTAAAGTCATGGCACTTTTTATGCCCCCCGCCATTTGAAGAAGTTCTAGTTTAGAATATGATACTGTCTGAAGGTCCAAAGTTGTACAATGTTGTCTGTGTACAAATGATGTGTTTACTTGTCATTGTGCATGGCTTATTAGTTTTTACTCTTCAAAATTGAAAAATGTCTATATCAGTATTTTCTTAACAGCTGTATTATTGTATAGACTGTATTCTAAATGAATAAAAAAACATCTTACTTTATAAGCCCCACATGTATGGATTGTAAAATGTTTTAAATTTACCTGCCATTAAGGTAACTTTAACGGTATTTTTCAGAACTAATTTAGAAATAGAATTATTACAAAGAAAAGGAGACTTGAGCTTACCATTGTCAACATCAAGAAAACACTGTTTCTGTAAGTAGAGTGTTCTAAATGTATTACAGTAACACCTTACATTGAGACCTCTCAATACTAGGATCATACATCTCATAAATAAACATCTCACTCAGCATCTTACCAGATTTGTCTGATTTCATTTCAATCATTTACTTTGACCAGATAGCAATGAATCCCACATCAGTCAAGAAGATAAAAATACGTTCAACCATTTAAAGATCAAGATTTATTGCTTAAAAATTGCTATCTTAGCTTTGTATAAGAAACAGGCTCAGATTCTAACAAGATATATTAGAGTCTTATGCAGATATAATGATTTTAATTTTTTTTTACAGTGCCGTTGTTACATGTACTAAGCATGCATAGTAAGATACTTACAACCAAGCCATATACAGATATGTGGTCTCATATCACTGGCGTGTCCTGTTCTGATGATGATACTTGCAGGTAGGAGAATCTAAAAAAGAAACTGGAATTAAAAAAAAAAAAATATATATTCTTTCCAACTGATCCATTTTGGACAAAAAATTAAGTTTGAAAATTAGGAAGTAAGTGCTATATATAGACTGACAGTAAATATTTAAAAAATGGTGTAGGAATACCATGGTTTAACACTCAAATTTGTCTGAAACTGACAGAAATAGCAAAGGACTGATGCGTGTACGTACTGGTCAGCCAGGGTATCTGATAAATTTGGCAAGTAGGATAATCACATTCTTGAATAAAAAAAGTCAGTGAATGTTATTAAACATTATCGCTGGTAAAAACACATTTACAGGTAGTGGTAAAATAGATTTATAGCCATGTTAGCTTTTATAAAGCAACATAATTATATTTTGTATTATGAATAAAACATTATGCATTTTAATTAAATAATTTTATAAGCACAAATTTTTAATACTTTATTAAATTCATGTTATTATTAATTATTTACATCAACTAAAATGGGGTACAAGTTGACTATGGGGGGTTACAAGTTGACCAAATTTCCATACAGGTTTACCAATTCAAGTACAGTTTGACTAGTACAGTTGATTAGTAACCCCAGTATCATTAGTATTGCTAAAATAAAAGAACCAGTACAAAAAAAGGCACACAGGTCTTATCAAATCCTCTTGTCAGCTTACATTAACAAATAGATATTTACAGAGGACAGGTTAAAAGTGCTCTAGATTGAGTTAACTTTAAAGTGTATTTTTGGGGAATAGCCCTGCTAGATTGTTGCAAATTTTAATATGAGGATGATAATTTTTTTACCTTCTGGTGATCACTTAAAAAAAATCATTTTTGTTGAAGACATTTGGAAAAAGTAAAGTTGACCTTTGAAATAGCACAATATTTTCTAAATTTGTCGTAACCATCATGGGTATAACCTACTTGTATTTAAAAGTTTGTAGGTTATGCATACTTTGCCATGTTATTTTTCCCTGTCTTAGAATCCCCACATCAACTCTACAGAAGGTGAAAAAAATACAAATCAATAACATGGAGTTAATGTTTATAAAAAGGAGAGTAAAATAAATTACCGACAATCTTTATCAATGTGGAAGTAGCTGTAGTACCAAGGCTATTTATCCAATTTTCTCTAAGTGGATGCAGTGAAGATATTTTTGCATCTGAAATATCACAAGATAACAATATTAATTAGGGCTGTGGCGAGTATCCGAGTACTCAGGTATTTACAAATCAAATTGAAAAATTGAGTATGAATAATCGTCGTTACTACAAAAGTTAGATTCGTGGCCGCAATCTTGTTCTAACAAATTAAGTGTATTCTTTGTTCGTAAAAAACCTTTTCACTGAATGAATAATGTCTCATCATGTACTACTTTGTTTGCCAAGATGTCCAATCGGTTCTTTAATAAAGAATGATGCTGGTAAATCAATTAACTGGAAGGGAGTACTTATAAATTTAAGCCATAGAACAAATTATATTGATTCACTTTATTATTCCACCCAAAAAATAGCTGTCTTCAGGATTGCAATTTTGAAGTTTTAGATGGGTTACTTGATAACAAAAGATTCGTGATTCGAATTGTGTATCGTAAGTGTTGAAAAAACTCACCGACCTACAGTATCACTTGGAGAAATCGTGTAAAATTTAATTGACAATTATAGCTTTTTTATAGTGATCAGGGTATGTTGGCATATTTGTTGTACCACATGCATTCTTCAAATCGGCCAAACAGTTCCAGAGTATGTCCACACTTTGGTCTAAATCAATGCACGTGTTTTCGTCTGCCTATAGCGGTTCAATAAAGCGTTTCAGCTCGATATACGAATTCAAAGATTATTCGTGGTGTTTCTTTTTTCTCAAACATATATTGTAAATAATTCTTTTGAAACATTAGAATGTCGTTTTAGTCGTTTTTTTATTACTAAATGATTATATACTTACACAAATTATAAATTTCTTTTTAATTCGAAGCCGTGGGCATTGCTAGCTCCGCAAGTGTCAAAAATTGTAAACAAACAGAACCTCGATGTTTACATGGATTTATAACCGATTTCCCGAATGTAGCATTTATAAACAATAATTTAAAGGTTATAGTAAATCATATGATCATAACAAATCAAATAAATTGATTTCAATGCACGGGGATTTTCGAGAATGCGATGCGGTATCCGAATATAGCACAGGTCCGAATTCGACTCCACTGCGTTTCGTTTAATAGGTATCTGAGAGAGGTCATTCAAGTAATTTAATCACATGTTTAACAGTTGTAAAATATGATGCCCCAGAGTAGTCCTACTAATTCGGCTTTCCGGTTGGCCGATTTTCGTGAACGAATTCGGAAAGGCCATGCGGGACGGAGACAAGTCGAAAAAATGTCTCGCCGTCACAAAGCAGTCTAATTAGTTGGACTAGCCCCCAGAGAAGGTAGTCCATCCTCTCAGTCTGTGTTACTGAGAGGGAAGAAGATCAATATTTCCATGTAATACTAATAGGAGATTCCAAGGCTAGGCACTCATGCATGGTACCTAATGTAAAAAGAGGACAAAAACAATATAATGTGGGGCTTGAATCCACAACATTCTGCTTAATTGCAAGTCAGATGCTGTACCATTTGAGCTATTTGGTTGGTTAATACCACAGCCAATTTACTTATACAAATACTAGCATGTGACACTATATACAATGCTGCTACAGTCATTTCATTTTTTACAGCGTACAGTTGTACCACAAAGAAGTACCATTACTGCTGAAGGATCCTGTAGCTTTATTGATACAGTTAATCCTAACTCTTCCTGCCACAATTGAAAGAGGTAAATTAACTTATTGATATCAGATAGGTCCAGGCATTTGATTGGTAGTATTGAATCTTGGAACAAGATCTTGGCCTGTTGTTCAACTTGTTGTTGTTAGGAAGAAATTGTCTTTATATACTCTACTACTAAAGTCCAAACCCTTGATATGGTCTTTTTAAACACGGTATTATTAACATTGAGGTTGATATAGAATTAATTCTCATAGTTTATGTGTTAAATTGTATTGTTTACCATAAAGTCAAATACTCATTTACCATGATTTATGGCCACTTCAATGTATGATAGTTCCTCATATAAATTATCCTTAAGTCTTTATACTGGGAAGTTTGAAACTTTGTTATGAAGTCACTACTTCAGATGTTAAGTCAAATTCATTTTTCTATTTACAGAGCATTTTGAGTTTCTTGTCAAAGTTATTTATGGAGTTGTCTTCATACAATCTTTGTGTGTTATGACGTGTAAGTTCACTGAGGATGAAAGAGAAGCATGGAAAAGGGGTCGGCATGTAAGTTTAGGTAGTTGTGTAAAGAAAGCTGATGGAAGTCTACCATGGCTTTTTAAAATGTGCAAAAAAGTTTTAAATGTTATTTATTGAGTCCCATGAGGGGTCTTACTGACTAACCATTGTTTATGTTTATAGGTAGGGGTTAGCCTGTCTAAATATCTTTATAGTAACCTTGAAGTTGAAAGTTACCAACAGAAATCTATTGATTAGTGTATTAATTATATAAGGAAGCATATTTTTATTCTGGTTTGGTGTGTTCAAAGTATGTGTTATTGTTGTTTAGCCATGTCTAATACATTGAGAGTGGTAATGAGCATGTTATAAGATTGATGGACTGGTCACCTTGGTAACTGGATGTTTCACATGTAGATAAGTGTGAAATAAACATACAGGAATGATTGTGTATTTGTAACCATATTTACTTTTTTGTGTTTGTTTTTTAATGATTTTTATATGCTTCAGGTACAGTTTAATACAATGGAGGGTATGCTAAGTCATGTGATTACTAGATTATCAACATCACTGCTGTATGAACGGGACGAAATTGATCTCCCAGCCGTAAGAAATATTCCTTCTCATGATTTTGCACTTAAATCTATTTATTATTTTTACAGCTTTGTTTATAAAATTGATCAAAGCTAATTAAGCTGATTGGAAGGTCCAATTTGTTTCTTCTTACAAAATTAGTGCTAAAAATTGTTTTTCTACAAAATGGCCCAAAATATTCACCTGATACTATGTAGTGATGCTTGTATGTGTACCATAAAGAATTCATTTCTTGATTGTTTCGGGATTTTCCGCTCATTTGTTGTTGAATTCATGTGAAGTTCTACTAAATTCTGTTTCTTCTCTTATTTTAGATATGCCAGAGTGTGTGGTCCCCACAAAGTGTGGAATTAACAGTACAAGAGCTGTGTGAACCCTTCTTGAAAATTGCGTCCCTTATTAAATTCCATTTCTTTGGTGATGAATTTCCTGAACGAAAGGTTTGGTTTATAATGATTTTTTTTTCAGTTAAAGGATAAGTGGCATGGCCTATTACCAACAGAGGTAGAATTGTTAGTCTTTGACTTGTTATGTTGATCCAGAATAATTTAATTGATAGCAACGTAGCTGAAGTCATTTTATGGTTAAAGGTGTTTTTGAATGCCAAGAACAATATTGAGGTTTACTGACCATTCTTCTGTACTCAAACTGTCAGAATATGGTCCCAGCTGAAAGCACTACCTTTTTAGTCTGCTATAAGTACTTGTTAACCATTTTATTCTATTTAACATGTTCTTGTTTTGCTTCTTCCATTACCCAGGACTTGACAGAATTTCAGTATTTGTCTTCCTACCTCAAGCTTAACGTGATAGATTCAACTGTGATAGAGCCCAAAAAATTGACGTCTGCTGCTATGTGTGTCCATTGGATTATAGATGAACCACATACACTGACCAGGGCTTGGTGTACAGATCTGGTCAAGTTTATCAATGATGATCATTCTTCTGATGGAAAAGTAAGTCTGGCATAAAAATAGCTGCCCATCACAAACAGCGTCTTGTAATTTAATAGATAAATTTGAGATGGTTATAATGTTTGTTTATTATTAAGATTTTGATGTTAAATCAATTGCTTTTTCGCAATATTTGTGAGCTTTGATGTACTGTCTAAACTGTGAATATAAATACCAGAAATGAGGCCTTTATAAACTGTTGGTCATTGTTCTGTCCTGTGTACCGAGCAGCCTGGGCTAACAAGTGGCTGTCAATTTTTCAGTATTAATTAGTGACTGTTAATTCACTGTTGTTTGTTAATTCAAATTTGTCTTTGTTTATGTATGTCTTCATTGCAAACAATCTCTCTTCAACTTGCAGTCATTGTTAACGGTGAACACACAATGGTTCACCTCTCGACTGATACAGCTTCCTGATCAGTACTACAAGATATTTCAAGCCTACCGCAAGAAGACTTGTCCTGTGTGTAGTAACATCCCGAAAGATCCAAGTATTTGTCTTGTCTGTGGAGTATTCCTCTGTTTTCGTGAATCTTGTTGCCGACAGCAACATCTTTTTGAATGTGTTCAGGTGAGAGTTTAATTTGCTGATAACTGTGTTTTATATCTTAGATATCATATTTTCCTGCTAGTTGCTTGTCTAACTATTTCAGCTGATGGTCTCTTCTGTCGTAATCAGATCCCAGTTGTAACAAAGTTGTCAGTCATTTGAAATAAAACACCAACAGAATACTCGGGTGACAAAAAGAATAACAATAAAAGCTCTGCTCTTGAAGTATTTACATTATACTGTGTGAAATAAATTGTCAAGATTTTTGGGGGTAAAGCTACCATATTGTCACATTTTTAGGCCTCATATCAAGTGATACTGTGTAAATTAATGTTTTATATTTTCAGCATTCAATTGAGTGTGGGGCTGGCACTGGAATCTTTCTTCTTGTTAACTCCAGTATTATTGTAGTAATTCGGGGCCCTAGGGCTGCTATCTGGGGCTCAGTGTACTTAGATGAGCATGGTGAGGAGGATAGAGATCTCAAGTAAGCATGTCTGTTTTTGTATAGAGTCATGTTGAACAGTTTTATGTGAGCATTCAATTTTTAGTATCATCATCTGGAGAGAATATGTTGTTTTCATTCAAACAGAAAAGCTGTTCATAGAAATTACATTACACAAGTGAGCTCTTATTCTTCATTACTTATTTTGTGGAAACTGAACAAAAGTTAAACTTCATAGCAGTCACTTACTCAGCGTGCATGAATTTTGATGCAGACCAAAGTACTATGTTTTCTAACCCACCTTAGACTAGTTCCTGTTCCATGTCACAGTGCAAGTCTTTGTAAGATCAGTGACTATGAGCACTTTCAGTACTTTGATTATTATGTATAATTGGTGTAAACATATTTATGTATTTTCACAGGAGGGGGAAGCCTTTATACCTAAGCAATGATCGTTACTCACTACTGGAATCTCAGTGGATTTCTCACTGTTTTGATCATGCGTGTAAACGCTGGATATGGCATCAAGATAGACTGTAAAATCAGTGACAATGAAATTCTGATGTGAACACTTGTGTTGAAACCAAGAGGTTTAATCTATTAAGTGTTGCTTGGAAGTAATAAGCTCAACAGTGAACAGTTGACTTTATACTGTTTAATTGGTATTAATGACGTGATTTTTGGTGTTTGCTAGTACAATGCATTAGCAGACATACCGGCTCACCAATACATAATTAATTTGTGCAGTTCGCCTTTATAAGTGCTCATTTTATTTGAATCAGACACCACACACTTTTTCAGGGGGTGAGGTATTTTCTTATTTCATGTTCAGTAAAATATCATCAGTGTTTTATAATGTATTTTCTGTTGACTACACAAGCTGTAATGACTAAACGTTCATATCACAGGGGTGAAAATCTCTTCTTGGCTGATTTAATCTTTTTGACAAGGAAATAATGTCCAATCTTAGGCTTATAAATGTAGTATTAATGAAAACTATTGTTTGCTATCTAGCCTTTATATTACATGATATAATTGCATTGTGGCATTTTTAATCATCTTTAAATAAGACAATAATGCTATGCTTAATGTAACAGTTTCTAACTTTCCTGGGAGTTGTTGGCAACAATTCTTCCTGCTTAAAAAACTGAACACAAATGCTTGTGAACTTCTCTGAATCTCATGTTATAATTTTCTGACTCTTTGTAAAGCTCCCCATGACATTGTACCAATCAATGTTATATTTGACACATCTTATTTGAATGTTTAGTGTTTTTCTTTGCTCTAATTTTTTATATTCATGTTAAATTTTTGCTCATGTCTTACGTTAAACAGTCCCAGCATTTTTCATTATTTTTTCTGTATTTTAGGCTTAGATTTAATACACTTATTTGTTGTAAGATTTGAAAATATTTTTCTGCTGATGTATTATTAATTTTGTTGATGTTGATTGAAGCTTTGCATCAGATGTTGAGACCAGTAGTATAGGTAATGTTGAAATCAGATCTGTGAGTTAAAAATGGTTTGGACTGATATTGTTATTATCCTAGGTCACTTCAATTTATTCTTGGACTAATATGTTAATTGTAGTTATCAAACATCTCTACACTGTGTTTTAGTTTATAATATTTTTAGCTTTTAATTAATGAAAATAAGTACTAATTCATATTTAATTAAACTGTTTGACAATGTGATACTTTATGCCACATCCTACTTATTATTAATAACTGAACAATTCAAGCTTGTATGGCTTTTTATTATCTTCTATTTTCCTTCATGGAAATCTTTATAATTATGACAATTGGATGTTGATATTCCTGTGACATTTTAATAGATTTTTCTTCCTTACTTAGTATTAATTTTACTGACCAAGTACCTACACAGAGGTGTTTTCTTAATTTCTTACGTATTTGATTTTTTAAAAAGTATTTACATAGGTTTCTATTCACCCTAATTGTAAATTTATGCTTTGAAAAAACTAAACAATCACGTTATTATTGTTGTGTGAATATTATTATGACTAAAACCACTGGTGGTTTACATCCACTATATTTCATGTTTTTTCCGTGTTCACAGTATAATACTCATACTATCACTATTTATTATCTAATGCTGATTGGCATAGTTTTCTTACTTATCACTTAATTAATCTTTAATTTAACTATTTCCATATCCATTTTAGTTTCTTAATGTTTCTTGTAAGAACATAAGGAGCCCCTCCCCCCTTTTTTCGACTATATGCTCCTCGGTGCCATTTATATGAAATAATATGCAGACAAATTGAATCAAGCAATAGATGACAATAATATGAATTAGGTGTAAGCCTAGCTTATCCTTCTTTAAGACTGGCAGTAACTGTTACTGTAGAGTTAATGGAGAGGCAACTTTTATTGATGATTTTATTGATCGAGGTTGTTAACTTGTTAGAATTGTGTGACATGATACAAAGTGCTGATGTAATTGTTGTGTTGCCATAGAAAAGCTAATTAAATACCATTAAATAATTTGAATAAGAATGTATATACTTAATCTCAACTATTTGCAACTTGCATCTAACATTTGGTTTCAATGATAACCAGCTTTTTAAGTAGTATTTCAGGAAGATATGTTGATTGCTGACATGGCAAATTGTCAGGAGGCAGATTTATGTGTTAAGATTGTTTTTTGCCTTATATACACATAATTGTATACAATGGAACGATTTTGTAATCAGGTTTTGAAAACATACTCAGCTCAATTATTGGTAGTAAAACTGTAGTCAGAGAACTCTCAAGTCCAGTCAGTTTTCTGTACTGAATTAACACTAATTATGAGCTGAATGTGTACAGATAGTGCTTGTGTAGAATGGTTTGTATGAATGATCATGTGCATCTTAATTGTTATTGATTTGATAATAGTGATAAATTTTGTTTTGAATAAATTCTGTTGAATTATTATTGTGTTGTAATCAATTTACTGATCCAGTCAAATCTGTGCAACAACTATTCTATCGTTGGTACTGCATATGTTGACAATAAAAGAATTTGAATTACATAACTTACTATGTATATCTTACAGGGAAAAAAATGATATACAAGTAATTGATTATATGACAAATATTTATTGAAAAATATTTTTTTTTAATAGATAAAATATATGTGACAAGTCAACAAACTATTATTTTAACCACAAAGCAGGTATTCATCATTGGAGAATCGTTCATTACTTAACAAAAATAGCATATAAACTGACCAGTCATGGCAAAAAAACTGGCAAGTTTGCATTGATGAGTCTGTAAACAATACTTAACAATTTGGTCCACAATGAAGTAGTTCATAGTTCACTAATCTAGTAGATAAAATGGTTATACATCTATTTAACTGTAACAATATACTATGTAAGAATACAAAACAAAACAAAAATGTTTACTTAATTTTGACTAAAAGCTACCAAGACCCACAAATAATGGACGTGAACAAGATGTTCTATAACGTCATGAAATTTCACACAAGACCCCAGCCACGGTTTAATTGGTTGAAGTAGTTAATCACAGTAACATACTAAACATACCATGAAAAATAAAGAGTTAAAAATGATTTTCTGAAAAAAGCACCTATTCCACCAACGATTTAAACTTGTGCCTTCCACTGAAGATTATACTATTTAGTCTAAACTTTATAACAAACCAGCAGCTAAAAGTACAACCAGCTTAGACTTCAAATACATGTAGCACCATTATCAAACATCATGTATGGTAAATCTCATCTCAAAATTTTGAGAATAAAAAGAAAATTGGGTCCGATCTAGATGGGACTTCATTTGTAATTACCCTTAAAGTGAGGGCAGAAATATATCTGCTAGACGGCATTGATTTAACTAAAATATGTGTAGTGAAGCCATTATGTAAAAGTAAAATTCATACTAAAAGGATAATAGAGCATGCAGAAATGTCAAGATATGATTGCGTTAGTAGAACCTGTATTGGACGAAAGAATTTTGTCACAGATAAAAACAATGTACAACACACTGAACAGATAAATAGACGTTTTTTTTACAGTGAACACAACAGTAGAAAATTTAATTAACAAAAACAAGAACATACATGTATAAGTAACAAGAGGTGAAAACTCATATACATGTACAGATGTATTTCTCTTAAAGCACCATTTTTAGAATCAGAACAACAAATTAATTAAGAATCAACAAGTTCATAATAACATTAACTTACAGCAATTATTACAGATCAGAAAATATTCAAATTAGGCTTGAAATGATAATACAAGACAAGATGACAGGACCTGCACAAGCATGAATCCAAAGGCAGTGTAAATAAAATAAAAACGGCTTCAAATAAATTTGACACACAGTATATGTTTAAGTTTTACTAACATGTAGTTTGATAGTAAAACAAAGTAGTTAGTTAATGTTATATATGTACTAATATTTTCAAAAACTTCATAATACCAATTAGCTTAAGATTGAAAACATCGTGGCTGAATAAATAATAATCAGTAGTAAAAAAAATAGACAATAAATCAAAGTCATTAGGCCATGATCTAAAATTCGTGTTTGCAGCCTCCTAACCAAAAGGCAAGAAAAATTGTCTCCAAAAATACTTTTTGGCATTCGGTGGAAAAATAAATGAAAGGTAAAGTCAAGTCTGTGTTTCCGGCCACCTCTGAATAATGTCATCATTTTAAAAACTGCCATTGATTAATTAGGGAAAAAATGACCACTGAATAAAGGACTGCCATCAATAAAGGCCAAATATTGCCTTTCCCAAGGCCTTTGTTCACAGGGTTGACTGTACATGTATTGTAAAAAATCACATCAAAGAGTTCATTATCAAATGTCATGTTAATTATTTAAACATTCAGTATGATTCATGGCAGTCATTGTAATATTACCTCAGCATAAATACACAGGAAATAGGAATAAATAATATATCACCAGATTTTTACATCAATGAATAATGATTGGATTTCTAAGTCATCACAAATTAGACAAATGTCAAGGTTTACATACAATAAAACCTCATTTAGAGACCATTTCAAGATTAAATCCACCGCAGTATAACAATCAATTATGGACATATTTGACTCATTTTCAATACTTCAACTTGATAATTAGACTACCGGTACCTTGTGATATAATGACCAATTAATTAGTCTCAGGATGGTCTTCACGATGAGATTTCACTGTACATGAACCTTAAGACATTAATCTTAATCTTTGACCGGGATAAAGAATAAACGTCAAACTGTACATATAACAAACATGATAGCTGCATTGTATAAGGTAAGAACATGTAATCATCATTCAGTTCAAATCAATAAAACACAAGTATGTCAATTCATTTACCAAGATTCAGTACATTTAATATTATGAGTGTTAAAAATTGAGCATCTAATCAGTAAACAGTAGATAACACTTCTGCTTATGGCTGATCTAAGTGTTCTACCTAGATTATAGATATCAAGCACCAACATATAAATGATACATTGTTGCTAGCATAAAGAATGATACAATAAAACCTCATAGTAACCACCTTAATAAATTAAGATCATTTCATAAATAACCACATTTCCAGGTTTTTGGAAATTGAATGATAGTTCAACTTCACATAGCCACCACTCCTTCGGTGTGCATGAATTTTTATGCAGACCTAAGAACTACTTTTTGATATACTTTATGATACCCCTCATATTAAGATCAGTACTTTTTTTGTAAAGGTGGTCTTTATATAGAGGTTTTAATGTATTCAATCAAATAAACAAACAAACAAAAAACAGCTTTAGCTTAAGGATTAAATCTTTTCTAAAAATTACATGACCTAACCAAACAAACACAGTTCAAATAAGACATTTACTTATCAATCAATACAAATTACATAACACAGAACTTTTAGTTTCTAGCAAAATCGAAAAGGAAACATGACACAGAATGAAATAATTGTAAGAAAGAATCCATATTACCAAAAGTAACTAAATACATAACTGACAATGGTAACAGCATCAGGGTCCTTTCTTAGTCAGCCTTAATACCAATGCCTGGAAAACAGGAAAAAAGCAGGTCAAATCAACAAATTTACCTGATACTCCCTTCATGCTGTTCTTCAATCAACATGAACAGTTTTAGAGTAAATCACTTCATAATAAAAAAGCCATCAGTTAAAATTTCTACCTACACTTGCTTCATTAGCGTATTGATATTACACTTATATTTTTTTTAGCTCAATACAATAGTGACAGAAAAAAACATTAATATTTCATACATGTACATCATCTCATGTATAAGAATCCTACACAATTAAGAACTCATTCCTGAACTAATTTGCCCTATTAGAATTAGAAATATTCCTGGTTCCTGCTTCCTTCACACACTGAAGCCGTTCCACAAATTCAACATCAAATCAAACAAAAAAGGTGGAGATACAAAGAAATAAAAAAATGCCAAGAACCCTGAAAAAGTAGCAGTCAGCTACAACAAATCAAATAAATTCAGGTTGAAAACTAAGTCACTTCAGTGGAACTTTATAAACAGATTTCTCATATGTCAGAATATATCATCAGTAGCTTAAAGTAGAAGAAAACTCAAGCATCATATATAAATAGACACAAACAGGAACATTAGCCACATGGTAATAGAGAAATAAAGAGACTAGATCATAGAACAAAATTAACAGTATACAGTAACATTTCAAAGAAAAAATTAACAGCAACACTCAAATGCAATGGTCCAATGAATTACCATAATAAGTTTATTCCCCATTCCTCAATAAAAACCTGGACATTTTAGTCACTGACTGAAAAAAAATAGAATATTTCAGTGATCAGCTTCAACCTGATTATTCTAATCATTAGCCTCAACCAGTTTATTTCTGATATCTGTCTCCACCTGCATTCTACTAATCATTAGTCCCAACCAGTTTAAAAAAATACAATTAAATATGACCTTAGCAAATAAATAATTTCTTTGGTAGAGTATCTTTAATTATGCAAACAAATTGAACTATTGAATATAACTTAAAAATGACCCTCTACTAATTGAAACCTCATCTTTTTAAGAAAAAAAAAACATAATTCTTCACAAATGCTTCAATCCTTAAGATTATATACAATGAGTCAAATTCAAGTTCAGGAAAATATAGTAAAAAAATGCAACACTCGAGGGTCATTCCAAACTAAATACAAGGCAACAACTTAAGCATTTTACAAGTCACAGTGGAAGTACAATGTGAAAAAGAAACTTCGGTCAATCTGACAAACACATCTATTTAAAGCGACTATTCTCCAGATTGAAATAAGAAAATCACAACAAAAAACTGTAAGAGTCATTTCTAGGGTGTAGTGGCAATCATAAATGAGAGTTTTATGGATATTTTAAGATGTATGAAGACAAACTACAGCTAAATTCAAGCTTAAGTATAGTCAAGTTTACAATCAGAAAACCTAAACAAGTGTACATGTAAATTAAAAATAGCTTTAAAATCCTTGATAAACCATGATTTTATCACACCTGTAATTAAAATGAATGAGCTACCCGTTAAGTAACAATAGTACACAAAATTAATCATAGATCTTAAGTC
Source organism: Lutraria lutraria (assembly GCA_964023205.1). Lineage (NCBI taxonomy): Eukaryota > Metazoa > Mollusca > Bivalvia > Venerida > Mactridae > Lutraria > Lutraria lutraria. The sequence continues at coordinate 28,999,703 of OZ026848.1, read as the reverse complement.
TAGTTAGTCCCCTTAAAGTTTCATTATGCAGAAAACTTCTACTTTGGCAAAATAATAATGTGTGATACACCATTCAACATGTTAACATGCAGTATTGTAACCAGCATTCCCGAGTTCAATAACATATTTCATCATAAACATACAATAAAGGAAGAATGTTTGACAATTAATGCCAAAAATATAATACTAGTAATTAAATTAACATGCAATTAGGTACTTACGTTAAGATCTTTTAAACTTTTATTTGAACTACAAAAGGTATGAAACGTGTTGAATAAGAATGTAACAGGAAAATACAATTACAGACCAAAAAGCAATTTACAAATGCTTAGTTAGTTAATGAAGCAGACCTTGGATAAATCGAATCAGGGCTAGTTTAAGAAGTTGTAACACTTTTTACCAAAATCATATGAGCCTAACTTTAGAATATGAAGCACATGTAAATCAACAGGGTAAATAATAACAAGTATTATCATGAATAATTACATGAATATTCAGTACCGGTATATCTTGTATGGTACATGTAGAAGTTAAAACTTTGTATATTAACTGTTAACAACTTTAAGAGCAAAAACGCTGAATGTCGATATATCCTTCAAGGTCTACACTAGAAAAAGTCTAAATTCTAACAAGCCATTGAACACTTATAAGATAACAGTAATAACAATTGTTTATATACATAATATATCTAATCTGAAGAATAAGTAATCTCATGCTATATACTGACAAACCATACATATAAGATTGGGTGACTCAACCTCATGTTTTTCTAGATGTACAAGGAGCTAAACTCAATAGCTTATCCAATGAAAAAAGCAAGGTGCTCCGAGCAATATTATTTTTAGCAAATTCTAAAATATTTCTTTAATTAGTTCACTTTTATACAATGACTGGCAATTAAAATTATCCTAAAATAATATATATTACGGTCTATACTCTAATCCAATCCAACCAAACAGACAGGACCTATAAAATATGTAAACTTGGTTAACTCATTGTACAACTTCTTTGGTTTTATCAATTAAATTCAGTTAAATAGTGTATTAAATGCAAGCATGATATCAAGTTAACAGCCCATTTTTGTTTACAGAATCATAAACTTTTAGTCCCTCAAATGTGTAATACATTAAAAATATACATTTTGTGTGTGACATTGAATAATTAAACTTGCAGCATGGACAGCAAAAAAAGTGACTAAAATTAAGTAAGTATCCACAGAATAATTAAGTAATAAAACATTTACAGAAAAGAACACATATTAAGTAAAATTGTCAATAAATACATTCAATAACAATAAATAGTTAATTAACCTTCAATAATAAAACAAACATGGAATATTTAGTAGTTGTATGAACACAAGAATATATTTAACGGCTCAAAACATTTTCAAGAAAGTTTAGCACCAGGTCACAAAAAGAATCCTGATAATTTGCAGGTCCAGACCAAATACTTTCATGTCTCCATGGTAACTTAAATATTAACAATGATACTAAAACATTACATCATACTACAGTTCCATTAAACCATGAAAAAACTGAAGAAACAAGTATAAATCCTAACTAATAAAATGTGTATTACGAGTACCCAATATCTACATATTGATATTTATATTATTGCACATATCTCCAACAAAATGTCACAAATTATTTAAACTGTTTAGCATCATTTCATTATGTTCATTCCATTCTCTCTTGCAATGTTTTTATGTTTTAACAAAGGTATGATGCTAATGTCATTATTACATTAAAACATAGTCTTGACAATTATCCTTACAACATAACCCTTATGACAAACTACAGATTTTAGGTTCAAATTATGAAGTTACAGATACATACATGGACATATGTCACACTTTTACACAGATTTATCTAAACTTAGCAGCTAGCATATTTATTCAAGTTGATATACAGAACACAAAATAATTTTTTGGTTTTAAAAATGTAAAATAATACCAGTCAATCAACAATGTCAAAGACTTAGTGATGGTTTAACATCCACATGAATGATCAGACATCAACAGAATATAGTAAAACACAGTAAAACTTAGATATACATGTACTGAAGAGTCTAACAGAGTGAAGTATAGTTATTTTTTCCAATTATGACCTTTTTATTTCATATACAAGATGTAATGAAATATGGATATAACAAATGAATGTATGTAATTCTATGGGTCACAAGGAATTCACTATATGTGTGTTCTATTACATATTAAGACACATTTACATGAACATACATAACATATAAACTATATATAGAAGTCAAACCTGTGTTAATGGTCACCTGTGAACTAGTATCATACTTGAGTGCAGATTTTGAAAATAGTGATTGAAAGAACCTCTGAATTAAGGCAAACAATACAAAAGAAAATTCTAATCAAATAACCCTGCATGTATTGCTTCAAAGGTTAAACATGTTATAAAATAATAGACAAGAAAAATAAAGACTGCTACTTCTTGTGTTATTCAGGTGGCCTTCATTCACAGGTTGTACTGTGGATCTTTCTTATCACAAAAATAACAATAATATCATGACTTTTTAACATTAAGTATGAGGCCATCTGTCTATATTGAATTTTTGATTGTCTTGGTTCAGTTATGAAAGTTACTGACAGTATGTTCAAATCAGGGAGACATTTTATACAAGAAACTGTCATTGCCTCATCAATATACAAGTAGTGGCTAACATACATCACAGTGGCAAACATACATCAAACACTTTCACACCATATCACAATATAGCATTAAAATTAACATATAATTGACTCACATTGTAGTATCTTAAAGACTTTATCACAATTAGAAAAATATACAAGTCTTGAGAGAGAATAGGGCAATAAAAATAATGATCATTATATAACTGTACATTGTGTTGTCTGACTAGCTGTGTATCACCTTACTTTTAGGCATAGGTGACGATGGATAGATAGCGAACAGTGATAGTTGAATCAATGCCAAAACAGCTCCAAGAAAATTTGGTGCCTGAAATAACAAGATGCTAAATTATCAAATCTAGTGGGCCATTTAGTTACTCGGGCCAAAAATATGGAATTCTATACCCATTGAAGTGCAAAATTTTCTATTTTTAAAAACACTCAAACAAAAATAGACTGAATGGTGGTCATATCATTGACATGTTGTTTGTTGTCTTCTTGTATGCATATAATTGTTTTTTGTCTATTTCAAATACTATTCATACATGTTTATATATTATATATCATAATTATGTTGCTTTTTACCTATTTTTAAATGCTATGTATGTATGTATGTATGTATGTACAAGAACCAAGAGGCTCACAGGGATGTTTGGACATTACCTAACTGTGTTGCCTCTATAAATAAACTAAAAGTCTTTATCGTTATTATGATATCCATTTACAAGTTAAATGTCATCCTCGGCATTATATATCTCTTAGAGGTTATAGAAATTAGAACAGTCTACAAAACACGAATTGCACATTTTTATTCTGAACATGTGCAAACACATGAAAAATTATTTTATTGGAATTATTCTGAATATATATACATACATCTATTAAATGACATTGTTAATAAATGCAGACATATCACATTGATATCTGTAATCCCTAGACCATGTTATCAATTAATATATCTTTTCAAACATGCTATAACAAAATGCAAGGCCCAATATCAAGACAAAATACTGATTTTTTCTCTGCACATTCAGACATACTGGTCTAAAATTTAGCACAAAATTAATGACACCGACGTCAAATAGTGTACATGTAGTATTCCACCTTCAGTGCACACCTGGATAGTTGGATCCTAAAATTTGTTCATTTGTTCATTAATTCATTTATTTACTACTTGTTCAACGGCCCATTCAACAGCCAAGGTCATTTCAGAGACACTCCAGAGAGAGGAGAGATAAGAAACAGAAGGACCGGGCATTTATAAGTCTACTCTTTCCGAACAGTTTGTCCTAGTTCTTCATCTTACCTGGTGTAAAGTACTGATACACGCCTTGCCATTTTCCTGTGAATTTCTAGACACAGTACTTGGCTTGGGATGGGGACACTGAAGGAGTCTCTGAGAAATTTGAAAAGCATACCCGAGAATCACACTTAAACATTAAAAGTTCAGATCTGAGAGGAACGTTAGGTCCTAAAATTTGATATTCTGATAGCATTTATGTTATTAATGATTGAATATTCATACCAGTAATCATATAGTCTTAAGTCACAAATGAGTGACTGGCAAATGCATTTTAACTACAATTTATACAAGTAAACATACCTGAACATATCTGTCATTGATTAAACCTCCATATATTGCCCACAGTACAGCAACAAGAAAATTGGCAACAATGAGAACAAACGACAAACTTTCTGTACTTCTTGATCTTATCACATCAAGCTAAAAACAAATCAAAATTGAAGTACTGAAAGTAGTCATGGAAACTGAACTAACATAGACTTGCACTGCAACATGGTAAAAATTCCATGACAGAGGTAGAAAAACAAGGTACTTTTGTCTGCATCAAAATTCATGTATGCCGAGCAAGTGACAGTTTTGGAAAGCTGAACTATCATTCAGTTTCTGATAAAACTGCAATTCATTGAGAGAAAATAAATTCCATGTGAACCACTTAACTCTTCAACAGTCTTCAAACTAGAGCTGTCACAGAGGTGACTAATACCCCCGCCGCCGCTTTGACACTAATACTGCAATAGTACAGTATACGGCTAAGTTCAAGGGGACATAACTCTGCAATGAGTGAATCGCTGGGCATTAAAATTGTGTCTTGCACATCTACACTTGATGGTGATAACATATTTCAAGTTTCATTGCAATAGCTTAAAAAATGTGGAAGTAGTTTGCTCCACAAACTTTATGCGAACCGACCGACCGACAGAGTAACTCCAATATACCCCCTCTCAAACTTCGTTTGCGGGGGTATAAAAACAATTCATTAATCATAATGGAAAATCGATGCAAATTTTTTTAAATTCACTTTCATAAAAATCAAGAAAAGAAAAATAAATCCTTAGTTTTTACATATTGTATGTCAATAAAAGCGCTGGTCTTAATATGTATGACAATAAGTGTGTGATTGATAAAAAACTTACACAGGGGGATAGCTCACAAATCTTATGAAAAAAATAACAACAGATGCAGACTGGATCTGAACACTTTAAAATATTAAAGTCTGAAAAGAAGAAAAATTGCACTCAGGACAAAACTTGTACTTTAAAATTCAACAGAAGGAACTCTTCAATGGGGAGGGAATTCAAAAGCTTAGTAAATATGAATTATTCTACCTACCAGGGAAACTAAAGGTGCTCCATAACTGATGATGGTTAAACAAACACAATATGAACCTAGATTCTCCAAAGCCACTTGATGGTTAATTTCAAAATATCTAATATACAGTAAGGGACATATTAACATCATAGAACCAATAAACATAAAACGATGGAACTGTGACTGAAAATAAAAGACAAAAAATGTGTATATTAGTAAAGTGTTAGTATTGGAAATAAGTGATAATACAAGCACAATATCAATACAGTACAACCTCTCCAGAGCACTCTCTGAAGAACAACAACCTCTCTACAACAACACCTTCAAAATTTCCCTCAGCTGCTATTTACTATAAATTTAACCTCTGTAGAGCAACAACCTCTAAACAACGGTCAAATCAGGGTCAATACTTGCAGCTAGGGCTGTAACGAATATCCGAACTCTAGATAGTCCGCGTTCCATGACAAAAGTTCGGACACAAATACTCGAATACCGAAGTTTCGCGAACTTATCTTCATCTTTAAAACAACAAGAAATTGAATGAAAACAAAACTACCATTAAATTACCAATTTAACGATAAATTAAGTCCATTGTCAGTATCTGGATTGATAGCAAGCACAGAAAGACGTTGGTACTTGTTAAAGACCGAACTCCGGTATACATGCCCAAATTTCTTACGAATGCATGCTAGCTTTAGAGCCGCACTTTGTCAAAACAAAGTCAGTTCTAAATTCATTTTATGTTTTGTTTAAAAATGTTCTTATATAGCTATTTAAGGTAAATGCCCCTGGTTTCAATTGGGGGAAAAATCGCGAAATCCATTGATTAAACAGCGTATAGCGATAAAATCCGAGTATCCCGAAACGCTTATCTGGGTCACCACTATGAAAGACAAGAGGGCCATGATGGCCCTATAAATGCTCACCAGGAGAAAAGGTCATTTGGAGATTAACATTGTTGAAGTTTTCTATACGAGTCTAAGTAAGATCAAGTGACCCATCTGGGCCGTTTTTTATCCCATGGCCATTATATGAACAGATTTAAAAGAGGTCCATTAGACAAAGCTAGATACCAAATATCTTAGCTCTAGGCCTTGTGGTTTCGGAGAAGAAGATTTTTTAAAATTTTCCTATATAAAATAGAATTAACCCCAGGGCAGGGCTAATTTTGACCCCGGGGCCATAATTTGAACAAACTTGGTAGAGGTCCACTACACAATGCCACATACAAAATATCTAAGCTCTAGGCCTTGCGGTTTCGGAGAAGAAGATTTTTTAAAATTTTCCTATATAAAATAGAATAAACCCCAGGGCAGGGCCAATTTTTACCCTAGGGCCATAATTTGAACAAACTTGATAGAGGTCTACTAGATAATGCTACATACCAAATATCTTAGCTCTAGGCCTTGTGGTTTTGGAGAAGAAGATTTTTTAAATTTTCCTATATAAGTCTATATAAATCAAGTGACCCCCGGGGCGGGGCCAATTTTGACCCTAGGGCAATAATTTGAACAAACTTGGTAGAGGTCCACTAGACAATGCTACATACCAAATATCTTAGCTCTAGGCCTTGTGGTTTCGGAGAAGAAGATTTTTTAAATTTTCCTATATAAAATAGAATAAACCCCAGGGCACGGCTAATTTTGACCCCGGGGCCATAATTTGAACAAACTTGGTAGAGGTCCACTACACAATGCCACATACAAAATATCTAAGCTCCAGGCCTTGCGGTTTCGGAGAAGAAGATTTTTTAAATTTTCCTATATAAGTCTATATAAATCAAGTGACCCCCGGGGCGGGGCCAATTTTGACCCTAGGGCAATAATTTGAACAAACTTGGTAGAGGTCCACTGGACAATGCTATATGCCAAATATCTTAGCTCTAGGCCTAGTGGTTTCGGAGAAGAAGATTTTTTAAATTTTCCTATATAAAATAGAATAAACCCCAGGGCATGGCCAATTTTGACCCCGGGGCCATAATTTGAACAAACTTGGTAGAGGTCCACTAGACAATGCCACATACAAAATATCTAAGCTCTAGGCCTTGTGGTTTCGGAGAAGAAGATTTTTTAAATTTTCCTATATAAGTCTATATAAATCAAGTGACCCCCGGGGCGGGGCCAATTTTGACCCTAGGGCAATAATTTGAACAAACTTGGTAGAGGTCCACTAGACTATGCTACACACCAAATATCAAAGCTCTAGGCATTATAATTTTTGACAAGAAGATTTTTTAAATTTCCTATATAAGTCTATGTAAAATCAAGTTACCCCTGGGGCGGAGCCAATTTTGACCCTAGGGGAATAATTTGAACAATCTTTGTAGAGTTCCATTAGACAATGCTACATACCAAATATCTCAGCTCTAGGCCCTGTGGTTTCAGACAAGAAGATTTTTTAAGTTTTTTAAATTTGTTGCCATAGCAACCAGAATTTTTAATGAAATTTAATTTTTTGAACAACTTTGAAAGGGGACCACCCAAGGATCATTCCAGCCAAGTTTGGTTGCAATCGGCATAGCGGTGTAGGAGGAGATGTTGTTTTAAGTAAACATGGACGCCACGTATTCGTAACGACGCACGATGGACGCAGGGCGATCACAAAAGCTCACCCTGAGCACATTCGTGTGCTGGTGAGCTAAAAATATGCGGGTACATGCAGATCATATTTAATTGGTATTATTTTCCATTTTTCTATTTTTTTTGAAATTGATAAATGTTCAGTAGTAAAATAGTTATAAAAGTTCTTTTGAGATATTTTACGTTTTATGATAGGAGGTATGAATTACTACGATATGGTCTTATATGATTATGTTTTTATTTACATATACATAGATAAACAGGAAGGAGCAAGTAAATAATACAAAATGCTTTATTGATATAAGCTCAGAAGGTTCGCAAACCGATGTGTGTATTGCATTGTCGTTTCGCGAACCAGTTTGTCTCGCAAGTGGGCTGACAATACACAGCCCTACATGCAGCTCCCACAGGATGTTGCTCTACAGAATTGTACTGTAATAGCATTTATTTCTAAAATAAAACAGTCAAATCAGTAAGCAAAAACTACCAACAAGGGGGAGAAATTAGATCTTCATTCAGAAGTTCATTTGCTCCATCATACTGAATAATAATAATATTGTTAACGCTATGGTAAATATTAAATTTTGCTTTCAGGCAGCTGATTTTTTAATGCCCATTATCTCAGTTTTTACTGTACAGTGAAACTTCACTCAGCAACCACCTTGTTATATCTTATCACAGAACCTGTTTTCAATATTTCTTCCATATTTCAACTCAATATTAAGACAACCTCACAATTACTTACAGGTCCCATGGTCTTAGTACACAGGTTGTGCTGTACCTAGAAATCAACAGAGAGCAATACCTCTATAAAAACACCACAAATAACACCACACAATCTAATTCTGTTACTTAAAAAAAAATCATTGCTATTAGCAGCTAAGCTAATTGGCAAGTCTAATGAATATGTTCTCCCATATGGTAAGACAAATCAATAATCATCATTTATTTCAACACTTACTTTTTTTGTACTATATCTGTAACATATGATGGTATAAATAAAATTTAAAACAGAACCATTTCCATTGACTGCTATCACAACACGTAAGTTCTGTAACAATCCATACTTGAGCCATACTGCACAGCTGCAAAAAATGAAGAATAATATGGGAAACTAGTTTTTGCTTTACAATCCACACAGCTAGTACAAAACAATCCTGACTTTTTGTTTGTTTATATTGAGTTTTACGCCCCTTTTCAACAGTCAAGAGTCATATGAGGCAGACAATTCACCTAAGCATCGTTCCTGGGAAGAACCAGTACTAGACTCCCATCCTCGGTAAGCAACTGCCTACTTTCTCACATAAAGAGACATGGTTGGTAGTGAGGCTCGAACCCAAGACCATCTATCAGTGAGAGGTTATAGTGATTTGAAGTCAGCGACCTTAACCACAGAGGCAGACAATCCTCAATACACACTTTGTCTTAAATGAGTTTGTTCAGTACTCAAACTTTTGACAATAAACAGAGATTGATGGGTTCATGTTCACAGGCATGAATGATATTTAAATTGATATGGAACAACACAAGAGCAGTATTTTTACCACTATAAAACAATATTTGTCACATCTTGTAATAAATGAGTGATTTTAGCTGACAAAGTGAGAAACCTTTGTTAAAACACTTCATTGTAACTGTTAAACACTGCCAATTATTGGGGCACTTTCAAAGGAAAAACTATGCATCATTTTCTTTTTACTAAGAAAGAGTACATTTGGAAAATAAGCTGTATTCTAAACAAAATAGATTTGCTCTATTTGCATTATAAGCAACTGATTGAATGGTAAAAAGAAATGCATACGCTACAAAGTAAGAGATGAATGTAAATGGAGACATGTCACCAGTGCTGCCCTTCTTTACAATCCCGTAACATATTTGCCTGTAATAAAGATAAATCAATGAATTCCACACACTCAATATCTAATGAAACATACATTTCTATGGTGGTTTACTGATTTTTGAAAAAAGTACCTGGTATTTCCTGTTGATAATGTACTTTGAGTATCGTGTTAAAACTTAAATGAAAGCTTTTTTCCATAGTAAGTTTAAGTAAGGTAAACAAGAATGTATCCAGTATAATATAAGTTTAACTTCAGTTCAAGAAGACTTAACACCAGTCATAAATGAAATTTCAACAGAAAACACCAATCTATTTACAGAATGGATTTCATCAGTTTCATTTGCAGGAAAGTCAACAAGGAAATCTGTTTCCCTTGCCACATATGGCAATGAGAATCTAATGAAAAATCAGACTAGTTGATAATGTAACTTTAGGAAGAACTTGTCTGTAGCAGAGGTGTAGAAGTTAGTGTGTTAGACATATAGCCCGGCAATCCGGATTCAAATTTTATCACAGCAGGTCATGCCCTTCAATGAAAATTTGACAAAAATTTCAATTTTCTTTCATAAAAGTTACCAGCTCCTTGTAGAAGGGTTACAAATTACATTCCATTCCAACTGGTTAAGTTAACCTGTCACGGTATTTAACTGAAAAAATGGTTAAAAAATGATGTTACACCCACTGAAAAAATAGCGAGGTAGTACACAATACAAGGTATGTAAACAGATCAATGATATGAAAAGATCAAAGACACAAAAAAAGTCATGGTTGACCATACTCACATTCCAACAAGTTGGAAACACAATGAAGATATAGTACACAGCCAACCAAACATAGAGGCCAGCTCCATGGCTGTAGTTGATTATTCTGTCCCCACAATTTAATCTAAATTAGTCAGATTAATTCAAAATAATGACTATTTTCTACCTGAAATTAAAAAAAATATACAATTCAGTAGTGGTGCAACGATATACCAGTAAATCAACTATCGTGATACAGCGTTAGTTTGGTACACAATTTTGGACGTAAAAACATGCGTCTTATAAACAAGTGATTACGGTACCGGGTATGGACTATGAAGAGGGAGCACGATTTTGAATTATTAGATAATAAAGTCAAAATTTAAAAAAAATAAAAGCAAAATTTGGGAGCAATTTTAGCTGCAAAAAAAGAAAGTCAAGAAAACTTCAAGACAGTATTGACAGCATACACTACAGTGGATACCCGACAGCTGTAATCTGATGTTTACAAACTTAAATATTTATGTATACTAGAAAACTCGGGCAATTGCGCACAGAAAATTGCTTTGGATGCAACTTCAGTTTTAGATACACTGAAAATGGAATTGCACATGTAAGAGTATAAAATTATGTTGGGACCAATTTGCCTCATACCTTAAGAAAACACAGACCAGATAAATAATTACGAGTATTTCTCTTAAATGCACCAGACACATCACAGTTTTTGAAGGTTGACAGGTTTGACAATCTTTCGCATCCAAGGCTAAAATTAATGTCATACATGTATGGTTGTTGACAGAAGTTCCAGCCCTACTAATTCGGCTTAACGGTGGGCCGATTTTCGTGAACAAATTCAGAAGGGCCATCCTCTCAGCCTTACAAACATCTGCATATTTATGTGAGGAAATTAAAAATTACGTCAAAATCCTTCAATAACTTGAAAAACTTACTTAATTTTATGGATATAACAATAATCTGTGTGAATGTGCTTTAAAAAATCTGTGTTAAATGTCAAATTTGAAATATTAAACTTAATATTTTACATTGTGTGTAATAAATAGTATCGACAGACTTTAGGCACATCCAAATCCAAGCCGTATAGGACTACCAACCGTCAGACAGTTCAATTCTAAATTTATCTGGGTACCTAGGATTAACAGAAGTTGATTTAAGTTTAACTTGCCAACTGAACATTTTATTGACATACCAGTTTATATAAACTTATCCTTAAATTATTTGCAAAGCGAAATTTCGAGAATAGGCGATTTTTTACCATGACACCAGCAGTTAACTGCCATTACACTGGTTTCATTTTCAGTTGGAAAATAGTGGGAAGATACAAAACATTAATGCACCTTTCCATGTTTTCTAAATTCTACGGAATGGTTCACTTTGGTCACAGATGTTGTAGTTATCGTGTCCAACTGGTTTTAATTGGGGATTTTCCGCACACAAATGTGTAGATCGTGCGGGACGGGGCCAAGTCAAAAACTATCTCGTCGTCACAAACAGTCTAATTAGTTGGACTAACAGAAGTTCTTGCCTGTGACTGTGTACCTTATGAGCGTCTCCAGACGTTAATAGTGGATCAATTTCATCTAACACCAACCTTAACCCAAACATCTAACAAACACTCTTGCTAATGTTATCAAAATAAAATAACAAACGATAGTCAAGCGATATTTAAAAAAAAAACACTAGAAATTATTACCAAAAAGTAGCACACGTCACCAAGCGTCTGGTTGATCCAGACTACTGTAGTGGCTAACGGCAATTTTTCGATACAAGACCGGAACAAAAAAAACCGGGACATTCCAAGTCGATGGCCAAACGAACAGCCTCACAGGGCAGATTTTCTCAATTCACAACAATATTTTGAGGCCATGCAAATTTTTAAAATGTACCGAGCTAAATGAAAATAACGTGCCTCATAAAAATGGCCATACTAAGCAAAAGAGAACATAAATACAGCATTTTAACGCATAAAGTATCAGGTAGTTGTATTTAGAATTAATTACCTCAAAGTATATCATTAATCAGCGTGCTTGGATTTCTCGAACTTATTTTTTCGAAACATGTATATATTCTGAATGTCTTTCTTTTCATACATGGAACAGTAAATACATACGATCATTTGGAATTCATTTTGTGCAAAAAATGCTTCCCGCAATACATAGTTCCCACATCTACAATCTTTGTTGGCAACTTCAACAAGCATTGATAAGAAATTTGTATACCTATTTATGAGTCACGTAGGTTATCCACATTGATACAATATGTGGTTCCTGGATAAAAATAAGACATAGGGCCTGCATAAAATGAAACTATAGGCGCACAGTTCGTTTACCTAACATGCATAAGCTTTACTTAAACTCAGTGACTATTAAACAGATGATATCATAACTGACACGCGCTAATTATCATAGAACGCGTGGCTACAAATTGATTTGACATAAAATCTTTTTACTGACGTTCAAAGTCCCCGTGACTTTTTTAAATGACAAATTCAGAAAAAATAGATTGATATAATAATATCAAAGATATAATCTAATAACTCTCAAGTCTATTGCACTAAAATAAAATCGAACATAGGCATACAAATATTAATAATGACCAGGCGCGTAGCTAGCCCTCCATGGATGTGGATTCAGGATTAAGCTAGGGGGTCCGGGGGCATGCTCCCCCGAAACATTTTGAAAATAATGGTGCAATCTGGTGCATTCTAGGCGATTTCAGGGTCATTAATGTAGTTCTCAAGAAGTCAGTTTTGGTACCATAAATACATTAATGAAGTAGATTTTTGTGATTTTAAAAAATTCCTGATTTTTTTTTGTCAGAATCATTTGGATTCAGCCGCGTACTCGCGTATAGGCAGCTACGCGCCTGATGACAAAGTAATACAATACGTTATTTTACCTTGGCAAGGCATAAACTTAATGTAATTAACATTATCAATTAAAATATCTTGTGAATCGAGAATACAAAAAAAACAAACATAAAGACTATTTAAGTCATACAAAGATAACTATTTAGTATTAATTTAAAACATTTTGACTTTGAGATATTTATATCTCATGTATCTTATAACGACATTAAAGCATATTAACAACTCTTAAAATAATAAAATATGACCATAAATAATAATTCGAATGCAATTTTAGCATAAATGACGTTGACTTAAATGATGCCCATGGTAGAAATTTGCTTTTATGATTATTATACTAACAATTTACTGTCTCATGTTTGCATATTTTTATTGATGACACGCAACTTTAAAAACATACCAGAAACTTAAATTGTACATCAAATAGAACGGGACTAATTAAAACCGATAATTTAATCCAATTATATTAACCACGGATAGGACCAAATATGCCCGTCATATGAAACTAACACGCCTGGCTGCATTTACTTGTTATCCCCAAACGTCAAAAAAAATAATCAGGGATGCTATATTACAATGTAATATAGCATCCCTGGCTTAATCGATAATCGACAAGGGGGACATAAGACATGTACATAGCCGCATTAGCGTTCTTTTGTTTATTGATTTTTCGGCCGATATTCGTTGAGTATAATTCTTCAGTATGAAAGAAAAATGTAGGCACTATATGATACAAAACATGCAGATAGTTGAGCAAACACAAAAATGCGCATGAAAACACTTATGCACTTGTCAATATTTTGCCCGCCCGGGGCGGCGGACACACGCGGGACTTAATTTAGACAGAAGATTATTTCCGACAGGCGGGAATTTGATAAATTTAATAACTCCAGGTCCCGGGAAATAAACTTCGGCCGGGTTTTACATCCATGTCGCATTTGATACACCAAGTATAGGCTCTTGGATGGGGATTTAGACGAACACAGTTGTCTCTAGGGTGGGGATTTAGACATCAACATTTTAGAAATGACAAATTCCCTTGCCGACCATGTTGACCATTACTGAAACTCTCAATACATAATTTCTTATCTGATCCAAGGACTTATATACATACTTTTAAATGTTAATACGGAAGTTGCAAATCCATGTATGAATATAAGTCCTTGTCTGATCTGATTAGCTATGGTAAGATTTCTACTTTAAAATTTCCAAAAAATGTTCTGATATATTAACAGGAACAGGTACAAGCTCTGTCGCTCATAAAGAAAATAGAAAAAAAAAGAATGAAGTTATTATCTCTTTTGATATTTCCTGACAAGGACTTATATACATACATGTATGTATATAAGTCCTTGTTCCTGATTAGAATATATTGTCTGGTAGTGGAAATCATGATCACGCCACATAATGTCATGCTAATCAGGTCCTACAGAACTGCATGCAAGTTGACACTCGATCATAACAGGGACGTACACGGTATATATACAGGTAGTTGTATTGACCTAAATAAACTACCTGATATACATAACACGAACTTCATGTATATATTTAGTGTCCCTGAATACTAGGGTCACTCAAATAGAATTTGAAAGACACTGCAGATCATAATGAATAGTTCTGGTTTCACGTTCAACACAAGCTGTACGTGTTTTAGGCTATGAGCTACTGGGCGAAACCCTCCCCCCGGAGGCATTTTTGTAGACATCATTTTTTTGAAAGCTCAATGCCTGCTGCAGCATGCTTATTACCGTTACCGAAAAATACGTTTGACAATAATTTTTATTTTTTATAAGTTTTTATTCATATTTGGCAAATATTACCACATCTTCGTCTTTTTATTTCATTGAATGCTCGTTTGTGTCTTCATTTTAAGTAAAATACGTTTTATGTTACATGGTTTTATTTATGTTACTTTTTTAAATGATTCATAAACGAGTAACAAATTTTCTATGAAAATGTTATAAAATCATCATCAAATGTATTCTAAGAATATGTATTTATGAAACAATCAAATTTAAATTGACAGCAACAGTGCAATAAACATTGTGCCATTGACACACACAAACTTATTTTTTCCCTATCGTATAAATTGATCGAGAAATGATTAGTTAAATGCGATTCAATTTCTTTTCGCTTTTCGCGCCGCGGTGAAAAAAATGCCCCACATTGTGCACATGTTTTAATTAAATGATCATTATCTTTTCAATTTGTTGTCCGATTGTTCTTAAAGCAACCTTGTTAGAAAGCTAACAGAAAGTCGATTGTAGAAATGTACTTATTTTTTTCTACCTTATAAATTGATAAAACAATTACGAGTTAAATGCTATATTCAATATATTCATTTATTTATCGTTTTCGCGCCGTAATGGAAACATGCCCGACAGTCTGTCAATGTTTTAATAAAATACATTTTAGTCTCTTTTTCTAAAAAATAACCTTGTTAGAAATTTGAAAGATAGCCTATTCTCTTAAATAAAACTACCTGTTGCAAGCAAGAGTATAAATTAAATAAATATAAAAAGAGCTTGGCAACTTGTCATTAAAAATGTGTAACTAAGAATATATCGGTGAAAGATCGAGATATATTTCACTCAGTGGGCACCAAAAGCGATATTTTCACGAGTTGCGCATGTTTCCCCAACCTTCCCACCATTTGAGTGCAGCCTGATACTGACCGATTCCGCTCAGAATTCGGTCGGAACTCTGTTCCGATCGATGTATTCGGCCCAATTTGGCCAACATCAGAAAATAATAGGGCTGGGAATTTTATTCGAATATTCGGAACTTCGACGAATATTCGAACATGAAAAACGAATTCGAATATTCGAAAAAAATTATATGAAATTTCAACGTCTCGAGCCAGTTTGAGTAGCAAAAAATGTTTAAAAAATCGGTCGTTAAAAGGTGAATAAATTCCATAAAAGTCGGTCCAAAATTGGTAAGTACGCACAAAATGTCACAAACCAACTGTTTGTTGTTCGCACCATTCTCAATACCCCCATAAATACGTCAAGATAACCAATAGCCCGGAGCGATCATTTGTTAATCCGTTCAACTGATAATTAGTCCAAACACGTGGTGGACAAGAATAAAACTTAATGCACTGGTATTTTGCGTTAAATGATGTGCTTGCACCATATCAATTAAAAATATGAATCACTGTTAATGACACGTGTTTATGTTACGAGTTGTCAGTCCGTATGCAGATTACACGCTACCAGGGATGCTATATTACAGGGATGCGCAACGGACGGAAACTGGCTGAAAAACAGTGCCTAGGGATATTCGCGAGAGAGCGCATGCGCACGCATTTACCGTTAATGTCGGTATCTAGCAGATAAAATATGGGTCAAATATTCTCTTCAAACGGCTTATATAAATGCTGTTTTTGCATAGAGTTTTTTATATATTGATCTTAAAGTGTTAAATATTTTACAGATGTTGTAATTTTGTTTCTAAATATTAGTGGTTCTAAAGATTTCCAAGTTTTTGTGACCGTTCGAAAATAAAACTGACTCGATAATTTGACCGAAATGGTCGCACAATAGAAAATGTCAGTTTTTTACGACAGCTTTAGTACATGAAGATATTCTTAATTTCACGATATTTTGCCGTGGTTGAAGTGTGACATACTTCTATATTGGCGGCATAACTATATTTTCATGTTTTATTTTGTTATAATACATAATTTCGCGATCGATTATGACCCAGTTTTTACAATTTACAAAATGGAGGCCTGATCTGACGAGGAAAATATTGCACTTTTTGCGACATCATTTGTTTGTGAATATATACTCTATATCAATTTTTTCTTCCATAGTTTGACACTTATACACGTCGATATTGGCGGCATGATAATATTTTCATGCTTACTTTTGTAAAAGAACACAATTTCGCGATTGATTATGACCCCATTTTTACGATTCAATTCAATGGCGGCCTGATCTGACGAGGAAAATATTTCACTTTTTGCAACACCATTTGTATGTGAAGGTATACTAAACATGAAAATTTTCTTCCATATTTTGAGACTGGCATACGTCTGTATAGGCGGCATAACAATAATTTCAAGAATTATTTTGCTGCAGTACCTTATTTCACTCTCGATAATGATCCATTTTTACCGGTGCATAGCAAAACGAAAAAGCATCATATAAGCACTAAATTACATAGATTTTAGCTCAAACCAGAAACGGTGTAACCCGAATATATTATTTGGTATGCACATATTTTCACACCTATTATTCGAAATCGTCAATTCATAACAATGGCTGATTGACAATCAACTGGCATGTGAAAAACAATATGTACATCAATTCATACACGAAGCGTGTCAACAGTTTAATTTTACAGATTGAGTAAAGTCAAACAGTTTATTCATGACTCGTAGAACATTATGTACATAATACGTGTATACATGCCTTTCCATACAGAAATATAAGATACAGATCAATTCTTTAAATATCTACTACATTTAGTCAAATACTTGAAATAATGACGGTATATTACGCACATTATAATGCTAACAGAATTCCTTGCAGTTATTCTATATCTGTTTATAATGAAGAGAGCAATGAAGAAATATTACTTTAATCTTATTCAATATTTATCTGGTAATGTACATCTTTAATGATGGGTTAGTTGTAAGGTCGACCAAATTATGGTTTTATGCTAATCGCCACGAATATTTCACTGTGATCTCAGGTACTTGACTTGTTTTTGTATTTGCTAAAATAATATCAGGTTTTTAACAATGATTAATTACTGTCATGATCAATATCAAGGACTTATATACATACATGTATGTATATAAGTCCTTGTCAATATGATGTGAATATGTTGGTTTAAATTATGACATTAAATTTTATTGGTGGAACCCTGTTGTTTCCAATTAATGGTCACACACCGTGACCTAATGCATTCAAATGACATATGCGCAGCTGTGAAAACAATTTAGATTTATGAAACATAGACTACCCCATACTGTTTTCCATCCGGATTTATTGATTGCTTCCTTGTAATCAGTAAAGATCGTCACCGAGATTATGATTATGACTATACGAGGGCATATCCTACGCCATTTTGGCGGAAGATTAAAAGTTACAGATTAAATCTATTAAAATTGATACGCTATAATAGAGACATACATTATGAAAAACAAGATAAAGTTCTACGAATCAAAATTACAAATAACAAACCTTTCACCATAAAATGTATAACATACGTACATTTCTTTCGCACAAAACATTCATGATATATAGCATTTCTTTAAATAAAAGTTTAACCATGAACATTTCTTCTTCAGCTGATAAATTGAAAAAAGTTCCACGTTACAAAATTAAATTTGGTCTTGAGTTGATAAATCGAACAAAACTTTAATTCATGATATAAATATTTGTTATACAAATTTAATTTAATTAAAATGTTTAGCATTCGATCGTACATTTTTTCATAATATAAAAGTTTCTTTCACGAATTTAAAGTCAAATTTAAGCATTCTATCGTACATTTGTTGTCATGATATAACTTTTCTTTCACAAGTTTATTCCGCGAAAATTTCACCTTCAGCTGATAATTCGAAAACAAGTTTCATGATATAAAATTTAATTGTACAAAACTTTCATAATGTAATATACTACATGTATTTCAATTTTTCATACATATTTTCATGATATAGTCGTTTCTTTTAAAAAAACAATTTATATAAAAAAAATAGCAGTGAAAATTAATTTCGTCTTGAGCCAGGTGTAGCATCACTGCTTGAGCTCATAAATCGAACGAAACTTTCATAATGTAAACATTTCTTTCCTACAAAATTTGCATAGTATAAGCATTTCTTTTTCAAATTTAATTTAGAAAAATAAGTTGTGAAAATTAATAAC
Organism: Lutraria lutraria; assembly: GCA_964023205.1. NCBI lineage: Eukaryota > Metazoa > Mollusca > Bivalvia > Venerida > Mactridae > Lutraria > Lutraria lutraria. Next base: position 28,980,514 of record OZ026848.1, on the reverse strand, counting down.
AAACAAATAAAAACTACGAGGAACTTGAGTCGATCATATAGACCACTAATGTTACTTTTTGTCAATTATCGATTCTTTGTGTCATTTTCATGGTAGTTTCGGTAGTTTTGATACCTTTGCTTTCATTAACTAGCCTAGGCACTGATAATCTATACTTGATCAGTGGATGATAAGCGGTTGCACATCCCTGTAATATAGCATCCCTGACGCTACCAATTTTTTCTTCATTTAAGTATTATTTCGGTTTAATCAAAGACGGCAAGTTGTTTCAAAAGTCGGTTTCAAAGATATTAAGAACGCCGACATTCTTTGGCCCAATTCTGGATCCCTTTTGTTTCAGTAAATAATCGTGCAAGTTGTAACATTGTGCCCAATACGCGTCATCAGTAAACTGACAGGTATTTATATAACGAATTGTTTGCTCGTTTACACTCAATGGAAATTAAAAACTTAACTTGGAAACAATTAATTGTTACAAATGTAGATGTTTCAAAAAGAAATGTTTTGACTCATAATTTCTGTCGATAAAATATCACGTTACTCGCAACTCGTTATAGTTACCTCCCTTCATTACTTGTACGTAAAAACAACCAACGGAACAGAAACACGTACGTTTTTTCTATCAAGTGTGATGTCGACAGAAATATTCATAACATCTAGAATCAATAAAAAAGATATACAATACCACTGTAATTAGTTTAAAATAAAAAAAATAAGTTCGTAGTTAAGCTCTCTATTGAAACATGCATAATATTCGGACGCAATCGATTTCGGACACGATGTATAAGGAACAGACACGTTCATCGGATTTGAACAAACTAGCCATGAAAACGAATATTCGAATATATTCGAATATAAAAAACGAATATTCGAATATCATAAACCATATTCGTTCCCAGCCCTAGAAAATAAGTATCTGAAAGCTGAACAACAATAAAAAGATAAAATAAAATGACGAAATGTTTACAATTCTTGGTTTAATAACAGGCACCTGTACTGAATGCTGTTACAGAGGGCTTCCAGATAATTCACCACTTGGCTATTTTTCCCCAGACATTTAAGTCACCCCGCCCCAAGACAGTTCATCCCTCATTTCTTGAAATGGGCACAAACAATTCACCCCCATTCTTAAATTTAGTTTCATAAAATAATTTATAATAAGAAAATGTAAATAAGCAGATGACAATATTTATTAAATATATTGTATTATTTGACATTTTGAGTCGTTTTTTTTTGTTTCAATATTTGACATAAAAACTTTCCTGTTGTTTTAATTATTTTAATTATTACCATGCAGACGTATAATACAAGAGATTTGTATTATTCGTCTCTGTTATTATCAAGTAGATAATGAGAATAAATAAGATATTTTACAGGTTTCAATATTAATTGTTTAAACACAATTCTATCTATTCTAGTAAAATAGATATTTTTGAATAACAAATAATTGCAACCAGTGATTTTGTTCGTATATTTTACAGCCTTGTAACGCTGCCCCCCCCCCCCCCCCTACCCAGGGATGCTATATTACTATGTATAGTATCCCTGCCCTAGCCCCCCCCCCCCCCCCCTAAAAAAAACATTTCCCCCTAAAAATGATGTTATATTTCACATTGAAAAGAAATTAAAGAAGTCCACAAACAGCAATTACAAAATAGATCACCAAAGATGACTTTAAAATGCAAAATAATCCATTGAAACCAAGAGATTGACAAAAATGTAGAATGGTTTTAACTTCATATTTTGATTATTTCCCCTTTTCTGATTTATCGTGCTATATTTTCCCCTTCAGAAAGCCACAGGTAGTTTTTCTGTTTATTCTATTTTGTGTTCATCGGTGTCAATGTATCGTAAAATTGAAAAATTTGAGTTTTTTGTTTAATCATTTTAACTTTCCTATTGTTTGTGACAAAATAGACGTCTGGCATTTTAGCTATGCATCCTAAAGAAGTGGCATTGTTCAATAATTTGTTATACTGGGTTTATTTTGTATTTTTATGTCTTCTTGTATTTAAACTGTTTACGTTGTGAAAGTTTTGTTCGGTTTATGAGCTCAAGCAGCAGTGATGCTATACCTGGCTCAAGACGAAATTTACACTGTATTTTTTATATTTTAAATTGAATTTTTAAAAGAAACGTTTATATCATGAAAATATGTATGAAAAATTGAAATACATGTAGTATATTACATTATGAAAGTTTTGTACAATTAAATTTTATGTCGTGAAACTTGTTTTCGAATTATCAGCTGAAGGCGAAATTTTCACGGAATAAACTTGTGAAAGAAAAGTTATATCTTGACAACAAATGTACGATAGAATGCTAAAATTTGACTTAAATTAGAGAAAGAAACTTTTATACTATGAAAAAATGTACGATCGAATGCTAAACATTTGAATTAAATTTGTATAACAAATATTTATATCATGAAAGTTTTGTTCGATTTATCAACTCAAGACCAAATTTAATTTTGTATCGTGGAACTTTTTTCTATTTATCAGCTGAAGAAGAAATTTTCATAGTTAAACTTTTATTTTAAGAAATGCTGTATATCATGAATGTTTTGAACGAAAGAAATGTTATACATTTTATGGTGAAAGGTTTGTTATTTGTAATTTTGATTCGTATAAATTTGTATTAATGAACAATTTTATCTTGTTATTGATCTTTGTTTTTCATAATGTATGTCTCTATTATAGCGTATCAATTTTATTAACCAAAGACTTAATCTGTAACTTTTAATCTTCCGCCAAAATGGCGTACGATATATGCCCTCGTATAGTCATAATCATAATCTCGGTGACGATCTTTACTGATTACAAGGAAACAATCAATAAATCCGGATGGAAAACAGTATGGGGTAGTCTATGTTTCATAAATCTACATTGTTTTCACAGCTGCACATGTCATTTGTATGCATTAGGTCACGGTGTGTGACCATTAATTGGAAACAACAGGGTTCCACCAATAAAATTTTATGTCATAATTTAAACCAACATGTTCACATTATATTAATTATGACAGTAATTAATCATTGTTGAAAAACTGATATTATTTTAGCAAATACAAAAACAAGTCAGCTTTAATTAAGCTAATTCCCCGAAATAAAGTAACGCGCGTGGACAACAACGGAAATATAAGAAATTAGCGGCTTACAAATTAATTAACTGAAAGTACATAACTGAAATGAGTTTTTATCAATAGCTAATGATTAAATGTACATTTCTGCACCAGTAAAATAATATTTGATAATTAATAAGTATATATATATTTATCACCTGAACTTATACTAATTCCATTTGTCAAAATAAAGTATCATAATATCAAAATTAATTTAAACAATGTCCAACAATATGTCATTGAGGGTTTCCATAATTATCTTAAATTTTCAAATCACTTTTAAAAATAAATTTTCTTCCATGTTCATTTTCAATTTTACCTACTGACCTGAAAATGCACAGGTCCTGTAGATATCGAGGTTGTCATGAGGAACCTACTTGTATATGAAGTTTGATGCAATTTAAGCGCCTTGATTTTATAGGCAAGGTTAAAGTTTGGTACAAACAAACAAATAGACAAACAAACAGAGAGACCAAAAATAATTATGCCCCCGATCGATCTATCGATACGGGCCGGGGGCATAAGAAGTGTGAATTGTCATTAGTGGCGAATTCTGTCTGAACGAGCTGTCTTGGTTTTTCAATCGTCTGGTTACCGTTACAGAATATGCATGCCTGTGCCTTTAATGTCATGTAGCATTATTGTGTATTGTATTAAATCATACATTGTATTTTAGGATTGTATTGACTATCCGAATAATGATATTATTCACTGTTACGTTACTGAAAATACATGAGTAGCATACATTTTAACATTTTTTTTGTGTAAACTCTTAATTTCTTTCGCGTGTTAATTGACTGAAAAACCGGTCAGTTTTAGAAGTGGGCCGTTTAAAATGACCCGACACCTATTCGATTCGATGACGGTACTCCCAGTTCTAATATCAAGAATGTCTGGGTCGAAACCGGTTCGTTACATTCTGTATGTGAGAGATAACGAACGACAACTCTGCTAGGAGACTGTTACCACAAACGCCAATGTGTACACTACGGTAGCGCTATGCACTGACCTGTGTTATTCTGCTCGGGGCATTATGGGTATTTGCAGGAACTACTTACAAAATGGAAATTATAAACAATAACATAGCGTGACGTCACCGTATGATACACATTGGAGCCAAGCGTACTTCAACATTGCGTTTCATTGAATAATGAGTGTTATTGATGAAAGCATAAGAATAGAAATGGTACTACGTATTCATTTTACATAACTAAACACATTTGTTAATAACATCAAGGACTTATATACATACATGGATTCGCAACTTCCGTATTAACCGTTTAAAGTAATCAAATCCCGCGATAATAAGACGTGAATCAACGGGAATACAAGCTATTGTTTACAAAAGCGAAAATACGAAAATATCCGTGATAATCCGAATGATAATAACAGCGAAAATATCCGTGGTATTCCGAATGTTTAATCTCGGAGACGAACGTTCTATACATAGCGTGACGTCACTACGTTTGTCTAACCTCTATACAGAAAACTGATTACTATCTACATTTAGATAGTTATACATACGCTAAAAGTATAGTTCCGCGAAAGGATTAAAAATGTCAAAACAACCATATCGGTTGTATGTTATTAACAAATTTGTTTAGTTATGTAAAATGAATACGTAGTACCATTTCTATTCTTATGCTTTCGTCAATAACACTCATTATTCAATGAAACGCAATGTTGAAGTACGCTTGGCTCCAATGTGTACCATACGGTGATTTCACGCTATGTTATTGTTTATAATTTCCATTTTGTAAGTAGTTCCTGCAAATACCCGTGCAAATACCCATAATGCCCCGAGCAGAATAACACAGGTCAGTGCATAGCGCTACCGTAGTGTACACATTGGGAGACGAAAGGATTATAATAGATGTCCGCCATGGCGAAGTATAAAACATGGCGCCCCTCTAGATTTTAGTGTAAAATAAAAGGAAAACATGGCCCCCCCTATCAACTTTTTTGTTTCTTATTGGATATTAATAATTTTGATGTCATATTAAAGCTAACGTTCTGTAGTTTTAGAATATGTAATTAAATATAGAAATCCGTATTGTTTTTATGCATTTATTCTTGGTTAAAGATAGGTAAAAAATCTATTTTTTTGTCACAATTAAAATTTGGTGTTCGGAAAACATGGCCCCCCCCATCTTAACTTTTTTATTTCGTAATATATTTTTTAAGATTAATACTGTTGGAAACCTTAAGCTCTCTAGTTTTCATAACTGTAAACAAAATTAAATTTGAATCAGTAAAACGTTTTTTATCGCGAGTTGAATTCGACTCATATATTTATTTTTTTTATCGCCCGTAAAATTTGGTTCGGAAAACATGGCCCCCCATCTTATCTTTTTTATTTGTTAACATATATTTTTTAAATCTACATGATTAAAAAGGTATTGTAATCTAGTTTTTATAAATGTAAAGATATTGAAAATTGATGGAGTAAACCGTGATTTTCAAAAACGAGTTAAAGTAGACCCATTTTTTCATATTTTTTTCACGGGCCCGATAATCGGCTATGTGATATTATAAGCAGGTACGTATACGTATTACAGTAACTGCTATAGAAAATTAGCGGCCAGACCAGATATAGTTAAATGATGGTTGAAGCTCATCAAATTTGAGATAATTATTTCTTATATACATGTTCAACAAACATCTTAAATGTCATGAATACGAAGCTTAATTATCATTACTATTGTTTAACAAAAATGACAATTTGTCAATGTATTTGCTTTGATCCTGATAATTAACATTATTATCACATGTTTAAAGTGAAAGTTTGTTACTTATAATTCCAATTTAATTGTATTTAAGGTCACAATTTCATAATTAAGATATGACTATCATTGTAATCACAGTTTGGTGAACAGAATGCCTTTGATCATGATAATGAGTAATAATTTTAGTAGATTTGAAATTAGCAGAACAGAACAAATCATTTATTATCCCCAGATATGTAAAAATGAAACAAAAAATAGTACTTATAACTTAAGTTGTCCGAATAAAAAATATTAAAAATAGTGTTTTTCTTTGTTTTACTGTCATATGTAATGTGTCTTCGTATGACTGGTTTCGATATTGACTTATCATAAAGTAATCATTTTGTGGAAAAAAATCATAACGTTTAACTATGTGTCATATAATCTATCTAATCAGTCCATAGTTTTAAGGATAATATATGAGTACTTTCCAGTTTAGTTTACAAAATCCACAACTTTTGGTATATTCATTTTGTTTAGACGATTTTGGTATGTATACGTAAATAAACAGTTTTATCAGAGTTTCTCTTACGTTTGCAAGACTATAAAACTAGTAACTGGATTTAAATGGTTTTCAATGATATTAATTTTGTCAAATAGTTGTTTTATGTTTCTTATCTCTTATAATTCTAGACAGAATGACCACATTTTTTCAAAGTTAAAATATATATATGATACGATATTATATTTTTTATTTAATGTGGATGAGACCTAAAACAATTAAAGAACAGAACATATCGTTAAACCTGTAAAGAAAAAACGTTTCCAATGTACTCAATTGATAATCCCATTAACGCATGTGATTGCTTGTATATGCCTGCTATTGTCAAATCAATTATACAATCACTGGATAATCCTATTACGGTAGCTGATTGCTTGTTTATTGCACAAGTGTGACACTTGATAACATGCCGATTCTGATTGACAGATCTGATAATTTTACCATAATATAAGTTCAAATGACTTCCGCATATGAAATTAGTGTTGTGTGTGATAATTAAACTCATATAAAAAATAACTGTATTAAACATTTGATGAGCACACGTATGTTATAACGAAGTATTTTGATGTTTGTTTATTATTGTAGTTAAAAAAGAGAGGTTAATTGTTTGCTCAAATGAGTAGTACCGCTGTAGAGAGGCTGCACTGTATATTGAATAACTTGTATTTTCCCTTGCAGGTGATTGTTGTGGTAGTAGGAGCCAATGATATTCTTCTAACACAAATAATTTACAAATTGTAGTCTCGGATTGGAAACTTGGATGTTCAAAACCAGACTAATTGTTCTGACTGCGGTGTTTTCGCTGTAGAGTATTTGACTGAACTTAGTTTAAGCAAATCTGTCTCTTGTTTATAAGATTCATCATAACAGATATGCAAAATCATTTATTTATCAATTACAAAATAAACCATTTCCAAAAAAAAATTAAATGCCGCAAATGCCTGTAAGTGATCCAAAATACCAAAGTATTAAATTGTATTGCCAATGCAGATTACCATATATAATTGATAGCATGAATCGATGTGACAACACATATCGTAAAATCAAGTGGTTCCATAAAAATTGTATGACTTTTTGTAGTAAAAAAATTGTGTACTTCCTGTTCATGCTGAATATTGAACTATTTCGGTTTGATTTGAGAGTTGCCTGTTAGAACATGCATTACATCATTTAGATTAATTATGTTTTCACTTAGTGTTGAATACTTTTGTTTCATACTTGGAAATCTTCTCATATACACTTTAATTCTTAATTAAAATCATGACTGAGACCACCACATCACATCATAAAACACACATATAAGCACATGTACAACAAACATGGATTGTATCCATATACTTATATTGTTTATATGCATATATTTCCTTGGAGTATTTCATGTTCTATTTTCATTTATATATCGTCCGGCGCCCTAGATTCGACCCTGTCCTTCATTCGACCCAATTTTGTTTACGTCACAGAATCTCGCGAGACAACCGTTACGCGCGAAAATCGTGAACTTTTTGTTTACTACACATTTATTTACACGAAGCATAGATTTTCGTCAAAAATGGATTATACATAGATAAATAAACTGTAAAATACTTACGATCTGGAAAAAAATCCATTTTTTACTAATCCCAATAACAGCCTTTAATAAAATGTGTTTTTATATCAACTTACACGATATTTGTAAATTCTATGCCTTCGTCTGCATTGTGTATATGCAAATGATGTAAGTCACGTGATGAATGTTGAAAAAATATAGGCCAAATTAATTTTACAGTGTGTTTTAGTCCCGTTATTCCTTAGCGCTAAATTTAAGTTTCTGTTCTAGAAATTACCGTTTAACCGTAAAATTATCAGTATTATATGCCTAAATACTGGCATATTTCTGCAAATAATTTGACAACTGCATATCAGCAGTGTATGCGAAGACATTATTCCTGTCAAACTTCGGGTACTAATTACGTACTGCACTCCTGTGAGGTTTATGTAAAAATTGACGATTTTTTTTCTGTCACCATCGTAAGCAGAGGAGTGATTCATGATAAAAGGGTTAAAAATACCATTTAACTGTTCATTTCTTTTAAATTGTTACTGTTTTAACATTTTTGAATAATTTTATCGAAAAGACGATTATCTAAACTGATTAGCATCGGCCTAATTTGTTGCACGCGCGCAGAAACGAAGCATGGACTATTTCAGAATGGCGGACAAATATTACATTGACCTTTGTTCAATACTATTTCAAGTACTTAGGATTATTATTTGAATTAAAAAATGGACATCTGTAAAGAAAAATGGATAAATGAACAAGTAAGCGTCATATTTTAATGTTTATTACATTCTGTACCATTTTTTGTTCATATTGAAGGCTTAGAGGGTCGAAGCATGGCCACTCGTAGTCGAAGGGTCTTTGACGATGATACGTTTGCATTGCAGTTCATCGTCAAAGCCACTTGTTCTTTAAAAGCTAACAGGTAAACGACTCAATCTGAGTCGCGTTCGTTTTCCTATTTAACGCACAAATTTCCGTAAAACTTGTGTACAATTCGATGATTTATAGTATAATCTGTCAATATGACCAAAAATATACCTTCAACAAACGAAAGTTATCAAATATTTTGCCGATGTTTCATACTACCCTTAATTTCAAAATTTTCCTCGTAAATGCTTTGGATTAAGTCCGTAGCATTCCGGAAATCATGTAAATTGATCTGAGTCAATAGACGCATGAACAAGCGTCTTAAGCTGTTGACTTTGTAAGAGGACAATTCCATAACTAAAATGGTCAACAAGACGAAATAAAAGAGACCAATTTAGTTATGGGACCCAGAACTAGGCCACTCGTAATACATACATCAAAATTATTAATATTGTAATACTTTGCCAACACATATAGAGGTTTCCACATACAAGTATATATCAAAATGATCTATCCAGCACACGCATGATCTTATACACCGACGTGTACACTAAAAAGCCGATTATCGCGGCCCGTGAAAAAAAATGCGTCTACTTTAACTCCTTGTAAATCGCGTTTTACTCCATCAATTTTAAATATATTTACACTTATGAAAACTAGATTACAATGCCTTTTTAATCATGTAGATTTAAAAAATATATGTTAACAAATAAAAAAGTTGATAGGGGGGGCCATGTTTTCCTTTAATTTTACACTAAAATCTAGAGGGGCGCCATGTTTTATACCTGCCCGTCCGCCATCTTGGAATTTAAAATGTTCGACTAATTTTTTATGCCTTTTTCAATGCTTCTACTTAGACTTTGTGGATTATAAATGTATCTCAATATTTTTAAGGAATTTGTTGCATCCTTTACCAATTTCCCGTGCCCAATTGCCAGAGTTTTTTAGTATAATCAAATTCGTAAACACCCTTTTCTCGACTTTCCAGTAGCCCATAATCCTTTGCGACATGGTGACTTCCGGTTTACTTCCGTGTTTCACAACATTGGCTTTACAAGTTTACAAAACGATCACTGATAACGATAATTCTTAATGACATAACGAACCAACTACATCGTAGGTAAGTAGTGGCTTGAAGGTATTAATTACAGTTCAAATATTTCGCTGTCATTTGTTTTAACAATATATTACGGTCTCCAAATTCTACATTCAAGTGGGTGAGGTAAATCAACGGTATTTAATTTTTCCCTATGTCTATTATTAATTTTACTGACCATAAATGAGAGGCTGGATGATATATTTTTAAAAAATCATAACAGCTGGCACAATATTATATAGAAGTTGGCATTAAATGTAAAGGTTAAGGGTATGTACAATAAGGCCCCACCTGAATTTTGTGGGTTTTGACTTCTGGTTTGTGCTCATTCCACAAACTGTTATTTTTTTGTCTCTTTGACAATAGTGTTAATTTTTGTAAAAAATAAGTGAAATGTTAAATATTAAACTATATTATTTTCAGAGGATGGACATTCCGGTTCCTTCTACTACCTGTGCACCAATAATTGTTGGTGGATCAGTCGGGGCTCATTGCTAGGCGATACAATGCACAAGGGCTCTGCACTGAGATGTGTGGAAGTTGTCATGTTATTGTTTTACCGAAGGATGAGAAGCAGAATAAAAGCTGGCTGGACCAAATAAGACGGGACGTCATCTATACAGATATATGCTAATGGGAAAACCATTCCTTTTGAGCCAGAAATTCCTTCCCGGGTTAGCTCAGCACATTTGTTGAAGGTATAAATTTGCATAGCACTCTGATAAAATCATCAAATAACATCAGTACAAAAAAACTTGAAATTGTTTCAGTTTAATTTTTAAATGTTAACTAGTAAAAAATGTTCCAAATGAATGATACAACATATTTTATTCATCAGTTTGTCTGACTTTCTTGCTTCTATTTTAATTATATGTGCAAGGTACGAAATTGTGCCACTAAAAGTGAAATAGTGATTGAAGTTACAGTGTCAACTTTAAATTTGTGTTTTGCCAATGACTATACTTGCATTCCAATAAACGCAGTGTAAATTATCATTTTGACTGTGAATTTTACTCTATTGTATCTAGCATTGATCAAAGAAATGATTTTGTGATAGTGTTGTTTGATGGTTGCTGAAATGCTATCATTATTTGACGTTTCATGAAATCAAAATATAATACTATATCTATTACAGGGTATTTTTCAAAGTAATTAAGTAAATAATATTTTAATTCTACAACCAGTATTAGGTCAAATAAGTGCGAAAAGAAAACAGTTAATTTGGCCTTCAAAATATTGTGTTTGGTAATTCATATTATTTGTAAAGCTTCTTTCTGTTTATTTTTTCCAGGTGTACAGACTTCACCACAGTCCAATATGACTCATCTGAGTGACCAGTTCAAATAGAAAGTACAACGATCACTACATTTCCCAAAATCATGGTTGAAGATTATGTTAAACTAGACACTTTCAAGCCAGATTATAACTGCAGATGATTCTAGGTTGAGTGACTTGGAGAGGCTATTAAGGTCAAAGCAGTTGAGACTGGAAAAACATTAAGGATAGTTTGTGTTTTAGTTTTAAGGCAACCTACCAAATTGTGCTGTTTTGTCACTATGTGCAATCATGAAATCGAGAACAAAACCAACAGGTGTGAATTATTGGAGAGGAAAAGCAACCAGCACTTTAAATTAATCACCAACAATGTATTCCAGGCAATTTCATTGTAGACGTAGTACAAACTTTTGATTCAAGTGTTGTTTTTTCAATACTTGGATAAACATTCGGTGCTCAGAGTCAATTATTTGTGTGTAAGGTTGCATCGTAAATTTGTATTGATTTATATGTGTTTGTTAAAGATTGTTCCGAGTCAAGTGAATTGATATTAGAAATAATTAACATCACATAGTTATTATATATGGCCTGGTGCACAAATTATGGTGCATTTCCTTAAATTTGACTGTAATGGCTCAGTTTTATATAAGTTGTGTAATATTAGCTTTTAAAGGTTGACGTTTTCTTTCAGTATGTATACCTGTTATATGTTTGCCTGTAATGAATTAGCATCTAGTTTTTTCAATTTTTTAAAATCAATGCAGTTGTTGGAGTTGGAAAGTAAAGTATTATGATCGAGACTTCTAATTCAATAAGAAAAATTAAAGCGGATTGATCTGATACCCTATATATTTAACAGGGATTTATCGGAGTGATTTTATAGCCGAAATTCGGTCATATTCCCATTGGAAAATAGTATCTTTTTTCCCAATTCACAGACAAAAATTTCCCAATCCCCCCCCCCTCAGAATTTTTTTTTTATCAATTTTATAAGTTCACTAACATAACTATTGGTATTAAATAAGTTAAAATTGTTGCTATACATTTTCCCCCAATTTTGATTAAACACTGCAAAAACTACCAATCCCAAGGGTATGGGTCAAATTCCCAAAATACTGAAAAAAAACTGTATTAAGATACACCCACAAATAGTGGAGATATTTTGAAAATCTGAAATGTGGGTAGCTGTTATGGTCTTAAAATTACAACAACCCATATTCCCTAAAGTAAGGAATTTTTAAGCGTCGATAGAGGTATAACTCACTTCTGTGACAAAGTTCAAGTTTTTTTTACTTCAATATTCCATAAAATCTAATGTTTAAAAAATGTGGTTTATACTTAAAAAATGCCTAAATTTAAAATACTGTGAAAAAATAACACCATCATATTTTCTGGGTAACTTACTGAAGATCTAGTCAAATCTATATTATAAATTTTTGATAAAAAATACAACAACAAAATTTCATCCCAGAGTTTGGCAGGCCTTTGAAGTTAAATCCAGTGGCCACATCAGTGCAATTATCAAAGGTCTTAGGGAGTAAGTCCCAGAACAGTATGGGGTCCTGAGATATCATCAAAAACATGTGTCACCAAAAGTTTTATGGTCATACATTGTTTATTGCAGCTGACAAGTATGACACTTTTCAAGACTAATATATATTTATTAATTTGCCCAAAATACTCCCTGCTCAGAAAAAAATATATCAAAAAATACTATTACACTTGGCCGACAATACAGAAATTTTATAACCTAATGAATACAACCGCAAAACATACTCTAATAAATTTATCTAAATATATATACTATGCTAATCTTGCACGAATAAGTAACAACTAGTTATGTATTGCTTTTCAATGTTTAAGTACTATATACATATACACATACCTTTTTTAAGATCACATATAGTTTACCTAATTCCAAATGTCATGATTGTGCTCTTCGAGCAAACAGTGTTTATCTGTGTTTTTGTCATCTTATATTTATGTATTTGCTGTAAAACATGTATTTGTTTTGATGCAATAAAATATTTGTAGTTGTAGTTATATGCCATCAGATAAGATCAAATAATGATAAATCAATTGTTCATTATGATAAAACAATGTGTTTGTAAAAATGAATTGCCAAATGCAACATGAAATTTACATGAAAAACAAAATAAAACAAGAAATTATCAATTTGTGTCCTCAATTATAAGCTTAATAGCAAAAGAATGATAATCTAAACTGCAAAATATCTTACTTAGAACATTTTTTAGGTTAATTAATTAATGCTATAATTAAGTGATGAGTGAAAAGAAAGATAATTTAAACAGCAAAATAAATTAAAAAGTTCATTAATTAGTGCTATAATTAAGTGATGAGTCGAACAGGTGTCAAATCAGTGTAATAAAAATAACAAAAAATAGTTTATTATAACTTTATTCTTCTAAATGTTAATAAAGATGAAGATGTGTTCTTGTTAGCTACTGAAATAATGTAAGAACTGTAAACTAAGCATGATGTAAGTACAAAAAGGGGCAGTCAATGACTTAAACTCAATACAGGACCTGCCTATCAACTGTGTAATGTCAATCCCCTTAATGTAATATCTTTCCCCTTTCATTAAAAAAAAAAAAAAATGCTTTGAATATAAATTAAGAATGAAAAGAACTGTTTTTGTAAGTTTTATGTCTGTATATCTGTTACTTCAGTGAATTACAGCTTTTTAATGCTAATATGGCAATAATTATATCTTTAGATTTAACACAGGAATGAATGCTAGTTTTTTCCTATTTATGTGTTATTTTCAACTACTTCATATTTCTGAATAAATGATTTTCCTCATGAAAAAGACAATGTATATTGAAATAATATGTACTGAAATAGCAAATGGTATGAAATAAGGACAGTTGAAACTTTCTTTGTTTTCTGGTTATATATTTAAAAAGGTGTAATGCTCCTGTCAGTAATGTCTGTCCCCAATCTGTGTCTATGAACATCCAAGAAATAATAAAAACCAGAGTGAAAGTTATCTTTTCATTACTGGGTTGTGTTTCTAGATGGTCTAGACTTACTTAAAAAGTGGAAAAATACAGAAAATTCAGTACTTTATTTTTTGGTCCTAATGCTAACTCAAATGAACCATAATTTGTGCACCAGGCCATATATATGAGTTGATATATAATTATAATTAAATATATAATTTTTTAAAACCTATGTAATGTTATTATTTTAATATATATATATGTATATCAATATGACTGCAGTTGAAATGACAAGAAAATAAAGTGTATATTTATCGATTTAACTCTTATTTAATAATCTTACTATTGAATTATTATTTCATCCCCTATTTATGGGGGAAACATTCTGTAATGTGCAATCTGCCACACAATGTTTTCTACCAATTTATTGTGTTCTTTATGACCCTGAGTCTTCAAATTTCACTGGTTGTCTGGTGTTATGTAAATGATCCCTATTGTTTTTAGGGTCATAGGTCACAGTGACTTGAAGAGCAGAAACCGGTTCCTTATTCAGTCTGTGAAATTAAGGTTTGAAATGAGGTTGTCTGAAACAGAACTTTTAGCTGCTTTTGCTATGATTTATTAATGAAAAGTTGGTTGTCCGAACCAAAATTTTGGTTCTCCAAATGTAAAATTGGTTGTCTCGGACAACTGCTAATTTTGCAGACTGCTTATTACCAACAGTCTAACATGTATGTCGGGCAATACCATTTAGTTTCATAGGGCGATCAGAAAAACACACTGCCATAATAAAGAACAGTGGAAATTATGATCTGCACTGGTTGCAAAGACATCAGTATTTGCCACTGGAAGGTGAAGAGTTAAATGAGGAACATTCAGTAACAAACTTGATGTAAAGTAACATATTTATTAAATATAAATTCAACCTACAAGTTAATTGAGACATTGTTCCGAATCTACAGTATAAACATGAAGGGATCTTCTTGTGTACAATGATAGTATGTACAAACAGATTTACGAACTCAGTTCAGAGAGAAATATCTGTCACTGAGGGTTAATGTTCTGATAACAACACTTCATTGGCAGTTTAATGTCTGCATCATTGTCTCTACATGCTTTCTTCAGTTGGTCTGCTTTAAGGCAAGCAACACTGTTATAATCTTTCAAAATGAGTAGATGTTCTCTTTCTGAAAGAAAATAAGCATACATTATAAAATGGAAGTAACAACAATGACTACAAAGTAACTTGCTTTCTACCAAAAGCCCTGTGTTTTCAATATACAATATGCGAAGCTCTGCCTGTTTAATTATATATAAAAAATATAACAGCTTCTTTTGATTTATGAAAATTCAATATGTGTGGCATGGGTTTGATCCCCAGTATAGACCTAAAAATATTGAAAATTTAATTCTGATTGTATGTTTTGTTTGCTTTTAGTAATCAGGTATATATGCACAAAAAACATGGATAACAACAGGCAGCGAGCAGCGGTTCATACCAGAAGCTTCTGTACATCAAACACTACCTGAACTATCATGTATCTCGAAGAGTTTTCAAAAGGCAAAAAATTGGCCAGACATTCAGACTGATAAATTTAAGCTTGAAAATTCTGTCGGGACGAAAGGAAGTCTGTCATGTGTTTAAACAATTATAAATGTGTATACATCAGATAAATAAGAAGCGGCAAGCCGAACAACTGGTTTGGTTAGAGAAGATTCTTTAACAGACTAACACACAATCTAGCAGACAAGTCTTTTGGTATGGCGCGCCTTTTGCGAAGTTTGATCACATGTCTATATTTCAAATGGATCTGTATTTGTTTGATACATGTAATATACTGTGATACAATGATTATTTATAATAGTCTATGACTGTAACAGTTACGATGTGGTGTGTGAAAGTAAATTAAAAAAAAACAAGATTCTGATTCCTACAATCTAAGTCAGTTGGCATAACCAGAGACATATCTGGCATAATGACGTATTTTTTAATGTCACTACATGTATGTTATATGCATATTATGATCATGCCACTCGATTTTATGACTGAATATAATGAAAGCGTGCAATCAGACATCAAAATACAGTAAAAATAACAGTTTTTTAAGGATAAACAAAAATTTACAAACATTTGTTTACATTACCCCACCCACCGTTAACGCTTGACATCAAATTTGTTAAATGAGGTTTTGACGTTTGTAACTCTTTTTAAACTGTAAATTGTGTGTTAACTTAACGAAATTGATAGGTATTATTAAATACTTACATTCATTACTTGTCTAATGTTCCAATCAATTAGTGTTTTAGGCTCAAATTGTAAATAACCGTTCTCTTGTTTTTCTACATGGAAACGAAACCGGAAGTCACCATGTCGCAAAGGATTATGGGATTCTGGAATAATAATTATAAATACATTATAAATGTATCTCAATATCTTTAAGGATTTTGTTGCATCCTTTACCAATTTCCCGTGCCCAATTGCCAGAGTTTTTTAGCATAATAAAATTCGTAAACACCCAATAACAGCTGTCGGACATTGCCGAGTATATAGCAATGCATTGTGTGATTGCCGAACGATATCGTTTGAGCTATTTTTAGCAGTTGCGAATCCATGTATATATAAGTCCTTGATAACATACAACCGATATGGTTGTTTTGACATTTTTAATCCTTCCGCGGAACTATACTTTTAGCGTATGTATAACTATCTAAATGTAGATAGTAATCAGTTTTATGTATAGAGGTTAGACCAACGTAGTGACGTTACGCTATGTATAGAACGCACAAACGCAGTACGACTAGACTTAGTCTGGATTACCTGCCCCTTGTCACTATAGTTCGACGGGAACTAAACTGGTTCCCGTTGACTTGTGTGTACAAAGCCTTTGGCGCACTGCATCATGGAACGGGAACCAGGGCAAAGTGTATTCGCCGGCCCTAGTCCGATAATTATGAGAAATTGAAACGATTCCACGGCCCTAGGGTTTAATTTTTTTATTTCCTGACCGATTTTTTATTTCTGTATATCAAATTAAAGATAAAGCTCCCAGCTTTAAGAAAATGTAAATAACTTTAATATATCTGATCGAAAAAGATGCCTTTGATCAAGTGGAACTTCACCTATTTTTCGATAAAAATTACCGCTTATTTTTGGGTTCGAATTCCACGGCCCTAGGGTCTATTTTTTTCATTTTTCACATTTTTTTATTGTTATTGCATCACGATAAAGCTAAAGCTCTCAGCTTTTAGAAAATGTTAACTTTATGAAAATTGATTGAGGATAAATATGTCTTTGCATACTTCAAAGTTGCGCAAAGTTTTTTTTAAAAAATCGCAAATATTTTTTGGTTCGAATTCCACGGCCCTAGGGTCTAATTTTTTTATTTTTCGATTTATTTCTATTTTTATTGCATCATGATCAAGCTAAAGCTCTCAGCTTTCTGAAAATATTAACTTTTTGAATATTGGTTCAGACTAAATACGTGTTTTTGTCGCTCAAACTTGGGCAAAGATTTTGTTTGGTCTGTAAATTTCAATCGGAACGTTTATCACCTTTGTAAAGACGTGTAGTCAGACTTTGACAGACTGATGTAACGATTATAGACTGGCCAGCAGTTTGATATAACTATTATAAACATGCATGATTGATAAAAGAGAAATGCAAGCATTTTTAAAACATTATAGTATTACGAAATGTGTCCATTTTATAGAAATTTAAGAAAAGACTATTTACCTAAGTATTACAATCATTGGCCAAATATTTTTAAATTCAAAAAATTGTTAAACGCATCAAACATTAATTTATTAAATAAATTATCGAAATTCATTTATTTAGCAAATATATTAAGAGCATAATTGATATTGTTATTCATAAGTATTTGTAATGCATTATAATGCTTTTCTCATTTTCTTTGTACTTGTATTTTGTTATCGCCATCTTGTTTGTATCATTTTGTAAATGGCGATAAACTTGTAAAAGTTTATGCAAATAAATCTATTGTATTGTGTTGTATTGTATTGAAAAGAAAATGTCAACAATTAGTTACGTTAAATGAAATTTCATTCAGTGTTTAAGAATATATATTTATAATAATTTGGCGGATCATCAAAGGCATTAGAAATTAAGTTTTACAATATAAAATCAGCAATTATCACCTTCCCTTAGTTTTTATCAGTAAATTAATGTCATTAATTACATTTAAGTTATTTACAGTAGAGTGCGTTTATAATTTTAGATAATAACAGTTATGATCATAATTTTACGTGTAATTGATCAAATTGTTAAATACTTGTAATAAAACCGAATTTTAAAGAATAGCATAGTTTGTTGAATTGTTATGAATACATGTGCAATTAAAATACTTATTAATAATGGTTTTGTTTGTTTCGGTGTGATAATACATTTTCAATTACCTCACAATGCTTGTTGATAATAATCATCTCTGTAGAAACTGTTTTGAATCTTTTTTGTATGTATTAATGTTTATTGGTGATGTTAAACCATTCTTACTTACTAACCAACAGCCTGGTTCGTTATATCTTTTGTATATTACATGTATATGTTTATTCACCTCATATCACACAATGTATACATGAGCTGAGAGTATCATAGATAAACTGTAAAAAATAAGCTGAAAACTTTTATTATAAAAGATAGGTAAAAAGTAAGATAGTTTAAAGTTCTGTCTATGTGTGTCTTGATAGTGAAATAGGATGAATATTATATATTGCATAATAAAATCTTGACTTATTATCAAGGTATTTTGACTAACTTAGCTAAATTCGTTAATATATTACAATTTAAGTACTTGAATTTGAATGATTTTTTTCACCGTGAAATCATTGACTTTTTTACGATAATCTCCTTTGGAGATTTGTAAAAGTTACAAATACTGTTAAATAATATTTAATCATAAAGTGATAATCGTTAATGTGCTTCATGAAATAGATTATATTGCACATTTGTATTGAGCTGCTTTGTGTATACAACGATCAATAGGTGATAATTGGATTAACGAGCATGAGTGGCCGACACGTGTATACAATAAACAGGTGTTGATTAAACAATACGGTGTAGAATATCCCTTTAAACATCAAATATTTAACTACAAAATCCAATCGATCTTGCATACGAGTATTCTCATAAATGAGGTTTCAAAATCATTAAAACAATTTTAATCTTAAGACAATACCGAAAAAAAAATCGACATAAATTTTACGGAGAATATGATCTTATTTTACATACGAATACTAAATACTAAAAATGTCTAGATAAAAAATACAAATAATTTGAAAAATAAAAAATATACCCTATATGACCGTGGAATTCGAACCCAAATATAAGCGGTAATTTATATCTAACCATATTCTAGCTGTCTGCTCAATAACTGTATGTTATATAGGCATAATTCAAATTCTATACTGGAAATACTTCAGAATGATAAGTTTCTTTTTTGTACTCCTAACGACCGTAACTTTATAACCTACTGAAAATATTTTTTCTCACCGTCATGTACATTGTTTGTATGCTGTTTACTTGCATACCATTGTATCATTTATATGATTAAGGTTAAAATAAAGTGAAGTTGAAGTAATTAACCAAATAATTTCTCTGATCACAACGGCATATATTTTAGTCTACCGTCCATAAGTATGCATGTCTGATTTCTTTTTGTTATTGATGATGAATAAACAGTAAATTTGTATATTATTATACCTCACGTGACTTATTTACTCTATAGTCTAATGTGACGTCAGAGGGTGACAATCCGTAATGTTACCCTCTGACATTACATTTCGGCCCGCTTGCCATAACGAAGCTGCCCTCACGCGCTCACGCGATTTTACCGGGTGTCGAATTTTAATCCATCTCTGTCGTATCGAATACTTACCTTGTCTAGACACTTTAGGCACTTTAGTAGAATATACTTGTAGTTTGACATCCGGTTTTGCAGTAGAAATTTTGACAGCAAAAGTAACTATGGTGTCAGAAAGAAGCTTCCTTTTTAATTTCTTTTATAGTTTCGTTATATTTGTTAACATGTTTGTTGAATTTAGTGTCTTTCTTAATTGTTTTTTTGTTCGGTATAATAAAATAAATATCACATCCCACATAGGGTGATAGAACGTAATGTTCACCCTTGACAAAGTAATGTCAACCTCGGCTAAAGCCTCGGTCGACATTACTTGTCTCGGGTGAACATTACGTTCTATCACCCTATGTGGGATGTGATATTTATATATTGGTTTTGTTATTACTTTATATATATATATTTTTGTATATAGTTTATTTCAAAATTCAGTAAGCCATAGGCCCATGTGAACATATATATACAAATTATACAATTTTCATATGACAGTGACAAGTGGCAAAATAGGCTTTAATAATACATTGTTATAAGAAAGGTAGATTGGCAAGACAGTTTAGATAATGATTCGTGTATGAACAGTACAATAATAATAATAATAATGTGAGAAGAAATCAGAAGAGACAACAGGGAAAAGGAGGACAGGACAGAATCAGGCGGAGAAGGTGTATATTATGAGATAGAGTTCATTTGGTGTGTCAACATACATTTACATCACAAAAGTAAACATAAACATTTTCGTATCAATACAAAAAATAAACAATAAACGAACAAAATACGCACAAGTATTTGCATCAATGTAAATAAACTACTTATATAAAGAAAAATATATATGTTCTGTTTAAATATTCTGTTCTATATCGTTTTTTTTTCAATACTGTTCATACCAAAATGAGATATGTATTACTACTGTTCGGTAATCTTCTCAGATATGTAATAAAATTTAGAACTCAAAACATGCATCCTTTGTTATTGTATAGGCAGCATTGACGATGAATTTCATTATATTTTAGAGTGTAAAAATCTTTCTGTCCTAAGAAATAGATATTTAGACATCCAATATATAAAACTACCAAATATCATGTCATTTAAATCTGTAATGAACACATCCACTAAACAATATGATAAATATAAACACTTTTGTATGTTTGTAAAAGATATTATTATGAAATTTGAATGAAGATATCAATTAGTGCTATGATATATAAATACTGCATCTCTGTTAACATTTTATTTATGTACTTGATATTGTATATAATATGTCTCTCCCACCATGTTGATAGCTATGCCTCTTTATTTCTTCATGTACATATGTTAATATGCTCATATTGTCATGTTATACATGGATTGAGTATGAAAATAAACTTGAAAGGTAATCGTAAGGTCTGACAACACGTTTTAAAAAGGTGATAAACGGTCTAATTGTTAAATGCAATTAACACGATCAAACGAAATCTTTGCCCAAGTTTGAGCTAAAAAAGACAACACATTTTTTCATGAACCAATTTTCAAAAAGTTAACATTTTCTGAAAGCTGAGAGCTTTAGCCTTATCGTGAAGCAATAATAATAGAAATAAATTGAAAAATAAAAAAATAGACCCTAGGGCCGTGGAATTCGAACCAAAAAATAAGCCGTAATCTTTACCGAAAAATAGGTGAAAATATTTGCGATTTTTTTAAACAAACTTTGTGCAACTTTGATGTATGCAAAGACATATTTATCATCAATCAATTTTCATAAAGTTAACATTTTCTGAAAGCTGAGAGCTTTAGCCTTATCATGAAGCAATAATAATAGAAGTAAATTGAAAAATAAAAAAAATAGACCCTAGGGCCGTGGAATTCGAACCAAAAAATATTTGCGATTTTTTTTAACAAACTTTGTGCAACTTTGAAGCATGCAAAGACATATTTATCCTCAATCAAATTTCATAAAGTTAACATTTTCTGAAAGCTGAGCGCTTTAGCCTTATCATGAAGCAATAATAATAGAAGTAAATTGAAAAATAAAAAAAATAGACCCTAGGGCCGTGGAATTCGAACCCAAAAATAAGCGGTAATTTTTATCGAAAAATAGGTGAAGTTCCACTTGATCAAATGCATCTTTTTCGATCAGATATATTAAAGTTATTTACATTTTCTTAAAGCTGGGAGCTTTATCTTTAATTTGATATACAGAAATAAAAAATCGGTCAGGAAATAAAAAAAATAAACCCTAGGGCCGTGGAATCGTTTCATTTTTTCATAATCATCGGACTAGGGCCGGCGAATACACTTTGCCCTGGTTCCCGTTCCATGACTAGACTCAGTTCGATTAAGGATTAACTTCCGGAGAGCCGCTGTAAAAATATTTTCATAACTTCGGCCGTATCAGTGTCTTATAATTTATGACCAGTTGAAATGGAGCAACATTGTGAAGATAGTAGGAATGTTAGTGTTAAAAGCGCCAGCGGATCCAAAAACGGTAAGCTACGAAATTACTGCAGGGGAATCCCCGGGATAAGCAAAATCGTCCAATAACGTTATGGGAGTTGATTAATAAACTTCACTGATTGTTTCCTGGTAATTAAGGTGCCAGCTATACCTTGTCATGACTTTTTGACACCCATAAGAAATAAACGTAAAATAGCCCCAAACACATTTCATGACTAATCTTAATACTGTGAATATTGTTACAAGACATTCATTGTGTAACACCAAGTGCTTTAAAACTGTTAATTCATAGCAATTCAGACTCCTTTAAACATTCATAATTCTTTCTGCGAACAATTGTCGATTGGAACAAGCTGGAAGACAGTGTTGTGAGCGTAAACTCGTTAAACCATAGGCACTCGATTTCGTGATTTTTATACATTTACAGATGTTATTTTTCAATTTCACCCATCAAACAACGCAAACCTGTCGAAAGTAAAATCTTCATTTTTCCCTTATTGAGTGTATAAAATACTCCAAGGTAGTGAACTCGCCATCTTTTCGATTGACGGTAGTGACGAAAATAAGCGTGGGTCCCACTCAGTTCTGGTCATGTACAAGTTGATATAACATGACTTTTCTGTGGCCATCTGTGACTGGTTATAAGACTCAGTTCTGGTCATTTACAAGTTGATATAACATGACTTATCTGTGGCCATCTCTGACTGGTTATAAGACTCACTCCTGGCCATTTATAAGTTGATATAACATGACTTATCTGTGGCCATCTGTGACTGGTTGTAAGACTCAGTTCTGGTCATTTACAAGTTGATATAACATGACTTATCTGTGGCCATCTGTGACTGGTTATAAAACTCACTTCTGATCATTTATAAGTTAATATAACATGACTTATCTGTGGCCATCTGTGACTGGTTATAAGACTCCCTCCTGGCCATTTACAAGTTAATATAACATGACTTATCTGTGGCCATCTGTGACTGGTTATAAGACTCCCTCCTGGCCATTTACGAGTTAATATAACATGATTTATCTGTGTCCATCTGTGACTGGTTATAAGACTCACTCCTGGCCATTTATATGCATATATAACATAATTTTGCTGTGACCATCTATGACCGTTAATAAGACTCAGTTCTAGTCATTTTTAAGTTAGTATAACATGAACTAGCTGTGGCCAACTGTGACCTGTTATTTATTGTCATTTATATCATACACAAATATTTTAGATACAAGAACCTGCTAAATATTACAATACTAGAATGTTTATATTATATCAGCACAGACGTATTATACGTCTCTGATATCAGTAAATAAAATAGATGACCCATTCCGCAGTAATATTCTGTTTTAGATCCAAATGCAGGTCGCGTTTTACACCTGATCCAGGTTACGTTCTACTAAAAGTTTTCACCGATGGCCCCAGCAACTTTTTCCACAGATGGCCAAAAGTATTTCCGCGGATGGACAAATTACCTTGCACAGATGGACAAAAGAGTGATCCTAAAATTATGGCTAAGATCCTTGGAGTATGACAAATATCTAAAAACATAAAATTAGCCACCTACAAAGGCCTGTATGGAAAAAAGCCAAAGCGACATATGGCGAATGACGATCATGGCCTTATTGTTCTATCTTTTAGTAACAAAAGAAATAACCAGTATTAATCACATTTTGTATAGTCAAATTCTCAATCATTTTTTATTCATTATTATTATTTCAGAGTTACCTGTAGTGCCTCGAAAAGGGTGGAATAATAATATTATACCTCAAGTTCAAAATGAGGACCGGTATGCACGTGAGTTTAGGGACAAAACACGCAGCAGTGGACAGTCAAAAAATAAACATGATGACTATGAAAATGGGTAAGTACAAAAATGTATAGTTACACATGTACATAAATATCAGACTAATGGAAATATTTTATGTGGTGGGTCTCTTTGCATCAGTACCAGTAGTAGGTATGAATCAGTCAACTATTCAATGGCAGTAATGAGTTTTTATCATTCTGATTACAATTTAACCATGTTGCTAAAGAATTAACCCAATTGTAAGGCTGTTGAAAGTTACCCATATTCCTACAATTAATATATACACTCATCCCCCCCCCCCATTTACTTATCAGAGAGAGATATTCTATGTTAAAGTAGAAATATTCTGTAACAAACAGCTAGGTAAATATCCCACTACTGTCACCAATAAAGTGATTACTTGGGCCTCTGAAAAATTGTTAACTGTTGACTATTCTCTCTTGTGCCTGGCATCTCAATAACTATATATACTCAGCAAATCTTGTAATGGGTTATTTTGATACACGATCTACCCAGGTTACATGGTTTAGTGAATTGACCACTTATATAAATGTCAAATCACTACAAGTCTCTGACTCTGAGACTGTAATTCATTTTTAACAACATATTCTAATGCCTCTTCACTATAATTATCTATTATTTCAGCAAAGTGAGATATGCTACAGAAGAAGGTAAAAGAAGTTTACTAAGCAATATTTCCAAGGTAGATGATGGAACAGGGATGATATTTAATGAGGTATGAGAAATGATCGTATGTCATGTAGATATAAAAAAATATCTGCCATTTAATCACATAGTTTATAAGAATGTTTTTATCTATAGATTTGCAGATTTAGTTCCATTCACTTAGAATTAGGGATGTAAACGGTTAATCGATTAATCGATTAACCGTTCGTTTGTCCGATTAACCGGTTATCAAATCATTAATCGATTAACCGAAAAAAAAATAGAAAGAAGCAAGTAAAATATAATAATAAATTATAGAAAAATCGAAATTTTCAGTCAATACGCGCGAGATATTTGTCAATAAATTAGTCAACAAAGGTGCGAAAAATACGACAGTTGAGCCAATTAACAATTCATTGACACTGACCTGGGACCATTATACACACTGACACGTATATTGTTGATTGTGTAATTAACTAATTGAGAAGCGATTTTTGGATATAGATCTACGAGTAAACTTGCTTGGTCTGGGACTTCCTCAAAATTTGATATTGTTTCGCACGTAAACATATACAATAAGTTTAATAAGTTATACTATCGTAAGAAAAAATCGTCTGTCTGGACGTATTTCAGACGCAGTATAGTGATGAAAAACGTAAAATGTGACCTTTGCGGTAATGCATGTATGTTATACTATGTATACACATATGTTGCGTGTTTCGCCGGTATTACTAAGACATGCTAATAAAATCGTCAAACAAGATCGCTTTTTCTTATTTCGCATCTTTATTGATATAAATTGGCAGATACTTGTTTTTTTGTTAATTATCTCTGTGTTCAGACGCTGGTATGATTTAATTTTGCATCAAACATAGCCGCTGATAATTATGAGAACGCGTTGACATTTGATACTCAATCGCACAAAGTGTAAAATTCTTACAAACATCGATTAGGATCACAATTGACACAAATTATAATTCAGCATTACACCAATCAACCAATCAAATGATCGTTTTTGTAAGCTCCACCCAATATTCCAATAATAACCTGACTAAATTGAATAAGAAACAAGCATGCCGCAATCTGATTTTAATTTTTTTGTAAACAAAATTACTATTAGTTGCCATAATATATTGTGTAATTGATCATTAATATATCTAAACGGAAAATTGATAAGAGCATACAAACATCACAATTTCAGTGGTAAATGTATTGATGAATACATACATTATCGCATTTCGTGTAATACGTCGGTGTCGCGGAAACTGGTGACAATTTATATTTATAAGCACTTCAAACGGTTAATCGATTAATCGTTCGTATGAACGAACGATTAACCGATTAGTAAAATCTCGACGAATTGACATCCCTACTTAGAATATCTAACCTCCCTGAACTTTGAATATCATAATATTATCAACATGTTGTTTGTAAGGTGTTTTACTATTTTATTATTTCCTGATGAGCAAATTTAGTATATGAATATTACATTAAATTGATTAAAGGTGAATATTAATGTTTCATAGAATCATTTACTTGATGAAATATTCACATATTTGTAGGATGTGACAATATCCATAAATCCACCATTTGACTTAGGAGTTGAATTGAGGCCTGAAAATGACTGCAGGAAGATGTCTGGTACTTTTGGGGAAGTCATCAAATATAAAGATAAGAAAACAAGGGTAGATGTTGCTGTAAAGAAAGTAAGTTTTCCCCAAATCTCCCTCTCTACAGAATGCACTTTACTACGATGCAAGGATTGTATTTTTAATAGCTTGGCTGTTTTCGAAGAAAAAGTAGCTATTGTGATTACAGTGTGATCTGCATCTGTGATAGTGAAACAATTAAGTAAAATATTATTTGAACTAAACAAAAAGATCATGATGGAAGCACTTGGGTTGAATTGATAAAATTGAAAGTGAAACAGAATCTTTTATACTGTATGACTTGAATTGTTTTTGTTAACCAGTTTAAAGGAAAACTCTAGTTATTAGATTGGCGAATTTCGGCAGGAAGCAGTGTGGACAGCCACAATTTCTTCGGTTTGCAACTTCTTCTACATTTCTCAAGGGTTGTTTACAACCATGGATTTTGGCAAAACTGTCATAGAACTATTATTTTCATCATGTTCTCCAGCACACATTGTTTTGTGATTAGATCACTGTTTGGCTTCAGTAACAAAAAATAGCTTTTAAAATCTAATTATCATGTGGGCCATGTCATAGGCCAAGTGTTTCCATCCTATGACTGAAGATAGAAATTAGGTGTCTCCAGAATCTGAATGAAAACCTGGTTCTGTAACAATTCCTGTCACTTCTTTATAATTAATTTGTTTAAGGTGAAGAGGAAAAAATTCAACACATCAGAAGCAAATATACCATGTCATAAACATATATGTAAAGTTTTTGGGTTGATTGTACTAAGGGACACAATATGTTTGCTGTTGAGTCACTCAGGTGAGTTTTTATCATGTCACATTTAGTACTTGTACCTTTCTCGCAAATGAGGAAAAACAACCTTTAAAACGCTGAGTGTATGCAGTTTTTTGCGCAGTATGGCCCATTTTCAAAATTCTTTGTAATTTTGTTCAATAAGCAGTAAATTTCTAAAATTTACTATGAGTATTGTCCAAAGTATTGGTTTACATTTCTCTGTTCTAATATAATTTTGTTGATAATTTTGTCATTAGGAAAATTAGTCTGTTAATATAAATGACTATAAATGTAAAATTTGTGTGTTTAGGTGAAACTTTGGATAGGTACCTTAAAGATGCAACATTGACAGAATCACAGATTGTTGATTTGGCAGTTCAAGGATTGGAAGGTCTAAAACACCTCAGCCAGCATGGTGTTAAACATTTGGACATAAAACGTAAGTCATTCAGCCGTTTGAAATTATCTTGCTTTTGACAGTGGTTTAATGATGCACTGTGTTTTTATATGCTTGTTTGAAAACGGCTGGCGAGTTGGCGGGCGGTATCCACTACGGTGTCCGCTCTCTGATTCAGAATGTAACCAAACTTGATGGCATCCGCAATAAATACAGACAATTTTTAAGGCCATATTTTGTTACATTTTGACAATTTATCAGTAAATATCCACTTCACTTGGTATGTTGTGCTTTTCAGACAGACAGACAGAAAATGTCATTAAAAACTCTGGTTGTCATGGCAACCAATAGGAAAAACTTTAAAAATCTTCTTGTCAGAAACCACAGGGCCTAGAGCCTAGATATTTTGTATGTAGCATTATCTAGTGGACCTCTACCAAGTTTGTTCACATTATTGCCCTAGGGTCAAAATTGGGTCACTTGATTTTACATAAGACTTATATAGGGAAATTTTAAAAATCTTCTTGTCAGAAACTACAATGCCTAGAGCTTAGATATTTGATGTGTAGCATTGTCTTGTGGACCACTACCAAGTTTGTTCAAATTATTGTCTTAGGTCAAAATTAGCCCTGCCCCAGAGGTCACTTGATTCATATAGGCTTACATAGGAAAATTAAAAAAATCTTCTTTGCCGAAACCACAATGCCTAGAGCCTAGATATTTTGTATGTAGCATTATCTAGTGGACCTTTAACAAGTTTGTTCAAATTATTGCCCTGGGGTCAAAATTGGCCCTGCCCTGGGGTTTACTCTAATCTATTTAGGAAAATTTAAAAAAATCTTCATGTCCAAAACCAAAAGTCCTAGAGCTAAGATATTTGGTATGTAGCATTGTCTAGTGGACCTCTTCATAGTCTGTTAAAAGTATGACCCCTGGGTGAAAATTAGCCCTGCCACAGAGTTCACATGATTTACATAGGCTTATATAGGATAATTTAAAAAATCTTCTTGTCCAAAACCTCAAGGCCTAGAGCTTACATATATTGTATGTAGCATTGTCTGGTGGACATCTACCAAATTTGTTCAAATTATTGCCCTAGGGGCAAAATTAGCCATGCCCCCGGGTCACTTAATTTTACAAAGGCTCATGGCCCTCTTGTTTCTGTATCTTGGTGATAAGTTTAACTCATTTATTTGTAATTTATTTGTAATTGAAAACATATGTCTACATTACTTGTTCAAGAAAGTTCTAATTCGTTATTTTCTTTTCAGCAAATAACATTTGTGTTAAGATTGACGCTGATGGAAAGTTGACCTTGGTTTTCATCGACTTTGGCACAGCAAGGTTCAGTCATGAAGCAATGCCTAGCTTTGGCTTTACACCCTTTTATTTGTCCCCAGAATTGTGCAAATATTTATGCAAAATGTAAGTTGTGTTTTTCATAATGAAATCCAGGTCAAAATGTCAAAATACTGATATTACTTGATCTTAATGAAACTTACATTTGACTGAAATATACAGGGTCATGTTGTTATTTTCTATTAGTCCAATCACTTACAATTTTATTAGTTCTGAATAATAATATCACCGAAATATCTTAGTTGCAGGGATGGAGTAAGCTTAAATTGCAAGATTGATGTTTATGCATTTGCCCTGGTGATAATGTACATGTGTCGTAAACAGCATGTTATGATGGTCTTAGCTGAGCAAAGTCTGGAGAAGCGGATCCCCCAAGACAAAATACAGAAAGAAAAGAAATATAAGGAAATGGTAGGTTATCATATAATATTTTACCACTGTAATTTATTAATAGGTAGATTGTTAACAACTTCACATTGTGTTTGGTAATTAATAAATGGTATTTTCTGCCAATTATTTTTGGCAGGTTATCATTTAAATATTTGACAGCTTAGAATTAGAAAATGTCAGATGATTGTGTTATAAAGTCAGGCATTATGTTGAAGGTAAGACAGAGATATCATTCTGATGTGGTGTCATGTTATGTATTACCACATGTCAACAATTGTTTCAAATAGTATCTTCCCTGAAACTACTTGGGCAATTTCTATCAAATTGTTCATAGTTCTCTGAATGGCCCTTGACTAAGACTGTTCAAATTATGTTACAGAGGGTCAAATCAGCCTAGTCTCAGCATCACATGTTTAACAGACTTTAAAAAAATACATTTTGTCCAAGACTGCTGGCCTAAAGCTTCATATTTGTTGTGTAGCATGGTTTACTTAAACTCTACCAAGATTCATGAATTGATGTTCCAGCAGTCAAATTTGGCTCCGCCCCTAGACCACTTCTTCAAGATGCTTAAAGGGGCATGCCCAGGAACTTTTTTTTATTGCTAGACTGAACATTTTTTGTTCTTGAATCATCATGATGCAGCTGGCCCTCCTGAATTAGCCTTGATGTTACAGCAGTCTTGTATTTGTCCTCTCAAATGTTTAAGGGAAAAATGATGCCAATTCAACACATTAAAAAGATACATGTATTTTTTAGATTTGTAATGACAGCAAACTTGGGCACAAGGCAGTGGAAATGTTTGGCATGGAGAAACTGAAAAGCTTGCTTCTTCGCATGACAGAGTTCTCTCCAGACGAAAGAATCTCTGCTGAAAAAGCCTTGAAAATGGGTATGTTGATTCAATAAACCCTTGATTATTGATGATCTTTTTTTATTACAATATTTTTCAATGCATAAGATTTAATATTAATAGTGTTTGATTATTTTAACATTCAACTAAAGCTTAATATTGTTTTGTTATCATAATTTTTACCTAGGAAAAAGCTTGTGTATTGGTATCACAGGGTCACAGGTCAGGGTATTAATTTAACAAGATATGCAGTGTGAGACATATTAACAAAGACAAATTGGAATGTTTTAATTATAGGTTGTATTTTATTTTGTGAAATATCAATTAATTTTTTAGCTTTTTTTGTTCTATTGTTAGCTAAACAGATACAAAGTGAAGAGTCAGCAGGAATGGTACCATGTGATATTGACAGGGCTATCTTTAAAGACAAACCCCCTGAGAAGAGAGAGTATGAAACATTAAACAATGTAAGTAGAAAATCAGTATCATCATGTAGTGTGAAATGTTTAGTTATGTTAAATTTTCTCATATATAGTACAGGAAACAAAGTTAAAGTATTTTTGTACCATGAGCTGTGGAAGTATATGTGGCCTTAGATTAGCAGGGCACGAAAAATATTTTGAGGGTGACTCGTCCTGCAGGACGAGTGACATACAAATTCCACTTGTCCTGCCCTTGATGTCACTCGTCCTACCACTAGTGGCAAATTAAAAAGCACTTAAACAGTAAATGTATGTAATAGCAATACAAACACTGAGACTTATTGATAATTTAAACAGCCAAATATACAACCTAATGTGTAGTTTCTGGAGCATTGGATGCCATCATGACATTACACTATATATCTTACAACTCGTCAAAGTTGCCAATTAATAACTTTGTTGTTGATAGTGACAATGTCCTTAAAGATTGTAAGCTGTCACAATAAATGTATCAGGTAAGAATGGAGTTCAAGACAGCTAAGTAATTGAATACTAATTGAAACAGACGACGGCAAACTCATAATGATATACATCGGAGAACAGTCCGGATAAATGCCAGACCGGGCCGTTTTACAGGTATCACGGCCCGGCTAATCGAGTATAAATATTAAGTACTTAAATTCATTTCTCACAGGCTAACTAGGTCCATTTCACATTTATGTTTCGTATAAAGTACGCTATACGTACGAAGAATAAATCTCATAAAGAATGGTCCATATGATGGTAGTTGTTTGCGGCTCACGGCGAGAACCGGGCGAGCGGCATTTACTCCAAACAGGTGTCAATGCTAATTATTTCATCTGTCGAACAAGAAAGTTTGAACAGACATTTCGTAACATTTTTCTGCAACAAGAAATTATTTTTCATTGATTTTTGTATTGGCTTTATAAGGCAAAAGCTGCTCGTCCCGTCGGACGACCGCAGCCGATTTTCAACTCGTCCGGACCATGAATTCACTCGTCAATACGAGCGGACGAGTGGATTTTTCGTGCCCTGATTAGTTTTTATGATATCTATTTCTAATGGCAAAACAGACCTGGTTGGTTATACTTATCATCAAGTCGAAATTGTGACAGTGAATTGGATACTCCACAGACATGTCACAAACTCTGTGCTAAAATAGGTAGCGCCAAGGACTTATATACATACATGGATTCGCATCTTCAGTATTAACAGTTTAAAGTAATCAAATCCAGCGATAATAAGATGTGAATCAACGGGAATACATGCTATTGTTTACAAAAGCGAAAATACGAAAATATCTGTGATAATCCGAATGTTAATAACAGCGGAAATATCCGTGGTATTCCGAATGTTTAATCTCGGAGACGAAAGGATTATAATAGATGTCTGCCATCTTGGAATTTAAAATATTCGAAAGATGCCGTTTTCAATGCTTATACTTAAGACTTTGTGGATTATAAATGTATCTCAATATTTTTAAGAATTTTGTTGCATCCTTTACCAATTTCCCGTGCCCAATTGCCAGAGTTTTTTAGCATAATAAAATTCGTAAACACCCAATAACAGCTGTCGGACATTGCCGAGTATATAGCAATGCATTGTGGGATCATCAAACGATATCGTTTGAGCTATTTTTAGCAGTTGCGAATCCATGTATGTATATAAGTCCTTGATAGCGCATGGTAATGCTTTATTACAAGCAAGTAGTTATATAAGTTTTTCCTGGTCCTGGTTTCCAAAATGTTCCATAAAAGTATTTCATGCCAAACTAAATGGAACTTGTTTATTTTTGTCAAATGTTCTACCTGTTTTAATATATTATGTTAAAACTCTTCATCTTTAGTGCTTATTGTTAAAAATAGCTATTCTTGACTGTTTATACATTATACTTAAAGTTTTTGTTTTACATTTTTGTTTATAAGGATCTTGGATCACAAGCAATTGCTGGATTGGTACCTGCTTTGAAAAGGTCAAAACCGGCAGAACCTGTGGCTTCTGAGGATGACAAACAAGCAGATCTTGAAAGGCTTCCAGAGTTGCCATCTTTGTTTGACAGAGAGGTAAGAGCTAACACTTAATATATTAACTTAATACATTAACTTGAAGATTTGTCTCTTATTTTGTAATTTCACATTATTTTCTTGATTAATTAATAATTCTGACTTTGGTAACACAGTATCATGTATTCAAATAAGAGCGCTGCTAAAACTTGTCTGTTCACAGCTTCAGTGAGATCTGTCCACCTATGAAGTTTCAAGTTGCTACATCTTACAGTTTCTGAGAGCTACATTACAGTTTTTGAACAGACACAGAAAGATGCAGTGATCACAATAGCTTGACATATTTTTTGAAAACAGCCAAGCTAATAAACTATTCTCAAGTTTTTCAGACATGACCTGTATTGTTCACAGTCCTGAGAGATAAACTGAGTTGTTGTTAATTAAGAGACTTTACTGTACTCAAACTGGCTGCATAATTTTCTTTCATTTAATTTGATGCATATTTAAAATTTTTTTGTCTCTATTTTCAGAATTCCACTCTGGTCTTACCTGAAAGCAGTGGAAGTGGCAAAGGGAACATACCTGATTTCAGCAAACTCATTGACTCTGAGTAAAATGGTCCGTGAACTCCTAGACTCTAAGTAAATTGGCCTGTAAATGGTCAAGAATTGACTGAAACAGAAAAAAATAAGAGGATTTTAAATAGTTCACTGGAATAATTATCAGTACCCAAAAAATAACTTTTTGAAAATTTTGGAATAGCTTTTTACAGTCTGCAAGAAAAACCATAAAAAAAGATTTTGGGCCATTACAAAGTAGTTTGTGTAGTTCCACTAGGCACTAGGGTTGTTCCCAGACTCAACTCTAGTTATGCTGGAAGTGTCAGAAAATTGATTTAGATAAAACAATAATTAATGCATACTTTGTTTACATCTCTGGGAGAAAATTTTAAACTATTACTTTGTCGTTCTTTACTATTTTTGTTATTCGGACTTCTGTTTTTCAGATTGTAATTATATGCAAGCAACCTTTTTATTTAATGTGTGTTGTACAATGGGCTAAAAATCCCAAAGGTTTTACATGCAGACTGTATTCAATTCATTAGTTAGAAAATTGAGCTTATAAATATGGTTCGTACATGTATATGATTTTATTTAAAAGTGTACATTTGTACTGTCTTTGAATTCCCAAATATTATAAGCAACAAGTGGCATGAGAGTCTTTAATCACTATCTGTTTTCATGATGTAATCTTCTGTTGTTTTTGCTGTGTTAGTTGCTGTCTCTGTTTGTAAATATATAACCTGATTATGAGTGTTTTTTTACTAATTTGGGGCCAGAATTCATCCCCATTCCCCTGTCAAGTATGTATTTTCCCCAAAATTCATAAAAATTCCCTTTCAGTATAATTTTATTTTCTTGAAAATACTGGTGGTAAAAAAGATTGATAAATTAACCTGATGGATAGCTCTTAGTCTGTAACCATCAATGTTATAACGTATTGATACTTAAATGTAGGTACGATATGTTTACATTGCCATGCTATTGCTACCTTATTCTCCTCAGGATACAATTTTTCTCCTTTCTAAAGGTCCATCCATCTTTCCCCTAAAGGTGAAAAAACTCAGATTAAATGTAAGATTACAATTTGAACAAATACAAGTACTTTTGTAAATGTTTGTTTTGTTGGTGACTTGGTGTATAATCATGTGTCTGTTATGATGGGGGGGGGGGGGGTATGTTGATTTTAATTTATACTTGTAACGCATTCCAACTATTTTTGAAAGATTGAACACAGGTGTATATAATCAGATTTTGCCTAATACCTTTATTTGCTTTAGTGCTGTTTCTCAGAATTGTGTATTTGTGCTTGTTTACTTTAGTGCTTTAAAAAATGGTGCAAACACTTAAGCCAAGTGCTTGTTTGTTATGTGTATCAATGTGCTCTCATTCTCTCTCCTTAGATACTGTTTTGATTTGCAGATTTTTATATGTCATGATGAGTGGAATTGTATGTCTGTTATATATTTTTATATTAATCATGTTTAATTAAAGCTTAGGATCTATTTAATTATTTTTAGCGGTATGGTATTTACTAAGAAATTATATCATAAATCACAATTAGACCCTACAATGTGATAAAGCTGGTCTTTGTTTTGATACCAAGTGGTTTGTTGGATTTTAGCGAACCATCGTCTTTGTTTTGTTAAGTAATTGTTGATAAGCAAATCATTGTTTTATACTGTTTCAATTTATTGTTAAGACATTCATGTTTTATTGATTTATTTGTACGTCCAATCATTAATTAGACATGATTTTATAGAAAGTTATTTTAAAGATATTTTCTTTTATTATAAATATTAATGTAATGTTAAGCGGAATAATGTTAATGTTTTTATTCTACTTTACGAAAACTTTGGCAACTTTTTTGTTTGTTTTTCTCACCAAAATTCGACAAATAAAATACTGTGATCAGTAAATATAACTGTTTTTTATTAGTCAGTATTGGTCTATACATTGACCCATTGTGGCACACAACTTTATTTTACATTTATTTTGTTGTTTTACTTATCCCAAGCAACCAAACCAAACTGGGTTCTGAGATTTCTTACATGAATTGTTTTATACTACCCAATTTAATAAATACCTTCAAATAATTATGAACACAGTCACTATATTTGTCATGTTTTACATCCTTTGTGCCATTTAATTTTCTATATTGCCAAATTTTCTGTGTTGTCAACATACAATTTTGATAATGAATTCTGAATTTGTTTACTTCTGGTAATAGTATACATGTATGTTTGTTTTTGTGAAAATGAATTAAAGTATGAGAGAAGCTTTATAATTCATAGTTGTTCTTGCTGCTACTGCCATTGCTGATGATGAATTGTGATGTATGTTTATTGTTTAATTCATAGAATCTCATTGACTTGACACTCTAGTTACTTGGTAACTAAAACTCTGTTTCGAGTCTCAGTTATATCCTCTACTTTTTCTACATACATGTATTTTGACCACTGCTGGTTCACACAGCCGAGCATCAAAACCACAAATGCATCACCCTGTACCTTTTTCTGTTTTACACACCTCTCCATTACACAATGTATTTTCTGGTCTGATTGATTAGATGAGCCAGGTAGTTATATTGGAAAACTACCTGGTTGAGTGAATACTTTTTGTGGTCATGGTAACATGGCACCTGAAATTGACTTGTGAATGCTGTGCTATTGACTGCACATTAAAAAGAATGGTTGTGACTTTCTTTGAGGTAAGGCTTAGAAAAAAAATTATCTGAATACCCCTCCTACCCTAATTTTTCCCCATGACCTGTACCTTTTTTGGGCCCAAATTTTCTCAACATGAAAAGACCCAACATACCAACCCGAACAAACGAGCATGTAAGCTGAAAAAAAAACATTGTTTTAAGCTTAAGAAATTGTGATAACTAAGACAAATTCAGAGGTGTGTTGTTGTTTTTTGCCTAAATCTGGTATGAGACCTTCCAATCCAGCTGATGCTGTTCATTATACATGAAGATATGAAATTGACACAGGCTGTTTGTATTATTTTAAGATCATCATAAATAACGAATCAATCATCCGTACAGTCCTCCGAACAATGTGAAGTTCTATGACATGTGTGAATGTTTCATGAAGTTGAACAAGAGTGCTAGGTCACAAAATACGCCTGTCAAGGGGCATAACTCATAAGTGGGCTGGTTATCGAAATTGACCGAGGTCTCATGGTCATAAATATTCCCATCAAGTTTGGTAAGGATCCGAATAAAACTGTTTGAATTATAGAGCGGACACCGTTGTAGACGCCGCCTGCCAGCCGTGGGCCCGGGTGTTCCCAGAAAACGACCTGTTTTTTAAATGGGCGTATAAAAAGGAGCAAGTTTCTTATTTATATTATATTGGGAGTAAATAGGGCAGATGGTAATTCTGTGTATTGCACTTAGTATTATGAAATACTTATAGACTTTGAATGAATGATCCAAGCCATGTCGTCTTAAACTGCTAATGACCATACTGTAGCTGTCTAAGGGCTGTTAAACAACAGATTAATAAATAAATGTACTGAAAATACTGAGCCAGATGCCCCCCCGCTATTATTCTGGTCATAGTAAATAATTTTTCATAGAAGATTTTCATACACTGATATGTAAAACCAAAATACAAATTGAAGGGCAAATAACTCCCAACACCAAGAACCTTTGACGGTCTTAAAACCCTTCATGTGCTGCTTAATGATTATGCTGAGTATAACACTAAAATTCTGAACAACTTCATAACTCTGTCCCTAATATTGTAATACTAAAATACAAATTGAAGGGGAGATAATCCCAGAGTCTTCAGCCTTTTACAGAGTTAAAACCCTTTATGCAAAACTTTACATGCTAATAAACATTCCTGTATAATTTCGTAACTACACCAAATGCTTTTTGAGATATATGTGACTGTGACAGAAGATTTTTTATAGAATTAACTCCAAAATACAAATTAAAGAGCAAATAACTTAAGAGTCTTTAGCCTTTAAGCATAACTTCATAAGCTGATAAACATTCCCGTATAATCTAATAAATCTGTCCTTAATACTTTTGGAGATATGCATACGTGACACAAGATTTTCGTTTATACACCGTATCGAACAAATAGATAGAATACGTTTTTGACCCAGTGAATGTTAAATCAGGAGTAAAAAGGGAAATACCCAATATATCTACACATTTTACACTTTACATATAGATTTGAATATCGTTTGATAAAATATCGATTTTTATGAAAGACATGTACATGTAGTAGAAATTAAGCTTAAGAGTATTCTATGCAAGTTTAAATGTGTTCGTGAAAAAATGCAATAAGGGTTATACAATTAATGATTATATATCTATGCTAGGTTGTTCAAACATGTAAATGGATCAATGAAATATTGTTTGACTTAGTATTTGATCTCAATAGACTGAATTTACCAACTTCTAGTGAAATTAGAAGTTAGACGAACAAGGAAGATTTTTTCTGATCCTTGAATCTAAATGCGTGGCACAGCTTTCATGCTCTTACGCAGACTGTAGTTTCCAATTATGCGACTATATTGTATGTAATCATGGATAACAATTTTACGGACATAACAGCTCTATATAAAAACAGTGAAACTATTGAACAAACGGAGAACAATGAAAGAATAGTGTTTGGTGGTAGGTCGCTGACAAGTTCAAATTCTCGCTACACCAAGCATGAATTTCTGTGTAGAAAAGGTTGCTGTTACCAGAGTGTCTCATTCAAAGTATTCATGTTCGCGGGAACTGTCTTGTTCTTAACAGGATTAGTCATTGGAATACCAATCGGTCGTTCATCCGCTCAATGTGAAGAGTCATTTCCCGATGTGGCGCCGAAAAAGGACTCTGATGTTGACAAAACATGTAACTGCTCGACTCTTTGTTCTTCAACTGTGATTCATCATTCATCAACTGTCATTCCATCAACGACAAATCGCCAAACAGTGACTGTGAACAGAAATGATAGTATCTTAACCACTTCCGGTTCTCATACATGCCCTCCGTGCAATAAAACATCAACGAAGCAGACGACAACACTTCCACCAGACGGAACTACATCAAGTTCCCCCTGCAAGATTTGTCAAACTCGAAATCCAGACGTCACCACTGGCAACGAAATAAAATTGTCGCTTTTCGCTCCTCTTACTCTTGACGAAATGAAGTCTGCTAGAATTGCTATCAGAATTTGGTTAAATATGACAAGTCGACAAGGTCTACATGATGACAGAATTTCTCTCATGCATCTCTTCCCTACGCCAAAAGATGAAGCCATCAAGTATCTTGACAAAAATGAGAAATTTCCAGGTAGATTCGCCAAAGTACACGCTTTTCGAGGTTCTAGAGTCCCACCAGATGTTATGGAATATAAAGTAGGACCATTGAACGTATCATACAACGACATGAAGATTAAAGAATTGAGAAGAGACGGAGAAATAGCTTTCAATCGGAGACCATTCGACATGATAGAATCAAATAGTTTGTTTAAATTCTTATCTCCACAATTAGATGAAATCGCTGATTTGCTAAAGAACAGTTTCGACGGAGTTTACAGTGGTAATGGTACATTTCCTTACTTTTCGTTTCAACCGAATTCAGATATATCTGATCGTACTTCACATATGTTCATGGCACTCGATCTAAATGATGCTAGATCACTAGGATTACTTCCGGTGTCTTGCACCGTCCATCATCCTGGCACTAGCGAATCATTGTGGTACACAAATGACTGGTATTACAATACACACGGTCCCTTTTCGAACGTTAGCGAATTACTAAGTGCGTATAACAATGGTTCATTTCCAAAGATAACATTTACCAAGAATTACAAACAAAGGCAAGAACGCGAATTCGATTTGATTAGAAACGAAACATTACCGTATCGAGTTTTATCGAACTTGCCACCCCCTACCACATACGAACCTAAAGGTCCACGATATACGATTTCTGGTCATAAACTCACGTGGATGGGTTGGCAGTTCGATATCTCTTCTGATCCGGTTCGAGGACCCGCTCTTTTTGATATTCGCTTCTTAGGAGAAAGAGTAGCATACGAAATATCACTACAGGATATCACATTGTTGTATTCGTCACAAACAAATGGACACGGACCATTGGCTTTGAGTGACACGATTTACCTAATTGGTTCATTTAATAAGCCAGTAGGTAATGTTGACTGTCCAAGGCGGGGTCATGTGGTGAACGCTTCCTCGTACTTAGCAGGAACTAGCATGACAAAAGAAGCTATATGTATTTTTGAAGCAGACGGGCAAGCTCCCTTGTGGCGTCATGCTCAGAAAGGCCTGGCAGACCATTATCTTGTAGTCCGTGCAGCTTTAGATCTTGGTAACTATGACTACATCCTTGAGTGGAATTTCCACTTAGATGGCCGCTTAAAATCCCTACTAACTGCATCCGGGTATCTTTATGGTGCATTCTGGGACGATACAGGTGAAATTAATACAGAAGAAAAATCCTTTTCACCTTTAGGTTATAAACTTGGTGAACACTTACAAGGTCCTATTCACGATCACACATATACGTTTAAGGTCGATCTGGATATAATAGGATCAAAGAACAGCTTTGAAACAATTCACTGGAAGGCCGGAAATGCAGATGAAGTGTTTCAAAAGCAGTTCAATGGCATTCCAAAACCAAAATATTTTGTTTTCAACTCCACGAGATATTTGAACAAAGAAATCTTAGAAAACGAGACAAGTTTTATAATGGATATAAAAAGTCCGGAATTATGGGCAGTCGTGAACGAAGATCACAGAAACATTTGGGGCTCAGCCAGAGGTTACAGGATTATACCAGAAACAAACTTTGCCGAAATACTCCAAGATCACACCATGTTAAAACCATGGGAACAGTTGAACTTTCAGATTGCAGTTAGTCAGCATAAAGATAGTGAACCATATGCCACAAACTCTATATATGAACTAACACACCCAGACGCGCCACCCATTTCTGGTAAGATGAAACTAGACAATGAAAATGCGAGGAAAGAAGACTTAGTTGTGTGGATAAGTGAGAAGTTTTATCATGTTCCAACATCTGAAGATGTACCTATGACACTTCCTGCTCAGACTGGGTTCACTCTAAAACCATTTAATTATTTTGATCGAACCCCGACCTTTGACCTGCAAGCCCGTTACTCAGCCACTGATCCTTATCCAACTGAAGCATGTTATGGACCAACATGAGATGTCAAGATGATCTATTGATAGATTAAATAAATAAGAACAATCAAGAAAGATTTCCATCACAAGTTTAACCGGAAATATCGCTATTGAAATGTGATCAAATGTGACTTTATTGTTAAGCTAATACTTAGCACTACATGTTTATTAACTTAAAGTAAACAAACATGCGTCATGTGCAAACCGAATACTAATGCTAATCGAAGTATTTTTTTTAAATTTTGTAACATATACACATGTAACATGTACGTGCAAATGAGTGGGTTTCTTGGCAGTATTCATATTTCATACTGATACACACTTCAAGCCACCACGTATATTTTGATAATACATGTGTCTGCGAAAATTGATGTTTGATAGTTATATAATTTGGACAGAACAAGAATTAAACATCCCAAAAACAGACTGAACATTTTTATCTATTGAACTCAATAAAAAGTGATATGAATGTAATTCGGTAGATCACCGTCGAACTCCGTTTTGGCATTTACACAAATATTCGCCCCATAATGCACTTGTATACAAACTGCCTGAGTTACTGCTCGACGGTAGCTGAATGTAAGCTCGAGCGTATTTGGCAGTACCTAGTACAGAGAATCCCACATTAGAAGTCGGTGTCGGGCAGGGCAGCTGATAGACACTCTATAGATCCAAAATGACTTGAATAAAAGAATCCTGCAATTTTGGTGATTTGAAATATCAAATTCATATTGCTTTGAAGTACAATTGCAGTTTTTTCATCATTGTGGGAATATGACCCATTGGGAATTTCCGTTGTGTTTTAATCAAAATTGGGGAAGAATGTACAACTACAATTTTGCAATGTTCCACTTATTTTTCTTATTCTCCCATAGAGCAGTAGTAGAAGTAGTGATGTTAATAAACGAAGAAAAAGATTTTTTTATTGGGAATTTTTGTCTGTGAAGTGGGAAATAAAGATACTATTTTCCATTGGGAATATGCCCGAATTTCGGCTATAAAATCACCCAAAAAAATTCCCGAATAGGGTTCTACTCCTTTCATATAATGTCCCCTGTGGAAGCTTGACTTAACCTCGTACATACGGACAGACATGTTCAGGGCGAAAGAGGCAATTTGTCTAAATCTTCTACTTTTTATACTGGGTTTAGACAAGTTGAGACATCACTTTAGTATTAAACTTATACGGGTTCAAACAACAGGTTCAAACAACAGTGTTTTAGACAGTCAAGTTATTAGGCACGAGCCATTCTTTGTATCATGGAGCCCACTTAAACGGATTTCTCTCTGACTGAACAAACTGATCATTCGGTGGTATGTTGGACTATCTACTTAATACTAATTCATCTATTTACTGTACCAATTTCTAGTCCAACTAATTAGTGGTAGTCTGAAAAAGCCAGATATTTTTAGATTGGTCACGACCCATCCTTAATTAAGTAGTGAAATTGAGAAAGGAATACCAAAATTAATAAGGCTAAATTTATTTCAGACACCATAATGTTTCAGGAAAAATAAACAAAAAACCTACTACACGTACACCATCATTTATTCATGAAATTATGACAAGCAAAGTGTGAATACATCAAAGAATAGTATGCATGCGAAGAAAATAGTTTGAAAGTCAATGCAAGAAAAATTCATTACAAACTTGCATGTTTCATAAAAAATATCATCAAAGTACACATATCTGTATTTTTTCAATTCATTGTTAACTCTGTACAGTAAATCATCTCTCTGACCCAGGAACAATCTCAATACAGCAGCCAACTCATTATGATGACCATTTACTTTCAGACCACTTAAATATCAAGAATGATCCATTTGGTCCCAAAAGTTGCAGTAATAACAAGGTTTTGCTGTACCTAATTACCGCAATGGGATTAAAGTCAGAATCACACAAACATGAAATCCCAGAAAGCAAAACAAAACAATCGGTTAATACAATTGATTATTGCCACAGAAACATAAACATTGATTTTACAGTTGAATTTACATCACAGAACAATATTAAGTAAAATAAGAAGTTCCTAGGATAAACATCAAATATGACATAATCAAGTCAATGACAAACCTCCACTTATGCATAGATGCAACTAACTTTATACTTCCACCCGTCTAAAAAGTTGATAAACCATGAGTTTTTTTTTGCAATATCATTTCACAATGTCAAAAAATATTGAATTAATGTCTTAACATGCGCATAAAAATTTTACCCTCTGAAAATAATTCTCATTAACATTTTCAAAAACAGAAAATGGGTGTGCTGGAAGTTTCCTTGAAGTTCAAATAATGAAAAGATGGTCCACACCATATATTGACAACTTAATTATTTAAGGGTCAACAAATACATACATGTATCAATGAACATATCACTATAGTCATTTTTTCTAAATATAAACAGGTGACCTGTTAGCAAAAAGGTAAGACACAATTTGTGCTAAAAATACATCAAATTTAGAAGCAGACAAACCTGTGAACGAAGGCAAACCTAGGGAAAGACAAAATGTGACCTCAATCGACAGGTGGCCTTTATTTGGAGGTCATCTTGTTTTAAATAATCAATGAGTTTTTAAAAGAATGGCCTTTATTCACAGGGTGGCCTTTATTTGGAAGTATCTATTAACACAGGTATTACTGTACATGTATGTGCAAAAGAGTGAAAGAATGAAAGATAGAATGAGACCATGAAAGAATTATGACAGACAGAGATAATCATGCATACGTATGGATATGAACAAAAAACATGAACAGTTTGATTACAAAAATACCAATTAGCAATTATTAACATTAGTTTCAATGAAGTTAATACTGATATATTCAGTTTCTCAGTCAACAGTATCTTCTCCACACTGTTATTTTAACAAATATCACATCAATCCATAAAATCTGCAAGATTTGGGAGATTTCCCAGATCAATGACACTTTCTTCCACTGGAACCTGCGACTGGGGCACCTGTTGTCGCACATTCCCTGTCTGGGTTCTGTTTCCAATATACTCATCCAAGTTGATCACATTAGGCTGGACTTCTGTTTCCTTCTTGATACAAGTTTGCTGTGCCTTCATTTTAAAAAGCAGTTTCAATAGAGCTTCCTAGAAAATAACCATCATTGTCATGATAAAAAAAGAAATAGAAAGTTAACACATCTCATGCATATTGCTTAGAATAACTAACTGCTAAATGCAGCATGATGTATACATATATGTGTATGATGTAACAAACTTCAAGTTCTTTCTTATAAACCCAACGCCATAATACTCAATATAGGCCAAAGTTATCTCACTAAAGCCATACTACAAAACCATCATGGAATGCCTGAATCCATAATGGAAGATGCATATAATGAGTTCTATTAAACATGACATAATAAACTTATACATACAGGAGAAACGGTAATATTCGACTGTCTTGATCCAGGGGTTTGTACAACTGGATTTCTTCCCCGAAGTGACACATTATTGGTGTTGTTAGATACATTTTGGGGACTTTCTGCAACCAAAGTGCTACCAAAACCTCTTGAATGCGCAAGATTGTTACTCCTCTGGAATACATTATGGACAACCCCTTTCTGGCCCCTCAGGTCAAGAAATGGTTCTTGTGAAATATCCATAGATGGTTGAGTGAGGGGGGCATTCCTTTCAGTTGTCTGAATTAACAAAAAACATGGCGTAAACAAACAAAGCATATAATACATCAACACACTTAATAAAGGCAATTCTTATAATAGAATTAATATACAACTAAAATCATTAAATTAAATTAAAATGTGCATGCTTATTATCAAATTGAAAATAGGAGAAATGAAAGATTTAGTCCTCTTACGCATGAAATTCTTTGAACAGTTTCTTCCTCTTTCATAGTTTGCTCCAGAGACAGTCCTCCGAACGCAGAAA
Organism: Lutraria lutraria; assembly: GCA_964023205.1. Taxonomy (NCBI): domain Eukaryota; kingdom Metazoa; phylum Mollusca; class Bivalvia; order Venerida; family Mactridae; genus Lutraria; species Lutraria lutraria. The sequence continues at coordinate 28,936,095 of OZ026848.1, read as the reverse complement.
GTGGCGAAGCTGGCATCTGCAATTTCTTGCTAGCAATATTTCGTCTCAGGTTTTGCATCTCAACCTGCGGTGACATCGGTGCCAAATTTTTGGACGCTTTACCCTTGTGGCCACTCTTTTCATAGGGTTGGAGTTTCTTTCTCAACAGACCTATTGTGCGGTTCTTAACAGGTCCAGTCTCACTCTCCATACAATCCTCTGCAACATCTGAAATTTAGTTTTTTTTATATAAAAATACCTTAACTAATAGTGATGGCAACTTAAAATGATACAAAATTAATGTTAAAATCACATATCTACAAGAGACACAAGTTATGAAATATTTAATCCATGCAATACAATTAGAATTCCGACACAGAATATTGAATCAACCTCACAGGTAAAACAATAATAAATACTTCTGAATCAGGTAAATCATTTTTTACACAGAAAAATAAATTATACCATGGTAGACAGACCAGGATCGAGATTACCCTTATGATAGTTTAGTTTAGCAAGTGTAAAAATTCTATTTCTTGTAAAGATGCAGCATTCACAAATACTAAAAAGACCAAATGAAAAGAATTTAAATGAATGGATTTACTTTTTTCTACAAGTCAAATTTATTCTCAATTTATGCATCATCTCCAATGATATTTTAGCACAACAGTAAGCCGGCATGTTATATTTGTTAACTTTTTAATTTATAAATACTTCATTTATTTATTATTTATTTATTTTATTATTAACAGCTTCATATCTTTCTTGGAACTCCAGCAAAATTTGTATGGTCAGAACAGTCTATTGCGCTTACATGTATGACGTGCAATTCATGTTGTCATTCACTGAAGTAAATCAATCGTATTACTTTTGTTCTATCCCATTCAGTAAGTTTAAAAGAACATAAGTTTTTGTACGAAAACAGCGCTAAATATTGAAAATCAATATAGTTACAGTCCTGGCAATAAATATTTTCACTCACACCAGTCAGCGAGAAAATACCATTGGGAGTTTAAAGCTTGTGATGTAATGATCTGCCAAGTATGGTCTGCAGTGAGTGGTAGAATAAACTAGGAGTGTGTGTTTTTCATTGTTCCCACCTTTAAGTCAGAGGTACAGCTGAGCAAGTGGTAGGAAAATGCATAATAGTACAAATGTTCCAAATAGATAAGCTTCGCTTCAACTTACCAGGTATCCCCACAAAAACTTGGTCAGGAAGACATGGAATATTTTGAGGAACAATTTTCTGTTTCTGTATTTCTTGGACAAACTTCTTTTCAGCACATACTTTCGACCTCTTTTCAATGGCTGAAATTTATCAAAAGAATAAATATGTACAATACTATGTAATAGGTTGCATGTCAGGAAAGATAAACTGTACATATTACAGCCGGTACATGAATATTAAAGATAAAAATATTCCAAACAAACACAGTCTATAAAACCGTCATAGTTCACATTACATATTTATGTAAGAACAAAGTCATTCACTTCTTTTGAAAATTTAAGAGTAAAGAAAGTCTCTAAGTAATATTATTGCAACATAACAATGATATAAAATTGAATTCATTATCACATCATAGCAATGTCAGAACAGACTAATGCTAAATTCGACTAAGACATTGTGAATTACTGGGCTGAATACAAAGTAGCTTTATTTTCTGATGTTGACCATGATGAACTTTGACATTATATAGTACAATTATAAATATTACACAATACTATGCCAATATTAAGCAAACACAGTCAAACTTGTGCTAAACCACCTGTGAATAGACTAGAGACAACATGACTGTTAAAGACCACTGGCTTTATTTAAAAGAAAGAATAAATAATAAATAAATAAAACTTCAACTTCTAAATAAAGACAAACACAAACAAAGATTACTTTTAACCCTCATTCAAGTTTTTGTACACAAACTAAATGACTGTAAATTAATTATTTCACAAACCTTCTATCTGCTCAAAAGCATGACGAGCACTCATTCTGGATTTATGCTTATGTTGTGTCATCTTAATCAGCAGATCTCTCGTATCTAGACTACACTCATCTGGAATCAAATTCTGGATGAAGAAATCATCATCCGAATCTTTAGCCATCTAGAATGAAAGAACAAAGGACGGACTTCAAATGGGTCATTCAGGCTCTTGAATATTTACAAGGATCTATGAATAACAAAGTAGTGAAAATATCAAAATGATCAGCAATGAATAAAAATGTTCACATTATCAGAGCAAGTAATAAATACCCAGTTAGAACAACACTAACATTTATAAAACACAATTTACGTGAAATTTGCGACAATTTAATTGGTAGTCAGCAAAAAGAACAAGCAATAACTCTTAACCAAGATTTAATGCAGCTAATTTTCAAAATCAAGACCAACAAGAATAATGAGCTTCTATTTTAAAACAAGGCATAAAAAGTAAGTCAATTTTGTTTGAAGTAAAAACTGCAATAAGAATTAAAATGCTAGGTTCAATTTGATCCGACAGTCAGACAGTAATTGAATTATTTGTTGACAGTTTCAATAACAATGGGATTCTTTGATTGGCAAATCTTTTGTCGAATGATTGCCAAGCAACAGGAAAGTAGTAGACATATTCCAAATACACTAGTTAGACCCACTGACCTAACGTAACAGTAAATCAGTTCACATACACATTATAAACAATACACAAAAACTAACACAACATACCTGTATCATCATATTGAAATGCAGTGCTCGTCTTGTGTTGGCATTAAGGTCCTCATAAGTTTCATTACCATTGTTAAACACCTTAACTAGAATATGATAGCCCTTAAACATGTACATCACAACAAGAGCGAAGGCGAACATATCCACCTTTCCTGTTATGTCATTCTCTGTAAGGTCCCAGTCGAGACCAAGATTCCTGAAAATTAAGTAGAAATAATGTTGATCATCAAAATCTTTTTGTAAGGTACTTGAAATCTTCACATCATCTTTAGTAAGTCATACAGAATCTAACTAATTGGATAGTTTTAAATGTTAATGAGTTACCCAAAAATACCTACTGTCTTTGTAGATAAAGTTGGCACATTTCAGGAGCCATATATTCAGGTGTCACACCAACAAATTCAAAACGATCAATGGGAAGCCTTGATGACCCAAAGTCAGTTATCTTCAATTGTTGAGAGCCATCTTTTTCTAGTATACAAATGTTCTCAGCTGAAATAAACAAATAATCAGCTTGATATTGCCTAAATTCTAACACATGATTATTCATATGTTCTAGCATAATATTAAAACCTAGATCATTTAGTGCTAACAAAACTGAAATTTTACATAGAGAAATAAATTCACCATCTGAAGTGGAGACAGAAAACTAAATACATGGCCACATTTTTGTAACTGACACTACAAGTACTTCTATAATTTAGGATAGAGAATCTTATAATCATAACTATCTGAAAACAACATGTTTTACTTCATATCAAGATATACAGGCTGTACAGAGATATACAGGATTTTTATACAAAAGTATCCATATTATATAAAGAAAAGTAACTAGCAGCATTAATGGTTAATTATTTTCTTAACAGATGAGTTTAAGACATTAATTAGTAAAAGAGATATATATTTCACTCGGTGATAATGATAATTAAGATAATTACGCTTTATATCCAGATGGATAATGTTGTAGCGATCCATGTGGTTCAGTGCATCCAGGCCTTGTTTTGTGAAACTTTTTATTTGTGAGTGTTCAAATCTCATTCCATCATGATATAGCTTGGTCAAGGAAGTACCTGAAAATAATGATGATATGAAGTGCATATTTTAAGTCAACACCAAGTAATAACTGATGCATAACTTCAGTATAATGTAGCTTTGTTTGTTTAAATAATATCTGTAACACATACGCAGAAGTTACATGAGAATTTTAACCCAAAAAGATGGCAGAGTTAAGAACTTATAAGTACCTCCATATTCCAGATAGAGTTCCATCGTAGGCTGTCTACAGTGTGCAGAACGACCTCTCTGTACCAAACCAAAGAATTTAGTGATGTTAGGATGATCGAAAGTGGTCGGTGCAATGACTTCACTTGCTCTCAGATCACCTTTCTGCATCTGAAATGACAAAAACAAGTACATTAACTTAGGCAAATCACACATAAGCTTAAGACCCACATTTTAGTACCCTTTTCTGAGATCTATTTCAGATAGTCTTAAAATTATTTTGAATGAATAACATTTTGACACACAGACACATCCATTGTTGGGAAATTGTAGCATAATAATATTCATTTCTTATAATAAAGAATGCATTAAATTCAAGCTTTGTTTCAGAATTATGAACACAATTATTTACTTCAATAATCAATTTAAATTCCAAAATCAAAAACATTACAAGCATGAGATTCTAGCATTTACATTGCATTCTTAAACTAGGGTTTAACGCCATTTTTCAAAAAAAAAATCAGTTATATACAGCGGCCTGTATTAACCAGTTTTTCTGGACTATATTCTAACCAGTACCCTGATTTCCTAGCTACAAATTCATAGCAATAACCACTGGATCAAATCCCTTGCATTGATAAGTAACAACACAAAATGTTCACCTTTTTCCTGACAAAAGGTTTTTCTGTCTTTGAATCATAACACAGGTCTACCTCACCAAATGATCCACGGCCTAGAGCTTCAACTGCCACAAAGTGTATGTCCTGAGTGTATTGAGAGCATTCAGGGTCACAAGTCTGCAGAAAGAAAAAATGCTTTGAAAAGTCTTTTCATGAAGTTTTGTTGAATAAACATCATAATATTATATTATAATAATATATCAACTTGTTATTAATAAAAATGAATATAACCATGCTGTAAATGGTTGATTTTCCTGTTGTAGTAGTTGAAATAACACAAAAAGCATCATAAGCTAAAATTACATGATTCTAGAACCAGCAGCTTATTAACAAGTGATTGATAATCCATCAAATAAACAAACCTCATTTATAATGCATCCGGTGTCCTCAGTAGTAATCCCTGGTAACTTCTGCATCATATCTGTCAAGGCATCTTTGGTGGTGCACTTCACTTCCCTAAATAATTATAACAGTAATGTAAAATTGAAACAAGAAGCGCAGTAATGACACCTACATATTTTTTACAGTTTATGAAGCAGAAATCATTATCCTGTACAGTCAAGCCTGTGAACTAAGAGTCGTAAAATGGTCTGTATTGACAGTTGGCCTTTATTAGGAGATTTAGGTGTCATTTCGTTCTAAATAATCAATCAAGGTTTGACTGTATGTAGACTGTAATAGAGGCATTGAACCCTTAACCCCCATAAACAACTACTTTATGTTAAAACAATATTTTTTTACCTTGATCTGACATTTTAATTTTTAAAAAAACAGTGATAAATGGTTTAAACATGTATCAGATCGTGAAAAATGTAGTGATTGTCTAATAGATAAATCTCAGCAAAATAACTTAAAAATGTCATTTGTACCTTTCTTTCACATATGTGTATATAGTATCATACTGCACTTTCAACAGCATTATTACAAATACACACAGTTATCATTTTTTTCCCTTTATCTTAGACCAAAATCTGTATTCTGATAATAATTTGGGAGTTGATGGTTTTAAACATAAAAAGTCAATATTCATTCAATGGCTCAATGAACTTTGTAGCATAATCAGTTAATGAAACAATTTAGTCAACAAGAATGATCAAATTAATACCCTTCACTAAAAGTGTTTGCAGGAGGTGTGAAGATGGCAGATGGATTGGGTTTATTCAACTCTTTTCTCAGGCTGATTCCAAAGTTGTCATCATCCACATCGATCGCTATCGGGGATAGGTCTTCAACAAATACTTTGGACTTCGGTAAACATTCTGCATGTTTCTTTCCATCATTTGAACCAATGAAGCCGATTGTTGGCTTTGGCAAAGCATGTGGAGCAATAGGTGATATTTTTGGCCTTTGACTTAAAGTAACTACATTATTTTCCAGTGCAGCTGAACCTCTGGACTTCAAGTCAATAAATTGACTTTTTGAAACTTTTGATGGATCCATTGATGGATTGCCTCCTGATAATCCACCTGCAAAAGAAATACAACTAACGCTTTAATGCAATTTCATTTAATTCTAAAACACTAAAATTTAGAATTAGTTTACATTGAGACCCACCTCCGTGGTCAAGTGGTTATCTTGAAAAATATACTTGGTGTTGATTAATTTTTTTGAAAATTTAGCAAAAATAATTTCAATGCAGTGGTTCAATAATGCAACAAAAGATAACTAACAATAGTATCCAATGTTGAAATGTCAAGTCCCTTGTCACACTTTGACTTCATTTTTTTTTAATTCACCCATATCAGCAATATCTGTATGTTCACTTTTACAGTCCTATTGTTTAAAAATGTTCCCTTTATAGAAGGGAATCAGATCAGACTTGGTTGCTTCCAGAAGAACATGTTGGAGCTATCCATTAGGCTTGTCTTCTCAAGTTATAAAATTGATACAAAAACAAACAATGTGATCGAACAATGTGCTTAATAAATTTTGATGTGAAATTTCCAGGTAACTCCAGTTTTGTAATAAGAAGTAGCAGAAAATGCCTAAAATTTGAGCTGATGAAGGTCAAAGCCTTGCTAAGTAAGTTAAAACTCAATTTAAGTAGTATGAAGAGGCTATTAAAGGGCAACGCAATGTTGACTTTCCAAGCACTTAGTTGTGCAGAAATATTAAAGTTATGATGATTCCTGCATTTATTTATTTTAAATCCACCATTTAACAAATATATTGGTGATTTAATATTGACATTTAGTGATTGAGCGAATCTCCTAGTGCGCCGCCATTTTGAAAGAATAGTCACTTATCGTGACGTATTATTTCACAACATGTAAAAGCCAGTACACCCGTTCTGCGAGCACTATTATAAAAGATACGGCCTTAAAAGATATTGTATTGTATATTGTATTATAAATGACAATATTTTTTAGACTTATCCAAATTAATGGTTACTAGCCGTTCGGTACAGACAATTTAACATTCTTGCTATTCGTTTTGAATTTATACAAAAAAGATGTGATTGGTGGTGTGACAAACTTCAGTTAATTTCAAAAATTATAAAAAAAAATTTGTCATACCGACGTAATAATTATTGATTGTTTAAATGTGCATGAACGCATTATATATTATGATGTTTGAACAAATAATTATGGTGCAATTATTTTGTCTATATAATAAAGAAAAAAGATGAAAATACGATTGTTAGTGATATTTCATAATGGAAAATTAATAATAAACAGAAACATTTCATGAGATCAAAATAAAACTAAGTATGAGTTTTATATGTAATTCGTTTTACTGATAATGTAAAATATCTGATAATGATTTAATAATTATTTCAAATTATAGACAACTCCATGACACTACTTGTTTATTTAGTCTACGTCACGTACCTAAAACTATAACCAAGGTCCCAATTTGCTACTATTACTCCAATTTCACATTAAACTTCAATTAACAATCAGATAAGCGGTAAATTACACATCACCCTGTCTCAGCAAGTTTTATGACACCGAAATATGCACAGGACAATGATATGTGGAGACAGCTGACTTCAAAAAAGAAACACCGACAGACATGTGTAATATGGCAAAACCGTGTGTGGTCGTGTGATCAACTGATTAGCGACTTTTCATTGGTTGATCAATTAGAACTATGACCTAGAACACTATTTTTCAACAGAAGTGTAAGAAGTCTATGATGCAATATTATGTCTGGTTCTTGCTGTCTTGTGACGTAATTTTCATCAGTGTGGGAGATATTGATTTTTAAAGTGAGCGTACTGAAGGTGGAAAATAAATGTGTAGTGATTATGGATTGACAGTCTGAAAGGTAATTTAGGCAAAAGTTTAAGAAGTAACACATGCTTTTGGCTTTTATGCTTGTTATATGATTATTAAGCATTTACGTATATCATATTCTACTTTTCCCGAAAATAATGGCAAAGTTCCAGATTGTCCGTGCTTTCCCGCGAATCACACCAATGATGCTATATATATTACCCCACAATTAAATGTGCAATACTGTTTAACTCCCAACTCAACAAACAATATATATAACTGTGCGTACGTACACCACTTTGTATAGATGTGATAATTATAATAATCTTCAGTGATATTTAATCTGTAAATTAACTTTTACATGTTTGTATATAGATAGATTTACGATGGAAATGGTGTAAGAAAATACAACCAATAAAATGTTTGTCGCACTTCGTAGTGTTTGATCTTAATTCTTATCAATGAAATATTACTATAATCAGGGATGCTATATTACATCCATGCTATAATTAAGTTTTCACGTCAGTATTTTTCACGCAATTTATAAATATAAAAAAATGTTAGTATTATAGTTTATGTCACTATAAAAATGGATTTACTTTAGTGTCGAATGGAAAATTAAGCTTTGATTCTATTGAAGAATTTAGTGGCTGTGAACATTGTGTTTTGGTGGATAACGTGGAAGAATATGTTGGCTATGATTCTTAAATACAAATGCGTGATTTCCTAAGCTTATTCCTCACAATTAAAGGCGATATCTATAATAATCAACCATTCTCTTTCACTCCCGCTTATTCGCCATATCCATGTTTGTGAGATATGACGTCACACACATCTGTTGATCGATTGTAAATGGGTAAAATGACGGCGCCCTGTATTCTTTCAGATAACCAAGTTTCTACGATATTTTCGTAAAATATCTTCAATGTGCGTATTTTAACGCTCAAATGATTTAATTTTTTCAGAATAATAATGAATAATTATTTAAATGAGATTAATTCATAATTAGGGTTGCGTTGCCCTTTAATATACAGTCATGTACCAACTGACAAGATAAAAATGATTTTCAAGTACAACTATACAGCAATTAGTGTAGGTAAAAATATCTCAATTTTTCTAAACAAGGCATTTAGACTTCCCCTCAAACGTAAACAAAATCTAACACAGACCGTGTTTTAAATGCATATGTTATTAACTTAATCAAGTTAATGAATAATAAAATAAAATACCAAAAGCCGCTGTTTTGGGAAATGATTCAGCCCATTCCATATGTTTTTTGTCTGACATCTGAAATGGAAGAGTAAACTTATATTTAGTTGTAACAAACTTTTAAAACTAAAGCAGAGTTCTTAATAAACATATGCAGGAAAAATGCAAAAGAAGAAAGCAATCCCATGGGCACAAAACGAACACTGCAGTTAATGAGTAATACTCGAGTCTTTACTGGTCTAAAAATCTGGAAAATTTCCACTTATCTTTAAAAAATCCAGTTTTTTGCAAATTCTAGTTAGCGAAGTGAATTAATGAACAGTCAGTAACTGGTTGTTCAATGACAATGCTGTAACACTAAATTTGTAATTTAATGTTCATGAACTGATGTACTTAACTAAGAAAACCAGAATAACTTAGAAAGCAAAGGTGTACCCTTCATAAATTTTAAGATATTTTATCTTGGTTTCTGAATATCTCAGCTAAGAACATCTGTAGAAAAAAAACTAAAAACCAGTGCTCCAAATAAGATGCGTTATCACAAATTTGTCCTGAGGTTGACTTTTCCCTATTTAGTAATTTACTCAAGAATTTGATCAAGCACAGCTTTCTACAGAAATGTTTCAAACATTTATCTCCCTGATCCAATTTCTTCCTGTCACAGGAAAATCCTGGAAATATTGCATGATATAAATACAACTACCTCATGATATTCAAGTATTTGTTTCAAACTTTTTATCCATTGACAACGGATCAATATATTTCTGCCTTATGGTATTCAGGCTTACATTATAACTTATATAAGCTATACAAAACTTAATAGTATAACACCATCAAACAGCTTCTATTGAATTTGAAATGTAAATTAGTTAGGGGTGCAGAAGTTTATTTTTCCATTAGTGGCCAGACAAGTCGACTGGAAATCTAGGTCAAGGTAAGATTGGGTCCTGAACAAAGATCCACTTGTCTGAATACAAACTGTTTTTTTTTTGATAATGAGATTAATTAAGACTCAAATTATCATCATGTCTAACCCTAAGCAGCAAATCTACATTCAAAGGCCTATCAATAATCAATATATTATTTATTAAGAGTCAATTATTAACTTTGCAAGCCTCCATTAGACTTTAAGGTTACATGCTTTTGAACTACAGTGAAGTGAGGAAAACATAGGACAACTGTGGCTAGAGATGGGCAAGAATTCTTCACAATATCCAATTACCGAACTAAAATTTCTTTTGAGACACTTGGAAACCCAGGAAAAACGCCTAGACTAAAATTCAATAAAATGGAGACAAGTTTCGCTAGCCTATGATTATCTCGCCTAAATATCAACTCAACGTGTCAGAAATGGAACTCAGAACCTGGCTTTGACAGGGTGACTTTCACCTACATGTGTAAAATATGTACAAAATTGAAAATTACCGTTGATTTCAACACAATATAACCAAAAAGTATCTATGAAGTTCTTGAAGAACTAGCGGATTGCATCACTAGTCTACGGAAATTTTCAAGGAATTCCCCTAATTGGTTCTCCGCCTATCTTTGCAATGTGAAGATTTTATAGACCAATATAACACTAAATCGGGCACCAGCTAAGGAAATTGCCCTTTCAAAACCGAACTATTTCCTACTTCAGACAAAATCAAGATATCACACTTCTATACAATTTGATGTCATTCCATACCCATTCATAAGACATAAGAATTATTCCTGAGACAAAATAAATCTTAAAAAATCACAAAATCTCCGTAACAACCTTAAATTAGGCGAAAAAATAACAATAACAAAACTTCACCGCACCATTTTATACTCACATAGACTGGTTTGAACAATATTAGGTGTTGTGCAAACTGGTTCCCGTTGACTTGTGTTTCATAATATGCACTACAACATGGAACGGGAACCAGTTTAATTGGTGTGAGAACCAGTCATCGATGATTCGTCCCCGTTGTTTTCGTACCCGCGATGCGGTCCGCTATAATTCATTTGCAATTAAGCCCGCCCGGAGCTCAGTGTTTGTCTCCTGATCGAGCGAACTCCTCGCAGCGGTTACCTCCCTTGATCATTACATTAACCACTGTCACCTATCTATCTTCCATCGAGGTCAATACCTCGCGGGGACTTAGACACCACTAGTGAAATCCACAGGCACCTGGTTGTTAATGATAAAAAATATTTTTCACTGATCGAACAAAAAATTGGTACTACTATTAATAGTACCAATTTTTATCATTAATTTTTTTTCGATCAGCGAAAGATATTTTTTATCGTTAACAACCAGGTGCCTGTGGTGAAATCAAGGACTTATATACATACAATAGCTTGTATTCCCGTTGATTCACGTCTTATTATCGCGGGATTTGATTACTTTAAACTGTTAATACGGAAGTTGCGAATCCATGTATGTATATAAGTCCTTGGTGAAATTCGGCCGGCACAGAGCCGAATATTTTTTTTTCACTTTTGATTTTAAATTCTTTTAAATTTTATCGCTATACTGATCTTTTATTGAAATATTATGCTTAATATGTCAAAAGAAGTAAAAAATAAATGTTGAAAAGAAAAATTCTTTAAAATAGACAAACGTACGTAATGACGTCACGATGTAAACAATGGCTATATTTTCAAATGTAGTGACGTCATGATTTAAACAATGGCTATAGTTAGACTTTTCGATTGCGCGAAAGAATTCCATCCATCAATTGTTGAAATAGAGTGTATCAATTGTTGAAATAGAGTGTTTTCAACAAATTTTATGTGGTAAAGACTTACATTGTGAATTTACTTGATGCATGGTTACCGGATATGTCTTGTTTATCAATTGTTGGTCACATGATACAACTGTCATCACGTGCATGATTACAGTGGTGGCAGTGGTTATATTAGGAAAGCGTGACGTAACCGGTGTGAGGAGTTCGCTGATCGAGAGGTTGTGAGTTCGAACCCCGGGCGAGGCTCACATTGAAGATATTACACCTCTGAGTTATGTTGGGTAGCTATAGGCAGTAACCCACGGATAGAATGTGGTTAGTCCTGGTTAAGCCTAATTGAAGTCCAGGAAAGCTGGTTAGGATAACTACCCCCCACGATATGACTGAAATAATGTTGAAAATTGCTTTAACCCGATGGAACAAACAAACAAACAAACAAACATTTGCAATTAAAAGTTATCCTCGTGTAAACATAAGTCTTTAAATTATCTCTTTCAACGTTCCAGTATCTATAAGTTTTATGTACAGATTTATATCTAACTAAGTCTAAATCAACTTCTAAGTAAATCAAATTTCTCCGAACAATACATTTACCTGTTACATAGTGTTTCCACGTGTCAGATTAACACGCTTGAAATATACATTACTGGGTTAGGGTTAGCATATGGAATATTTAAATCGAGCTAATAAACTTTAAAAACGCATCTTTGCTGCATAAATTCGCGTTTTTTAATAGCTGTACACACCACTTTTTCTACTTGCAATACAATCCGCGTTGAAAAACAGTACCACTATGACTTGTATAAGTATACATTGCAGACTTTGCAGTTTTAGATAAAACTTGGAGATATACTACAGGATTCTATTGATTTTGAAAGCATGGGAAATATTTTGGCAATTTAAACTCTAAACCAGAGACCAGGTAGTTTTATAGAGGTTAATACATGCAGAGACGTACTAAAAAGTATAATAAAATAAATAAGTATTCATCCACACAAAAGTTTCATTCATAATCTGTCCAGGTAACAAGATTTATTACTGTTCCGCGTTACATAGTATAGCGGAAAAGTTTTGTCTAAACGTTACGGGTGAACAAACCGCTTTAGTTTGTTATGTAGGATTGACCAATTGATAATTGTTTAGTTTGCATAGCGTCCAATGGAAATATGTTTTGTACGAAGGTAGAAAATACAGAGTTTTAGTAAATCAGTTCTAGCATGCACTCCATGATAGATAGTTATCTTTCAAGCTCAAGCATTTAAAATATATTTTAATGTCATAAATCAAAAGGTGTTATTTAAATTGAAATATATTATACATACTGCGGATGTATCTTATAATTTAGTATTGTCAATGTCATTGAACGTTTGTGTCAAAAACATGATTTTTAGTTTATTGTATTTAACAGAAATGATACAGGCACAGTTTTCCAGAGTATTTTTACATAACTACATGAAGTTTTATCTCTGGTTTTTTATCTGGCCTGTGATGTATTGGATTCATTTACATACATTATGATTGTCATAAAATAAACGGCCTCCCGTAGGTGCATTGCTACAAGGCAAAATGAGAATGTTGTTTTGTTGTTATGTATAAGGTTAGACTAACTAGTTATAAGTTGTTGTGTGGCTATTTGAAGTTCAATGTGGTTGTATAATATAGTGCTCAGATCTAATTTATGGTGAATTCGTTAACATTTAGGGTCGATTCTAATTGACTGATGTAGGGTATGATATTAATTACCATGTGCTTGTGAACTATATATATATGTTTAATTGCATTCATTTGGCAAATACTCATGATTGTCATTATACTATGTATTACTCATATCATATAAATATTTTATACTCTCCTTAATGGAGGATTGAATAAAATATGCAGTCAATATCCTTTATGAAAAAAGCAACTTCATACAAAAAACATAAACAAATATGCTTCTTGTAATTCGTCTACTAGTTGTTCTTGTTTTATAACTGGACACCGGACTTTAAATGGACCCTATTCAATATGTTGTTTAGTCGAAAGTATACATGTTTGTGTTGATTTACGCATGAGTAGAATTAATAGCACCACAGCACTACGTACTTAGATACATTCTAATTTATAAGCCTTTATATTATATCAGGGATGCTATATTACACTTGTACATCCCTGGTTATATGAAGTTGTCATTATAATGCTGGTATCACACACAGTCCTAAAATATGGACACAGAGAACAATCAGTTGCATACTTGTATACATTATGGACTGTTGATTCTGTAGATTATATGTTGACATGATGAACTATCCTTTTTCTTGGAGTGATGAACTGTCATCAAATGATGTACATTCCTAAAATATTGAAATTACGCACAGTACAAAACTATTGACCTTATGCACGGTCCTAACAAATTGGTATGATGAACAGTCCTCAAATATTAACATGATGATATATAATTATGTCCTGAAACTATTTTGTCAACATTTCTGTACAAAGCCTTCCCATCAGTAGCTTCAATGCTTTCATTTAAATGTGCAGTAGCTAATAATTCCTCACAGTATGCCATGACTTTTAGTATTAGGAATAGAAATATTTCTTTCCAGGCAAACAGTTACAATGTGTAGCTTTTCCATGGTAATTGTGGTTAATTGGCTTAAAGATGTACATTGTGTCAAGACTATAATTTTATATACTTGACATTAAAATTCTAATTCATAATGACTTTAACAAAGGCCTTTAATTTTTAAGGATGGTTTTATCTCACACATTTAAACTTCGCTCCTGACAGTAGTCTCAGTACTTTGATTAAGGAACTAAAGCACGCTAATATGTAGTTTTTTATTAAACCCTCTCACTATCGCACATTAAGGTGCTACACGGGTATCTTTATTTCAGGAACGTTGGGTAAATGCTAAAGATGCCCCCGCCACCGTTGACTATCAGCAGGCACCAATCTATGGTGGTATAGATGTTTAAGATGTACAATTGAAATCAATAGATGGTGTATCAAACTGATATATAATTATATCATGCTGAAATACATACGTTTGTGTTAATTTTCATCTTGGAATAAAAATTGATCTTGTGTTATCACGGTAGTTGCGCGTTGTTGAGAAATCACTGGATGTATGTCCACCATTCAACAAGAGATTTGAGTGCATAAGATCAAACATAACAGGAAAATATACAAACCACATGCATACGTATATAGACAAATGCAGCACAAATAGATATGCAAATATCATATATACATGTAGAGCAATATCAAGATACGACTATTACAAATACGATGCATAAAGTTTGTTCGTTCATATATGTACTTTAGAACGTCTTTAAACAAGCGCCATGTATTATTTAAAGTTAGACTATATATGGATAAGGACATCAGCCGATCAGTTTGAACAGACACCATGGAAAGATTTACACACTTTATTTACAACAAATCAAGTTCCAGTTGAAGCGACGTACGTATAGTTTCCTTCTGTCGACTGAAATGCAATGCATGCTCAGTTAATTAGGCCTAAAATTGTTTGTTTCTGGTTACCTGACCTGCCCTTATTCCCCCCACCCGCAACCCCTGACTTTTAATTAGGTCCGAGGAACAATACAACCACTTCATTTGCCTTTCCACGCGCTTTAAAGAGTCAAGAGTGTAATCTGAAACAAGCATGTTTTGACGTTATTTTTGTATTTTTGCAAGAGATTAGATATGCTTTACATTGTTCCGCTTGTATTATATTGAAACTTTTCTCACAAATATTCAAATTGTCTGATAGAATGTGACGTAATTCTGGATGATTTAATGCTAATGATCATGTCTTATTGTTTATCTACCTCAGGGATCAAGGTTACATCAGATGGAATGTCCCTGGACGTCGGTTCCATGTCAACAATATTTTTAACAATGCACTAGCTGTACCTTTGTATAAATAGTTCACTAAAAGAAGACTTCTAGACTCAGAGTGAATTTTAGCTTCAAAGTGTAAGCATTCTCATTTCTGCACAAACTATTCAAGACGAACTTAAAAGTGTGTACATATACACATGATGTACCGGCAAGACTTGTCGAACTGTTATCGAAATACATGTACGAGTACATTGTAGTTATTTTATCACAACAGTTTTTCAATATATAAAAAACTAATTGATACACGTAATCAAAATAATATTTGAGACAGCAATCAATCAGGAAAAAGTAAGCATGTACATGTATTAAGGTTTATGTTAGTCGAGATATTTTGTATATTATAAGAGGCACACCGACTATTTAGGCTATTTTTGTACGAATAAAGGAATGTTATCTCCACTCAATTTCTTGATATTGGCATGATATTATCGTCCACAAGCAGGTTTTGTTTTGTTTGTTTATATCGGGTTTTACACCCCTTTTCAACAGTCAAGAGTCATATGAGGCAGACAGTTCACCTAATCATCGTTCCTTGGAAGAACCAGTACTAGACTCCCATCCTCCGTAAGCAAACTGCCTACTTTCTCACATAAAGAGACATGGTCGGTAGCGGGGCTCGAACCCACGACCCTCTATCAGTGAGAGGTTACAGTGATTTGAAGTCAGCGACTTTAATCACTCGACCTAAGAGGCGGGTCTCCACAATCAGATGCCGACGACAAATTTGAAAGCAATTTAAAGAGTTAGTTATAAATTAATTCCGTGTTTTGACTAAATTACCCATCTATATTGTACATGTATTTGTATTGAATTTATTGAGCTAAGGAATCAAAACACGTATTAAATTATCTCATATGATTATGTTTGTTGTTATGAAGACAGGATTTTAGCTGAACCATTTAACGTCTACTTTACATGTGACCTCTGACATAACTGTAATCATCCGGCCATTCATATATTTAATTTTGTTCTACCGTATCTGCTGTTTGGTCTCAATTTGACCAACACAGAAACACATTACATGCCTGAATAGGTAAGATATGTAAATAACTAAATGCATGTGCATTGTATGTACATGGATCAGTTTGTACATTATATTCCCTCCCAAACACGCCTAGGAGTAGTTTTCAACGCCGCTTTTGGTCCGATCCTAGAAACTCGACTAGAAGGCGTTAATGATTTTTGTCTGTCCTGATAAAGTTTTTCTGACAAAGGTCTTGTGTCCTTTTTCACTAATTTTGGTTTATTGAAAACTGCACTATTTGCTGACTTGCGTCGTTCATTAGGTTTAAGTGCGTTTTTGTTGTACGGTGTCGGAGAATCTTCGTCTGCTTCATTACCGTCTAGGAGACGTAACTCAGACATATCCGAATCTGTATCAGACGGCAAGGATATCATAGATGATTCCCGAGAATTTATACCATCTTTCTGCGTGGATGCGCTTCCAAGATAATTACGCATTATCTGGCGCATGCGGTCTGTATTTGTCTTCATAAGTGCAAGTTGTTTTTCTAACTTTAGTTTCTCTTCTCGTTTTGTTTGCAAAAATCTCTTCAGATCGTCCATTTTTTCCTTTGTATCCCCAATAAATCTAATGAAACTTGGCCGCACTTCCGCCTCTACTAAAAGATCTTCTCTAACCATTGCTCTTTCAAATTCCAAACGCTTCACCTTCCAATGATTAGTAGCGACTTCA
The DNA here is from genome assembly GCA_964023205.1 of Lutraria lutraria. Lineage (NCBI taxonomy): Eukaryota > Metazoa > Mollusca > Bivalvia > Venerida > Mactridae > Lutraria > Lutraria lutraria. The sequence continues at coordinate 28,918,790 of OZ026848.1, read as the reverse complement.
GTATCAAGTCTTTGAAGATGTGACTTTAACTCGGCGTAAGTTGGCGTTTCTTTTCTACAAGATTTCATTTTACTGGCAAGAGCATGCTGTTCTGTTTTAGCTTTATGATAATCCCCAGCTGCAACCGTGATAAGCGATTCAATTTTGTCTGCATGAGAATAAACAGTTGAAAAACGTTGATCTCTTCCAACAAGAATGTCCATTTCTTCATTATACTTATTCAACTGTTCTTCGTCGTCAATAATCGACTTGTCAACGCTTTCAATTTGTTCTTTGACTGTTTTTACTTGTTCTAAGAACTCTTTCTGCGCCTGCGGTGAATTCAATTCTTCTTCAACATCTTCCGGTGTATCAATGGCTATTTCCGGTATTGGAGTTTTGGGAAATTCTGGAGATAAAGCTGAGAATGGTTCCTCTTTCATTACGAGATTTGAAAGGCGAAGCCAAGTTTTGGCAAGATCAATACATTTATAACATTTGGCAAATATATCAGGTACCAGTCTGAGAAGAGATTCAAATTGTGAATAATTGCTAAATTGCATAAGTTCGTGGTAACTATCCGGGTCAAAGTCATTCAATTCAAGTACTTCTTCTGACAACAATCCATCCCATTTATTTAAGATAGATTTGAGTTCCGTAACTGTCTGATTATATTTGATTTCATCGTTTACTTCATTGGTTTCCATGGTATTTTTCTTCCGTGCATTTGTTTTTCTGGACGATTTCCGGTCTTCATTTTCAGCTTGAGATCCATTCCCGCTATCGTCATCTTCTACTCTTCTAGTGCGGACGTATTTCATGGATACACCTGGTGTGTCTCGACCTTTTGCTTCACCGATAAAAGAATCATAATGATATTTTATCAAAGAAGAGTGTATTTCGTCGTCAAAATACTTTTTCAAATCCTTTAAGTAAAGTAAGTCATTCAGAAACATTTCATAATTCTTGAATACCGTTTCCTCTTCCGGTGTCCTGTTCTTCATTTTCTTTCTCATCGACTCCATAATTTCCTGAAGTTGGTTGATAGACCTGAGCTTGAATAAAACTTTCACCGCAGGTTTAGGTGCTGATTTCTTGTTGGTCTCCACCCAGAGCGTGATCTGACGCAACAAGTTATACAGACCCTCTGTGGAGAATCTTGACATCGTATGCTGCAGCAGGCGCTCGAATGCCCCAAGCTGCTTGTGGATTGAATCCTCACTCTGCTGTCGAGTTGTGACATGAGACAGGCGATTAGTTGTCTGAAAAATAATAAGAAACCATTTGTTTTTTCCCCAGAAATAATCATACAATGAGGCTTATGAAGCTGGGCAATATAAGTTATAACCTCCATGGTTAAGCGCCGTCTGCTTTCTAAGAAGTTTTTATCGAAGAAATATCAAGTTTTCAAGTATGAAATTATGAACTTTTCATTACGCAAATCATGGATTTGTTTTGATTTTGGAGCTATGCAACGTGAAGGCACTTAATTTGTGTTCATTAGTTCTTCACTAAGTGTAAAAATTACCGATATGAAATATGTATCGAGTCGGTAATGTATAGTGAAATCACACGCGGTCCAAATGATGTGGATAGTATTCTTTGAGTACTTGTATTATCAAAGAACTCAGAATTTGACTGGTATAACAAAAAGTCATAATCAGCTTCAAAATACCTTAGATGGAAAGAATCCAACGGCGCCTAGCGGAAATGAACATTGCACGTATTTCACTGGAGTTAGATGTGGAATGTTCAGTGTGTTGGATTATAATTATAGAAATTCTCAGAGGCAGTTCTGGAAAATGCCATTGACATCAGATTTTACTCGATAAATTAAGTCATTTTCGATTGCTATAGAGCTTAACAAGTTTATTGCATTAAATAATACCAGTCCGATCACACATATCATTGCGATAGATGCATATCTTTTCTTTGTACCAAACAGTCGTGTGCTAGAAATGATGAAAGGAAAATTCTAATTGAGACAACAAGCAAGTGAGGAAATTTGTGACTCAGATCATTGTTAAAAGTCAGATGCAATCATGTAAATTCATTTCTCTCTCAACAATCAATGTATACGGTGCTTATAAAATACTTGTCGTAAATTATCATCATTTCCTAAAATCATTTTTTTTCTTCTCGACATTTATACTTTGTTAATTAACTTTGTCGTTCCTTCTTCAAGTAAGGTTGTATTTTTAATTCAATCACTTGCTCTATCAAATGGTGTTATACGTGGTAATGAATGCATCAACTTGTCAGTTACGTAAAACAAACGTACCTGAATATATGGAATATAATCCGAATTAAACTGCATTTTCGCTAAATGGTATTAATAATTCCTCTACAAAAACTGCGTGGAGCATTTTTGATCTGGGAATCTTGCCATACACCAGATATATTATCTAGCCTTTAGGACCGGAAGTAATTAATCTAAGCATTTTAATTCACTCTTGTCAAAATAATAGTTTGCATGTGTATTACATATAAGTTGGATTGTCAAATGGGTTTGTCAATAAACTGTACATCGATATCGAACTGTTTCTGTACGTACGCGATCTTAATTTAACAATCTGAAGAACATTAAACAGTATATTGAAGAGTACTTAAATGAGTGTCATTTTCTCAAAACATTAATAATAAGCTTGCTATAAATTGTGCTGTAAATGCGTTACTAAAATTTCGTGAACTGATTAATTTAAACGAATCACAAACTTCAACCAATAGCAACTTACGCACTAAACATATATTATTGAAGCAATAGAAGTCCGATTACTGAATGTTATTTTGTTTTTCCTAGGGGTGGTATTTGATTTAATTCCCATGTAGGCAAACAAATACATCTTAAATTAGGCGCCATTTTTACTTATCTTGGTGTCTATCGATTGAAATGAGTGAAATTAATAACACGTTTCTGTTATCTATCGCCCCTCTTAAGAACGACAACGTGGGCTTACTTAATCCGCAACATGAATGTTAAGTCGGTTAAGAACGGCACAAATTAATTCAAAGTTTATTGACATAATGTCTGTATTCAATATTTGAAAACAACAAGATATTTCTTTTCAAAGCATTAAATATTATGTATATAAGCCATTATGTATTTTCCATTCATTTGGCCAGTGAAAGTGGTGAGACGAGACATATTCGGTGTTACTTTAGTAAATGAACTCACGCTTTCAAAAGAATTATTAATCTCGAATTAAGACCAATTACGCAATTATAGATGTATGTATTAGAATTTTTAAAGTGGACCAAACAACCAAATATGTCTATTTACGTTTAACATTTTACTACATATACAAATTGGATTTTACTATCAAATATAGTTTGAAGTTTTTTAAAGAATATTTTACGCTGTGTATGTGAAATACAAAGAACCAAGAATAATGTGGAATGACATCAAGATAAAGGACACACGAATGAACTGACATAAACAAAATAGCCCTAACAATGTAATATGTACAATGCAATTCCTTTTTATTGAATAAAGATGAGCACTTCCGAATTATAAAAACATGTTGTAATTCAAGAACATGAATTATTTTATACCGCAGACTTTCAATGACCAACATGTCAATATTATGCAGATAAATCATTAAAGTGAAGGACCTGAATTGAAGTCCATTTATAGCATTATCGCTCGAACGATAAGGAGTAGGCATTGGCAGTAATTATTACTGATTAAAAACGTCAATACATGCTCTTAGTCCAGTTTTATGTTAATCTAAATGATTTGAATTAATTACTTGTTCTGATAACCAATTTGAATGCGATCTAGTATCGACAGGGTTCTTGGTGCAATAAATAATTGCTTTGATCAAAATATCAAAAGATGTTTGATATTCATCACACTATTTTAGTTATACTCAATGAATACATACATATACGTGTATAAATATATTTTTGAGAGTAATTAATATATCTTAAGTTTCGTCGGCAACAATGATAACAATGATCGATGCTGATAATACTGCCAATGACGATAATGTTGATAAAATGATCATGATGAGAACGATGATGGTAATAATGACGATGGTGGTAATAATGACGATGATGGTAATAATGACGATGATGGTAATAATGACGATGATGGTAATAATGACGGTGATGGTAATAATGACGACGGTGGTAATAATGACGATGATGGTAAAAATGACGATGATGGTAATAATGACGATGATGGTAATAATGACGATGATGGTAATAATGACGGTGATGGTAATAATGACGACGGTGGTAATAATGACGATGATGGTAATAATGACGGTGATGGTAATAATGACGATGAAGGTAATAATGACGGTGATGGTAATAATGACGATGAAGGTAATAATGACGGTGATGGTAATAATGACGGTGATGGTAATAATGACGATCATGGTAATAATGACGATGAAGGTAATAATGACGGTGATGGTAATAATGACGATCATGGTAATAATGACGATGAAGGTAATAATGACGGTGATGGTAATAATGACGGTGATGGTAATAATGACGATGATGGTAATAATGACGGTGATGCTGACGGAGCCAGGTTTACAAGTCTATTTCGAACAACTCGTGTCATTGTCAACATGAATGTCTGAAATACATGTTTGTCAAAAATTATATTGATTTTTTTATCTATTAATTGATTAAAAGGAACACTATGTACAGTGATATGATAATCTCAGAGTTTATTTAATCACTAATTAATTAAATGATGACACCTTTATCTAATAGAATCCAGTCATAACCAGTCTTCATGACAATCATTCAATATTTGTATTTATCTTCTCATTTAATCGTGTTGTAAATATAACCTCAATCTGCCAAAGAGAATATTTATTGAAGATATCCCCCCGATGTATCGATTAAACTATTTATCAAGTACCTGGAAAGGGAATTTATTGAGCTGATGATTCAAACACACATTCTTTAATTACTAATCAATGATAAACACTTTGAAATTATTATCTAACAAATTGATGTGAGAACATTTTATATTTATCAATCAATCGATCCACGGTAATGTTAGAGCGACTCAACAATTTTGTTCCCGAATTTAGTGTTTTAAAAAGCGAAACATTAATTGCTTACAAAATTTATTTCGAAATGGTTATTCAACAAATTGATAGGACTACATTTTAGTTCTATCAAACAATACATGTATAGCCACAGTATCATGTTAAATTGATTTATCAATTTGTTCGTGAATTTATTACTAATAAAATATTTTATTAGATGAAACACAATACACGTACGTTCTCTAACAATCTAGCGTATCATAATTATATTCGAGCCTATGGTTAGAAGTTTAAGTTTGCGCGGTAGAGAAAATAAAACTTAAAACATGTGCTTTTGTTGAGTTACAAAATAGCCACCGGTTACATTCACGTTGAGCTTATAGTTCATTAATAAAAAAATCAAAGTTTTATAATTTTCGCTAAGAATCATTTTAAAATCATTTCACTCCTGGCTTTTAGATTCACGGTATATAATACCGACTCAATTTACATAGAATGCACATGGTAGTGGGACACGATATTTAACCTGACTAAAACTTAATTTCTTGCAAAAAAGTGAACGATAAATGGATTGTCTTAGTCGCCAATGAACAAAAAAAGCAAGATACTTCGAGCAAAAATGTTCTGTAAATGATAAAAAAGAACCCAGTCAATTTCCTATGCTCCCTTTCAACCATAATTCATGACTGGAATATTTAAAACAGGAATGAGAGACCCCCTGTATGCGATAATGTTTCATTTACTGAATTATGTGCCAAACCATTACTCCATCTAAATAAATGACCGCATTTTATTGATACACAACTAAATTCAATCGCCGCTTATGCTTATCAAGCTTGCTTTGTAGTGGGTTTGTTAAACAGTTTGACATAAAAGACCCTCACCTCTAATAAACTCTCAATATCCCCCACTACGACTCCAGAAAACATGTTGAACTCTCGCCAGCGTTAATTTCCAAAAAAATCCAAAACAAACTTCTGCAACCATACACAAATATGATAATTATACAGCTATCCGACTTTTGATTCCAAATGCCTTAAACCGTGTTTATGAAATGTCTTAATGAAATTATATGCATATTTGTGTGAATTCTTCAAGTAGGTAAACATGAGTAACAAACACTATCAGGGAGATAAGTTAATTCTATGTAAGTAGACATGTGCTGTATTTTCTCTCTCACATCGACCACAGGTTCACATCCTATGTCCTTATCGGGAGTGCATTACCTACTAATTCTATTGAAACGACTGGTAAAGTTTATGTAAATTATTTAGAGATTTGGTCCATTGATATAAGATATTTGTTCAGCGGTGGGTCATGTATTCAAATGGTACTGGTCTATTCATGCTTGTTTACGTATGTTAACAAAATATATTAAAACATTTTGAATTCGTTATAGTGCATGAGAAAAGTTATTCACCAAATGTACACAGACTGAAGTCTTTGATCTTGTATAATATCGGTTGAACTTTTTATGTCAATAAATGTGAAGTATCAACAATTAATAACCATAATGGTTCCAGTTTGGCACGTGACATTTACATGTAGCTGTGGCTAAAAATGAATGACATGATAGTAAAGAAATGAAAGAATTATTGTGTAGAGAGAAATAATTCTTGAGAAATTCAGGTCTTAATAGACAGGCATATTTGTACATCTATTTAAACGAATGACCGTCCATTGCAGTCATCTGAAAACGACGATGTCGTTGGTGTTGTTAGTTGCATTGCTGATAAAGCACATGCAGGCTCACAAAAAGATTGACGATGAGAAACATGGGGCCCCAAGGAGAAAATGACGAAGAGGCTTTTGGAGATGTAAGAGGTGGAGTTGATTACTTCGTTGTCTACGGCAATGAGGTATTGCTGCTAATACTAAATACATTTTATATACGAAAATTGTTAAACATTATACGTATACATTTTTGTATTGATAATAAAGTAATATCTATATGGAATATCTAACTAATTGATTAAGCAGATATTTAACAAGGGGCTAAACAGAGAGATAATGTTATAGTATTATATAGATTAGATATAATCTTAACCCTCTATCGATGATTTCATGATCGATACTAGAGAAGATAATTCCGATATGTTTGTTAAACATCAAAACAATGGACCATGGTATAGACGTATTTGACGTATAATGTGAAACAAATTATGAAATATCCGACTGAAATAATTATGTTCAATGGAATTTGTGTTTTTGGTAAACATTGTACTTAGTGTAAAGTGTACATAAAAAGTACATTGTATTTGATTGTTTGACATAATCATTCATTGACATAATATATTAATCCATACTGTTAGTGTCATGGCCAGTATTTCTACGATTAAAATATTAAATTATGACTGATATCATCCAGGGTCACTCAAATAGAAGGGTCTGAACTCCGTAAATTAAAGCGTTGTGTAGCGATCACGTGGTCGCGCGCAAGATGGCCGTCATTGTGAAACGGTGAAGATCGCATTGAAATAGATACCCAAATATTCACAAATTACTAACCATTTTATTGGTGTAGAGCTCCACGAAAAGTTAGATCGTAAGTATCTCCTTCTAATTTGACCAATTTCTTAGGACAAAATCCATTTATTTATGTTGAAATCCAACGGTACATAAATGGACGAAAACTCGTTTTAAGCCCAGATCTAGATTGTTGTCGCAAAGCGTGTATTTTTCGTAAGTAAATATAACCCATTTATGTTATAGAGTGATGATGTTGGGATTAATTTCATGTCTTTTAAAGGTTGTTGAAGTAAATCATGCAGTTACTTTTTCATATTGATTCCGATGCTAAGAAATAATGATACATGAATTTGACCTTTTTTGACGAAGTCGCCATTTTGAGTTTGACCAATTTTACTTTTTTTAGTAAGTGATTCCGTCTTTAATAATCATCTATCGCTGAAATGCTTGCAACACATTTTAGAAAGATCAATACTCCGATAATTCATGATTTTATTTTAAATTTTCGATTTCTTGTTTTTGACTAAATGGAAATAGAAAATTTGTGTGTTCTCTATACACACGTGAAAAAAGCTCTCCGATATGTATCGACAGCACAACTTGATGTTTATACAGAGATAAGCGCCTGAAGAGCACGAGTCCAGACCATTCAATTGAAAGACCCTGTATCATCTTACACATGAAATCGAATATTCGTCCGTGAATGCACTTGGATAAAGATCGACCGACCGATCGACTTCGATCGTAGAGCACAAAAATTGATGAATGAACAATTGTACTGTTTCTTATAAAACTTCCCCAAATGATCTAATATTTAGACCGCTCCGTATCGATAAGGGAGTACATGTTACTTGTAATTCGTTTAATGATGTCAAATAAACTTAAATCATCAGAGAGATAACTCAGGGATAAGTTTGGAACAAGCCTTAGCTGGTTCCTCTTGATGCTATGTGATACCATGACAATGCTGTTTAACTCAATGGGGCCACCCTAAGCCGCAATCAAGCGGATACCAGCTTGCCAAGCTTTACAGAAGTTAAGTCCCTAAGGGCTCCAGAGCAAGATCAGAGCGAGGGACGATAACTGACCCATTAATTAGATATATGTGGAAAGTTATTTCGGTTTCTGCTTAATTAATGCTTAATGCTGCGAACGTGCGTGTTACGTAAGCGCAGTATTTGGATATTAAGGCAGATACCAAATATACATGATTTGTATTAATTCAGTAATACTATACAATGTACTTACATACAGTCGATCGTAGTGCTGTTTCTTAATGAGGTATTGGATCATACTCGGAGATGCCATCGAAAAATTCACGTAAAATTGCACATCTACACGTATGCTTAAAAGCATCTAAGTTCCTGATTGTCGATATTTTGACATTATGAAAACATATTCCAAAGTATATTTCGTCACGTTAAACGATGTTAAACTATTATGCCACTAGCCGAGTTCACGCAAGTCCCATGCTGATTCGAGGACGATGATAATATTTGGGAGAAATGGAGAGATTCTAGTTTATTACATCATGATCCATGTAGTTAACGCTTTAAATTAACTCCAAAGGTGAATCATTGAACTTGAAACAATATACAGGAGAGAATGGTAAGTTTACAAAAAGCGTTCGTTTGTGACCGTAATGCAAGTGTTTACTCCAAAGCAGTTTATTGAAAAAGTATCGAAAAAATCTAGATTCAATTAGCATTTCTACAATACGAAGACCAGCTTCAATCAAGATTGTTAATCTTGTAGTGAAGTAAAATCGATTTTATCTTTAAATCAATGCGAAGCTTATGCTGACTGTCTTTCTAATCCAGCAATAATTGCTAATGTTTGATTGAATCAAATATTCTATAATGAGAAACATTTTCTCTCGTAGCAACAGCGAACAGAATGAAAATTTAAGATTATCATTGTGTTAGCTGTATAAATGCCATCTTAGACGGCCTGTGTAACAGCTTGGTCTTTTAAGTAATCGCATGACTGTTTTTTTAGTTTGTCTAGGTACTTTAGTAAAATGAAAATATGTCTGTTTGAAAAATTGTGAAAGGTACAGTCCATGTAAAACTTATCTAATATCTTAATCAATAATCAAAACTTGCTTCATTGTATCCACAAGAAGGCCAATTGCAAAACAATCAGACAAACTCGTGCTCTACAGAAGACGGTTATATAAACTGATACAATTATCAAAATAAACCACGACAAACAGTTTACATCACTATTTTATCCCATGATGAAGATTAATCGGTCTAGTATTCTCAGCATATAGGTTTACAATGTATATAATTATAAAGAGAATGACAAATGTCAATTATCGCTTCTAAATCTTACCTTCTCAGGAAGAGGATGCTCTTGTCGTAAAATTACAGGGGAAAAATGGACAAAATTCCGGATAGCTGACTGATCGACCAATTCCTGAAAGCTAATTATTAGTCTTCGCAAAGTAAAACAATCGAAAACATAGTCAATATTATCTGTAGTCTAGCACTAACAGATAATACTGACATGTATGTGTAAATACGAACGCAGCGACCTGTAAAAATTCCGACAAAATCCCGAATATCAGTCAGGCTAGTCGAGTCAGAACAAAATCGAAATCTGAGACAAGATCGTCTGTACATGGTCTTGATGTGCAGATGATATCGACGGGGTGCAAGTTTGTCAAATGTCACAGTTTATATTTGAAAGAAGGGTGCTACAAAGTAGATCAAAATTTACACTCCCAGACACAATCGAGTGGAGTAAAAACGTCCTTACACAAGGCACTGCTAAGGCGGAAGGGGTACAGCTCATTGACACAAATTTACCTTTGTAAGTTGTTAGATTTCCCCCCATTCCATTATTATAAAGCCTATTCTCGCCAACTATAATAATATACCACATTTTTGTATAATTATGTTATTTTCAATTGAATATTTATATGTTAAGATGATCACGAACCATGCTAATTTTCCCGGTAAATGTAATGTATTTGTATAAATTTGACTCTGTACTATGTACACGTCTAAATTATGTCCTGTTCCTGTGATATGTGTACTGTACATGATATGCATTTTATATATTCTATAAAAATATGCATAAGGGATATTTATATGCACAAACCATATTTGCTTTGCCTTATCGGATATTTCCACTCCGCAATGATTACATTGTTTTGTATAAATGGAAATATTTTATCATTGTATCTCTTTTATACAATAATGACACTAAATAAGATTATAAATGTACTTGTATTTGTATTTACAGTTCGTAAGAAATGGATAAGTATGAGAGTTTTAATTCTTACCTCCATATCAAAAACTTTTGAATACAATGATGCTCATTCAACTTCATTGTGTAGACAAGTTCAGTACGAACTTCCGACAAAATTACGGATAGCTGACTGAGTCTCATCAACCCGCCTCGGTTAAGATCGCTGACTTCAAATCACTGTGACCTTTCACTGATAGAGGGTTGTGGGTTCGAGCCGCGCTACCGACTGAGTCTCATCAAAGTAAAACAATCTTAAACTGGCATAGTCAATATTATCTGTAGTCTAGCACAAACAGATATTATTAACAAGTTGCAAAATAAGCACATCGAATGAAAAAAATCCGACAAAATTCCGCGCGGCCTGAACAAAAATAAAACAATCAAAAATCAGGTTGTCGATATTGTCTGTAACAGACAATACCAACTGAATTTAAAAACCGGTAATTGAATAATTTTGTAAATGTGTACATTAAAAACATAATGAACATGCAACAGAAAAATGAATATATATTATAGAATGGATACGTGTCAATGTAATTATAGTTCATTAATAAAAACATTTGGTCTACGGACCTTGTGTTCATAAGTTCACACCCTTTGCATGGCACATAAAAATTATCATCTCTGTAACAACTTGGTTGAAGATTTTGTGTCTTTTTATTTATTTGGGTTTATCGCCGTTTTTCAAAAATGTTTCAGTTATATACGAAGACAGATTCACCTAACCATTGGCACAAACTTGCCCTTCCACAAGGAACCTGCAACTTCTCCACATGTAGAGGAAAATCGACATAGTAGTCAAAATATCATGAAAGGGGTTGGCCTGCTGCGACCGGAAACATCTTTGTGGCAGTGAAGTATTATTGTAGTGACGATGGTTTGATCATATAAGTGAACATTTAAATGCTTGGAGTCTTTGTTTGAGAGACAAACAATAGGCGGAAAAAACTTGTGACAGGATACTAAATGGACGTATGAGGAAATAGAAAAAATAACAAATTAAAGTTATAGAATAACTTCTTTTAGTACATATCACATTAACATGGTGTGAAGCTAAATCTTTGTTCGAAATGATATAGTATTCTATCATGTGACAATCGTGTAATAAAAATACACAGCCAAAAGTGAGTTAAATAAATCCCATCAAGAAAATAGGAGATAGATCGTTAGCCAAATTCGAAAATGGTCCGATTACTTTATGGTCAAAGGGAGGTAGATATAGTGCGTTGATATCAATTATTCAATATAAGATTTGTTTTCCTTCGCAGAGTAGGCCTACGCACCAGGAACCAATAAACAACAGTTTCCAAAGTTTTTATATCCGATCATTTCGTGTCATATTCGGGAAATTTCATAATTTTAAGGAGAAAAGGTCATTATTTGATACTGGATGCATCGTGTAATTTAATGATTTGACGAGCAAATTAAATATTTCACTGTTGTCATGGATTTTGACTTTCAAAACCGATAGAATAAGAATCATTTTTACAGAAAACTTTTATCGAGGAGAAAACAGATAAAGAAATTTATGAATGCATGCTCAGAAGTTCAAAATACCTTCTTTCTTCTATTCACCATCGCCCCGTCTGCTGTCGTCTCTTACAGCACGGACTAACCGGACCGAGGCTGAAATTGACAAGCGGACACGTGAATTTCATGACAGCCGCACGTCACAGGTTTTCCTACCGGGATGGATTTCTTGTAATCAAGGGAGGTAATTATGCGTGATTAATTTTCTCTTTTAAATAAGATTTATGTCCCTTAGATCATTTATTTTCATTTAGCGGCATATGAAGGTGATTCGGGTTATTAATTTTCTCCTTGGGTTTAACGAGGCACAAATTAGCTAGGATCATTTTGATGACCTTTTCAGCTTTGTCCGTTACGGAAAACCCAGCCAGGCTTCCGTAAAGCTAGCTGATCAGCTAGAACTTAGTCCCAGCAATGACTTATATATATGTATGTATATATATATATACGTAAGTCCTTGGTCCCAGTTGGGATTCAAATTCACAACGATGAAGAGCTTGTGATACTTGTCAAAACTCCACCACTTGATTACAGAGGCCCTAGCTTTGGGTTGGGCAGTTTCCTCAACTTCTTTTAATTTTAAAGTGTCTCTGATCACTAGCAGGATATTGAAATTGTGACACAGAATTAAGTTAGGATATTGCCTCGGACTATAAGCTATATATAAACACGCGTATGTTATATACATATATGAGTGATTTGTAGCAGCAAGCATAATTATGGATACAATTTCAATCTGCTGTGTTCAGATTTATTGCAAGCACATTCACGGCCAAACAGACCTAAAATGCGCATCGTTGTGAATATCACGAGTTACAAATAAATACAGACACCGGTTAGAAACCGAAACCTGATAAAAATGGAATTGGACAACCTTTTTATCTATTTGTACGGTTTATTTGCTGTCTTAAAGTTGACAGCTGCGGAAGACTGCACGTTCATTGATCAATGTAGCTGTAAAACATCACGTGGTAATGTTGACCTTCATAAATTAGTGCAAAAGGAGAATCCGAGGTTAGTAAATAAATAAGTAAGTCATATGACAATGAGTCGATGAAGATTAACTAAAGCCAGCTATAAGTTATTGATATAATGAACGGTTCTAATCATTTACGGGACAGGACATTTTTCCCTGTCTGAAAATATTGTATTTCACTATTATATTTTTGCCATGTAGATCTAGATCTACTACATTTCATTCATAGTTTAATTTCCTCAAACTAGAACAAAAAGTAATGTCACCTCTCAGGTGCGACTTTTCCCTGATGACACAGCAGTTTATATTACCACCAACTCCGTTCTAGACTGTGAAACACTCCAATGTGATCTCGAAAATTTAGAAAAAATGGGAAGAACTGTGGGATATGGAGTTCAACCCCAGCAAATGTCAGGTTTTACACATCTCAAGAAACCGAAAACTCATAAATATTGAACTTCACGGTGAAACACTAGAGCCAGTGGCAAATGCAAAATATCTAGGGATGAACATCTCTAATTTATCTTACTTGGAATAACCATATCAATAAAGTCTGCTCAACAGGTAACAAAACACTGGGATTCATTCATAGAAATATTATTACCAAAAATGAACATGTCAAATCTTTGGCCTATAAAACCCTTGTCTGTCCACAGCTAGAGTATGCTTCAACTGTTCGGTCACCTCACACTAAAAAGAACATTAATAACTTTGAGATGGTGCAGTGCCGTGCTATACAGTGGGTAAAAAAATGACTTAGTATTCTAGTTACTCAAGTGTCTCTAAAATGCAACAAAGTCTGGGTTGGAGATCTTTTGAACACCGTAGGAATGATACAAGGCTATTCATGTTTTATTAAATTTATCTTAACTTGGTCGCTATACAACTCCCACAATATCTACAACCTCCAGTTAGAGTTAGTAGACTTATGCACCCTTACTGTCTCTGCCAGGTTCATGTAGGTGTCACAGGGCTTTCCCTCATAAAATTTGTCTCCAATATTTGCCAGCAATGATGACAGAAGAAATTACAACTAATGCCCAATTTAAATTTAGATAATGTCTTGTATTGAATTCAAAACAAATTAAATATGTAGTAACAATTATATAAACAAAGTCAACAAATAATCTTGAGATCAAGATCATAAGTCACTGTCACAAGTCATGCGATTCCTTTTACATACTATGCTATCCCTAAGTTTAAGTGCTATCCATTAATTTGCATTTGGTTTAAATAGAAATAAGATACAAACAAAGTTTAAACACAGTTCTGGTAAAGGATTTAAACAAATAAAAGACTTAAATGAAATTAATCAAAAGTTATCCATGATAAGTTGGTTTAGCAAATTATAATAATACAATAGTTTGTAACACTTGAATTAGGAATCAGTAATAAATGAACACATAAATAAACAGTAGTGACAAACAAATATTCTTTGCATGACAGAGCATGATCATTTCAGGCATTAATTGTAATATTTTCAAATTGTAATCTTTTCTAGTCAAAACAGGTAAACCACATTAAGTATTTTATAGAAAACCATCCTTGTGAAAACTGCACAGACTACATCAAGTTCTCTTTTTATCCGTTATACTACTTGTGTGGAACGGTCTACCTCCAAATATTGCTGTCATGCCTAGCCTTGATTGTTTCAAGCAGGCAGTTTCAAAACTGAACTATTAGATCAGCAAAGGATCTTTTTTACACTTTTAACGTCTGGGATGAGTACTCGAGTACCCGGGTATCGGGTGGAGTAAAGCCACTATCTGGGTACAAAATTACTACCTGGGTACCCTTGAAATAGAACACTCCATATTAAACTTGTTTTGGTTTTTTAGCAAACAAAACATACATTGATTAGACCTAATCATAATTTTTTGTTTACCTTACCGAGTGTGACAATCATAGAATAATTTGTTAGTGTTACATTTCATAAAATAAAAGTAAATTATTATGTAGTATACAATGGAGGAGCTATAGTGTAGGGGTTAGAGTGTTGGACTCCTAACCCGAAGTTTGCGGGTTTGAAACGAATCAATAACTTTTTGGTTTGTAGCTGAACTTGCTACTGCATGACTTAACTTAGTTGTGTTGATTAGTTGTTAAGCAATATTAAACCTTTTTTGATAGCAATTGATAAATTCTTTGCTGTTCTTAAAGTTCCCATTGAAGGTGATGGACTAATGAATTTGCATGAAGGACCTTTCTAAGTCTTTCTAAGTATTGTCTGTATTTAAAACCTTTTACCTGCTTATTTCATTTAGAAGTTGATTGTGCTTTTCATTCTTTCAATTTATGTATATTAAATAGTTGGATTAATTTTCAGGTTTCATATTGAGAGTGGTGAATACACATACCAGTTTGAACCATGTGAAGATCTTGCAACAAAATGTGGTGATGATGATAAAGGTGTTGCTGTAAGTGCATATAGTAAATTATTTGGGTTATAAGCCTGTTTTAAGCTATGGACAGGATGCTAACTGCTGTTAGATAGATAGATAGATTTATTTCGGCATATGAAGCATGGTATGTAATATATATAGATAAAACATGTAACAAATGAATTAATATAACAACAATATTAAGATAGAAAGAAAGACACAAATTAGACCATGGCATGTTTCCAATACCAAAGATAACACAAAAAAGCACCAGCACTTGTTTCCAATGAGGTCCTTGTAATAGTGGCATCACATAGAGAGGCAAACTTGAAAGATGTTGAGTAATAAAACATTGATAATAATGAACTTGCATATCCAAGATTCCATACCAGCATAATCCTTGTTCTTCATATGAGACTACCCACTTCTCCACAAGAAATCTCGATCAGTAATGGAGGATAAATGGATTTATTTTCAGACACAATGCATCATTTAAACTTATAAACTTGAGTTTGGCAGACCTAAAACCCTCTTTATTAGACTAAGTGAATGGGCTTGCATTATTTGTAAAAAAAATTCATACCTTGTTCAACTACAATACTACTGTATATGTATTTATTAAGTTTATTCTTCACTTATTATAGGTTTGTCAAAAACGGGATGGTAACAGTTATGTGGCTGGCAAACAGAATACTGCCAAGTTCTCTGGATTGCCCTATGACAAAAATGACTTGAATCTGACTTATACTGCAGAGACAGGTGGTGTACTAAGGTATGACTTCACTAGTCATATTTTTGTCAAGCCCGCTTATGGTGGGATTGTCACAATGTTATTGCAGTTGCATGTGTATGTTCGCATGTGTGTTTGTTTGTGCTGAGTATTTTGTACTGACTATATTAGTAATTGTTCATATTTTGAATTTTGTGGGATATATCACAAGCACCGCGAATTGGAGTGCAGTGATATGTCGCGTTAAATTCAAAATATGAATGATAACTGATATACAGTTTGCCCTAATTTCTGTCTCATACGCATGTTTTGTCTCAAATAAAAACTGTCAATCATCATTATCGATGTAATTTGACACCACCCACAAAATACCTCAGATACTATTCAGAGAAATTTTTAAAAAAACATGCAATTGAGATAATAGGCAGTCGCTTATAATATTTATTACGGAGGTGTCTAGTACTGGTTTTAAAACATATAATCTATCTCTGAGCTCAAATCTCAGTTACATTTTCTAAAAGTATAATGGTTGAATATAAGGGATATTATTCATTCTCATAATACATATTCAGGTCCATTATGATGTAATATTCATCCATGCATTAATAATATGAGTAATATCTGATCATAAGCCATGAGTTTTGATTAACAATTTTATAACCATGGGACTTGGTAATATGACTAATATCATAGAACGATGGTAAGATGAACTGTCCGCTTGTATTTGACTGAAATACTGTTGTAAATTGGCGTCAAACACAAAAAAAATAATAAAAAGCATGGAAAATTTGTAGGCTATACAACTTGGTACAGTATGACACAATCTCTTATAAAGTCTATGATGATTAAACTCTGTCTATTTTATTGAGCACTGTGCCATTGCGGTAAAGGATGACATAATTTGCACCGCCCTAATTAGCGTTTGGTCATATAGCGCACAAAGTTGACTTATTTTCTCAATATAAGGTTCTTGGCACATTTTATGTTTTTCAAATTTTGAATGAAATGCAGACATTTCATTGGACAAGAATTTGGGACAAACTTTAACTAACTTTGTCATTTATAGCGAGAAACTTGTTTGTCATTTGTGATATTTGATAATATATTGTTTGCCGTGACAAGCAGGGTTTTGAGCCAAAGAACTGTATCCATTGCTGAAAGATCAGAGTCCATTGGCAGAAGCTAGTGTACCAGTTGTATCCTAAAAGTCATTGCACAAATTATGGTGAAGCATCCTGGTGGTGATAATAACCTTGAAAGGTCATACACTGGTCATGAGTCTGGGTTTTTTACCTTTTTTCCACATACATGCAGTATTTATTTCTTAGCCTTAAACAACCCTTTCCTTTATTGATTTCCTCAATCTAAAATTGAAGATGCAGCATCTAGATAATTAGCTATAGTTGTTGATTATTTTTAACACTTTTGTTGCAGGACTTCTGTGTTTCATATTGTTTGTAAAGAAGGTGTTGAAGGAAATCTTGTTTCTGTTACTGAGAACCCTTCAGGTACTTATGTAAGTATAAATTGTATTAGGCATAAAAATATATGTTTGTTTCTGGTAACATGCTCATTAAAAATAGTGTAGGTAGGTCGGGACTTTTTTATTTGCTCGTGAAAGCATGTGGAGCAGTAAGAATGTGGGAAAATGTATGTACTGTTCCTTCTGGCCTCGAAAAAAATCCAGGGTCATGTGGGAAAATGAAGGGTCATGTGGGAAAATAAAGGGGTCTTGTGAGAAATTGAAGGGGTCATTGGGTAACCAGAAACAATTATATTTGGCCTTATGATGATAAAACTTTCATTTAATCTGCAGCAGCGAATTTATCTGTTCTTATAATCTCAACATTAAGACCATGCACTACAGCCAAGATATAAGATCATAAATCTTGAGTTTGGTCTCTTTGCTCAATTATTAATTATGAATTTTAAGAATTCTCATCTAAATCTTGAAGTTATTGAGTATTTTTACAAACAGCAATACTTACAATATGACAAGCTTACATGTTGTTCCAAATAAGTTCAAAAAAAACATTAGTGTCTTGAGACTGTACTTACCGTAAGTTAAATAATTCTCAGGCCCATGTGACTGAGATTAATTTTCAGTCTGTGGAGATCAGCTTCAATGAAAACTTGATTCAAAAATGTGAAATTGGCTTGTGGTTAATTGTTCATTATACCCCCGCAAACGAAGTTTGAGAGGGGGCATTTTTCAGTCACTCTGTCGGTCGGTCGTTGGTCGGTCGTTTGGTTGTTTGGTCAGGTCGGTCGTCCGCATAAAAGTTTGTGGAGCGAACTACGTCCACCTTTTTAGCGATTGCAATGAAACTTGAAATATGTTATCAAGTGTAGATGTGCAAGACACAATTTTCATGCCCCGCGATTCACCCATTCCAGAGTTATGTCCCCTTGAACTTAGCCGTATAGTGTACTGTTGCATTCTAAGTGTCAAGGCGATGGCAGGGGTATTAGTCACCTCTGTGACAGCTCTAGTTTTGAATAGTCCTCTTAGAGTTTGGGATAGTCCTTTAAACAAACTAGTTCAAACATTGAGATAAGAAACAAAATAAATCTTTAGAAAACTATCTTTAGAAATACTGTCTGTTTTTAAAATACATGAATAAGTTAGATGGGGGTACATTTGAATCTGATAATGATTTATGTAATGAAGATTTTACTGAAATTGAGTATTTTGTGAACTACGTGTTGACTTTGAACTGTTGACTTGGCCATCCTTAAAGAATGTTTGTTTGGGACAACCCTGCCCAGAGAATTTTCAGTGGGATGGTAGGTAGGAATTTTTTTTTACAATTTGTTTTTACATTGAAATCAGTATGCTAAGAGACCAAAAAAAGTTGCTAGGGCCATTTTTTGTGAGTAGATAGTGTAACCCGAAAGAAAATATTTTTTATTGGTGGTTCTTGTACAATATTAAGTTTGCATGTTTGTTCTATTGTTGCAGTTGTTTAAGTTGGAGACCAGATATGCTTGTTTAAGTTCTGGTGGAAACAATGATGATACTAGCAATAGGCTCAGTGCTGGATCTGTACTTCTCATAATGTAAGTAAATTCATGTCAACACTTGATCAATACTCATTAAAGTATTACACCCCTACTGTCCTCAATTATTATCTCAAAATGGATGAAGAAAGTTTTTAATCTTTAACATTTTTGTAGTTTTTTTATGATACATAATGATTCACTGTTTTTGTTGTTCGGTACGAACAATAAAGTTATTATCGTATTTCAAAAATCGCTCAGTTTTCACTTTTCCTGCATACCGAACAGCTTCCATTAACCCTAGCTTCCGCCTAAGAATATAGTTCCGATATTTCAATTCAATGGCTAAATTCAAATTCAAATATTGCGTGCATTTAAGTCAAAATTATATGGCTATGCAATAATATTATCGTAAACGAGCAATACAAATCAGTCGTAAAAAATCTAAACAATCCTCTCCCTCGGGTTACTACAATAATTACTATCAGTACACACATTTCAAGGAAGGATGACGTCATAATTCCCGTGCTGTATATGCTAATTTAGTCTGGTTCCTTGCTTCTATTGTAAACGCATAAAAGTCATCATAGAATTCATGGACGATGCGATGATAACTGTGAGTCAGCCAGATATTTAAAAAAGTGATTCATCGGGAAGTTTCAATCGATTAATTTCATGCTTATAACGTTTAACCTTTTTCTTCGAGCATGTCTTTATGTATGATATATCACATTCTGCATAAGCTGAGTATTCAAAGAGGCAGGTAATGTAAACTATATATAATATTATGCTAATTGCTGAACTACTTTTGGTGATCAAATGGGAAATATAAATCAAAGTACTGAAAGCACATGGAATGGGAACAACTGTAACAACTGCATAGTGAGTGTAGAAAAGCGTTCGTAGTACTTATGTATGCATTAAATTCATGCGCGAACTATCGTTCGTTTTCCAAAACTCACCCTATATAGAAATCAATTTTTGACTGATTTGTAGTTCCGAACAACATCAGAACCTTCAGAGCTTTGATTATACACAATGGAAACACTTCGATTATTGTTCCTTTAAACTACATTAATGAAAAATGAAAATCTTAAAATATGTTTGACAATGCTGTTATCATTTACTGTATACGTCTTTAAATTGGTGGGGCTAAAATTTGGCACTTTTTGGAAAGTTAAATATTGGCGGTGGTCAAGAATTGCCGATTTCTTGAAAATCCTATATTTTAATTTGCTGTACATCTTTAAATGTTCTTTGTTTGTAACCATTTTCACACCTTCCATATACTTGTACATGCCCTTTTCTTATTGTGATATACATCGTTAATAGTATCCCATTGTTATAAAAATTGCAAACACCGTCAAAGATTAGCACCTTTTATTAACAAATGGTAATGGTTTGCTTGTTTGTCCATATGACTTTTTTGTTGATAACGACTATTTTTATATGCCATTTTATGTATATGTACAAAAGTATAACTTATTTGCATTTATTTGCATATTTAACCACTAATTAATTATTTTAAGCTTAAGTCAAGTTATTTTTTTTGGCTATTATTGGCGGTGTTATATATCTGCGGTGTGAATTATTGGCGGGGTTTTAAATTGGCTGAAACCTATCAACCGACAAAATAGCAAACATTAAACCACAGCCAAAATTTCAACGTATACAGTAAGTAATTGCAAGGATGCGGTATTTTCCTTGATAATGTTGATATATGTATGTCTTAACTCATCATATTTATATAATTATTTATATGTATGTAACAAGCAGAATTCTAATAACTTTATCATTGTTTCAGATTCTTTGTTTTCTTTGCTCTTTACTTTGTGGTTGGAATTATATTCCTGAAGTACCGTGGTGCATCAGGCACTGAAATGATACCCAACTATGAGTTTTGGTCATCTTTGCCAGGATATATCAAGGTATTATAACTACTTCATAGTCTTTCTATAGTTACATTTAATGCGATATCTTAAGCCATTATAACACAGGGATTTTTTTCGGGCGATTTTATAGCCGAAATTCGGTCATATTCCCAATTCACAGACAAAAATTCCCAATAAAAAAAAAAAAAATTTGTTTTAAAAATAATTTTTATAAGTTCATTAGCATCACTATTGGTAGTAAATACCTTATTCTGCTACTGTTCTATGGGAGAATAAGTAGAATAAGTTGAACATTGCAAAAATTGTATTTTCCCAATTCGATTAAAACACTGCGAAAATTCCCAATCCCAAGGGTATGGGTCATATTCCCAAAATACCGAGAAAAACCCTGTTAACACATATACATGTAGATGAATTACAAAATGCTGAAATGATTCAGGTCAAAATTCTTGGAAAACATGAGAAAGCTACTCTGATTGGCAATATTCCCTGTAATTACAATACAAATTTGTTTACTGTTTAAAAAGTAATGTAATTTTGTTTTGATCGTCTTTAGAATATCGTAAGCACAAAATTGAGATTTTGAGCTGGATACCCAGTCTCATGTTTTATAACCAGTATTACACCTTGTTGTCATAATAAAAGATATAAAGTGATTTTGTTGGTATATTTTCAGGATGGTTTTATGTTTACGTGTCGTGGCTGTAAAAAGGAATCTTCCTACTCTCAGATCTGATTTTACACACTGTCATATTATAGGATTTTATCTTCCATCTTTATACGTAATAGATCTTTCTATGGGAATGATCTTTCCATAATTATCTTGATCAACATTGTAGTTAAGTCTCATTTTGGATTGGAGAAAGATAAAATCTGCAACTTTATATTGAATATTTAGAGTTGAAATATGATTGGACCATTATTGTTTATAAGATTTTCTTGTTTGGTTTTAGACTCACATTAAGCTTTTGTTAAACCAAATCTTAATGACAGGTTTTTGCGTTGTTGTTCCATCTTCTTATTTGGCTTGTAAACATCTGAAAAGCACAGTCAAACCTGTGAACAAAGGCTACCCTTGTGAAAAACAAAATGTGACCTTTATTCAGAGGTGACTGCGGACACAGGTTTGACTGTATCTATATAGTTATTTCTATTTCATTTTTAATCTTTTTTGTGCTATGTAATGTTTGTATTGTTTCTAACAGATTACAGTTCTCTGATTGTTTTAATTTTTATGAATATTACTACATTTCGTATGATATTATTATTCTTGAAATGCAAAATGAATACTCGACTACATGTACTGATATATTTTCAATTGTAAGCACAACATTATTATGGTGTTGGGAATTTAGACATTGTTTTAACATTCTGAAATGTGGTCGGAATGATGTTAAAAGATAAATTGTTGCAAAAGAAAGCTACTATCATCATCATAACACTAATATTGATGAATCTAAATCAGTATAATAAAATATCACTTTATTGCTGATGTAGTAAAACTCAGCATTTCATTTTTTTTGGACAATAGTCGAAGATTGCTCGATGTAGAACATTTAAATCTTTGCATTCTTAGGTCTTTATGAATATTTATACTTGTAATTTTAGAAGCTTTAAAGGAACTTATGATTAGATTTCTATATTTCTAGTACAGCTTGCTGTCTGTAGTCTGTGGTGCGTTGTACACAGTGGTCTTCCACCACTATCAAATCTGGAAATGTTGCCTAATTATCCTGGCTGTGTGAAATCCTTGTATGTTTGAAATATTTATAATCATATCTTCCACTTGTGTGTTTATTTCATGGAAATGATCTGTGTCATATTGTATTATATTTAACCAATGTGCCTCAGTTTCGCTCTCACAATGTTCAAACCCAACTATACACCAAAATAATTCTTAAGCATTATTGACTTGAACAAAATAAGTTGGTCAGTTGGTTACATTGATTGTTTGCTTTTTAGCTCACCAGAGCACGAATGTGCTCAGGGTGAGCTTTTGTGATCGCCCTGCGTCCATCGTGCGTCGTTACGAATACGTGGCGTCCATGTTTACTTAAAACAACATCTCCTCCTACACCGCTATGCCAATTGCAACCAAACTTTGCTGGAATGATCCTTGGGTGGTCCCCTTTCAAAGTTGTTCAAAAAATTAAATTTCATTAAAAATTCTGGTTGCTATGGCAACAAATTGAAAAAACTTAAAAAATCTTCTTGTCTGAAACCACAGGGCCTAGAGCTGCGATATTTGGTATGTAGCATCATCTAATGGAACTCTACAAAGATTGTTCAAATTATTCCCCTAGGGTCAAAATTGGCTCCGCCCCGGGGGTAACTTGATTTTACATAGACTTATATAGGAAATTTAAAAAATCTTCTTGTCAAAAACTACAATGCCTAGAGCTTTGATATTTGGTGTGTAGCATAGTCTAGTGGACCTCTACCAAGTTTGTTCAAATTATTGCCCTAGGGTCAAAATTGGCCCCGCCCCGGGGGTCACTTGATTTATATAGACTTATATAGGAAAATTTAAAAAATCTTCTTCTCCGAAACCGCAAGGCCTAGAGCTTAGATATTTTGTATGTAGCATTGTCTAGTGGACCTCTACCAAGTTTGTTGAAATTATGGCCCCGGGGTCAAAATTGGCCCTGCCCTGGGGTTTATTCTATTTTATATAGGAAAATTTAAAAAAATCTTCTTCTCCGAAACCACAAGGCCTAGAGCTAAGATATTTGGTATGTAGCATTGTCTAGTGGACCTCTACCAAGTTTGTTCAAATTATTGGCCTAGGGTCAAAATTGGCCCCGCCCCGAGGGTCACTTGATTTATATAGACTTATATAGGAAAATTTAAAAAATCTTCTTCTCCAAAACCACAAGGCCTAGAGCTAAGATATTTGGTATGTAGCATTATCTAGTGGACCTCTACCAAGTTTGTTCAAATAATTGCCCTAGGGTCAAAATTGGCCCTGCCCTGGGTTTATTCTATTTTATATAGGAAAATTTAAAAAATCTTCTTCTCCGAAACCACAAGGCCTAGAGCTAAGATATTTGGTTTGTAGCTTTGTCTAATGGACCTCTTTAAAATCTGTTCATATAATGGCCATGGGATAAAAAACGGCCCAGAGGGGTCACTTGATCTTACTTAGACTCGTATAGAAAACTTCAACAATGTTAATCTCCAAATGACCTTTTCTCCTGGTGAGCATTTATAGGGCCATCATGGCCCTCTTGTTACATTTGTTCGTCTCTGGCCACAGAGAGCTTGAATCTCAAGATGAGGAATTCATTCTTACATTAAAACAAAAAACAGCTTCTTGTAGATCTGTTGTTGAACCTCAATCATGTCCAAGTCATGGAAACCTGCACTCAAAGGAACTTCTAATGCCCCTAGTTTCTTGTTGAATACTTTTATTTCAGAGTTAAAATTTAGCAAACATGTTTAGTTATGCTATAAATATTGTGAAAATTGTTTATAAATAAATGGTTTGCCAACAGTTTTAAAGGGAGTCCTGTTGAAGTAAGGTATGGTTCCATTGTGAATCATGTTTAATTCTACATGTTGCCAATGCTTGTATTATTCAAAAATTTATTTTAAGGGGCTTTAGAAGTTATATATATATATATATATCTTTAGATTGACTCACATTCTATGTGTTTTATGTATTCTAAAGAAAAGAAAAAATGGTGGACTAGATTTGTTAGTGCATTATTGTTATTATCTCTGTATTGGTAAAGTGTGATTTTATTAACCGTCAAAGCTGAATAATTACCCATTGTTGAATGTGATTATATTTAGCTTGTATCGCAGTTGATAGCTCTCGTTTATTTTAGTTTTATGGAATATTCCATTCCGCATGTTTATGTGATATTATGTTGCATGTTGTTAAATACTGGTACATTTCCTTTTGACAAACAGTATAATGGCTAGAATGAAAGCTAAACATAAATTGCAAGAATTAACCGTGAAATTATGCAGCTTTGACAGTTTGATAAAATCATACAACAGCTTCTGTATGTCTGACATGAATTATTTTATTTCATACCTATTTGTTTTTCATCTTTGCTTAAATTGTAGTGGAGCATCTTTAATCTAGGCTTATTTAGACAGGGGAAACATCTGGACATTAATGGTTACTTATCAGATAAGAAGGAGGTTGAATTAAAGAGGTTCCATTTTTCTGTGTTTATGTTTGATAACTACAACAAATTACTTCTACTCTATGCTGTGTTATTTTATGTAGTTTTTACTGAAATTGTATCTTAAAATGTACTCAGTAATGAATATGGTTTGTGTATGAACTTTTTACAGTCAACTACTAGTTTATGTATGTGTTAGCGTTTTGCAAAAATGTTTCTCTTGTGGGTAATTTGTACTTGTTTTGAGGATGATACTACATTGTATAATATTATTTGGGGTGTATTTTTTTCCATGGATCTGCGTGGATTGAATGATCATAGGGTAATTTTTGTGAAGTTGGTAAATGGGAAGATGCTCTATATTATCATTTAGATTCATTGTATATAATACAGGTATGTCTTCTAATTAAAAACATCTTACTATCAAACCATAATCATTAAACATTTACCGTACATAGATCTTGTAAAATCAGTTATGTACAGTTCTTTTATTCCTGTTTTTACCTGTCATACAAATATAGACTGATCTGATGCATGAATGCTACCTTTGAAAGATCTGAATTATTATTATTTTAGTACATTTGAACAAGTTATTGTGTTTCTGTTTCATTGAAGAGCGAATAATGTTCTTGTCAGACTTCTAATTTCTTTTGCATCCAAATATTGTTGGATGTGTGATTGTACATTTCAAACTAAAGACATTTTTCCATACATGATCAAATTCTAAGGACTGCAATGGAAATAAGTCAGCTTTAATGCCTTCTTTTTGTGTCATCCCTGGTATTGATCATGTGTCATCTTCTATGCACTTTAATGTTCACATGTTATTATATGTCGACATTGAATTTGTATTGTTCTTGTGACATGTACTCATTTTACCTGAAAAAAAACTGTCTATCTATCTATGTCCTTATCTGGAGTTTTAAGGCCATATAACTAATCTTCTTTTTACACATTATTTCTGGCTTAAAATGATGGAGACATAATTATAATTGTTGTTGACAGTTTAAGACCTACTTTGTTGATGTGTTTTATGTAATGTATGAAGTATTTTGAGAGGCAATAGGATGTTAGTGTCATGGTAGTAAAATGCATGTAATAAAGATAATAGACTTTGATCAATTACCAAATTACACTCAAACTTTCAATAAAGATTACCAATCGGAAGAAGAAAAATGGTTGTTATATGTACAGTTGACATTTATTACGAAGTCTTGTCATTTATTTGTGAGTTAAAGCGTGGCCATTGTTCACAGGTTACTGTTATTTACCGTTTTATTGTTGTTGTTTTTTGTTGGTTTTATTGTTATATATTAATACATGATGTGTATTTACTTAATCTTCTGTATATTCATTATTTTAATAACCAATGCTGTCTAAATGAGGTGTATTTAGAGTCATTTAGTTATCTACAAAATAATCAGACGTATATATTTCTTCATTTCAGTATATATGTATATCATTGTAATATCAAAGATTGATGTCTGAATTTTAGATTTTAAAACTGGTTTAATGCATTTTTGAAATGTCGTTAATTATGCTGATAGGATGAGGCCCTGGTATTTATGTCAAATTTATATTCGCTATGATTTGCAGTTCTTTTTTACCTGTTCGTCTTGACAACTATAATCTATATCAATGATGATCAGTTTGATTAATTACTGAAATTAACCACTTGTTGTGTTTGAAAACGTACATGTAGGATTGTCAATTAGACAAAGTGATTTTGTGAAGAATGAGACAATAATGATGCAAATATAGGACTGAATAGTTTTATCATACAGATATGATACAGGAAACTATCTTGTGTAATTGAAGCATCCTATCTGCATTTTAAAACCTATTCTACCTTGTATGTGTAAATATATTTATCATTCAGATCTGATTAAGGTTAAGTATTGTATATCAATGTGAGGTTTTACGAGTCACTCTTTTTACAGCTGATTCACACTAGAACTGTTTGTACATACAAAGGTTAATCATGATTTAATTTATTAACTGTTTTCTATTAAGGTTGTTTTATTACTTAGTTAATTTCTCATGTATTGTTTAATTTTCTTTAATATTATCCTTGTTTTTCTTTTGTTTTTTAAGTAGATCTATCTATATATCTGTATGCAGAGAATTATATCCAGTTATTTGTTTACTTAATTGAAACGTTATAACTCCCTCCCCCTATCCCCCACTCACATAATTTTAAGTTACTCAAATAGGCATTCACTATTAATAAGCACATTTTGCCTTACTTCATCCTCTTTCCCAAAGTTGATAAACTGTAAATGTTTTAAGCAATATTATTACAAAAGGATTTTGTATATTTATCTAAACATTTGTTTGTGAACTTTTACCTCTGGATTATATCTAATTAAAGAAAATCAACAGGGAAACAGGGGGTTAGAAGCTTGGTTAAATCTCATAGAAGAAATATTTGATGGGTTTTTATAATCACCCAATATCTGTCCATTTAGGTAATTGTTGGTTTCAAGCCCTCTTCTCCATCCAGGAGAATAGCTGCCTATAGACTATGAAGGCCACAGCCTACACCTTTTCCACGAAATTGAAGCAAAAAAAATATTCAGGAGGGGGGCATGCCCCCAAAACCCTTCTAGAATTCAGACTAAACGTGAATTTTAACCAAGCTACACCTCTGAAGACCTACAGATTTCCTTTAGTATACTTCATAGCATTGGTATATTGATGTTTACTCAATACTCTTATTTGATCAGCATGATCTATCAGGTATAACAAATAATTTATTTACAGCTCTATCACTTTGTTTATTTTACATACAAATTGTAAAATTTTAATTCTTAAGCTTTACTTAACCTTAGATAAAATATTTACCATTTTAATTGTATTTTATCATGAATAAAAATGTGTTTATTGCATCATGTTTAGCTAAGATATTGAGCAATTTAAGTGATTGATTATAAAAGTTGAGCAGCATAGTTTTAAAAATCTGTCCCTACTTTAAATGATACATTTGTTATGCTAGTATAACTTTTGTGTCTTTCTTGAATGATACAATTACTTCACTTATAAAAATCTTTTAAATGGCATGAAGTCTTACTGCTGTTCATCCTCCTGTTCAAATTCTGGTTTCCAAGCAATAACTCAAGTCAAAATCCAAACATTTTCACAGAAGTTGTGGCCCCTTTTTGACTGAACTCAGCAGGGCCATTCTTGTCCTCCGGTCACATTTCTAATTCAAAGATTAAAGACAAAAGACCATTCATTTCAATAAAAAGTTTAAAAAACTCTTGGTATCAAGATGCAATTACACAGTAATAATTTATCTGATAAAGAAAAGTGTAGGTACTCATGCAATATCTAACTTATTTCTATTTTTCAACAAGGGCAACAACTCTTACAATTTGAAAAGAAATGTCGTAAAATAAAGTATAATTTCTGAGGTATCTGTAGAAGAAATAATGACAATCAGGCAATACTACTTTTGTAATATTAACATTTTTGAGTAACATTGAATTTGAGTAACTACATCAGAAAAATTGGGAGTTAGGATCCTAAAATTTTAGATATGCCTTTTTGATGTTTTTTAATGAGCTTAAAGCAAACAATTGCTGAAACCAAAGGAGTGAGGGTTCATTTTTGGGAGCTTCACTCAATTAAATTCTTGGAAAATCTAACATCCTGTCCATATTTTTATCCACTGTTAGTAATTGGATCTGATTAATAATTTCTCATCAGCCTTTGGTATACTTTCACTCTCTGTATATTTATATCATCTATAACACATTCCTGGTCTCTGTGTTGCTGTTTAACTGCTGGAACAATGAGTTTTCTTGTATGTTTGTGAAGTGTTCTTTGTGTATAACACATGCTTTAGATGATACTGTATTTTTGATATTAAAATCATTCTGGGTAAAAATTGTTTGTTTTATTTGGATTTGATTTCATTCTGTGAAGATCACTATGTATTGATGTATGTATTCAAGTTTAACACTGTTTTTCAAATGAGGGAGTGAAGATAAGATACCAGAGAACTAGGCATTTATTTACAAAGGACTACACAAGAGCATTACACGTACGAACATTCATCGTCATACAAAAAAACACACGTCATTACATTACCCGATTGTACAGTGTTCAGTATAGAGAAATTCTGGTGGGTGATCATTTTGTCAAAAGCTATGAAAAACACATAAGTCAATCACTGTTATTTCATATTTTATTTGAATTGATGCAAATTTCACCCATTGATAAATTACATTCAAAGCATTTGTGCTGTATTAAATTGTGCATCCAGATATTCATCTACTTTCTCCTGTACAGTGAAGTATTAAATTCCAAGTATCCTTTATATTCAAGTGATGATCGTTGTTGAAGTAGTGTCTTTAATTGATAAACTATCTTTGGATATTTGTCTATGAGAAACTTATTAGCAAACAGCTTTCTACTCATCGCCATTGAGCGAAAATGCGTTTGTCTCAATACAGCGATGCCTCTTTTGGAGATTGGATCAAAGTGGTTTTTGTTATTCCATAACTTGAATCGACTTAATACTAAGCTATCTAAAACAGAAAAAATCAGTCTATTAAAATTTTATACATCAAAACTTCATTTAGCAAACACTTCATTATTAAGCTCACGTCATTGAAGAGATCGTCATATTTCAGACTGGTTTCATTATTCCATCAAATATGTCAACTTGGTAATTATGAAACCATTTCAATAAGGCCCCAAAAAATTGTTAGTTTCTGGATACATACTCATTAAGAATAGGTTTGTAGGTAAGATATATATACATGTATATATAAGATCCAACTTTCTCAACATCCACCATGTAATTGTTAAACTGGTTCCCGTTCCTTGTTGCAGTGCAAATCTATTAACTTCGGCTTCTATACTTAGTTCCCACGTCTACAATATTTACATCCCTTTGTGGTCATCTTGGTTGGCAAATTCAACAAGCATTGATAAGAAGATATTTATATTTTTGTTTTGATAATTCTAAATATAGGATATTTATATGTGACAACTACATTTTCTTAAACCTGATGTGCTTATGGCCGTAACAACTTCATAATAAAGTTATCTTTTATAAATTGAGTAATAACCAATGTTCTTATTTTTTCCATTAGGAAATTTGCCAACTAAGATGGCCACCAAGGGATGTAAATATTGTAGATGTGGGAACTATGTATAAGAACTTTCAGTACTTTGATTATGCGAGATGTTAAGTATGTGTAAAAAGTTTGATTGTTACCGTTTAAAGAGCCCCCTGGGTGATCTATGTGTGCATTACAGTGTAACATTTGGAACAGGTGCTCGTCTGGTACAATTACTTGCTTCAGCCAGGCAATGAATTGATTTGCAATCTTGTCATTAAGCAGGTAATCGACAAAATCACGTGATAGCACGGTATGTGTTGGTCCTTTGTACAGTTTTAACCCTAGGGGTACGGGACCAGCACCTACAAAACGAGTCTGGTTAATTCTCCTGTAAAATAAAATACTTTTTAAAACGTCAGTTTTTTTTAAATTTATTTATATGGTACTATTAAGTTAGTTAAACTAATATATAAGTAGTAATTATTGTGTGAAAGTCAATGAAATATTAGTTTGACATAAACATTAAATTTCCAAGTACATGTTATTGATTTTTATATGCACTGTATTTACACTAAAGCTTCAGTTACCATCAACTTTGCAAATAAGAGAATAACAGTTCCTATTTCAATATCACACACCATACTTCTGTTTGACAAGTTTTAAATTTCAAAAGTTCCTGTTCCAGAAAATTATTTCGTAATACCAAAGACCTATACATACATGTATGTATAGGTCTTTGGTAATACATGTACAAATGTATTAGTTATATATACCTTTCAGTGCAGTACACCAGATTTTGCCCTCTTAAACTAGAGAGTATTTGTGTCAACTCATAGTTTGTCCGTAATGGAAACTCTTGACCTGTGAGGTTTATAAAGTATCTCCAAGTAACAGACTTTAACAGAAGTTCTTTCATACATGAAATTTCAGCTTGTATGATTGAAAAGTCTCCCCATACAATACTGTATTGTTGTCTGGCGACGAACACATTGTCATAGCAACTGGCAAGTTTGTAGACACTGTTTTTGTACACGCTTGGAGCTTTCTTATCTATATGAATGCAATACAAATTGTGTGGCTTATAGATGCTGTCAAGAAGTAAGTCCAACATTGCAAAGTCCGTATAAACTAATATGCTAAACGCTATTGGCATTGCAAGCTCTTCTTGTGTCACCATGTCTAGCTCAGGACGTTCTTGCCAAGTTGAATTCGTATTCTATAATGTAAGAAACATACCCTAGATAACATTGTTAAATGGTTAACTTATTCTTACTAAGGTCCCCCCCCCACCACTAATTATACTTTCAATGTTTTTTTACAAGAGGTTATAACTGACTCAATGTGAGACAATATATAAGATCCCCCGCCCCCATTAATTTTGACTGCTATGTTTCTTCTTAGAGTACCTCAATTGTTAGACGAAATCTTATTACCCCCCCCCCATTCTTACACTGCTTCCTATGGACCTCTAGTATCGTTCTAGTAAACCTACACAATGTATATACAGAATTTTCCTTGTAAAACGTTCATTCCTGATTCACACTTTTATAAATTTTGTAAAAGGAAAAAAATCGACATAAATATATCATGTATCTGTTAGAAAATGAAAATGCACAGCGACAAGAAAACCTACCGTACAAATGTCACGTTAAGAGGTTGAGAAAAACAACAACTTAGAAAATGAAATAAACTTACGTTGTATAATCCATTGATGGTTTTACATTGCGTAATTTTCTTTTGGCTTCGTATAGTTGTAAGATTTTTTTGTAATCCACTAGACTTGAAATACAATGTATTGTTCCAATTCCACCTATCAGCAAAGTTATTTAAGTCAACAATATTTTCAACTTCTGCTGTTACCACTGGTCTCAGACCAGCTGAGTTTGCAACAAATATCTTATGGTCATACTGCTCATAATTTCTCACATATATTTCTTTACGATATGAAACCAAGTTAAACTTGTAAAAGAGAAAAATGACTTGTGCTAATGTTAATATCACAAACATTGTTCGTTTATATTTCCCCATAGTTCTTTTCCATATATTGCACCGTGAAGTATCACAAAACGTACTTTTGAAACGTCTATATACATATGATGAATCTTCCATGTTGCAGATCTAACTTGTCACCTCTTTATTAAACTGACGCTGAGTCTAAGTTGATATCTAAGATACAATGTATTAACCATTTACTGTATATAATTGTGCCGCTTTTAATTCTACGCACAAACTTTGAGACCTACAAGTATTTCTAAATAATCCAGTGTTGGTTTAACTAGTTAACAGCAAAAAACTACCGAAACAAAATAAACTCGCTGAAATAGATCTTTATGTCAAAATAATTTTCTTCAATAGTATTCATCCAATAATTTTAACAAATACAATGTATATCCACGTTATCAAGTTTTACTTCAACTCACAAAATGCACATGTTCAAAATCAGCTGCACTCCAAAATTGACTCCCACGATTATATGGTCACAAAAATAGCACAAACAATTAAACAGCACGCGGAATAGAACGTCGATCAGTCCAAGTAAAGCCAAGATGAAAGTAAAACTTTAACTGCACGGAAACTTCTAAATTGATCGACATGAGCATTTGGTTCCTGAAACTTCGAATAAGTAAAGTCATCTACGCTTACTTCCGTCATCCAGAAAGTCCATCCATAAGAAATAATGGTTTATTCATCCCAAAAATCTGCCGACGCCAACATTCTTATTACCGATTTTGACTAGGAATATTTTTCCTTCTATATCCCAGCTTTTCGTTTGTGGTACAATCATATAATGTTAACAAAATAGAATTCTATCTACATACGAACTCACCATTAAAAGTTTGGATAGCGTGTCTGCAAACAAACATTCGCTTATGTAGGCCTACTTTTCTACGTAAATGAGAATTAAGTAGGGTTTATAAATCCTTCATGTTCGAAAAATAATCGTCCAGTTGATATTTTCCACCGATAATCGGATTAAACAATTGTCGATGCTATTGATCGTATGAAGAATGTACATGTATTTACAAGTCGGAAGATAATATGCATAATGGAGTTCTTATAATAACTTATGATAAGTATTTAGTAGGATTTTAAAGCTATTGGAGAGAAATAATTAACATTAGTAGACAGCATACCCAACTTTACACAATCCATGTCGTTAGTGTGAAAGTCAATATTTATAGAACTATGGTTCTTTTAACTTTCAACATAAATTATATTCTAAAATGGTACTTATGTATTTAAATGAGCCCGTGTAACATAATCATAACAACACACGATTTCACGTCGACATCTGTATTTTATTATTAGCTATTGCTTAGTTGTTACCGTTAAGAATATCCTAAGACAAATCTACCTCGCACCCAGGCCCGTGATCTTTTATACCATCCTAAATTTATAGACCTGTAATAAGTTGCCACGACATCAGTCAACAATGGTGACCTAAAACAATAAAAGTTCGATGAAGTATCGAATTTCTCAGGGACGCTTTTTCAGTACTGAAGTCCCCATCCCAACTATCGAGCCAAGCACTAATTAATCATGTGCATGTCAGGAAAATCACAGGAAAAGGGCAAGGCGTGTATCGGTGCTTTACATCGGGAATGACAAAGAACAAAGAAAACTATTCGAAAAGAGTAGTGATATAAATGTCCCGTTCTCCTGTGTCTTGCTAGGTCTCCACTCTATCTGGGTCGGCACTGGAATGACCATAGCTTTCGAATGGGCACCTGTTTACGAGATCGTTGTGGAGCGCGTATAGTGTAACGGGAGTTAGGAAACAGATTTTGTAGTTATATAGTCAACGTCAAAGGTTATGTAGACCAACTATTAAGCCCGATTGTTGTTGGAACACCCTGGTTGTTTTATTCATGATAGCACAAGTCCACATACTGTTAGATTTACCTGGCCCTGAATTATATCCATCTTACCATGGCCGGCTTAATCACATATTGAACTGCAGCATTTGTGGGAGTAGATTGTATTTGATTTCGTGGATGAGCCGACCAACGAAATCCACGAAACTAAATCCCCAACGAAAATTATTGAGTCTACAATATTCATTGATCATGAACTGTTCATGAAGTATGCAAGAATTGTTCAAGAAAAGTTCATAATTTCGTGAATTTCCTCAGAAGGGTAATTAGTCGTTACGTCAGGTCCATATGGTCTTGAACACTTGTGTTAATTGATACTTCTTAGACCGTGCGGCGAGGAGGTCACAATTAACAGATACTTATTACTTAAAATTGTCACACAACATAACAAATATCCGAAGGCACAAAAGCAGTTAATGACTATCACATATCTTCCATTTCTGCTTTTCTTACACGTTAAACGATGTTCTGATAATTATCAAATTTCTATTAAAAGTAAAACATCGTGTAGCAATTATACCTACAATGCAATTCACATAAATACAAAATTATTTAAACATATGAAACTTATGCATAAATATGTGTTAGATCGGTATGTTGTACCCCAATCGGAAGTCCTCGACGTTAAACTCTGTCTAACGAAAATATTACTAAGTTACGATTGGTCATACCCTTCCATGAAAAATTGACAAAAAATGTGAATTTTCCTTCAAATGCGACGAAAATTACCGGTTCCTTGTGGGAGGGTAAATTAGTACTGGTAAGAATAGTCCATGGAAAGTTCGTTAGGTGAATCTACCGCCGTATATGATTGAAAAGCGGCGTTAAAATGTATAATTCAAGTACATTTTGTATACGACTTGATGAACACCAGTGGACATATTTGTCTGGTCTTGGTGAAAATGTGTTGATCTGGAGATTATTTTGAGAAACAGTGACTTAACATGTGGTGTTGACGCATGTGGACCAATCTCACGTTAATCGTTCCTGGCAGCGTAACATAACGTTGCGCTATTCTGACATTGCGTCAGATTATGTTCGGAGTACTCCACAGTCGCCGAGATAATGTTTACGTAAATTCCTGTATTTTAATGATGACTAAAACTATAAACATGAAAATGAACACTTCTGCGTTTATTTTTTTCTAAGTTGTGTATAAATTTCGGCTAAATGTCTTAAATACTAGTAGCTCTAACACAATAAAGTAATTTTGGATAACCCCTAGATAGCACATCTATGTTAAAAATAAGACTTTAATAGCTTCTATTATGTCTGTAGTGACGACAAAATTGCTTTTAAACCCAATAAGTAGATAGAAAAATATGTTTTGACAAGAGATCAATAAAATTACTTAACAAAATCCATCTCACTTCACATTATTGACACGTTTTAAAATTACTGAAAATATAGTAACTTTAAAAACACGTAGAATCTTAAATCTTAAGATAAATACAAATGTGCATTGTATTTAAAAATCACCATAGGTAGCATTTAAATGTTATAAGTCTAAACAATAAAAACGTACGTACAATGATTAAAATTGCTATAACCATGGACAGTCTATGAATCATGAAACTGTGCAATTTTTTTCTCTTTAAAGAGAGGTTTTTATTAAACATTTGAAATAATCCGAGGCCGTGTCCAAATAAATGCAAGTGATACTATTCATGTTAGCACAATCTTCCTATAAGACGCATTGACTGTCCAAGCTAGTCCGCCTTGTTCAAGTTTACGGACAACGAGTTCGTGTGTTCGAACCCCAAACTCGCCAGATGTTATTTTGACCATCCATCCTCTACCACCGATCATACATTTGGATACATTGACAGTTACTTAGGCAAAACATGGTCAGCACTAGTATAGAATCCAGCAAAAATGTAAGGTTAAATACTCGCCAGAATATAATATGAATACCAATGAAAGCGGACGCAAATCCCGAAAAAAAACATTAGTAAAGCCCACTTTTTACTTCTCTTAACGTTATTTTTTTAAAGGATTTTCGGTTTAAGTGTTTTTTTTCTGGCCGACTGACCATGTCAAACAATCGAATATTGACTGAATATGTGCATACATGTAATTACATGTACATTTAAATGAACTGTTATTATATCAATAATACTGTACAATGTACTTATTTTACAGATCTATTCAATGCTAATAAAAAATGATATAAAAATAGTATTGCAAAATTACCATCATTTTTTGTAGTTACTCAGATGATACTTCAATTCCTTACAACACATTTTGAATTTTTCGTAAGAGTTATTGCCCTTGTAGAAAATAGAAACGTATACATTTCTGAATATATATGACACTGTAACCTATATTTTTCTTTGGCGACTTTGATTGGTGTTGTGTTTTTGCATCTTTTTACCGTGAGTTTTCTGATTGGAATGTATCTCCCTTTTTCTTTAATCTCGAAAAAATGGCTACTCCCAGTAGCAACAACTCGAATATCATTTTTGAAAAATCTCACAGTAAATCATTTTCTATTATGGAAATCTATAATTTATAAAGGAAACGTGAATCTGCCAGCTCCTTCTGATGTACTATAATTATGGGTATAAAACATAAACAGAAATTTAGTGAATCAGAATGCCAGAAAAAGTACACCATTCATTTGCGTGGTTTTCCCGCAATGGAGAAGAGCTCGTGCCTATAGACTGTATGTATGCAGTCTGTCCTTTGCTCAGAGTTACTGCAGCATGGGCGGTATTACAAAATCTGTCCTTGTTGTCATACAACAAACTATTAGCTACCTGTTTGTTACCAGCGACTATTGCGTAATGGATGTATTTTCCGGTTCCTGGGTTGAGACACAACTGTGTTGTGAAAAGATATGACCCATCAACAGGTACTGTGAAAAAACCACTTTTGTTGTCATATGAACCCGATGAATCCCACATCGTGGTACCAAACACAATCTTGTTACCATTGCCTGGATTTTGTGTCGTTGGATCCTTCGCAAGAAATAAGACGCTTGGTTTGGCCTGATGTTGATCTGAAAATATAAAGTTTATTAATGAATAAAAAACAATCAGGCTTGTATGTCGACTATACTACGTGAGTATCGTCATCCGGAAAACACATAGTCGCAGGCCAAACATATGTAGGTCGCATTCTGGGAATTTGCAAAACAATCAGTCTGATGCGCCAATTCTGAATTTCATTGTCACGCGATAGATATACAGTACATGTATGTGCTCCAATCATTGTCTTTTAAAAGGCAATTTGAATAGATGATTAATAATGATATATTTAATATAAGATGTGACTCGATTTAACTTCAATTTCCCAATTACCTTTGAATTCTCTAATTGTATTCCTAATTTCATCAAACTTCTGGTTGTTTTCAGCTAACATTAAGTTAAAATCATCTTTTAACTCCAACTTCATTCTCTCCAGTGAATTCACAGCATCAGTTGTTTGTTTTTTAACACTTTCAATATCAGACATAGCTTGTTCTACGATAATCTCGGTTCGAATCATTTTCTCTAATGTCTTTTCCTCATACTCAAACCTGGAACAGCGTGGTTCGGCCCAGACAAATTGAACACTGCCACAAAGCATTAGGATAACAACAATCATCTTTGTTAAAGGAAAGTCCGCTTCCTTGGACAGTACAGTTGCCATTGAGTCTTTAATCAGACAGAAAGACTTCTAGAAACTAGCACCTATTTGCGAATGAGTTTAATGCATATACATATGTACATAGATATACGAGTTCTTGGATAATGTCGGATAATTAGCATCTATGGGGCGGTCAAAATGTACCGTTTTTAGTTTATACTCAAATGACAAACTAAGTGATATAAGTTATATCGCAGAACAACTTTATTAGAATCAGCAATGTACTTTCTGAAAAGTATTAAGAAAAGAAATCGTCGAATCTAGAGTGGCGAGTTTCACTTTACTAAAGAGAAATATGTAAATTATAAAATTGGGCAAGTACTGAACTGAATGTATAGAAATACCACCGTTTCCGCTCTAGGCAAGAACAGCATGTATATCATTTTTGAGGATCTTATGGAAGATTAATTGTTTAGTGTACTGTCAAATAAGTTTCCTCGTAAAATAAAGTCTTTATTATTATTATTATAAGACTGTCATTTATCTTTATAGTTTGTGGTTTCATCTAAAAGTTTATAGTTGCAGACCTTGCTACTATTACTGAGTGTGGTTACTGACCAGAGTTAAAACTGGTTCATCCTTTCCTTCGTAATAACAGGAAATCCATTAATCATGCCAAACAGTTAATACAATGTACCATCATTATAAAATTCATAGACATTAAATAAAAAAAATCATCGCCGCGAAAAGAAAACATGTTAATAATTTATAACATCGGGAGTTTTCTATTCACAGTAAAAATCATAGTTACCAAAGAAAATCAATCCAATAAAAAGAAATTCAAAGACAAAAAATAATTCAGAAGAAAGTCATTGAATTGGAAAAGTCTGATGTTTAATTATTTTTTATCATGGTAACCTATAAAAATACCTTAACACGACCCAGCACATAATTAGTTGACAATAACAAACGCGGAGTTGAATATATTCGTGGTTTATCAGTTCTGCGTAAACAATCCTTGACCTTGGACAGCATGTTTGTGCATATATACTTGTATATTAAGAATCACTATGCAAACGCATATCTACGTTAATACTGTAATACAATGTACCTTACTTAGCGATCAAGTTCATGTACATACATGTACATTGTGTTTGAAAAGATTATCGTATCTATACAAGTTTGTCAACTACCTTTTCAATAAATCAGTAGTAAGCCGGCGGGATGCCTTAACAAAAGAACGGTCATTGAACGTGTAATAGATCTATCAAGACTCGATTAAAGGTTATTCCAATACATTACGCACGATTACATCGTATTTGCTACCGAATTTGTAAATATCGTTTTGGTTCTTTGCAATTTTAAAAAGGTACATTTGTGTATTATATCTACTGCAGTAAATGACGTTTCT
The DNA here is from genome assembly GCA_964023205.1 of Lutraria lutraria. NCBI lineage: Eukaryota > Metazoa > Mollusca > Bivalvia > Venerida > Mactridae > Lutraria > Lutraria lutraria. The sequence continues at coordinate 28,879,499 of OZ026848.1, read as the reverse complement.
ACTCAGGGCTACTAAAAACAATGTCACGTTTATAAAGACAATAATGCCACATTATCGTCATTTAGACCGTGATTATGAAACTCAGTGAACCCATCATAGTTTCTTTCCAGCAGGGACGTCCAAAAAGTTTTAAACTATGGTCGCTTTGATGGAAAATAGATACGTAGTCGAAGTAAAAATGCATCGCGTAATTATTTTTCTACAAAGGTATAATGTATGCAATGCTCAAAACATTTGATAACTTTAAACATGTAAAATAGATCCATGCATTATCTTAACGATTTAGATCAAAAGATCTAAGAAAGTCCTCAATAATTACTGTAAGAACAATAACATAGAACTATTACAGTTATGACAATGAGCACACATTCTGAAATCTGGAGTGGTTCCTCTCTGTTGACCTGTTTGAGAGTAAACTGGTCCTTAGATAAGAAATTATCTTAAATGACTGGTGTTCTCCTATTATCATATATTACATCTCCATTGCGTATCTGATAGACATGTTTTTGCAATTTGGAGTTCTGATTTTTGCATTAAATGGGTGCTTTGGTATTCCATTGTCTGAGCTTACGGATTGTGGTAAGAACCAACTGATATACATGTACATATAATTAATATCCTTTAAAGAAAAAACGTATAATGTGGTAATAAACACTAAAAAGCACGATCGAAGTCGGACTAGATCTTACGGATTAAATGAAGATAATACATATAGTTCGTGAATTGTTCCATCAATCATACCGGGTTGATAAGCCTTGTCGAAGCCTGCCTATGATTCAAACAAGAATGTGTACTTTATAAAGAGATACAATGCCATTATAAATCCAGTCGTGATTCTCGTGTACCTACTGTAAGTATGAAATAATCACGTCCAAAATTGTCTGCGACCAACCGTAGCTTTGTGTGTTTCTCAAAAAATCATTTATACAATCATTGTAACAAAAACGTTTCCATGACAATTTTATATATTATAGGATCGACGGCTACTATTGTTAATGTTACAATGAGCGGATGTGACCAAACACCATGTCAAATGTCAGGTGGTACCAATTACACTGGAAGTACAGTTTTTGTTCCAAGTGAGTTCCTATCATTTCCTATCATTTTTCTATACAATGATCTTCAATTAGCGAACATTTTAATGTTAAAGCCTTCGCTAATCGACAACTTGAAAATGAACATATTTCTTTGTTCCCAAAATTGATAAAAAATCGAGGTACGGTTGATATGGCCATTTCAGACAGCGATTAAATTCAAATGTCTTCAAAGGAGGTCCAAGACTGTTTGTCATCATTGTACAAACAGATTTAGATACATATTTTCATTTTGTGATGTATGTTTATAAGAAGTATGTTTTATAATGCATTATAAAAACAACATTTTGTAGAAAAATTTAAGATAAAACATTGTGTTTATACAAAGGCTGTTGATCCATTAGTAATGAATATGGACAAGAATATGGTCTATACTTATGAACTACATTATGCAACACCATCCCTTTCAACAAAAACGTTCGAAGTCAAACTCCATCTCTGAAATGTTTATCTTTGTAATTATTTTTCCGCGTGACTCTTATTCTAACCTATTTTCGTACGAGGTCACATCTTAACCCTTCAAAAGGCATTGGCCAGGCGACAGATTATAATAGCAGCACTATACTTTTAGCCTTGAAAGATCAAATCTTATTTTAGTAAACAGCACTGAATTACATCAGTATGTCGAAGGGTTATCAGAAAATAGAAGTACGTATACAAAAAATGGGTCATATGAACACATTAGTACAGCTACAAACAACTTTATCCTTTCGATAAGACTCATAGGCTCGTTTCATAGATATACATCTTACAATTAAGCTGACAGTTTTTACGAATGTGTGTTTTTTTTTGCTATTGTATATAATTAATATTTCACCTTTCACAGCTGACACCGCAGGTTCCCAAAATAAGCAATATGATAAAACAAAAAGGGGTACCGTAGCGAAATATAAGTTAGAAATGCTACGCCTTTGAAATGGATGCCTGGTGTACATAAAATTTACCAAGCATGTAGTGCTTATGAATATATAATGTCTGACAACACAGTCGGAATACAATTAATGAACTTTTGGCTGGAAATTGTTGGCTTCGTGTACATCATACATGTACCTCGATTGATTAGAATTAGAACTAATTTTGCCTGTAGGCAATTATTATATATAATTTGTACACATATACGTAATTGTGTGTCAATCATGGCCAACTTTCATGACCATCATGAAATCGGGGAAATCAAGGGAATTAAGTCAAATTTAGGGTGTCATCAGATTATCACCAGAGTTACCCATCATTAGAGCACTGTGTTATTGCCTATCTGCAAGCATGCGTGGTATACAGGACCATAAAACCAGTCATGTGTGACTTATCTGACCTTAGGCATCTACTGTTGGATCGGGACTAATCGATATTTCAGTTATTCTATAACATTTTAACTTTTCATATCAGCTGGGACCATTATATATGGTCCCAGATATCAGGCAGACTAATTTAAAGTACCAACTTTATATAGTTTTTATAATTTTGATAAGGTTATGATTTTTTATAAAATAAATATTTTTTATCGTTATCTTGAAAATTACAAATGTGCATGTATCAGTTTTTTTACATAAGCCGAATAGAACAAAATATTTCTTTATTTCACAGACAGTAATTATTAAAACTGTTTCTGTTTTTTTTTTATATAAATACACCGTGGCTTTAAACAAAAACGTAAAAGTTTAGAATATAAGTGTTAATTCTTCGTTTTTATACAAGTACACTGCGGCTTTAGATTATATAAGAATTTAATTTTGAAAATCACAAAATTTAATAAAAAGAATGTTTTGTAATACTTCGTTTATGAGTATGCATGTTTATAAAAAAAATCTAGTTTACTGTGGAGTATAGACTTCATTCACAGTTCTATGCATTCGTAAACATCTCCCCGTTACATATATGTACATTGTCTTATATACATGTTTACATAAAAGCAGTTGGTAAAAAGTGATATTATATATAAGCACATCCCCAATCTTTATATAAGTCCCAGAAGCATAGTGATTATTACATTAAAGGGCACACAATCGCGTTTAATCTGCATATTTTGGGTATACTGTTGAAGAAAATAGGATAGTGTACAATTGCAGTAAATTACATTGATGACATCAAATGGCCTGTCAATTTCTCTTTTTTTTCATAGTTGGGTTTTCACTACACACGCTGCTAATTTATCATTTAACTTAAACAAAAAAATCCACTCCGAACAGCCCTTTCTCCTTTATAAATGACCTTTCAACGATTTAGAGAAATGAAAATTTACAGTTTACTCCCTCATATACATTTTATGGATTTTGCAATATTATGCAATGAAAGTCTGACCATAAAACACAGACAGCAAGGATGTTACTTTACCCGCAGGCTATATTCTGATTGGAGACAGATAATAAAGCAATTTAAGGGTCATAAAAGATCCAGTGTACCTCGGATTTAATATATAATATTTAACCATTGTCATTGTTTTTTTATTTAAAACATCACTTTCATTCAGAAATAGTAACTTAAGTTATTACAACTGAGCACATTACTCTAGAAAACTTTAATCAAAATTTACATTGAATAATTACATCACGTATTTTCAACAACAACAAAAAATACAAAAATTGAATTGAGTCTGTTTAATAGGCGATTGTGTGTGCAATTATCACCTGGAGAATTGAGCAGATACACACCTGGAGAATTAAGCAGATACAGAATTAAACTTATTCTATTTTTCACACAATTGTCAAGCGTTACATTCATGTAACAAGTTTAAATTTCATTATAAAATGTAACATTGTCTTATTTCTTAGTTCTCATGTACACTACTGTAAGTTCAATAATATCAGGAAATGTTTTCAAATTTAACTAATATACATTAAAAATTATTTAGAATATGAAACAATTGTTTAATAATGATACTCTAATTATAATCTTCCTTTCTTCACAAATACGACTTTTCTCATTTAATGAATATTAGAATTAATTTATTTGCGTTGATCTGAAGATTTAACATAAAACCGAACTTAATGTATAGAGATATCGGTATCTTCGGTATTCTTACGGAAAATACCGAGTATTACCGAGACGATAAATTCTTATTTAAATTAACAGGTCAGTTGTCTAAAAGTTAATAAGGACTTCGAAGATGTCAATTAAGCTTAATTATTTTTATATATCTTAAAAGTAAAATAAAATACCAAGACAATGTAATAGTAACAAATTTTGTAATATTTTAACAAAGCGGTGTAAATTTGAAACAAAACGGAACATAAATTCCTAAATTGGCATTTTTTTCGGTTTTACAATAGAAAGTAGAGGCCGTAAAAAAGATGAAGGGTTATAGTTTTTAAACTTAAAAAGGACCATTGATTTATTATTTTAAATTAATAAAAAAATATTCATAAAAAGGCAGATGAATTAAACAAACTTTTGTGATAGTAACAAAATTTGTGAGTTAAACAGAAATAAAGTTATGACGAGTTATTTAACAATAGCCTTCTTTATTCTATGTAAAAAAGATTATCGGTTTACCAATACTGGATGGTTAAAAAAGTTGGGGATGGTTTATCACTGATGCACGAATCGGGGTAGTCCTTAGTCCCCCAATAACAATTTCGACTGTATATACCCCTCCGTTGTCTGACAAAATCTAAAATTAGCCTCACCTCAAAAAATGATTTACTTGGAAGGCGCTATATGTTCCTGACCATCAGACCGAGTGTATGTTTTACTTGACATGTCGTTACCCTATATGAAATCTGATATTCTCTTGTTTATAACATAACATCCAAAAAAAATATATCTTTTTATATAATAATCATGTACATTAGGGATGGGTATTGCGGGAAATTTCGTATCGCGATATACTGCGATACGCAACACTGTATTTCAATACGTATTGCGATATTTTGGGAGCTTAAAACTTTTGACTTGATTAATTATTAAGTATTCAAGCTTGGATTTTAATTGAAATATGTAGTTTCATCAAGGTATATAAGTCCTTGGTTTCATTAATCATTTGCATGATGGTATCTTTATTTAAGCTATGATTAGAATGAAACTCCATGCTGTATAGTATACAACAATTGTACATAATTATTATAAAACTCTCCTTGGTCAAGGCAACTAATACAATTACATGAACTATTTCAACTTGTATTCATTCGAATTAGGCTACAATTGATACAAATACAGGCTGAAATAGTCAATATAAATAATTTGCTTAAAAATATCACGATACGGGGTGGAACCGTACAGGTACGTATCGCATTTAGAACGTACTGCAATATATCGGTATACCGGTATTATCGCGCATCACTGATGTACATGTGTTTTTTTTCTATTATGAAGGGCACAATCATCAAGAGGCTCACTTCATGGTCTCAGGAGTGATACAAGGAGAAGATATTCCTGTTAGACCACGTGAAAATATGTGCAAGAATGGCTTAAACTGTCCTCTTCAGGCTGGACAAAAATATACTCTGACAGTTACATATGATATGCCAAGTTATCCCAACTTTACTCAACCCGTATGTATTTAGATGATTATAAGTTTCCTACAAATTATTTGAAGTAAACGAACATTTAACTTCTGTATTTATAAGTAGCTCCAGAATACCACGAAAGCTCTTGGGCCAGAATAAGTTTTGTTTAAGAGAACACGACCGATCCTACTTTTACACTGACTCTAAAATTTCTAACAGCAAAATCTAAAGTACGAAAACATTGAGGACGAAACGTACCTCCAAAGTACGAAAGGTAAATAATAAATAGAAAAAGTTTTCGACCTACCTGTCCGGTTAATTTTAGTGAAGTAACCACTAATATACCATTTATTAGCTTAATGTTTCTTTTACAATGTCGTCCGCTACAACTTTGGGAAGAATTGCATGATTTATAGTGACGCTAGCAGACGCTTTTCTTATGTCTGCGTCCGTGTACACGTGCGCGCTTCAAGAACCGTACTGTATCCTCCAGTATCCGCGAGGGTATTTTACACTAAAAGTACCAAGAGCTTTCGTATGTGTTATGTTTTAAATTTCACAAACTGACACTCATATGCAGGAGTGTATAGTAGCTAGCTTGGCCTAGCATCGAACGACTAGGACATTAATTGGTGATGGACTCATATAATTATATTCACTATTTCGCTGTCCTTGTATTCAGGGAGGCGAAAGTCGAAAATAACAGGGTGGTCTTATTCTATCAATGTCTCGGATATTTCCGGAGGGATAAGATTGTTTTTGTCATACTGTCTTATCACGATCACGGACCACGTATCACGAACACGGAGCACACATGAAAAATGAGACGTCTCAAACGAATGAAATTTTGCGCAAAATTGCGTTTCAAGACTTAATTCATAAATGGATACACAATAAATTTCAAAAGAATATAATTATCTGTCTGAACTCACCATACATATTATGGGTACTACAACATTCATAAATTTAGATCTATGATTTAACATTATATACATTGATATGCTAATATACCAAAGGCTTAATTACTTTCAATTCTGACAGCTAGCCTCTTCGAGACGTAAAGGTTTCCAGATAACGCCTTACTTGTTTATTCATGTCACGTACTAATACAAGTATCATATATATACAGTCAAACTGTGTAAACGAGCACAGAATAAAGACATGATGTGAATAAGAGTCATTCTGTTAAAATCAATCATTGAATATGTAAAACAAAATGACCTCCGAATAAAGGCCACCTATTATGTAGACTACAGGTTATGTCTTTCCCAAAGGTGACTTTTGTTCACAGGTTTCACTGTGCATGTACGTAGACTATATTCAGAGTATAGACATGATAACTTGATGTTTTGTGTTATATTTTCAGACACGTGTGGCTGGAAAGTACTACTTGAAGGATGAGGGCGATAGAAATATAATCTGCATTGTTTTACCTATTATATTTCATTAGGTAATAAAATGTTGATTTCAAAATATGTCTCATCTTATGAGTCCATTGGCCGTTCAATGTTATGAGGCAAAGTCTTAATGTCAAAAACAAATGAAGCAATTTAAGCGGTCGTTTAATTAGAACTATCATACCAATTGAAAATCAAAGCACACAACGAACGACTTATACGTGACACGAAGGGTTGGGAGAAAATAGAACAAGATTTCAAATTTTATTCAGAACATCAATTATATAACAATACGTACATCCACATTTGTCTAAAACAAAATATATCACAATTTCGGTAAAAATAAATGCAAACTGAAATTTTAAAGTAAGTTCAAAGATACATGTATGATCCTGGTTAAATTTGTTAATAAATCATAGATTTATATGAATGGAGATGTGTTTGTGTGACAGAGGTCCAAACACCAGTCACGACGGATTATTCACCCGTGTAAAATTGTTACGGTTAAGTTAGTATTTATTCTTTTCTCAAAATATTAGAGTTACTTCCCCTAACTGGGAGATGAATCAAACGAAGCATTGGCGCTGAAAAAAATATTTTGTGGACAAGTATTAAGAGGTTTGTATATAATAATCGGGTGTCTCGGACTATTTTCAGCCAACTTTTTAATTTTTAGCATATTTAATTGGCTTTAATTTATCATTTACACATTTTCGTAATCATGAACTATATTCATTTGTGTACTGTCCAATTTTTTACTGAAAAGAATGTCATAATGACGTTTAGTGCTAGAATCCGCTGTTTAGACATACCGATTTCTAATTTACAACAATACAAGGCAAATAGTAGTGCCAAATACAATGCTATATACATGCATATTACTCAGGCAGTCATTCGTAAGAATAAAACAAGTAAAGGAACCCATATGTTGTTATCATTTGTCATGTATTTGGTTGCACTTGATGCATGCACTGGTACATTGTTCTCTTGGAAAATAGCTACTCTCAGATGAGTTCTTAGCACCAAATGGCCAAATATTCATATCATGACAGTTTATGTATTTACACGAGCCAATATTCATATCTATATCTAGTGATGATCTTCAGCTTTTTTTAGTTCAAAGTTCAAACACAGAACTTTGCTGAAACAGAGCTCCAACATTGCTGCCCTAAACATTGGAGTGTCTTCTCTTATCCAAATACTAACTAACTTCCCCCAAAAAGATTATTTCTGGTTACATGCACATTAAATATATGTTGGGCCTAAATTAAAAGCCACCAAACACCTGTCATTCATTCTTATTCTTTCTTGTCTTAGAATCTTCCTTGTCTTAAAATATTTTGTTCGTGATTATAAGTCAAATGTGTATATAATGTGGATGACAAAATGAAAAGAATTTTCCTACCTAACGACCCAAGCCAAAAAGAATCAGGAGTGGCAACCCAGGTTCAATTATGAATCTTATTTACTATCAGAATTAAAAACATTCAATGAATAGTTTTATCTTTTACTTTAGACATTTATTTTAGTTTTTACATGTTTTTAATCATTAGAACCAAGTTTTAGTGTATGAAATACTTTTTTGTAATAGTTACAAAACATATGCAAAAACAACCAACCTTAGTTACAAAATTTTTATAGTAATAACCTAAATATTTGAACAGGTAGAAGTTACCTCTGTGTGCAGATGAACTGGCAAAATTTTGGGCTTTATATAGGGTTCGATTCCTGCCAAATATCATGAAAAACATGAATCCTGAGATTGTGTGAAAAAAGATTTAAAATCTACATTGGCGTAGCTTATCACAGAAACTTGGCATACAAAAATGTTTGAAACAATAAATAGTGCCAAATTGATGAATTAGGATACAAGTACATGTATGAAAATAATAAAGTTGTAGCTGTGGTTGTAGAATACCAGTAGATAATGGTACTAGTTGTAATATTGACAATAAATTTGATATGAATGTGGAACTAGTATAAAACCTTCCCCTAAACATTAAACAGCTACACACCATTAAACTATTGTTTAGTTAGTGACATGGATGGACTACTGAGGCATTAATTTCTATCATGCTTACACAAGAAAGTTGAATATATAAACATAACACAGATATTGAATATAAGGTAGTAATGACTGTGTAGAACTGAGAAATACAAGTAAAATGTTTAAGATGGTTTGATTGGAAATACATTCATATACATGTAGTGTCATTCCTGCCACACACTACTTTACAACAAGTATTTATTTTTGCAGGGACTGCTCAATGAAACAACTTCTGAATTATTAAAAGGAATGGCTTCAAATTTCAAAGAACATGTGTTTCTTCTCAAGGAAAATGTTGACTGTTTGCATGAAACTTGTTTGCTGATGAGTAATGATGGAACTAACAGAAAATATTCCTCTCATGCAATCACCATTGTTAAAGCTATAGAACAAGTGCATTTGATACAAGAAAAGATTATTAGTGATGAGTTGGAACTGATTAAAACAGCAACTGAACATGTTGTAAGTATAAATGACTGTATACATTCTTTTGCCAATGGAATCGTTAGTTGAAATTAGCCATTTTTCTCCTTTAATATGATTCATAATATCATCAAAATATGTTTGAGGTAAGTATGATTTGAGCAAATAAAGTAGTGTTTATTTAACCAAAATAATTTGAAAATGGAATTGAGATTTTAGTTTTTATAACCTTGAGAACTAATGACTTTTTATTAAATTGATGTCTATACTTGCCAATTGAAAATTGAACAACCCATCCACTGCAGTATCTACATAGGATTAAAACTTTGTTATATACTTGCCTGGTAAAAGAGCAGTCATATTGATTATAACTTTCAGGAACTGGATACTAAACAGAAATTAAGGAAGCTGAAAGAAAATTTGACTTTATCTAAGCTTAAGATAAATAATCTGATAAAGAAAGACGCAAATGTTGTTAATAGTAGTGCAAAGTTAAGTAATGAAAGAGTGACTGTTGTAAGTGATGGTGATGAAACTGACATGACTGATGAAGAATCTGAGGCTCTGAGCCAAGATACTGTTGATTTTAAAGATTTAATTGATGATGGCTCGGGTAATCTTATGAAACAGTCAGTGTGTGATAAAAATGATTTAAAGACTAGTGAAGACAATGACATAGATTCAGATAACACTGATGATCTTGAGAATTTTGATGACATCGGTCTTGATGAGTTTACCACAACAGTTAGCTCAACATCAGGGAAAAGGGATGAAGTGAAATCAGTTGAAGATGCTTCTGCTTCAGATGTAAGTTAAAGAGTATGTTTTAAATTTTCTGTTTTTATCTTGTCCTGCTTAGTGAACTGACAACTTTGTGACCTGTCAATAGATACAAAAAAAATCTTTACCTGCCTTCTGTTCTTCCTTATTACGCCTCCTATGTGGTTACTGCGTGTTCGTCCAGTACATAACAATTTATAGTTATACCGGTATATAGACATTAGTCATTTTTACATGAATGAAAAATGGCACTTAACACAAGTACAGTCAAACCTATGAAGAAAGGACGTACTTAGGGAAATATAAACTGTAGTCTTTATTTACAGGTGGCCTATACTTGTAGGTCATTTTTTTCTAAATACTGTTCACAACATTTTTTATCATGTTGATAATTATTAGTGATGTAATACATGATATCAAGATTTTGAAATGGTATAAGATTTGATATATTTCAGAAATCAGATGTGAATCATATGAACCAGTCTGGTGATATGTTCAGTGATGATGACTTTGAGGATGATTTTAATGAGGATGCTCTGTTGGTGGGTTGTTGGTCTTTTTTTGTGGTTATTGTGTTATATTTAACTTGGTCTAAGAGTAAATTATCTCCTAGTTTTAAGCATACCTGCTCACTACAACTCTACTATAAAATCTAGAAAGACCATCTTTTAGTAGGTTATAATGGAGATATGTTTCACCTGTGGCTAATTGCATTATTACAAGACTGTCATTGGAAGACAAGACAAAATGTTACAAGATTGTAAACAATACAAATCATACAATAAGAAGATTCGTTAATCAGACTGTAAAAAGTTTGAATAAAAACATTGGCAGATACTTCAGTAATATTCCATAAACATCTAATGATGCAGAACTGTCAACTACGGACATGATTTCATTTTAGACTTTTTTGAAAAAATTTCTGTATGAAAAAGCTGCAGGCAGCTTCCCCTATTACTGAAAAAGCCCTGCTTACATGACATGCTTTTAGAAAGCTTTCTGGTGGTATTCTGTCTCTCTGAATACATCACCCCTTGTTGTAACACAGATGTCTTCCCCTCTAGCCAGTAAGCTATCACTCCCCTGTTTTATAATATAAAACGGATAAATTCAATAAAATTTAATGCCATTTTCTTTTTCAAGTTCATGAATTATAAACTTGAAATTTCAGGAATTAGCTGCAGCTGAGAAAAGCTACACTGAACAGACAGACACAACATCAGCTGATGTAGAAATAATAGAAGTCAATGATGGTAATGTAGCTAAATCTGGAATAAGTATTTTTATGATTGGTTCTTAAAACATACAGTATTTATTGTGTTATCGAATATTAATATAGTAAGTGAGTTTAGGTCTTACTGCTGCCCTGTTAGAAGCTAACCCTGGATCTGCATGTGCATGGCATCTTTTTTGAGGAAATTTGAGGGGGGGTGCCTATTTTTCCAAAAAGCTTACTTGATGTATCATGATTTCCAGTAGAATTACCAGTACTCATTTGTTAAAGTTATCTGTATATTTTAGATGAAGAAAATCAGCCACAAGACAAAAAATACCTTCAAGTTTTGAAACAGTATTTCGGATACTCTAAATTTCGACCGTAAGAATGTTTTTATTTGATTTTTGTTTTCTTTTTTGCACAGCATAATAAATCTTACGTAATGATAGTCATTATCTAAGTCTGCATGGTGTTTACCGTCTGAAAATATATACAAGAGTTGCAGCCCTTGAAAAGTACAAAATAAGGAAAATCTAACAGCTATTTGTTGAAGGTCTGTCATTTTATTTGAAATTGGTATAGGAGACAAATTCATGCAAGTATACCAATTTAGTAGGCACATAATAGCTTTAGGTAGTGTCACAAATGTAACATAAGCAGGGCTTTCATTTGACCCTTAAAATGGCATTTTGAATCTTGAAGTTAGTGAAATATAGCTTCTGACTCAGGAGAATTTGTACCAAAGGGTCATTTGATACTACATCTGTACTTTGTATTACATTGGCATGATATTTTATTGACTGTTCAAATTATTATCGGCTGAGGTTTTTTTTTTACCTTCAACTTTTGATGTCTAGTGAACACCCTGAGTGTATTTATCTTGATTGTATCTGTATGTCGCTCATGGAGACCTAGTCATGCATCTTAGACATTTAATGTCACAGACAGCTGTTAGTCCTAGAAAAAAACCTTTGTTTATGATTACATGCTCATTAAAAAAGGGTAGGTAGGTCAGGTTATCTTTGTTTAAGTTTGCTCTTGAAAGCATGTGGAAAGATAAAATAATGAGAGTGGATTTTCCTTCCCTCGGGTCTATAAAAAGTCTAGGGTCGCTGGTCGGGTAACCAGACACAAAAAAGTAATGTTTTTATTTTTTTATTTTCTTTCCAGAATGCAATGGAAAATCTTACATTCTGTGATGGTTGAAAAGCGAGACAATTGTGTTATTATGGCTACAGGTACCTAAATCTTCTTTGCATTTTACTGATAACTGAATTGATTGATTAGTTAAACGATGTGTACCTGTTTGTAATACACATTGCTTTGTTAATGGTATTTTAGTCTCCTGTTTCTCTTAGTACCACAAACTATAAGAGAAGTTTCCAGTTTAACTAAATTATGTTCAATTTGTTAAGGCCTGTTTTAAAACTTAAAGCATAGAGTCTGGTAGTTATTTAATAGTCTTTATTGTTAAAGTTTGATTCAGATTTGACATGTAAGATTAAGGCCGGAATAGTTTTACTTGCCTCCATAGGGTATTCTATGTGTATACTATGTGTATTCTTTGTGTATTCTATGTGTATTATATGCGCATGATACATGTATTATCATGTATTATATGTGTATTATATTATAGCATATTATATTCTATGTGTATTATATTTATATGTGTATTCTCTTATATGTGTGTTCTATGTGTAGCAACCACCACCTTACTGTATTTTATTATTTAAAACATTAAATTAACTAACAATTTCATACATTTATACCTCGTTTCAGTTTGTTAATACTATGTTCTATATTGCTCTTATTGTCATGTAAAAACATGACTTGAGTAAATAAAAGTTTGAAGTTAAAAGTTTGAAATGTGTATTTTATGTGTATTATATTATGTGTGTTCTACATGTACATGTATTATATGCATATTATATGTTTCAGGTTATGGTAAAAGTTTATGTTATCAGTTTCCATCTCTGATGACTGAAAGAACCACTGTTGTGATCTCTCCTTTAATCTCCTTGATGCAAGATCAAGTGCTAGGTTTACAGTAAGTCTGTTCGATATATTTACATGTATAGACGAATGTACAAACTACAATCTGAGCTGTTTGAGGGACCACATCCAGTACTGTGGTAATCAATACAGGCAGTGTTTGCTTTTCATCTTCAGGGCAAAGGAGGTGGACCCTTAGAAAGACGAAAAATTGGATCAATAACATAAAACAACAATTTTAGTTTATACATATCTTCTCAACATTTAATTATCAACTGGTTTATAACCTTGATGGTTACACTTACAGATAAAGTGCTATCCTACAGGTCAATTTAATGATCTTTTTAACCAAAATGTTCTCAAGAAAAATAAAATTCTACAGAAAGGTGAATTTTTTATGAATTTAGGGGGGGGGAGGGTATATACTTTTCACACTTTTCAGACAGGGGTATGGGGCCAAAATCAGTCCCTAAAATAAACTGATAGATATCAATGCTGATTTTGCTGATTTTTGTCTGAATTTTCAGAGCTGCAAACATTCCATCATGTTATTTAGGATCTGCACAAGAAAACACTGTGGAGGTGAAGGATAAATTGTTCAGGTAATGTATTAAAGATTTCACAAGTTTACGGTGTATATGATGGACAATAAAGTATTACTGGACTAAGGACTGACAAATTTGAAAACTTAACTGGACAAAATGTTATCTACCTACAATATATATACATCGCCACCTTTCCAAAGCAACACTAGTTGGGAGTAGCAAATCATGTTGTTGTTGAGGGTTTGTTGCTCTAGAGAGCTTTAATTAATAGTTAAATCATGCAGTGGGAAAAATCATAGTGTTGTTGAAGAAGGGATGTTGTTGCTCAATAGAGGATGGCTCTTGAGAGGCTGTACTGTATATGTATTAAATAAATTACAGGCAACAGGTGTGGTGTGCGTTGGACCATCTGTTATTGTTTATGACAAGTCTAGTAAATTCTTGATATTCCCACCATTTTTGGACTAAAGAAAAATGTTCTTAGCTTGGATATGGTCTCGTTATTGATTCTTACAATGTAGTTGTTTTCATACTGAGGTGGGGCTGTGTTTTTTTTTGTAACGGAAAGTAGTTAACATCAAGCCATGTACTAAATAGGTACATCATACATATGTACTGTAATACTAAGTTTCATCAATAATCATTGAATCTTAATTTGTGATTTAAAGAAGGATACCTCTTTAATGTCACTGTAGCAGTATGGTAAATACAGTGTGGAAATATATTAAATTGGCAGGCTATTATCCTGCCCAATTAGCTCTGTTGATAGAGCATCTGACTTGCATGCAGGAGGTCACCACTTGGAGCTCCACATCAGGTACATTATTTTCCTACTATTACCGGCACATTGAAATACTCATTGTTAAATAGTGTTTTTATATTCTCTTTTTTTGGTTTCAGAGGAAAATACAGAGTTTTATATATAACCCCAGAATTTGCATCTGTTGGTACTGATGTACTTGGTAAACTGAACAAATGTGTTGGTATTGATTTGATAGCTATTGACGAAGCTCATTGTGTGTCACAGTGGGGTCATGACTTTAGGGATGCATACAGAAAATTAGGTCAATTGAGATCATTCTTTCCCGATGTAAGTTATTTCATTAAGCAGCAGAAAATAGTTGCCTACTTAATCATCTTTAGATGCTTGCTAGGCATTTTTTATTGATTTTTAATAAAAAAATTTAATTTTTAATTTTTTTGGGTCTATGATCTTCTGGTTTTGATATACAACAAAACTGTAAAAAAAACTGTATGTGTTATTCAGGTTCCTATAATGGCTCTGACTGCTACAGCGACCCCAGAAGTGACGTCTGATATATGCAAGAGTTTAAAACTGAAACATCCTAATGTTACTTGTACAGGTTTTGATAGGTGTGTATTACATCTCCATGGCAACTGAAGAAGGTGTAGCTAGATACATATACAGCCATACCTGTGTACAAAGGTCACCTCTGGGAAATATAAAATGTGGTCATAATTGATAGGTCAATCAAACTAAATAATCATTGATGGTTTTTAAAAGAATGGCCTTTATTCACAGGATGGCCTTTATACAGAGGTGACTGCAAACACAGGTTTGTCTGTAAATTTTGAGTGGGATTCAAAATATTAAGTTCATCTGTCAGATAATAAGAGGCATAGATACTTCACATATTTATCCTAAAACATATTTGTTTTTTTTCTATACTCCTCATCAAGTTATATTCAATCAAACAAGTATTGTTATGTTAAGTGTAGTACTTGACATTGCTATGATTTTTTCCACATGTACATGTAAGTCTTAAATGTTAATCATAAGTTTCTTCATTTTAAGTGCTAAGATTTGAATCTTGCCTTGTTTCAAAATGAATGAAAAGTTTCAGTAAAGCAACAATAACTATCAGTAGTCTATAATTCAACTGGAGTATAATAGTTTTTGTATTGTCCTTACTTCTGCCCATCCTTCTTTCCTACTTTACTTGTTCAGAATGAAATTTAAATCTGTTTAAGGATTGACAAATAGTATGAGCACAGTTCACAAGAACTGTAACAAATTTTATATTTCAGACCTAACCTTTATCTATCAGTAAGCAACAAATCGGGGGATATCAAGCATGACTTGCAGACACAAATGGAAGAAGTAGGTGGAAAGTATCGGTTCCCAGGACCTACCATTGTATACTGTCCCACCAAAAAAGTCACTGACACTGTTGCATCTGTCCTTAAAAGTAACAAAGTTTTCTTGCATAATTTATGAAACAATCATGGTCTTTGAATACAAATTTTGGAATATCTATTGACAATTTTTGGGGCAACTTGCTTAGAAAATTTGGATTAAATATTCAGAATGGGATGTCATTTTAATGGCTGTCAATATTGGATAGTTTACTGTAACAAATTATTTGCACAGATATATATATTTGCAGCAATGAGAGTTCCATGTTTACCATATCATGCTGGTCTCTCACCAAAAGCCAGGAAAGAGGCACACAAACAATTTGTTAATGATGAAATACAGGTTGTCGTGGCAACTGTTGCATTTGGAATGGGAATAGATAAACCAGATTGCCGAAAAGTTATTCATTATGGAGGTTTGCATTTGTTTCTTCTTTTAATGTCCTTAAACTTTATATTCATCAATTTGATATTTGAATGTATATTGATTGATGCAGTTTTAAATCTAACAATTTTTATGGAAAAAATTCCTTGCATTAAATAATTCTATTTTGTACAAGTTAAAAGTTTTGCAAATATTTTCTGTATTTTCAGCTCCAAAAGATATTGAGTCATATTATCAAGAAATTGGACGAGCAGGTCGAGATGGTCTTCCAAGTTTTTGTCATACATTCTATATGAATGCAGACTTCTCCACAGCAAGGTTTCTTATTTAAGAAATAGTAAACATATTCCCATACTTTATTGGTTGATTAAGTATGGACTTTAGAATACCCGCTCAATAGTTTTGTCCACACTTTATAAGTTGATAAAATATTAGAAAATATTTATGACTTTGATTCTAAAAACAGAATATAATTTGTATTTACTATTTCTCAACTCATTAACTAGAAAACTACATCTTTTTCCATGTATAGATTTTACTCCTTGGAAAATAGAAGTAGTACAGTAACAATTGTATTGGTGAAATGAAAGTACCAACCATGTTTTATTGTAGAATAAAGTATGGATTGATTTCCTGTGTGTTAATATTGGCAATGATGCCAGTACAATACAATATAACTGCATGTATCAATGTGTGACTTACATTTGGGACTGGTCTCCTGATTTTGTAAAATCTCTCATTTACTAGATACAGTTGTTTACAGTTGTAAGTTATGTCTCCATATAGGAAAGAAAACATCATGATTGTAATTTATGAATATATAGTTTACTATGTTTGTGACCACCTCCCAATCAAGGCTTTCTTTTAAAAACCATCGTTAATTATTTAACACAAAATGATGAAGGACACCTGTCAATAAAGGCCACATAAGGTCTTTCCTAAGGGTTTCTTTGTTCACAGGTTTGATTGTACTTAGATATGAAAAATGGCAATTTTGTGCCTTGTCCTATAGAACATCTATAGTATTATCTACCGATAGTTTAGTTTAGTGTCTGTTCATTTTGTTATTACTGTATTACAGATTCTTTATGAAAGACATTCAGAATTTAAAATTCAAACAACATAAAGCAAGCATGTTGTCTAAAATGCAGCAGTACCTTGGTACATCTACATGCAGACGCAGGTAATTCTGGAGTTTTTTTAATAGTCTTGATATAAGGTTATGATACATGTATTTATGTATAGGTTAGAGTGCATAATTATTTGGATGTCATTTGTGATAAGAAAGCTAAAAGGAGCAGTAGTGACTGTAAACATGGTTTCAAATACACATTGTTCTTTCAGAGTTTATACCTAGAGAATACTGTATGTGAAATGTGTAATGTTTAAATATTGCAGTTTTGTGTTATGTTCATATGTGTTCTTTAACCTTCAACAGGATTTTATTATCACATTTTGATAAGAAGAATGTAGACCAAGTTGGTGGATCAGAAAATTGTTGTGACAACTGTAGGAAAACGTAAGTTATGTCTCCAAATGGGAAAGAAAGCAACTGTAATTGTATACATATATTACTCCTGTACAATTGCAGGAGATTCCTATCTGGCTAAGACCAGGTTCTGTCTTAGCACAGGTTTCACAAAATTTTCGAAACTAATTTAGTACAACTTCTGATACATGTACTAAATACGTGATATATACAGTAGTACTTAATTGCTATTGGCTGATAGCTGGGATGTGTGGTCTAACCTTATATATACTTGGCTGTGTTCTCCAAGGTTAAGCATAAATGTTTGTCAAACAGATGTTAATTGATTCACAGTCTTCTTGTAGAGAGATTACTGCATTTAAACTATCCATTAATATATGGTTGACCTAGATTTATACTTGACTTGTTTGGCTCTGTGACCAACATTTTTTCTGCGTCTGAAATAAGAAAATGCATCAAATGTTATTTTAGAATTGAGTTTAGTCGTCAGAAAAGTTATTATGATTCCAAGAACTGGTCGTCTGTATCGAACAAGTTAGCGTCTAGAATGCAACCTGTTGATTATAGAAAGGAAGCATGTGATTTCTTCAAAGTTGTCGAGGTATGTACATTTTACTTATTTGTGTATTACCACATATAAGTAATTACATTGTTTACTGTGGCAAACTGTCTATTTTAACACGAAATGGTAATTTTAAATGAGGGCCGTGGTCCAGTTGTGTGCTGGAATTGTAACCTAATCCGGGTTCAATTCCCGTTCCAAGCATGTCATACGCTTCCATGAACATTTGACAATGTTGATTTTCCTCCACATATGGGAAGTTGCCGGTTCCTTGTGGAAATTCTGTCTAGGAAAACTTGTTAGGTGATTTTGTTGCTGTATATTACTGAAAAATTGTTGAAAAACAATGTTTAACCCAATTAAATAAATGATTTTCAAATGACTCTTCATTAATATCTAAATTAAGTTGTATGATTCTTACAATTGGCCATCTAAATCCTGTACGATCATTTATCATATCATGCTGAAATTGTATGAGTTTAGGCTCTTATTCTTAACCAATTAGGTAATACCTTCTTTGGACAAATGCTTTGATCTTGTTATATTACATGAAACTATTTTCAGGGTATCAATGGAGTCTTTGGTCTAAACAATACAGTCCTTGTGTTGACTGGCTCTAGTAGCCAGAAAGTGAAGAAATTCTCAAGTCATAAAATATATGGCATTGGAAAGTATGCACTTAATGCGATATCATGTTTTATTTCTTCGTCTTAATTAAACTATGAATCTTGTAAAGCTTTTGTGTATCATTGATTCAAATGTTCCTGTACAGATTGATCAGTTCAATGAATTGTTATACCCCCGCAAATGAAGTTTGAGAGGGGGTATATTGGAGTCACTCTGTCCGTCAGTCTGTCCGTCCGCATAATGTTTGTGGAGCGAACTACTTCCACATTTTTTAAGCTATTGCAATGAAACTTGAAATATGTTTTCACCATCAAGTGTAGATGTTCAAGACACACTTTTCATGCCCAACGATTCTCCCATTGAAGAGTTATGTCCCCTTGAACATAGCCGTATAGTGTACTAGTGGCAAAGCGGAGGCGGGGTAATTAGTCACCTCTGTGACAGCTCTTGTTATATCTGTCTGTATTGTTTCTCTCATGTTTTTAATTTCTTCTTCCTGTGATGTTGAACCATCATCAGGGAGAAAGATATTGAAGATTGATGATGAAATCCATATTTCACTATATCTTGGGGCACTCACTCGACATAAAAATATTGAAGTGTCAACAGAATCTCCCACTAATGTAATAGTAAATTTGATCCTTTGGTTCAAATTCTCATGTGTCAGAGGCTTTAGTTTGCTAATTTTAAGAGTCAAAATGCCATTTTACAGGTCAAATGTGAGCCCTGATATCAATTTCATTAAAATAAAGAATGACTTGAGAGTGGAGATAATTACTTTAACCAATCAAAATTTTCACTATACCTGAGTTAACTTATACATGTATCTTAGTTCACTCTATCTTAGTTCACTGTAACTGAGTTTTACTGTACAATGAGCACTTTTCCAGGTATAAAAAGATAAGTTGGTGGAAAGCTTTTGGTAAATGTTTGGTAGATGAAGGTTACCTTGAAGAAGTTGTGTTCTCTGGGGTAAATGCATTTGGATCTACTATACAGACCTCCAAAAAAGCGAGAGATTGGTTAGATAATGGTATGACTGATGTGTGATACATCATAATATTTTATTTTTATTACGTTAAACTTGTATTGTCTCTGTATGTTAAACTTGTAGTGTCTGTGTAATATATTTTCCTATATATTAAGTCTTTTTCATGTATCAATTTGTTTATTGTTGAGGCAGCTTTACTTTGTGTCTTTATAAAATGCTTGTTGACAATTGTTTAAAAATGGACATACATGTATTTGAGAAAGTGCCTACTTAGGTATATTGTACAAATGTATGGTTAATTCTTGTCTTGATAATTTTGCATAATACACTCAAACCTATGTTAATGCCTGATTGTGAACCATTGTTACTCATCAATACACGTTTATCAATATGATAAAGTGAATACACCTCTGAATGATGGTTGACTGCTATTTGATGGCCCTAGTTTGTATGTAAGACTGTCATTCATTTCTCTGCATTTATAATATATATATTTATATATGTATCAGGTGGTCTCCATGGTAACAAGGAATTAAAGTTTGTTCCAAACAAGGAACTAGCTGCTGAAGAGAATTCCACTGTTCAGGTGGCACTTAGGTAAACTGTGTACATTTATAGAAATAACACTTTTCACTTGTCAGTTTTGATATACTGTGATGCTTTGTTTTTACTCAGTTCTTTAGTTTATTTGTCAACATAATCATGACAATAGTTAGTGTGTACACTATTTAAACATGAATATACCTGACTAGGGGATACAAGTGAAAGCTTTTAAGCTTATTTAAAGGTTACTTAATGCTTTATAAAGTTTATAATTGTAGCATTTTTGTATTTGAGACATTTAGTTAAAGATCTTGAACAAAGTCAGAAGCTACTATGTATGTCATATATTTCTATTTTTTTAGACCATATGTTCCTACAGTAACCAACCACCCTCCAGACTTGACATTTAGGAGGTCGGCATCTAGTCCAGAATCGAAAGTTGGCATGATGCCAACACCAGGCATTCTGGCTGCTAAATATACACCACAGAAACCAAGAGTTGATGAGAAAACAGCAAAGCTTGAGGTCGCTATTATATTAATTAATATGATTAATGTATTCAGTCCTTCTATGAAAATATGTTAAAGTTAAATGTTGATTTGAACACTCTATGTCAAGCCTAGAGTTACTGCTCTTTTCTGTTTGAAATATGTCATAGGCTAACTTCTTATTTCCCATCAACTTGTAGTCTTTTTCTGATTATTTATATTGCCTTCCATTATTAAAGCATGACTCAGTTGGCTTCTCAGAAACTTATTGTATTGAATACTTCTTCTGGGCCAGTTTCTCATCTTGAAGTGTTAAAAGCTATTTTAATCTATTATATATTGTTATATACAGTTTTATATGGTATTTAATACAGAAATAGATTTTGACCAGTATCATCAACCATATATTGTTGTATTTTAGGCTGACTTGTATGCTAAGTTGATACGACAGAGAAATGCAATGGCCTTAGAGACAGGTTATACGCCACATTCTATTGCTAGCAACAAAGTTCTTTTAGATATGACAAAAGTCAGGTAAGTATGATAGATACCGGTATTTTTCATTGCATGTATATCAAATACTCTCAGTCTGACAGCTTACAACAAAACCAATCCTCTTTACAGAACAATCATTTCTTGAGTGACTGGTCTTGTACAATCCAACCTGTGAATAGCAGAGGTAAAAATTTAAGGCTTTTGCCTGAATTTTAGGTATTTTAAGGTTCAGAAAGGTACCCCTTATCTGGTGGATGATGACAACATCAGTAATTTCCCTTTTTGTAAATGTGATTTTCTTAGCCAAATTTTCAGGTTTTATCCCCGCTGTTACCAGTGGTCAGTCTCTAACAAAACGCCTTTCGATAAATTGACAATGTAAGAAGTGTTATATTATTATGTATGTATACAATTATACATCTTACATACTGTTTTGTGATCCATTAATTTTAGACCGAAGGACAAGGAAGGTTTATCAAGACTGGAAGATTTTCCAGAAGCCAAAGTGGACAAGTTTGGATCACAATTTCTCCAAATTATTACTGAATTTTGTGAAGAAAATAAGTTGAAGTCAAACAACTTCCCAGAGGTTTTTGTTGATAAGGTGAGTTAATTTTATAAAAGATATGAAACTTATTGTATTCTAAAGATGCCTGCCAAATTAAAAAAAAATTGCTTCTGGATGCAATACAGATCCTTTTTCAGTGCATCCATTCTGAAAACCTTGACTGCTTCTGGTCCATAAAACCATAGATGTACTTGGTAGCTTGAATTGAGTCTATATCTCACATACATGATGCAGCTGCTGCTTTACAGCTAAACAACTTCAGTCAACCCGGTAAACAAAGGCCACCTATGGGGAAGACAAAATGTGGCCTTTATTGACAGATGGCCTTTATTCGGAGTTGGCCACTAACACAGGTTTGACTATAGTGTCCGCTGATGACTGGCTAGCATTTTCATTTCAGAATTGTCCTTTAAAGCTGTTAAATCTTTTGCTTTCCATTGTACATAGTGTGCAACCAACAGCAGTTGGTGAAGAAAATATAATTTGACAGTCCTTCATTCATTGAATTTCACCATGTTTGTCAGTTTTACATCCAGAAAAGTCCAAGTGGTTTCAATGTCTACTGAGACAAAAGCAATGATTATTTATGTGTTGCAGGATTTTGAAGCATTTATAAAGACTAGCAATTGTTTATTTTACTCCAAAAAGATGTAACTTTGTTTAAACCATTAATAAAATAATTGTTTTTATTGAGAATTGAGTTTTTTATGTCTTTTTTTATAAGAAAGACAACTCTTGATGAATAGATAATTTTATTTTTGTACGAATTGCCTCCCTTGTATGATTTTGTTACTAATTACCCACAATTCTCAAGGATTAAAAATGGCGATCGAAAGTACGTCTGCTTTCTGTAAATGCGAGTTTTGTCTTTATAAGAGTAAGTCTGGATTAAAAATTAGAAAATTGACACTTTTACTGACAAAATTACTTTAACCCTTTACTTCATGTAGCCGTATATTCACTTGTAGACCGCTTACTTCATAATCCCGGTATTTTGCGGGTAGACCGTCTACTTCATAATCCCGGTATTCTACGTGGTTGATTTTTGAAGTTCAATAAATCATTTTTCCCAAAATATCGGCGATTTTTTAAAACAACAATTGTAAAATTCAATATTTCATGAAGACATAACGTTAACAAAAAAATATTGTTTGTATATAAAATTATGTGGTTAACTGCGTTTAAACACAAGACAGGTCGCGCGTACACGATGACGTATCGTGTTGAGATTACACAGTATACAGTCTGCAGACGCGCGGTTCATTTCTAATGACAATTTTGCCGTGGAATTTTAATTCAAAGCCAAAAAAACAGTAGAACAATTATATATCTTAAATATTTTCAAACAAAAATGACATAATAAAGATAATAATCAGTAGTTCGCCGTGTCTCGGGTGCAATAAAAGAAATATACAGTGTCAATGTCTCGTGTGAAAATCAAATTCAGATTAACAAATAACATGTGCTAATTGATGCGGTCATCAATGGGATTAAGTTGGCTAACAGTATGGGTCTCTAATTATATCATCAAATTTTAATGTCACCCGGAGTTTTATGGTGCCGCATTGTTTTTACAGCTGACACGTGTGACAAATTTCCATATGGGATTTAATCTTCTCATGGGCGGGGCTTATTTATTGCAGAACAATATGACTCTACCAATCAAATCAATTTGTTGTTCAGCCTAAATAAATACCTTTCCCTCCGAAATATCGCCGATTTTTTATTCCAAAAACTATAATTTCTAATATTCCATGAAGACAAATCACCTACAAAAATATTTCGTCTATTATTCGGTGAAAGTTGTAAATACTCTGTAAACACAAAACGAGTCAGGTGCGCGCCGATCACTAGACGTATCATGAACACAGAAGTCTGCAAGCACATGGTTTATTTTTGACATGAATTTAATATGCTGGGAGATTTGTTGAAACATACGTAAATATTATCCTTTATTCCGTATCATCAAACAAATTTGATGCAGTAAAAGTCATATACGACTGTTTCACTCGTCTTTGATGTAAAACAATATTCAAGTCACAAAGACTCGCCGCGAATGCGTGTGAAATACGATTAAAAACATAACGAATTCGGTGTTAATTTATATGCCAAATTATGATCAACTAGGTTAAAGTTTTTTGTACTATGGTACATTTCACAACCTCTGATTGTTTAAAAAAAACATCCTTTGAACTTGACACATTTATAAGACACTCTGTCTGGGTCACGATGACCTTGATTGTTGGACATGAATTCCTGCACGTGCACCGTCAATCACTGGCACTGAGCCAAGTTTTACCTTTGCACATTTATTTAATCTTGAGTGTAAAGTATTGATTTTTACAACCCAAAGTATTCAATAACAATTCTTGCATTAAGATTTTTTATTGTATGTCTTGTAGTAAACAGAAAGGGCAAATTAAAAAAAAGGATAAGGAAAAAACATGGACCTTGTGTCAATTTGTACACATTATATTGCCCTTAATATTTGCCTAACATCAGATATTTTTGCATAGCAAGTAAGATAAATTAAATACCATCAATTTGGTATAATTCAGAAATTATAAAACCATTATTTAGCATTACAATGAAGTGATAAAATGACCAGGTGTCAATAGAAAAAATCAGAAAAGGCAAAAATATGCTTACAGATTTTTTTTGCAATTTTTGTTCCCCTTTATTTCTTTTAATATTTATCCCACAGTTACAAAAATTACATCATACAAAAGGTTATTAAATTATGAACAACTTTTATATTTACTATAATTTGATGGGATTAATATTTAGTATAATAAACCAGTGATGAAGTAGACATGTGTCAAATCAGTAGCATTTCCCAATAACCTGTATGAAGACAGTGTACCAAGTTTATCTGATCCACTATTAGTATACAGTATGTATATTGACTAGGGGGCTATGAAGTAAAGGGTTAAACGAGAGGAACAGAATGAAATCTGAACTCTAGGTAGAATGACATTGTGTGATGACTGATTTTTTCACCATCTAGGCCTCTCAGCTTCCCAATCGAAAATGTCTTTAAGTTCATGCAGTTTTCCCAAAAATCCAAACTTACACTAGCTATTTTATTTCCCAAATCAGCAATTTTAGCAATAATTCTTCCCAAAATCAACAGGCTAAGGCCTCTTCCAGGGTTCTCTTTAACACCAGGCTGCAGGCCAATTTAGCCGCTTAGAAATGTGTTTGGGCCTGTTAGGAATCTCAAAAGTTTATAAAATATTGCTAGAAAATGCCTGGATCCCCCTAGCAGGCCTGTTAGTCTAGCTTCTGGGCCTGTTGGTCACAAACATATTGAGAACCCTGTCTTCCCAATGAAGAGAGAAAAAACACTGGATGTCATGAGAGGAAGTGCAGTGAGCAATAACTTTCATTTCTACTGAATTATTCCCGTTAAGGCTTAGAAAAATTGTCACTTTTACTGTTAATTATCATTACTTTAAAAATACCAAAGGTAACTGCATGAAACAGACTTCTTTAGCCAACTGACAAAAATACTTGGTGGGGGATTTCAATTTGACCACCGGTCACTGTCTTGTTCATTTTTAGCTCACATGTCACAAAGTGACAAAGTGAGCTATTAGGATCACTCTCCGTCCGGCGTCCGGCGTCGTGCGTCGTCAAACTTTTTGTTGTGAACACACTAGGGGCCACATTTTTGGCTCAATTTTAGCAAAACTGGGTCAGAACGTTAATCTCAACAAAATCTCGGACGAGTTCGATATTGGGCCATTTGGGGTCAAAAACTAGGTCACCAGGGCCAAATAAGGGAAAACCTTGTGAACACTTTAGAAATCACTGTTTTGAATTTATCTTCATGAAACTTTGTCAGAATGTTTATTTTAATAATATTTAGGTCAAGTTTGAAAATGGGTAATTTCTGTAGTAAAATTAGGTCACTAGGGCAAATTGCTGGAAAACCTTGTGAACACTCTAGAAGTCACTGTTTTGATTGGATGATCATGAAACCTTGTCAGAATGTTTGTCTTCATAATATCTTGGACGAGTTCGAACATGGGTCATCTTGGGTCAAAAACTAGGTCGCTAGGTCAAATCTTATGAAAAACCATATTAACACTGTAGATTTCACAGTTATTATTGGATCTTCACCAAACTTCGTCAAATCGTTTGTTTTAATGATATAACGGTCAAGTATAAATATGGATCATCTGGGGTCAATAACTAGGTCACCAGGTCAAATCTTAGGAAAACTTTGTTAACACTGTAGATGTCACAGTTTTAATTGGATCTTCACCAAACCTTGTCAAAATGTTTGCCTCAATGATATGTGGGTCAAGGATGAACATGGGTCAGCCGGGTTCAAAAACTGGGTCACAAGGTCAAATCTTAGGTAGAAATCTTGTAAAAGCTCTAAATGTCATGGTTTTGATTGGATCTTGGCCAAACCTTGTCAGATTGTTTGTCTTAATGATATTAAGGACAAGTTCAAATATGGGTCACCTAGGGTCAAAAACCAGGTCACAAGGTCAAATCTTAGGAAAACCTTATTAACACTGTAGATGTCAAATTTTGATTGTATCTTCACCAAACCTAGTCAGACTGTTTGTCTTAATGACATGTAAGACAAATTCGAACATAGGTGGTCTGGGGTCAAAAACTAGGTCACGGGTTCATAACAATGTTTTAATGAGTAAACAGTGATTGTCATGTGAGCGATATAGGGCCATCTTGGCCCTCTTGTTTGTTATGACATGTATAACAGGAGCCTAAGGAAGTGGCAAATGTATGATAATAAAAACTCCATGTAGTAGGACATGGTCCTTAATGTTTCTCTCTTTATCTTCTAACAAATATACAACACAGACAGGGCTTTTTTCCCTTCTATAGCAGGGGCCGTTCATAGGCGTCTTCCCCTCAGGAAAATTCTTTAAAATCATGCAGTTTTCCCCTAAAATTCAATTTACATCAAGTTTTTTCTTCCCCTTTTGCAAAAATTATGCGTTATTTTTCCCCAAATTTAAGGAAAAGGCCCCTTCCCCAACCTGTGAAAAAAAGCCCTGACAGATGACAAAAGATGGCCATTCCTGATCAAACTGGAATGCCCTAAACCTTCTTTTATTATCATGATTATCAAATGTTTTTAAAGTTTAATCAAGTTAGTCCTTGGTGAATCCATTAATTTTTGTTGTAATGTATTTCTGCTTATATCCATTGCAGTGATTTTTCACCTTCTATAACGGAGGCCTATTATAGGCCTCTTCCTTATTGAAAATTTCTTTAAAATCATGCAGTTTTCCCAAAAATTTAAACTTACACAAGCTTATTTAATTTCCCAAATCTGCAATTTTAGCGATAATTCTTTCCAAAATCAACAGACTAAGGCCTCTTCCCAATGAAGAGAAAAAATACTGCATTGAAACAGGTTGAAATGATTATCTTTTTCATTGTATTACAGAATTCCGGTGAATTACCATCAGAAATATACAACCTGACAGAAACACAGAGACAGACGTATATCATGTTCGCAGTCCACAATAATTCTGTGGTAATTAAGTTCATAATGTTTTGAGTATTTTAATAGATCTACTTGTTACTTCTTTGACATTTTCGTCAATGTTATCATTCATGAATTTTATCAGTTCGGGAAAATTACTGTTATTTTTTTCTATTTTTTACTATGCTTCATTCAATTTCTAAAATCATTTTATGTGATTTCATTGAACTCATTTTCAGTCAATTTTCGGTACATAGTTTTAGTTTCTTTACCACTTGCTCAGCTCAATAGTATTAGGTAGAGGATTGAGTTTGTGAGTTCCGCCCTGGATAGGGCACATACTCTCTTCAAAGATTTGGTCAAAGAAACTGTGTCTAAGGCCTTTCAATCCTACACTGCAGATCATTCATTATGTTAAGTTGGCAGAACTTTACTTACAAGTGGCAAACATTAACAAGGTAATTTACAGATTGAGAATACAGGAAACTGGTTAGATTGGCCAGTAAAGTAAATTAATCATGAAAACAAGCATAAAACTCAAGATAGAATATATATATACATGTATACAATGTATATGCAAATAATATGTAAAATGACTACATCCCTTCTATTTGAATGAATCCAGGAGGAAGTGGCTTCACGGCGAGGATTTAAGACAAGCACAATTATAACACATTTGGCAGAGGCAGTAAAAGTTGGTTTACCAGTGGATATTGAGTTGCTAGGGGTGACAGCACATATTCAAAAACTTATCACTAAAACTATCAGGGGAGATGTAATCAAATCAGGTAAATTGTGTTTTTTTTTGTAAATTTTATTTTTGGAAATAAATAGCATTATTATGACAACAGATTTCTGTGATAAATTGGACTGGTGATGTAGTAAAATTCTCAATTGCCTTGCCTTGGTTTTTAGCAACAGATTTATGCTAGCCCATCTGGCTACATCTTTAGGATTTTTAAGTCCTGGGCATTTTTAGTAGCCTTGGGCTATCATTAATGTTGCACACTGGTTTGTAAAGTATAAAATTTAATTTGTACAAGAAGGAATTCAAATGTTGTACAAATTTGAGTGCATATTCTTTAAATTGAGGTTTTGATGAAACAAAACATCTACATCTGTGTTGAGTACCAAGATATTTTGAGTAGTTATTATTAGTTGGTTTGGAAAAGATGGTTAACTTTTTAATCTCGTAGAAAATATTTCCAATTTGAGATTCTTTAAAATTGTGTTGATACTATTGATAAAGATTACACACTATTTTACTTTTCAGATATTTCTAGATTAACGAAGGTAAAAGACAATTTGCCAGATTACATAGAATATAACCATATCAAGCTTGTAATTGCCTTGTTAGTAAGGCAATATGGACAGGTTGTCTTGGAAACAGGGGAAATGGTTCTTCAGGGAAGTCAGTCAACTGTGGACAATAGTCAGTCTAATGAGGTATTACTCTATGATTTGAGGTTTAAGATTTAGGTTCATTTATTAATTTAAAACAAGAGCTTATCATTGCTTGATTTTCTTTTCATGCAGTTTTGAAGTTGCCCAATGCATTGACTGGTTTAAATTCTTTAGGTATCTTATTTGGAAAGTTTAAGTGTATTAGAAATTATTGAAAATTGAACTTGTGTATTCCTAATGTTTGGTAGATAAAAATGAAATTTTAGTGTCTCAGTGTTTGTCCTCCATTAAATTTATGTTACGACTGCATTATATCACATTCTCTATTTCTGCATTGCAGCATGGAACCAGTCAAACAGAGCAGGAAACTGTTGTTACTGGATGGAATTCACCTGGTTCCCAGTCCCAATCTACTTCAAAACAGACTAGTTCTCAGAGTGGGGGTACCAAACGTAAACTTCCTGGCTGGATGTCATCTGGTGGAAATAAATCTCTCATGCTGAAAAGAATGAAATCCAACAACTTATTTAAATGATTGAATTTCACTTCGTGGTTGAAAACTTTGCTTTGCATTAGATATGTGCTGGACACTCACTGAGACAATAATGGCAACAAATAACAGTGATAATGTACTATTAAGATCTGTTGTATATTCAGAATAACCAGAATATCTGAAGAAGATGTAGCTTTGTTTATTTTGTCAGGTATTTACCAGGTTAGATTCATTAGACATTTTTACAAATATTTCTGTATCAGACAAATGTTAATGATTAGTTTTGCTAGATTTGCAATATGTATCTTTTTGTGTTCATTTTCAGTTGTCATGTTTGAAGACTTTTGTTTTTAGAAGGCCTTTCATTAGATAGTAGATTTTAAAAGTTATTTATGTTTTGTTATTTAACCATTTTGATAACCATGAAATAGTTCTTTTCCATCGTTAGGTTTCTTTCATAGTACAATTTGAGACATATCAATAATACACACAAAATTATCAAAAATCCTCATTTCAGTAAGGTGACTGAAACAGAAATCTAACAGGTCACCTTTGAAATGAAATGTTGCTTGAGAGACCAAGGCACATATTCCTGAGTGTGATAATATTTGTAAAAATTACAATAATTCTATTTTTAGTACACTCTGGTCGTATTCAACACCATGACAAAAATTTCTCTCGACTGATAATTGACCAATCACATAGCTTTCCGCCTCTGATCCACCCATTGTATAGTGAAGTTGTCAGATGTGTGCTGAAGTATAACAAGTCTGATGTAGTAGGTAACCCAAGACCTAACTGCAGTCTATCCTTATGGTAAGGCTTTCATAATGGAAGACAAGAGATTATGTAATTTGTATGAGTTTATTACTAAACTATATATGTATAATATTGCATGAAAAGTATTTATATCTCTTCCAATCGTTGTTTATAATAATCGTTTGAAAATCACAATCAGAGAAATATTTTCTTCAGATTCTGAGAAATTGAGTATCAGAAAAACACCCCTACTTCAATAATGTAATAGTCCATTAATGAACTTGAAACAGTCTGTAACAAATCTTGGGGCAAATCAATATCAGATAAAATGCAGATAATTGTTAATAAACTGAGTGAAATTAACTATTAATCATTTGAAAAATTTAGATTACATGTTCTTGTTAATGCAATACTGCCAATTAAATTTTACTATGCAGCAGGATGACAAATATATGCATATTGAAAGTTCTGATCGATGTATGCAACTTGAATGTTTTAAAGAAAACAATAGCCATTTAATTTGTTTTTCACAATAATTGCATGATCTTGATTTAATCTTGTATGTTCTTGGACCTGAAAACCAGAGGTTGATATAATGATAATAATTAGGTTCATATTTATCGTTCTCAAAGAATTCATAGCTA
Organism: Lutraria lutraria; assembly: GCA_964023205.1. Taxonomy (NCBI): domain Eukaryota; kingdom Metazoa; phylum Mollusca; class Bivalvia; order Venerida; family Mactridae; genus Lutraria; species Lutraria lutraria. The sequence goes on along the minus strand of OZ026848.1, from coordinate 28,848,488 downwards.
AGTCAACTTGGTTTAATGGAAATTATTTTAAACCTATGCTTTACATTAAAAAAATGAGTAAATTTGGCATGATAACAATAGATAGACTAGTAAGTAGTTAAGATCTTATCAATGCTGGATTAGATAATGAATGAATCACTATACATAATATCAAATACTGAAAATAATGATAAAAAATAACACGGTACATTTTATAAAAAAAAAACTAAACATAAAACACACATACATGTATAAAAATGTACAAAAAAAATCTATCATGTAAAAAAATGGTTGTAGACGTTATAAATGTGAAACAGAAGAATGTTGAAAAAATATGGCAAGTAAATAAACTGGAGGTAGATAGGGGCCCTTTAATAATCTCAAAAAATTGTTAATTTTATTGCAAGAAAAGTAGTGTATTGCAAGATGACCTTAATTTTATTGCAAGAAAAGTAGTGTATTGCAAGATGACCTTGAACAGGTCATCAAGTAACTGTATCTTAAATGTGCTTTAACCTTATAAGATGTAGAGCAGACATAATTGTGTTTCAATGAGCATGTACCCAGAAACAAACATGCCAACTATTTGAAAATTATTAGAGAATTTAAAGGTTATGGCAGAGACAAATTTTAGACTTGATGACCTGTTGACTAAACCAAAGCTTAATGTTGCCTTATTCTGGAGGAGACAGTGCTACCATTCCATGGACACAAACTTAAAAAATTCAATAAATGCTGGATGTGGTCATGTAAAAATGGCTGAGTTGTCATTTCAAAATGAATGAAAATTCAGACTGCTAAAGAATTTACATATAAAAAGGACTAGTGTCAAGATTTTTGAGAATGTAAATGTTTGTTATTATTTATTAAGTAACTATGAAATAACATCCATATAGTTTGTTGCCTTTCAGAATTTGTAATTCATGTGTTAACAGACAGGGTAGAATGTACGTTCTTCAATGAATGACAAAGCATTAAGGACCAGACAATCTTGAAAGGAATAGTTTATAATAAGATAGACCTTAAAACAAAGATTTTAAAAAGTCCCCTTTTCTTCTAAGATGAGTACATTGTTATAAATCCTAATATAGAAAATTTGTGCTTAAAATTTCACAAAAAACAAGCTGAAAAATATACTTAGTACTTGCAAATTGTCAAATAGTTTAAGATTAAAGAATAGAAATACTGGGTAAGTACTAAAAATTAAGAATATGAACATTTTAATTGTAAAAATCGTATTAAATATTTTGCACAGTAAATAGGTTAACAATACTGAAATAAAACCACAACACAATGCCATATAATGGCAAATAGAGCTATAAAATATGCATCAACTATACATATACAATGTTACATAAACAAATCAGCATATAAAGTACCAAATTATCATCTCTTATACCAGTTGCTCATTAATTTTCTGCGTAATAATAACTGTATATTAATCAGTAATATCAAACGCTTATTTCCGTTTCATTAGTAAATAACTGCTTCATAAAACCAACTATTGAAATGTTGAAGGTAAAATATTCACATTACAATTATAAAGTACAAAAAAGTGGTTCTGTAAATGCATCCAAATATTAGCAAAATGAAAGCAAAACAGTTTCAATATTTCCAAACAAAATGGAAGATCTAGCTTGATAAAACATGGCGAGAATTAATAATGCCAAAACCAGCCTAAATTGTAAAAATTAAAGAACCAGTCTAATTCCAGTAAATCTTATCAAATCCGATGCCAATCAAACATAAAATTTCATGAGTTCAGTTTAAGCTCAAATGTTCAACAGTGCAAACATTTCCTAAACACTACTTCTGATAATGCAATAATAATACAATACAATTATACAATAAATAAACATAATTAATGATAATATTACAAACACATGAAACATAACTTAGTTCCAAAACTGCTGAGTCATTGTATGATGAAAAACATAAAACAACCATGTTAAATTCAAAACCAGACACATTTTAAGCTATGCATGCATTGCAAAAAATCACTTCCAATATTATTTAATCACAAGTTATTAACAAGTCTTCAATAAGATAATGGAAAATTTACCCCACCCATCGAAGCTGCATTTAAATAATCAATTACAGAATTTACATTCAAACCATAGTACAAGTCCAACTAGACAATTGAATTAAAATGTGGCAACTGACCCGATTTGAACCAAAAGTGAGAACATGAATGATGGTTCTTTCTAAAGCAGTAACACATATGTGGAGAGTGCTCTTTAGTCAAGGAGGTAAAGAATGTAATCCACCTCTTCAGCAATGGAGACAAAAATATTGATATTGATTCCAGTCCTCACAACCAGTAGCAGTCAGCATTACCACAAGACATAATAATAATTACAGAGCAGTGATTGGACAAATACCCTTAAAAGATGGGAGTAAACAAATATACCTGTAAGCAACACAAAAACTTAAGTTAAATAAAATATCATAATGGATTTGCATTGTTAATATTAAAAAGCAAAATTGCACCATTTTTGAGGGAAAAAATATGAATACTTCCATGCTAAGAATCTTTCACATTATAAAATAAAGCTCAGTACGTTGCCATCAAGGAGGATTGCGTAGTTCAAAGCAAAAGCTATGTTGCCATAACATGAATTTGTTTACATTAAAAATTATGAAGAAATAGTTACATTTTTATACTTTTTATTTTGAATGAATAAAAAAACAGTAATAAACAAATAGGAAAATGACAGTAGCTCCACCAAAGAGAAGATTCGCTTATCTACCATAACATGACACAAATAACAGGTACACAAAAGACGAAAGTATGTCTCTATATATTTATTTACAACATGAAAGATGGTGTTTTATTTTCACTACTTTAAAGTAATATTCACTCCTTTTAGCAAGTCACAAATATTTAACACATGTTCTGTAATTTCTACTTTATAATAAAATTGTCTCAGTGTTTCACAAACACTTTGTTACGATAGTAACATACAGAGTAAATAATTCCTAGAGTGCTAAGAGTTAATAATCTAGAACAACTTCAAACTTCTGTTTGGTCTCTCTTCCTTTGGGGTAGTTCATACAAAAATTCATTCTTCGTCTTTGGGGTAGATGGCACAGCAAGCCTCTCATGTGCATGAGCAAAATAAGCAAACAAAATGATGAGAATCACACTTTCAACCAAAAAACAAAAACTTCACACATTTTTCTTCACCATTCTTCACAGATTTCTCTATAAATGTTATACAAATTCCATGGCACACAAATATGCAGAAACCGGTATTTTTTGCAAAGCATGACTGATCTCAGAATGATCTGTCACTTTGTTAAGCACCTTAATTACTATAAAAACAAATTTAATTGTTAATTCTTTATGCCAAAAAAAAACAGGCTAATTTGTAGAATTAGTACTTGAATTTGGTATCTCAAACACACAATCATTTAAGTATAAGCAAGTCATTTATCCATCCATTGAATGATTGTAGACAATACATGTTGCACATAATGGGTTAGAGTACCACAAAGTCACTTTCTCACAAAATAATATAAAACTAAGTATGAAGATGACACTGATTCTTAGTAGTTGAATATGATTACATATGATGTTTACACGGACTCCAAATAATAACTCTCGTGCCTTGGCACAGTCCTGGTCTCTGATCCCATACTTAATTCAAATTCTGACCCCTTATTTGTCCCCTGAAGCTGTTCTTTCCCCGCACTCTGACGTCATAGTCAAACAGATGTTGACTTGTACTGTGGGTCCTCTTCACGTTGACAACACAATGCAATAGCGATAGCAACAAGTCCAGCTAACAGAATTCCACCAGCCACAGCTCCTACTATGATATAAACAGTCCACACGCTAATACCTTCACTCTTTGACGCAGTTTCAGCTGCAGTGTCATTACGAGAAGAGCTGAAATTTTCACCATTATACTGATCCATTTCAGTGCCATCATCATATTCATTATCATCAACGGGCTCTACATTTGGATTGAATGCATCGTAACTGCCATATAGATCAGTATCTGTTATATCTGGATCATACCAATTTGTTTTCGAGTTATAGTCTTTCGTTTTACCATAAGGATTATAATCAACAGATTCATAATCTGAAAATGAGAAAATTTAAAACTTAATACATGTACTAAAACTTGGAAATAAATCTTAATGGAGAATTTCTTTAACCATTAATCCATAAAGATGGAGGCCTCAGTATGTTAGATACCTTACTTAACCAGAGTCTACATTCTCAAAAATGTTGTCAATGAGAATTAATTTCTATTGCATATTCATCTTCAAACACAACAGTAGTTCAATGTGTTTAATTTCAGGATTCTTTTATAATTCACTAAAGAACAGTAAACAACAAAACTGACACAAGGTATAAGTTTGCAGATTAATTTTTTGTATAATTACAATTGAACATGAATATTTCAAGCGTTATGACAATGGGCTATTAATATAACGTTAGTTTTCATGTATATACTTAAAAATGCAAGTTGATATTACATGAGAATTCCAGTAAGTTCAATTTGATTGCATCATAATTATGCACATGTTTTTCTGAGCATGCTCTATTTCATACAAAATACCAACAAACCATGATGTGTGTTGATTACTGATGCATATTCTAATGTATATAGAATATCAAATAGGTGCTTTCAAAATATCAGGCACAAAAATTAAACTTGGTTGTTTTTTTTATCTTATTTTTTTTTGTTTATATTGAGTTTTACGCCCCTTTTCAACAGTCAGAGTCATATGAGGCGGACAGTTCACCTAAACATTGTTCCTGGGAAGAACCAGTACTAGACCCCATCCTCCATAAGCAACTCTACTTTCTCATATAAAGGGACATGGTCGGTAGCAGGGCTCGAACCCACGACCCTCTATCAGTGAGAGGTTACAGTGACTTGAAGTCAGCGACCTTAACCACTTGACCATGGAGGTGGGTCCTGGGTTTTTAAAACTGTTTAGTATACAAATATTCATAAAGTGACTTGGTAAAATATTACTTTTGCAGGGGAAAAATGAATTAAAACATGTGATTTATGATACTTGTTAAGAACCAATTTGTATGCATCAGAAATTAAGGGTCTTACCAGTATGTGCAAGTAAAAATGGCACTGTTCCTTTCAAAAAGTTTTCAAACTATACAAACCTGGATTATAAGGAATTGAATAGTGATCAATATCATTGGTAGGATACTGATCTTTCTCCCTCTGTTTATCCTTGTTCTTCTTCTGCTTTTTTTTGTCCTTCTTTCTATCCTTCTTATTCTTTTTCTTGTTCTTTTTCTTCTTTTTGTCTTTCTTCTTTTCAGTAATCGGTCGGGTTGTTGTTGTAGTCGACATAGTTGTAGTTGTCGCTGGAGAAAAATGAAACAGATTACTCACTTTTTTTTATTAAATTAACTTCACATTCAAGCAATTCTACAAAAAGGGATTTTCTTCACTGATTATTATTTTATCATTTTCCAATACATTCGATGAAGGCAGTTGGAAATGTTTATGTTTTGTTTTAACTTCAATGAAGAGAGTAGCGTCCAGAGGGACAGGTTACTACCGAAAAGTGAAACAGTATTGAAGTAACAAACAACAGTATAAATGGAGTTTAAACATGATTTGGTTTAACATGAAGATGTTGCTATTATTTCAATTTTTTACTTTGATAGGAGCAAATTAGGTGTATAATCTCTTATTTCATTTATTAACTTGTCATCAGAATTGAGTTTATGGCAAATTCTAATACAACAAATATATATAACTAAATGACCTCTACCACATGAAGACAACCTTATTATAACAATACATTATTTTACGACTGGTTATCAATGCTTTCTCTATGTTTCAACTTAAAAATGAGATCCTCTCAATATTTTGACTATCTTCTTCCAATCAGAGAGGTGGTCATAGTACAGTGTTTTCCAGAAGTCCTGTAGCTGACGATATCATTTCTACTTGAAAACCTAAGCGCCAGCTACTTTTTGTCCATAAATAAATTTACATTGAAAAATGAATTATCATTGAATAAAACCCACTACAATTTAAATTTAGCCTGCTAGTTTGAATCTTCTCAAGAACACTATATTCTGTAGGTTTAATTGTATTAAAGATATCATATCGGCCTGCCCTAATTCCATAATACATACTTTGTTCAATTAGTTCAGCCTGTACTCTGATGGAATCACCATATACAATGTAGTACATCTCATCAAAATTTGATGGTTTCACTTCATACATCATTAAACTAGCAACCACACCGTCCAGACCAATCTACAAAGTATATATTTACATACTGTAATTTGATTTTAACCATAATACAATTATATATACAAAACAGGGCCTAGTGCTTCTCTCTGATAAAAAAGCTTGGTTATAATTAAATTAAGATTCAAATAAATCTATTCATTAGACTACCTAAGAAAACATAAATTAATCAAATATAATTTGTTCACTGTAAAGTAAATAATGACAACTGTAGCTTGTGAAACAGAATACTTTAAGGATTAATTCCATCACAATCATAGTATCTACCATTACAGGATCTTGATAATACATGTACAATGTAACATACAGTACAACCTCTCCAGAGCGGCCCTCTTGAAAAAACAACCTCCCTTCTGCAACAGCATGTTTTTTTTCCCACTGCATGCTTAACCTCTCTAGAGTAACAACCTCTAAGCAACAACATAATTTTGCTATTCTCAAAGGGTGTCGCACTAGACAGATTGCACTGTATATTAATTTGAACATTTTGTTAATTTTACAACAAAACTGACAGTAGAATTAGAAAACTTGCAAGGATAGTTAAAAATTGGAAAATAATGGCTGAAAAAAATTAACACACAATCATGATCATGTACACATACATACTGTAACTACACATACCTCGCACGATGTTTTAAAAGTACCATACATATCTGGAAATTCCGTCCACTCATCATCGTGAGTTAAAATTAACTTCATGTTGCCAAGTAGCCAGGTAATCTTGTGACACAAAAGACTAGGATCCATCATGCCATTTCCTGGCACGTTGCATCTAAGTTGGGCATACAATTCACCAACTTGTGCTGTTAGACTTGTACATGTAATTACGGGTTCATCTGCAGAAAAAAGAACATACTGAGTAAGTGGTTAAGTTTGCATCATGGATCTGTTTGTGTGATTTGTGAATGACCTATTTTCGAGAAACTTCTGCTAGCTAAACTTTCTGACCTCAAAAACAGTGTTTCATTCTCTATCATCAATTATGTCAGAAAATCATTTTCATGAACATTTACCAACACAATGCATACCGATAGTTCCAGATTTCACAAATATTTCGACACACAATAATTTTCTCTTCAATACAGTACAAATTAACATATTGCATCATTAAAATAACTTAATAAAATGGGTAAAAGGTCAACAAAAAACATTCAAAAGAGAGATACATGTACTGTTCCAGCAAGTTTGAAAGCTTGGTTCAGGGATACATAACTAATAGGTCTCCTGTATCAAATCTCATTCTTTGTCTTTTCAAAATGTTCAAAGTTACTTACGATGACAAAATGATTATACTCATTATACAGTATCCTATCAGCCTTATTCATCTGAATTAGTATTAACTATTTTAATATTTTTTTGTTTTGTTTATATCAAGTATTATGCCCCTTTTCAACAGTCAAGAGTCATATGAGGCAGACAGGTCACCTAAGCATCGTTTCTGGGAAGGACCAGTACTAGACTCCCATCCTCCGTAAGCAACAGCCTACTTTCTCACATAATTAGATGTGGTTGGTAGTGGGGCTCGAACCCATGACCCTCTATCAGTGAGAGGTGATAGTGATTTGAAGTCAGCAACCACAGACCACTCAACCACTGAGGATTTTAATATAGCATTCATTTAGACTCAACTAAAATCCTTAGGGAATGAAACTGAAATTTGAAGTCAGAGACAATTCTCAATTTTATATTAAATTCTTTTTTTTATAATCATGGAATTATATAAATTAGTACTTACATGGTACTGTTGTGGTCGTCGGGGTAGTAGTCGTTGTTGTTGTTGTAGTTGTTGTTGTTGTAGTTGTTGTTGTTGTTGTCGGGCGTGGAATAACTGTCAGTACCATGTGGTTATAATTTGACCCCATACTATTTCCTGTAACACAGGTATATTTGCCTGCATCTGACATGCTTACATTATATAAAATTAGGGCATCAGGACTCTCATCTGGGCTGCTTAGGTACTGAAAAAAAAAATCACAACGTTAGAGTGATTTAAGACATGTTTATTTATAAGACAATTCTGTACTAAATATGACATATGTAGCTTTTTGGGGAGTTTGGATTAAAAAGTGTTCATCATCAGTATTTTAGTTATGTAACAAAATCAGCTAAGGTCAAATGTTACCAACTTCATCTTACCTGTTACTCTGTATTTCAAACACAATCAACAAATTCCCCAAGTGAGAATAAATGTAAAACAAGAAGCTGCATTCAAAAAGGCACATCCTCCCCGGTGGAAGCTTGACTTAACCTCATAAGGACAGACAGACAGACAGACATTTAGCCATCACTACATGACCCTGCATCATTTAATGCCAGGAGCATAAAAACAGCTTCTGTTGGACTGTATGCTGAAGTGGGACTCACTGGTACTAAAGCTCAGATTCTTGCTGTTAATATTATAAATAAGTTTTCCCTTCAAGGACATTAAAATCACCCTTCAAGGACACTAAAATCACCCTTCAAGGACACTAAAATCAGGAGACTAAACTCAGCAGTATTTACAATATCAGTTTTTTTCATTCATAGCTTCCTTCATACTGTCTTTTTAAGTAAAACAACAATTCATAACATACTGAGTTAAAAATTATAAACAACCATACACAAATATCTACAAAAGGCAAGAACCTTTGGTATCAAATACAAAATGCATTATTCATAATCAACAAAGAAATAAACTGCAATTTATTGCAATGAAAATGAAGAAAGTTAACACTAGATGCAATGTTCTGGAATAGATTACAAGTGGTTGCGCTTTCCTAAACAAGTTCTTTCCCCCATTGTAGTTGCATTTGTCTTATACGAAAGCTATCAACTTACAAATAGTTTTGTCACAGAATACAAAACAAACCATCAGTTAAGTTCTACACTTACATTAGAGAAAACACTTAGAACAGCCATAAGAGAAGAAAGTTACGACAAGAAAACAATTGATTTATGGCAGCATCAAATAGAACCAGTCCCATAGGATACTCAATAAAAGCTGTATCACTCAACAGTACTGTTAACTATCAAACTGACTGGACCGCTAATGATATAACAAGACAAATTTGTCTCCACTAACAGAAAATAAACGTACCCACCAAGATTCATAGTCTAGGTGTTTTCCCAGGAGTATTTCTATTCTCTGTTGGAATAAATCAACACAAAATGTAACAGTGGGGTCTAGTCACACCAAGAACATACTTTAATACAATTACTTGGAACATTTCCTTAACCAACTAAACTATGATTTACAAGATTTTTAACCAAATAACACTTACTTTTACCTGAATTTTTAATTTCTTAAAGAAAATACTGCAAGCAAAAATAAACTAAAAACAATTATACATGATCGATAAGCAAAAAAACAAGAGGGCCAAGATGGCCCTATATTGCTCACATGACAATCACTGTTCACTCATTAAAACATTGTTTTGAACCGGTGACCTAGCTTTTGACCCCAGACGACCTATGTTCGAATTTGTCTTACATATCATTAAGACAAACAGTCTGACTAGGTTTGGTGAAGATACGATCAAAATTTGACATCTACAGTGTTAATAAGGTTTTCCTAAGATTTGACCTTGTGACCTGGTTTTTGACCCTAGGTGACCCATATTTGAACTTGTCCTTAATATCATTAAGGCAAACAATCTGACAAGGTTTGGCCAAGATCCAATCAAAACCATGACATTTAGAGCTTTTACAAGATTTTTACCTAATATTTGACCTTGTGACCCAGTTTATGAACCCAGCTGACCCATGTTCATCCTTGACCCACATATCATTGAGGCAAACATTTTGACAAGGTTTGGTGAAGATCCAATTAAAACTGTGACATCTACAGTGTTAACAATGTTTTCCTAAGACCTGGTGACCTAGTTATTGACCCCAGATGACCCATATTTATATTTGACTGTTATATCATTAAAACAAACAATTTGACAAAGTTTGGTGAAGATCCAATAATAACTGTGAAATCTACAGTGTTAACATGGTTTTTCATAAGATTTGACCTAGCGACCTAGTTTTTGACCCAAGATGACCCATGTTCGAACTCGTCCAAGATATTATGAAGACAAACATTCTGACAAGGTTTCATGATCATCCAATCAAAACAGTGACTTCTAGAGTGTTCACAAGGTTTTTCATCAATTTGCCCTAGTGACCTAATTTTACTACAGAAATTACCCATTTTCAAACATGACCTACATATTATTAAAATAAACATTCTGACAAAGTTTCATGAAGATAAATTCAAAACAGTGATTTCTAAAGTGTTCACAAGGTTTTCCCTTATTTGGCACTGGTGACCTAGTTTTTGACCCCAAATGGCCCAATATCGAACTCGTCCGAGATTTTGTTGATATTAACGTTCTGACCCAGTTTTGCTAAAATTGAGCCAAAAATGTGGCCCCTAGTGTGTTCACAACAAAAAGTTTGACGACGCACGACGCCGGACGCCGGACGGAGAGTGATCCTAATAGCTCACTTTGTCACTTTGTGACATGTGAGCTAAAAACCAAAACAGGCAGCCATTATGATTACAGGTGGCCATTTTGATTACAAATGGCATGCTCCACATACTCCCAAAGGAAAAGCTACATGAATAACTGAATGGTGGCACATTCCTCCTAGCTAGATATCAAGTACAGTTGTACTTATAAACTAATTCAATAAGTGACAAATGTTTCCACAGATTGACAAGAGCACAAGCTGCATCAGGCAGAATGTGAAATTAGGAATTGATGCTAATAATTTCAACTGATCAGGTCACCATTAAATCAACAATTTCAGCCAAATAACAAGTTCAAAACTTTGAGACAACTGAACAGACAAACAGGAGAAAATTAAATCAGTACATAATTATCTCCCTTCCCAGACCCGAGGTGTCGCAGGCTCGATTGTATCACCATTGTATCATAAACCAACTTCACAAGCAAGTGCACATAATTCTATTGTTAGAAATCCAGCTTTTCAACTTGTAAGAAATAGTTTCTAAATGAAGTTCAGCCTTGCAAGAACACTGATTTTAGTATCGTGATAAAACAATTGACCAAAAACAATTTCATACAGTCCAACTTATCTCTTAATTTAAGATTAATATTCAAGAAACAAAATAAAGTTTCGCTGGTTTCCAAGTAATGGTTGCCTAGAAATCTGCATGCATGAACATATTATAATTATTGTGATAAATTGATAATACAGTGATAATACTCTCATGCAATTTTTCAGGTGACATGATGCTCCATTCAAACCTATCAACAAAGTCACATTGACTGTTATCTTCACTTCTGACATCAAATGTGAAGAAGGAAGTATTTTCAATCTGGAAAAGCTTGACTGTGCTTGGGGTGATCAGCAGTCTAAAGGTAAGGTGCTAGATTACTGAACGAAAGGTCGTGGGGTCGAATCTTGGCTCTACCTTTTGATATTTCACAAACTTTTTTTGTTCCCATTCTAACAACTAAGCTACATGTAATTACCATGTTAAAGAAATCACAGGAAATGGGTGAGGCATGTACCATTGCTTTTTTACTGGACTTGCTAAAGAACCTAATAAACTATTCTAAATATGAGTAGGGGTAAAAATGCCTGGTTCTACTGTTTATCTCCCCTCTCTGGGGCGGCTCAGCAGCTGAATAGGCTGTTAAACAACTGATAAACTTGACTGTACTTGTTTCTGATACTTACAAGTGGTTGTTTAGCTCTGATGTTACCCGTCACATCCATATCGTCTGTTGTCTCGTCTTTCATCCATTGAATAGTAGCGTCCTCATCATTCTTTACGATACAGTAAAAGCGTGCATCCTCGCCCTCATTAACTGTAATGTCACCTGACACATTGAGCTTTAAGGGCCAATTCTTCTCTGTAATAGAATTAGGACTACATGATCAAAAAAGGTCAAGGACACCATGAATGTTCACAGGAATGGATACAAAAAATGCATTCATTTTTTTTCAAAATTGTAAAGAATGTGTCAAAAAGCATAGAACTTATTCAAAACAGTTTGATTACCATTTCAAACCTTAGTCTCTATTATCAATGTTACCATTACAATGTACAAAATATTGTGCAGATCCTACACATTATCACCAACAGGGAAAATTTAAAAAGAAACAAAATGATCATTGGACAGACATGATGTCAAAACAGCCAAAAACCATTGTAAGTAGAACATTCTAAGTAAAACCACCAAGGAAAATTAATGCACAATTTTATCTATTATACTGAACGCAGTGATTAGATAAACAGATAAAATGTTTAAGTATTCAGTAAAACCTCAATATTAAAATCATTGGAACAAATTAGAATTTATTTCTTTGCTAGGTGTATGATTGGTGGCTGATCTAGTGGGAGGCCGGATATGTATATTTTAGCACAAAATATAATAAATTTTCATTGAACAAGCATATCCCTTCAAATTTTCTGAACAGAAATTCCCAGATCTGCAGAAACTTGCTTTTATCTCTTCTGTTTCTATAGATTCAAACTCTGTATACAAATGATAACCAAAATGTATAATTGGTCAACTATAATACCGTACATAAAAAGACAAATATGAGCCTACTATGTGCTTCATGTCAAGATAAAACATGTTTCAAAGAACATAAAGAGTGCACAAACACTTGCTTGCCATTCCTAGTTTATAATACAAGAAAGATTTCCTAGAGAAATTTACTCATCAATTACCTTATGATGGCATAAGAGATATCTTATCTCATGAATTCTGTTATTCACTCTTTGGAGAGAGGGAGAAATGTTTTTTGTTGGGCAATAAAATTCAGCTTCAAGCAGATGTAAAATTCAGCTATAAGCAGACTTTTCAAATGAAAGTTACTCTTCAACCTCCACTAAAACCACAGATAAACATTAGAAACAAATTGACAGATTCAGTCATATATCTTCACTATAATTGCTCCAAGACACACAAAACAGGCATGGGCGTCTTGGTGCATGTGAAGAAAATTACTTCCTTCATTAGCTGAAGAGAATCCACCATGTAACTTAAGCACACATGACCCAGTTAGACAAACTCTTATCATATGGAAACTCCCTTCCTCCATCACCAAGGGTTGGGGTTAAAATCACAAAAGGATTAATAAACCTGCAGCATTTAGCATCAAGATTATGTAATTACTAATACACCATGTATTTTCACTTAATTCATGAGAAGATCACCTAAAATCACCTAAATATGATTAAGTTAGCCAATTCTGACCAATAAATAACATCCCATGAATTTTTTTTTGACACTCAATTGGCTGCATGCCTGAGCCATAATTCCATGTATTTGATTCTCCAAAAGTTCTGTGAGCTGGGCTGCTTTAATGTAAACTTGGAACCTGAGACAAATACCAGATGTGGACTGTGATAGTCCCCTGGTACAGTCACTGTATACATCTGTTATAATAACATCATTTTGATCTGTACATGAGAATTATGTATTAAGAATTTATTTTGCCAATTTTCTACACTGCAGGAGTTTAGAAAGAGAAGTGAACAGAAATATAGACTTGCCCATTGTCTGATTTTCAAAACATTGTTTGAATAAGATACATTCAGCAATGTCAGTTTGATAAAATTATAATCAAGAGAATGATCTAAAATCATAAACAAAAGGCAAGAAATAATGTCTTTATGTTCATTCATAACATACCCAGTAAGATAAAGAGAGCAATTCAAATTCAGAATTTTTGCTTTCAGAATTTTTAATTTATAGAAATACATTGAAAAATACAGGGGACTGAATAAGTTGTCAAACACAATCTGATCAGGCTATTAACATTTTGTCCAGATTTGCACCTTACAGAAAATACCACAGCTAACACACATGGACATGTTTGGGTGATTTATCATAAGTGTAACAGTAGACACCACAGGGACATGTTGAAGTGAGCTTAAACAAGAGGGATCATAAGCAGCAATTTGTTTAATACGGATGAAAATGTGAGCAACTTCAGCAACATAAAAAATCAATTTTATTATCTTCGACTCACCTTTTACAAAAACAACAAATGTAAATTCAATGGTCCCAGCAACATTTCTAGCCACACAAGTATAATTTCCAGCATCTTCTTGTTCTATCTCAAGAAATTTAATGTTGGCATTGTTTACTCTCACCTGAAATTATGAAACACATAAAGATTTTGTTTATAAATAAACACAGATTTGTTTAGAAGTCTGTTCAAATAAACCAAGGATAACTGGTTATGTAAACTGTTAAACAAATCACTAAAAAAGAAGTAAAGTATGTTGGTTTTGTCTTACTACAGGGCACTCAAAATGCAGCAGTCTGATTGCAATAGGTCGATTCTGATAAAATTTTTGAATCAACTTGTAACAGATCAGTTTCCACCTTCTTATATTGCAAACATCCTCCAACAGGAATTTGTGAGGCCTAAGAGTGAACATGTTTCGAATGAGGCTTCTTTTATTACTTACAATAATATTCAGGCCCATAATAATGCTAGGATTAGTATCTTATGAACCTTCAACTTCCTTCAAACACATGTACACAGAGTACCTCATTACATTAACAGCTGTTGCCATGAAATTCAACCAAACTGATAATGTTTATAGGTTGAGCACTTTTCTAATGGTAAGAATCTAAATATAAAACCCAAAATCCCCACTTCAAAAAACACAGAAGCATGTACTGGCAATCTGCCAAAAGCACCATCATTTACAAGACATTTTGAGTACAGCTAGGTCTATTTAAATCAATGTGGTGTCTTGGTAACTCCAATCCATCCTGCAATTTTGAGACATAATTATGGTTTGTTCGTTTATGCATTGTCCACTGAATTAATCCATGCTCCTGGATCACCAATCAGTAATACAAACAATCAACACTTGCAGTGTTAACTTTGTCCTCCACAAGCTACTGTCAACTTCTCTGTAAGATTAATCTGTGGTGAAGGAAGACAAATGACTCACTGAGAACATGTGCCAAGGCTGCCAATGGTTTGAATTTACAAACCCTTATAGTGAAGCAATTAAAGGCACAACATTTACCCAACTTCAGTCTTTAGTAACAATTATGACTAGAACCTCATACAACTAACTTAACTAACCACTGTATAACACTAAGCTTCAAGACCAATTTTAGCACTCAATGAAAGATGAACAAAAATATAGAACGCTAACACAAATCCACCATTACCATAAATATTTATAGCCACTAAAAGTGAGCTTTAAACACCTTACCAAGTATGAAGCTTAAGTAAGTACATGCTGAACAAACAAACTGGTTCAGAAGAGGTTCATGCAGTTACAAATTATACCCCGGGATGTCTGATTGACTCATTTTATGCACTCAAAGGAGTTTTTGTAGGAAAGCAGCTTTAAAATGATACATTGAGTATTTAATAGAAGAAAGTGATAAATAGGCATAGAGCCTTTAATGCAAATTATGAACAAAAAACAATAATGCACAAACACTTCATTTTGACAGTAAACCTGTCTTCTACAGCTAAATTTTAATTTTTATTTCCACTAAGATGTCCTTAATCACTGACAATGATATCAATTTAAGGACTTAAACAGCACTTCAGGCGAGAAAACTGAACATTGATTAAGGCAAAGAATGAGAAGTTTTTGTTTCTAATATCCCGGAAGATTTCCAGCAATTTTTTTCCCGTTCATTTGGGGACATTATTCATCAACAAACAGGGGAAAAATGTAACCCAGTAATTACGAGAAGAAATTGAAAGAAAGATTGACTTAATATCACATATTACTACTGTGTCACCAGGCTCCATAGTTCGATTACAGCCAATATCTCAATCACAGAATTTATTTGTAACATTATATTGAAATCTTCTTTCCTAATAAAGACAAAATTACACCAACCATAAAAATGTAATTTTCTATCCAAGATAATTTGGCAGTGGAACCCAATCTAGCAGTCTGGTTTACAGATTTTTCATTAGAGTGGTCTGCAACCACAATCAGACTGGTACACCATGTGATCAGCAGTTGACTGATATGGCTGGAGATCGAGAATAATTTATAGGCAGACAAAAATGCATTGTTTTATAATGATGTTGAAACATTATAGGATTCACTGTCGCAACCCTTATCCAATGTTTCAGTAACAGAATGAAGACAGACATAGGTAATTCTTAACAACAAATTGCTTTTGGTGAAGTGAATGTCACCTCATACTATTTGTTTCACATCAGTTCCTTTTTGGAAACTGATGATAGTTCAGCTTTCCATAAGCTGTCACTCACTAGGACTTATGCTTTAAAAAAGCCCCCCCCCCCCCCCCCTATAATAATAATACCTAGAACTATCACTAAAGGTGATGAATACCCCCAGATGCGGCCTTGACACAGCTATTGTTACATTTTACAGAGGCAAATATAATGCATTTTCATTTTTTTAATACCTGCAAATTGTTGCTTAGATATATCCTGACCAGTTTCTAAATATACATTATATAAAAAATAACAAAGGGCCATAACTCATTAAAATTTACTTGGAGAAAACCTATTGTGGACATGCACAACTTGGCAAACTATTTATCTCTTCTAAGAAGTTTCACTGAATTCCTGCATGTAGTTGCTGAGAAATGGTACGGACAAAATTTACCTAATTGTACAAAACAAAGGGCCATAACTCAGTGAAAATTAATCAAAACAAAACCTGGTTATTGCATGTACAACTTGGCTTACTTTTTATAACTTCTGTGAAGTTTCATTGAATTCCTATGAGTAGTTACTGAGATATTGTATATACACTGTATAAAAAACAACAAAGGGCCATTACTCAGTGAAAATTTAACCAACCAAGACAAGCTTAATGTATGCACAACTAGGCTAACTACTTATCACTTCTGATAAGTTTTATTGAATTCCTGGCAGTAGTCAATGAGAAATAGTCAGGACAAAATATGCCTATTGTATATACTGTAGATAAAAACAAAGGGCTATAACTCTGTGAAAATCAATCCAAATGAAAAATGCTTTAAGCATGCACAACTAGGCTTACTACTGATCACTTCTGTGAAGTTTAATTGAAATCCTGTAAGTAGTTGCTGAGAAATTCTCCGGACAAATTGTGTCTACAGACGCACAGACCGACCAGCCGACCGACCGACCGTCAAGCGTGAATCCAATATAGCCCCCGTATATTTCATATCTGGGGGTATAATTACTACAACTACACAATTATACATGATTCATTAGAGGAAACAAAGGATCATAACTGATACTAAAATTATTAAACTGGAAATTGCTAACATTTCCAACAATGTACTAAAATTGATGTTTGAAAACTAGCTGAGCATTGTTAAAATCTGTCTGGCAGCTTCCAAGAAGTGATTAAACCGTGAAAGATTGACAAAAAAGACTGACTGACTGTGTGATAGATGGACTAACAAGACCAATATCTTCCTCTCCTAATATGCAGGGTTCATTTTATCACTGGTAGACAGTCTAATTCTGCAAATAATTCTTCTTTGATACCAGAATATTGTTATATAAGCTTTTAACTTTCAGAAATAAATAGTGAAGACCAGTAACAGACATTCAAAATAGAGCTTTCTTATTCTAAATGAACATATTTAAAGTTGATAAGAGAAAGTGAAGTTTTCTACATTTTATTCATACAAAGAACAGTAAACACCAGCATACTAAAATTAACCCAGAACAACTTCATCATTTATTTACATAAAATAGTTTCCCTTTGAATGGGAGTTATCCATTTTGAAACTTTGTAGACTAACAAAGCAATTCGAATGCAGCTAATTCTCTTTAAATGTATTTCCATAGCAACATAAATGGGAAAACTTCTATACTTCCAAAGGTATTCAAAGTTCAGGCATTCAGCAATGGGTCATTTAAACTGAATATCAGCCATGTATATACTATATGTTTGATAAAGACATTGTTTCATACTGATCAAGTTAAATCACGATAAGAGGTATACTATGGATGTCAAATCTACTCAAAAAAGAAAATGATTGCAGCATCCTTAATAACCAACCATTACAACACCCTACATAAGACAATCACTACAACACCATACAAAAGACAAACACTACAACACCATACAAAAGACAACCACTACAACACCATACAAAAGACAACCACTACAACACCATACAAAAGACAACCACTACAACACCATACAAAAGACAAACACTACAACACCCTTCAGAAGACAACCACTACAACACCATACAAAAGACAAACACTACAACACCATACAAAAGACAACCACTACAACACCATACAAAAGACAAACACTACAACACCATACAAAAGACAAACACTACAACACCATACAAAAGACAATCACTACAACACCATACAAAAGACAACCACTACAACACCATACAAAAGACAACCATTACAACACCATACAAAAGACAACCACTACAACACCATACAAAAGACAACCACTACAACACCATACAAAAGACAACCATTACAACACCATACAAAAGACAACCACTACAACACCATACAAAAGACAAACACTACAACACCATACAAAAGACAATCACTACAACACCATACAAAAGACAACCACTACAACACCATACAAAAGACAACCACTACAACACCATACAAAAGACAACCACTACAACACCATACAAAAGACAACCATTACAACACCATACAAAAGACAACCACTACAACACCATACAGAAGACAACCATTACAACACCATACAAAAGACAACCACTACAACACCATACAGAAGACAACCACTACAACACCATACAAAAGACAACCACTACAACACCATACAAAAGACAACCACTACAAAACCATACAGAAGACAACCACTACAACACCATACAAGAGACAATCACTACAACACCCTTCAGAAGACAACCACTACAACACCATACAAAAGACAAACAGTACAACACCATACAAAAGACAACCACTACAACACCATACAAAAGACAACCACTACAACACCCAAATAAGAAAATCAGTGCAATATCCTACCCTACAAAGACAAACACTACTACAATTTTACATATTTTTTATGTAACTAACTATGAAAGTTTTGAGAAACTATTTCCATCATTGTATCATCAAAATCAGTTGTCAAATAAAGCTATGCTTACAAAAAACCCATCAATTAGGCCACTTAAGTAACTTATAATATGACCCAATTCCAAAGTAAGCTTATCAATCCTTATCTCAGAAACTGGTCACTTCAAGAATTAAAATAATAATACAGGAAATCTCCATCATTGTGAAATCTTCAAGAGCAAAACTTGTTCAATTTATCACCAGAACTCTTCAGAATACAAGTTCTCCACATTAAACAGTTAATTGAATCATCAAATGAGTAATAAAGAAGAAAAAATGCCAGGATTAAGAGAAGCTGATGAATTCATCAAGCTGACTGAATCATTATCTATCATTTATATGCCACGCTATAATTTCCGATATGATGTACGAGGCTGTAAGCCCTGAAGCAGAATCGAGGTATGGAAGAAGAAAAGTTTTGTATGATTTTTTTTTAGAGGATGTTCAGCCAAATAGAAAGATTAGATAAAATAATCTCTGTATTTATGAACAGAAAATTCCAGTGGATTTTTGTACATAGATTATGGATACATAACAGTATCATTGCATTCTTTGAAACAACTCTTGAAAGATGGAATTCACATAACCACAATGAAATGTTTGAAGTTCTCTAGTCTTCAATATGTGAATTTAACATTTATTATTTCTCAAAATTTGTTATTAAAAGGAAAGTAAAAACAGAAATTCTAATTATCTGGTATTCAAATAATGAATTATGAAGGGTGAATCTAAAAACCAATTATTCTCAGTATTTGGTATTAAAAGAATGGTTCAGAGAAAAGTATTAACCCTTTGATCATTCATATCTTAAGTGCATCTTCAGAACTATATAATATTGTATCTGTATTCATTCAGAGGATGACACTACTTTGGTATTGAGAGTTTGAATCTATAAAATCATGAACTCTCTTGTTTGCAATTTTTAGAGGATCTTTGGCATTCAATGAAAGACTCTGCACTCTACATATTCAATCATACATTGTCATCAAAATCTCAAGAGATCTTTTTCAAGTACAATTTAATTGAGATTTAAAGTGTTCTGTTCATAAAAAAATGATATAAAAACATGAACTCTCAAGTTTTACACAGCCAGGTGGCAGTCAAAGTGTTCAGTTTTTCTGAGATTGTTGTAATGATCCCCTAGTGTGTAGTATCTATAGTGTAAATGTGTTTTCACTTTCAACCAGGAGGTAAATGTTTTACAAATTCATGGAAGGTGGAATCTCATTCTGTAACTTTGTTTGAGATTCCAGTATAATCATGTTTTTTAACAAACAATTTAAGGAAATCAATCTCCCATTATTTAATGATAAGCAGTGCAGGTTTCTTATAAAATGATGAGCACATTTTGACATTGCGCTGCAAGCTACATCCATACCTCGCAATAATAAAGTTTAAGTGATACGCAAATGTTCACTACATAAGACTTCATTATTTTAAGGTTTCAAAATCTTAGGCAAACTACAACTGCAATGCAAGATGTGTAGTCGATCAAACTGTGCAGTAAATGAAAGCATTGTGACATTTAATATTCAAGTTGCTATGGGAACCCTGGAAGTGTGTTTCCATGACAATTGTACATTTCTGATGCTATTGCAACTTGGCACCTATGTTTGTACCATACAAGTGATGCTGGTTTTCCTATGGTGTTACCATTAAGATATGAATGCAAAAATCTGTAAATAGTTTCCTCTTTACAGAACTGTTAAATAAGTAAATGTGGTTACCTTTAACTGTAATAAGCCTACCTGAGCTTAGCTATACTGTGAGACTTGGTCAATTGGTCATGATTTTGAACCAAGGGCATAGCACAATGTTGTCTGTGACAATTTGGATGCAGACAATACACTGAAGGCCTTTCAGGAGATTCATATTCTGATTTTAACTATACTTGAACAGTAATTAGAAGGAATTTGGTATTAAAAAGGCTATAACAATGATACACACCTTGCTACTTCTTTGATGATAGATTTCATTATCCTTATACCAGATTATATCTGGACGTGGACGACCTTTGGCTGGACATGCCAGTTTAAGATCTTGACCTTCTGTCTTCATCTTTTTGAAATTGTTCAATATTGGATCTGAATCCTCCTTCCATACTGGTTGTTCTAAAAGGAAACAAACAAAGTTAAAAAATAGTTTCTAAGTTGCTATGGCAACTCAATAAATAAAGCTGACATAATTGGGTAATATCATCATATTTTCTTTTTGTCAAATGCTGTTGAGCTGTTGACAAGATTTAAATTTCAAAGTCACTGTGACCTTGACCTTTAATCTACTGACCTCAACACTAAAGTTAATGCCAATAGATTCGAGAAAACTTGGAAAAGCAAATTAAATACAACATCTTATTATTAACTTTTATTGCCATGAACCAACTTTATATTGCTGAAAAATGACCAAACCCAAGGCCATCCTATGCATTTCTCTCCCTCCTATTTCCATATCAACTGCGCACTTCCAACATAATGTATGCAATTAAGGTGAAAACAAATGCCACTAGGTGTAATAACTTCATACAAATTGTCAGAAGAAAATATTGAATATATGCCCTCTTCCATCATTAAAACCCACCACCCCAAAGACTGATGATCCAACAGGCTTAAATATACCTACATTATACAATTTATGAAAATATAGAGTGCTTTTAGTGCTTTAATAAATCTTATAAATATCACTCATCCCACATCTAAGTTCAATGTAGCAGGTATTATTTGTAACATGTAAGTAATGCATGGAAATCTCGATATATTGAAAGCCCAGGAATGTGCAGTTTTAATGTCAGAAAAGATTAAACAAGAGAAGTTTCAGAAACCTGAACACAGCATTTTTATCATTGCTACAAAATTGTATCATTTTATGACTTTTTAATGTGAGATTGTGTTACTAAGCAACAGTATTTTTTTCATAAGAATGAAATTGAGAGTTTACAAACATGAAACAAAACACAAAGAATTGATTAATAAAGTAGATCACTGTTTTACACCTCTAGAAAGAAAATGCTCTGAACCAGACTGACTACAGTTTCTTGCCAGAATGTTTTATTTGGAGGTTCAAAGAGGTAATAATATAATCACAGATGTATTACAATTAAACAATAGTGACTATGATGCAAACATTTTGAACTGGTATAAACTGAATAATGACAATACAGTGATTTCACATTGACACCCTGTGTTGGCTACACTTAGACTTCATTTGTCACCATTCACACCTATTTGTAGACCAAGCTCACATTTAAAACATTGACGCCCTATGCAGACCAAAATCAATATGAAAGATTTCAATCCCCCTGTGCACCTGTATCAGAGATCAATATGAAATATTTCACCCCCCCTGTGCACCTGTATCAGACATCAATATGAATGATTTCAACCCCCCCTGTGCACCTGTATCAGACATCAATATGAAAGATTTCAATCCCCCTGTGCACCTGTATCAGCAGACATTAATATGAAAGATTTCATCCCCCGTGCACCTGTATCAGACATCAATATGAAAGATTTCACCCCCCCCCCCCCCTGAGCACCTGTATCAGACATCAATATGAATGATTTCACCCCCCCCCTGAGCACCTGTATCAGCAGACATTAATATGAAAGATTTCATCCCCTGTGCACCTGTATCAGACATCAATATGAAAGATTTCACCCCCCCCCCCCCTGAGCACCTGTATCAGACATCAATATGAAAGATTTCAATCCCCCTGTGCACCTGTATCAGACATCAATATGAAAGATTTCACCCCCCCCCCCCCCTGTGCACCTGTATCAGACATCAATATGAAAGATTTCACCCCCCCCCCCCCTGTGCACCTGAATCTATCATTAAACCTTGTTAAAATCCTAATGAATACAAATAGTGCAACCCAAGTCCTAAGTTTCCCCTTAAATAAATTTATGAAAACATGATTTTTTTCATGATGTATGAATAACTATTAGACAGGGGTTTTAATTTATTGATCAGAAACAAACATATCTTCCTAAGAGCCTACACACTGACCAAAATAAAAGCAGTACAATATTTCCTCATCATGTTCACAATGGACATAAAAATACCCATCACTCATAGACACATTTTTACAGCTGTTAGGAATGATTCAAAATCTCACAACTTGGAACAATAACATGCAACAGTTGCCAGGTATCACCATGACAACAGAAACACCAGTGGGAGGTAACAGGTCAAAGCGCAGGTAATTATTTAAAAAACAATAACAAATTATCAACAAAGCTAATCTATCAGAACAGTTTGGAAGTAAACAAAACCAGAATGTTCTCAGCACTGAAAAGCTGTAGACTGGCATTAACAAAAAGCAAAACAAGAGGCGTTTGTGAAACATGGATGCCCCCTAAAGGCCAACTGGATAGTTTGATCAATAGGGGTCATCTACATGGTGATGACCAACCTCCAAACCAAGTCTGAGGGCCTTAGGCCAAATTATTATCTAGTTAACTTATTGGTCATGAATACAAGATTTGGTTATGGTCTAATAGATTTAGAGCTAGTCTTACAGATATCTTTGAAGTATCTGTGTTTATATCACCATGTCTTGTTTTGAAATGAATGATCTGGAACTGTTTGTATTACAATATGCCTTATGCCAAAAGTAACAACAGCATCAAGAAAACATACTTAAATAAAGAAACTATGTAAACTCTTAAGTCTGTGAGATATTGTATTATATCAAACTGAGTCAGCCAAGAAACTACAAGACAAAGACAAAGGCTATGATTGCTAACCTACCATTAAATTTTGCAAAACAAAATATTTGATATTGTGAATTCAAAACAACTTCAACAAAATAAAAGATTTCAAGACAATAAGACACATCACCAGACAAATTTCACATGTAAAAGATGCAGAAAAATCTGGGCTTCAAATTGAATCAGATAAAATAGAATATACTTTTTATATGTTTGCCATAAGGACAGTTGTCTGTAAAACAACAAAGCCTGCACAACAGCACCACTGTGACATTTATGAAATTAAATTAATGTAAAGCAAAAACTGCAATATAATTTTCTTTCTGGTATACATTAATATCAATGTTGCCTGCAATACAATAATAACTGCATTATTTTCACACCCATGGGGAAAATTGAAAGAAAATAATTAAATTTACTTACTGTCTACTGCTGATAAAATCACAGTGATCCAGAAGCTTGCAGCTAGTATGACAAATGAGTAGGAATGTTGTATCAAGCTCATGATGGACACAGATTTTAATCTTCTGCTGGACTAGTAACTATGACATTGATATTCCTCTTCAGACTCTGAAACATAGCAAAGATGACATTTTTAATTTATATGCAAATGAAGAAGAATAAGTTAGTGATGTAGCCAATATAGGTAAACATCTTCACATCTTGTGACGTATAAACAATCAATCAAACTGTGTTTCCGATGGATTGTTCACACAGTCAAAATCCAAAATAATCAGTAAAGACAAGAGCTTATCAGGGTTGACTTAATGAAGTAAATGCAGTCACTTTCTGAGTTACATATTTGTACATTAAGCATTTTGTTATTAAGACTTGTATTAAGGGAGCAGATTTCATAGCATGTGATGACTAGTGACGGTCATTGTCTGCTTTGAATGTTTTATAACCAACTTGGGTGGCATTTGTTTTACTCAACAATTTGTCTGCTTTTAATGTGTTCCTTGAGCAGAGCAAATTTATTGCATTACTAGAAAAGCCCTCAAAGAAAGCAATTCTGAATGGTTGATTGGAGCACATTTTTCGTATAAAAAAACATGTTGCTCCGCTCCATTCTACACCTTAGTTGTTGTGCTGCAATGTATTATGATTTTATTCTTTACGCCTGAACTCCTGCCCATACTTAATCAACACATAAAATAAGCTAGGGTACAATTAATCTTTTCTTAAATTACACGGCTATAAGAACCAGCACTAGGTCTTACATGGTTTTGGACTTAAAAATTACAAACATCATAATCTTGTTAACAATCAATTAACTGTACATAACTCTCAATAACTTAATTTAAAATCAATTAACAACATTTGCAATTAACTTCATGACTGGTTCAGTTAACGAACAACTTGTTTTTAATGATTAGTTACCAGTATGTATGAAGGGAACTCTTCAACAGTCAATATCCTTAGTCAGTAACAAAACTATTGATTTTTCAACACTTAGTCTCCATATGTACAGATTTTTTATGCATTTCTGAACTTTTTGATATCATCATTAATGAGCTATATATAACATGTTAGATCAACCATAAAGCGTGAAAACAGATGGTTACCGTAGAAACTGCACTCCCAGATCAAATAAAATGGTGGTTGTATCATTTGCAGTGAACAAAGAAAACATTAGTTATTTGATAAACATTGATCAAATGATTAAATTAAAGTATTTTGAATTATTGTAAACATATGTTTGTTCTCACTGATGCCTGAGTGATCAAATAATAGATTACTTCAGGTCAAAACGACCTAATTTTTAACATTCTTGAGGTTAAATGAAACTTCTGAACATTAATTGTGATACAAATCTTTAGCCAGAAGTAATCTATCTTCAACTCTAATTCACATTAACAATGTCCACTTGCTGAGCACAAAAATATGTTATTCTGTCTAATAAGAATTCATTTTTACTGCCAAAACTAATATTTTTTGTTTTCAAAATTTGAAAAATTTCAGCTTTCAGTGCAAATACAAAAATATAGACACTACTTTCAGTTTGAAAACATGTCAAAATCACACATACCAACAGACATTTTGAGAAATGAAATTTGATCATTTCAAGTGTTTTTAAGGCTATATCATAACTTTGGGACCTTTTTCTGCACTTTTAAATCAATACTTTATTTAACTTGAACCATCCCCTGACCCAACCACTCTGATGCACATATAGGTCCAGCACTTAGCATTAGTAGTATCATAGTGGGCCCAGCACTTAGTATTAATAGCATCATTGGGCCCAGCACTTAGCATTTACAGTATCATTGGGCCCAGCACTTAGCATTAATGGTCATTGGGCCCAGGACTTAGCATTAACTGTATCATTGGCCCAGCACTTAGTGTTGATAGTCAGGCATTCTTACTAATGTGGTTGAATAAAATCAATCGTCACAGTTTACCAACCACGCACGAGAATTGCTTTGTTTGGCAATAATTACAATAAATGACTTCAATACTGTGAGCTACAGACATCAATAAAATATTCATCATATATACTAACATTAAGGAACAAAATACGATAACACAAATATCACTTCATCATGACTTAATTAACAAATAAGGCGTATATAAATTAATTATCAGGTTATCGTCTCATTATTCAAGACACT
This sequence comes from Lutraria lutraria, assembly GCA_964023205.1. Classification (NCBI taxonomy): domain Eukaryota; kingdom Metazoa; phylum Mollusca; class Bivalvia; order Venerida; family Mactridae; genus Lutraria; species Lutraria lutraria. The sequence continues at coordinate 28,821,899 of OZ026848.1, read as the reverse complement.
ACAGGTGCCGAGGATGAAATCTGAAAAAAAATGCTACTTAACAAATGAACAGAATAATTGTGTTGTAACAGCTAAATTTATAATGAAATATATTCAATATAATCATCTATGTTAATCAGGCCTTGATTGTATAACATAAGGTATCCTAGATCACTTCGGTATTTATTAACCATGGCCTTAGTACATGTAATAGATTACGATTTACCTTACAGCATTTAATCAAATCAGAAAATCCATCACTTTTTCATCATATTCCAATAAATTCAATACTTTCTCTACAGCATTATAGCAAATACAATCAGTGCAACTTCAAAAGAGTTTTTTATAAACCAGTAGTGATTAACTTTATAAGTCAATCAGTTATTTGAGAGAGAAAAACAAGACTACAAGAGGTACAAGTAATAAAAAAGGTGACAATTTCAACCAGTTGATACATTATAATTCTACCCTGTCCCCGTTGTCAGACAAAATCTAAACTTAGCCCCACCCCCTCATCTGAAATTGCTTCCCATGAGCCTGATATATTATAATTGAAAATGCCTGTGAATATCATAATTAGCGTCATAGAGAAGCATTTTGTTAAAACTTAGAAGTCAATCAATATGACAAACATAATTATAAACTTGCCTACATGTAAGTATTCGCTAATTACAAATAGAAAATAATCATAATTCAACACTTAAGGTTTTTTATATATTTCACCAAGTACTTCAACAACCATCATTTATAAGGCGTGAAGATGTTTAGGCATCAATACTAAAACATTTCATTTAATAATTACCTGTACATCAATTACTCACAGTAAGAAACTGGGACCCTTATGTTTCAAATTTAGAAAGTTAATCTAATTCCATGTCACAGGTTTTGTTTCTCTGTGGAGATATACCGCTCATCAGAAAAAAGATCTTCAGAGATCATTGTAAAATCAAGTGAACCCTGGGGTAGGGCAAATTTTGACCCCGGGACCATAATTTGAACAAACTTGGTAGAGGTCTGTCAGACAATACTACAAACCAAATATCTCAGTTCTAGGCCTTGTGGTTTTGAACAATAAGGTATTTTTGATTTTCCTAAATAAATATATAAATCAAGTGACCCCCCTGGGCGGGGCAGATTTTGACAATCAGGTAGATGTACACTAGACAATGCTACATACCAAATATCTTAGCTCTACACCTTGTGGTTTCAGACAAGAAGATTTTTTTACTTTTCCATTAAATAAAACAGTAAACCCCAGGGTGGGGCAAATTTTTACCCTGGGGCCATAATTTGGACAAACTTGGTAGAGGTCCACTAGACAATGCTACACACCAAATTTCAAAGCTCTAAGCATTGTAGTTTTTGACAAGAAGATTTGTTTCTCTGGTGAGCTAAAAACAGAGCAATAATGTTCTAAAACAAGTTCTACAATCTATTATGTTAAACTTGTCTTGCAACGATCTCTCATTATTTCTTATAATTCAACCCACAGATTTCTATCTTCACATTTTCATGATTCTAAAATAGAAGGCATAATGTATAACTGTAGTATCTAAGCATTTCTCTAAATGATCAGTTACGATAGTTTGGTTGGGAACAAACAATATTTTCCTACTGAAATTTTAACCAATTAAGATTGATTACAATGCTGATTAATGATTTCCTAATTTCATAGTAGGAATGCAAATTAGTTAAATAAACAGTATTGGAAATAAATGAACAAGCTTATATTAAACCAATCTGCTGAGTGAGCTCCTATAAAACACAAACCCTGCAGTCTTTGACATTATCCACTCCATAACCTGCCCCCCTCTCTAGAAGTCTCAGACAATAATGGATTGTAGGCCATGAGGGACCTGAGCTTCATGATGAATTCTTATCTTGAACTTTTAAGTCAATGTAGTTAAAATATCCAAACCAGCATTGGTGCCCCTAAAATCAGACTAAATATTGCAGGATTTCATAACTATATCCAGAGAGGATATAATCATATATGGACAACAGGGCACCATACTTCCATCTATATTTAAGCATCAAACAAGGAAATAAATATCAAAATATTTAGCTAGTTATCAGTCATTCCATTAAGTTGGCCATCTCACATCAGAAAATATCCAAAGTTATTTAAATCAAATTCACAATTCAATTATATTTTCAAACTACTGTGCATATGAAAAGTGATCCAACTTTCTTACAAGCAGTAAGAAACATAGTATGGAAATTATTTTCTCTTATTAAAGTGTAATTAAAAGTATTCAAAGGGTGTGAATTTAGTGCATGAATAAGCCCCATTTATTTGACAATATCAAATTAACTGACTGTATATAAAATGCACCAATATTATATTCAACACCAATTTAAAGCTTCCAGCAGTGTTTGGTGTTCGATAAATCACCACAGATTTTTTTTATAGCACATTCTTTAGAACAACGCAATTACATAACAAAGACTGTGATAGATAGAATATGTGAACAATGCTCCTAAATCTATCTTTCCCTGCGAGCATCTACCAAACTTGCTCTACAAAACAGCCCGCACATTTGTGATGACGAAAATTACACACAGCAGAGATAGAGGCACGCCTTTCACTAAATTCCTCTTTGCAACGCTGCAGGCTGAATGACATTAATTATACACAGTTAGCATGTTTTGACTGTTCTAATTGCATATTTACTGGAAGCCCAAAAGCAAAAAAAGAAAACTTCTAATCTTTGGGGAATCTTTATCAATGTCACTTTAAATGCAAATAAAGACCTTGCTTTAAATGAAATTCCTAATAACCAATTCACAAGCATTAATTTTGGATTCATTAATTTTCATGCAAGGTTTCAGATTTCTTAGACAAAATGAATGTCTTTTTGAAAAGAAAAACTGTCTTTTACTTCATAGTTCCAGCAAGCCAAATTTAACAATACACTAACCTTATACCAGCAGAAGACAAAGGAAGTTTAGGTCACTCATTTTGATTAAGCTGAAAGCAATTTTACTGTATACGTCTTTAAATTGACGGGGCTAAAATTTGGCATTTTTTGGAAAGTTAAATATTGGCGGTGGTCAAGAATTGGCGATTTCTTACAAATCCGCCAAAATAAAACCATCCATTGTCCGTCGCCCGCTGAAATTAAGTTAATGCAGCCTGTACTATAAATTGCTGTGCCTTTTTAAATGTTCATTATTTATAACCATTTTCACACCTTCCTAATACGTGTACAATGCCCTTTTCTTATTGTTATATACATCGTTAATAATATCACTTTGTTAATTGCAAACACAGTCGAAGATTAGCACCTTTTATTAACAAATGGTAATGATTTGCTTGTTTGTCTACATCACTTAGCTATGTTCTTAACATTTTATTTTGTTGATAACGACTATTATAATACTCTTATATTATGCATATTTGTATCCTTGAGGGCTTTTTAGCCTTTTGGAAATAAAATGTTTCTCTCTCTATAATATGCCATTTTATGTATATATACAAAAGTATAACTTATTTGCATATATTTTCATTAACCACTGATTAACTATAGGTAGCTTAAGCCAAGTTGTTTGTTTTGCTATTATTGGCGGTGTTATATTTCTGCAGTGTGAATTATTGGCGGGGTTTTGAATTGGCTGAAACCTATCAACCGCCAAAATAGCGAACATTAAACCACCGCCAAAATTTCAACGTATACAGTATACTAAAATACTATCACAAAAAAGATTGTTGGGTTAACCACTACATTTAAGTTCATGATAAGCCAATCCCAGCAGCAGGGTTCATAAAGGTTAAAATTGTTTGGATGATTGAACATAAAGTCTAAGAAACAGCAGAGCACAAAGCTAAACATGCCAATAAATCTGAAGTTAGATATTAAAAGACTAGAAATTAGTGTAATCTGTAGAATTTTATATCTGTGGCAACCATAAATATCTCACATCACATCCCTGAATTCCTAGGTACATTATCATTCATTATCAACACAAGACATGAGAATTGAGAAAAGCCTGACCAATTCTATCCCATATGAAATCTATCATCAGGTGAAGGTATGTTTATCTTATTGGATAATCATTATCATCGTAAACTTCCTATTAAAAGCACTGAAAGTTCCAGGATTCCTCTTTGATAGCATATCAGCTCAAGTAAGTTCAAACACACATCAGACTTATTCAATATCATTACAGTCCGTATTTCAGCGAGATCACAAATCCACTGTACCAGCAGAGATCTCATATTTCATGAATTATTCATGCAGTATGCAGTATCACATAATTGAAAACATAATTATTTCAAAGTGGTCTTAATATTGAAGCAGTAAAGTTAATAACCTTTTATCAATATTTACTACAGGTATGTTAACTCAGGGACCAGGGGCCTTTGAAGAACCTTATCCTACATTTAAACAAGTCAGCCAGGTCTACTAAGACTTAAGTGTCATGTAATATCAGAATGATAGCAATGGGAGCAGTTAGTTTAGAATATAATTTACAGTGACTGCCAAAAAACTGACAAGGGAGCAATAGTAGACTGATTTCAGAGTGAACAATGCAATAAATAGCCCTTTAGAACAAATGTTTGGGTAAGTGACATAACTTTAGCCATGTCATATCTAAAGCAGTTCCTCATCTTCCTATCAGTCAAAATGACTACGATGATAAAAAAGGTAGAACATATAACTGAAGAACTATGGTAACCAGAAAACCACAGAATGGGTAGCTATCATATCTCATAGACTGACTAATTATAAACATTTCAAAACAGATTCCCAATCATGATAGTATCTTACTTGTAGTCATGGTGAACCTACAAAGCCAGGTGGAACATTCTATATACCATGAAACAATTACTCAGGAAATAATGAGTACATAATGCCCCATTAATTTGTAAAATACTGCCAAAAGAACTTACCTTAATATCTATATTATTTCAAAATACACTTAAAGTTTATCACAGGTTGAACTGGGAGCAGATGAAAACAGAATGCACTGTAATTCCTTAGCAATGATCCATATACTGTACATCCAAGAATCTCATTTGCTTGTAACTAAATTTTATTATCATCAAAATGCTAGAAAACAAATAAACTGTTTTCAATCACTGATTTTGTAAAAACTGAAGAACAATAAATACATAAACTCAATTTCTTGTTCTGTTAAAGACCAATAATGCTCTTCAAACTGGAGGCTGTGTATGTATAACTCCAGAGTACTCTTCAAAATGAAGGCTGAGAGTATAACTTCTGCTGATGGAAACCAACTGAGTAACAGTGCTCCTGAGACTTCAAGTTGATCAAGAATAAAACCCTCTGCATGTAGTAATAATCAGAAAATAACATCTAAGGCTTTATAATACATGCAGCAAAGTTAGGTAACAGATAATATAATTTGGAACATCTTGCAAGGGATGTTTACAAAGAGCATCTAATTACATCGACAAATAAATATCCATATTAAACACTAGCAGAAAACTAATCAAAACTACAATCTGGAGAATGTACATTGATTGAATTCATTATAATTATTATGCAAGTTTTATTTCAACATCAGACAAGTGCCTTTCAGTACATGAATGGTTTTATAGGTATAGTTAATAAGTATTATAATCAAGAAATAATTCAGATTTGAGGTTATAAAGCAAAAAACCTTGACCAAGACAAGGCTCAAGCCTATGATTGGTTGATTGTAGGCTGATAAACCAATAACAAGTTTTATAGAGGTTGACTACTTAATATAAGAAAACTCAACTGAACATAATGAATCAATTAAAGCCTACCTTAAAGCTATGTTAATATTATTTTTCTTTGAACTAAGATCCAATTTTTAATTATTCAAAATAAGCTTTTTACCTTCATTCAATTTTAAACTGGACCAAAATTGAATCATTTTCCCTAAAAGATGGGTCTCTTGATCTTATTCACAAATTTTTCATAATTTAACGTTTGAAGGGTGGACAACATTAACTTGTGTTTTGACTCAGCAGATATTTTTCATCCGCTTCTTAGCCTTAGGGCATTCGTTACGCAATCAATTCCTAAACTAAAATTGACAACCCAGTAAATATCACAGCCGAAACACATGCGACAAATCCGTAATCAGATGGTGTGACACGAACGACAATCATCAGCTTACAGAATGGATTTTCTCACTGACTACGACCTTCTGATCGAATTACAACCAGTTTTCAGCCACACTGTCCTGTCAGCAAGTCGTAATTATCTGAGACTGGTCACCATTATTGGACAGGCAATATGCTAGTAATAAATACAAACAGAATGGCAAGTTTCTGATAGCGAATCTAAGCCACCCTCAAATCCAAGCTGATTGCCTCAGACTGGTTCAATCTTGGCAGACAAATGAATTTATTCAGGAACACAGCAACAGGGAATACTTTCAGCAAACAAATCACAAAAAATGACCACACATTCTGCTTCCTGAGACAGTATCTCTAACAACCCAATCTTGCATACTTTTTAAAGCCAAAAAAACTATGCAGTACAAAATACAGAGCATAAAATGCAGCTGCTGTAAGGAAATACATCACAAAAATATCAGAAATCCATGTTGTTATCACAACAAATATAACAGTAATGTTCAGAATATTGTAACTTATAGTCCATACCAGCCTAAATTACAGTTGCATGCATTGGCAATAAATTTTACAAGCAACTATTTTTTCATCAGAAACGTGATTAAACCTACCACACATTCTATGGTTCACATGTTGCGGATTATTACATAGATCAAACATGATGATTGTGTTCAGCAGGTTTTTACCTACCAGTTCTCTTCTTACAGCAGGTATGATTGCATGTTCCTTTGTGAATAAATGTCATGCAGCATAATTCAACAATACAGTAGAGCACAGTTAAGATCACATTGAGTGAAAGGGCAAGTTAACACTGGTAAGAATACAGCCCAGATACTGGTTAAGTGAACTGGCTGCCATATATGACTGAAATACCATTCAAAAAAGGCATTACAACAACAGAAATGAAAACCAAAAATAAATCATGTAAGTATAAAGCTTACACTATTAGCACAGAAATTAATTAATTCTTAGGAAAGGAACAACAGGCATCAAAGGAAAAACACTGAAAGACAAAATACAGACAAGTATAAACATTTCCAGACCATATTTGCATAATTGTTGGCTATAACCAACTGAGGTCTGAAATTAGAGGCAATTTTATGGTCTTAGAAAGTTGCTGAAAAAGGTATAATTTCACAGCAGACAGGAAATGGAACAAATAAGAAAGCAACATTTTTATAAGACGGTAGAAGAGAATTTTTATTTCTTGCCAATGTTGAGTATCTATCTCATTTATATACAGACAGGTGATAACATTATATTGAAATGTTTACACTCTGTAAAATTACATGTATGATAATATTTTCCAGATATAATTACAGTATTACTGTGAATTCTAGGGATCAGAAATATTAATTATTTTCAGTATTTCCAACCACTTAGCTAAATTGAACCATTTTGAGATTTTAATTAAATTTTAGGAGACTCAAATAAGCCATTATACTTGGTCAGTGTAAGGATAGGTTGTGCTCAAACTGAACTTATCAGAGATTAAAGTTCTGGACTAGCTGGTACCTAAACTGTCCTAAACAGAAACCAGTCAACTATGTTCCCAACCAGTTAGCTTGTTCTACAGCCAACATTCCCAGCAGTCATAAAGATAGTGTTAGGAGCAGACTGCCTCCCTTCAAACTTGCCATTTCACAATCCTGGATAACAACTAATAACAAGTCTGGTTGTCAATCAGTAACGGCCATTAAACGTAACAGGACCATTAATATCAACAAGATAGACACAGTTTAACAAGTTATTTTTCCGTTTTTCATATTTTTTCTTGACAACATAGCAGACTTTGTTTCAATTTGGCTCATAAAATTTTCTTTACATTCCTACAGACTGTGTCCCATTCTGATACAACATTTTAATATCCATAAATTACATCCAGTTAACTGAATAAGAACCAGTCAAGAACTGTAAATTTATATTTTTCAGGCTATAATGTGGATTGATTTTCATGAAATATAATCAACAGAACAAAGACTTCCACACACGACAAGATTCCACAACTAGCAGCATTTAGGGGCAGATTAAGGACCCAAGTTTATTCCAAAATGGCAAAATTGTCTTATTTCACAAGTGGACATATTTTGACAACCAGGTATTGTAAATGTTACACTAATCTATCTGTTGTTTAACAGCCCATTTGACAACTATGGCCTACAGGAGAACCGGGCATTCAATCCCTACCCTATTTCAAATAGCTTTTCTTGGTTCGTTATTGTACCCAGTGCCTTTCAGTTAGTATTGCAGCATGTTACTTGGACTTGGTTATATTAGAAAAATGTCATGGATGACAGAGAAACATAAACAAGATTTCACTCCCTCTACATCTAGCTGCCTGCTGCACTGTGCTTACCTTACAAAGCACAAATTGAATTGAGTGTCTGGAAAATTGAAGTTGCTGCATAAATTGTAGACTTTACAGTGAACTAAGCAAAAAATTGTGACAAATCCACATCTACAGTAAACAAACAAAAAATGCAACAGATTTACATCTTAAATGGAGACATGGATAGCATAAAATCCTGACGTAAAAATTATATTTAATGAACCCGGACTAGAAGTTAATAAATCATAGAAAAGATGGTAGATAGAAAATAAAATATGAATGATAAGAGATATAGAATACTTGATTATCTTTGATCTTATGCCAATTATTTTGGAAAAAACATACAGTATAACAACATGCTTTCAAGCCCTACCTCATTTTGTAACATACACCATCCTTACCAAAGTGTTCAAGTTGTAAACTGAGCAACTTATAGAACTGTAGTACACTAATTGTCCCCTAAAAGGATCCCCATATTTTCTAACTATATATCCTTATGTTCAAAAGCCTTAAACAAACACCAGTCCTGCTACCAAGGAACTCATGTCAACAGCAATCAGATTGAAATATTCCAAACTAAAGTTTACATTTCTTAGGCACATTTAGGAAATCATTTACTAGGCCTACATTTAACCAATCAACATTTTAGGCATAAGGTGAACATTTAACCAATCAACAGTTTAAGGCATATGGTAAACAATTAACCAGTCAACCGTTTATGGCATAAGGTAAACAATTAACCAATGAACCGTTTATAGGCATATGTAAACAATTAACCAATCAACAGTTAAGGCATGGTGTTGACATCTAAGCAATCAGCAGTTTAATATTGAAATTGTAAATTCTATAAGGAAATACTATTACATTACTACATTGCTCAAATGTCTTAGAGTAGATTAATTCATACTGCTATAAGACAGTTGAGCAATGTTACCACAACCCAACACTAACAGTACAGAGAAAACCTTGTCAATAAATCATTTATTACATGGTGCAAAACCACAAATCTATTTATCTATTTCTTATCCTTCAGCAAATCTGGTCAACACTAGGAGAACAACATGTTACAAATACTGGTAATCTGATTTTCTAGCTACGGACATGTTGAGAGGAGAATAAAGACAAATTTACCCTGACCAGAAGATCTCAATCGAATTACTCCATAGCTCAAAATCATCTCCACAATTCTTACAGCTTTCCTATAATCTCAAACCAATACAGCGACAGCATTTAGATTCTAGATCCGATATGGTGACATTCCAATCCATGGGATCTGATGTACACCTTCTTAACTCTAAATTAAGCTGACTGAGAGATACAGAAACTTTAGAAGTACTTTGCTCTGTGTCACCAGAAATTGCTTCCAAATCCTGCAAACTTGATAAACAATCTGTGACAAGGTTTCTGCCATCTTTTCAATTAATTCACCGCTCTTCAGCAGAACTAAATGATATATTCTCAGAGTTTGTGTTAATTTTTGGATATAATTATTTCGGTTACTCAAATAATGACAAGAAATATTGACAGCTGTGTGGAAACTCTCAATCATGTAAATAATTAAATTTCTGGAGTTCATAATTAAAATAGAGTTGATTCAAACAAATCATCAACAGACAGAAATTGATCTCTTTCTATACAAAACACACTTAAACAATTTTAAAGTGCAGTTTTGACATTCTTGCAATTAGATAATATGATTTGTTTTTTTATTGAAATAAATGCAAATTCCTGGACCAATTATGTCCAAGTAGTACATTATACATAACATACCCACAACATCCTGGTTATGCCAATTTTAACTTATTTGCAAGGAAGCCTCTGGATAAAGTGGTTATAGTCTCTCACTCTCTGACAGGTAATGACTAGACCTTTAACACTGTCAGTTTGAATCCCATCCAGCATCAGAAAAACATCACATATGAGAAAGCTGTCCAGCTTGCTAAAGCAATGTCAATGGTTCTACCCAGGCTGCAGCTCTAAAAGTTGTCAAATGATCCTTGTTGTTGCAAGGCTTATGCATAATGTTCATAATAGCTCAACAAAGATGGGAATAAAAGCCTGGAATTCTAAAAAGGAAAGTTGGTCAATGACTGGATTCAATTGAAGGAAGCTTTCAGCAAAATGGAATTATAATCTTATTTGATTAAACAATAAAACGAGGTTAAAACAGCCGGATTGTCTTCCACAAAGAAAATCTTGAATCAGGAAATTTACAAATCCAATCATTGAATTTGTTCAGGGCTCACAAAGTTCTCACACCTAAACAATTTATGACTGGAGAGGTCTAATCTGGTAACCCTGTCACATTACCAACATCTGTTTTTCTACTCAGATTTTTTTTTATCCCTACAACCATACAGACAATCATCATTGTTGATATTGAGATTTTCATTTGATTTGACCTGGTGACCTAGTTTTAGACCCCAGATGACCCATGTTCGAAGTTATCCTCATATCATTAAAACAAATAATTTGACAATGTTTAGTGAAGATCCAACTGTAACTGTGAAATCTAGATGTTACCAAAGTTTTCCTAAGATTTGACCTGGTGACCTAATAATTTACCCTAGATGACCCATTATCTAACTCTTTTGAGATTTTGTCAATATTAATTTTCTGACCTAGTTTTGTGAAAATTGAACTAAAAATGTGGCCCCTAGTGTGTTCACAAAGGAAATGTTGATGCACTCGTGTTCATGTGAGCTAAAAAGCAATGATTTATCCCCCTTTTAGTTACCATCAGTTGTCAGTTTCTTGCTTGCCATCCCCTTACAGCAGTCCTTATAAAACCTAGTTAAATATTATCATTTGACACCTCTCTGTAAGCCATTGCTTACAGCAGTCCATTTAAAACCTTCTAGTTACCGTCAGTTGACAGTTTCTTGCAGTCCATTTACAGTCCAGGTGAAGCCTTCCAGTTACCATTTTTTGACACCACTCTGCAAGCCATTGCTTACAGCAGTGCATTTGATGAAAGCTGTTGGAACACCAGTCTACTGGCAAAACAATTCAAGAGGTCAAGAAAATGTTTTCAAGAGGATTGCTGGTTTCTCATGTACAGAAAATTTTCTAGTGAAGATTTAAATCAATTTATACCGTGGGCATGTAATATTTTGTCTCATACTGAAATGATTTCAATTTCCTTTCAGTTTATTAGTTTTCACAACACAAGGGTTACTTTACACACAATTTGAAAATAATTTCCCTAAACACAAACCAAATTTTTTTTATCCCATATTAAATAGTTACTATTTCCAGAAACTTAAGCTAGCATGAAGGAAATGAATCTGATATTTCTCCCTCCAGGTGTTTGGGCAAGATGCATTACAATTATCAGCCAGAATTACATCAAGTCTACATGTATGGGAGCACCTTGGGGGCTAATTGATCAAAGTTTTTATCTTGTCTCAATAAACAAAACATGATGCATAGTTTGAAGTCATGTAATGTCATATGATGTCTAAGTTAGCTGTTTAATCATAGGAAAATACCTGACATCTGGCTCGAGTTTCATATGCGATCTCATATCACTTCTGTTCAGTGTTCCATGAAATAAAATGACTAAGATTAACTTCAATCATGAACGGAAGTGAAAGTAAGAATGCAAACAAACATGGACAAAACACTTGTTTGATGTTTGTGTGTGGTCATCTTTTTAATGATTATATGAGAGGAATGATTGAAAACTAAACTAAAAATAAGTGGAGGTAATATTGAGGAGGTTGTTATAATAAGGCAGTTGTTGTATTTAGGTAGTTGTAATACTGAAGTTGGTGTTATATTTATGTGGTTGTAATATTGAGATGGTTGTTAAAGTGAGGTGGTTGTAATATTGATGTGTTTGTTATAATGAGTTTAGTTATATTGAGATGGTTGTTAAAATGAGGTGGCTGTAATATCAATCAGGGATTTACAGGACTCGTTTTTCTGCTTCAAATACGCCAAAAATACTGCCCAGGACCCCTTAAAATGTCCATATCGAGTCCTGCGGGATGCAGACTTTCCTTAAGATATACTCAGGGTATTAAAGTAAGCGAGATCACTGAATAAGATTTTACAAGCTATTTTCATTTTTTATTTTTTATATGTCTACAGTGATAACAGATCTTTGATAGTTCTTTTTTGTTTAATGAAGCAAATAAATTCTTACAAAAATCATGAAGATTCACGTCTTAAACTGTTACACAGAATTACATAGGGACCCCTGAAATTTATGACAGGACCCCATTAAAACAACAACCTGAGTCCCAAGGACCCCAAAACTTTAAAGTCCGTGTAAAACCCTGATCAATGTGATTGTTATAATGAGTGATTTCTTCGTTAGGTACCTTACTGACCATGAAGAGTAGACAACAGTAACCATTGATTCAATATCTTTTTGATGTTTTTCTAATATGAAGAATATAAGGATCAGCCAAGACATGCAAAAACCTTAAAATTCCAGATCTTCCAAGAATGATTGTTTTATATGGTAGAAAGAAAGTTCACAACATTGAAAGGAATCTGAAATACTGATACAGTAGAGACAACATGAAAGCTGACACAAAGGATGTAAGAAGTATTTTATCACCAATAAAATGCTATTATCAGAATGAAAGTATTGCCAATGTAAACAAATAAGATCTCTAGAGAAAATAAAGTCTCAGAAAGTATTCCATGTAAACTAATTAACTCACTTTCTCCTTTAAGCAGGCACACAATTAACCAACCTGTCTACTGTAATAATGTCCCAGTCAACCTACCCAGTCAACATGGTTGTAACAATTGTTCTCTATCAGTATCAGGGGTGTCAATAGAGCCAAATTAAAAGCCTGAAACCATACATGGCAGACCATTTTTTGCCAAACAGGAGGCCTTCAACCACATTGTTTTTAAATCAACTTAGTTTGAATTAAAGAGAATCCTTCAGAGCAGATTAAATTGACCATAACTTGGCCATTTCTTAAGATATTTTCATCAAATAACTTTTATTTTGCTCAGCAGTGACAACTTTTTTTAATACATACAAATCCAGTATATTTAGTTACTGGTACTTCAATGTTCCACCAAGTGAACTGTGCTGAAATCATGCTGAGTATTCAATTGGTTCAAATATTTCCTACCTTTTTGGAAACTGAACATTAGTTCAGCTTTCCATAAATCATTCTCTCAGCCGCATGAATTTTAATGCGGACAAAAGTACAATGTATTCCAACATCCACCATGCAATTGTTAAACTAGTTCCTGATCCATGTTTCAGTGCAAGTCTATGTTAAGTTCAGTTGCCATGAGTACTTTCGGTACTTTGATTTATCATTCTGTATACTACAACCACTTTTCTAAATCATTCTCTGCACTTTTAAACCTCACAGTCAGATAATCTACCTAGGAATTTGAAACTATTCTTTATTTTCTTATTTCACAACATCACCAATTTGTTTACATTAAGTAATTTGATCCTGAAGGCCACAGGCCGTAATTATTAATGGGATTGAACCAAAACTCAAACAACCCATCTCTTTCTCTCTCCATCAGAAAATATTTAGAATTTTTGAAGACATAACTTGTACATATTTTCATACTATAACCATTTCTGTCAATAACCATTCCATTAATTTCAGTTGAAAAGTCAGATGAAAATATTTAAATATATCTTAACCAAAAGTACTTCATTGAAACACTAATAAATGCAAATAGAAACAGAATTAGTGATTAATGATGGTTTACCAAGCAATATAATAAAATGTTGCTGCATCTCAGATTGTATCGGGTTTTGAACCCCTATGGGATTATGATCACTGCTAAAAATAGGTCATCGGGTCTGATTTGTATGCCCAGGAAGCACATATAAAAATTTAGTGGAGTTTAACTTAGGTAATCATTATTTATTACCCTCACACCCATTGAACTTGATTTAATACAACACACAATTATACTGAAAATCCTCCATTATATCAAAGTAATCTTGAACCAATCAGTAAATTCCATTTCAGGAAACTCTAATCACAGAATGAATCAGATTTATATGCAGGGAACCAGAAATAAAGTATTAGATATGCTGCCGGTTCCTGATTCAAATTAATCAAAAGAACACATTATTTTTTTCTGGATGGGAACCAGAAATATATTCCAATACAGGCTGGTTCCTGGCACTGAAAAATCCCTTTGATATTATATTAACTAATTTATTGAATGGGAGTCAATTATGTAATAAATCTACATCCAATTGTTTCCTAGCTCTGAAACTTGTTTAAACTTTACAGAATGGATAAAAGTACAATAACTAGCCAAAACAATAGAAATTGCTTTCTAGTAAAAAAGATGAAACTAGTCAAATATAGTTATATGAAACTACTGAAAGTACTTGTGCAAACTGTACTTAAATCTACATAGACTTGCACTGCAACATGAAATTGGAACTAGTTTAGGTTAACAAGTGCATGGCAGATGTAGAAAAACATAGTACTTTGGTCCACATAAATATTCATGCATGCTGGGCGAGTGACGGCTAAGAAAAGCTCAGATATAAAACAACCGTTCAGTTTCCAATAGAGAAAATAATGCCTAACAAGTTTTTTCTTCATTTTAGGAGTTTTTAGAGGTAATTCTTGATATAATTTAACCTAAGATAAATCTCAGATTGAAGTTATTAGCATCTTATATAGTCATAGAAAGTTTGTAACAATGCAACAATCTGATACGATCCAACTTCATCAAAACCCTTTTTTTACAAGTCTGAAGCGCATTTTAGGGGCCAAGTAAAACGTTTAAAGTAGTCCATAAATTTATGAAGTTAGATTAAAGGGGAAATACTCAAAGTTTCAAACCAGTTTAACAGTAAGTGATCATCAAAATATTGAGAAGTTGCGAAGGTTTATTATTTATATCACATTCTCTTCATATCAGTGCAATATTACTGTATTTTGTTCAATACATTAATGCGCACAGTTACAATCATCTTAAAGCACTAACAGTCTAACACAGAAGAAAACATGATATTAAACAAACTTAATCTGAAGAAGACAAGTCCACACACAACATATCTGCAAAAAACATTTCAAGTCAACTTTCAATTAATTCTACATTCCAAAGAACATGTAATAATTCAATTAACAATTTACAAGCTCAATGAATCCAGGAACTAGCACACATGAAAATCAATACATTTACAACAACATCATTGGTGAAAAATTCAAGCGAAATGATATCAATTAATTATTTTTTTCTAACTCATTAATACTTCATGGTAATTATAATACTTGGCAAAATAGCTGCCTAATTAAGCCATAAATCTAACAAGGAAACTTTTAATTCCTTTTTACGCATTCATTTTCAACATGAAAAAGGAACAGTCAGACAGAGGCCCGATTTCTACTGGCTATATGAATGAAAGGCTAAATTTGTATCAGTGCCTTCAGAACTTTTTATATGTAAAACTATGGGAAGTGGATAATAAACTTGTCAATTATTTCCCAAATCTTGATAACTGTATTCCAGACACAACTGAGATTGTAGATCAAATGCATTAAAAAATGTCAGATAAAACTTAATGTTCAATGATATACGGTATCAATTATTTTTCAAATTGCAATGAACTGTATTAAAAACAGACATAAATACTCTCCTATTTACATCCTGCAACCAAATAAATTATGCTATGCTTCCGTTCAAGATTGCCAAATATTTCCTAATTACTTGAATTATTGACAAAAAATTTCCCACAGTTTGTGTTCTGTTTGCCAAGAAATTAAGCTTTATTTAACAGAACTACAATACTAATAATTGTTCTATAGATAAAGTTTGGTTTTTGCTAGATATAGAAGCATTATAGAATTTGGTGACTAGGTTTTTGCTAGATATAATAGAAACAGTATGGGAATTGGAGACATGTTTTTCTGCTAGAATGATGCATGTTGGGATTTGGAGACATGCTTTGTGCTAGAACAATACATGTTGGGATTTGGAGACATGGTTTTTGCTAGAATGATGCATGTTGGGATATGGAGACATGGTTTTTACTAGAATGATGCAGGTTGGATTTGGAGACATTGTTTTTGCTAGAATAATGCATGTTGGGATTTGGAGACATGGTTTTGCTAGAATGATACATGTTGGGATTTGGAGACATGGTTTTTGCTAGAATGATACATGTTGGGATTTGGAGACATGGTTTTTACTAGAATGATGCAGGTTGGATTTGGAGACATTGTTTTTGCTAGAATAATGCATGCTGGGATTTGGAGACATGGTTTTGCTAGATTGATACATGTTGGGATATGGAGACATGGTTTTGCTAGAATGATACATGTTGGGATATGGAGACATGGTTTTACTAGAATGATGCAGGTTGGATTTGGAGACATTGTTTTTGCTAGAATAATGCATGTTGGGATTTGGAGACATGGTTTTGCTAGAATGATACATGTTGGGATATGGAGACATGGTTTTGCTAGAATAATGCATGTTGGGATTTGGAGACATGGTTTTGCTAGAATAATGCATGTTGGGATTTGGAGACATGGTTTTGCTAGAATGATACATGTTGGGATATGGAGACATGGTTTTGCTAGAATAATGCATGTTGGGATTTGGAGACATGGTTTTGCTAGAATGATACATGTTGGCATTTGGAGACATGGTTTTGCTAGAATGATACATGTTGGGATTTGAAGAAATAGTTTTGCTAGAATGATACATGTTGGGATTTGGAGACATGGTTTATTCTAGAATGATGCATGTTGGCATTTGGAGACATGGTTTATGCTAGAATGATGCATGTTGGGATATGGAGACATGGTTTTGCTAGAATGATACATGTTGGCATTTGGAGACATGGTTTATGCTAGAATGATGCATGTTGGGATATGGAGACATGGTTTTGCTAAAATGATACATGTTGGGATTTGAAGACATGGTTTTCGCTAAAATGATACATGACATTGGGATTTGGAGACATGGCTTTAAATTACTAGAATGATACATGTTGTGATTTTGCATCTTGATTTTTGCCAGAATGTTGCATGTTGAGATTGATTTGTTTTTTCTTCTATAAATAAATTTATATGATTTGTCCAACAGTTTCAGCAAATCATTTTGCATCTTGGACTTGCTTACAGAGTAGCAGTTTAGGAACAGAATGTTTGATGAAGCATTTAAATGAACACTATCCAGAGAAATTAATTCCAGAGTTCCAGACTGGTTCTTCATTTCATATAAGTTTCCCTCTAATTTTATTATATACCATCTGATTTCAACAATTCAAAATGGTAGCTGGTGATAACATGAGTGATATTATTCTTTCAGGCATGATAAATAATGATAAAATATCTGCTTACTTCATGGCTTACACAGCCAGACTTTTCAACAATAAATAATCAAACCTATAACTCACTGTAGCCATTAAATAATCATATTCTGGCAGTTGCGTGTGAGGGCGTGTGACTTGGGCGCCACGGGAACAACTATGATACAATTTATCTGATAATTACAATAGCTTTTTATGCACTTTAAGTCAAGAGTATGTTGCTTTGATCATGGTCTGCCAAAAAAAAAAAGAAATTTGTTAAAGAAGGACTATAGAGTAACAATGGTCACGCTTGATTGCTTTACCAAAGTTTACTTTCTGAGGATTGATTGGCTGACTATTCATGTCTGGAAGACATTTATGCTGTGCTTGACTTTATGCCATATTGGTTGCCATCTGTCAGCTTCCTCAGATATGGACAACTAAATAAGAGATGTTACAGACCAATTTGTTTATGCACTTAAACATACAATTACAGACAGAAGTGACAGCTCAGCTTCTTTCAATTAACACAACATCATTCCACTCAATTCTAAATTGAAAGTAAAATAAAAGCTGAGAGAAAATTATTAGATGATCCACACACAACACATTTTACAGAAACAATGTATTACATTCTTACCTCTTATACTGACTCTTACACATTAATACACATAAAGCGTATCATCCATAGAATTGTTAATAATTTTACAAAGTCAAGACGAGAATCTCGTTGATTTTATAGGGCAAGTATCCAAAACTTGTGAAACACTAAACACTCTACTTTGTTCAAATACTTCAAAATCTTGAGAGACAAATTTGTCAGAAAAAATGTTCACAGTTTTGTAAATATTATTGAACTTAGGTAAGTATGTTATTCATTAATCCTCCCAGTAGTATCCAAACTATGACTTATTATTAGTCAGATCTTGATTTCAAAATCAGGTAAACACAATCAGAGAACAAAAATCACCCAACTTTTTCACCTGCTTTTTTGTTCTGGCAAATCTTCAACAGATGAGTTTCCCCCTCTAAGTTACACTGCACTACAAACATACTGGCAACAACATCATCTTCACATCATAACATGGCCGTTATCTTTACTAATTCCAGAGAAATATAGACTGGCTTTATTCAGTGCAGTATAGTTTGATCAAATATCTACAGGCTTGTCTACACATGACCAAGGAAGTGGCTTTCAAATGGCACTTTTAAATTATTTTTGTAATGAAGAAGGTAAACTGAGTTTCTAGTTACTAATAGACAGGATGTATCATGATTAAAAAGAGACATACACTTTGCAATGAGCGAAACAGCCAAGCAATTGCTCACATTGTCTGTAAATGAATGAAAAGGGGGTCATCAAAGTTTTTTCTTGCCATACATAGTCATAGACTCATTCCATAAGAAACAAGTTAAATGTTTGTACGGCGCAATATCGCATCCGGCAATTCAATACTAGAATGTGGCCTATGTAGCATTTTTTATCAGGATGTGCGAAGTTTCAGATCAAACGAATTTGTTATTTTGACTTAACTGATCCCGAAACTAAAGTGATCATCTACTCCATCAAATATACAAGCCGTTGATGTTTCATGAATCTCATGAATCTGGTCATATGGTTCTACAGTTCACGAGGTACTCTATATGTAGTCCCTGTTTCCAAAGTGACCATCTATATCGAACCATAAAGTGACCGTCTATGTCGAACCAATTAAGTCATCATTTCTCACCTGATCGGACATTTTTTGTATTGAGCTCCGAAATCGATATTTAATTAACGACAATTGCGTAAACAAGTCAGTGTCCACGCTCGCGATTATAAAATTAGTCTGTGTGAATATGTTTATAATGTTTTGTTTATTTGCGACATGTTGCTAAAATAAATACATCGAAACGTATAAATACCGTGTTCTGTATCTTATAACACGATTAAATGATTATTACAACACACCGTAATGTTTTGTTTATTTGCGACATGTTGCTAAAATAAATACATCGAAACGTATAAATACCGTGTTCCGTATCTTATAACACGATTAAATGATTATTACAACACACCGATAATAAACACAGCGAATTTCTCTAATAATTTATACATCGAAGTTCATTTAGATCGAACAATTTTTCCTAATTCATTTGATATAAAGAGTTTCGGCTGCATTTATTGACAGATGGGCAGATATCGAGCTCGTTCCATTCTTAGACTATAAATAGCGACTGCGTCATCAAGCTAACACTAGTTGGTGTGAGTAACACGTGACCTCGCTCTATTTCTGTTTTGTTTATATCACGTGATGACCATTGCGGATATTTCGGAATATTTCGGGCACTGTCACTAATCTGCTTCGCGCAAGAAGTTGCGATTTTGCATTGCCATTTAAAAATAAGCATTCCAGAGAGTACGGCGGCCGAAGGCCACCATACAATAAATACATTGGTTTCCCATGACACACATGCTCTAATTTCTCCAGATAGGTATAGGCTGTGTTCCTCATTGACTGTGTTTCTCATGACAGAAATTGACTGATTTCTCATTACCAAAATAAACCATGTTCTCATGACAGAAATTGACTGATTTCTCATTACCAAAATAAACCATGTTCTCATGACAGAAATTGACTGATTTCTCATTACCAAAATAAACCATGTTCTCATGACAGAAATTGACTGATTTCTCATTACCAAAATAAACCATGTTCTCATGACAGAAATTGGCTGATTTCTCATGACTAAAGCTATGTTTTCATGACTTTTCCGTATCATGTATATATTGAATTGTTATTCGGCAATTCTTATATTCAGTATTTAAAGTGTGTGATACAAAAAATTACTAAAAAGTTACCATATGGACCCAAATTATTAAAATAGGTATCTCAATTATCATAAATGATAATGAACCTATTATGAATTCAGGGGACAATCAAGATAACACAAGATGGGATCAATCTGGACAGTGGCCAATCTACACCAATGACAGAATAGATAGTTATCACATCAACAAAAGGTCATCTCATGTGACCCCTGATGGGTAAACTGTGATAAGGAGTAATTGAAGCAATCCCCTTGAATAGTCAAATTAATCCACCATGTGAATCATTTGATACCTAAACGAAGCCCTTAAAGAGGTCTGTCTACCCTAATGACTGTCATTTTCTAATGAGACCAGTTATGATTTTTTCAGTTGAAAAAAGTCTTGCTGTTTGAATAGACCAACATATGGGATGGTTATTGAGGGGTGTCTACAATAACATATTTTAGTCACAGTTTTAACCACAAAATCATGGACCCTCTGACATTTATGATACACATTCATCATATCAGGGGGAAAAATGGATTTTTTTCTCAAAAAAGAAGGGTTTTTTTTTCATTCAAATCATAGGATATAGACTAGTTTTGTAAGTTTAAAATTAATGTTACTTGTTCTTCACATAGCATGAATTAGGCCATTTTCATCCAAGAGGAATGTTTGTTTATAAAATTAACAAGTAGTAAATTTATATTAGAGGATGACAAAGATGAATTTCCACATCATTATATTCAAATTTATACCTACACAGAAATCATAAACTAGAAGCTTGTGAACAATGAAAAGAACAATGAGTTTGAAGAAATTCAATATTGTCAGAAAATAGATTTTAATCAACACTGGGAGGGTGACAGTTATGGGTCCCCAGTTTCTAGAACTAAACACAATTATTCAGCACTTAAAATGACAAAACATCATCCAGCATACTGATGGTTGGTAGCAAACAAAATTTTAAATACCGTATATCCTTATGTCTCGGCATAATAATTTTTTGCATATGTCCAAAACTGGAATGAATTGTAATTGTATGATTATTAACTATAGAACAGCCTCCAAGCTTAAAATCTCTCAATTTGGTAGGTTTTGTATGTATCAAGCAAGTACTTTGGTTAAAAAAATATCCCTGTTTAATTATTGAATTCATATCAATTTTGCAGACACATAATGTTTTGTGAATATTATCCTTGTTATATCATTATTGACTCAGAAACATTAAAATACAAAACATGAGATTCAAGCTATAAGTAATAACTGATCAAGTATTTTACAACCTTAGACCCATGAATAGTCCTTCTTTTCCCTTGTTTTCCATCTTACAATGTTTCAGGGTCCAATAGTCCTGACATTGATCAACATAAATCAGTCAGCATGCACACTCAATCAGTGTAGCCAATGAGTTTTTTTTAGTGTGTGCTGAAAACTTTTGGCAAGAATTTTCTAATGGTCATACACATCTTAGAACAGAACATAATTTTATTTTACGTGTACTAATGTACATAGTAATATGATACAGGAAAAACAATCATACACATATATACATCAAATCAAAATATATACCTACATGAATTCATATTTAGACAAAATAACATGATATGAATAACTTAGATTGACCAATCTGATTGATAACCATGTAGAATGTCTCCAACTTGAGAACAAATGTCGTCCAGGTCCATGCATTTAATATTATACCCCTGTCAAATGGTTACTCATGGTTCATTACTATCTATGAAATATGCAAAAAATCATGTTTTCATGTATTCCAATCGAAAGGGTGATCATGCAATCAATGAAATCATTCTGTTAAACATACATAACTTGCTTCATGACAGACAACCAAGTCACTGCAGCTACCATATTTACAATAAGCACTTACTTTTTATGTGTAGTATAGAGACTCTCCCGAGATGAAGGGAGGAAAAGCAGCCGAATTATCAGTCAGAAGCCTGTGTAACACACTTCACAGAATACCAGCTGTGTTATCTTTGTGTATAAAGAGATAATCCCACAAAAACACCCATGTGTTTATTTCTAGTAAGAGGTGTGCCACTAACAGCCGATATATGTCAGAGTTCAAGAACTGGATTTCCTTGGTCTGGTACCAGGGTGGTGTTCTAAGCACACAGGAAATTTATCCTGAAATTAGAAATTGTAAATCACAGTATATATAAACACTGGAGTATGGGTGAGAAATATCTGGCACATCTGGAAAGGTCTGCGACCTAAAATACTGCAAAAACTATCAGAAATTTTCAGAAAACAGCAGAAAGAGGCCAGAAAAATCTCGAGAGACATTATTAGGTGTTAAGGTCATTATGATTCTGTAGTTACCTGTTTAAACTGTTATTCATACTTCAGGAACCATTTATGAAGTATAGCAGTACAGTTTGATGCCCAAAAAAATGCATTCATTCTCTAAAAGTATGTATTACTTTCGTTGAAAGAAATAAGTTCACTTTCTGCAACAGATGTCCATGGCAAGTGAAAGTTGCCATAGACAAATAATCATATACACAAGGAACAAACAAAATCACTTAAAACATTGTAGGATTTGACATTTCAAAGCGTTTTTGGATACTGAACAAATCTTGACAAGATGATGAGATCCAATCAGCATCTCTTCCTTCTAACTGATAGCAGCAGCTTATAATCTAAAATACCTTTTAAAATTGTGCACATACACCCTGAATGCATTCACCAACATTTCAAACAACAGAGCTAACAATCAAATCGTCTGTTGTTGTTTAAAACTGATAATCCAACCATGTAAAATCAAAGTTTACAGAGGATTTAGAATTCAAAACATTTTACTTGTTTTTTTGAAGAAACAGAATACAAGACAATGTATCTCATAATGTGTTTAACCACAGGTAGAAGAACCAGACAGTGATGGTAATGTGTTAATCTGAATTATTAACAGAATACATTATATGAAAATTTGACCAAAAAATGTTGATTTTCCTCCATATGTGGATAAATTGCCAGCTCCTTGTGGAAGAGTAAGTTCGTACTGGTTAGATTAACCCCCTTCAATCAAGTTGAATGAAATTCATGGAAACATGATTTTTGAATGAATCGTTCAGGAAGTATGAATCATTATTTCACAGGGGATTTAACAGTTAAGTAAGTCTTATAAACACATTATTCTGTAACTTTCTTCAAACCATTTTTGTCACAATAAAATTGGTCCACAAACAAAATCACCAGAACACAGTACTACTATGAAATATTTTGTTAATTTTTCAACATTTCTCACAAGGAACAAACTTTAAATATCTTATGAAACAACTTTTCCTGAGCTGAAACAAGTCTACCATCTGATTTTACACAGATGATAACATGTCTGATAAAGAAATCTAAAAAAATATATTTTACACCAATTCAGAGCAATGATGGAAAATTTGTTTGCAAGCAGTCACAGCAAGGAAATTTGCTGTAATTCAATTTACAGAGAAAACCAGCCACATGTACTTGATTACATAGATACGTTACAATAAAACAAGAAATTATCTTTTTTTTATACAGCAAAACTGATAACCATTTTAAAATATAAGACAGATTTTTTGACGGGACAAAGTGAACTGCTATGTACATTTGTTAAACTCTAAAATGCATTTATGAATTGATTTACTAAACCATTCTAGATACTAGTAGTCATTTTATGTATCTTATTTAATAATCCCTGTGAAATAGTCATTCATACTTCATGAACAATACTTTGTTCTTGCAATGTAACATTGGTCACCAGGTCAAGTCTGGTTTGTTGGTTTGAAACACTTTTTTAAAAATTTACCACCAGCAAGACTTCATTGATTTCATCCAGTTTTCTGTTTTCATGCAAACAATATAAACAGTAAAGTTTCTTTCATAACACAATGTAATAGCAGATAACATGGTACCAGTTGTAGAAGTCAAGGGGAAAATAAAAACTGATTAGTTTTGACAATAAGTGTCATACAAAAGGCAATAACAGAAATTGTTATATTCCCGCAACACAATGAAACCGTAACAATAACATTGAGTAGTTAAAACTTCTAGACACTAATAAATCAAGAAAACATATTATCTCTTCTATCTGCTTCTAATGTATTTTCGTTACAGGATATATCTTGGTTATCGTTTAACAAACAAGCTATTTTGACAGATTCCTGACACAGGCAATCATAAAATCAGAATCTTTGAAAACTGTATAACCTTAATGATAACTGATATCCCTTCATTCAAATAATGGACCAGCCCATTCTAAAGAATATTTTTTCTTTTCCGAAATTTTTACATAATCCACTTTTTTATAACCCTTTAATCTATCATGAGATATTTCAAATTATGGACATACCGACAGTCAATTCAGGGCTATTTATAAACATTAAAGGTGAACAACCAGTTATGACTTAATTAACAATCATCTTAAGTGAAGCAACAATCAAATGCTTCAGTCAATGAACAAAACTGAGTAAAATCTTCTGAAAAACAATGTCATGAATGAAGCAATATTTTCTACAATAATCTATCATTTTCAATAATATGCTTTCTATATAAAGTAAGATTTTTTAGAACCCTATATAAATGTCCCTTTTTTATCATTAAATAGCTTTCTTCAAATTTTTACTTTTAACAATTTTAAAGCCCCATTAGCATTTTGTATGTTAGAATTAAAGTAGGTCTTATTTTACCAAGAAAGATATCTTATCTTATAAATTTTCTTTTTTAATCACGAAGTACATATAGAAATATAGTACAGTATTTTTTTCAATGATATTGCAAAAAATAATAAGCGTCTAACGACATTTCTACGAGATGTGGCTAAAGAAAGGCATTGTGTAAATATGTTTTAGAGCAAATAAAATATATTTCTCATATTTTACTATTATTACATCTATTGTTGAAGATCTGTATAACTAAATTTAAAAAGCTAATTGGGCTTTAAACTGTAAGATGCTGCTAGAAAAAGTATTTGGACAAAGTTACAGTCACAGTCTGTGTTAATAAGAACCAGTCAAGTTTTAATGTTTTTCTTATTAAGACTGACTTTGAGACTAAAGCTACAATGTAGGCTAAAACATTCCTGGAAAGCTTCAATATGTCCTATTAATTTATTCTGGTCACACATTTAAGCTTTAGAAGTAGGACAAGAAACAAAAACAGATCAATATTAACAGATTTCCCAAAGGGGTGTAAGAGGTGTTTATCTCTAAATTTCCAAGAACGAAATTCAATAAAAATGACAAATATTGCCAGTTTACAACGCTTTTACCCAGACACCTTTACAGGCAATATTAGCCCATCTAGGAACAATTTTGATAATTATAAAGTTAGGTACAAACTACTTCGAAATGAATTTGATTTTAACAATATTGGTTGTTTCTTAATCAAGTTTGAAAACGTACAACAACAAAAATTTAAGATCACTTGAGTTCAATTTATAACACCATGGTGCTCACACAACTGTTGTTGTAATCTTAATGAATGGGTCAAGGATCTATCAATTGATCATCAATAAATCATTACCCATACCAAATTAATCATCCATCAATAATTACCTTTATCAAATAAATCATTGATCAAACATTATTTTATTTAAAATCAATTAAAAACTTAGTAGTAAAATCATAGTAAAATATGGTAAAACCATTCAACACACTATTCAAAGATAAAACATTCAAATCAACATTCAAGTCATATAACATGAAACACTGGCATTCAGGTACCTTAAGTCAAATGATAATAAAGATACAGTAAAAAATAATAAAATCACACATCGGGTATACTTCAAACTTAACGTAATTTCTTTACTCACAGAAAAACATCATAATTTTCATCTGTCTCAGCACAGAACACAGTAACCTAGTTGTTTTTTCATAAATCTTAACTCTTGGGTATTAATTAAGTTCCGAACACATTCTTTCATTAATTAAATCAGACACACATTCCTTCAAGCTACAGTAGAAAAGTTACAGTCACTACAAGTGAACTGTAATTGGAGAGAGAGCCCCCATTTTAAAGGCGGTAGGGGTAGTATTGATTATAGTCCATGACAGAATGAGTCAGCAAACACTGGCAGAATGTCCCAATATCTTAAATTAAAAGTCGAGGAGACAGACTGACACACACAGTTGATGCAAAAAACTGACAGACCTAAAAATTCTAGAAAAAGTTGTTGAGGTTTTGTAAAATGTAACAGAATTATTGACCATCGTGTCCAGTGAATTCCTTTGATTTATTGTAAAGATTTGAATCAAACTGTATTGTTATGTAGCAATATTTTGTCAGGTCCTGAAATATTTTTAAAAAATTGTCAGTCCTAACAATAATAGATCTTTGCATGATCTGCTCATAAACTAACACTGATGTTTTCAGGTTGGTTCTGAAGCACACCAATATCCAGGGACATAATTATGGAGACTTGATCTTAATGCTTAAATCTCAGTTTTCAAGTTAGAGCTGGATTAATGATGGGATTTGGAGACAAGTATACAATGTACATACAGTCGAAAACTCATCATATCGACCTCACTTTTAAATATTGAAATAAAGATAACATGCAGAATTTTATCGAAATTCAGTATTATCAAACAATTTGGTGGAGTCCCCCCCAAACTTTGATATAATGAGTTTCATCTATACTTTATTAAACCTTGGTGAGTAGCCACACTCATTGTTTCATAAAACTATCTATAACAAAAGAAAATGACAAACAGACTTGAAGATCAGGACCAACACCTTTACAAAAACAAATCATGACTAAATAAATTAAACATCAAACCACACATTTGTTGAGGAAATTAAAGGGGTGTACAACTTTATGGTTAGTCTGACATAATTACTCTATTGTAAAACTAACTGCTATCAACCCGCTACACAATTAAAACATGATACGCAGCCTTAACCCCATGACACATGGTCAGGCATCAGTTAGTTTCAATGAAAACTTTCACAAATTTTAGAGTAAAACATGAGATTGGAGACGTTTTACCTCAGGTGGTAAATAACATGGTAACAGTTTATGTATAAAACGTTTTAATGATTGTTGACAGAGTGTAAAAAAACAAATATTTAAACAGAAATCTGAGATTTTTATCTTGTACTACATTTAAAGAACTTGTTATTTTTCATTAACTGTTTTCAAAAGCGTCATCTGTGAACAAAGTCTCAAATAATTCTAATTATTTAATGACTTCCTGAAAAAAAGGTAAAAAACATGCACACTTCCTTTTATTTCTAAAACTTCACTAAAAGATAGCTTATTCATAGCTACCGGTAATGTTAAAATGTTAACAGTTTATCTCCTATTCCGACTATAAATAAAGTCTGAACTTGGACTTGAAAAGAGAATAGCCTTGGAAATAAACAGGTCTTGCAAAATAACTCACAATTATTGTGAGAAATATGTACAAGAAGAGAAATAAACCCATGTATAATGTATGTAAAACAAATACAATAAAACAAAGCTTTTATGATCAAGAAGACAAAATAAAAATACAGTTTTGACTTGGAAATACACCAAAGGGTTTTATTTACAGTTAGAACAATCCCATCTAAATTTCTCCCTGATTCTGAGTGAATTACAAACTTATGATATGTACATGCTGTTGGTAAAGCCACATGGCTTATCAACACACTGGACATGCCTCGTTAAACTAGCAGGTGCAAAACTATTAATGAACATGTGGCTTGTATTTCAACCAAATTATGACCATACTGTACATGTACTGCATGTCATGCAATAATATTAAATCAAAGTCCTGAGGCAGTAGAAGCAATTAATGAATTATGAACATATATTAATTCTTTGAAATTTCCACCCAGTTGTTCTAAAGTTAAAAGAGTTATACAATACAGACTTCAGATCAAAATATTTTTTTGGTATTTTTTTTGGTGAGTGAGGGAGGGGGTTATATGCCTATTTTCAACATTATTATAGTTTTATACCTATTTTAGTATTCGTCAGTTCTTTACCAGTACTAGTACTAACCATATCAACTACAAATTTCTCCTATAGGTCCATTCTCACACAACTTGGACATTTGGGTAAAAAAAAAACAATTTTTCTGTACTCCCAGAACTTACTCATTTCCTTAGCATCATATCAGGATACATATAAACTACTGATTTCCAAAATTTTACCAGCAACATATTAACAGTTTTCGAGATTCGGATGTTTAATTGGTCTTGTTGCTGTATTTTTTACTGCATTTTTAAACAGTACCCATGATAGTTCGATGTTATATAACTATGAATTGGTATAACTTTTGTACAAGTAACCAATAAATATCTGTGCAAAATAGGATAAAATATTATATAAGCTCGCGATTTCCCCCCTTGAGTGAGGAATACTTGGATTATGTCATGCTTTTTGAAAATATATTAATAATTTTTACTTCATTTTTGAAAAACTTTGTATTAAGTTGTGAAATAAAACCACTTTAAAGAAGATAAATGTATTTGAACTATTTAATCGAAACAAGTATATGCTTACGATGGTGAAAGCGAATATATTACTCGTCAGACAAACTGATTGAACTTATCACACGAATGAAATGTTGTCCCGTTGATTATTCAAGAGTTGTCCCGTAGATTATAATTCTTTGCGAATTGGACTTCGCCATAATGCAAATACGAATATGCATGGTTCCGAGTATAATAGTATATGCATCAATTAGATAACTAACCAACATGGCTGAAAATTCATAGATTTGTTGTACGTAATCAACGGGACAACTCTTGAATAATCAACGGGACAACTGCATTTCTCCGTTCCACTTAAATGTGTTATCAGTTTTGTTCGATATGTTACGGGGATACTAAACGCAAGACATTGCAAAATACTTATATACATCTTTTTTATACTTTAAGTGCAGTTTGTATTAATATTGAACAATTAGATTTTAAAAAGATGTAAATACTGACCTACATCGAATATGATTGCGTGCTAAATGCACTCTACACATCTAATCAGACATTATTACACCAAATTTACTTGTGTATTTGAATTCTGCATGCTGTCCGAACATATTTAGAAATTAATAAATGTACATAAATACTAAACAAATTGTTACTGTTATTATCAAAATGTTAGTCCAATAAAAAATCAACGGGACAATCACTACGTAATCAACGAGGCCTTCATTACATAGCACAGAAAACGTCTATGAGACTTTATAAAATAGGGCAGTGGCTTGAAAACGGTATATTAATAAGTCAACAAGCAAAATCAGTAACAGCTTATAAATTATAAGCTATTCACCACTTTAGACGATATCAACCCTTACTCGCCTCAAAAACGAAGTTTAGGCGGATGTGTTTTTACCCGTTTTTTTTCTGAAATCGATGGCAGACGACAATTATAAACATATGGTTGACGTTTTGAAGCATATATGAGCCCAAATGTATATTATAGCGGCAAGAATGTGCAAGATTTAGTCCTATCCTGACAGTGTGTGTCCCGTTGCTTATGTTAATTTCAAATTTCTAGATTCTAACACAGCAAAATCGAATATTTTTTACACGTATGAAGAAAAGTTTCTGCGATACCTTGGTGGGGAATATAGCTCGTCATGTTAAGCTTTTATACCATCTTTATAAGCAATGATATGGATTTCAATTCAGTTTTTGCTACGGACTCGTTGATTATTGCATCAAAATTACGGTAGTAAATTCGGATTTCATGACCTATCCTTTGTTCTCGTATAATACGTAGATATAAATTGATACCAACATTCATTTTATTACATTTTACGAATTCAAAAAGCACATTAACTATGTCAAAAGTTATTCTTTTGTACATTAAGACTTGAGTGTTAAATGTTGTCCCGTTGATTTCGATAATTTGGAGACACGACCCAAAATGTGTGCATTTTCGTTAATTGATAGATTTTTAAAAAACAAATAGTTCAGCTGGCTGGCACTCATTACTAACTACGAAATATATTCGGTACTGTGCTGGATTTATGTCGTAGCTGTTTTACAGGATGGATTTTATTTTGTATTATGTACCTGGAGACACAGCATTTTAGACGCACCTGCATAACTATTCCTTCTTAATATAGACCAAAACAGCTATTTATTCACCAAAATGTAAGCTCATTTTTAAGTATTTATATTAATTGTTCACACGAAACAAAGTGTTAACTTTTTTTCCTTTTCATTGAAAATCGTCATCATTTTCTATACTGAGGACATCAATTGTCCAAGTTGTGTGAGAATGGGCCTATAACTTATCTAAAATGAAACACTCGAGTCAATAGTGTTGTATTATACAAAATTTGTTAGTCTCAATCAAATTGTCACCGACAGCACATGTCACCTATCAGCCTAGGTCTGTAGACTCTTCCTATATTATCATACTCCATGGACTATTTATGAATTCATGAACTATGCAAGATGTAATGTATGTAAGTTTTCATGAATTCGATTAGAAGGGGTGAACAGCTTAATTTCTTCTGGTTGAATCTGTTCAGTCAGCACATTGTAGACACTTTGAATACAGTAAACTGAAATCACACAGTTTTTAGTACCACATATTTTGTATTGGTTTCAATTGAAATCACACTTGTACAAGAGAAGCCCTCAAACCTTCAATACATGAAGAACAACTGAATATTCCTTGTACCTAACAGAGACTTCAGTGAATTAGGTTTTCGGCAGTTAGGTAAACAGCACTGGCTTTTAATTCTACCCCTTTAAAAGGTATTCATGAAAACATGAATTTTTCTTGAACTATTCTTCATGAACTATTCATGAAGTTTGACACAGATCATTAATCAACCAGTTGCCTGACCAAGATGAAACAGCCAAGAACTCTTCACATAAACAACATTTGTGTTATAGAAATTATTCTAAAAAATACATCACCATGGCAACAGGCATCACCATGTTATAGATACAACAGCTGCCAGGATGATGTTTGGAATAAAATATGAATATTTATTTTAAGTATCACATCCTCTTTTATACTTCATAAAAAAATCTATAAAACCATGGAGTCTGTTGTGAAAAACCAAACCAAGTTACAATATATTTATAATATCTGCTCAAATAAAACCTTGACATGCAAATGTTTTTTTCTTACATCAGACCTTTTGAAGCATTTTTTATAAAAATTTAAGAGCAAAATACATAATTATCCTTTATCACGTATATTTAAACTTTATTCAATGCATGACCATGAACAATTTCTTCGTGTATCTCTAAAATCCAATGAAATCCTCAACTATAACTTACAGACAACAGTATTATAAATAAAGTGATTCAAAGCAAGCTGCCTTTAATCCAGTACAGTAACAGTGAATTCCTGAAAACTCTAATTATTACTTATATTCTCAGTTATATATATAAATTTCACTATGTCCTCTACAAATTACAGTGAATTCAAAATTAGATTAGGGATATAAATGCCTGGTTCTTCTGTCTATTCTCTCCCCTCTCTCTTGGGCAGCCCTGAAATGACCATTTTGAGGGCTCAGCACAACACTGTTGTAACTTGTTCTTATCTTAATATGAGTTACGACACTGTTGCATTGAACCCTATATATATATAGCTGTGAAATGAAGACAGCATAATATGGTCTGGATGGGAGGGATAATTATTTCACTATTTCTGAGCTCACAATATTTAACCATGATTTACTGTGCATATAATTATAAGTATAAATTATATGTCAGAAACATTTAATCCTAGAAAAATGCCAGGAAGATAAACTTAAACAACACAGCAGGTCACCCATGGACTAAGCTTTGTAAAATCTTCCCTCAAGTACCTGTTAATAAGATGTATGTAATCTCAAAGGGAAAAATCATCAATATAAAACCTTGATGGAGTATAAAGAATTTCAAGAATAAATTCATTGTTTAGATTAAAAATAATTAACATTAATGTTAGTAACAGAATTAATGTATTGCTACTGAAAACTGAAAATACAATTTTTTGTTCATTCACTCTTTCCACATTTAATGTAACTAAGTCATCTATACAGCAACAATCATGAGTACACTGGCTCAACTTTTATAACTATAGTCACTTAGATAAATATTTGTGACAATCTATCAAAATTTTCATGCAGTGTATAATCATCTACCTATAAATTGTTCAGCATTCTGAGGACTTATTCTTCACTGTCCAGATTTATCTATGCCACAATTGTATCAATTAAAAGAAGCTTTTGAACCCAGAACTACTTTGAGTGACTGAGCAATCAATTCCTAAACAACTACACTACCATGCTGAACAATATATTAATCTATTCCAATGGATTTATCAAAGCCAAAGCTTTTTCATGCATACATTTTAATAAAGTATCCATTCAGTAAACCAAAAATTGTTAAAAAACTAAAATCTGCGTATTTTGAGATTCATATTTAATTTTCCTTTAACCATCCATTGCTCATAAAACAAGATACATATTTTGAGCAGAACCTTCGTATTTCAATCCATCATGATCAGAACTAAGTCTGTCTAGAGAAGGTTAATTTGTTTAATATTGAATCAATTTAACCAAAACAACAAATTTAACACAATTTAAAATAAAACCTGTCCATTTAGATTGATTAGAAGTTGGTATTTTTCTACCAAGTTTTTGGTTGAAATTGAATTATTGCAACAAATATGAATTTAATTCAGTTTTCAAAGTGGGATATTCAAACAGCGCCTTTATGTTAAGTGTACTCCTTTGCACAAATGAGGTTTGAAAATTAAAGTGAATTTATGAACAACTATAATTTCTTTTTCATAAGTTGGCATCTTCTACCTAGGGATAAGTAATTTGTCATAATACATTACTCCCAGCCTGATGGGGTTTCCCTTTTTTATGTTATCACAAATGACCACAGGCAAATCAAAACATAGCAAAGATGCAGACTTTTTACTAAAGCTGATAAACCTTTGTTTATATAAATAAAGTATGTCCCTCATTAGTATAGTAAACAAACATGTATACCAGGAAGTGGTTCCATTAAAAACACATGTGTGCTGAACAATGTATGAACAACCCTCCCTTGATATGACAAGTAAAATGAAAGTAGTCCTGAAAGTACTAAAAGGGAACTGAATTTATATAGACTTGCAGTGCAAAATTGAATGGGAACCAGTTTAACATATGGATGGCCAATGTAGAAAACCTAGCTAGTACTTACGCCTTCAAAAAAAATTAATGCACGCTGAGTGACGACTATGGAAAGCTGAACTATAGTTCAGTTTAAAAAAATTGTAGACCTATGTTGGACCCACCATGCTGAAATTTGTAAAACATTACAATATATATCCTTTGCATGCCTATTTCCGCGGTGACGCTATTACTGCCGATGCCCGGTTAATAACAATGACTTGCACATGCGTGTCCCCTCCACTTCCGTTTCCGCCTGGCATTTGTTGGAAGGGAACCAGACTATTGTTTACATTGCATGCCGCAACTTTAAAACATTTTTCATTGATGATTTATATCATTTCTACAGTCAAGTCAATTTATCGTTCATAATGCCATTTGCATCAAATTGCCTAACTCTGTATCTCGCAATTGATTGGTCGATAGGCATTATTAAGGTCATCAAGCAAAAATCAATATGAACGTCAGTGTGTCAATTAAGAAATGAGATCAGTTGATGTATTTTTTTTTTTGTTATTGGGATTATTTTTGTTTTCAACAAGAAGAAGAATTGCTTATGAGAATTAAATGGTTGAAAGATTGCAGACTTAAAATGTGCATTTTAACACTGGTAAAGAGTAAGTAGGCGGTAATAGGGACGGCCTATATTAGTCTTCACGCTATTCCAACTAGCCCACAGTCCCGGGCTAGTAAATTTCTTATCGGGCTAGTGAACTTTCTCAAAATTATGCATTTAAGCTTATGGTAAATTTTCTGTTTTCAATAGTCCATAATTATATAGTTCGAACTAGCTAGTGCTTTAAAAGAATTAGTTCAAACACTGCTATATACATGTCCAGACTATGCAGATTAAATAATTAACTTTTCAATTTAATTATTTTGTATGGTAAATATATAATTTTTATTATATATTAAACATTTCACTTTTTTTACGAGTTGTTGTCCCCATACAAAATTGGGAAAGAAATCTTACAATACAGTGCAGTGATTAATATATTTCTGATGCTGAGTTATGCTGTTCATTTTCGACGAGTCCTCAAAAACACTAAAAATACAAACTTAATTTTTTTTGTGCCTGTGATAAATAATTACAATCAAACACAATGAAATACAAGAATAACAAAAGATATGGGTGTCACACAGATCAAACTGATTGATGCATGTATATACCACTAACAAAATAAATGATTATGTACATTTTAATTTTGTAATTTACACAAATTTCAATTAAAGGTCTGTGCAGTCAGGATTTACGTTTGTCAATATCATTATGCCCTTAATGATTAAGGTGTGGTGCAAAAAACTTACAGGAATTTGTGTTTATATCATTTATATTATTTCTTCGAAGCAAAATACATTTCAGTCTAATTTAGACTCTGAAGAAATTTTACAATATACGGCATCCCAATTAAGTACCTTCAGTACTTTGATTTTTAGCGCACAAAGTTTAGTTTTTAAACATTTGCAAATGATCAACGCGCTAGATTTAAATCTAAGTGCATATAGTTAAACATAATGATACAGAGACGCGAATCATATGAGCTGATTCATCTATGAAAGAACGGAGTAAAACTAAGATTTACCTTAAGATACTCGAGGTAGCACCAACTTCCAAAACAATGAGATTGTGATGGTTGACACAAAAACCAGCACCGCAACAGCATCGCTGGACGAAATCATGATTGTCTCCCCTGCTCACAGTAATCTCTGTGTTGATACTAAATTGCATCAAATGATGTTTTTACTTGTCAAAATATTGACTCAATTAAAAATTAGTTATATAATTGTAAAGACGTAGTACATTAGATATACAGTAATTGTGAGTGAGATATATTTAATGTCTGTTTCTTTCCTGGGTAAATGTTCCAGGGCCCACAAAACTAATAATTCATACCCTTAAACTGGTTCCCGTTCCATGTTGCAGTACACCAAAAGCTTTGTACACACAAGTCAACGGGAACCAGTTTATTCAGACCCTCTGCATATCTTGTCTACAATCCTTTCTAAGGACATATACCCTCCGATAGACCATGTTTTATTTTCCTCACACATATATAATTATATTGTAATGTATTTGACGGCTTTAGGGGAAGTTAGTATTTTGAAGAAAAGTGGCATTTGGGCTGAAATTTGACATATGTTTTTCTAGCAGTATTTTTTTCTTATCTAACTAAATGCAAATCAAAAAAGTATTTTTATTCGTTGTCGTTCTTTGATCACAAGATCATCTTAAAATGTTGAAATGTTTGATGAAAATAACATGTTTTATAGAATATTTAATCTTTGTTTGATCATGAATGATGCCATCATGAATCTGTATGATACGGCTAAAATTCGACAAATCTGAAAAACACTATTTACGTTTTCAAATCAACAAACAGCATAACCTTTCAATTCGTTTAAATACATATAAAAAGTAGAAATCACAAACGAAATGGTTTGGGTCGTGTTTTTAAGTATGCCAAATAAACACTTTAACGATCACTATCAACAAGAAGTTAAAACTACAGAATGCGTTTTACATCAACATATTTTTTTATATTTCTCTTTCAAAAAAGAGAACATACAGTAATGTCTAAAAAAATGTTATACTAGCTTGTAGCATCAAGGACATGTATGTATAAACGTCATTGGTAGCATCAAATAGATAAATACACCTAACTAATATTCGTCAATATTTCTGCATTACATTATTTTATGTAGAATTCCAAATAACTTCCCTGGTCATTTACCTTTGAATCGGTCTATAAACTATTAAAATCAAAAGAAATAAAAAACGTAAGAATGGGTGGGTACCAAGGGTCCAATATCCGGAGACGCGCCGTGCTATACACCTGTCTTCAGGATTTAGCCAAGGGAAGGAACTGCATTTATCAATGAATTTAGAATAACGCAGTTCTTTCCCTTACACCATGGAAAACTTAGATCTGGGAAAAAATAAAATCAGAAATTCCAGGATTTGGAATAAGTCGAGAGAAATTGGTAATATAAAACATTATCTTTTATTTGTTTCTATTCGAACAAAACATTGCTTTCTGTTTGTTGCTGAATTATCGACATTAATTTATTCACCGCTGAAGTTGCAGACGACACTTTGCAAAAACAAACATGGGTAGCGATTTTTGTTTACTAACAGCACAGTGGTCGGATATGATATTTTGGACAGCTTCAGGTGGTAGTTAGAAATCATTTACCCATTTTTTATGTTGACAGTCCTGAGATAGATATGTCTACATTTCTAATAGGAATTTAACATAACAAGTGCGTCAATGCCTCAGAGTGGGCCCTGTACTTTACTGGGAAGATGAAGAAAAACAGAGTTTCTTTATAATCATAGCTATAGGTCTCATAGGTTGATATTTTTTTAATAATTTACAGGGTTTTTCTTAATATTTTTGGTAAAGCGCTCTACTTTGGAGCCATTAATGTAGGGATGAAATAGGGGAATCCCCGGATTGAAGCCAGCTTTGAGGAAATATTTGTGTCTATAAATTAAAATCTAGGAAATTAAATATCGAGGAGTAAATTGGATAAAATTTTAGGAAAAATTGCATAATTTTGAAGAAAATTTCCGAGGGAAAAGTACCTGCCCTTTACAGGCTACAACTAATCTGTATAAAATACCTTATTTATGAGAAATTTTGCTCATGTCAATGATCTGCAATGTTCAATGTGATTTAACTTACAGTCAATTTTGGTGAGCTGACTCATTTAGCTTAAGATTTATCTCTGTCAATTTTTTATGCCTTGAAAATCATTTTAACTTTTGCAGAAAACTGCCTGTACCTTGATGGTGTGATATATTGTATTATAAATTGGCTAGATATTCACCAGCCTGATTAGTTAGCTCAGTTGGAAGAGCATCTGACTTGCAAGCAGGAGATAGTGGGTCGGGTACAATATTTTTCTTCCTCCTATTAATTTTGGTACCGTGAGTGTGAGACTAGCCTTGGAATCCTAGCTAGAGCTAGGATGGAGCAAAGGCTTGGTTAGTTGAAAGAACCTGTTGTTATCGCGAATAAAAGGGAAGGTGGAATGTAGCAGTGTGGTATATTGTATTATAAATTGGCTGGGATATTCACCAGCCCGATTAGCTCAGTTGGAAGAGCATCTGACTTACAAGCAGGAGGTCGTGGGTTTGAGCCCCGCATCGGGTGCAATATTTTCTTCCTCCTATTATATAATTTAAATAATCGGTTCTTCTGTTTTTTGTTTCACATGTCATATTTTGTCCAATCCAATAATGATTCGATGTTTTCAGTCCTCTGTGTCAGAAATAGTTCATTGTACATGTCTCTCAAAAATACTGAAAAACCATATTTTGCCTTATAATGGTAGAATCTATCATACTCCACCAAGTCAGAAGGTTAATAAAAATTCATGGTGGGAATAGAAATAGGGGCTTTTTAACTTAATATTTAAAAGATCCAGTAAACTGACCAATTTCAGAAAAAAATATCCAAGAAATGATAAATGAATATTGAACAAGTTGTTCAAATATACGGACACTGTTCTACTTTTAATTTTTTTCAAAGTGATCATCATGACCATTTATGTAACACATTTTGGCAACCCGTCATAAGTTGAGAAATTTAAACATTATTAATTTATTAAGTTAAATGTCATGATTTCCATTCCTTTGTTGCATAAATTTGTGAGCTAAAATGTAATAAAGATTCAAACAAAACTGTAAAATAATGTCTTGATGGTGATTTGGGGAAAATAACAAGACAAGGCAAATGTATCCTCACAACAGTTTATTAATTTTTGCCAATAATTTTAAACTTTGATGGTACAACTACAAACAAAATACCTATAAAAATTCTATAAATTTATGTAAATTTAATAATAAAGCTTTATAAAACTTTTGTTAGATCTGATCTGATGTAAAAAACCTGTATAACTTCGAAATTTTGTTCGATACATTTTTTAAAATCTGTCTTGTATTCTAATAAAGTAAACTGAATAGGCATTGAAATAAAATGACAAACACATGTTAAATGAGGACATAAAATTTGCAAGGACTTCCTCATTTTCTATGCTGGTAGTCTTGAAACACTTAGTGTTGAGCCAGTGTTGAATAGAAGCGTGACTCCCTCCTTCCCCAAGAAAATGTTAATATTCATTCTCAAATTCCATATTAATTGATACAATTTTGTATATTTTTATTAAAAATCTGTTGTAAGTGATATTGTATTCTATTACAGTATATTGGTAACAATGTTATGTTGTTTCATTTTGTTATCTTACTGACAGTTGGAGTCCACTTGTCTTGATGTAGATTTACAACATTTGTATCTTCTATCTATTTGTACAGTAATTGATTCCCTAATCCATTTATATGAGTACATTTCACACAGGTTAGTCTCTGGGGGGCATCCTTCTTAAAGGTCTATTCTTTGAATCCCTGATAACATTAATTTATTATCTTGAGAGAAATGATTTGAAAATCTTATTCATTGATAAATGTCACTTAGATTATTTCCTATCTCACAATATGACATAACTGTCATCCATCTAGGAAGGAAGAACATGCTGTGAACATGTGGTTCATTGTATCATAAAAAGTTTGATTTTATTAAAAAGTTTATCTTCAGAAAATCATGATATGTCCATATTTGGAGTTTAAGTGATGCCTGGGTGCATAAGTTGAAAAAAACTTGCTCTACATAATTAGATAAATGTTATCTAATTACATGTTGTCCTGTTATCTCTACTTTAAAAATATGTCTGTTTTAGTTATGTTTGCACTGAAATGGTAATACAGCCTTTTTTTACAGGTGTTCATACATTTTTGAAATAATCATTACTTTTAGCAAATTTGGCACTTTTTATTAACATTCCTGCTGGAAACTAACTAGTATAGCACTAATAGAGTTAAAATATGTAGTGTCCAAGTTTTTTTTGGGCCCGAAATTTTGTATCCTGTTTCTATCCCCTACAGTATGATCGTAAATGATTTCCCTTCTGTTGAATTGTACTTTTTACTATAGAAGATTGCGAAATTAATAAGTACAGTAGTTTTTTTGAGTCTAAAACAATCTAGGACATAACCTATTGGTAATTAAATGTATGAGGATGTGTATGCTTAAGTCTTTTTATAATCCCTCACAACACCCTATTATTCCCTTTTTAGAAAGAGAAAAATCAAAGTATTGAGAGTTGTGTTAGGAACACAGATGAAATGTGTTTGATAAAACCATCCTTCCTAAAATTAAAGGCCTGTCCCTATCGAGAATTTGATGAACAGTTCACGAAATGCTTATGAGCTTATTCAAAACTGCAAAGTCTGCAATGTATACATGCGCGGATGAGAGGCGTTATTGTTTTGTTGCTTTAGAAAGTGGTGTATTAGAGCTATGGGAACTTTGTTCCTAAAAACCCACTGAACTATCAGTCATTTAGTAGCAACTTGAACGATATATTCCTTCTATATTTGTAGGAGAATGAATGTTTAATGTTGATACTCATTTAATACTCAGTTAAAACCTCACTTAGTGACCACCTTAATACAAATCAGAAATGTATGACAACCACCTATTTTCTGACTAGATTTTAATAAATATGCGCTCTATATGTCAACTTATTCAATATTTAGACCGTCTCATTATAACAACCACTTATATTCAGACTGGTTTTCGGTACAATTTCCTTGTTTCATATTAATAATGAGACCACCTCAAACTAGATGGTCTTAAGTTAATCTAGAGTGTTCACTGTATGAGTTGTTTTAACATTTCTTTGATTACATGTACTTGTCCATTAAATGAGATTTTATTTGTTTCGTGAATCATGGTGAGTGATTCCATTATGTTGTTCTTTTTTCAGAGATGGATTAAACATCAGAGAGAATACCGCCCACTGCCACTGACTGTGTATATTGTGCATGGTGGCATTACTTACAAGTATTTCCATTATGTTGTCATAGAAACAATGGACATTATACTAAAGACCAGATGTGGGTGAATGCCTTGTAGGAATGCCGCCTAAAGTGGAAGTCAGGAACTCATCCTCATCAAAGTTGTAAGTTGTTTAAATGATAAGAAATACAGTAAACTCTCATTTAGCAACTACCTCAATATCAAGACTACCTTGTTAAAACAACCACTTATTGCAGTGTTTTTTCTATCTTCATTGGGAAGAGGCCTTAGCCTGTTGATTTTGGGAAGAACTATCGCTAAAATTGCTAATTTGGGAAATTAAATGGCTGGTGTAAGTTTGGATTTTTGGGAAAACTGCATGATTTTAAAGAAATTTTCAATTGGGAAGAGGCCTATAATAGGCCTCTGTTATAGAAGGTGAAAAATCACTGTATTGTCTGATCAGATTTCAAGATTACATCTACATTTCAACCTAGTAAGTAGACCACCTCAATAAAAAGCTTTGTTTTGTATCAATGGTTGTCTTGATATTGATTTTTTTCTGTAATTATTTGATTTTATGATTGTGTATAGTTTACTGACTCTACACTAGTCTTCCAGAATCAGATGGATATTTTCACCTGTCAAGCTCTACATTATTTTATTCCATTTATAGACAGTCCTAAAAATTACCTTCAAAGGTAGGGACATTGTATAAATATTTTAGGTGCAGACAATATGAGAGAGGAAAAAAAGGTTGTATATTATTCACACAAAAAAGTAAGTGCTAGTTTGTAGTTTGTTTCTGGCAAATATTTGATCCTGATGCTGAACCAGATGAATCTAAGAATAATGTAAGGTAAGATGGATGCTCAGCTGTCAAACCATGTTATGTTTACCAACAAGAGGTAAGTTATTACTTTCATATCGACCATGGTCAAGTGGTTATGGTGTATGACTAATAATCACTAGCCCCTCACCACTTTGAGTTCAAATCTCATCCAGAACCAGACAAAGGTCACTTGTGAGGAAGCTGATTAGCAAGACCACAGAAGGTCAGTTGTTTCATGTTGTGTACACCTGGGTTTAGTTTTCCTCCATCATTAAAGCTGCAGCTAGGGAAGTTGCCGATAGACCCTGGCTGGTGGTGTGCTATAGAAAAAGAATCATTTTCATTTATTGTTTGTACTAAGATGTACTTAATATAGCAGACTGATAGAAAATCATAATGATAATCAAAGTACTGAAAGTACTGTCGGACTTGATTTTTACCATACGAGACAAAAGAGAGAAATGTGTACCCACATCGTTCGAGCCCATACAAATATGTTAACATTTAAAATTACGGACCGATTTTTCATTCATATTGTAATGCAGGTCATATGCATATAGGTGAATGACATAAGCTAGGGCTTTACTATAGTCCCTTTGCTAAAATTTTAAAATGAAAAAAGCCTGATATTGGAAAGTTTAATGATTAGCACATTAATTGAGGACAATTTAATTGCATTAAAAACTCTTTATTGTACAAAACTAGTAAACAACACTTCAGTAACAGTAAATACAAACATTGATTCTTCAGGTTTTAACACAACAGAACATCGTCGCATTGAACACATTCAGGGTCACTCAAATCAAAAAGGTCCTGACACTGTAGAGTAAGACCTATATGACCTATAGTTAACCCGATGTTGCATGAAATTCAGATGTGATTATGCAATTCTAAATAATCTGGCGTAAAAGGAACTCTTAAACAATAATACGTATCCAGTAATTTACGTTCGTATTTAGCGACTCAAATTAT
The DNA here is from genome assembly GCA_964023205.1 of Lutraria lutraria. Taxonomy (NCBI): domain Eukaryota; kingdom Metazoa; phylum Mollusca; class Bivalvia; order Venerida; family Mactridae; genus Lutraria; species Lutraria lutraria. Next base: position 28,779,689 of record OZ026848.1, on the reverse strand, counting down.
TATTCTTAAGCCACAGTTTTAACATTCAACCTTCGATAAATCAAACTCCCCACATCGGTTACGCTTTGATACTAGCCACTGCGGGGAGTGAGTCTATAAATAGCGATTCCGTCATCAAAATAACACTAGTTGGTGTGAATATCACGGAATACGATTAAATGAGAATTCGCTTTGTAATATTAAGAAATGTTAGAAAGGCACAAAACACACACATCGATGGTAAATTGTTGCAAATGCATGAATACGTCCGTGGAGATTTTTCTGAACTATCGAACGAAAACCGAAAGTAGAACTACTTTTACGGCAAGATATTTTATTGGACAGTGAATACGCGGTTTTAATTCTACGCATTTGAAAATCTCATGTATCTACCGACAAGCACTTATTTAGATACATGACTCTTTCCATGTAGTTACAATAGAATGATTTGAAATGTATTTAGATCTGACACACTTAATTGGGGAAACATTCAAGATACTTCTATATAAACATACCATTTAGTTGCGTACTATTTCCTTTATGTGGCATTCTTTTAACAAAGCTGTTATGGAGTCCAGCGACAAATATAAGTCAACAATTACAAAGGACTTGATTTTGATAAAAATCAAGTCCAAAAACTAACCTAGTAATTACTAGTACAGTGGCCAATGGACTACATGCACTTGTTTTAACGTCTAAAAGCAGACAGATAATGCAGTTCTTGCCGATTTGGGGGAAATTATTAGTAGATGCAAATTATTCTTTGTGTTAGACAAAATGATAAATATGTTTCTATAAAGAATTAAATCAAAAGTGTGTGCAGTTTAAATTTTAACTATGAAATGAAATAACTTTTTTCATGTTTAAAAGTGGTTAGTCTCTTTAAATGTCTTTGACTGATTTATGGTGTAATGATAAGATGTTGATGAATCCATTGATTAAATTCTAACTGTTGCATGATATGACAGGGTTTTTACTAAGAATGTCACACAGATATTCTGTGTCTTCCCCTTGGAAATTACATTATATTTTTTTACCAAGAAAATATATTGACCCTATTTGCATTTTAAATTTTCCCCAAAGTTGCCTCTTTTGTGTTATGTTTCCCCCTTTTACCAGTGCCCAGCACATGTCTTCCCATTTTCTTAAAAAAGCCCTGTATGGTGAAAATATTGGATTAAATCTTAAATTATCCTGTTATGATTGATCAACTGCTTTCTCTTTTCTTGCATTTTCTTTCATGAGATAATATATCGTTAAAACAAGAAGAGAGCCAGGAACAAGTGACCTTACAGGGGTTTTCTTTATTATATGGTTGTAGCCTGTAAAGGGCGTCTTCCCCTTTGTAAATTTCTTTGAAATCATTAAATTTTCCCAAATTTCCAATTTACTCACTGAAATTTCATTCCCCAATCATAGTTTCAGACAATAATTTTTTCCCCAAAAGATGTTTCATACCATATTAAGGGTTAGGGTGTATTCCCTAACAAAAAAAACTCCTGCCCTGGACATTGACATTCATTATCGTAAAATCCCATGCCACATTTTTTTAACGAGAAACCGATAACTGAACAAATGAGTTATTTTATTAAGTCCTGTATTTCAATTAAAACCATTTTCACTGTTTTGTCATCTGATATTGTAGTGTTTTTGTGTTAATTTTCCACACCATTAAGTCTAGTTTTTACGCCAATAAACTTTTATTACTTCATTGATTTTTTTCAAAGTCTAACTAGACTACAATAAATCGGTTTTGCATTTTTCTTTTGTTAATTATACAATACTTGTACTTTAACAGACAGTAAAATTTTGCAAACTGTTTTCTATTGTTGTCAGATCATTGTATGTGTACATGATTTTAATGGTATCTCTATCAAACAAAATTTTATTGTATTTTAATGCTTGCCTCTTGGGTCTTATAGTTCTATTTCAATACACAATTAATTTGTATATGTAATATTATAAAGATAAATATTTCTTATTTAAAGATTAGAAAAAAAATTGTTTGAATATCAAAGTAATTTTTAGATAAAAGTTAATTTTAGGGTTACAATTTTATGTAAATAATATTATTGACATTGTAATACTGGATTGTCACTTTTGGGATATCACATAGTGCTCAAAGGTGAGCAATTAAGATCAATCAATGTCTGTCCACACTTGGGGGTTGTGGATACTCAGTCAGTTTTGACTGGATCCTCTTCAAATTTTCTCAGAATGTTTGTCATAATGATAATTATATTGGACCAGTTTAAACATGAGTCATTTGGGATAAAAAAAAATGGTCACCAGGGTCTTTAGAGACAACATTTTTATTAAGTCTTGATGGAAGTTGCTCAGAATGTCTGTCTTGGCACTACTGCAGGGTATTCCTGTAAGAGCTTTAGAGGCCTAACCTTGATTGAAGAAGGATTTCCTGGAGCTGAGGGCAGGGGCATGAATAATATATTCTGGATTTCTAGGCGGCCTCTTATTGAAAACACTGCTAGTAGTTTAATATTGATATGAAAGCAGTTACAGGGTCATCATGGCCTCCTTCTTGTTATTCCCTTGTTTTATCTCTCCATTTAAATTACTGCAAACATTAAAGTTTTCTTCAAACTTTGACAATATTGAAATTCTTCAAAACCAAGAACATTCTTTTATGTTTTTTGTTATATAAAAAATCATTTACTTCACTGATCTCAGATTAATAAATCACCAACGTAAATAAATCATAAGTTAATTCTTTCTTATATACATTCCAAGATTTAGTTCAACCTACCAGCCAAGCTGTCTCCTTTAGCATATAAATTATATAAATGTGTGAAAAATCCACTCTTACACTAATTTTTATGTTATAATTGATATTAATAATTAAACTCAATTTGAGATGTTTACTGTACAATACAGTGCAATCAGTAACACAGATATGTTTGATTTTCATGACAGATTCACTCATTCCACTCAGACTAAACCTTGATCTTGCTTTCACAGTTAGCACGAAAATAGACAACAAAGATCGAATGGGACAAGAATAATTTAACAAAATCAGTTTGTTTTTAGCATCTCAAATTAAAGCTAAATATGCCAATCGAAAAAGATGTGAATAATTTTATTTCAGTTTTTATTTTTCAATAAAACTGTAAAGTTGGCATTTTTAAGCTGTATAATCCAATTTTAATTAATTTAAACTTCTGTTACATTCATTGTACAAACACATCACTATCTGATAGTCGTATATAATAAAGCAAGTATTGTCAAGGTAATCTTTCTAACGGGCTTGTATAGAAAATATGCGATAATCAGTTTATTGGTTTAAGATCTATTTCTGAAGGGTCTTAAGGAATTTCTGGTCATAACATGTTTTATAAGGGATATGACTGACAAGACTTAGGGTCATATTGACTAATGGTTCAGTGTACATGTATCGGAGTACATGTAAACATTAAGTGCTTGTGACTGAAAAAATGTTTGTGCTTAGTTAAAAATTGTATATGTTTTCTATTACAGTGATATTTTGGAAGTTTATTTATTTGTTTTATAGTTGGAGTGCTATGTTTAATAGGTAATGTTTACTTTATTTTTTACATTGAGTTACTTAATTGGTAGCTAATTTGTTAAAAATTCATGTAAATAAGTATAAATAGGTAGGGTATTAACATATTATTATACATAACTGATATACAAAGATATCTTATGTTGACTCATTGTTGAACTTTCTGTTATGCATTTTCACAAAAAGCAGATTTTAGTATTTCCGATATTTTGACACTTACTTCAAATATGTGTTTAGTACTAACTGTTTTCGACCTTATGAAGTATTTTAACAGCTGACAAATTGACAGACATGCACAGCAATGGCATTTTGTGCCAAATATTTGCCAACATGGCATGTTTGCGTTTGCACTTGAATTTTGCATCTGTTAGTTTATGTCTTTTTTGCTCAAATGGCTTTAAAATTCTTTGAATAATAATAATCATTAAAGAAAGTACTGGTTGTATCTGTATTACAGTTGCAATCATTGGGAATGATAAAATGTGGCCTTTATTGACTGATTTACCTTATTTCGAGGTCATTTTGTTCTAAAAAAATTCAATGACTCTTTTATTTAAAGAATGGCCTTTATTTGGAGATGGCTGCTAACACAGGTTTGACTGTACATACAATTATATAACTTAGATCATTAAGATTTTAAGGAACTGTTTTCTTGTGTTACACATTGTTGGTGTTTTAATTAAGATTTAGCTAAGGGATATTTTTGCTGACCAGTTGTAATTATTGTAAGAAATACAATTTGCTTTAGAGGCCTGTTAAAACTTTCTAATGTATATGACATTGCATTGTGATTTTCCACATTTAGTTTTGGCAAAGCATCAGTTCTTGACATTTGGATTTAAGTTTTATCTTGAGATTTATTCATGGATATGCCCTTCTACTTTTGCTTTCTAGTGATAAATGTTGCTCTCATTTTGCGCTGTTAGATTTGTAACCTGCAGTCTTCATGATAGGTTTCAGACCTCGGTCTTTCAGCAAACATTTTGATGAGGTCTGGCAAAATTTAGAGAATTGCTAGTCCTTATGCCTAGTGAAATTGCTTTGAGTTTTAGTGAAGGTTTAAGTCAATATAAGTTGGTTTGGCAAGTAATATTTTGTGTGGTCAAGAAATGCTTTAATTTGTAGATTGTCAATCCATTGGTCCAATAATAGTTTATTGTCTACCACATGCTCAGCCACTAAACCTGCCTTCTATTCCAACTGTATTTTGCCTTATTATTTTACCGAGGTCAGAAGTTTGATAACAAAAATTCTGTAGCTTACCTATTGCAATTATATGAATATGCAGTCATGATCTTTATTCCATTACTGCTTTGTGCTGACTGAAAGATCTTGTAAATAAGTAATTTTTATCTGTCCTCTCTGTAAATAATTGGTTTTATTTGATTTATGATTGGATTTGTTTGTTTTCCATCCTTCAAAGAGTCCTCATGTTATCTAAATATTTGATAACAATGACATCGTGAAGCTTGTTTTGTTACAATAGTACATTGACACTAATTGCCAGATATCAATAGAAAATAATACATCCTTCGTTTAATCATACCCCTTTAATGCATTCTGAAAATATTTGCTTTTTCAATGGGATATTGTGATTGTTAATTGTGCTGCAGACAATAATTAACTGTTTTAAACCAGGTTTCAAAAGGCAAGAGTTAATTGTCTGACTTGTTGATATTCTAATTGTCCATGTACATGTTGTATAATAATAGACCAGCTTTTTGTGTTATTTCATGCCTTGGGCAATGCATGTATACTGTTATCAGAACAGAACAGAATAGTATAGAATAGAACATAATTTTCATTTCACATGAACATAAGTATGTAGTTATACAATGCAGTAAAATCTATATGTCCACAGTTACCCATATGTCCATATATATAATAGACACACGCTCACACACTTATCTAATATTCTGATTAATAATAAATAGCATACATGTATACCATGATACAACAAAGTATTGAATGCCAGGATAGGAGATCATAATTCTGTGTAAGTTATGAATTAATGATGGTTATAGATTTTCAAAATCATGACATAAAAATTATATTTCCATAATCTTTTCTTTCTCGGACTGCTGCTTTAGCTTTGTAATTTATAGTTTAGTGGCTAAGCTCAGTAGTAAACAATGAATTCGAAATAAACTAGATAACTGTCAAAGGAATAATGATTATTGGACTATACAACTATTTTAATATAACATTTTTGTAGCCTTAAGCAGATAGGTCAGAAAGATACAGCATTACAGATGTAATATAGTTTAAAATGCAGCACTAATGCAGTCTATATATTCCTAGAATGCATCCATCCTTTTTTCTCCTACTTCTTGTTTGAATCTGCATCATTTTGTCTAATGATTTCATTGACAGCTTAATTTTAAATACTTTATCATTACACCAATGCAAATGTATATATGTTTAATTTATAAATACCATACGGAACGGAATTTACATAAGTTAAATTAAACTTGTTTTCCAATCCGATATATCATTATACTATGTATTAATTGTCTTGTATGTCTGTCATGCAATTACCTTTGGGAATATAATATATTCCTAGAATGCAATCTTGTAGTCTGTCAAAAGATTGGCTGATTAATCTAGGAATGAACCAATGAAATTCTTACATGACAGCTTCGTCATTGGTCAATTAGGAGAGTGACCTTAACCAATTAGAAGTCTTAGCTTTTAGGCTGGTCAAACTTACTATAATGGATTTCAAAATCAGAATTGTATTGCTACATAATGTACCCGATTATGAATAAAATTGGTATCAGTCCAATACACTAAATACTTACAATGATATAATTCAATATTTTGTACACAACCATATTATAAATACAGTAAGTGATGTCTATCTTATTATTGGCCAAGGTGTTTAATTATGCATGTTCTTGTATTCTGTATCTCAATGGTTACAGCAATAGTATTTAATCAAATATTTACAACTCCCTGGTAAGGTAAATGTGTTAATTGACTTTGTCTTCATTTGCAAATAAATGAGACTTTGCTGATTAAAGTCATGCTGATATATTTCAAGATAGACAAACTTTGTCACAATCTTCATGCTACAACCTTGGACATAATGGTTTGATTTATTCTAAAAGGGATTGAAAATATGCATGCAATTTAAAAATAGGGATATGTCAGTACAGAGATAATTTGGATACCATAGGCAAATTAGAAATAATTGTTTGTGCTAATGAACTGTTAAAATGATCTTGTACAGAATTCCCCAAATTTATTCATTGAGCATCTTGATTGTAAATACGGTAAGTGATTTTTTTCACCTTTTTGGGAATACTTTTGTCAAAAAATGGCATAAAGTTGTCATTTTATGTCTGATTTTGAAATTTTTTTTTTTTAAATAACTTCATTGGCAATTTCTCCATTCAGATTTGTGAAAATTGAAGCCTAAATGCTGTTGGGAACCGTTTTTCAGAAAACAGACCCATCTAAAGAAGGAAAAAGATCACTGTAATATTTGTTTCATTTTGATATTTTGTTCCGAGTATGGAATAAAATACTGAATGTTAGCATTCCTTGTATTAAATGGAAAACAACAGTAAAGAATTAATTGATTTTCTTGTATGAATTGTTCTCAATGTCCAGTATTTTTTCTTGCTGTAAAAACTAGTTCAATATTTTACTTGTTAATCAATGTTTTAACAAGGCATATTACGATGTTACGTCTACTTGATGCTTCCTGTTCATTGGTCATATTGAACATTTTTTAATGGAATTCGACATCAATATTGTATTGTTACATAGTGTACTAGATTATCTAAGATATCAATAGAATTGGTGCAATTAAAAATACAGGTATTGAAAAAAAAATTACTAGCACATTTTAAGCTTATTTTTCCTTTCATGTTGTCCTGGTACAGTATTACCGGTACCTTTATTTTACTGTGAAATTGATAAACATTTGTACATGGCAGTTTATGGTTATCACAGATATTTGAGTCTGGCTTTATAGGATCGGTTCTTGGATCAATAATTTGACAGCCAGGAACCATTCCCTGAGTGAGTGCTATTATGATAGAGGGAGTTTATTGTATAAGGTAGAATAAGTAGGTATTGGTTAATTGATTAGATTTTCAGGTAACTGTCTCTCTGTACTCAGTGACGATAATGTTGACATGTCAGAATTATGAGAGTGCTTGTAACGGATCAAATGGTGTTTGGGTTTAGGCTGTGTTCAAGCATATGGCAATATTTTTTTCTGAGGAATTTTTGCAGTGATAGTTTTGGTGTGCAAAAATGGATGTATTAAAAGCCATGCAGTTGTGTTTCATTTTAAAGGGAGAAAGAAAACAACATGTTGAACTTTGAATAGTTAGGTAAACTATTTGTATTTAAAACCAACTGCATATTTTATCTTTGTTGTTTCTTAGCTTAAAACTGCAGTAAGTGAATAAAGAAATTGTACATCATATTGATGAAAATGCTATAGGATGGATTATTATAAGATAGATGTTGAATTAAAAGAAAACGTGGACTTAAATGAAGTCCAAAATATTTGATGTATCTAAATTGAGTAAGATTAAAGTATTTACTATTCAAGTTTGGAATTTCTTTATATTAAACATGGATGTTGAATTTTTAAAATGTGGACTTAAATAAAGTTGTAAATATTTTATGTATTTAAATTGAATACAAAAAAGTTTGGAAATTCTTTTCTATTGATACCAGCTGCTCTAATCTGTATTTGTTACATTCTGGTTTAAATGGATGGAGATATTGGTCTGAATGGTGATTCTTTTAAATCTAAAATGACCCTTGTGGGAATTTGTAAATTTAGACGTCATTGTATATGAATTTGAGTGATAGTCTATCTTGTGCTACGATTGCTATCTGTTAAAATGATTTTGAGTTAAGTTCAAGTGTCATCTCCGATGATTCCCCTGTTATCTTTGCGTAAGGCTCTTCAGTTCTTCAGAGATTAACGGTGATTTGTCCATTTTTATTGCAGTGCCGATGTATGTCCTTGTCTAAGCTATTCTGTTTCATACTGTCCTCCGATTTGATGTAAACTTTACTTATCAATTTTGCTTCAAATCTAATGCAAATTAGTGATGCCTTGATGGATGGTTGGAAAGAAAAGTGCTTTATTTTACCTTCAGTTTGTTTTATTAATGATTTCTGGTGTTTATTTCTCATTTAAATCTCAATTGTATTAAAAACTTTTTTTTGCAATCCGATGCTGGTATATAACTGTGTTGACGTGTATTCGCTAATAAGCAAACATTTGTTTATTTTACAGAGTATTTCATTTGGTACAGACTTTGAAAAAGAAACTGATTTTAACTGTATCAAATGCCCAGAAATCTGATAGATTTTCTGTACAAATAAAACATTAGATATTAGCAAAATTTGGACTTACTGGTAAGAGTGCTATTGAGATATTTATTCAACAAGTTTAAAGTGGTGAAAATACATTCCTATGATCTGCATGAAGTTAAGTGACTTGTGGTACAAATGATGGTTACACAAAATGTCGCTTACGGACAATACAGACGTTCTCATCAATGTGCCTGTTATAGACAGCTTATTCTTCCACCTCTAGAAAAAACTATGGAATCATGTGTGTCATCAAAAAAGTAAGTATTTTTATTTCAATCTGCTTGTTTTATGCAACAGTTAAATACAGTCACAGAGATTTCCTAGGACCGAATAATGAGATAATGAAATGAGAATAATAAGATGGGCATATTTAGGGATAAGTTAATTCTTTGTTGTGTCTAATTCTTCTCTATACATGATCTCACTGTAACGTGTTTAACTGAATTTATTAATTAAGACAAAAAGTGTCAGCAGTTTTGTATGACTTTAGGTTTGTTAAATTGCAGGTAAGTCTTTTTTTGAATTATATTTATTTTCAGCTAAGACAAAAAAAGGTATGTCTACAAATTCATGTCCCAATATGTTATCAGACACAATAGCAGGCTGTCAGTCCTTATTTCTCCAGCAATTATTTCATGTAAATTCAGCAAGATACTGATCCTTCATGTTGAATAATGTGCTGAAAAAAATGGCACACACTTGTGTATTATCAGTTTCTTTGTTCATCTCTTTATATTAAATGCTTCTTTTACTGAATTCATTCTTTTATGTGTTTATCTTTACTGCTTCATATTTTTTTGTCATAAATTGTCATTCTCACCTGGCAACTTATTAATCCGTAACCCACCTACATTATTTGCTACATAATCAATATAGTTAAATTTGTCCCAATTAAAAATGCATGTGGAATTCTATTCTCATCTGTCAGAGTATCAAAGCAATGTGCTGTTACAAATTTGTTTCAATAGGAAGTCTGTACAATACCGCTTCTGTTGTGTGTTTTTTTTGCTGAAAATCAAATTCTTATTCTTATTATTTGTTGCCAGGTAACAGTCTAGTATGGGCTTTTTGAGGCATTTTCACGATAAATTAGTGAAATATTACATTTTTTACTAAGATTAGTTTATCCAAAATGTTTGTTTAAGTGCTGATGTCGTTTTACTTTCTGATATTCTCAAATAAAGCTGTCAAAATATTGATGTTATCTGAATGATAAAGGGCTTTACTTTTTAAACATTTTAAAGAAAAGGTTAATTCCCATCAGTCTTGTTGTTATTTACGTTAATCAATAGTTTTGAGATAAGACAGGAACTACTATTGTATCCTGTGATAGTTAACAGTTTAATTAAATAAATATACCTACGACTTTTCCTATGTTCTTACAAAAGCCTTATCCGAGGTATACTATTAAATGCAAGAAATTCAATTAAATTAAGAGTTTTAATATGTTTAAATTTAAGTGAATATTATCTTGTCTTATTTCAAAATGTTAAATGTTCTGTTGAAGTTACCATAGGAAATTTGAACAAATTGTTTATTGGACTGGTACTGAATGCTTATTGCATTATTTTATGATCATTTTGAGGTGTTTTTTTTTCTTTTTCTGAATGATGTGTTGAACATTATTTCCAATAATCCGGAAAACAAATATTGTAAACAATAATAATTTAGTTATTAAAAAGAAATTTTCAAATATGACTCATCATTTTTTTTCAAAGTTTAATATGCCTTTAGAAGCCAAAATGACTCAATATGTTCAAAAATACTATTAAAATATCTCTCTGAAAAGAATCATTTAAAAAAAAGAAGAAAATACAATATAATGGGTTTTTTTAGGTGAGAACTATTTATTATAATTGTTGTTATATCAGAAGTCTAAAAAAACACACATTTTTTCCACTTTATCTGATTTTGAAAACAAAAGTTCAAATATTTTGCTACTCTTCAATAAGAAGGTTATTTGTTCTCTTTTTATTTGTAGAACAAGGTAGTTATGTCATTTGAAACGTTCTTTGTTTGTTTGTAATTCCTAAATAAGGTCACAACTTCAAAATGTGGTCACAGGCATCTAAATATGGTTACTGACCGTTAAATGCTAAACATAAGCAAATGTTAAAAATAGCAATACTGCCACTTGTGCCTAAATATTGCATTTTTTTAATTCCACTTAAAAATGTCATATAATTATGATCTAAATAAAGCAGAATTTATCTAACTATATGGTTGGTTGTACCGAAATGTTTGAATCTCTCAAAATGTCACTTGACGTCATAAACTAGTTCTTGATTAAATATAGTCATAGTTCATTTATTTTAGGTTAATTAATCTAGTTTCTCTTTAGACCAAGACTTTTCTGTATTACAATTATGGAATTATACATTTGTGTGACACATTCTAATGTCAAATAATGGGACACCATAAGCAATTGTCAACCCAAGCAAGAGTAACTAAGCAGCTAAATACTTCCATTATAATTACATGTTCCATTCTGAAAAATCAGAATTGTAGTGTAATTAAAGTATTTTGTTTTTCTTACATATTGTATTCACAAGTATCAAGTGTCAGTTGGCTATTTAAGATTTGTCATGACTTGGTCTTAAAATAGTAAATGAGATTTTTTATATTATGTAAAAGAAAAAGGTTTCCATTGAGTTTTGAAATAATTATTATGTGCCCAATGAATCATTATGTCGGTTAATATTCTTCTGCTGATTTTAATCTGTATTTTCTCCATTGTTGCAATGTCATTGTAAGCACCGAGTGTATTCTTTATTACCTTACTTTCATTCAAATCATCTTGTGGATTCTTAATTTAAGTGTATAGATTATTATTTGCATTCATTAATAATTTATTGATATATATTATTTATTGGGTAGAAGTTTGTTCTTGCTAAGCTGTGTTTGAATACTTTTGTTCACGAATAGCCTTCCATTGGTTTATTTTGAATGGAAAAGACAGAATGGAGAACCAGCCAATCACAGACTAAAGTTTTGAGTCTATATCTATTCATAGACTTTTCAATAGGTGTGCACTTAACTTTCATTCATCGGCACAATTACTAGTACTCTTGTATCAATTGATTTGATATTAATGTGACCTTACCGATATAAGACTAGCCCTTAAGCTGAAAACTTTAAGTCTTATGACATTATTTTATGAATATTTTTTATAGTTCAGTAGGTAAAAGGTGTCACAAAATATATCAAGTCATTCTGGCACACAAGAATAACCTATACTTGACACTCAATGGTAAATCCTATTTTAGCGAATGTAAAGCTTTTGTTGACACTGATCGAGCTTCATTACACAAGTGCCGATTTTATCGTATACTTAAACCGTTCGATTATTCAATAGGTTCATGTATTTGAATGAATATATACCATTAGAAGTTTTAACTTCAGTTATATGTTTATAGGAATTCAAAGGGCTAGTTGTAAAATTGTTCTGAGACATTTTATGAAATATTCCTTGATAATTGATTTCATGATCAACTGTGAGAACTTCATGAAGTGGAATTTATGTTTTGTATAATATATAATTGATTTTTAATTTAAGATTAATGAGGCAAGTTTTATTAAGATATGGCTATTGAATGAAGTATGACATTTTTTTGTTTGCGTTCAATGAACAGCTAACTTATGGAATGACGGCTTTATGTCTTCGGCTTAATTCAAATAGGATTTTGTGCATTTGGTTTTGAACAAGCTTGCTCCAGTGGTTAATAATGGTCAATAGTATTTAAAGGTTCATATTTGTTAATAGATATGTGATACATATAAAATATGTTATCTGTGATTGAGAATAAAATATTGTTAAGTTCAGTGCTATATAAAAGTTTGGGATATGGTTATAATAGGAAATGTACATAGTATAAAACACCAGAACTTTGTTATCGATCACCAGGAGTAAGAGTTTAGCATTGTCAAGGTTGGAGATATATATGTCTACATGTCTTCAAAAAGGTATACATACATTTATTGATTGATAGATATTGAAGCTTTTCATAAAGGAGGAAAAAGAAATGTTGTGCAATAATGTGAAATCGGTCATTTAACATTTATATCAGCTTTGTATGTTGGCACAATAATGTTCATGTATTATACATAGTGGTATTGATTTAAATTTAGTCGTTATCTGTGATTTACAGTCGGAAGGTATATAATGTGGGAATATAGGTCAATATCAGATTTGTATGTATAAGCTTTGTTATGCTGGCATTGAAGAATTTTGTCACTAAAACAAGCCTGTCTAAAAATATTTCCACTCCAAATATGAGAATTATCCTTTGAATTATAAGTTTAACCCACTTTTTTTCTTCAGTATTTCTGTATTTTGTCTATCTGTCTGTCTGAGTGTGTGTGCATTGACCAGCATGTCTGTTTTTTCTGTCTATGTCTGTCTGTGTGTTCTAATGAACCTTTTCTTTGTATTATTTCAGAGAAATCAAAGATCTACAACAGCTCCTGAGTCACATCAAACTACCAGTCAGTCAGAAACAGGTAATATATAACATACAATTATACCTTAGTATTGGGACCACCTTTAGAGCCAAATGCAATCAGTCTTAATATTGAGATGGTCACATGATCAAGCTGAATTAAGGGGAAATATTGAAATCTGGTCGAAAATAAAGTGATTTGTGTTTTGTTAATGTGGTCTTAATATTGAGATGGTCACCAAGTGAGGTTTTACTGTATATGTCTATGTGGCCTTGTACTCCAGTAGTTGTATATAGGTATATGATTGGGTAAATGAGAACCTCTCCCTGGGACATATTCATTTCAACCAGAGAAAGTCTTAAATCATAGAAATTGTCATACATAGCATTAAAATGTTCTTTATACTCATATATAAGCCAATTAATGCTATTTTTCTTTGTAATTGATGTACTGTTAAATGCCTTAGAGTCTATACAAGACAATTTATGAATTTTGATGTCTTATGATGTACCATTTTTATGACCTGTGTATAAGATCCTTTAAATATGTTTGCTTTGCATGTTTTTACTGTGACCATCCCAGGTGTCCTTTACTTAACAACAATAGGCTTTGCCCAGCATACTAAAACTTGATCTGATTTACTGTTAACTTTTTTCTCAATCCTTATTAGTAACACAGCATTATCTGATTATAAAAAAAAACTAACTTTAGGCTTAAAGGCTTATAGAAGGATAGCATTATTGAACATTGTGTAATTTATTGAAATCAAAGCTGACTAATAATTTTGTGTACTTTTATCTGTGTCCAAGATTGTTTAGCTTGAGATTGGTTTCCACACTCAAATGTATTATTTGTCCTTAAATTTTTTTCTATCTCAATATGATTGTGTGTTTGCAATATGTGTTAGTAAATATTTTGATCAGTCAATTTGTATGCAGAACACTGTTTTTACCTTGGTCAGTTTGTCTAATTCCTTATCTTGTGACAAAGAGGACTCATTTATTGATGCATTGAGTGTTTTGTGGTCAAACCTGTGCTAAAGGTCACCCCAAGAATAAAAGGCCACCATGTGAATAAATGTCACTCTTAAAGATTTTATTTTTAAAGTATTATACTCAATTAACATCAGCATAAAAGCCATATTTTATCTTCATTTGGTTGTCTTTGCATGTTTACAGATTTGACTATAATTCAGTTCAGGTAATTGTAAACAGAATATAATGGATTATACCAGTTCATGTATACAGTATAGCACTGTTAAAGTGAACAAGGATATAGTGAAGAATCAGTATTTATTTTTCCCCAAACACTTAATTCTTCATTTCATTATTATTTGAATATAATGAAATATGGATATAATGAATTAATAATTCATGTCCACATGAATTCACTATATCCAGGATGTACTGTATATACCGGAATATACGATTGTTTGGCTCTTGTAATTGTATAATTACTTAATATTGAAGACATTATGTTGTTTTAAAAGCATTTAACTCTTATGTTATTCATTTAGTTAGAATAATTTGCTTACAGTACTCGGGCCTCATTCAGAAAAACAAATATAGGAGTCGACCTGACTCTCAGTCAGAATAATTGCATTAATTTATGTAATAGTCATTTTTTAACATGGAGTATGATTTATAGAATAAACGCAACACTGTTTTAGCTGCGTCTTCTACTAAAATAAGTTAAAATGGTTCTCTGAAGAACTGAATGATTTAGGATGGTGAAATATGCTGATATCATTTAAAAAAAGTCAATTTGTATTTATGCTTAAAGGGTCAGTAAAGAGTCAATATATTAATATTTGAGTTTAAGAAGGTAAACTATTTAACAATACGTCTTCAAATGGATTAATAGTTTAAATAATAGACTTATATTGACTTAGTACTTAAGACCATATGTGAATCATAAATCTTTGATAAATGGTATATGTTTCATGAAGATTTAACCTATGTCTTGTGAAACACTTGTTTAATGTTAGTATTACTTCATTCTTAAGGTAATTTTACAATTAGGTCATATGACTCAAGGTCAACAAGCCCAATGTCACGTAGGTTAAGATGAAATAAGTTCCCCTTTAAATAATATAAGTACGAATAAGTTAATTCAATTCCTGACTAAGCTTAATCATATTATCAGTGAAAAAAATTACATGAACTCTTGTGTGCCTTTAGAAAATCCATTAAAATAGAACTACATGTATACCTATTCATCAGTTGATATTTTTTTCATATCTTTATAGCTTCCATCCATCACCCCTAGAAATAATGGCACAATTGTACCTAGTCAGTGGCCCACACCTTCATCAAGGTCCGGTGAACAGACATTGTCGGTGGAGGATACGGCTCTCCAGCAATTCAGGTTTGCTATTTTTTTGGCTTTTTCTCCAACATTTCGGATTAACTCCTATGGTTACAATTACACAGCTTTTAAATTTATTTCCTGCAGACCATTGTTGATACAAGCAGAATTTTATCATTTTTAAAATGCATTTGTTAGTTTATGCAGTCAGCTGCAGTAGAATTTAATGGTTTATGGGTAAGTAAATTCAAAAGGAATGTCAGTGTTGTAGGTTGTTAAATTCAATTTTAAACCAATCAAAAAATTCCTATCCTCTGATTGGTTGGTTTGAATCTCATGTTGATTTAAATCATCCAATGGCAAGGCTTCATGCTTATACTGGATTTCAGTTTCCTACAGAATTAAGCTCTAAGTATTCAACATGGCATACTGATTTACATGTTGTTTTAGGCTTGATATATTGGCAATAATAATTACGACAATAATGTTTGTTCTATTTTCAGTTCTAAGTACCATGCAGAACGTAACTTCAGTAAACATACCCATCATGCAACATTTTTAGAAGTATTCTCAGCTCTTATTAAGCATCGATTATGTAACAGGTAAGGCTAAAAAAGTCAGGTTCATTGTTACTTCTCCAAGAAAGATGGAATAGAGAGCTGGCAATAATCTTTTTCTTATGATACCTTTTGTACCTTTAAAAAAGGATTTGTCCTCAAACATTTCAGGAATTTGCAGTTATAAACTTTAATGTTGATTTAAAAAATTAGAGTTGGTTGACTAACCATAAAACACAACTTTTTCTGCTGGCCTAAATCTTAGTATTATGTCATTTGATGGCTCTTATTCAATCTGCTTTATATCCCTTGAGAACTAATCAATTAGTAAGGAATGATTTATCTATAAGTCTAACATGTTATCTGGTAACTCATGGAAGGTAGTATTGAAGTCTAATAAAACGTCAAAAGAAGGAAAATAAAGGATATTTTTAAAGTGCATCATTATTTTAAATTCACTCAGTTGGCATAAGTATACTTGAATAATTTAGTACAATAATTTGAGATATTATAAAATGAATAGTATAATTACCATTGGCCTTATGCCAGTTATAGATTATAGCTGACTTACATGGTCATGGTTTGATCGAATGAACTTAAATATTAAAAAAAAATATTCTCAGTGTACGCAATGAAGAAGTACTATTCTGTGTTGAAGAATCACTTGACTCAGAAACAAAAACATAGTGAAAAAACGTTGCCATTTTATCCAGTAAAAAAGCCTCAAACTGCAGTCAAACTTCCCGTGTGTTTTCAAAAACTAAAACAGACTGGAACATAGTTCAGGTGCATGAATAAATCGAATGTCAATGGGTGTATAATGGGTTACATCAAATCATTTAAATCAATAGCTTATCAATAGAAGTATCTTGGTTTAGGAGGCAGGAGGAACAAGTAATTTTTCTACCATATTTTAACATCATGATTCCCCTGTACTGATCAATTCTTGTAATGATTTCAGCAATTGGATGACATGGGCCTCACAGGAAAGCATTCTACGAGTGTTGATGTGTCTACGTATCCTACTGCGTGACTCGACCTACCAGAAGTATTTCTTTCAGCAAGGGGGTGTCAAACAAATGTCTGAATATTTCATGAAAGCCACAGATAGTTATCTTTCTTACGGGGATGGAACTTGTATGGTTGATATACTTAAAGAAATGACTAGTAAGTTCACAGTGTAAACATTTGATGCATTCACAACTGCCCACATATCTTAAGTTATTTTGAATCTCAGGTTAGAGATCCAATTTGGCTTTACTTTCTCAACACATTTGTTTTTAGTTCATTTAATTATAAATCATAGGACCATTATATGTATATACAAATGTAGTCTTTTATCCAAGAAATCTAGTCTTATTTTTTTGCTGCTAGATTTTTTTTAACGGAAACTGCTCAACAACAATAGTCTTTGTAGTTGAGAAGAATGATTTGTGTATGCAAGACTTTATTATCATAATAAAATGTGCATAATATTGCTAGTAAATTACCTTAGATTCATGTTAGACTAAGACATGATAATTTCTAGTATTTAATGTTTGAGGAAATATTTCCATAGACTTATAATTTAATATGTCTGTTTTCAGATATATTCCAAAAATTATCTTCAATTGTTGAACAACAAGAATGGTTAATTACATGTGGAGCCCATCAGGTAATTATATGACACTCACTTGTATGATAAGATGAATCCATCCCCCATTATTTCTGTCCTTTGATTTCTTGTAGAAATATTGCCAATCACCCATCAGTGTTTGTAACCAGCATTGATATGTGGAAATATGGGGTATGCAGTTGTTTTCTAATTAGTTGATTGTAAAGAAATCGCTAGTGATGATTTCTTTTTTCATCCAAAATACTTTACATAAGTGGACACAAAAATAAACTTTTAACCCGACCCACTCTTGCCCTGTTTGGACATACCTTGTTGGGTAAATTTGTGTTTCATGTACGGGAAGCAGTTTCATGGACTTATCTTAGCTAAGTTAAAAGTCTTACTAATGTTATACTGTTCATTTACTGGTACCTTTTACGGCTGAAAACAGATCCCAGAAGCAATTAATAGGATAAAATATGTTTTTGTTTACAAGCCAGAGATAGCAATTTTTTAAAGTTTTAGAACTGCTATTTTAGCTTATGTATATGTCTATCGAATGAGTCACAGACACATGAAAAGTAAAATCAATTTTTGTGTTGATATCTTCCATTTAAGGGGGATATATTAAGTTTCGTTTCTCAGATAGTGTTGCAGTTTTCCCATCTGGTTTGAAAGGTTTGATTTCAGCATAAAATTTAATTAAGATCATGTTGAGTTAAATAGCTGGCCTAAGCATAATAAAATCTTGGTAATCACTTAATTAATCAAACAAAATTAATCAATTAATTGATCACAATCACGTCATAATTTCTTGTCAAATAAGTCTCATATGTAGATAACATGAGATTATATTTCATGAATGAAAACTTGCTAATTTAAATGCACTGATTCTTTAAAGTCCAAACTTCCTATTTTTCTAAATAGAGAGAGGAATGAGTAAGATTTCAATGTTTTCACTTGGCCAAATTCCTTGATTAGGAATTTATTGATCACCCTATTTGATTGATGTGAAAAAAGTCCTTCATTCAATGATTTAAGAAAGAATGTGATAAGCTCGGCAATAGCTGTGTATTGATTTACCTGTTGTTTTCAAGATGGCCATCGATTCTTTCCTACTTGGGATCGGTTCTTTCTTTAAGTTTAGTCTGTGTTATTTTGTTTCATGATGTGTTATTGACGTCAGCATTGTTAAAAGTAGATCCATTTTTTTACGAACGAATCATACATTCTAATTGATTCATTGCCTGTGCTCAGTAAATATTTTATTACCTGTCCAAGCAGTTAGTAGTGGATACCAGTATATATTTTAAATATTTTTAAAACATAGTATTTGTATAAGAACTCTGATCACTCATAGATATTTCATAGTCTGTTAACTGAAGAGAAAGTGCTGACTCATCCTCAAGTTCTGACCTCAAATAAAATTCTTAAGATCCTGAACAAATCTCAATGCTGTGATACTTAAGTGTTTTGTCTTTCTGTAGAGTTTTATAATGTAACCTCTTAATGCAATTTGTGTAGCTTACTGTTTCATTAACTGAAAGGAAAGGTCCATTACATTTTCAAGGATCCTCAATGCAAATTTAATAGTTATATACCTAACTCCTTGTGCAGTAGTTACGAGATTTAAGGCTCATTTGTTGACTACAGCGTTGTTCATGTTTTTTGCTCAGACGTGTTTTTTGGTTAATATTATTACTACTAAAGTATCTCGTTATCCTTGGGACATAGTTTTATTGATCTTTTAAAGGTGTCTAAATTTACTCCCTTATTTCCTAAGTGCTTTATGTTTGTTTATTGGGTTCAAGCAATCACTTAATATACAATATTCGTTCTTCAGTTTCTATAACTGACATTTATCTTCAACAAAAAAGAGCATTCAATCACTTTGAAAAAAGTAGTCTGAAATCTTTTGATGAGCAATAAAAGTGGAATAATAGTGAAACTTCTAACCACAATGATTAATCTAAATATCAGATTTTTGGGACCAATTTATGTAGAAAGGTATCAATATTTTTGTGCTAAAGTAACCTAGATTGTCTTATACCTTTGTATATATTGTTGCTTTGAGACACTGAAGTTTTTGACTACTTCTTGTGTTTTATGTGTATTCTTTTTCTGCCATTATGCAGTCAGACCTGTGAACAAAGGCCACCCTTTGGAAAGACATAATGTGGCCTTAATTGACAGATGACCATTATTTGGATGTGGTTGCTTATACAGGTTTACTGTATTTGACAATAAGGATATTTTTGTTACATTGGTAGTCATAAAACTTCAGATTAAAAACTTCATTAGAAAATTCACAAAAAATAACAGTAAAATACAAGTACCACTTAATTTTCAAGTTGGCATACATGATATCAACAAGTGATTTAAATACTTGATTTATTGAAAGGGGTGATTGCACTGAAAATGGATATATATATGTTTAATTGTCTGCTTATCATAAATTTATCATATGTAAATGAACTCAGTTCAGTTGAAATCTAGAATTATAATATGACTCAGCCTTCAACAGATTTCAG
This sequence comes from Lutraria lutraria, assembly GCA_964023205.1. Taxonomy (NCBI): domain Eukaryota; kingdom Metazoa; phylum Mollusca; class Bivalvia; order Venerida; family Mactridae; genus Lutraria; species Lutraria lutraria. Next base: position 28,759,394 of record OZ026848.1, on the reverse strand, counting down.
ACAAAAATAAATTGAAAAATGTTCATACCTCATTGCATGAATTATATAAAAAAAAATTGCACAGCATAAATCTACACTCTGATTACATCAAGGGTGGATGCAAAAATGGTTTAGTTAGTTTCTGATAGAGAGCCATTTCTTTTTGCAATTACCGTTATTTTGCACCGAACACTGTATAGATTTGATTGATCTATTCATGTTTTAGCATTCATCTCATAGTGTCAATGCCCAGATGAAAATAAGCCCATTTCCATAGTGTATTTGGGGCTTATAATGTGTGGTAATTAATCATGACCTAGTAGTTTTGTTGAAAAAAGTCCAAATTTAAAATTGTCTTGTGACAGAATTATTTTTACTGATAATCAGATTGACAGTATTTATTGAAAGTTGACCTTAAATATGTTGTTGTATTGTAATAGGAAGTAAGGGTAACCCAAGAATTACAATTCAATTAAATGTTTGAATTTTTTTTTTTAAACAATAAAGTCTTCCTGTAGGATGTTTGAAGTGCAGGTTAATTTGATTGTTGAAAGAGTATTGATCTATACATAATTTGTTTGCATTGAAGAAATAATTAGTAAAACACACACATGTAGGGGACAATGGTAGGGGGCATAAACCTACTTCATTGATTTCACCTTTACTATAGTTCAATGGTTTCTGATTACATTAATTTGATGGCTTCATGCCTTTGCAAAGATAGTATGATCAGTATGCTGTGATAGTTTGTACACATTTAGTACATTATAAAATTGATAATACTTCATGAACTACTCATAAATTATACAAGAATAGCTCAAGAGAAATTCATGTTTTGGTTTCCTTTCGAATGGGATGTTAAAAGATCTTTTATTTTAGTCTTATTCATATACTCATTGTTTTGCATACCGGTAAATTGTTTAATATCTGTTGTCACCCCCACATTCTCACCATGAACATTTGAAGGCTCTCTAATAATACTGTAGTGTTTGTCCCAGTCTGTTAGTATTTGTTTGTAAAAGCATTAATTGATTGATAGTTCTATCAGAGTGGATATTATTTCTGCATCAGGGATTTTAGTACCTGAACAGCGGTCTTTGTAATGAATTTTGTTTCTCGTTTGAAAGTTTTAGTATCATAATAACTGGCATGTATTGTCCACAGTTTATTTCACCTGTCATGAAAATATTGATACACAATAATTAAATCAATATGAATTTAATTTGTTTTCTAATAGATTACCAAGGTTTTCTGGCATTTTTATATTCCATATGACGTGGGTTTGCGTATTTCAGGTTGTTTGTACAAATGATTGATTTCATGTTTTCACAGCTTCTGGCTAAATTGTGACATAATTCTCAATGACGTGTTATATGATGACTTGCATAATATCAGAATTGCGAAACACTTTATGCTTCTATTTTCAATGATACAATTGTTGATAGTTCTAGCATTTATGTCAATTACTTTTCAGTTATAAACCTATTGACTAATGTATCGGTATAATTCTTCAAATTAAAAACCACTATCCAAGACTATAAACACCTGGGTCTGAGGTTATAAAACTTCTGGTTTTGAAACCAGTCTTAGAATGTAACTCTCCTATTGGTCAGTTTTAAAACCAAGTTCAGAATTAGCTAATCAAATGTTAGTGATTTTGAAAGTTTTTGTTTCTTCAAAAATAAAATTTATTTTAAGTATTAGAAATTATCAAAATTTATCATTCTTTAGGAAAAATGCATTAATGTGAGAATGATATAAATTATAGATAAAGTTTCATTTTGAATATTGAGTCGTGATTAACTGTTTTTACTTAGATATTAAATATGTGGGAAAATTTATACTATAGTGAATTATTTGTCACATAGCGGGTCATAGAACTCGACATAATTCATCAATATTTGTATTGGATATATCTATATTTACATTCTCTTCTCCGGCGTGTTCTATCTTGTTCCCATAATCCATTAGAAGTCAATATATCAACAAAGAAATATAAAATGATTAAAGTTCTTTGTACTATGTTTAAATAGCGTTATGTCTGCATATTTTCGTCGTGGGAGTGATGTTCCATACCTAAATAAGGAATTTATGTTCATTGTCACCTTTGACCTATTTTTGATTTTTTTGCCAAAATAAAGTCAAATCCAGGATTAGAAATTGATATCAAATGTAATAAGTTTTTTTTTTCAATTCATGTCTAAATTCTTAAAGTTTAAGACTTTGAAATTTGATGTCTTTTCTATTTATTTATTAGTAAACTAAATGTTAAGCTTTTTGTCTGTAGTTTTCTTAATTTTGTCTGCTAAAGAATATGAATCTATTTGAATGTACATTTGATGGTCATTAAGAATAATAAACATGATTTAAATGATAAACTTCTGCATAAAATTTCACCTTATCTTCATCTTTTGCTGGCCTGTCTAAGGCTAGTCATAGTATGTTTAGATTATCTAAAACCTATCTTTATATATTGATTTCAAGTTAAAAAGTACTGTTAAATATCTACAGTACTCAAAGCTCTTCAAATTTGAAGCACTCTGTTTATTTTGTGAGTAGATCTGTATGTTGTGATCTCTAGATATGATGTCTGTGCAATTTTCTTGTGGTTTTCTGGTCTGTTATGTTCATACTTGTTAAATTCTAAAATTTGTAAAATTAAGTAAAATTTTGATAATCATATTTAAACCATCTTCAGGACTCTGAATAGGCTGTTATAATGTTGAACAATGAGGTAGTTGTAATGTTGTTGTGGTTGCTAGTTGAAGTTTTACTGAATATACTTAATAATGCTAAGAATACTCGAAAGATGAGTTAGTTAGGTTCTGACAGCATTGGTTAAATTTGTATTGGTACAGATACCAGCAAAACTGGTTTAACTATATGTTAACTGCCTGCAAGTATATAACTGAAATATTTTTTAAAATAATCATAAAATCAAAAGAATGCTCATATTTAGTGGTAAGATAAATTCAATACAACTAGCTAGTGAACCTTGATTCAAATATTTTAATCTAAACCTAAGTTGTATCACCAAGGTACAAACATTTCCAATTAAGTTTTCAAAAAATAATTAGATTCAACACTTGCTTTGTGTAAATTTTATATTTGGACAGGTTCTAGTATATACTTGTCATGTGATTTTTTTTAAAAGAAACTGATTTTCATTGAAAGTTGAGAAGTAAAAGGGTATTTCATTAAGTTCCCTGTTTATTTTGTTTCCATTTTTTATTCACAAGTATTAGTTTTCAGCCACTAAATATTTAGTTAAATCAAGCAGTATAATCAAATTTGTTTGTTGTGGTCTTTTAAATGTATACACTATATAAATGTCAAATGAGTACATCTTTAAGTATTTAATGTATTAAATGTTTAATCCACTTCGATTGAGTGAAAAATCTCTTGCATTAAAATTACTTGTAGAATTTTGAATAACAGATTGGAATTGCGTAATTAATAAAGTCTCTGAAGAGTCATTGAAAAGTTGAGAAGAGATTTAGTGAGTAAATATGTACATTATGTATTGAAATTGTTTCCACTATTTTGTAATGTCCATTTTTGCCTTGTTTTGATATCTTTGGCTTTATTTTATCATGTTTTGCACAACTGTTATTCTTTGGGTTCTTTGTGGATTTTATTATCTCCTTGCTGGGGGTTTTCAACACAATTTTTACAAGTGCTTATCAATCATTGCAAGTACTTCACAAAGCTATCAATTTATGTTAACAAAAAATGTTATTCTTTAAACAAATGCTGCACTTAAGAGCAGAAATGATGTCTAGGAATTCCATAGTTACCATGACAACCTGATGTCGCCAAAGTTGTTAATTGTCGTCATATTTGAATGTTTTGCACAAAGTTGTGAAAATTATGTTGGGGATCACAATTAGGTTATTATATTCTATATTAAGAAATGTTTTTGTGTAAAATCTATATATCATTCACAATAATTATCCATTTAATAAGTGACATTATCCCAGGAGATAGGCTATTGTCTGCATTAATGTTTGTGTATCAAGGGAGTGTTTGTTTCAATTCATATTAGGATGGTTTATGAAGTTTCTAGCTCTCTACCCAGCAATTAAAACTAAAATGTGTTCACTTTAAAAGGCTTTAGTTTCTTTAAAACTCAATTTTATTATTCTAAGACCAATTTGAAGGATTATCAGAAATAAGGAACATTTTGGTTTTGAAATGTTTTAATTACCTCCCCTACTTTTTATAATCACAATTGTATTGATTATCTCCCCTACATTTATGGTGTGTACACAAATCATATCACTGACGAAAGTTTAATGATTTTACTGGACTGTATCACTTTCCTGTGGTTTTAACGTCCAGAATGATTTATGATAGGCTTTGGTTTTGTTGACCCAGTCTATCTGTCAGAGGTCACAGGGTACTTGGCAGAAAAACAAAGATAGCCAATCAGTATTGTGTTCAATCAATAAAATCCAATTTAAAAGTTCTACAAATATTTGAAGTAGAAATTGAATTGTTTACAGTTGTATTTGTATGAATGTATACATGTCCTCATAGTTTATCAGAGTTATATTGATTTGTATCACGCATATAAGAATTTTATCTTATGATTGAACAGTGCCTTTGTTTGCTAATATAACTGTTAACATTCTTAAGGAATGAAATAAATGTGAATTTATATACAAGGCTGTTATTACATCCATGTACAAAGCAACACAATCAAAAGTCAGCTTTTAGATGTTTACATGTCTAGTATCTAACTACATCTCAAGCATTGTATGACACTACATTACATTGCAGTAACTCATTCCTTATCTTTAAATACAACAAAATCTGTGTTTCAACCACCTTTGAGTAAAGATCACTTGTAAACAATGTCCATTCTACAACAAGCATTTGTTCATCAAATAAGTTTCTATAATAAGGCTGACTTAATTTGACAGCCTTTGTTCACAGAGTTGTTTGTGTGAAATTCTTGCTTAAATACATATTATATAGTCAAGATGTGATTGCTGGGTCAAAGTAATGAATTTATTCTTTTGTATCTGTAGATTATAATGATTGAAATTTGGTGTATCAACCATACAACACTTCTCATACAAAAAGAGGCAAAATATCTATATTTATTTATTTCATACTTTGTATATTTTCAGTCTCTAGTATTACTACTGTCTTCAAATGATGTCATCGTGTTACACTGCTCCCTTTTGGCCCTTATTTGTCTGGCTCAAAGGTAACTAACTAACTTTACATTCATTATCTTATTTTATACTCAACTTCTGACTTCAAGCGTAAAGTTATCACTCTTATATATATACTCTTAAATTTGATTGAATTTCATGTCATGGCTGAATTGTTCAATATCAACAAAGGGTGTTTGATTATAATTAAAAGCACTCAAGGCATATCTCAGTAAGTTTCAAGTTTTGATCAGTGCTTGGTATCTTTTTGTGTAATTTATATTTCTAATGAAGATTTCATCTTTGTATTTTTTTATATTTTTGTCTTTTCTTAATGGCGAGCCTTTGATTACATGCCTTTCTTGATTAAACATTTCTTTGATTGCATCTCTGTTAATTGATGGGAGATAGATATTCTACTCTTGAGACACACTATTTCTGTAGTCTAATGAATAAATTGAACATTTTTTAGCCATCAGCCAAGGTTAAAGATAGGTGACTTGAACTGTGTAGAACAATTGTTGAGAATCATACAAGAATATGATAATGTCTCCAAGAAGTAAGTGAACAGCTTTTAATGTTTATATATTTCTATTCATTCTATACAGTCATGTACAGTTTCATACAGTTCTATATTTTTATGAAATGGCCTTAATTCACAAGGTGGTCTGTATTTGGAGGTGGCAGCTAACAGGGATTAGACTGTGTATTTTTCAATATCATCTCCCTATTTCTACTCATAAAAGAGATCATGTCTGTATTTAGAGTTAGGCTATTTTATGCAGGTCTCAAAATGACCTCAGTATTCTGGTTTTACAGCATACTAATAGATAACTTGTGTTTTGCTTATGTGTAATGAATGGGCATCTGAAATTCTTTTAAAACTCGGCTTCTGTATAAAGCCTGTTCTCATTTTTTGATGAAGCATTGTTGTATGTTAATTACTCTGTACATCATCAAATCCTTATTGAGTAGCCATTTTGCCAAACACTTTGTTTTTAGCTAGTAAGAAAATATGAAAGGAAAATGACCGTAACTATAATAAGTTGACATGTTTTTGATGTATGAATGATGATTTTATTTCTGAATACAGACATGCTACTCGGCTCCTGTGTTTGTTGTGTCAAGATTTACGAACACGTGATGAGATCAAACTACATGATGGAGTTCCTATACTTCTCAGTCAACTTGTATCAGACAATGCTAACATGCTTTGTCAGGTTGTATGGTGTATTGCCAACTTGTGTGTTGACCAAGATATCAGCAAAGATGTCCGACAGATGGGAGGCATCCCATTACTACTTTCGATACTTCAGTAAGTACTTCAAGAAATTATTTCTGTTGTGAAATATTGATATTTATAAAAAATCAATTGACAGAATCATGTTTTTGTCATAGAACTATGATGAGTATCTCACTGTCAAAAAATCTTCTAAATTTTCATTTTTTTATTATGACAATAGTTATTATAAACAGTGTCATCAGAATCATGTTCTATTGGTTTCAGTGACCGTACGTTTGTGTCAGAGAAAAATGAAGCAAGTGGATGTGCAAGTGCCAGTATCCATAGTAGAACACAAGATGATGTAAGTAGCCAATCAAAAAAAATATATGATTCAAATTAACCAATCAGATATAAGTTTATATAAGACAACATTATTAGCCAATCAACAAGAAGTTGACTGTAATTTTCAACTGAAGTGAACCAATCAGTGTGAAGATACATATTTTCTGTTTTAAACTCAATGAAGATACCGGTATTTATATAAATTATTGACTGGAAAGTTGTTTTTGTATCATATTGAATCATATGCTGATTTGTATAAAATTTTACAAACCTGTTCTTCAAATCTAATCAGTAACAATGGCTCTGTCCTGAAAATCATTTTAAAATTTCTTTGAATTAATTTGAAATTTAGAGAGAAAAAACGCATGCAACAATTTATCAAATATTTGTATGAAAATCGCAGGTATTTGATTTTTCTGGGAAAACCTTGAAATCTACCAAGACAAAGGTACATGTATATAGTTTTCTTGGAGTGAGGTTCTAAGTGACACCTGTTATTTGTTTGAATTCAAGTTCACTGATATTCTCTGTGTGCTATTCTTCCTTTTATTAACCTAAACACAAACATATCCATGTGTGGCATCTTTTAACCCAACCAGTTCAGTTTGTGTCATCATTTCATGCTGATAAAATTTGTTAATGTCTGCTGTTAGTGCCCTATTAATATATCACTGGTTTGGTCATTGTGCAGTACATAAAACATTGTCGGGCTGAGATACAATCCATAACGTTCATTTGTTGTATTGTCTAAATGGTTTGCACTGTCAAAGGTCTCATAGATGATAATGACATTGAATTTTGAAACCTAAAATAACTAATAGAATACATGAAGACTCTTCGTTATTACATTTTGTTTGAATCATTGATTTATTCTTACAAGTTTACTGTATTTTATATAAGATTCACATTGATCTATGACTATGTCTGTCAAGCGGACTTCATTAGTATTGCAGTGAATTGTTGGCATCTGAATTAAGAGAGATATGGCCTCAAAGCTTGTCATTTTACTTTACTTGTTTTTAAACAAATTGTTTATTAAGACAGATATGGCCTCAAAGCTTGTCATTTTACTTTACATGTTTTTAAACAAATTGTTTAGATCTAAATTAAGACAGATATGGCCTCAAAGCCTGTCATTTTCCTTTACTTGTTTTTAAACAAATTGTTTAGATCTAAATTAAGACAGATATGGCCTCAAAGCCAGTCATTTTACTTTACATGTTTTTAAACAAATTGTTTAGATCTAAATTAAGAGATATATGGCCTCAAAGCCTGTCATTTCCCTTTACATGTTTTTAAACAAATTGTTTAGATCTAAATTAAGAGATATATGGCCTCAAAGCCTGTCATTTCCCTTTACATGTTTTTAAACAAATTGTTTAGATCTAAATTAAGAGATATATGGCCTCAAAGCCTGTCATTTTACTTTACATGTTTTTAAACAAATTGTTTAGATCTAAATTAAGGGAGATATGGCCTCAAAGCCAGTCATTTTACTTTACATGTTTTTAAACAAATTGTTTAGATCTAAATTAAGGGAGATATGGCCTCAAAGCCAGTCATTTTACTTTACATGTTTTTAAACAAATTGTTTAGATCTAAATTAAGAGATATATGGCCTCAAAGCCTGTCATTTTACTTTACATGTTTTAAAACAAATTGTTTAGAACTAAATTTAGGGAGATCTAGCCTCAAAGCTTACACATATGAGCAGTTGTTATGACTTACGAGTATAAAAAAATCGACCAACTAAAAACCTGTGCTGACATTGGTATCAAATCTATAGATACTAGTTTCAATCCGATTGAAATGTTTTCATTTGTATGCTCTATAACTTGTAAAATAGTCCTTTTTTCTTTAATGATTACGCAAAATGATGCCATACATTATATGAGTCATGTCATGATTGATCATTAAATTGTCTTGAATATTACTGAAGAAATCGTTGTCTCTTTGCAGGCTGAAGAATTTATGGAAACCCAATACAAGCTAAAACAAGGTGAGTTACCAACAAGTCACATCAATAGAAATATTTATCATTAACTTTGTCTCATCATGTTGATTTAAGTGCAGAACAAGATCTATTTGTTGTGGTATGGTTGTATGATGTGTTATGACATGGATTCTTGATAGAAATTGCTTTTACAGAGATTATGGTTTATGTAGAAATAAGCAGTGTTTGAATATGAACAGTTTGGTGAGAACTGATGAAAACAATGTACTGACTGATAAATCTATGAAACATTTGTTCATTATTTTATGAAACTCTGACTTCAATTTTTGCACAGTCTAATGCACTAATGGAGTGAATTTAAACTAAATGAGCCCCAATTATGACAAATGAATTTAATGTAGGGCATAAGAATATTTACTTGACTTCTAACTGAACAGAAAGACAGTATTACTTATGGAAACGGCATTGTATTTGAATATACCTTTTTAATGGTTCACTACTTCATGTAACTGCCCATGAAAATATAATTATGGTTATGTATGTGACTTACTGTAATAATTGTTTGTCAGTCCATTTTGTTTACTTACCATGCTGAATGTTTCTTATGCAAGCTTATCACTTTTAAATACATTAATGACAATGACAATATCTGTATGTACTTTCAAATAGAATATTGGTATTTTAAGTATAATGTTGTTTATTTACAGCATGTTGTGGGGCCTTAGCAGAGCTGGTACTAAATGATGCCAATGCTCAGCACATAGCACAAGCTAATGGTATTTATACACTTGGACTGTTGATTCTTCCTCTGTGTTCAGAATGTTCAAGCAGGGAGCGAAAATCTGCACAATTGTTACAGGTACCGTAGAGATTTTGTGTGTTATTTCATCATACATATTTTTATACCTTGATTATTGATCACTTTAATGTCTTATATTGCTATTATTTTTTGTCCAAAGTTCGTAAGTCTAGTTGTACTAGTTGTAAATACAAATGTACAAAGCAAAAATGTTACCTTTGTTGATTTAAGATGTGCTAAATACAAAATCACTTCTAGTTTTCCTTACGATAAATTCGTGTGACTAAATAACTTAATGTCAACTGTCTTTCTCTTTCAGCGATTCGCCTTTCGTACCCTCCGCTTCTTGTTCAGCATGGAGAGAAATAGGCGTCTGTTCAAAAAACTTTTTCCCACCAATTTATACACAATGTTTATAGATATTGGACATTATAACAGGGAATTATCAGCGTATAAATCTTTGGTGCAACATATAAACAGTTTATCAGTGGATATTGTTGATTCTATTCGTGAAAATATCATGGAAATGAATCAGAATAGAACACCAACACATTACATTAAAGAATATGCAGTGTTTGAACACCTTGGTCGTGGTGCTTTCGGTAGTGTGTATAAAGTGCGGAAAAGAGTTGGACAAACATTTGTTGCTTTAAAGGAGGTGGGTTGTTGAATAAGTTTTCAGATATTTGATTTAGAAACAAAGTACAATAAACCCTAATCTTGGTGTAAATTTGATCTGTAAAATGACAACCTCATTATAAAAACCACTTACATATGGATCAGTTTTAAACATTCTGTGTATATTTAAATTAGATTGTGATACCACTTCAATATTTCAGATTTATTTTAGTCCTAATATATATATGGCTTAATATCAAGGTGTTAGTGTGTACTGACTATGTGTATATTTACAGATTGATCTTACCAATCCAGCATTAGGTAACACACGTAAAGAACTTGATAAAAGTGTTGGAGATATGATCAATGAGTTACAGATTATGAGACAAGGAATAAGACATCCAAACATTGTTAGATATCATAAAACATTTGTTGAAGGTAATTCTATTGTATTGTTTAAGATTTTGAGGAAATATGCCGGTACACTGTACACCGCATACACCCATGTCATTGAAGAGATAGCCCTCTTTGTTGGTAGACTGCGGTACATCAGAATTGGATATAGCTGAGGTTTTCAAAAGTGTGCTAGTTTATGATTGATGCATTCTAATGTATACTTGTAATATTTCAAGACTATGTAACTACAGAAAATTAACTTGCCTAAAACTTGGGATAGGCAGAAGATTTATGATTTGTATTGCTTCCACATAAAGTGTGTTTCAATTTTGAGTGCTGCCTAAAATCATTGCTACATTTTGTTCAGATTGTTGACATTTCTTTCTGTTTATGTGAGATGAAAATTTGTCATTACAAAATTTGTAATCATAAGATGAAGTTGTGATAAAATTAAAGAAAACAGAAGGTCCAGCTGTTTGTATTAGTATTATACTTATTGTTCTTTCATGTAATAAATGCAATGACCTCTTACAGTTAGCTTCAAGTAATCAACACATTGATCAAGTTGTAATGAGATTAATAAGGGAAGATTGGGCCTATACCTAAACTGCATTGCCTCTGTAAATAAAGTCTTTATTATTATTATTATTATTATAACTGTAGGCTATAAAGTATGTTGTATCATTTCAGGTAATACATTATTTATTATCATGGATCTCATTGAGGGAGCACCTTTAAATGAACATTTTAGTTCTCTGAAAGAGAAAAAGGATAAATTCAGTGAAGCAAGAATCTGGAATATACTGATACAAGTAAGTTACCATAGCAACTGATTGCAAGCTAAGATATGTCATCCAATAAGAAAATGTTTTTTTTGTGATATTGTGGAATTGTGAAAATAAAAAGAATCTGGAAACTTACTTAACATCTTCCTTGGTATATAATTACTTCTTATCAATTCATAAGGATGCTAAATAGGGTATTTTACCTTATGATGTTTCAGGGCTGATTCAAATGTTTACAATGTATATCTAACAAAGTACACTATGTGCCATATACACATACTCCATTCTTAGTTAATATTTAATTACACATTGTATTGTGATAATTTACCTTTGTATTTTAATTAATGAGTTATTTAATGTTTGATTCTTATAATTTCAGATGTTACTGGCATTACGATACCTGCATAAAGATAAAGGGATTGTACATCGTGATCTCACACCTAATAATATCATGTTAGGTGAAAATGATAAAGTTACAATCAGTAAGTTTACTCTTCATAATTGTTACATATTCTACTGAGTGTTTTAAAAGTGTAGGCATTTTTGTTTTGTGATAAAAGTCAAATTGCCACATGATAATTTTCCGGATTTTTGCATATTTATTTGTTGAAAAAATATACTACTGTGTGAATTGTTTGTTACATTGTTGCAGTATGCTTGTATTTATATGATTGTATACAGGCTGAACTGGACTTCCTATATTTATTGTATTAACATGGCTTTGTTTTCTTCACAGCTGATTTTGGTCTTGCCAAGGTTAAAGGAACAGATACAAGCAAGATGACATCTGTTTGTGGAACTATTCTGTATTCATGGTAGGTGTTCTATGGTATTACATAAAACAACTGGGTATGAGGTTATAAAACTAGAGATAAGTCTCAAAGCTCAAATCTCATAATTTGTCTTTTAATGTTTGAAGATAATTATGACACAATACTATTAATCATTTATTTTTCTGTAAGCATGATTGGTCAGAATATGTTTACCATGTGTTTTATTGTTATGAATGGTCCTATACCAGAATGCATCTATCTATCTAATAATTTTAATTGTGCTACCATCAGGGAGTATTTTAAGTCAAGATAATTACTTGAAACATGTTCTGTTTACAGTCCTGAGATGGTAGAAGGACATCCGTATGGTGAGAAAGCAGATATCTGGGCACTAGGCTGTATCTTGTATCAGATGTGTGTACTAGATCCACCATTCTTCAATACAAACATGCTTACTCTAGTCAGAAATGTAAGTTAGTTGAAAAAAAACTGAATAAAAAAAAACAGGTTTTACATTCTGTTTTCTACATTATTTCAGTTGCATCCTTGATTCTGTACTAATATCAACCTCTATCTCTGCAAGTAACTGCTTACTTTTCCACTGATAAATGGTCAAGGATAATTGGCCTCACTGGCTCAGACATAATCTTTTCAACCAATTTGTGGCAGAGAAAATGTATTGTGCTCAAGGTTCTAACTCATGAACTTCAGGACTGTTAACCAAGACTGTAAACTAAGAGGGTTGTCTGCTGAAATAAGTTTTAAGTTTGTTGCGTGTTTGATTTTCATGCTGTCTTTTATTTATGCAATTCTTTTTGTTTTGTTAAATTTGTGTCCAGTAATTTTCTGGTATCTTTCCAATTAGTCTATATTAGTAATGCTTTATTCTGTGTCATGACAAAGAAAATCCTCTCTTCTGAATGGTGACCAGTTACAACCCTGTTGTCTATCATTGTTCATATTGTAATAAGATAAATGAACAAATTGTTCTATATTTCCAGATTGTTGAAGGTATCTACCAACCTATTTCTAATGGGTCATACTCTCAGAGGCTTGTAAACACTGTAAAAAGGTAATACCATAATTTGTTCTCTATGCTCATTTGTTCTAGTAAATAAATTTTGTTTGCACTGATTTTCAAGTTTTAAATCTTTTAAAGCATTAATCCTGAAGATGTGTTAAGTTACTTTATTGTCATTGAACATTAAATAAAAGTTCAAGTGAATATTTGAGTTTTAATTTGAAATATCATGATGATTTTCCTATGTTGAAATCTGATGCATTTTATTTAACCAGATTTTATCAAACATGATTTTAATAAGTTTTCAGAAATCTTTACAAATTCTTCATTCTGAAAGTCAAATGCATTGTATTCAACTTTAGCTATATTTTTTCAGTTGTATATGTCCATCTGCCGAGAAAAGACCTGACACTGTGCAATTAGCTGGTGAGATGTCAGATATTATGTTACGACACATGGATTCTTTACAATCATCTCAGTTAACCCTGGAACGTAAACTTGACAGGGAAAGACGACGAACACAAAAGTGAGTGTTTAATTTTTGTACTCAAGATGATTGTTTCAACATTGGCTGAATAATTGTGCATTTAATTAAACCAGTGTCTGTGGCCATCTCCGAATAAAGGCCGCCCTTTGAATAAAAGTCATTCTTTAAAAAAAAATTCATCATTCACTACTTTGAACAAAATGACCTCTGAATAAAGGCCACCTGTCAGTAAAGGTCATATTCTGTCTTTCCCAAGGATGGCCTTTGTTCACATGTTTGACTGTTGTTATAAATTTGAACTGTTGTCTTCTATGAACAAGAACTTATTGAATATACTTGCAAATCTTTGCTTATGGCCTTTAATGAAAAACGTAATTCTTGAATTTATACTTACTGTGACGCTTTATTTCCCCTTGCATTGTTAAAAAAAATGAAGACACAGTACGCTGTTCCAAGTTTAATGTACTGAAATAACTTGTTTATATAACTGTTCAACATTTGACTTGAATTTAAAATTACATGTATTATTATTTTATAGACATTTTGTGGAAGCCAATCAGAATATGCAGAATTATCACAAGATATTTCACATATCACAAGAACGGTATGAGAAATTAGCTAATTTGGCTGGTAGTGGTGGGGCATCTGGATTCCAAGATGGTAATATGAACGATAGTGCATACGATTCACAGATTTCTCCTGTAGTCAACAGTCCTGTAGACACCGAACCAGGTATGTCTGGCTTAATTTTTTCACTGGTTTTATCAGCAGAATATAAAATATGGTAATTTTAGTTCTACTTTAGCACAGATGGAGTGATTGCATGACACATTCGTAGTTTGCTAGCTGTGGAAGCTAGCTTCCTTACATGTGAAACATTGCATTGTCTAAGGAGGGATTCAAACTCATAGCAGGGAGTGGCTAGTGAATACTAGTCAGAGACCATACCTTCATTCAATTCAGTGAATGTTTATATAAATATAATAAAAAGTGTATTTTACCACTTATGGTCGACAATTACCAAAGTCTTCCTTTTTTAACAAGGACTAGTCATAATTTCTCTTGCAACTTATTTATTGAAATAATTTTTTATATGTTTAAATGTTTATTGTCTAGGTGGATGGTCGTCAGATGAAGATGATTCATACCTGAGTAGTGAATATGATAGTCATAGCAGAGAAAGTAGTGCTGGCAGTACACGTAGTGGTGGACATGGCTCATTGAGACGAAACAAGACCATTTCACAACTTCCACCTGTTCCTACGCCAAGAAATAAGGACCATTACTCTCAACAGCTTAGTGTTGATATTCCAAATAGTTGTAAGTATGAGAATATGAAATAGAATTCACAGTGTTAATACTATTTTTTGAATACAGCAGACACAGGCATGTGTATACTATAATGTCTGATAGTTATTTTATTTTTAGGTTGCAAACTAGAATTTGCTTTGACAACTGTTTAAAAAAGTAAAACATCCCAATTTATCTATGATTGTTGTGCATATTTTAATTAAGTCATTGGTAAATGGGATGTGTACTGTGCTTTCGTTTTTCCTTATATTTTCTCTTAACTTTATTAAGTTTCTTCTTTTTCCAGCAAAAGTAAGCCGTGATTCAGGTTTTGGCTCAGGTGACCCTAGTCCTATTCAAGGTTATTCACCACAAACCAATGGAGATAACTTAAAGAAATATTTCCGTTCAAACAGTACACCATCAAATGGTCGGACAAAGAAATCCAAAAGTACAAGTAAGAGACCTAGTAAGTGTGTAGTGGCCAGTTTTGTGATTGTTCTGTAGTAGTTTTTGTTTTCTCATGTTCTTGTGGTACTTTTGGCATTTATAGACTATGCTTCTAAGTTCTTGCTATTACTTTTACCTGAAGATTGTAACATATATTTGGAAAGGGCTTGGTCTGATATAACTAAAATTAATTTCTGTTTATGTGCTGCTAGTATTTTTTTTGTTTGCATTCTTATTTCTGGACTCCTGTTTTTGCTTTGTGTAGACATGTTTTTGCTACAGCTATCATTTCTACAAAAGGGCTGAGGTCATAAAACTTGAGATTGTTCTCCAAGCTCAATTTGGAAATATCAAATTTGTAACTTTTGTTTGCTTTTTACTAGTATATTGATCTAAACATCTATTTAAATGACAATGAAATATTTTCTAACATTATTCCCATGTGATAGTGATATTGAGTTTTGAAGTCTCACTAATATAACCTTGAGACCAGGAGCTTGCTTAATGTGTTTAGAGAACATTCAGTGCAATAATTCTTATAAAATTATTTAGTTATGAAAGGCTGTAAGTTATACAAATTTTACACATTTTCCTAACTAGTTGGAGAATCATTTTATTGTACCTTGTATAGTTTGTTATTAAGGTTTTGTTAATAAAAAAAGATAATATAAAAGGACAGAATTATATATTTAAGAAACTCTTAATCCTGATAGAAATGATAGTTTTGCAATCTTATGGTATAGAATCTTTTCAGTGCAATAATGAGTTAGTGTAATATATTAGTACTTAGAAATGGGTTTAAAAACAAGCAATATGAAATATTGTTTCCTTTTCTCTTTAATCAATAATAAAATTTCACATTAGTTATGCATGTATTACAATTTTTTGTCTCCTTTTTCAGAGAGTGCCAATACTGCAACGTTGACAATTTCGAATCGTCGTGTACGACAGATCAGTGATCCTATAACCCAGATGTTGCATACACTCCATAAAATAATCTACATATCTCAGCTTCCACCTACACTCAATCCTAACCCAAAGAGAAGAATTATTGAAAGATTCAAGAGAGCATTATTTGGTCCTCAAAGTTCTTCATTTAATTTAAAAGGAGAACTCCACAAGGTAAAACTGTAGTTTACTTAAATCATTTCATTGGTTCCAAAAATAAATTATTATACCAGTCACAAAGCTACAGCCTCTGATTGGTTTATTAAAGTTAGTCATAGAATTGACCAATAACACATGGCATTACAACATGACTGGTTACTTACTTGGCTATGAAATGACCAATAACAATGAAAGTAATATCAGTGTACATACTAGTAGTATGAGATTAAATGAAGCAGATAACTTGAAACTAGTAATTCTCATCTTTAATGAAATTTTCTATTTCAGTTAAACACTGGATCTAGGGAAATGATTGATCTGAACTTCGGACCTGTTGGAGAAAGGATCAATTCTGCTGGTTCAGATTTGAGTCTTGGTTGTGAGAGTCGCCGAGGTTCTTCATCAAGTATGAGCTCAACTGATGGCGGAAGAGTTGCATCATCTGATAGACAAACCAAATTGTCGCGCCATGGACGATCCGAGTCGCTGAGGCGCCGTAATCAATCCACTGGGCCGAGAAACGAGAATGGAATAGAAAAACGGGTCAGTTCTGCTGGTTCGGACTCTGACTCATCAATGAGTTCCACATTGAAGGCTGAGACACCAAGAACTCTAAATATTGACCTTTCAGTCACAAATCTTGATCATGAAGACAGTATTACATATGAGCAGTTACAGTCAATGATAGAAACTGTGTTGGTAGAATGTGGATATTACAGTGTTTCCCCACAAGGAAGGGAGAAAACTCCACCTCATGGAACTCTGGTTCCAGATTCTGTCCGCAATAGATTATTGACATCATCACATTTAATGTCAATGTGATAGTTTATGTTGACCAGTTTGTAGAATTATTGGCTAAATTAGCACGAATAAGTATAGTCATACTTAGACATTAATTTATTCCAATTTTGATCAAATCAATCAGTTTATATCTAAATCTACTTTACAATTAAGAGATTGGTGATAATGAAAGTGCGGTATGCTGTTAGTTGTAGATTTCTCATGGGGACTTTTATGACTAAGATGAATATATAAAACATTCATATACTGGTATTTAAGTGCGAATTATATAGAAATGTCAAAGTTTTAGTGGTCTTTAAGTTTTTCGTGCTTGGTCATCTGCATATAAAAAGTGCATCATTATACACTTATTCATTAAATGAATTCATTAACTGTAAAGACTCCATGTTCTGTTTAACCTCCTTTAGTGTCCCGCTCACTAAAACAGACATATTTTTGGACAGGTTTTCAATATTCATTACTATAATACCTCTTCAATATTAAGACTGATTGTTGATGTTGCGGTTTTACTGTAAATGATTTATTGTGAAGTTGTGCGGTATATTTCATTACATTCCATGTACATGTCACATATGTATGGAGACTACTTGGACATGTTATTTGTTCAGACGTTGTTTGTTTTATATTACAGCAAGTGCTTTCTGTTTGTTAGTTATTGTTGTGATAGTTTAAAGTCTGTTAACAACTGTTTGTTGTGATACTTTCAAGCAGTATTGATACAATGGTTAACTCAATGACTTTTGAGGCAAATGTATTTCTTTCCTGCCTCCAAATAATTAGTATAAAGAATGTATTACCATGTCATACCTACTTACGTTGCAAAATTGAAAGCAGTTCATTATACCTATTTATGCAATACTTAAAAGGTTGAAGGAACTAACATTCATTCAACAATATAATTATTGGTATCTATTTAAGTTCCTTTATGAAAGATTCGAGAGCAGGAATTCCAAAGCTTGAAATTATATACAAATGGAAGATTTGCCATAACCTTGTGGTGTTATTATCTTTAAAAGATATATAAATATATATATATGATAGTTGTTCAATGATTGTAGTTATTTAATTATCTATATTCTAGTAATAGTTAAATTTTGTGATTTAATCAAACATGTACCTATATTTATTAATTATTTAATGAAAAAATAGTTTAATGTGTTAATAATTGTTTATAGAATAATCATGTTAATCATTAATTTATTGACTGTTGTTAACTTATATATATAGTATTTATTAATGACTTGTAAATAAGAAATTATGACCTTTCATTTGTAAATATTCAGTAGCGATAATCATATCTGCATGAACCATACACATGCATTCCTGAACAAGACTGTTAGTGTTCTAAACTTCTATAAGATGTAATTAATAAAGACTGAGTCAGCCCACTATGCGCAACAGGTAGAGCATCAGGTCAATGTGCCTGGGCTTTGTTAATTCAAATCCTGAGCCCAGCATGTTCTTTGTGATAATTCAGCCATCCTCCAATGATGATCAATCATGAAGAGTGGTCAAAAGTAACTCACAGAGAATAGGGTCTGGTTCAGAATCCAGGAAAACTGGTTAAGTTAGGGGTTTGCTGGAATATAGTTGAACCCATTGAAAACAGTTAAGACTTAAGTTTGAATAATTTCAACTGCAATTAATTTGATTGCAAATATCTGGATTTTTTATTTAAGTGCTTGATTTATGCAGAAGACGATTTTTTTTGCTCTTTGGAAGGTCATTTACAGCTTAATACCTTCATGCTGTATGCACATTTTATGATGAAAAAGGCTTTGTTGTAGGTTTTGTGTAAGAAAATTGAATCAAAATAAATTTTTACTTTTAAGCTTGTTACATTTGAATGAATAATTCATTTTTTCTTCTTCATTGCAAGAACTGACTCTGCCTAGAACATTCCTATTAAGGGTACAGTGTATTTCGAAAAAAGCCGTCCAAAGATTTTATTATCTTTTCTTATTTATTTTTATTTAATTCTCTGCCAGTATTTATTGTATATTTTTACAAATGACTGAAGACCATTGAAGGTCTTAACATCTGATTTTGGATTGAATGTATATTTTGTTGATATCTAATCATTCAAAACTGCTATAAGCTTATTGAAAATTAGTATTGCTGCTTTAGAAGTTTTTTTTTTGTATAAACTTGCCTGTAATTGAAACCAGAGTTAACACTTAATGTGTCTTTGAATAGACAGTTCATTCTTTAATTGTTTAAGCACTGTACAAATGTTTTAACTGATTTTTGTGCTATATTTATGCTATATATTTATATAATTGTGTCTCAGCATATTGATGTATAATTATTGATCAAAGATATCAGACCATTCCGTCCATTGCATGGTTTTATATGCTTGACTTTATTCCTACAAATTTTTACATTTATTTTACACACATTCCAGTGTTTTACTGTCTCACTCATTTTTAACTCAACTTGACATTCCGGTCCACCCTTACATTATTAAAATGGACAAGAAATCTCACAATAAAAGTTAATACTATTCCAGAGAAGAGTCTCATATGATGTTTCCTCTTACTATTGCATATTCTTATGTCATTCCTTATTTTTATATTTAATAGGTGTCACTTTGGTACAATTTTATTATCAAATTTCCGTACCTCATTGCACAGGTTTCTTGTGTCCAACTGTATCCATTATATGAACTGTATGCTGTCCAGAACGGCAATGTTGAGTTGTTTTATTATGTAAGTTTGTGAATTTTGAATCTTATAAAAATAAAATAAAAAATATTTTCACCAATACTAGTATTCAATTTGTGTCTTTCATCTTTTTATATAACATTGATCAGATTGGTCTAAATACAAGTGCATTATAATGTATGTTTTATGTACACAATTCTTATTATACCATTCCTCTTTGTACTGCTGTATATAACAATAAAACACATCATGTAAAAAAACATACATGTAATTATTATAATAAATAGACCGTTGACAACAAACTACAATATTCTCTCACAGTTAAAATAAATCTTATCATATTATCAATACTGTAAACTCAGGAATTATAATTTTAATTTGTAGAATTCAGTTTAGAATTTATTCCACTTTTGTAAGAATTTCAAAATGCTTTTCAATGGAAGGAGGGTCATCCATGAAATACTTGTTTTCCTTTATTCTAGCATTTAGAGCTCCAAGTTTATCAACAAATTTCCTCTCTTCTCTACCTATCCATTTCCTATTATTACACTGAATTTGGTATGGTGTTACAAGAACAAATAATTCCTTGTCCAAGTCTCTTATATCTCGAAGTACTGCATCATTAGTAATATAGGCATTCTTCCTGCCATTATGGCCTCCGTCCAGCCAGTAAAATGCAGAAACTTTCCTTAAAAATTCTTGAACTGTCTGGTTATGCTTGTAAATTCTAAGTTCAAACATCAATTTTGTTAAGACAACACAGCCTTTACTAAAGCCAAGAACTTTAATAGATACATCTCCATCATGTTTATCCGAACTGGATGAAATGACTTCATTTGATATTCTTTTCACTACAGCATTGTACAAATTCGATAGATGTAACAGAGCTCCGGAATCACAGTCAAAATCAGGTAAGCCATCCTGATCAAAACTTAAAAAATTCTCGTAAATACTAAATGTATCAAGCAACATTTTTGATGGTTTGACAACTATTACTGCTGAGTCCTTAAACTTGGACTGAAGCAACTGTGCTGTACTCTCCAAATTCCAATCGGCATAGTTCTTATTTACGTAGTGACTTTCCATCTTTTCTCTATAATTCTGCAAATAAAACAATAATTTTATCAAGATTGACAAAGACCAAATATACTTCAATGCATAAAAATCTTGACACTATATAAATGAAGGATGACCAAGTTTCATAAATTCGAACTCTTATCTTAATTAAATATTGCACATATCAACTATATTAACACCTTTACTAATTTTAGTCCAACAAAAAATAAAGTGATTAATAGTAATAATTTCTTCGATCTACTTGATTTGAGCAATGCAAAAGGCATTTACAAATTTGGGGTCACATTAAATTACCTCTTGGAGTGATAAAATTGTACAGTTTCAAGACTAATGAGTTCTCTGGGAAAGAATATCTATCTTTGAATACTGCCTCACACCTCTCACAAGTATTTAGTCTACATTTATGAGCAATCCGTTAAAAAAATATCTCGATATCATCTGTAGTGTACAATTAGTTGAACTAACAAGTATTATGAGCAGGGTGCACGCCGGGTATTAGTAAAAGTAAAAACTGGAAGTCAGCTCTTCCAGTCAAAGGTTGAAATAAGTGATTATTTACATGTTAAAATATAAAAGGATGAAAGAGATTAAACAACTTGTTCCACAAAATGGTGGTGTGGAGAAAAAGGAAAATTTATATTACTGAGAACCTTCAACACTCTGAAGAAAACAAAGTCTTGAAGGGATCAAACTTTGAACATCAACATATACCACTTATCTGTCAGTACAATTACAATCCTACCTGCACATCTCCACCAAAAAAGATGATGTGTTGTTTACAACGCCCAGTATCACGGGGTTCACAAACTATAACATCGTTCTGTTTTCCTTCAGAGCCCGTGACATTTATCAGTCTACTGCATATTGACGAATTAGGTTGTGTACAAAAATTTTGAGCCATTTTCATAAAGGAAATCAATGAGATACTTCTTAAAAACCCCAATGAAGAGCGTAACGAAAACATCAATTTTCTGTTTACTCTGGGGACAGCAGTTGAGAGTCAAGCGTCTGGCTGATAAGACGAAATTCGCTAAAAAAAATTGAGCTCCGAAAAAAAACGAACCACCGTGAAGTGTTGACTACACATTCACTAGTGAAAAAAATAACATTTGATAGAATATTTTAGGTTAGTTCAAATCTAAGCTACATGAATATGCATATAAACACAAAAATAAAATTATCTTATGCCAGTAACCACAGATATGCCGTGCTATACACATCTTAAAAATCAAGGTGGACGGACGCTTTAAGGTGAGCAGGGTGAAGGTCATTACTGTCGATATTGCGAAGTCTAAAATACAATCCATATTTGAACAATCCTTCGTTCTCATCGTGACAAAAGTGAGTTTAAAGTCCACTTATTACGTTTATGAACCTTTGTTGTATCTGCTTGACTCTTAATGTGACTGTAAACGCGATCAGCTTATTTTAATAAGCTATCAATTAATTCGGACAGCATTATTCGGACATAGATCTCGAAATTATCTCACTGCTGCCAAAATCATGCCATACTGATAATATAATTATAATCACGAACGTATGTATCATCAAGAACTTATGCAGTATACATACATGGATTCGCAAATGCTTAATAAGTTAATATAGCTAAAACGATATCAAATAAATCCCACAGTCCCTTGTGACACTCGACCATTTCCGACAGCTGTAATCGGTTGTTTACGAATTTAGATATACTAGAAAAACTCTGGCAGTTGGGTATGGGAAATTGCAACAAACTTCATAAAGATATGCTGAAAATACACTCCAATCCTTGAAAAAAGCATGAATCAAGCATTTCAAATGTAGCGGTGTAGTATATTGTATTATAAACTGGGTGGGATATTCACCTGCCTGATTAGTTCAGTTGGTACAGCATATGATTTGCAAGTAGGAGGTTGCTGGTTCAAGCCCCGCATCGGGTACATTATTTTCCTCTTATTACATTTGATGGTGTGAGTGTGCGACTAGCCTTGGAATCCTAGAGCTGGGGTGAAGCAAATGGCTGGGTTAATCTAAAGAGCCTGTGGTTGTCGCGATATATTTACTTTGAATAGAAAGGAAGGAGGAATATAGCGGTGTGGTATATGTGATAGATATAAGCCGAAAACTGTCCATTATGTAAAATATTGGACTGTTTGAGGCGCGTAGCACCGAAGACACTCCAATATTTTACATAATGGGCAGTTTGAGGTTTATATGTAACTTAAATCATTTCGAAAGGATTACACAATTCATTGCCCATGAGAATTTGTCGTTCTTAAAGGTGTTCGTCGACTTAATCATTCTAGTTCCCTATGAAAATCAAGTAATTCTTATTGAGTTTCCTTCCTATTTTTAGCTCACATGTCACAAAGTGACAAAGTGAGCTATTAGGATCACTCTCCGTCCGGTGTCGTGCGGTGTGCGTCGTGCGTCGTCAAACTTTATGTTGTGACCACACTAGGGGCCACAATTTTAGCAAAACTGGGTCAGAACGTTAATATCAACAAAATCTCGGACGAGTTCGATATTGGCCATTTTGGGTAAAAAACTAGGTCACCAGGGCCAAATAAGGGAAAACCTTGTGAACACTTTAGAAATCACTGTTTTGACTGGATCTTCATGAAACTTTGTCAGAATGTTTACTTTAATAATATGTAGGTCAAGTTTGATAATGGGTCATTTCCGGTGAAAAACTAGGTCACTAGGGCAAATTGCTGGAAAACCTTGTGAACACTCTAGAAGTCACTGTTTTGATTGGATGATCATGAAACCTTGTCAGAATGTTTGTCTTCGTAATATCTTGGACGAGTTCGAACATGGGTCATCTTGGGTCAAAAACTAGGTCGCTAGGTCAAATCTTATGAAAAACCATGTTAACACTGTAGATTTCACAGTTATTATTGGATCTTCACCAAACTTTGTCAAATCGTTTGTTTTAATGATATAACGGTCAAGTATAAATATGGGTCATCTGGTCAAATCTTAGGAAAACTTTGTTAACACTGTAGATTTCACCGTTTTAATTGGATCTTCACCAAACCTTGTCAGAATGTTGCCTCAATGGTATGTGGGTCAATGTTGAACATGGGTCAGCCGGGGTCAAAAACTGGGTCACCAGGTCAAATCTTAGGTAAAAATATTGTAAAAGCTCTAAATGTCATGGTTTTAATTGGATCTTGGCCAAACCTTGTCAGATTATTTGTCTCAATGATATTAAGGACAAGTTTAAATATGGGTCACCTAGGGTCAAAAACCAGGTCACAAGGTCAAATCTTAGGAAAACCTTATTAACACTGTAGATGTCAAATTTTGATCGTATCTTCACCAAACCTAGTCAGAATGTTTGTCTTAATGATATGTAAGACAAATTCGAACATAGGTCGTCTGGGGTCAAAAACTAGGTCACAAGGTCAAATCTTAGGAAAACCTTGTCTATGCTGTAGTTTTCATGGTTTTGATTGGATCTTCACCAAATTTTGTCAGAATGTTTGTCTTATTTATATGTAGGACAAGTTCTAACATGGGTCATCTGGGGTCAAAAACTAGGTCACGGGTTCAAAACAATGTTTTAATGAGTGAACAGTGATTGTCATGTGAGCGATATAGGGCCATCTTGGCCCTCTTGTTTGATAATACAATTTATTCACTAAAGGTCACTAAAGAAGGCTGTTTGCTTTGAAAAAGTAGTTGGGGTTCACCTTTTTTTCATTATTATGACCAGATAAATAGATAAGAAAGCGTGTGAATTTAACTGCTTAAAAGCCATTACGGTCGGTACCTTTAAATCAACTCTTTCAACCACACTGCTCGGGTAGCACGAGGAATGAACATTTTATTCAAACCTGTTCGCAACGACTCAAGCCGTGTCATTCCTAGTATTCATTTGTTTGGAATGGGTTTGTAAAACAGCGTGGAACAATGTAGATGGTGTGACTAGGAAATACTCTATATAGGATTTCCGTGTAATACTTTTGTTTGATTTGATTTTTACATCAAATGCTTAATTTTTCAAGGTATGCATTGTATTGAAAATGTTTTCATGCCGAGTGTTATGAAATCTGATCAATTGATTATATTTTTGTTGTAATAGGATGAATATAATGCAACCGGTGCGGGGCTAGAACTCGTGACCTCCTTCCTGCAAGTCAGATGCTCGGCAAACTGAGCTCATCAGGCTGTTAATAGTACCGCCTGTTTATAAAAACGAGTACTATAATACAGTACTGCTACATCTTCATTAAATCTTTTAAAAAAGACCATGGACTTATATACATACATACAAGTTTGTGACAAGACTCGCAAGGTATATTTATTTTCAGATCATTAAAACATTCGAAAATCTTACTCATGAGTCGTTGTCAGTGTCCAAATTTGAGTTGCAGTCCAATATGTCAACTACACTCCAATATTACAAAAAATAACGGACAGCTGTCCATTGAGAGCGATCCATTCGTAAAATCATTGGACAGTGAGAACAAAAGAATGACGTCACAGAAATGATTTAATGTATTATAAATTGGCTGGGATATTCACCAGCCCGATTAGCTCAGTTGGTTGAGCATCTAACTTGCAAGCAGGAGGTCGCGGGTTCGAGCCCCACAACGGGTACATTATTTTCCTCCTCCTTTTACACAATTTGGGAAATCTGTCACTTCAACTTCCATTATGGCGGATATTTAGTATTATCTGTTCATCTTCAGAATTAAACATTCGGATGATCACAGATATTTTCACTGTTGTAAACGTGAGCATCAAGTCTCGTTGATTCATGTCGCTTCCGCGGGATGGTATCATACTTTATGTTTCTATTGAAATTGAATCTGATAAAACCCTGCACCGTAAATACATTTTTTAGATGACCCATTATTAAAATATCCTTTGAATGTAATTGTCAGTAGACATATAATTATGTCTGGTATAAAGTATTGAAATCATTTCATGGACATTTCATTTACAGGTACTGATCATTTCCATATAGTACATGACATAAAGATGTTATACATTGAATTACAATTTTATTTTTCTTATTGACTCTCCTTGGCATTTTTGGTAAAACAATGTTACAATGTAAATATGAATAGAAAACATTTATTGAATGCTTTCAGTTGAGAAAAAAATACAAACTGCTGTATTAGCCTAGCTGCCAGTAATGGCATCAAGGGTAAGTATTTCCTGTTTTATGTCTGCAAATCACCAAACTGGACTGTCTTGGTTTCTTAGATGTTTATGTTAGAAATTAAATATTGGTGTTCTATAATCTTCAATCCATTTTATCGAGACAAGCCAGCTTTTTTCATGGAACAACTTATTCACCTCAATGAAAACTTTATCAATTGTATTTCAATGCGAAGAAAGTTATCAATAAAAAGTTATTTTACAATTTACTCTTACATTAATTTTAAGAGTGGTAATCTTTCTGTTCATCATATTTTATTTACTATTCATTCTAGTTTTAAGGGCTATGTTATGTTTTATTATTTACAGCAGATTACCTCAATTGTAATGCTAATTGTATGTATTACATTTTCAGCTGCTAACTAGGCGTGTTGTGTACCTGCCAAACTTAAGGGCAGCTGTCAATCATTTCCGCTCTTTTTCCTGGTCCAGCGATGACACTAGAACTGATGGATTCAAAGTCATTGGTGAAAGCGATTCAGGTTGGTCTTCATTCTTAGCATAAATGCTGGAGGGGAATTGTATATAGTACACTAGCAATTTTTCTGGTAATTTCATATGTGAAAAAAACTTGTATTATCACTCGAACGTAAGCATACTTTTGTATTGACATGACTGTTAACATTTGATAGATCTATCAGTTATGTGTCACATGTTCAGTATTGTTTATTTAACAAAATCAAATGCATTGTAGTACATGTACAGGAATTCTCTTAAATTATCAATATTTCTTTTTATCTCTGCATGGTTATAGTTTTTGTTGGATGTTTGTGCTACCTTCCAATTTACATTATAAAACATGTTTTGACAGAGTCTTACACAGTTTGGCCTGATGAGAAGTTAGGTCCATTTGGCCCCCAAGATAAAAGGTTTCCAATGCCTGGAAAAATTGGCACTACTGTAAAAAATGCAAAACCCCAAGTAACAAGTTCACAAAAAGTGCAGCCTGAAGCTATTTTTGAACAGTTACCATCACAAAGATATCTTGATATTCTAGGACAAGTGAAGGAAGAAGCTGAATATGTAAGTCCACTGCCGAGTGAGGCATTATGTCTCATTGCAGTCATTTCTTATCCTATTGTCTCACCCATTATTAACCATTTGTTTATAACTTCTTCCAATTTTCCTCTTAAGTATAATTTGGCTTTCTTCCATTTGTTAAGGGTTGTTATGAGTTGTTAATTAGCAACCACAGATAATCCAATTGTCAATACCATAAAATCAATACAAATCAATGTGGTCTTCTTGTTCAGCTAAGTGATTACTGCATATTTATAGGAATATTTCAGTGAAACTTTAATATGTTACATAGAGGTCTTATGTGTATCAATGGGGATCAATTTATATATATGTTAACTTATACTGTAAATAGATTGGTAGATAAACATAAAAATGTTGCTACTCCTTGTTTGTGAGTTAAAAGGTTTCATCAAATTGAAAGTGTAGGAATCTGTTTTCAACTAAATCTCTAATCTCAAAGTTTTAACTGCAATCTTAGCTAAGATACGTCCATGAATCGGGCCTATTACAATGGCTTTTATTTTTAATTTGTGTACCTAATTCATGCCTTTATGTTTCACAGTTGGAGGATGTAATAGGTATCGATGACAACTCAGGGAAATCACAACCTACAGCTGACGATATGCTAGAATGTGTGGCTCATGATTGCCCACAGATCATGAGAAAAGGTAACAATACTGACTATGTAAAGATAGAAATAGTATTAAGGTTTTCTAAGAGTGTTCCCTAAACTGTTTTAATAGAATAATAATCCTGAAATTGGAAGTTCACTATTACAATGTTTTACTGTATCAGATTTTAAAATGCAGGCTTTCTAGTATTCTTAGTTTCTTCCTGTTTTTTTTAAACCTCATTGTTTTTCTCTTAGTATTGAATTTCCTAGTTTTTAATCCATAATGTGAGTTTTAGAGAAAGTTTATAATGTATATAAATGAGTTAAAGAGTGCTGTGGACGTCAATCAGAATGTTAAGCTGACAGTCTGTGTTGCTGACAGTGTGACATGATGTCACTGTAGCGTAAGTGTTGTATAGTCCAGCCAGTAAAAGATGATGAGAAAAGGTTGGACTATACATAAGTCATGCCCATTTTGTGACTGAGAACTTGAAACACAATTACAGTCAGCCAAACAGTTCCATTGTCTATGTTTGTGTTAATTCTTTAGAGAAAAGGTTGCAAAGTAACATGTTTCCTTTGAAAATTTCCTAGTGTCTGTCTCAACATTCCTTGTTTTCTGTAAATATTTTTCCTAGTGCTTTTCAAGTCAGGGCTTTTTTTCACAGGTAGGGGAAGGGGCCTTTTCCTTAAATTTGGGGAAAAATAACAACTAATTTTTGCAATAGGGGAAGAAAAAAATTGACGTAAATTGAATTTTAGGGGAAAACTGCATGATTTTAAAGAATTTTCCTTAGGGGAAGACGCCTATTAACGGCCCCTGCTATAGAAGGAAAAAAAGCCCTGCAAGTGCTGGTAAGCATGTAAGTGTGCTTTAAAAATATGTATGTTCATGTTTAAACTTCAAAATTCACAGATTTTTCTGACTTGTTTCCATGGATGGATATTATGAAGGGACATTTTACAATTATCACGATCAGTCAGAAGACAGTAGAAGATATGTCTGGTTGGTCATTGGCAGTAGAAGAAGAAAGAGAACAACTCCTTGAATCTGTACGCTTTTTCTGATAGTTCAATTTTTTCACTATTTTTATATTGGCTTACCATGAACTGTATGTAATTATGGCAATAGTTTTAGGTATTACAGAATTTTCCCTTGCAGTCCCCATTTTGAGCATTTCAGGATTACTGGGATCTACACTAATTTGTAACTAGTCTATCACTTCTGTCAATTGAAAAAAGGCCAGTGACTTACATTTATGTATTTCATATACGCACAGTAGCGGCAAAATTGGATTTTTTTATGGATTTGCTTTGTTTGATGAGTTTAGATTAAAAACTAAGATCTGTACAGGTATAAAAATCAATGAAACCGAGTGAGGAAACAAATTCTTACCCTCTGAATTTAGTACACTATGTATACTTTAAAACTTTATAGTCACAAAGATTAATCCTTTTTAATTTACATTTTATACTTACCTAATTTGATATGATTTATGTCTTGATTACAGTTTATTCGTGGAGCTACTGATATATGCGAAGCATTACAAAGGGCTGGATACTGGGCTGATTTTATTGATCCGTCTTGTGGAAAACCTGTAAGTTGTTATTGATATGGTCATTTTATAGCATAATGTAGCAAATTGAATACTCTTTGACAGCCAACTGGTAGCTGATGCAACTCAATTTAGTGAATTCAACTGCAATCTGTTGATATGACTTACATATTATATTTAAGGCTAACTTTAAAAAATATTTGGTTTGGGTTGATGCTACATACTCACCAATAATGGCCCTAGGCTACCCAACCTTTTTGGTAATGTCATTCTGACATGTATGTTGAGTTCAATATGAAAATAAATTGGAAAAGAAATCCTATCAACCTGCTCACTAAAAGTTCTCCGGGTAGGGTTTCTGCAAAAAAAAATTGTATGCCCTCATTTCGATAGATAGGGGGCATGTTGTTTTTGGTCTGTCTGTTTGTTTGTTGTACCAAACTTTAACCCTGTCTGTATAATCAAAACACTTCCACATACAATCATCAAACTTCATGTTTTGGTTCCTCATGAAAACTCTACAGTACCAATGCATTTTCAGGTCATATAAGTCATGGGGGGCATTGTTGTGATTTTTTATAACACATCTTGTTTAGGTTCGTCTTACTAAATTCAGAAAGTTTGTTTTAACCTGGATTATGAATAAGACATGTTTTGCTTTGCTGAGTTAGAAAGTCATTTGTTGAAGAATTCACATCCTTATGAAATGTTTTAGGTATTTTATTAATTAAGGAATACAGACATGTTAGAATATAAAAATTATGATCATGTTTGAACTTTGATCTGTTCTTACTGATAGGGCTGAAGATAAAAATAAGTGTGTTTGGAGTGCTCTGATCCAGAATTGTAGCACTGGGTAGGTAGGTAGGGATTTAATTATTTTAATATGTAACAATAGTAAATAAATGCCCCCCCCCCCCCAAAAAAAACATTTGATTTTCTTAATTTGCTAGGATTTTCATGAGTAGGTAGGAGCACTCCAAACAAACTTATCTTTATTTTCAGCCTAGATATTATGATTTTTTAACTTTATTTTCAGTACCTTGGTCAGAATACAAATGCTTCGTTGTATGAAACAGATGAAAGATATCGTAAACTTGGGTTTGAGATTGATGACCTTGGATGCTGTAAAGTAATTCGACACCATATCTGGGGAACTCATTCATACATAGGATGTTTATTCACAAATGCACCTACAACTGTCCCTATTTTAGAAATGATGACAAAAAAGTGATTTTCCTTACTATGGGATGTGATTTGTTAAAGAATAAAATAATTTGTTAATGTTTTTACCAAATTAATCCAAAAATATTCCAGTTTTATTGATTAAAGATTGCTTATCAGGGATCAGTGAATCTCTGATAAATATGTGTGAAAGACTTGATTCAAATGTATTTAAATGCTACATAATGCATAGGAGAAAATGACTACATTGAAAGATGTGCATCAATAAATAGTTGTACTGTACTATTTACTTGTTTCATCTGATTGATGGCTTGGTATCCATTTTAGTTCTTTGTTTATTTTCTCAATCAAGTGGTAACATATTTTCACACCAAATACAGAGACATTATACATCTTTTACAGAAAGGTCTAACAATCTCAAACAGTGATTCACTATCAGTGAATTTCAATATTACATAGAGATATGTACACTAAACAATATAACCAGAACTGCCCACTACACTGTGATGTCAATAGATTGTACATAATGTTCTATACCAACACAACCTGCTTTAACAGAAGTTTACTTGTACTACATTAGCTCAAGTTTCACTGTATTTACTAACTTATTGGTAATTTCCAAATTACAACTGTTAAAATATACATGACTTCTAAAGCATTAAAAAGATTTTATGTGGAGTAATAAATTATTGTGCTTCAACAACTAACGGTCATGTAGCAAGCATTGTAATAAAAAGAAAGCAACAAGTATACATGGTTAAAAAAAGGATAATATATTGATCAGAAATGATGGGTAACTGATATGAATTGGTTAAAATTGATATGTAGTAACTAATCAAAAACTTAAGACCTTGATTGCCAACTTCAAGTGGATTGTAGTATAAATCATAAGTGCATTTAACTTGATGGTAAAAACCAGTAACTTTCATTGCGATGGTTATATTTATTATTATTAAAATATGGATATAATAAGGTAAAATTCCAATGTTTTAAAATATCAATTTGACTAAATAACCCTAGATATGCTTCACACTAAAAATGTGATTATTGTTCATCTTTCTGTTTCTCCATGGCTAGTTCATCTTTTCGTTTCTTATACAAATCTTTGAGGTATTGATCAGGCTTCAACTTCTTTTCCTCCAATTCTTTCCATACAGTTTCTAAACGATGTAATGTATTTGCACTTTGTAATTTCCTACTAATAAAATAGAGTTCAAATTCATTTCTATTCATTAGTTTACAACCATCCACTTTACAGAGATTACCACTAGACTTATCTAATTCAGACATTTTTGGCACCAGTTCAACTCCTAACTCTCTCTCAAGTAGGTCTAGATCAACTTCGTATTCTTTAAGTCCATGATCATATCCTATTGGTTCATTAGGCACAACAAATGCACCTACAGCTTTAACTTTTCTATTTTTGTCTTCAACTATAACCACTTTAAATAAATGTGTAGGAACTGCGACATTATTTTCACCAATGACCTGGAAATAGATTAAACGACTTTTATTAGCACTGGATACAACAGAGAGAAACATAGTACCAGTAAGTTATTTTATGGAATAGAAAAACCTGTGTTTGCAGTCACCTCTGAATGAAGATCATCTTCTGAAAGAATAAGGGCCAATCTTTGAAAATCCATCATGAATTATTTATTTATTTAGAACAAACAGTCAATAAAGGACATATTTTGTGTTTCTAAAGGGTGGCCTTTGTTTTACAGGATTGACTACATGTAGTTGATAGTATAAATACATTAATCACTACCAGTATAATACATGGGGAGATGAAAAAGTACTAAATCTGTCTCCGTGGTCGAGTGGTTAAGGTCGCCGACTTTAAATCACTGTAACCTTTCACTGATAGAGAATCGTGGGTTCAAGTCCAGCTACCCACCATGTCTCTTTATGTGAGAAAGTAGGCAGTTGTTTAAGGTGGATGGGAGTCTAGTAATGGTTCTTCCCAGGAATTATGGTTAGGTGAACTGTCCGCCTCATATGACTGACTGTTGAAAAGGGGCATAAAACTCATCCAAACAAATGAAAAAGTATTTAGACCTACATCTTTTTCATTGGCATAAAGGCATAGTTGGAAAAATTAATAATCTGATTCTTAAATATTTTTTTTGTAGCTTATATCATTTTTATCAAAAATCAAGCTACCCGGTAAATGCTAAATCACATCTATGCGAAGTGTACATATTAAAGCCCCAATATTGCAACTAACAGAATGATCATCATAGTCAATACAATGGTTCAAATGATAAAAATAAGATTTACCATTCAGTATCCAAACAAGTAACTAGCATAATAAATTAAGAACTTTTGATTGACTATCTAAGTGAAAGCAGAGGTCTCAAATCACATGACTGCATTTTCAGCAGAAGAAATGAAATGGACACAACTGACAAACATTCAAAGCAGATTAAATGAAGAGGTAATCTTGACACTATCAATTTTTTTCTTCAAAATGTAGAAGAGACAGCAATCATATCAAATACCAAATGAAAATAGAGAAAAATGTAAGCTCCAGCATCAAAATCACAAATTGAAACAATAATATTGCACCTTTAGAAGTGGATCAAAGAATACAGCAGGTATACCTGATATTTTATGTATTTTTTGCCCCCTTCTTCCTCTGTTGGTAACATGATAGGTCCACTAATGATGTATACATTAGAAAATTTCTTAGTTAAGTCTCTACAATACATTTCAAATCTATTCCAGAAGCCAGCATTGTTCTCTAAATTTTGTGGTACCACATTGCTTAGATTGAAAGAATCCTGCATAGCTTCCTGAAAAAAAGAAATTACATTTTAACTTAGCAATCACTGGTGAATCTACATTGCAACACTTAAATGACATCGAATCTGGTTACCAACTATTTTCAATTTTAGCCCAAACTAACAGTGGGCTTATGAAAATAAACACTATAATTTTTAAAGTACAAGCCTGTAAGTGGGCTATTGAAAGTAAAACAAATACACAAGGAAGTTGACAAGTCTAAATAAAAATTTATTAGTCACTGGTTTTGTGCTTCAGAATGAGCTTTATTACATACTGTCACATTATTCATGTGTACAAAAACTTTCAAATGAGATAAATACTTATATACAAAAATTTCTTTAATTCAAACTAATTCTGGTCTGACCATGTACATAATAGAAGTTTTCAGACGAAAAAGATTATCTGTCATATAACACATAATCTGTAAATTTTAACAATTCAGGTACAAAACAATTAAGAACTAAGTGGCTTTCTAAAGACATCCCTTTACTATTCAGACCTCGGTAAATCTTCATCAATAGGGTGATCGAATTCATGACCCTTCGAATGCTAAATTTTCTATGATGATGAAGAATATCTGCTTTTTCTAGTGTTCTGGTTTATTTTAACTTAATGAAATTCACCTGGCTTAGTTTGTTGTTTCCTGCAGGAGCCATGTGACCGCGTGACCATCCACTCTTCCAGTAGTCATGATTCTGCGCACTAAACATTGGCTTCAGGCTTGGATCTGGTCTGAACTGAGCATATTTTCTATTAGCTGTTCCTGAATGCAAATTTTATACATCCCAATAACTTGTATTACTAATTTGTGTGGAGTAGGAGTGTTTAGGAGTGTTTGAATGGAATAGACATGCCAGACAGAAAGAGCAGAATACAGTAAAATACAGTTGTAGTTAATAATTCAGATAAAATGAAGTATTATCTCTGTAATGGATATTGTGAAATACTCAATACTGTATGTTTCTATGGAACTTCGGTACTAATTTTAAACTGACACAACAATACAATATTCTACATACCTTTCAGAATATCAGCAGATATATGTTCAGCAACCCATGTTGGAATTCTTTTTTGTTGATCATACATAAGAACATGGTTACTGTAGTAACAAGTTTCTTTTCCACTTTCAGGCTCTCCATACTTCAATATTTCACGTCCTCTACTCAACTTCACTATCTCATCATCCTCTTAAATGGAAAGCAAACATACATATAAATCAGAGAGCAATAACCTGAGTAAGACAGATCAGTATAAACCCATATTTATTTCTATGCCCCCAGCATCTGCTGCATATGGTGATAGATTTGTCCATCCACACCAAGCTAACCAGCTATCACTTTGATACTTATACAGAACTTTACACTGTTATTGCCTTGGATCGTTCAAAATACACCGAAATCACTCAAACTTATTTGATTTGACCTTGACTAAATTAGGACATATACTCGTATAATCAAACAACGATGACAGCTATCACGGTCTATAAGCAAAAAAGACTTGTTTCAACATACAGAAACACATAATTTTATTTGCTAAAAAAAACGTGAGATTTGAAGCATCTCCTCATTTTCTGACTTACAACACAACAGTGTTCAATACCACAATAAATTTTCCCATTTTCTTCCATAGACCTGAAGAATCAAACGTGTCACTACATTGGCAATTTCATTGGCATGGAAAATTAAACATCAAATCAAAAGTGAACAACTGGACATTATACTGATTAGTATTCGTTAAATGGAAAATCTGAACAATAATTTAAATTTTATTACTATTTATTTAATAACGTAGTGACCCTATTACAGCTGTCTGTCTGATGATCTATATAAATGTGATTTCTCATTCCCATGTAATTGGTAACTTAGAAAACATTTATTTAAGATTGTAATAGACGGACAGTATCACTACCCCTTGCTATATATACATTGTCGGCATATAAAACTGAAATGCCCATGTCGACTATACTGTTCTGTACAAACATTGCTCTCATTAATATAAACAGTGAATAAAACTCTGTGTTTACAGCCTTGTCTGATGCACACATGGTACAATAAAGACACTCTGTATAATTGGTACAAATACAGATGTTAAAAACAAAAGGCAAATAACCTGTCTCTCTATTTTCACTTGAGACATTTTGTTTCTCTAAGATTTTTTTTCTTCTTCCATCCAAAAACATTCCAAAAATAAAAAGGGAGGTAGATGCAAAAGCTCCATGCCAAACCCCCCTAAGGTATATTGGACGAGCACTGACGAGCTTCTTCATATCAATACTATTTACCGATAGAAATCGTCATTCATAGTCAATGAACTTTCAGCCATCCTGCTCGCGCAAAGTGATACTGACGCCGAAGTTATTCTAACGTCGACACCGTGCGAAGTGAGAACGCAGGAAGGTAAAAGATATTTTTTGATATTATTAATAATTATCATCATTTGCATTGATTAAACATGTGTATGCGTTGATAAAAATGTTCCCTTTATTGTTATCTTTCGAAAATTCATACCCATATGTTACTTTCTTTGACAATAATCTAAGTTGATCTGTACCCGGATGGTGTGGCATCTTCAAACACTGAAACAGTACCACGATGAGGACACTCCTACAGGAAGAGTCATCAGATGTTTAAAAGTATTATTCAGTTGTGTTCAGGGTCGGACTTGATTCGAAATACTCCTTTGAATCTGGAGTGCATTCGGAGTACTCCGAGTAATTCAAACGAATCAAATAAATCAGGAGTACAAAAATGGCCGACAGAAGCAGAGTTTCTGTTTAACAGTTTTAGATATGTAAGTGCAACATAAGGCAGCAGTTTGTCGTATGAAAATTATGATAATTTGCATCTGTAAGTGGTGTCAAATCAGGACCATGAACATAGAATGATTTTTACTGAGCATGAAGCTGTATACAATGTTATTTAAAATTATGAGTACATGTGCTTAATTGTTGCCATGGTTGCAAACAATCAAGTATGGAAAAAGTCCCATCAGAATAACCAGGGATGCTATATTAAAGGGATGTGCAACCGCTTATCATCCACTGATCAACAATCGATTATCAGTGCCTAGGCTAGTTAATGAAAGCAAAGGTATCAAAACTACCGAAATTACCATGAAAATGACACAAAGAATCGATAATTGACAAAAAGTAACATTAGTGGTCTATGACTCGTAGTTATTATTTGTTTAATTGTTATTAATTTTCAAAACTTTTTTTTCTAAATTAAATTTTAGAAAGAAATCTAATATTATGTAAGTTTTGTAGGAAAGAAATGTTTACCTTATGAGAGTTTTGTTCGATTTATGAGCTCAAGCAGAGATGCTACACTGCTATTTTTTTTATTTAAATTGATTTTTTGAAAAAAACGTTTATATCGTGAAAATATGTATGAAAAATTGAAATACATGTAGTATATGACATTATGAAAGTTTAGTACAATTAAATTTTATATCATGAAACTTGTTTTCGAATTATCAGCTGAAAGCGAAATTTTTACGGAATAAACTTGTGAAAGAAAAGTTATATCATGACAACAAATGTACGATAGAATGCTAAAATTTGACTTAAATTTGTGAAAGAACGTTTATATTATGAAAAAATTTATGATCGAATACTTAAAAGTTTGAATTAAATTTGTATATAACAAATATTTATATCATGAAAGTTTTGTTTGATTTATCAACTCAAGACCAAATTTAGTTTTGTACCGTGGAACTTTTTTCTATTTATCAGCTGAAGAAGAAATGTTCATGGCTAAACTTTTATTTAAAGAAATGCTATATACCATGAATGTTTTGTACGAAAGACATTTTACGGTGAATAGTTTGTTATTTGTAATTTTGATTCGTATAAATTTTTATTAATGAACAACTTTATCTTGTTATTGATCTTTGTTTTTCATAATGTATGTCTCTATTATAGCGTATCAATTTAATTAGCCAAAGACTTAATCTGTAACTTTTAATCTTCCGCCAAAATGGCGTAAGATATGCCCTCGTATAGTCATAATTATAATATCGGTGACGATCTTTACTGATTACAAGGAAACAATCAATAAATCCGGATGAAAAACAGTATGGGGTAGTCTATGTTTCATAAATCTACATTGTTTTCACAGCTGCACATGTCATTTGAATGCATTAGGTCATGGTGTGTGACCATTAATTGGAAACAATAGGGTTCCACCAATAAAATTTGTCATAATTTAAACTAACATGTTCACATTATATTGATTATGACAGTAATTAATCATTGTTGAAAAACTGATATTATTTTAGCAAATACAAAAACAAGTCAAGTACCTGAGATCACAGTGAACTTATTCGTGGCGATAAGCATAAAACCATAATTTGGTCGACCTTACAACTAATTAACCCATCATTAAAGATGTACTTTACCAGATAAATATTGAATAAGATTAAAGTTATGTTTCTTCATTGCTCTTTTCATTATAAACAGATATAGAATAACTGGAATTCTGTTAGCATTATAATCTACGTAATATACCGTCATTATTTCAAGACTTTGACTCAACAATTGTAAATGTAGTAGATATTTAAAGAATTGATCTGTACCTTATATTTCTGTATGGAAAGGCATGTATACACGTATTCTATAATGTTTTCATATTATGTATGTATATAATGTTGTACGAGACATGAATAAACTGTTTGACTTCACTTAATCTGAAAAAATTATACTGTTGTCACGCTTCGTGTATGAATTGATGTTACACATTGTTTGTCACATGCCAGTTGATTCTCAATCAGCCATTGTTATGAATTGACGATTTCGAATAATAGGTGTGAAAATATGTGCATACCAAATAATATAATTGGGTTACACCGTTTCTGGTTTGCGCTACAATCTATGTAATTTAGTGCTTATATGATGTTTTTTCATTTTATTATGCACCGGTAAAAATGGATCATTATTGAGAGTGAAATAAGGTACTACAGCAAAATAATTTTTGAAATTATTATTATGCCGTCAATACCGACGTACATCAGTCTCAAATTATGGAAGAAAATTTTCATGTTTAGTATATCTTCACATTCAAATGGTGTTGCAAAAAGTGAAATATTTTTCTCGTCAGATCAGGCCGCCATTGAATTGAATCGTAAAAATGGGGTCATAAACAATCGCGAAATTGTGTTCTTTTACAAAAGTAAGCATGAAAATATTATCATGCCGCCAATATCAATGTGTGTAAGTGTCAAACTATGGAAGAAAATTTTGATATAGAGTATATCTTCACATACAAATGATGTCGCAAAAAGTGCAATATTTTCCTCGTCAGATCAGGCGTCCATTTTGTAAATTGTAAAAACTGGGTCATACTCGATCGCGAAATTATGTATTATAACAAAATAAAACATGAAAATATAGTTATGCCGCCAATATAGAAGTATGTCACACTTCAACCACGGCAAAATATCATGAAATTAAGAATATCTTCACGTACTAAAGCTGTCGCAAAAAACTGACATTTTCTATTATGCGACCATTTCGGTCAAATTATCACGTCAGTTTGATTTTCCAGCGGTCACAAAAACTTGGAAATCTTTAGAACCACGAATATTTAGAAACAAAATTACAACATCTGTAAATTATTTAACACTTTAAGATCAATATATAAAAAAACTCTATGCAAAAACAACATTTATTCAAGCCGATTGAAGAGAATATTTGACCCATCTTTTATCTGCTGGATAACGACATTAACGGTAAATGCATGCGCATGCGCTCTCGCGTTAATATCCCTAGGCACTGTTTTTCAGCCAGTTTCCGTCCGTTGCGTATCCCTGTAATATAGCATCCCTGGAATAACGTACAGTTTTTATGAGCCATATAGAGATATACATGCACTTGAATTGTACAAGTTGTAGTGCATGTTTCCTTTACTAAAATAAGAAAAGAAGTATTTTTTACCAAAACGTTTATGTTAATAAAAAGTAATAATGAAGCACTTGTATGTCTTGATGCAGCCATCTTGGTTTATGACGTCACACTCTACAGTTCCCTGTTTGTACGGTGGATAGTTCGGAGTATACTCCGAGTAACTACTCTGAGGCACTTGATTCAAGTTCGGAGTAGAAAGCGCAAAAATAGTAAATGGAGTAGCCCAATCAAGTCCACCCCAGGTTTTTTATATAGAAAATGACCCTAACAGACTATATATATATATAGTCCTACAAATTATATTATTAAGGTGAATCGTCAAAGCACAAATTTGTGAAAAAAATAGCCACCTGATACCTAAAACATGGCGTTGTTCAATAATTACTGAAAGGACATAACTGAAATGAGTTTTTATCAATAGCTAATGATTCAATCAATTTCAATGTACATTTCTGCACCAGTAAAATTATTACTAAAATAATATTTGATGATTAACAAGTATCTATAATTCTCACCTGAACTTACGCAAATTCCAGTCGCCAAAATAATGTATCATAATATCAAAAATAATTTAAACTACAATGTCCAGCAATAACTTCAACATGTCATTGAGGGTTTCCATATTTCAATTTTTCACTTTTAAATGTTTTTCTGTGTTTATTTTCAATTCTTAACACAGTCTTCAACTCTCACACAGTGGATTTTCTTCCATATTTGTTTAGGCTACTGTGTAGTACATAGTGTAAACACATGTGTCGAGGATTTTTGTAAAATGTGAATATTGAGGACTGAGTTAAGAATTGAAAATAAACATGGAAGAACATTTAAAAGTGAAAAATTGAAATATGGAAACCCTCAATGACATGTTGAAGTTATTGCTGGACATTGTAGTTTAAATTATTTTTGATATTATGATACATTATTTTGGCGACTGGAATTTGCGTAAGTTCAGGTGAGAATTATAGATACTTTTTAATCATCAAATATTATTTTACTGGTGCAGAAATGTACATTGAATCATTAGCTATTGATAAAAACTCATTTCAGTTATGTACTTTCAGTAATTATTGAACAATGCCACTTCTTTAGGATGCATTGCAAAAACGTCAGACGACCATTTTGTCACAACTTTGATTCACCTTAATATATGGAAAACGGATTTCAAAGTGGTTTTCAGTGTTTTGTAGCAGAAATATTTATCCAAGGAGATCTGCCTCAGAATTTTGTTACTATTTCTTGTTTTTATTTATGATGCAGATTCCGACATTGTGCATTCTTTTTCTTTTAAGACTTATTATTGTGTAATATGTATTCTAATAAACAAAGAAGTTATGGTTGTTCAAAGATAGTTTAATTACAATGTACATTTAATATTATACAATATAAATTTATCGTAGACCAACCAAATATGTTTTAATTTGTATCAAATCACTTTCACTGGCCTCTTGTAGTGGGTTTATCTTCTAGTAAACTATCATTGTTTAGCTTTTTAAAGGGGCATGCCCTGGAACTGAAGCGTCTCGAATATAAATCAAATTGGTATCATTTGAATGCCAAAATCAATTAATGAAAGTCCTGTAAAATATTTACGAAATGTCCCGCTATTTGACTCAAAATACACATTTCAAGATTTACCAAAACTGCCGATTACGCCTTAGAAAATATTCGTCATTTTCATAACTCGACCCTTTCGGGATCTGTCAAAAGCGGGAAAAATGTCAACAAACTGTGAAATGGTAAGTATTGCTCATGTCATGTTCATTGTTTGCGACATAAAGCTTATCTATCGATCAATTATAGGTAAATATCATTGTTTTGCTGCTTGAAAGGCTGCGCGCACGCTAAGTTAAATTCTCAGACGAATCGGAAATATCCTTGTCGTCAATAAAAGGCTTGTAAGCCTTTTATTTAAACCGGCATATAAATACCCACGCGTGCGTTATAGGGCCATTTTTGAAGGCACATTCTTCTTTGACTTTTCGGTAATAATTGTTTTTACAAGTGATAAACGCATTTTTGGTGTATAAAACCCAAGACACAGCAGTTCCAGGGCATGCCCCTTTAATCTATAAATTGGTCAAACTTGATATGACCAAAATTAATAGTCAATTACATGCGCTACTTTAATGGCATTATTCGTTGACGAATTTACACATGACAATCCTTTAAAATAAAAATGTGAAATTTAAACGTCAAATTAAGAATTCATACATGTATGGACTATATGGTTTATACCGTAGTCATACTTAGAAATTTCAGGTCTCAAATGACAATGATACTTAATTTATGTAACATTAATCTGGAGTTGGTTCCCACACTGTATTGAAAATTTAATTCACTTAAGAAATAGATAATTAATCTCAAAGGGAAATTAATTTTTAAAAATACAATGCTGAAATTATAAGGCTTGGTATTAATTTATCTTACATGACATATTGCATCACTTTCTTTAAAAGCTTTTTTCTGGTGATATTGGATAATGGTGTAGAGACTGAACAAGGGAAAAAATTCACTGTCAAAAATTAAATAATTATAATGATTTGTATGTACACATCTCCTTTACAGATGCCAACAGTCAAATGTTCAAAATCTGTTTCAATCTAGTGCCCGCAATTAATAAATACAATGCAGTCTGCCAACATCTTTCTTTCCTCGAATATACTAAATAGTGGTGTACAAGTTGAAACCTCTCAAGGTAACTTGATGTCATAATATATAGCAGTGATATTAAATTACTACCCTGGGTTAAACTCCAAACAATTTAATTTCAACACAGAACTATTTTATTACGGACGTGAAATAGAAATAAGCACCAGCATTCACAACACAGGCCGCAGTTTTTCAGAGAAAAGCAACATATTTTTATGCCCCCGTATCGATAGATCGGGGCATATTGTTTTTGGCCTCTCTGTTTGTCTGTTTGTACCAAACTTTAACCTTGCCTATAAAATCAAAACGCCTGCACCTACATCCATCAAACTTCATATGTAGGTTCCTCATGACAACCTCTACAGGACCTGTGCATTTTCAGGTCAGTAGGTCAAAGGTCAAGGTCACAGGGTCATTGTGTTTAAAAAAATTCCGACATTTCTTTTAGGATACTACTCCTACATTTTTCATGGGATTTTGACGAAACTTTCACAGACTTGTTGTTACCAAGAACCCCGACACATATATTCCGGGTTTTGTGATTTGATCATTTTTGACGGAATTATGGCCCTTTGTTTATTTTGTGTGATTGTAACAGTGAACTACTCTTGTTTCCTTGTTTTCTCAAGAGATTTTGATTAAACTTTCATGGAACTATTGTTATTGAGATACCCAATGCATGTTGTAAAGGTTTTATGATTCAATAAATTTTGACGGAAATATGGCCCTTTGTTTATTTCGTGCATATATGTTATACATGTATATAGAGAAATCATTTCTTTTAGGATACTACACTTACATTTTTCATGGGATTTTGACGAAACTTTCACAGACTTGTTGTTACCAAGAACCCCCACACATATATTCCGGGTTTTGTGATTTGATCATTTTTGACGGAATTATGGCCCTTTGTTTATTTTGTGTGATTGTAACAGCGAAATACTCTTGTTTCCTTGTTTTCTCAAGAGATTTTAATAAAACTTTCATGGAACTATTGTTATCGAGATACCCAATGCATGTTGTAAAGGTTTTATGATTCGATAAATTTTGATGGAATTATGGCCCTTTCTTTATTTTGTGCATATGTAATATATAGAGAAATACTCTTTTGTTTGCAACTTC
This sequence comes from Lutraria lutraria, assembly GCA_964023205.1. Taxonomy (NCBI): domain Eukaryota; kingdom Metazoa; phylum Mollusca; class Bivalvia; order Venerida; family Mactridae; genus Lutraria; species Lutraria lutraria. The sequence continues at coordinate 28,716,471 of OZ026848.1, read as the reverse complement.
TTCTGTATTTCTCAAGGGATTGTTACCAAACTTTGATAGAACTATTGTCACCATGTTCACCAGCACATATTGTTAGGGTTTTGTGATTCGATCATTTTTAGCAAATTTACAGCCCTTTGTTTGCCTGTACCTAAATTTAACCTTGCCTTATTAAATCAAAACGCTACCACCTGCAATCATCGAACTTCATATCTTGGTTCATCATGACAATCTCTAGAGGACCTGTGCATTTTCAAAAAGGGCAACCGGAGGGGGCATGGTGTTTATAAAACACATCTTGTTTTATTGAATCATTAACATTTCATGTATTTTCTTAATACAAAATTAATTTTAATGCCAGGGGTGTGGAATTCCTATGCCCGACACGTCCGACACGGGATTTTTTCTCCTCAGACAAGTAACTTTTTAGGTGGTAGTTGTCTGCGGACGAGTAGCAAATCAGAAAAAAGAACACTGTATAAAAGTTACCGAATGCTCAAGATCCGTCGCCGAATCTTGTGATATATTTTTAAAGATCGGCAACTTGTCAGTCATATCTTTAATTGACCATGCTTATTTAAGTTGTTTGCACCTATCAACACCAATTTTAATTACCCCAAGCTTTGATGCATCAAATTTATCGTGAGTTCTTCTTTCTTCATCGTCAGTGGTATAGAATAAAGTCTGTACCATTCAGTATGGTCCAGGTCGTATTTTCCGAAAATTGCTACACACTTTACTGGATAATCACATGTTTTGACAGTATTTATGGAATATGTAGTACAATCTCATGTTACATTAAGCATTATGACCAACAAAATTTCAAAGACTCGTTAATTTTCAAGAATGAGTGTTACATTTATATTTTCATAAGGTATACAAACTTTGGACAAAAAAATTCGGATAACATCACTATATCGTGCAGATCAGACGTCATCTAATTGGTATTTAATGTTAACCTTCTATAATTGTGTTATCTTATCCTTGATATTTAATCATGTGGCGCACATTCATGATGAAATCTCCATTTGCCAGGACAGCAGTGTTATAGTCGTATTAAAATCAATTTCAATTTATGCTGGATTATGGCAGGTAGTTTTACCTGATTATGGTAATCATCTCCCTTTACATTTTAATGTTATTGCAGCCCAAAAAGGCAAAAGGGTTAAGAGCCAAAGAAATTGTAGTTACCATCCGTAAATTTTGTGAAAGGGATTTATCTCCTTTCCTACCAAGCAATACAACTCACATGTAGTAATTGAATGTCATATTGATATTGTGGCATATGCCTTTGGGTGTATACATTCAATACAAAATCTGAGCAGCAAAACTGACCTAGGTAGACTATACACCAAATAAGATTATTAAAAAATCACATTTAATAGTATAGCTGTTAAGTTGATAGTTAAGATTCGGACAAGTTGATTTTTGTTCCGGACAACCTAGATTTTCCAGTCTACTTGTCCGGTGACAAGTAGAAAAATATGATATTTCCACACCCCTGAATGCATACTAACTTTCAAAATGATGTTTTGACTCTGTTTCTGCTGACGACGGATCTGTTGACAATGGTAAAATATGCGCGAGTGTTATTACAGGTATTGTTAGATGCACCAGTATTCGGTATCCACAGGTAAACAAGTTACTGACTGTAAATACAACTGTGCTGGTGTGAGAATTGTTCAAGAGAAGACTGTATTGGAGAATTAAGAAGGGCACATGTAAATGTGTACACAAAATGTTAAGATGTAAGATGACTTGTAATGGGTAAATATGAGAATTTACTGGATAAAATTAGAACTGCATTTTCCACTTAAGATGTAATTTATATGACAAGAACCAGACTTGCAGAAACCCTAGACTTTAAAAGTTGGGGGGTCAAAATGACCCTTAGCTGATAGAAAATTGAAGAGTCAACAAAATTTTCTACTAATGTAATAGTAAACTTGACCCTTTGGTTTCAATTCTCAAGAGTCAAAATGCCATTTTTAGAGTCAAAAGAGAGCCCTGAAGAACAGTAAGTAACTTCAGAATTGCTGCATTACTACAGTAACTTGGAACTTCCTCAGACAGCACATATAAATTTCCTCGTTCAGGAAAACCATCAATAGGGTTTGACAAACTTTTTTGACAGCTGGACCAGTGGTCTTGTCAGCCTGAAATTTCACTAGACCAAGTTAACACAAACCTCAAGAAGAAGACCCAAATTACTGAAGTTTTTTTTTACTTATTAATGCTGAAAAGAAAACAAAGAACTTACATTAATTTGTATTTGCCAGGATTCCCTTTATACTTCAATAATCATAAAAAAAATGTTCACATCAGAAGAAACATAATTTCAACATCAACATTTCAATTGAAAACAAAATTCCTAAAACTATGATTTAATAGTGTCAATCATGAAGTGACACATTGATTGGATCAATGCATAGAAAATAACAACAAAAAAATAAATATTTAGCTTAGTTATCATGCAATGAAAAAGGCAGTTGTAGAAACAGTAGCCTTTCCTAAATCTCTGTGTACAGACAGTGTTATCAATTTGTATGGTCTATTATCAGTATCCAGTTGGTAAATTGACTAGGGGCTGTCATGTAAAGGCTGGTGTATAACTACATGTATATTGACTGTTGATTTGTAGGCATAATGTACGGACTTGTTCAATGCAATTATGCAGTCACAAGTGAATATTAAAATTTTAGGCACAAACAAGCTATCTATTTACACATCATTTATTCTACTTTTGAAGTACTTTGTACTTCATTCTCCATGCTACTCATTTATATAGTTTGTAGTATGTCATAGTTTTGTAAACATGCCGATAATTCACGGCAAACTTACATTCCTGAATTTATCATACATGTATATCAAAATCTTACTTTTGATCTGTCTTATTATTTTATATAACGACATGTGATGCGTGTATTGAAATATTGAATTGGGTATGTAATGTAATACTGTATTAAATTCTGTATGTTACTTTGTATAGGTTACAAAAATAGCTATCATTTTGATCATTGAGATCATCACTGACCATTAAGATCATCGCTTTGATCATTAAACTTTTTAACATGAGTGGAATTTGGAACCCTCTGAACGCCTTGTGGAGATTCAATGGTGACTGGTTCCCATTTTTAGAAATCAAACTTTAGAAACTCTCATATCTTGCAGTTCACTTGTTATACTCAGGCTGACGCAATAAAACCTTATCGCCTACCCTCAAATCACTTTCCGTAGAATGACATTTTTGGTCAATGTATAGCCTACATTTCTCCTTCAACATATCACTTTCCCTGACCTCAGGATCAATAATAATCATTTGTAATTTGGGTAATTTAGTTTATGCTAATAAAATATTATAAAATATCTGTCTATCTATTTCAGGAATCCATCATGAAGTTATCAAATTTTGGATATTCGATTGGCATTGTGGTGATGTGTGGTTTAGTGTACTTGTTGTATAAGAATCAAACACGACCAATTGGTGCTCCAGAAATCTTCATGCAAGCTCCAGAAGGGAAACTAAGGCATGATGAATTGAAAAAGACATTCGCTGAATCAAGGAACTCAGTTGTTCACCAACAAGCGTTCAATCCAATGGTTATACCCATAACTCGAAACAGCTCATTTGACTACAAGGCAGCCATGCAGAAACTAAATGAAGCTAAAGTAGACCAAGATGATCCAAGGCTTATTAAATTGATCAGAGACTATTATATAGAACCACCAAGTCAGGAACCATATAACCTTTTGAACCCTGAAAAATTGGAGTACTCAAATGGACAGACACCATTTATTGACAGTCGCTTGAACTACATGGTATGTTAATTTTTTACTGACCTTTTTGACAGGGGTACTGCTGCTTTTTTTGATGATCATGGGCAACATGTTTATTATATGTGTAAATTCAAATTGAGAACAAATGAGGGTATGCGGAGGATAGGTCTATTCTCCTAAAATACTGATTAAATGAAGCAATGAATGTTTATATGCATTATCATTGTTAGTGGAATTTCCTGTGTTTTTATCTGTCCAATTATTCCATTTTAGACTGCTTTCAGGCCATGTCTATGCCTCTGGATCACTCCCCTGAATTGTGCAAGTCACAAATAATGAAATTTGCAAAATTGCCATGCTGAGAAATTGAAAACTGCAAAATTGTAGGGTTTTGACTGTTGCCAGGGATCTCCTAGCATGGCTAATCCTCTGATAAACTCACTCATTGACTTACATGTAACTGTTGTTTATGTATATCTGCTGTTGAACAACCCATTTTGGAGCCGCCAGGGCTTGAAATTCCACTCACCTGCTTGCATTGACGAGTTGAGTTGTCGTCAGGCGAATAGATTAATCATAACTTACATTCTAAAATTATACAAATACTATTTAAAGATACTTAATTTTGTTAAGGCAAGTTGGTTCATCTGAATGGCAAGTAAGAATTTGCCGTTTTGAAAAAAATTCATGCCCTGGCCACCTTAGAGAGAGGGGAGAGAAAATACAGTACATCCTTATTTGTACTCTTACCTTTATTTCTTGAAATTTAATACAAATTCAATTTGTTTTGTTCTTTAACAGTTCTCTGTTTCTCAACTTACTGTTATGTGATAGCTGTGGCACTGTTAAAAAACATATAACGTTAAGGGTTCTCAATAAGTTTGGCCAACAGGCCCAAAAACTAGACTAACAGGCCTGCTAGGGTTGTACAGGGAATTTTTCCAGCAATATTTTTAAAACTTTGAGATTTCTAACTTGTTTCTAAGTGGCTAAATTGGCCTGTGGCCGGTTGTTATTGAGAACCCTGATACATACGAACTCGTTGGAAAATAGCTTATTATCAATTATAAAAATGCACATGATTTAAGCAAAGAAAGTGAACAAAACTTTTTAAAAAGTAAAAAGGGACATTTTGTTTATTTTTGTGCATTAAGAACATATGATAATAACTCCAGTAGTACAACACCATTAAGTCACCAGTAAATCAAGAAATAGAAAGCAGTACTTGACTTAATTTTCTCAACATTTCAAGACCTAATCGAAATTCTCAAAGCTCTTTTAGTCAGTTATGCATGTGGTAACTTTTATGTTGACAATTGTTAGTTTACCCCTTGTTTAATTCTAAAATTTTATCCACAGCATTACTCAAAAACTATTCAGGAAACTTATAATAAGGTCAGATGGCTGAGCACAGGAATCATGACTAGCTTATCTATTAGAGTTTATACCCTTTGTTTTATTTCACAATGATGGATGAAAAACATCCATCTTATACAAAGGTGATTATGGTAGGATGTGCAACCCTATAAATCATTTTGGACTACCAAGGGTTCAAGTGAATAATATTTCAAATTCATGGATACTTACTGTATAGAAGACTGAAAAGCTCTGAACTGACAAAATGCCATGCGTCTGGGAATTATCAGTAGTGCCATGTAAAAAAGTTTTAAAATGTACCCATACTTTTAATACAGATACCTGACCACATGTGTGATTATTAGAATGAGATGATGTACATTAACCATGACATATGTATTATTTTCAGGAAGGTGGATTCTACATTGAATGCGGAGCACTGAATGGAGAGAAAGGATCCAATACTTTATTCTTTGAGAAAGTACGTAAATGGAACGGACTACTGGTTGAAGCTGACCCATCTAATTATAAAGACTTGAAGTCCAAGCACAGGAAAGCATTTTCAATGAATGCTTGTCTTAACCCTCAGCCATATCCTGCAATGGTATGTACAACTAAACCCCGCATTACGACCACCCCAAAATTAAGACCAACCACCAATACAGGCACTTTTTTAAAAGAACAGATTTTTTCCTTCTTTGTTAAATGGTCTTTTCATCAGAAATTGTGACCACCTGGCTTTTAGTCTTTTACATAATATGACCACTTTTCTCTGACCAGTTTGTATATTTGTGTGTTTTCTAACCCCGATACCGAGACCATTTTGTATTGATCAAATCTTCGCTCCTCTAACATTGAGATTGCCATGAGCTCCAGACCTTGTTTTTCACTATTAGTTACCATTTGTGATGTACTATTGATCTGTTCATTTTAGCATGTAAATGACAGATAATTAAAAATTTGTTCTGTGCCAACAAACCTCCTGTCCAAGAAATGGAATGGGATTAATTAATCTATTGTAGTATAGATAGTACACAGCAGCTGTCAAATATTACATGAGCATAAAATGTACACGAAAAGTTTGTCGCACAACAATATTATTTCAATTGTCGCACTCATTGGTTTCTATATACTTTTCTTGTGAGGCTGCAAAAATATCCCTTATTTAAATTGATAACAAAAACAAGAAAACGGTTTTATCGACTATACTAATGCAAACATCCAAGTGCATGTAACTCTTAAAATAATAACAACAATAATTACAAAATTACAACAAAACATAATATTATGAACATAAAACATGAAAGGATGGATGAATGGAAATAACAATGAAACACATATCTGCAAAAATATCCTTAACTCATCAAATTGATAACAAAAACAAGACAACGGTTTGAAATTCTTTACTACAATGTAATGCAAACGTCCAAGTGCGCTAGGCATGAGGACATGCTCAAGTCACCCATAACAATATTAATGCGTGGTAGTAATGAAGCAAACATGAAACAAAAATGAGTCCCTGAAATGGTGATAATGAAGGAAATGAGATGGTTAATGGATGAATATGAATGGATGAAAATAGATGGTAATTGACGAGAATGACAGTGAAGAAATAACGTAAACATACAGCATAGGACACACAAATTATGTATATAATACACACAACATATACATATTCAGCAGAGCAGACGACCCTGCAACATAATTACGATGGAGCCAGTGAAAATGAATTCAGGGTACAAATTAGGTACAGCAACACACAAGGCATGTAAGAGCAGTTTCCGGTTTCTCAAAATTAAAACCAGTTTCAAGTGGAAAATAATCAGAATCCTATTAACAGAGTAAATATACACCCCCCCCCCCCCCCCCAAGAGAAGAGGCATTGCCTTGTAATGTATACAGTGAATAAACATGTAGCCATTGTGTCAAAGTTGTTCAAATATTGTGTTGTTTTTTTTTCATTTTTATCAATGGTAAAATTTCCCCTTTCTGTCATATATCCCCCCTTAAAAGACCCCAACCAACACCTTTCCTTGACCCCCCCCCCAAAAGTGCTGGGCTAAAACGAAACTACACATGTATGTTTAAGTTTTAAAATGATACAGATGGTGTTAGATTGGGCTGTAAGATCATTTATAAGGAATAACTGTCTTTAATATTGTAATTAAAAAAAAAAAAAATTTAAATTTGCTGTTCCATTGTTATTTATAAAACAAGTAAATAAAAAAATCTGATAATATAAGAAGTTTCCTGTCTATAAACTTGTATGTACTATTTATATATGTATTATGTGGTTGATATAGATGACGTTCAATAAAGCCTTTAATCGTGGGCGTGTTGTACACAACCAGGAGGCGCGAGATTGGATAAAAAACCAGAGGATTGATAAAGATGAGGTAAAGATCCAATGCTTTCCATTGTATTCCATACTTCTTGCATTAAACCAACTTACTGTGGACTTCTTTAGTCTTGATGTTGAAGGTGATGAACTAAATGTACTGAAAACCATTCCACTTGACAAGGTAAACATCAAAATGATGACGGTGGAATATGTCCACGAAACTGGTTCATCAAGTGGACTGAAGTCTTATGTTGAAAGCAAAGGCTACGACTCAATGTTGCAGGTTTCTAGATGGGATGGTGGTGTAAATGACATCATATTTAGAAAGAAAGGTCTCAGCCATTAGATGCATAATTATACCTTTTGTGTTTATGTTAAGCTGTTTAGTCCTGTATTTTGTAACCCGTTTATAAATTACTACGTAAGCATATTTGATTTAATGTAGCTGCCATTAAGGTATTTGAAATCTAATACAGTGGACTCTCATTGGCTCGATCTCGCCGAGACTGACAAAATCAATTTCAGTTTCCAAGATTTCTAGCCATCTGAGGTCGAACATTTTACTCCATAAAAAATAATTGTTTTCCTTGTATTTTTTGTATCGTGTACTGCATTGTTGTTTGTAGTGAACTATCGTGATCATATAACAACATTCACATAATATAATATAATTTAATGTACCGGTATTTTGTATTCGAGCCATTAATGTTGTAATTTCGTTATCATTTTGTTTATTTATTTCACAAGTAATTATAAAGTAATTACTCATTAAATATGATTACAAACAGTGCTAATGGACAAACATATTAATCATTAAATTATAAATGTGCAATCAAAGTATTCTGTAGTTGTGAAAATGTTTTGTTCGACCAAGACTTGTGAATAACAGAGTGAATATTAGGCAGGTGACCTACCTAATTATTGGTTCAAGCCTTCAAGTTTATTGGTTCTAGCTATTCGGAGTAGAACTAAATTGATCATATAACAAAACTAGGGACCGGAGAATTTCTAGTTGTATTGTACATGTACACTACACAAAATTGTTAATATTACAAAAATAGTGTTGCCCAATTATCATTGTTTCTATGATACATCGCGATACATAACTCAAAGGAATGTCATTGTTTTGTAAAAATCTCAAGGTAAATCATTCTCTATCATGAAAACAAGTACAAATTATGAAAATTTCCAAATCTGTCTGCTCCATTTTGAGGTAATAATTTTGGGCTTTAGGCTTCGAATATTTCAACCGGGGCTTCATTTATATGTTTGTATTTTCATCTAGTCTTGATAAATGATACAGATTCTCTCTATAAAGTATTCAAGTAACGTCAAATGAGAGCCCCATCAGTTTGATTTTTGACTGACTAGCTAGGTCATACAAGTATATTCATAGAAATAGTCGAAGATAAAACGGTGTTTTTGAATTTATTTAAATATGATTTTAGAATCTCATTAATTTTGCTGTTGTTATTGTATTCAGTGAATACAGCATGAACTTTTATTATAAATTGCAATATCTTTCATAATTATACTACTACATGTATTATTTTTTATGCCCCCATGTCGATAGATCTGTGGCATAATGTTTTTGGCCTGTTTGTCTGTCTGTCTGTCTTTTTGTACCAAACTTTAGCCTTGCCTATGAAATCAAAATGCTTCCACCTACAGTCATCAAATTCATTAACAATCTCTACAGGACCTGTGCATTTTAAGGTTAGTAGGTCAAAGTCAAGGTCACCAGGAGGGGGCATAGTGTTTCAAAAACACACCTTGTCTTTTTTTGCGCAAATATTTTAGAGATCTGGGCTCAATTCTATTAAAGTACTTATGCTTTAAATAAAGCGTAACATTGGCGTAAGTTGTAAATGACGTTCTATCAATATTGCCGTAAGTATTTTTTGTGTTAAATCGGGCATAACTTTACACCATTCAGGCACGGGACCTTGAAATTTTATCCATATAACGCCAATAGGCCTCAAAAAACAGAATCCGAGCCTCATTTGTACAGCATAGATAAAAACACAAATCCTAAATATTGACCTAAATACAAAGTTACGCATTATTGATAGAACGGGCCAGCACAGTTACAGCATAGTTATTGCCTTTGATCAAGCAAAAATTAGAATTTTGGACTTGTGTCGCATGTAACTCCAAAAGTATAACTACAATAGTCATTCAAGAATATTTGGTAACATCTGAACTTTTATACCCAGGCATTTAACTAAGATTCTCCTGAGATCAGCTGACTAAAGTTGAAAGTAGAGTCCTTAATGTGAAGGACAATTTTTATAAGCAGCATAATTGTACATACAGTTGTAATTCTTTATGACAAAACAGTGTGATGTGGGGACACCATTGTCCTCGCTGTTGCCATGCAATGCAATGTAATAATAATTGAGATACGTTATAATCCAACTATAAGTAAATTGACCTTTATGAATTACAATTAAGTATTACTATTTTCAGTTTTGGGTATAAATTCTCCAATTACGGGTACCCAGAAATCCAGGACTACTATTTGTTGTAACATTATTTTATTTTACAAAATAATGTAGTTCTAATACGACCATTTCTGTTGCGATGTTTACATGAAGCTGTATATCTTTTTCACTACTGTATGCATCATTTTTTATTCCAATCATGAATATTACTACTTTGATGTTCATTAATAATGATTCTGATTATAACTGTTGTGTTTGCCTCCAGTTTAATGTCATTGATTTCAAAAAAAGATGGTGATAGTTATCGTTGAAGGAAAAGTAAAACAATTGCATTCCATGTTTTTTGTTTGGTTTCATGTATAAAACAAGATCTTTAGTCCGAAGATATGTAATAAAAACTACTACATTGCATTTGAAACCCTGTAAATAATCTGTTATTTAGCTGCATTCATAAACATTTCACATCATTTATAGATCTATACTTGTTGTTGCATAGTCTTTGTTTATTGTCATGAATACTGTCTTTTTAATATTCTTGTACTCGTGTAACATTAGTTGTTTGAAAATCATGTTTTGATTCTTAATATATGGTCATTTCTTTCAAACACTAACCAAAACTTTTTATTCAAATTTACTTGAATGTTTCTCAAATGGTCAGAATTTATTGTGTTATACCATATTCAGTAGCATTCGGTAGTACAAGCTTGTGGGACCAAAAACCGCCAAAATGTTGATCTGGTCTCATCATCTTGACCAGTTTTGATTATGATAGAAAAAAATATTAGAAAACCAGTCTAAAAGTAAGTAGTCATTGTAATGTGGTTTGTTATATTGAAATAATCTTTATGTGAGATTTTATTGTACATTTAATTTCTGTGTTGTGCTGTCTGACTCATGTCATTATACTTTTACCTATGGTATATTTAGGATTACTCATATAAGCATAATAATGTGAACATAGGATCTTTTTCTTGTTTCAGATTTGTATTGTCTGATATTGTCTTAATTTACTGTCAAACTTATGTCTAAACAAATTTGTTAGTTTCTGGTTACATGATTATTAAAGATAGGGTAAAAAAGTGAGAAAGTGGACATACCTTTCCTTGGGATTAAAAAAAGAGGTTGCTGGGACAACCAGAAACAAACATTCTTACACCTTATGCTAATGTTCAACAATGAGAATTAGTGTTCATGATGAGTTTTGTGTTTATTTTTAGAGCTAATGTATGGTACATTTGTAGGTGATTGCTTGCCAATGATTGGTTAAGATTTGTTGTAACATACATGGTGATGCTGTGTTTTATCTTTATATTACGCATTTTGTGTTGTTATTCCATTGAAATAGAATATTTATATGCAGAACAACATTAAGTACATACATTGTATATACATGTGTTAAATTATATTAGTCAGAGTATGTCCTCAGCCTTACATTTTGCTTTTTTTAGTCTTGTAAATTAATTCTATTGTTTTAGTTTGATTGTTTTCTCTCCTGATAATTTATGTGTACACTTTATGGGGTAGATTTTACTCATGTGTTATTATTAATGTAAACAAATTTGTGTTATTATGATCAAGCTGTTCTACCAAACTCTTAATAGTATTTTATTTTTCCAGATCTGTCACAAAACTTACTTGCCCTTTTTGTATCAGTATTAGCTTACATTTTTAAGCTGTAGGGCTTTTGTCTCACATTTATTTGCTTGTGATTAGTTGTAAGAATTTTTCAGATATTTTAATAGCATTCTTATTATTTGGACTAGTCTTTTTGGAACTTTGGCTTTATCTTTTTAGCTCACCTGTTCATCAGGTGAGCTTTTAGGATCATTGGCCCTCTTGTTTGTAATACACATTTTTGGGATTTTGTTCATGTATATCACTAGTGGTGCTAATGTGTGTTTGATGCTTGCCTATTTACTTCTTACAAATGTCTTTTGAGCAAAGAATTCACTTTGAGAGGATTTTGGCATAACAGTGAATCCGGCAAAAGAATACAAAGTGTTTAAGCATTTTAATTTATTTTCATTGCATTTTGGTCAAAGGATTAGGTCTCAAATTCTGCTGTCCAATCTTTCCATGAAAGTTTGAGTTTGAACTCTAAATCTTTTGCAGAGAAATGACTATTACAAGATTGAGAATAGTGTACAGTATTTCACATCAGACTTAAATTTATTCTGACTTTATTAGTGAATTACAAATGTAGTATCTTATATATGATTATTTAACTGATATACCTGGCTCTCGAGGTTGAAAATAAGTTTCAATTGTGGATGTATATTATTATCTCAAACATCCATTATAGTGTGTACTGTACTGGCCAACGGGAAGTATCCATTCACCATGTTCTTCATCTGTTTTATACACTAATATATGATTATACTCTAGTAATTTTCAGAATAATTATGTACATGTACACATACCTGTCTTGTTTATCCAATAGCAGTTTGATATATATTCCAACTGTATTACCAGCAAGTCCTGTGGGAACACATGCTCTCCTGTGATTATTTGGTTAAATACTTCAGTGTAAGACCAAGTTTACTTCACCACTTATTATTCATGCCAATAAGATGGCAGTTACACAAGGAAACATATTACTGGGAAAATTCCCAGAAAACTGGTATTGTTAACTGCTCAGATAATCCAGCTGTGCATCTCAGTGATGTTGAAAACTGTTGTATCCCCTTCCCTTGTAAAAAAATGGACAAAATGTATGAACAAAGTGTTTGTGTTAATTTTCTACAATAAGGCCAAAAACAACAGAAGTCTCATGATAAATTAACAAGTTTCTCAGAAGTCTTCTGCTATGTTTTTAAGTCTTGAACAAGCAATCATCAAATTTTGATTGAGAGAGAGTAGCATTCAATTACATATAAAGTAGGAATAGGAAAGGCCCCTGAAATAAAAGGTCCTAATGGGGATTATCTAACATTAAGTATATTACCATTATCAGAAATGACCAGAAAATCCCTTTCAAAAATGTGTTTGAAGATCTTTTTGCTAATAAAAAAACAGATTAATGCAGTGTAAATTTTCTAATGCATATGAGACTCAGAGAGAGAAAAGATGTAGAAAAACAATGACTATATTTAAAGAAATGATGTTACGATTTTACTGTAAAACCAAAAAGGAGCATGCCCTGGAACTGAAGCGTCTCGAATAGCAATCAAATTGGTATTATTTTAATGCCTAAATCATTAATGTAAGCCCTGTAAAATATTTACGAAATACCCCGCTAGTTTACTCAAAATACACATTTCAAGATTTACCAAACCTGCCGATTTCGGCCTCAGAAATTATTCGTCATTTTCACAACTCAACCCTTTCGGGAACTTTCAAAACCGAAAACATCGCGGAAAAATGTCAACAAACTGAAATGGTAAGTATTGCTCATGTTATGTTCACTTGAAAGGCAGCGAATATGCTCAGACGAATCGGAAGTATCGCTGTCGTCAATAAAAGGCTGACAGCGTTTCATTCAAACCGTACAGTACAAATACTGACGTGCGTGTTATAGGGTCATTTTTGAACGCACATTCTTCTTTGACTTTTCGGTAATAATTGGTTTTACAAGAGACAAACGCATTTTTGGTGTACGAAAAGCAAGACACAGGAGTTCCTGGACATGCCCCTTTAATATAAAACCTCTCCTGTGTGATATGCATGGTCTCAAAAAAGTACATTATTATCAAGTCTAAAAATAGAAGGCCAAGCCAAAAATAAGTGGTCAGTAAAATGAGGTACCCCATAGTCAATGAGAAGTTTCATTGTACTGATGTCATTAAATTCATATTCTCTTCACTTCAACATACAACAGCAAACTGAGGTAGTATCTTGAAATATCAATTTTATTCCTTTAACAATGTTGTACAATTCTTTAATAGCCAACATAATCCTCATGTAAAGTTAAAACATCACTCCATGACTATAGTGGAATGTTTCAATAAATAACAACACAAAACTTATACAAGAAGCAAAGACTTCACAACTTCAATAAATAACAAATGTACAATTAACATTTACTGATCAAGATATATTACCAAAATATTTAAGATTCATTTCGGGACAAAGTAAAATGATTATAAAAAAACATGGCAGTTTACAATGCCTTGCAAAATTTATGACATCATTATTTAGAGTGATGATTGAATGATGAACTTTTATCCCTCCAATATTTCACTTACTGTTTGTTCTACAATTACAAAATTGACACCATTAGAAAGATTATTAATTTATTGGCGACTTCTGCTCATTAATATATTAATAAATTATCACTTGGCAAAGTAATCAAGTGATGAAATAGTCAAGTATACAGATAGTTACATGATTTATCTAGGAGGCTTGATAATAAAGAGTACTGTCTGTAATGTTCATTAAGATACTTTTACTGTCCCTAAAATATCAGAGTTCCCATTGGATTTGACTTAGTACATCTCCTTTAAAATACTTGTTTAAATCTTTACAGCCCCTAAAACATGTGAACAGTTGGAACCTAATTATATTGGTATTCTATGTCATGTATGTAGCTTGTATCATATCAGTATTTTAAACATAGTTTTCAAAACCTATAAAAGAAAAAGAGTTAAGGGCTTGATTGTTAATAAAGAAGTTGTTTTATTATTCTTCAGCCAAACAACCCCTTTCGCAACACAACTATTGTAATGTTTAGATTCTAACCTCTATTGCATTGAAACAGTCAGCTTAAATCATACTATACCAAAAATAATTATGGATAAAATAATCACAATTTACCATGAATTATTGTTACAAAACAAAATTTGAAAATACACCTATCACATGAAACATCTAATTTCAAAATCAGACCACTTATTTAACATGGGAAATGTCCATGACAGTATCATCATGTTGAAAGTACATGATAAACAGTGTTAAATATAAGGGTGGAGTATTGTAAAACCATGTTGTGAACAAACTCTGTATCTCACAGTTATCACAACCATGACTTTCAGACCTAACTTCAAAATTATGAGTGATATCACTGTATACAACCAACACGGTGATTCAAACCCCCTGTGGACGGGGTTCACCTGGCTCTACAGACCAGGCTCCAAGGTTACTAAACTTGAGGACAATCTCAATGTTCGAATCTCATGTTACTGTTATAATGTTTCAGTTCATATTTAGAACAGTTAAATTGAATTACTAAGGTATGATTAACGTATCATTATTGCATCATTATTGACTCACAACCATTAAAAATATAGGTGATTTGAGCTTGGAGACTGTCAGATCTCAATTTTTATAACCTTGGACCCAGTTGAGTCGTATCAAAATGAAAATTTGATGAATATTTTAACTTCTAAAAAATATCATTTTACTATTTCACAAAGTGATATTTATATGTACAACTTCAGATTAATTTTCAACTTTTGAATAACAGTCAAAAACAGCTAAAGCCGATCCCTTGTACAAGATCCCTCTAACAAAATTAGCATTTATAAACAACAAGATTATTTTTTAAAGTCCCATTAGCTTTTTGCTATAGAAAAATACATGCAAAAAAACAAACAATTGCTGATATTATCCCAAGATAATTATTACCGATGAAACAAGCATTTTTTCTTCTAAAACACTCATTTCACTGTGATTTTTGCTTTTGTAAACTTTAGCATGTGACATCACTTTTCGACGTGTGCATAACTTGACTGCGGTAAAACACAGCTGTTCTATAAATAGTATTTATTTCAATGATATTGAAAAAAATACTGTATTGGTTTTAGAAACATTTTTTCTTGCTATAAAGTATGCGCGGGAGGAAAATACACAGGATTCGTCTGTTATAGAACAAACAGAAACTACTAGTATTACAACTAATAGATTTATATGATTATGGGACTTTAAAGACTCAAAGAACTATTATAAGTATTACACTGCAATACATCAGTGATTCTTTAAATGTTGATCAAATGATATTAAGATTTGGAACAAGCTTTCAGGAATCAGAATTTTGCCTCCCATGAATAAACCAAATATAGAAAAAGCCTGTTTATTTCAAGCCCAAAAATTTCCCCCAAAAAAGAGTGAAACACATATCAAATACATTACACTAATTGAACACTATCAAAATACATTATGGGAATGTTGATCTAAAATTAATACACATGTAAAATAAAAGTTTTCATACAAAATAAATGATGCACCATGAAAATAACATACATACATGATTCACTCATTGTGAGTATTTTTACAGTAAATTGAAAAAAAAATTAGTGAATGTCATGATTTCACTAAGGTATGAATAATAAAATCTATAAGCAATTAAAAAAAGGATGAACTTTTTTACAAACAACATTTGCTGCATTTAAATAAAATCTGGCAGTTGGTTTAAGTAACTAACTAATAGAGTTACTACTAGTAGTCTGACGTTTTTTCTAGCAATCAAAAGAGCCAGAGCAAAATTTAACTCTGGGACCACTCTTTGCTAGTCATTGGTTAATTTTTTAAGCATATTCAAAAATCAACCAATCAGATGCTTAAGTTTTACACTGGTTTCCAACCTCAGTTTTGTAACTTAAAACCCAGAATATAACATGAAACTAAATTCATTCCATTCATCCACTAGATTGGGTTTTAAAAAAATACAGATAAGACAACATATTAACCACATGTGACTCTCATTTCTATGTCTTCATTTTTTACCATTAAACGACAGAAACTGGCCTTCAGTTCAGTTCATCCAGCAAAATATCACCAAACAATAAATGTGTAAAACTAGTAGATAATAAACAACAACAAATATAAATTAATAAAACAGCACAATTAATAAAATATTACAACACCAACACAAAACATATTGAAAAAAATAACTTTCAAATTGGGCCCAATATGACCTGTCTATGAATCCAACTTTGGTAAGCCATTGGTCAAACTTAATAGTACCTACAAGGCTGGTCATTTAACATACATTTATAACCCTTAGAGACAAAAATATTAACACATGAAAAGTATTATTCAATGGTCAAAGACAATGATAGACTAGCTAATAAATGACAGTAATTATGTTTTGCCTGATATTCAAATTTAAAAAACATTTATGTAAAATTCCAATTTGTTATTGAGTTTGTTTACCATTGCCACCCGAAGGTTCAAATATGGGCAAGCTTTCACTATCTTTAACAAAGCTTTAAAAATTCCAAGCTTTAAGTTGGTCTTGAAAAGAAGAGCTCACTTTATGCTGAATATTGTTTGGTTGACTATTAATTTACAGTTAAGTGATATGGTGAATGACAGAATCTCTTATTTTAATGACTGACCATGACAGGATGCAGTTGAATATAACTATCAATCAAGTTTATAAATATCTACATGTAGTAAAATATCATCAATGATCAATTGCTGTTGGCAGAAAATACATAATGTAGAACTTTGACCATGAAACATAAACTGAAAATATTTAATGCACATTGAACACTGTATTACGTGTATTTGAATCATTGCAAAAAATGAGGTAAAAATGTATGTATTCATGTATAAAGAACTTTGACAGTACAGATGACTTAAAATATATATTCACACAAGAAAAAACACATAAGAAGAGGTATATTGAAATGACTGATTTTACTCAAATTATAAACAGCATGTATGCCATTTTATCAGACACAGAAACATAAAAATTCTGTTCTAAACAAACAACATACAATTCTTCCAAATTAACAATATGAGAATTCATTGAAAATTTTGTTGACAGAAATCCTTCAAAATTAGTGGACAAATGAGATAATTAAGATTTGGTAATTTTAAATACTAGTTTTGAATTCATTACTATTTAAGGACTTCACATAAAAATAAAAAGATGTGAAATTTTGAGTATTACAACACAAATTGCCAAAAGGAATATAAAAAAATAAAAATTCAATTGTATCAATATTTTTCTCATGTAAAATGTTAACATACTGAAATAAATGTATATTAACTTAGTTTTGACCCATCTTCAGTTAAAATTAATGTACATTTTTTCTATCTTTATCTTTCTTTTCAACCATAATACTTTGAGATTGGAAATGAGTTCAGAGACTGATTATTAGATTTATATTCTCAGAGCCTTAAATATCGAGGGCTCAGCGCAACACTGTCGTAACTTGTTCTTATTTCAATATGAGTTACAACACTGTTGCGTTGAACCCTCGATATACACATTATTGATCATTCACTTTTCTCAGTATTTGATTCAAATATTATTGTTTTCTTTCAGTTATGTAAAATATATTCAATATCTAATTGTTTTGATAGATTTACATAATAACTATCAGATGATATCACACACAGAGCAATCTGTTTGATTGGTCCACATAGTTGGTTTATCTTAAATGATACTCTTGAGACAAAACTACCGAGCTTGACGCAATAAACCAATTTATAAGTGTACTAGTATGCACACATATACAGATTTAGTGTGCACTTATAAACAAAATAGACTGTCAAAGTGAAAATTTCATTATTTTGTACACAATAGTCATGTGATAATTTACAATGAAAAACATGATAAAAATAACTCCTCAAATACATATGGATAATTTGTTGTTGAAAAACTTAAAATTCATTTATTTACTCACTGAATGAATAATATCTTTAATATTTTGAAAATACTTTAGACATAAATTCTGCGAGAGAAAAATGTAATAAATTTGATGAAAAAACAAAACAACAAAAACCATTATTACTATTACTAAGCTTCTACTAAAATATGAAGTAAATGATAATACTACATGTATGTCACAACACCAAATATTAACAAAACTAATCAGTAAAAACAAGCATCAGCTTTTTAGGTCACCCCTTGGAGTTGGAGCCTGTCCACTTTGTGTCTGGTTATTCTTTAATCTCGGTGATTGTGAGTGAAGCTTGCGGAAAAGTTCCTTGAATTTATTCTGAGGAAATAAAGTTTCTATAACACCTTCAAGTATAACGTACACAAGACGTCTGTTAAGACTTCGATATTGGAACATGTCAAATACACGAGTCACACCAATCCTGACAGTGTCACTGCCTAGAAAATGCCGCAGTTCATCTGAAATGCACATATTTACATGAACGTATATAAACAGTAAAATATTGATAATATTGTACATATTATGTACTTGAAATTACAGTTTTAATACTGATTTGTTTAAGTAGGTTTAACACCATTTATCTAAGAAATTTCGGATATTTACGGTGGCCGATTCACTCAACCAGTTTTCCTGGGCTGTTTTCTAACCAGTACTAACTTGGCCTTCCACAAGGAGTCAGTAACTTCTCCATTGGCACAGCCGGGATTCAAGCAAGGATTGCCGGATAACAAGTAAAAAGCACTAAGCACTTGACCTAGCTGCAGCCTTTTTAATACGGAAGTGGTCTCAAATTCAAGTTGAAAATTTAATATTTCTTGAGGTAGTCAGTAATGAAGTGGTCACTATGTAAATTTTACTACAATTATGAAATGTATAACAGAATTACAGATAAAGTCTCTTACACTTTATACTACGGTATTAACAGTGATAACGGCATAAGTTCACAGTCTGCAGTTTTAGCCAAGCTTGTACAACTTGAGATCAGTCTTTGAGTTCAAATCTCATATACTATCTTTTAACGTTTCTAAGTTAATTTCGATCAGACAATTACTTCATTATTGACACATTAGTTTATCTGAACATGTATTTATACATTCATCAACTCTACCTTTTCAACCATAATACTTGGAGAATAGCATTGAGATTTGAGCTCAGAGACTGTTTTCAAGTTTTTATCCTTGGGGGCCATAAATCTAAAATTATAACACCTGAGTTTAGGAACCATTCTTAATTCCAAATATTCATTTGTTTACTTACCTGGCATACTTCCCAGCATCTTAGATCTACAGACCACTCTAGTTCTCATTTTAGTGTTGTGTTCCCTGGGAACTTGAGGTTCACCAAGTACACCATCTGGCCAAAATGAATCCCTGCAACAAATTATTACATTCATTATGTAAATAGCTTTAAGCTCAAAATTTCAAGATATATTCCATCGAGAATTTTAAATATAACAGCATATAAATGATTAACAATCAATATTACAGTAGCGTTTCCAAAAAATAAATACCGGGGTACAAATGTGTTTGTAATTATTTTTATACAGTACACATGTATATAATTTGTATTACAGTAAAATGAAAGTACAATCAAAGAAAATTCGGGAGTCAGAATGCAAGTTCTGCCAAAATAAAACCTTTCAAATTATTTTTTTACTCCTTATATCAAATTCACTATGTATAAACAAACCTGAGAGTTTTTATATTTTCTGCTACCTGCTCTGCTGATGTCATCCAATCAACATGTTCAACAATTTTCCTATAAAAGAATTATATTTTATAAATAGCTGAAAATAGCAATAATTAAAACAGTAAAATCCCTGAAAACTGGAATTCCCTAACAATTTCGGACAATATTTTAGGTCCCAATTTTTTTTCGGAATTTATCAAAAGCCTCTAAAAACCAAAATTCTCAGAAAACCTTTTGGCCGAGTCTGGAAGGGATCTAGTTTTCAGGAGTTAAATATTGTAGTTATAAAGATCCTTCATGTCAGATGTGAGTGGAGTTTTGGAATGAAAAGACATTGAAAGACATGGGTATCTCTTTTACAGTCATATATGCAAATCTAGTCCATGTACTGAACACAATTATACATCGATATATGATATATGGATGCAAAATGTGAAAAATTAAAAATGAATATATTGCTGGATAAAAGACTTACTTATTCATTCTGTCACCAAGAATGGCTTTAATAAGCTGTTTTAAAAATCGTACAATCTGTCTTCTTAACCACTGATTTTTGTGTCGTAAATCAAACACTTCATCCATCATTAATAACATAATACGTAGAGGAATATTCTCACCAATCTACAAAACAGCCGAACGATCAATAAAAAGATTACGTACATAGAACAGATTCTTGACTCACATATGGTTAGTTCATACAGAATGCTGTATTATACACTGAATCCATTCTTGTCTTACAAGCTAATCTAGCAGCAAGAATGCTTGTTTACTATTTTCAAAACCGTATATACTGCTATTTATATATGGTACAGTAGAAATGATGTCTTTAGAACCAGTGTTCCAGAATTACCTATCAGTAACTCTTCTACAAGTTAACTTATAATAGCTAACACTTTAGGTGGGAGAAAAAACGACTATGGATGAAATATCATCAGGTTTATTGTCATGGAGACATATGCCTTGCATCAAAGTCATAAATGCTATATAAGGGGAACAAACAATCATGTAATTATCTTTGTTAATCGTAAGCGGATTATTGGTCCTATAATCAGTAAACCATTGACAATTCAGTATTTAAAAGTTACCCAACTTACATCTGGGTCCAGCCCAGCCCCTACTTTCGTTCCCTGAATTGATGACTTTCCCGGTCCCTTCATATTGAATGAATCCTGTCGGCGCAAAAATAAATAAGTGTACAATAATACAAATAATCACTAACAAATTAAGAAACTATTGAAGCATAAACTAAGCATACTAAGTCTTGTACTAAAAAGTTGTTGTAAATTTTTATTGATCACACCTTTAATCCATTACACTTAAGGTTGTAAATGGTTTAATTACTAAATAAATAGAACCATCAGGTTCAAAGGTCACAATTCATTTTAATCAAAAATAAATATTCCAGTATCAAGAGAGGAAGGAAATTAGCAGTACTTGGAACAATATCACCAATATTACTTCAATAGTATTGAGATACTGAGAAAATAGCACAAACATACCCCACGTATACGTGAGAGTCCATCATGTGATATACTCTTGATATTTTCAGGTACTTGTATCACAGCTTGTCCAACACTCTTCAATGGATTCACTATTGTATCCATCTGTATCATAAATTAATAATCTTTAATTACCTCCAATATGAAGAGTTTTATCTGCACCAATCACATGATATGAATATTCAGTTTAGATTTGTAACTGTATAAGATGAAATGAAGAGTCCACATATCAAACAATTATCTGAATGTACAATACTAATGTATATTTTCATTGTTTCAATATATGAATATATTGGCACAAATGAAGATGCATATATACCTTTCTGGCTAAATCACTCTTGTGTTTCTCCCACATTCCTGGAGCTAAAAACTTCATAACAAAATCTCGTACACCAGGGTGTTGTTCCCACATAGTAGGAGACAATAATGTCTGAAGTTGACAATCAAAAAATCAAATAAAAAATCAAGTTTAAAAACTTAAATATCATAACTAATTCAGTCATAAAATCCAACATGAATAGAAGTCATTGTTACACATGCATGGTTGTCATTTTGACAATATGCAGATTTGAGTGAGTTCCGAGCACAGAGAAATGCAAAAACAATTAACTTACACTAAACATTATGCTTTTAGATTTCAGATTAATAAGTCTACTAGCATCATTGTAGAAGCCAAGTCAACCTACACAATTACAACAAAAAAGATTACAACTAGTATCAGTCCAATTTACCTTGAACAAGAATTTAAACAAGTCTATAGAACTCTAATTGTTCTCGGAGAGATATTATTGCATGTAAAACATTGTGCCAAACACATGTACAAAACCAAACACTGAAAGCTACACTCACCTGTAAGTAGTTATCTAAAGCTTTCCTTCTCTTTTCCAAGAACTCTTCACTGGTATTCTTCAACAATGTCTTGGCAGGAAGACTAGGACCATGAAAATGGGATAACTGCAAGGAAATTAGAATTGTGACGTCTTCAATCATAAAGAAACATATATGAATACCAGTAACTCTCCATTTTCTGTTTATATCGTTCAAAGCCAGGAACCAACCTTTGTATTATATATAAGGCATGGCTGAAGTTATGTTGAATGCTAGGTACCAGGCAGGAGGCTAACATTCTATGTCTGATCTACAAAGCCTATGTTAAAAGTCTAGCGAGTTTTATTGTCATGAAATATCTTTTCAATCCATTCAAACTACTAGAATTTCTTTATTCAAAGGGAAAGACTCAACCAACCTTTTCTGTCATGATCATATTCAGGTCATGAAAATCACTAAATCTTCTGTATACGTCCCAAATGTCTTCATCATAAGCAAACTTTTTTGTGACTCGAATGGAAAATACAGCGTAAGATTTACCCGTCTTTTCAGATTCTCGTATAATACCTGAAATGGCATAATGTATTTTTTTTGTCAAACAATCACCAAAGTTTGAAAATATCTACTTAGGTCAGGCAATAAATTACATGCAGAATTCAATTCAAAATTAACAAATACACACATAATGCAGTAACTTCTACAACAAACAAATGCAAGAGTCAAGTGTGATCATTGTGATTAAAATAATCAACATTTAGAGATCATTTATGTTGTGAATGTAGTAGAATCTTGACAAGTACAAGGTTAGTACTGGTAAAAACAACAGAAACATTGGATAAGTAAACTATCTGTTTGTATATAGGTAACAGAAATAATGTTTAAACTGGCATTTTTTTTCACAGACCTACAGTGATCATCTTTTGGCTCAGACCACAAGTGTAGGGGCTAAACATTAGCAAAAAATTAACCAAATCCTTAAACATTATATATACCTGTTTGTGAAATTTGAGCTTTGATTGAAAATTCAACGTTGTTTGATTTGTATGGTGAGTTTGATCTTGAATTGCTATTATACAATGACGATGTGGAAGCATTGTCCGATGAATCTATGCTGATATCATCACTCTAAAAATAGAAAAATCAGATCAGCCATTGTTAAAACCAATAGATATTTCCGCTCAAATTTTAGTCTTTTAAGTCAAGTGGTTTCTGTGAGTGATTCATAAGACATGTTAGACTGTATATCCTAAATATATACATTGTAATGATAAAATTACTCCACAATAGAAATTAGATTAAATACTGAAATGGAATTATGCCAAAAAAGTTTTTAATCAGATATAATTAAAACTCAAATATAATTAAGTAAAAGTTAAGAAAAAATCATCATCTTATTATATTATTTTTCAAAAAGTTCTTATTTTTAATTCATACATATCATACAAGTCCTTATTCTGAAAATCATAATAATTATTTTAAAAATCCCAGAACTTGATAATCAGAGATGATTATGAAGTACTGTTTGCAATTCAGGTACGAGTTTATCAAGCCATTTTTAGCTATTTATACATCTATTCAAAGCTAAGCAACAACAAACAAATTGATCCTTGGGAATTGTGTTTACTATGTCAATCTAAGTATAAATCTAAGTACTAAATTGCTTATCACACACAAGAGGACCTCTGGAGTCAGTACTGATTTATAACCATGTTATTTATAACATACACTGGATACTGTTATAGTCAAACTAATCAATAATACAGCTATCACAATATTTAGAAAAAAGTTGACATGGCAGTGTATACATGTACTTCAAATTGAATTACAACTAATGCATACAAAAATGGTCTTAAATCAGAGGTAAACTAAACAGCAAGAAGACACATCTCCCAGTATCACATTAGGGAAGAATACTATGTTAGTTACTAACAACTCCATTCATTAAGTATTGTAACACATTTTATATAATAAAGTACACAATGTTAACATAAATACAGTAATACACAATAATAGTGAACTTGCAGATATTTAAGAATTAGAACCAGAGCAGCATTCACTTTTTCCCAGACACGTCATTCTTTGTTCTTTTTTTATATGTGGAATATTGAAATCACTAAAACTGTGTTCAACTGTACAACAATCTATTAGTAATGTTATTAAAGGAATTACAACCATAAAGAAGCCAGGATGATACAAGCATCAAACTATGGACAAATAATAATAAGTCAGTACAAAGTTCCCTCACTTGAATGTCACAAACGACAACAACAACAATTTCGTCTTCTGATACACAACACTAACATTTTGACACCAGTGGTCGGTTCATTGGACCCTAAACTACACATTTTGACATGTTTGTCCTGTAGAAAGTGGTCGTATTAGGTTATAGCGGATCAGTCGGAATTTTGGATGATTATATAGAACCATATAGGGAAATATTCGGATCTTTGAAAAAATGCTCGTAATTTTTTTGACTTAGTCGTATTATGGGCCCAGTTGTAAAGTGGAACTTTGTTGCATTTTAAATATAGGCCTAATAATAAATGATAACACAGCAGTAACACCAATAAAAGCCTAGAGATTATAGATTAAGATAATGAACGTAATAAATAGGTTTATACACAGTAAAAATGAAAAACTTACATTATCTTCAGACTTTGTGGAGAGATCTGTAAGCAGAATAAGAGCATGCACATTCAAAGTGAATTATTTACAACATATCATCATGGCAACACTACTGCAAGCCATTGTACAAGCAAACATACAATGTGTACCTAGCACATGCCTAGATGTACAAACAAAACCCTTCCATATGAAAACTGACTTTGGGGATAGACAATGATTCATACATTTGATTGACTGGTTAAGAAACAAGGCTTAAAACTGACCAAAAACGAGGCTGCATACTCAAAATTCAATTTTTAACATTTCATTCCTAGTGCATTAAAGTACATGTATAGGGTTCTAGATATAATTAAGGTAACCGTAAGCGGAGAAACTGGTTTATAGCATATAGACTTTGTAAAGGTGAAAGCATACATGTTCTTTTTTAATAAACTTCAAGCAGGAAATCTGAAGTCCTCACAAAAGTGCTTTGTTCAAGATAAAAAACTCACTACACAAAAAATATTTGAGATCACTCTCAATGCCAAAATAATTTAGGATCATGTTTAATAATAAAATATAATGATTTCAAGCCATATTTAAAACACAGTGCTTAAATAAACTAAATACCTATCTGCATTCCAAAACAAACTTACTCTCAATCATTAAAAATATTTTAGATTAGATCCTATGCTCAAAGCTACATACTGATGTTAACTTATTTATACTTCAGTAGTTTACCATACAGGATATTTAGAAAAAATACTGAGCAGTCAACAATGAAATCTAAAAGTTATTCAAAAACTCTAAACACAAAGGCAAGATTCAAATACATGCAAATAGATAAATGTAAAAATCGTTTTTAAAAAGCAGTCATTAGGAAAGTTGATACACTGAGGGGAAATGTCATAGGCCTCATTCAATAATAACAGGCATAATAAGTTTTTTTTACTAACAAAATATCACATTTTCAAAAGAAAAAATCGATGACCAAATGACATCTATGCATGCCTGTAAATCAGATCAGTTATAAACTCTATTTTCTTGCTTACAATGTAGAGTTTTTTTGTCAGTAAATAAATGCAGTTAAGCTGCTTATATGGATCTTTGTGTTGTGATGAAAATATCGAAGAATGTAAATTATTTCGGAACAATACAAATTTATAAAAATCTGACTGAAATGAAAAACTAACAGGAAAATTGATGAAACTAATTGGCAACCAATGAAAATGGTAGCCAATGAAAATAACTAGATGTAAGTGTGGAAAAAATGATGACATACTTTAAGGACATAGATATTGATGTGTAACTACAGTACTTATAAATCATGCAATCCATAACCATTCACTAACATGTAATTGTATACATTCACAGCTAAAACCAAGATGCAATGTATTACATGCACAAGTATTCTACAGAAACTATCATACTTGGAACCAGATTATCCGATTCACTGAAATTTTGAAAATATGTTTTTTTTAAACAACTGTCAGCAATACAATTAAAATTAAAGACCAAAATACATGAAGTATTCTATACAGCTTGCTCAAATAGGGTTCATCATGCTTTTATATCAACAGGTGCCAGGCGTACAGCCATTTCATCCCCTAATGCACCATTACAACCCTGGGACATAGAAATCAAAATAAAAACTCAAATCTCAAACCTAAGTCTGAAACGGAGCACCTGTGTTTATATCATGATTTCAATAAACACAACTGATCAACAAGAAATATTATTGTTAGATGAAACAATGTAAAAATCAAACATCAAAATTATTATATCAAACCAGATAACTTCATTAAACAATGAATCTACAGGACATGTTACCACACAGTCAATCATAAAAAATACAGCTGTATGCACCAAAAATATAATTAGTACTTCATGTTATTTAATAAAATTCCAATTTTTTTAACAGGAATTTAAACACCATAAATGTTTTCAAAGGGAGATAATTTTATCATACCATCATCAAGACTGAGAGCATCAGAGTTGTCATTCTTGTCTCCAGAGAAGCCAAGATCTTCTAGCAGTTTGGAATACACTTTACTCTGAATGAATGCTTCGTAAAATTGTTCTCCATGCAATAGCTGATAAACCTATAAATAGAAGACAAACTGATAACAGTCTTACCCAGCCACAAATAATAGCATGCAAAGGCAAAAATCCACTAAAAATCACAAAACATGAAAATATTGACCAAACTTCAATCATGCTTTATGTTGATACATCCCTACAGGATTGGATGGAACCTAACATGTATTTGTAAATATAATATCTGTTGGATAAAATCATTAAGAATCAATAAAAATCCCAAATATGGGGAAAACAATAAGCATCCATTATAGGGGTTTCTGAATATGTACTATGTAGTCTGACTTAACTAGAATATTCAAATTACAGCAGAGACTGGGAATAAATTGGTGTTTTCTTCTACGTGCTCATGTTTCAAATGTTGAAAGTTTTTTCCAAAAGGACTTACCCTGGCTTGAACTTCATCAAAAACATTTGCTGCCATGATTTTGTTCTTTATTTTTGCCATACATCTCTTTAAAATATCTTGTTCTATTTTTATTCTAGATGAGGCCTAAACAACAAAAAGGTTAAATAGATAAAAACATCATAGTTATATACATGTAAATAAAAATTTGCAAACATAGCTGAATAAGTCTTCATATATAATGTACATAAATTTCATTGTATAACAAAGAAAGTTATTTATTTGCCATTTGATTGTTTATTTGAATGAGGAAAAAAAATAATACTGATAAACACATCAGTATGTAAGCACATTGATTAAGTTACATGTTTAAGATACAGACAAGCCTGTGAAGCAAGGCCGACATTGAGAGAAATAATGTGGCCTTTATTGACAGGTGACCTTTATTTGGAGGTCATTTTTATAAATAATCATTGACAGGTTTTAGGGGAAAAGCCCTTATTCAAAGGCAGGACTTAATTCAGAGATGGCCTCTTACACATGTTTGACTGTATATTGAAACATCTGATGAAGACATTTTCTAATATAATAATTTTGTTTTCTAAATCAGTCTTCATATATTAAAGTTGAATGTTACAGTCTGACCATATTTTGTATCTCACCTTTTCAGATAAATACTGGTTGTAAATGATTGTAGCTGCCTTCCTGAGGGACTCTAGATCCTGATGAGATTTAGGTATGTTTGGATTCTCTAAATTACAATTTATCACTTTCAATTGTTGCTCTGCAGAAGTCCGAAATCCCTTTAATCAGAAAAATATTAAGTTTTAAAGTTTCACATTTTATTTTAACAATTTATTAGTGTATACAACAGGAAAACATGCCCTTTGGTATACATTGTACAAAACAATACATACATATACAGTAAATTACTAATGTATCTTATAATTATTAACAGCATAATATAAATTTATAATATGTACTATTGAAGTTATAAATATAACTGGTCTGCTCGGTGTCAGATACACAAATAAGACAATAATTAACATTTACCACTTACATGCAAGCATAAGGTACCAGTTTTAAATATACCATCGTAAATCATTACAAACAAACAATAAAACTAGATGGAATCCAATTAAAGAAGGCAGGTATCACAAGCTAATCATATCCAAACTGAACTATCCACAAATCAAAACTATTTCCATCCATGATTCGTTTACATTAACAGATTCCCAATTTTTTCAACAAATGCAAAACCTCCCTTAGCAACCACTTATCTATTCCGACCATGATATTGTAACAACCACTTAATCTAATGATGTATATTTACCTCAACATTAAGGTAGAAAAATATCAAATTTTCTCCACTAACACTTGTCATGAATTCTGGAAATAAATTAATTACATCAATAAAATAATCGTCCATTAATGGACACATCTACCTTCATGTCTTCTGTAAAATCAGCTACTAGAATTCCACATGTATGTCTGGACACAAACGTCTGTTAAACAATTCATGCAGATTTCAATAGTGATGAAAAATTAGGTGCGGTAGAGTCCAATTTAACCAGATTTCATACCTTAGGAAGGTTTACAAAAAGTGAAAAAGTCATTCTCAATTCATATTATAAATCAAAATGTAGTTGATTAATACACAATATTGTGAATATCAACGATAAAACTCACCTATAAAAACAGTTAATGCTATATTATTGTTGATGATATCATCCAGGGTTAAAATAAAAAGAGATCTTGTACGGCAATAATCAGGAACCTGAAATATATATACAACAATAAATTTATCTTCAGATAAGAGAAACAAATATCAAAGAAAGTAAAGGTATTTTGTCAACAATTCTTTGAACTTTTTCTTATTTATATAGAGTTTATAGGAACAATGAAAGAATAAATAGATATATAACTTGGCAATCTCTAGATCTACAGTTCAACATACTTTTACTTAAAGATAAGCTGGCAAGAATCAAGAATAACACAATGTGTCAATTCTTAAACACAAATATTCCTATTTGTCGTCAGTTAACATTTACAACTCATTAAATTTCAATCTGCAATTGAGTAAAAATATTTCGTATAAGGATAGATATCAATTTGAGAAATTTTGTGAAGCTATAACTTGATTCAACTTACATCGGGGGCAAATTCAGTATCATCTATGCCTTGTTGGAGGCGTTTTATCTTCTCCTCACATAAAGTCTTCACATATAGTAAACTATTCAGATTTTGCTTAATTAAAGTATCTGAAACAAAAGACAGACATGGTTTGTTACTAACTAGTAATTGAAGAAATTTTAAACTAGATGTAAAATATATGTAACTATATCTTGTCTGTCCTGCTTGTGAAAATATAAAGGCACTGCACATTTATACATGATTGTCCTAAATTTAATTCAACAAGCAATATAAAATGGTTATCAATAATTGCAAATACCTTATATTTTCACAAGATGACACTTAATCTGTAGGTAAAGCATTTATACCCTATATTGGTTAATCAAGACAACTACAGGTCTGCAAGCTTTTTCAGGCAGCCAACCCAACAGAGATTTAAACAAACAAACAAACTTTCAAAATTTGGCTATTTTAATTCAACGTATAGTTGAGGTCAAGTGGATTTGTGTCTACTGCTAAGATCTTCTAAAATACTATGTACTAAAAATTATTTCCACCTGTACCTTTTGAAACCCTGTAGTTAATATAGGCCATCAAAAATTGAATACTTCAGAGTTAAACATAGTGTTGAAGGCAAGTGGGTTTCAATAAACTTACCATTACTTCCACCGGTATCTTTAGAACGCCACTTGCCAATATCACAGTCTAGCTGTTCAATAACAGAGTTCAATTCATCTATAGAATCTGTAGTCTTTATCACAGTCATAAACATTTCATTAGTTAAGGATCCTTCTTTACACTGAAAGGGAAAATCATTTCAATGAAAACATCAATCAGGCATTTTATTTGAACTGTTCTGTAAATTCAATCATATTCAGTACTGTTGAGTTAATTCAAATATGTTGATATTAATCTCTATTTACTGCATTTTTTAAAATTCTGTTTCATTTCTAAGCAGAAATTTTGATAAAATCATTGTGATATCTCCCTCAGCTGTAAAAAAAACTTCATATAAAGATTCTATTTTACTTCCTGAAGAAAGTCAGAACATAAGTACCTAGTAATGGTAGTGATTCAGTATTTCAAATTAAGCTACATGATAATAGTCATACAATGTTGCAGCCCAATCTATGACCAATTAGAAATATAATATGATGTACTACGATCCAAGCTATGCAACAAAAACCTAAGACTTACCATCCATGATATATATGAATTGATGTAATCTGGATCAGATAGGAGATCTATGGAAGGTATAAATATACCATTCACTAACACTTCCTGCAATATAGGTAACATGATATATGATATCAAAATCACTTGATATTTTGGTTGTACTTAAATACACCACATGTCAAGATAAATTTCAGTATTTACATGTATTATATTTATAACACTAGCGTGAGTCCTTAGGGTCCAAGATTAAATGTCTGAGATTTTCAGCCGATCTCAAACTAAAGAAGCTTCACTGAGATAAAGCTTATTATTAGAATAATACATAAAAAATCAGACTTTTTACTGAGTCCGGGGAAGGTTCAGTTACACAAGAATTACTGTGTCTCATTTCTAAACAATTTAATTCTTTATTGTGTTACATGGCCACCGGCCCATACACATAATATACAAAATAATTATGATACAATATTAATGTCACACGAAAGTTATCAGGGTATTTTTTTACTATAAAACTATTGCAAATGTATCTGAACAGAAATGTATTCTCTTACTCTAATAATATATCTGAATGGTTTATTATTATAATCTTCTGTTGGTAGTAGCAAAAATAATAACACATCACTCAAATCTTGAAGGTATTCTGAAAAGATAAAAGCATGTACAAATTAAAAAAAATATATAAAAAATCAGGCCTGTATTGTAAAGTTAAGCTAATAAATGTGAACACAGTTAAAATTGTTTAATAAAATGATTCTTTTTTTATAATGCCCATTGTTCAAAACAAATATTCTTCACCCATTTAATTTAAATGGATGAGAAATATTTGTTTCAAAGTCATATATAAACAGGTCATCATTTTTTGTGGTCTTTTTTAAAGATTTGATTATAATGAAATCAATGATATAACAACATACGTCTTTCATCTTCAGGAGACAAGGACACTAAATCTCGACAAATATCACCTTCCATTTTTATCTCAAGGTCAAAAAAATTCTGTTCCAACAATGGACCTCTCTCTGAAAAAAATGAACATCATTTATGAATAATATTTTTATTCTTCAACATTATTTCACAGTAAAGCAAAATAACATGCTTTTAAACAACAACATTTATTACAGTTTATAAAAACTAAAATCATTGAATGCAAAATACTAGTAGTTAAGGAGATCATACATGGTTTGTCAAGAATAATCTTATTCGAATACCGTCTATAAGCAATGAAGCTAAGTCATGTAATGTATTTTAGCCAAGAAACCATTACACATAAAGCTTAGAGTTAGAGAAGTAGCTGGAAAATAAAAATACACAGCCATATACAATTGTTTCATATTCATATAGAAAAAGAATATGAAAATTCAATCAAAGAGTACCATCTTTATTTGCAACTTTCGCTTTATCCATGGCTCGTCTGTACAGCCGTATATGTGATGCAAAATCATCGACCATTCTTTGTGTAAAATATGGCATCCAGTCAACATCTTTGGATCTGTAATCATTAATGTTAATAACTAGACCTTTTACAAAACATTCCCAGAACATTTTTTAAATCTTAATTCTGTCTAGTTTAACAAATGTTTGCCAAATAAATAGGTTTGAACTAACTTTCCATGATATACGCCCCTCCCCCACAGTGATATTATATTTAAAGATGTTTCTATCATTCAATTAACTATTCATTCTTTTACTTGCTGGTACTATGATGGCAAACTAATGAGTACCAGTAAAAATTATAAAATTCACTTTCAAGTCCTCTTGATATTAGTTATCACTAAAAACTTATAAAATATGATGAGTGAACTATTTTACCTCTGAGAAAATGTGATAAACACTTTTTGAACACACTGTTGTATTTCTAATAAGAACAAATCGTCTTCACTAATCTCTCTATACCAGTTTTTTATATAATCTCTTGCTGTATACTCCAATACCTGTAAAGAAATAAATGTAAATACAAAATTCAAAAGGTTAAGGCCAAGATGAGTCATCTAATCTCACAATGTCCCTATATAAGAAAATTGCATATTTATAAATATTCAGACATATTTTTCTACTGATTCAGATTGTACGTAAAGGGGTTTGTAACCACTACATGATACATGTACAAGTCTTTTAAAACTTTGACACTAATAATGCAATAGTACACTATACGGCTAAATTCAAGGGGACATAACTCTGCAATGAGTGAATCGTTGGGCATGAAAAGTGTGTCTTGCACATCTACACTTGATGGTGATAACATATTTCAAGTTTCATTGCAATCGCTTAAAAAATGTGGAAGTAGTTTGCTCCACAAACTTTTATGCGGACAGAACGACTGACCGACCAACGACTGACAGGGTGACTCCAATGTACCCCTTCTCAACTTCCGTTTGTGGGGGTATAAAAATCTGTACTGTTGAGTCTGTTCATATTTTAAGTATTTTCTTTTGAAAAGATCATCTTTTTACTGTAACAGATATTTGATAAACTGTGGTACAATGGCTTGTATGCAAACAATACAGCTTATTTTGAGATCATTAAACAAAGACCATCAATACATTTAAGGATTAAGTAAAATCCCACCTCTGAACTTTATTTCTATAGAGCATCAAGAAAACTAATGACTATAGGGGTAAATTTCTATATAAGAAAGTGTAAAATATTTATTTTGAATCATGAATTACGGCATATTGTTATAAAAGCTTCAATATAAACCAATTTATACTCACAGACTGCAACACTTCATCAATTACACTAGCACCTGTTATTCTTTTGTCAAATCTTTTGATTTTAAATGAACCTTCCATTACTTGTTGTACCTGAATTGTTCAACATAAAAATATATACCACAGGAATCAAGATACCATTAAAATATTTCTATTTTCTTTTTATGTCTGCAAACAAAACTTATGTATTGCCTTGTATGTGAAAAAAATAATCAACACTAGACCAGAGGACTAACAAACTTGAACACATTTAAACTGGACAAAACATTATGGAGCTAAAACTTCTTTTCTAATTTCAAAATGTGTAAGGAGAAAATACTTACACACTGTTATAATAATTGTAGATATTGTATTTAGATACCTTTTCAATACCAGGGTTGGATAATGGAACACCACTTTGCATCTGAAGTTTGGATGCAGATTCTTCATGGCCATAGTAAAAGGCAATGGATAGGGCTCTGGATAAAAAGCATTTGATATTTTGACCATCAGATAGATAAGGTAAGGCAGTTCAGACTTGTTACTTGAAAGAGATTAACAATAGTATCACCAAAGAATAGATATTGTAAAATTATTAACAATACTGTATAAGTTGATATCATTGCATGTTGAAATGTTCGCAAATCTGCAACTCCATGCATTTCATGTTAATTAATGTCCCCAGAAATCAATTTTCTGACAAACCTTAGTGATATTCGTTGATAATAAAGAAACAAAATACCATTTGAGTTGTAAGAAATGAGTGCAAAATAGGCCATAAGCGAAAAACAGGAATAAATTCAGGACATGAACTTAACCACTTATACAGTAGTAACCAATAAATCAGAGATATGACTTAAAAGTTGAATCATAATTACATAATTATAGATGGAACCTAATCATATGAAAAGGTACAGAGTTCTCTTTACCTTATGTACTACTATACAATATTACTGGTAGAAATAAGAAGCACACAATGACAATAATATGCTATTAAACACTGGTAGCAAATCAATACTTACTTATTTAGATAACAGGTAGTGAGCTAATCTTTATTGATAGGGACAATGCACCATAAGCATAACAAAGGAGATTTTTAGACATACACTTAAAGCATTGTAAACTACCAGTATAAATTATTCTAAGCATAATTTCACTATAAAAGTCACTTACCCAACAATTGTTAAGGTGATATTTAACACAATAGAAATACCATAGATACCAAATGTAACAAGGTATAACACTATACCTAACACTAACCAACCTTTACGACCCATTGTCTGAAACATAAACATGTACAATATAAGTACAAATGCGCCTGAAGAAAATAAAAATAAGATTAAATATATGTTTCCAGGCTTGCTACATTCCCGCATAATTTGTGCCTGTTAGAATCTTTTTTCAGTATTTTGGGTCCATTAGTTGACTTAGTAAAATAGAACAAGCTTCATGTGGTAAAAATACAGAGACTTGAGTTTTCCTTACATATAATAATATAGTCATCTTTAGAAAGCATACAACATAACATGTACAAAACTGACAATGTGCGAAAACAATTTACAACTACAAAGAAGAATACTAGTGAAAAGGGTAAATAATTTTGTGAATTGACAAAGGGTCCATTGTTTTCCCAGGATACACTTATAATACTGGTAACTAATTTAGAAATTTTAATGGCCTTAGTACATATACATGTATTTGGCATTCTATTCATTATATTTTTATAGTAGTTCATATTGTTAAGATTACCTTTACTAACAAAGAGACTGTGTATTAAGAAATCATTTGTTATTTTAACAGCAACAGGAAATTAAGTACAATTACAATTTGTCTCAATTCTGTTTTTTAGCCATAGAAAATTTGGATTGAGTTCTACACCTATGTATAACATGCTCCGCAATTTTTTAAGTAAAAACATGTAATTTTAAAAGTGATTACAGTAATTCATTTGCACGACAGTTGAGAACTAAGAATATGTAGTGACCAGAGTGACTACACAATACTAATAGTCTATATGGATTACTTAGTGAATGTATTTACATAAGCATTCATTCAGCCTTTCACATTTCATTTTGAAAATCTGCTTTAAACGTATACATTTTACATCCTGTTCCATTATAACCTTTACATCCGATGCTGAGTAGAGTAGATGTACATTGTTTAATTCAACTAATGGTCATTGACAATGATAGTGACATTGTAAACAAAAAGAGAATTTAAGGGAAATTAAATCACTTCAATTGTTATTTTAACTTTTGCTCATTCTCCATATACTCAACATAAACATGTGCTCTATCATTTCATCTTTACGGCTATAATGAAAACTGATGGAAGTGCATTTACGTATAAAATATTAGTATAATAAATTAAAGCATAACTATATTTAATAATTAACTATTGGTTGCTTGCTATAAATATTACAAAGACTGACAACTTGGGTTATTAAACATATTTATAAACATTTGATATATACATTTTGTATTATTATAAATGTGATAGATTGAGTAATCAATGTATTTTTTCAACTCATATTTCTTCATTATAACAAACAAATGTCCTTTCAATCAGAACATATTTTGTAATGTTCTCCAGTCTCCATTTCAATAAAAATATATTTAAAGGACTATCAATGATAATTATGTATTCCCATAAGATAATATATAGCATGAAATATATGACTGTAACATATGAAGTAATATTATACATGTAGAAAACTTATTAAGAGGACAATATATGGCATAGGTTGATGCTGGTCAAAATGTCACACCTAGTCAGTTAGAAGCTAACAAGATACCTTAATTACAGGTAAATGAGATTTATTTCAAAATAAGAAGCAAATAAATAACTTGATTATTCAATGGAATATGTTAAATGACCAATTTAGAAATCCAAATATGTCGAAGTATCTATCTTTCTATTCTACATGATACATCACACCCTTTAAAGCACTGGAACTATGAGTAATGTTTTCACTTCATCTTGGTTTGTTGACAGACCAGCTGAGGACTTATATACACACACTTGGATTCACAGCTGCTAAAAAAAGCTAAAGCTAGAGAATCCCACAATTCTTTGTATGTACTACTTGACCATTTCCGACAGCTGTTATCAGCTAGATGTTTCTCCGCAACTAAACATTCAGATAATCACGGACATTTTCACAACTGTAAACATTCAAACCTGCATCATAGAATGATATTAGTAAACATGAGCATGAACAGAGGAACAAGTTTCATTTTTTCTTGAAATCCCTTTCATTCACATTTAAGTACCGAAGTTGCGAATCCATGTATGTGTATATAAGTCATTCTCTAAACAAAGCATTCGAGCATCATAGTTCAGCCAAAATAATATGAATTCATGTCATGCATTATTTGATATATCAAAGTAATGTATGTCTATCTGAGTCTATGTAAAACATTTCAAAACATCAAAAATTAAAGCTTTAATTGGCAGACATGTATAGTGAATAATTAAGTACCATTTGAGCAGTTATTTCACAATATACACTCTATGACACCCTATTAGCATTATTTGTTTAAAATGTCACCCGCAATTTAACACATTATAACATACGACAGTATGATGCCGATTTCGAAATCAATTCTTAAAAGCAGTTTTCACTTTTTTAGTTGAGAACATTGAATTATGAATTTCCCGGATGCGAGACGGTGTTCTTCGTGATTTATAGAAAATAACTCAAATCCACTTGTATACTGACCATTCTTTCAATTAAACAGGCTAATCATCGTTCATAGTTCGAGAATTCCACTGATTTATAATTTGACAGGTCAATATTTTTCTGATACTGCCATTTTAGAAGGATGTATCTCTTCGTCCAATAAAAACAATTAAAAGTAAATGTATGAAACACGAAATTTGATTGGCCAATGAAGCGTTTAATGGTGTTCCATTTTATAAATAAAATCGTGATGACAGAAATATACGCGCATGGCATAACACCACTAAATATTTGGGTAATGACATCATAATAGGGATACAACGTTATTTAGTTTGGTCATAATTTGTAAAGACGTCCCCCCTGGCTGATATCTAACTGATATAAATCAGACTAGATTTGTTTAATTCTCTTAATTAAAGAAACATATATATTTCTAAGATGATATCTCTAGTACTTTTAAGACCTATACTATACTGCGTTCGGACCAGGGATGCTATATTATAGGTTACTTTTCGCTGGTTATCAGTTCTTTGGGTCAATGTCATGGGAATATTGCTGGTTTTAATATGCATGCTTGCTCTTGTTAACTAGTCTAGGCACTGATAATTGGTAGTTCATCAGTGGATGAGATGCGGTTGTGCATCCGTGTTTAGGCCTAAAATAATTTTCTGGCTACATGTTCATTAAAAATAAAATAAGGAAGTGGTATTTCCTTGTAAATAAATAATTGATTGAAAAAACAGCAGCCTACTAGGTCCTCGTATCGGTCGGAATTATCGATACAGTTTAAATTTTGTATTGACCCAAGAGAACCCTGCGTCACTAAATTCATCTACTGTCAGGCCCTCAGACCATATTCTGGGAAACAAGTGAAAAGTAAAGTGAATGTACTGTTCCAAGGGCCTAACCAAAAATCTATGACTGCTGGGAAAATTTA
Source organism: Lutraria lutraria (assembly GCA_964023205.1). Lineage (NCBI taxonomy): Eukaryota > Metazoa > Mollusca > Bivalvia > Venerida > Mactridae > Lutraria > Lutraria lutraria. The sequence continues at coordinate 28,678,329 of OZ026848.1, read as the reverse complement.
GGTTAGGTCAGGTAATTGGAAACTTGTTCTTTATGCCTTATAACCAAAATAGAGGTTAACATATCCTCTGCAAGTCATGAATAGGAATCTTAATTTTAAGTCCAACCTAAAGCCTCGTTGTTAGGTGTGGTACTTTGGTCAAGAAAAACATCTGGTAAGATAACTTGACTGCAGCATGTATGCATTTAACGTATAAAAATGTTCTATTGTTTTGTAAACTGCTGCAAGTTCTATTCATAAACATGTAACTGAATGTAACTAATATCAATCACTTTCTAACATCATGTTCTAACCAGATGTCAAGGTGGAAATTCCAAATCCTCTTTTGAACATAATTATGCCATCACTAGTATTTAAATTAGTTGCAATTGATACCATCAATAGAATAATAATTACATTGCTTGATCTAGGTCTACCTGAAATAACCCAAAATACAGTAGACAGCATAAGTCTACTCAGTCATATGTCTCATAGGGTTACAAGTTCCCCGACGTTGATTGTGTATTGAATTTGCTATCAGTTTTCTTGGATGTTATGTTTACTTGTTTGTTCATTAAAATCTTAGCAGGCAGTTGGATCAGCCTCTTATATCAGATTTAAAGCATACATCCTTCGAAACACATTTAAAAACATTATTCAAAGTTTAAGTATGCTTCTTTTTTTGTGTTAGTCATAATATTTATGTATATTATACTGTAGAACGCTTTAATTTCGCGAGGTCAAAATTTCGCGTTTTCAGCTGTTTTCTTTATTCGCGTATTTATGAATTCGCGACGTCGTCAGGCAGCATTAAAGTGCGATCAAAGACATGCTGTCGTTGCTTTGATATGTGTGTGTGTCACACCTGATCTGTTAGACATTTAAGTTGTGATTTAGTGTTTTATATCTAATAACAATAGATTGATAATAGTTTGTAATTGTTGTAGAAGTTATGTTTTACAAACAGTAGGTAATTAAGTGTGAAAAACTGTTACTGGTATGTTCAAACGATGTCCAAAATTGTTCAACAAACGATAGTTTAGTAAAGGCAATATTATAAAAAAAATTAGATTGTAAACATTAATGGTACATGTATATTGTTAATATATTGCTTTCAACAGATTAACTAAACTGATTATTTTTACGATAAAATACTATAACTGACTTAAGTTGTGTATTTTCGGACATACCGATTTTCGAATGTATAAAACTCGGCATTTATTCGCGACATTTATGAATTCGCGAGCTATTCGATTCGCGAATATTAGCGAAAATAAAACTAACGTGAAAAAAACCAGTTCTACAGTAGTTTTATCACAAATTTATCACAAGTATGTCATGTGTTCTCTAATGTGCTGTTGACCTTAAATGTCAATAAATAAGAGACCCATTTAAGATAAACTTCTGAATATAGTGTGTCAAAAAACTGTCATACATTTGGACAGACTTTTAGAAATGACATGAATTTATTAACACATGGGTTTGAGCAACAATACAATAATCCAACACTAATTAGTGACAATCTTGAAGAGAAACAACACAAAGAACAGAATTAGCCTGAGAAATTTATTATTTCAAATTCTTGTATGTTTTGAATCAATGCTGGATAATAATGTTTTGAAATAATGGTTTGAAAACCACTTTCAGCCACTAGATAAATGATGAAGTTATATTCACCAATAGAACATGTTGCTTGCAAGTAATGCACATGTCTTTGAGACTGTTACGCAACTATTCAAAGGCCTTTACATGTTTAACAACAATACAAGTATTGCAGGACCACATCATAGTATAAGCATTTAAAATCGTTTTCGATAAATTCAACCAGAAAAAATCTCTTATTAACTTAACATTCGGTGAATCAAAATAAAGAAATTATTTAAAATATGAAATATAATGCTACAGCAATGCAAATTGATAGATGAAAATCCCCAGTAACTTATTTTGTATTATTTAATCATGATAATCCATTTTGAAAGTCTGGTAAACAATTATGCAGCGTCACTTACGTAGCTTTAGGACTGAACATTAATTGAACACCTGGCAGTGTAAAAGATGAGAATACCTATTCAGTCATACATAAACATCATTTTTTAGCAATTTGAACCAGATGTGAACACCTTTGTTTAAAATATAAAAAGTCGGAAATTACTCTTTCCTCAGTAAGAAGGAAAATTAACACCCCTAAAACCTGTTTCATCATAAAAACTTCATCAATTTAACAATACAATCGTTTTCAAAATGAGTCCTAATACCTTAAAATAGACAATTTAACATTCAAACAGCTAAGCTTCATGTCTAGGTAAGAAACACTTCATTTGCAACAAAAAATAAGTTTGAACTGCAGTAGTTGATTAATTACAATGTTGATAACTGCATAACAATTCAAGTGAAAAATAGTAAATAAAAATAAAGGAATGACTTATTTTTGGTTACCATGGCAAAAATGCACAATCTTTCTTAACAAGATTTCATTAAAATGCATGTTAAAATCTAAACAGAAACAACTTGCAAGTAAATCATTAACTAGAATTTTATATGAACTTTAAAAGATCAGAAACAAATAAAATTGAAATAATTTTGTCTTCAGCTGACTCAGGTTCTAATAAGGTAAGTAAATCTGTTTTACAAAATCAGTGAATTAAGGTTATGGGATGGCAATATGATCACAGAAACATACAGAACAATGGAACCATGATATGAGAAGCAATATTTGTACAAAAATCACTAAAACATAAGATTTGTTTAAAACGAAATGAAGAAGAACAATCACAGGCAAGTGATACATGACTGTTCCACTTTTCTGTGAACACAACACATTTCAGTTCATTCATTACAAACACGTTACTATGGCAACTGCAGTGTCCCTAGCAACACAGGATATTTTATTTATCATTCTCAAGTACACTTGATCAATCACTCGCATTTTGTTGTTGTTTCTCTTGTCAATACATTCGAGTATTTTCACTCTAGGTCAGGTAAATCTGGAAAGAAATAAACGAGAAAAAATGGAACAAACTTGATGATTGAAGAACAAAAGAAAAATGTTATGTTTAGTAAAACAGCTGTAAAGTATAATCACATGAAACCTACTTAGCACTTTCTAATAGAATAGAAACAATCAGAGTCTTTCAAGTTAGGTATAAAACCAATTTATTTCGTCCACAAAAATTATATAAAAGTAAGATACACACAGAGATTTATTGTGTTATCATAATTACAATACACATGAAACAAAATTGTGTAATGTATGACTATTGAGTAGTCATAAATTATTAAGTATTTTTATTTCAAATGCCTACCTTCATCATCACTGTCTTCTTCTTCACCTTCCATCTAAAATAACACACAAATAGAATTATAATTAGAACTGAGGATGTTCAAAAAGCATAGCAGAATAAAGAGGGTATGTTTCTTAAAGAATTGACTTGCAAGAAAATGAAAACTAATTTCTCTTGATTCTAGATATGCATCACATGATACTTTGAATACAGTAAAAGAAAGGAATAACACATAAAGAAAATATTATAACACAACACCTCAAGTCTCTTCATATTTATTTATTTGGGTTTAATAATTCTTCTTTGGTTTAACACCAATTTTCAATTGTATACGACGACTGATTCACCTAACCAGTTTTCCTGGACGATAAACTAACCAGTACTAATTTACCAGTTCCACAAGGAACCGGCAACATCTCCACATGCGGAGGAAATTGGACATTATTTTCAATTTTTTGTGGAATGGTATGACCTGCCGCAACTAGGTATCGAACCCGAATCACACGGTTACAAGTCTAGCGCACTAACCACTGGACCATGGCTGTGGCTCAAGAATCTTCATAACACAGTAAACTAAATATGCAAGAAAATAAGTTATCAGACAGAGAAAACTCTTGTAATGTTAGAATGTTACATTACCATGCCAGGTCCAGGACCTGCACCTCCATCCATGCCACCCATACTCTGCATCATCTAAAACAATCAGTCATGTATGTTGTACTCAAATGTAATCCAAATACAAAATAAATTGTTGGCCACTTAAATACATTTTAATAATACTTTCAAGGTAGATAAATATACTGAAAACTGGCACATTACAACAATAGAAATCAGTATGTCTTGTTTAATAAAATCAATGATAAAAATAAAATTCCATAATAAAAAGGAAGCAATTGGATAAAAGCTTGTTCAAACAGTCCATAATTGCATCATAATTTCATTAGATTACAGACCAAGATTGAAAGCTTCTGTAAAGGAATACTAGGAGAGTATATCACAGTTACCTCAGCAAGATCCATGTTTTTATCCATCTCATCATCTGATTCATCCTCATCTTTCCATTTATTAAAATCAGTCTTTAACCAAAAAGCCTGCAAGTAAAATAGAGCCAAGTTTGAGGAAAATAAAATTCATTTCATTCTGATGAGTTATCATTGAACTGCTCAACGATAAACCTAAAAAAATGAAAAAGTACTGAAGACCAATATTTGGCTTACATAGAATCCCAGTCAAATCATTAATTTGAGTAGAAAAATGATATAACTCAAGCTCAACATATTTCCTTAACTTACTATTGTTAGCAGATATTAATACATGTTTAATATAATCAAAACATTGCTTTTCATAAACTAGAAATGTGTTCGGAGGACACAAATGACCCCCCCCCCTGACAGCTAAGGCAAAAAGGACACATAACTCCTGTGAAAATTTTTAGAATTTAATGGAAATCGACCTTGATCTGTATTTTATTATTATACACCTTCATGTAAGATATGAAACCAATCCATGAAATATATACCTCGAGTTATTGCTTGGAAACAAAATTTGAACGGAAGTACAGGAATTTTTAACATTTTATAAAAAAACAAGACATGTTCAGTTATATGTTAAAGATTATAATCAGAAGCTAAGTGGGATGTAACATTGAACTCTCATATCAATTACATTTCTCAAGGAGAGGACATCCCTGGTTGTTATCTCATGGTTTAGTCCATATTTGCATACATGAATGAACATGTCTGCTATATCTTATATATAAAAATATGTTTAATCATGTGTCCCTATCAGTTGATAAGCTAAATAGGATGTCATTTAACAATATTCTGGGAATTCACATTTACCTTCTTTACACCTTTTAATAATTGAGGCCAATATGGTCCGGACTCTTTCTTTTTTATCACAAAAGATATATTTCTTGCTTGTACTGCATATTTTGATTCCTGAAGTATAAAAATATGAAAAATATATTTCGCAAGTGCTCCAGATGTTCATAGCAAGCGAAAATTGATTTAGTAACCTGAAAATATTATGTAACCTTCATTATATTGTTTTGAACAACAAATTCACAGCAATTCTGTCATATGGAACATAGACCAATGCCATATCTGACTATTCATAAAATATACTGTTCTACCTATTTATACTGACAAGACATAGAAAATATTAAAGCGTTAAAAACATATCCTTTCAATGCAACTACAATAAAAATCAGTACTTATAGATTTAACTTACCAGACTAGTTTACAAGTATAAAGCTAACTTATTACCTGTGGATTTACTTCTTTATTGAATTCTAGTGAAATTTCATACAATTCCTTATTTGTACCTCCTTTACCACTGAAAGTTGAAAATAAAACTGAGTGTGCAACATGCTGAGATATTTAACAACAATGATATAAGATTGGAAGGCATTTAGGTGGCAAGCTCAGTAGATATAAATACAATATTTGATAGTCTGAAAAAAACATACATTTTGACAACAAGCTATTGAAATATTCAAAACTCAAAGACTATGACTTTATTTTTTCTCACCTAAAAGTTAATTTTGTTTCTGTTAAATTTATAGTTGGTTTCTGACAATCTTCTAAATTAATAGTCAGATACACAACATCATTTCTCTGTGCCCACATCACAGTTGGGACTTTGGCACTGAAAAGAAAAAATACACATATTATACATTCAATCTTACTTGAATTCATTAATAATTGTTATATCATAAAAAAGAAATTTGACAAAAATGATCTGGAAAATAAAACCTAGACATCCTAATTTACTTCCTGTTTGTATGCTTCAGAATGAGGTCAACTGTAATCAAATCAAACTTTAGATGTCTAAGCCAACTTGACTCTATACATTGCTGCCTGCAAACACAGCTAATTAACATCCCAACACAACCCTTTTTTATTGTTTTGGGGAACAGGTATCTGAACCCTTTGATGGGGGGAAATTGCATCTTGAATTTGAAACACTAAATTTGGGATTTTTTAAAGACTTAACATACTTTCTTGAATGGGGTGAATACCAGACCCAAAAATGGCATAAAAAGGCCTGTCTGCAACATGTTGCATTAATTATATATCATGATTAAATGCAATAACATAAAATGCTAATGTCCACTAAAAATGTGTTTCAGACCAGTGTTGAGAAAATTCACATTTGCATCACTATGATTTTTAATGTTAATTCAGCAAATGCACCATTAAAATAGCTGAATTTCCAAAATAATTTTATTTTGAAAATGGATGTAATTGCAGAATAATCTTAACATAAAAGAAATTACAACATGAAAACTTAATTGTCACATTAAATAGTAAAATCTGCCATGTTTACTAAATTTAGAACCATCCTTTTATTATAGTTTTAACATAGAATTTCTAATTATAATAGACTTATTCAGCTATTAATTAAGGACAACAAAATTTCTAAACCATTCCAGCCCTAGAATTTTAAGTAGAAGGTAGTACCGACAGCCGCCAGGGCTTCTGGAGAACACTGTAGTATACTAGTAAGTGACATGTACTCAGTCAAATTTATTTTATCTTTAGAACAGAAATTCGGCTAATTTAGTAAAACCCATTGATTGTCATTGAAATATTATCAGTGTGACAAGAAACGAAGTGGGAGGCTTGATTTAGAACAAATGCAATGAGAAAAGGTCTTGTTTAATTCAACTTTCGTTTTCAATGCCCATAATCATTCGTTATATTCTTAGCTATTGAACATTCCAGAACTTGTTCAGAACCGTCGACCTGCACGTGAAAATAAAGCTAAAGCGGTGACCTCAAATTTTGTACAAATAAATGAATGCGTGCAAGATTTATTTAAGAGCCATAACGTGACCTAATTTAATACACTACAAGAGAAAGGCACAACAAATAAGTTAGGAATTCATACCCGGTTGTATCTGCCATTTTGTTTGATCGTTCAACATGTGCGTTAACAGACGCTTGACTTTTGTAGTGTTTGCAGGAGTAAATAATAATATAAGCTTCTCACTGACCCTGATTATTGACTGGTTCTAGTATCGAACATTGGATACGCAGTCTACAAAGCTTGTTCAATCGGATGTGTTCTGTTTCAATCCGTGCTAACAAGAAAGTGAAATTTTGGCAATATTATGTCATAACTTCCCGTTTATTTGGCTATATGTAATTCTTGAAAAATGTCAATGTACAACAGTATTCAAGATTACGGACAGGCAAACCTGTTTCAACAGTATTTTGCGGTAAGTAATGAAAAGTTTCGTTTAGTCATGTTGAGAATCATTGACAGTTTCCACAGTCACTGACTGACTGAGTCTGAATACTCTGATTCTAAAGGAAGTTTCAAACATAAATTGAGCTTATCTTCTTGTTCAGTGCACTGCTACAACTTACTTCAGTGGTATAATATTACTAACTGCTAAACATGTATTTGTAGTAAATTGTACTATATCATTTGTTTAGCACTGTAATACCAAACAGTGCTAAATATATCCTGCCATGGTGTGGCACCCAGTCTTTGAATTTTTGTTTTTGTGACAGGTTGCCCGACTGTATACTTTATGAAGGAAACTCTCTAAAACTAGGTTGCCCCCCAAAAGACTTAAAGCAGGGTTCTCTATAAGTTTGTGACCAACAGGCCCAAAAACTAGACTAACAGGCCTGCTAGAGGGGGTCTGGGAATGTTCTAGCAATATTTTATGAACTTTTGAGATTCCTAACACCCAAACACATTTCTAAGCGACTAAATTGGCCTGCAGCCTGTTGTTATTGAGAACCCTGTTATAGAACGAAAAAAACTTTCGGGCAGGGGCAACCCTCTAATTCGAAGACTGGGCACCGAAAACTGGAAGCCATCTTCTGGTCTGCCACAAGACTGTGGAATGCACAGCTGCTGTCAGGAGCACATTGTCAGCGCACCTAGCCTCAAGGCCTTTAAGTTCAAGCAGGGGCCTGCTGTCCACCACTAAACTAATGCCTCCACAACAAGTTACATGTATCTATGTATAGTTTGACTGCCACTCCAGACTTTATCTGATTTTAACCTTGCTGGTTTTAGAGGCATGCTGCATGTCGACCTTGTCCAAATTTCTTACAGGTACAATAATATAATTAATCATGTCTTCATGATGCCCCGAAGAGGAATATATTAGAACAGTAGAAGAAGAAATTAAAGACCTACACAAATAATAATACAGTATATATTATACAGGAAAAATAAAGTTATTTTGGAACTGAGCATCATCAAAAATGACAATGTATTGTATTTATAAACAGGCATTTGGGTGAAACATCGACTGTTTACAAAATAAGATTTGAGGAAATAAATTAACATGACTGTAGTGTATTGTGTTTTGATGAAATCTTGTTTCTGGTTAATATCAACACCTCAGTAGTGATGAAAGTGATCCAATTTCCTGGTGCAAAAACAGACCATTTACAGTGAATGGTTATTGTGACAACTGACACTTAAGTGGTTATTCAACTGACTCAGTAACTGTCCATATTTATCAAATAATTTTTGTACATATTAATTTGTTTGGTAAGTGTAAATGCTGTAACTGAGCAAGACTTTGGAAATTGAAACAAATCATTAATTTAACGGAAAAAATAACCATTTCATCTTACTTTAATTATAAACTAAATCAAGAATCAAATTAAAAAACATTTTAAAACTGTAATGTATTGAACAGTAATTTACTTATTTAGTGAGTTCATTTAATCATGAATGATGTATATTAATTACTCTTTTACATCTTCATGGATTTATATCTTACCGGTAGTCTTTAGGTGTGTTGCTGTATACTGATATTTCAATATGTTGTGGTATGCTGTTAAACAAATATGCTTACCATATCATTAGGTTTTGTATTTGTCATATTGGCACTTCATTTTGCATAAATTTTATGAAAAATAATTGTAAAAAATGACACAAAATATTTAGTGAGTATTATTATTAAGCTATGATTTGTAAATAAAAATTATAAATTGCTTGTATCACATTAATGTGATATTGCTGTCTTAGTTTCAAATTAACTTAGACCTGTCACCATGTGAAAAAAAAAATACAAAATTTTAAGTGTCCCTATAAGTAATGATTTACATGTACTTGCTTTCATGTTTTTGTGGATTTCTAATATTGTATGAAAGTTCATCTTATAAATTTTATATTTAAGGTAAAATTCTCATTTCTGTTGTTTTTTGCGCATTTCATGAAATGTTCAATCCATTCATTATCCTGGCCAACCTGTCACCACGAGACCAACTGATCAGCACATTGACCATGTAGATAGAGTAGAAATAAATGCAGTACTAGTTTCAAATGTTGTTAATGTCATCTATCAAGGTTTGAGTAAATCAAAAACTGTCATGAAATATGTTCACTGACAGCCTGAGGACATCTATAATTATCACATTTCACAGTTAGTTATGTTGAAATTTTCACCAGTGATTACAACAAAAATTCCATTTGATGTTATATTGAATTGATAACGTTTACATACATTAATTACCAATTAATTAGTGATTTTTTGTTTAACATCTTGCTGTGTGCTCATTGTGGCTTTTACTGTAATTTAGATGTTTGTCACTTGTGTACATTGAAGTAACAGAATATTGTGAAATGTGCATATTTTTGTTTGACAAGCCAAGTTTGTGCTGTATGGATGATTGAATAAGATGAAAAGCTGGGAATGTAAAAATGTAAAGTAACAATAATTCAACTAATTGTATGTATCTATGTTTTTACCTGATATGAAAGAATGTCAGATCTCAGTCCTCAGGCTAGTAATATTTTGATGAGGGCTCGCTCATATTCATAAAATTTAGAGAATTACTGGCCTTCCAGTTTATTATTCCTGTCACGGTAGTTAAATATCACTCTGTTAAACAGCCAAGGGCATTTGGTGACCTCCCAGCATACCCCAAACTAACACATGGGTTAAAACTTGGATCTTCTACAAGCTACATGTAGGAACAGCTTCCTCACAGTCACATGTGAAATTTGGTTCCTGGTATGATTCGAACTTGCAGCGGTGAGGGGGTTAGTGGTTACCTGCCAGAAACGATAACCACTTGACCACAGAGGCTTCTTTATTCCTCTGGGCTAGTGATAGTTTATTGACTTTTGTATAAAGTGTTTTATGAAATAATGAAAGAATTCATGTTAATGTTCTTATGATCAGCTGATCAATGAGAGTTTTTGAACATTGACACAATGCCCGATGTTCTTTATGCACTGTTTAGGGAAATTATTTTTTTAAGTATTTTTGTTTGTGTTCTTTAGATTCAGTTAGTGTTTTTGTTTAGTTGTTAGGTGTTTAATGAGCATCTTTCACTTGTTGAAGTGACTACTTTTAGGTCTGTATTGTATAAAATAATTAACAATTCAATATTTTATTGAATTGGAAGAGTGTCTTTCCTGGGTTATTAACCCATTTGATATATTGAGGAAACTTTTATGAATCTCTTAAGTTTACAGTATGTTTGCTGCTTTTTCACTGGTATTTTAATGTCACACCAATTGCTGGGTCATTCTCCATTTTTCCAGCATGAACACCTTAATGGGGGAGTAAGATCTCCGACATACTTCTAGGTAGAACCACTGACCTTATACTTGCTGGAAAGCTTCCTCATAAATGAAGTTTGTATGGTCCTGATGGTATTAGAACTTAACATGATTAGGGGCCAGAGACCTTTACCACTCAACCATGACCATGGAGGCCCCCTGTTTGTTTGATTTATGGTCATAAACAGTACTGTGATCTATGATAATTATCCTTTTGTAAAGCAAAGTTAAAAAAAGTAAGCAATAATTATTTTCTGTCAGAAATGCATGATCAATTTTCCTTATTCAATTAATCATGAAATAATATATTGTTAATGGTACTTTTCATCAATACACTATCATCATTCCTGGTGTATACATGTATGTATGTAATGCTTTGCATACAAAGATGAGTTTTTGTGCTTGAGGTACATTTTCCAAGGTCAATTGACTTACCCCCCAAAGTGTTGCAACTCTCATCATGGTACCATTGTATTTACTTTGATATTGCCCCAAACCACTGCACTGGGTGTTGTTGGAAGTGATTTGATTAAAAAAAATACTTGGTAATTGAACTTTCACCAAATTACCCAGCATTCCTATGTAGCATGAGACAATAATAATCAGTATGTTACATAACACGGAACTTCCCAGTATTAATTTCCAAGAATATTTTTGTACAAACATCCGGGGTTCATTTTATTTCCTATGTGATGTTTACATAGTTGAGATGGTATTTTATTGTCTCCGAATTAAGTAATTTCTGAGGTAGCCTTGTATTCTTTATCAGATAATCTGAATCTGATTTATACTACATGAGCATATCTCATTTTTCTGTAACCAGGTATATAACGGTTTTACCTGAAATGTTGGAAATATTATTTAAATGTTTAAGTTTCTTTCTTTCATATAGAATTCTTGTTTCTTTAAAGATGTACAAAAAAAATCTATCAGTAATATGTGTGTCATTCAATTTGTCTTTCACACCCATCAATTTCTGTAGACATCTATTTCCCCACTACATTTTTACAAACTGATTCCTCTGTCAAGCCCTATGTCACTAGTTATCATTGTGTTATTCATTTAGCTTGCATCTTTCTCATGTATTGACTTCATAGGAATTTGCATGCAGTTGAGTTAACCTGAATTGTATTTGAAAAATTAAGAAAAAAATTGCTGTGTTTACCAAACTTGAAAACATACTTAACCACTGTATATATTAAATTTTATTAGTTTAAATCTTCTCTAAAAGTCAGAAATTTTACTGGACTGAAAGGACTGCAGGGATTTTTTTGAGGCGATTTTATAGCCGGAATTCGGTCATATTCCTAATGGAAAATAGTATCTTTTTTTCCCAATTCACAGACAAAAATTCCCAATCCAAAAAAAAATAATTTTTTTTTATTAATTTTATAAGTTCATTAACATCACTTTTGGTATTAAATACCTTATTCTGCTACTGTTCTATGGGAGAAAAAGTAGAATAAGTTGTACATTGCAAAAATTGTAGGTATACATTTTTCCCAATTTTGTTTAAAACACCGCGAAAATTCCCAATCCCAAGGGTATGGGTCATATTCCCAAAATACCGAGAAAAAACCCTGGACTGTGATTCACTAAATTGTATCTGATCTCAAAACATTTTTTGCTGGAAGTCAAGGTCATTCACATCAACTGAAGCTGTATTTATGATAAAATAATTGTTGACAAAACTGCGCTATTTGTATAAATGATGTTTTCTAGCCTGAAAATTTTCCTCTAACAAACAGATTATAAAATAGTTTTATATTCATGTTTAGTATTTTACCTTCCTTGAAAAACTTCCTGGATGTAAAATTTAAATAAAAATGTCAGAAATGCGATGACTTAAGCTTCCCTGAAATGTTAAGTGTTGATAAATTACTATTGAAGTATAATGCTCCAAATTTTCACCCATCATTTGAATGTCACTAAAAGATTATAGCTTCCTGAATACCAAGTATGTTTATTTAAAGTGTGAGCTTTTGTCAATTACCAGGTATTCCTTTATACATTCTTTTGTAAATAACTGATTAAATTGATTAAATTCATTTCTTAATGTAAACTGCTGTTAGTTATAAAATATCTTGTAAATACATACCAGTAGATGATAAATCAATAAAATGTCCTGGTTGCCTTTATTTTGATTTTATTTAATTTTATATTACTATAACCCAATAAGAAATGGAAGCATTTAGATATTAGTCTAAATATGCAGCCATTAGTTGATGTTAAGATTCAGCACAGACTCAGGACCAATCTGATGCAAGAATTTATTCTCTGATCTTCTACCTTAGATTTAGATATTTGATATTTAAATCTTATCTTGGGCATATGTTATATTAATTATATTATCAAAATGGTACAGTCAACTTTCATTACTGTTGTTGTTGTCATTGACTAAGTTGTTGTTATTTTTCTAATGTAATAAATTTACACATCAATAATTGCTTCAGTCTATACATGGCTGATTGATTGTTGATGTATTTGTTAATTTATTACCTTCTCTTTAATTGATATGTACTTAATTAATGATGTGTTGCTGTCAAGGGTCAAGATGTATTGAACATACTTACAAACTTTATTAATATGAATTTTTAACATGTCTGTTTATCAGGTACATATCAAGTTAATTTAACCAAATCAGCTGGTATACATCATTTTCGATAATAGTTTAATATTGAATTTTATCAAAGTTCTATCTGCCTGTGTTAGTGTATACATGTGAAAGACTATGAACTATTACTGGACCAGTGAACAAACAAATTTGAAAACATTGCTGCACCACTACTAGACTAAATATTTCTGGACCAATATATTCACTTGACCTTCTTCAATGAAAGTCAAAGAATTTTACTGCACTTCAATGAGGGCTAGTAATTCTCTAAATTTTACTAGACCTAATAAAATGTTTGGCCTGTGAATGGCTGTGAACTGAGTTTGACTGTGTTTTATATCAATTATCATGTTCCATGATAAGGCTCTGGTTTGAGTCCCTGTAGTCCTTGAGGATTATATAGGTACATATGTACCGGTGCATGCTTCTACTGAAAAATTTGGCTGGAGATTTTGTAGTGATCATTTGTTTCATATAGATCTTATTGTGTATTGTACAATTTTTATTGTGTATTATACTTAATCATCATGAATGAAATTTACCTAGAGTCTAAACATGATTATTCATGGTCACAATCTTCAGTAATATATTACAGGTGACGTCATCTGTTATAGTCTATTGGTTTTAGATTTGTGATAATTAATTATTATCTATGCTGAGTGATAGATTTATTCATATTTCCAAATTGGCGCACATCAAATTGATATTGGAGTAGACAGGACTTTTTCCCTTCTATAACAGAGGCCGAAACTTAATGACTTCCCAATTGCAAAAAGGCTGATTTTTTTCCCAATTTTTGGCAAGAAATTCCCAAAAATACAATACTATTCAAACTCAGTAGTCTAACCTTCTCAAAAGTTGGTCAAATATTGCGCTTGAATTTCCCAAAATGAAATGAAAGGCTAAGGCCCCTTCCCTGGTAGAACATTAAGGATTCATGTCTTTTTATAAACTGTTTTAGATAGATGGTTTTACATGTTCAGTTTTCCTTGTACTATTATTGGTATTGATTAAATTGTTTAACATGGTTAAAGCCATGACCTTGGTCTAGGGCTTATGACCTGGCAGGATTCGACAAAAAATGTTCAGGCTACTCTTCCTGCTGGACAAAAAGCCAAGAAATTTAACTTGTTTTATAGCAATTTCAACTAGTCCTGAGTCAATTTCTATGATGGTGAGCCCTGTCTAGGAGCCCTGTCTAGCAATCTGCATTCAAATCCCATTAGGTCTTACCTTTCTAAGAAAATTTGACGAAAATGTTGAATTTCCTCCAAGTGTAACTGTGTATCAAAGTTGCTGTTTCCTTATGGTAAAGCAAGTTAGTACTGCTTAGAAAACAATCCAGGAGAACTGGTTAGGTGAACACACGGCTATTATATATATAATTTAATTACCATTAAGAAATGGTGTTAAACCCACTTAAAAGAAATCAACATGTTTGAAATCTGGAAATTTGTTACCCTCTACACCCATTAACAGGTAATTCCCAGTGATTGACCCATGACCTACTACAAATGTACATGTACCATACGGACATAATGTTCCCAAAAAGGAAATACTCACACTTCCTGGATTTAACTATCACTCCAAATGGAAACTAATACATTAGGATAAAGTACAACATTTAAGTTACAACCTGCTTGCTCTTAAGCTCTTTTAAAGTTATTTATCAGAATCTAACACACCCCACCAGGTCACTGCATCCCAGTTTTCACATGATGTCACTATATCCTGATATTGTCCATCTTGTTATAAAATGCGTAATTACTTCAATCATCCCTCATTATTTTCCACCATCCCAACATAGTCATTTTTTCGTTGCTATCTAAACCCATACCCCCATAATATGTCATCAGTATATTTGAGAGTTTAAAGATGCTGAAATATTTAATTGCCGTTTAATTGGCTCAATTAATCAATCTGATAAGAGTCAGATTTATTTTAAAACCAAACATTCAATGTTAGAAATTTCGTTATTGATGTTGGTGTGTGCGACTATTGGATACAATTAATTAGCAGTAATTCAACATTATATTACTTAGAACGTATGTTTGATTGTTCATAGAAAGAATAAATTCCTGTTGACTTGGTTGATAGTATTGTTTTGTATTGAAGTAAAATAAATGCAGTTGAAAACCCGTTTTAGGCAGCGAGGGATGCATAGGAAATCAGATGTTTTGTGGAGGTCAAGTAATTTTATAATGGTCAGTATAAAATTATAAATATAATAAATTCTATCAACCAGTTTTTAGTAATTATCATTTGTTTCAAATACCTTCAGTACATGAAATGTGTAGCTTTTTGTTTATGTGTTTTGGCTGATTTCTGAGGAATTATAGATGATGTTAATTTAAATATTTGGAATAAAACCTGTACTAACAAGATTATTTTGTAGCTTGAGAAATGGACCAGAAACCTGTAAGACTCTGTTTGCCAAATATCTGAAGAAGAAACCAGTAATTATTCAGCATTCTAACCACAGTTAGGATTGTGATGGTTTATTTTGATTAGAGTTTTGTGCATTCTAAGTTACAGTATATAGTAGACTGTAGCACACTTTGGCACCATTTCAGAAGTTGATAGTTTTTGTGTCTGTCTTCGTGATGTAACCTGGTACTTGTAGCTGCCTGTGTTATATAGAAAGTCATAAATTTGCGATAGTTTTTGTTTTGTTTTAGGTTTATGTGCTTTAAATAAATCAAGTATGATGCTTGGATGAAATGTTAATGAGAGTTATTTAAGTCTCACAGTGGATTACTGCTCATCAATTATCTGATTATTTCGTCTTTTCTATTTTTGGATAGTAAAATTAGTGAATAATACTCTGAATTTAAAACAGTATGTGTTTGTTTTTCTTTCATTGCATTTGATTAATCTAGATATTTGATTGGAATTTGTTACAGAACAAGATTCTGCTGTTTTGAAAATTTAACCAAATGATAGAATTATCCACTCTGTTGATCAACAGGTGTGTTGTTATCAAAAGTTCAGACTGTAAAACATGTTTCTGATATTGCGTAATAGATGTGTTATCCTGTTTCTTACATCAAACAGGTAATAGAAGTTAGGGTGTTTGAAAAATATGTTGGCAATATTTTCATTAAGATACATATCTGGATTATGAATGATGGATTGAGGTGCTTGATTGCTATTCTGTGGATTTATTGAGAATAAAATGGTTACAATTTTGATGCTATGGAAATAAGTTTATATGTTCTGTGTTTGCTGGTAATGTTTTCTCTATGAGATTATTGAACTATGGATAAATGTCTGCAACATCAGATATAATTGCTAGACTGGTGTCCTTGTAGCAGTGTGACTCATGTGAATCATATACTTAGTATGTTAGTACATAATTTGCTTCTTGGATTCTGAATATGAAATTACCTGTTTCTCTAATATCTAACACAAGAGTACTGTGATAATTTGTGAACTAAATGTCAGTGGCTCTTCACGATTAAATTTGCAAAATTTGAAGTTAAGAAAACAGTTGGTTATTTAACTTTAGTTCTCATGCTGGTTATATATTGTCAGCCTAATTGATGTATTAAAATATTCTCTAAATACCTTTCCATGCTTGGAAATATTTATCAGTGTGTCTGTTAGTAACTAAAAAAATGTTTCAATCAGCCTTATTTACATTACATGTTTGAATGCTGTGAAGTTATTGTTGATATTGATGTTCACTTTATTGTGTGTTACTTTGGAAACTACTGAGGATTATTGAAATATGGGTGATTTATCATTGGAATATGAGAGGTTGTCAAAAGGTTTAGTTAATCTTTTTGGTGATGATGATCATTACTTTGTCATTAAGACAGGAGTAGGTACCCGGGTGTGACCTATTGCCTTGTGTCAAGGAATGTTAAATACTTTATTTAGCTTCACTCACTCAACTGTATAGTATATAGGTCACTGAAGCCTGGAAAGTGGTGTGTTTTAATAGCACTTATGTTGTATTTTTGTATGTTTGATACATTAAACAATTTTCCCCAGAGTATTTTATGCCCCTGTAACAATAAATCAGGGGCATATTGTTTTTGGCCTGTTAGTTTGTTTGTACCAAACTTCAAGCTTGCCTATTGAATCAAAACGCTTCCACCTACAATCATCAAACTTTACATGTTGGTTCCTCATGACAACCTCTACAGGACCTGTTCATTTTCAGTTCAGTAGATCAAAGGTGAATGTCACGGGGCATTGTGTTTTTTAAAAAACACATCTTGTTTCCTATAGAACCATAATCTTCAAAAACTCAAAATGATGTTCATACCTTCAGAATTCCGATTTGTAGTTTGATTTCAACAAACTAACAGTTGTTTATGATTGGCCTATATTCAGGTTGTTTATTTTAATATGTAAATTAAGATAACCATTAATTAACTGCGAACTGGTGGATAACTTGTTGATGTATACATAATGCGGATTCATTTTCATTACATTCAATCAACTGGCTGTGTTAAATGTGGATATGGCTTGTTAATGAGTTCTAGCTGTTTATAATTATACATGTATGTGATTCAATGTTTATACTGTATCTCATTCTTGGTATGTAATGACTGAAGTTAGATCATTGATCTAATGCTTAATCAATTAAGTTGTTAATGTAAATAGTACAACTGATACCCTGTGTTATCAGCCAGATAATTAATGAACTGATACATTTATAAATTATGTGATGCACACTGTAAACAAGTTTGAGGACCATGGTTTGCTTAGTACTAGAGTTATCAAGAATGTGCATTCTATGCTACAGAGTCTTTTAAGACATGTCCCTAAGCTAAGAGCACTTCTTAGTCTTTACAAGCTTTGAGCCTGACCATCTACATGTAGGTCATGGGGCAAAGCATTAGGCCTCCTTATCTCAGGTTCTTGAATTTAAATACTGGGCCTGGTACATACATATATTAGCTTTTCAGTAACAATATGGTTGTCATCTTTATGTCAAGGGCCATTCATTGTCCACCACTGATTTGGTGAGCAGTTACTTACTGAGCACAAGGTTAGCACTGGAACAGAATCCAACTTCCAAGAAACACTGGTTAGGTTTTAAAACTGCTTGCAGGTATTTTACTGAAATAATGATGAAAATATGCATGCAACTGAAAAACTGTCTCAAATATCAGACTGTCTCAAATATGCTGATAAATGACATTGATTTTGTTTTAAATTGTCTTCCAGCAAGCTTCAATTCTCGTATTTAATTGCAATTAGCTGTATTTACTCATGAAGTCAGGTATTAAGACATAGCAAGCTTGCATTTGTTTTGGTTATATAATGAACATTATCATTTATCTGTCTGTTAATATTTCAAAATGTTACAATCTTCTTAAAAAATCCATATTTCATTTTTCCTGTGGCAGGGCACAGCACTTAATATATCAGAAATATTAATCTTGGTACAAGTGAATCATCATGACATTATCTCCCTGGTGAACTGTTGTTAAATAAATTAAAATAAGTAGCATTTTTATTTATTTTAAAGGTCAACATAAGCTTGATAAATGATTCTTTATTGAAAAGAGACATAAGAAACTATTTTAGGGCTTCATACAGTATTTCTGTTGAATGTGAAACAAGATATGTTACACAAACTATATGAATTATGCAGTTAAATATAGTAAAACCTCAATATTTAAGTCCCCATACAGTACTAAAGGAACCACTAATTGTTGGACCATTTTTCAACTGAAAACACCTCAAAATATTGATACAGTCTCATTTATTCCCTAGGTATCATAAAATAATTCATATAAATTCTTTGTATGTTTGATACTATAGTATAAGGTAATTGTGAGGTTTATAAAGAGGACCATGTCATGACCTTTGATAAAACTGACCAATTTATAGATATAAGATAATCGCCATTTCATCTATGGTTTATATCCACCCCTCCATCAACACTATTATAATAACTGGTTGTTTAGGGTTAACCAGTCAATATTTTGATTGTTTACAGTGACTCTATCATTGTGCTGATCACCCATGACTGTTATACTTTACTTAACAAAATAAATATCTGGTTTCCATGAACATCTTAAAAATATGTTTTTTTCTTCCCCGCCTCACCCCCCCCCCCCCCCACCACTCATTGTCCTGTCCGTCAGGGACATAACTGTTTATTGAACACAGTTTCTTGTTTCAGATATATCTTTTTAGAGATTTAGTGGCAAATAATGTCAAGTTTGATTCTATTTGAATGATAAATACAGTAAATTTATGATAGTAAGTTTCGATCTTTGACCTTTTAGGATTTGCTTTTAAGTCTTCACTGTTTAATAGAAAAGATCATTAGGAATATATCTGTAAGTTCAAAGATAGATTTACCCTTGAAGATAGGCTTTCAAGTCTGTGTTTATCATTTGCCAAAAAACTTTACTGTTATTGTCTAGGAATTATTTCAGACATAGTGTTTACATACATAACAAACCTGTACATACCTGTTGAATATTGAAATGGTACTATATTCATAACTAGTAGGTGCATTTTGTAAAGTAAATATGGTTACTCATTATTTCTCATAATTGGATAAAAAACGATGATAGGGATGTTATTAGATGTATGAAATAGAAAATTATATGCTGTTCCAAATTTATATATATTCATTGTATTTTTTTGGCTGTTACATTCTACTTGAATAGTCCTGTCCAACCAATGCCTACAATCTTCGGTTGTTCAGGTCACAATAGCTATTCGAAGATGACTTGTCTAATAAAATCATAAAAACCACATTCAGTTAGATATTTGCTGCATTCTATTCAATGTTTTGACCTGTTTCATAGAAGTATCTTAGTTTAGATAGTAGTTTTTGAACTTAAAAATCTTGCTTAAATGAAAAGTATTTTATCCTAGTTGAGTGTCCTTGGAGGCTGTTGTCGGGTGTTTAGGTTAATGTCTGAGATTATACCATTAGCTACCTAAGCTCAGATATGGCTATGAAATGATGCCCAAAACCTCAGCATCTCATTGGTCTTTGTTGAGAACAGTTTTCAAATTGACCAATCACATGGCAGGAGACTTAAATAATTCTCCAAACAATGTCTTGTAACCTTTGACCTGTATGTACAAGAAACCTATCTATCCATGGACCACTCATGGTCTTTTCAGTCAGGTTAGACAATAACTGTACAATCAGCTTCATAAGTACCATATGCCATCCAGACACATGTATGTTATATATTGTTTTATTTTCCTGTATTATTGTTCTAAGTGGTTTTAATGATTATAATTGTGACTCAGAATGTTTTCTGATGTGTTTCCTCTGTTGAAACTCTGTGATGATCGAATGACCAAGTTTTGATTGGAACATTGAAAATAAACAATCTACCGGTATATTGATAGTGTATTGTTTTCTAGTAAGAGAAATTTTCTCTTGATCTCATTGATTTGTGTTCAGGTTTCAATTTAGGCTGACAGTTCTAAGTGTAGAAATATTGAATGGAATATACTTGAGTGCTTTTATGCTGTGATGGTAAATATGTTGTTCGAAGTACATTATTTCGGGGGAGAGGGGGGGTACAAAAGTAGATGACAGTTTTATAGTGAGGATAAATGGACTTCAGGGTTAGTGTTAGGCACAACATGAATGGGGTTGGATAAATGCTGTATAGGGTTAATTTTGTTTTTAGGGATTTTTTAGGGCAATTTTGACATACTTGGGTTGGTTTTCTGTATAAATGACATACTAAGTAAGGTAGATTTTTGATGGAAAGCTTTGGTATGATGTTTTTGATTTTATGTTTTAAATTTACCCTGTTGAGTAGAACATATCTCAAAAGTTTTGCTTTATTAATTTCTGTAGGAATTTATTGTGAGACGAAAACTTTACAATCATTCATAGTGGTGTATATTCCAATTTGTAACAATTTAATAGAATAAGGAACATACATGAAATAATTATACGTTTAACGATTTTTTATGTAGTCATGGTTTGGCGCAAGATGGTTGTAAATTAGTGTAAGAAAAATGAAGTTGCAATAGTTATGTATATAGCCCTTGATATATACACAAATATACATGTTTGGTTTTATTCATAGGAGACTAAACAATGATGATAAGATGTCCGACATTGAATGATTTGTTAGTGACAATAATATACGACTCTGTAATTAGTTATGGGATATCTCCTGATTGAATATCATGTTTTTATCTGGGGTTTAGTTGGTGTGAATGTTCACAATATAAACAGTTTGTCAGTTTTGAATGAGTAAATATTTGTGCAATTACTATCTTTTTGGAGGGAAATCTATGATATTGTGTTGAGTTCAAAAGGCACAAGTTTTATTTATTTTTAGATGATAAATGTTTTTGTACGGTAATTCACAGTTTCGGAACTTTGGGAGTCAAACTTCACAGTACTAGAAATTCTAGTGTAGAAAGTTACTATATATTGGCAGTAAAGTGACATTTGTACTTTAGGAAGATTTTGCGAATCATCATTTCCTTCTATGAAAGAAAATGATAAATGAATGAAACTATTTGTGAACTCAAGTTGAAGGTATTAATTGAAATGTGCAGCTGATGAATATACTCAAAAGTGTACAAATGGATGCAAGTATAACAGTGGAACTCAAAGGAGCTAGAATGTAATGGATTACTGACAGACCTATTACTTTAGGTGCAGCTTTAGTTTCGTATCTATAATTCAATTGAATATTACACTATTTACAAATGCCATGGACATATTAAGACCACAATGGACAAACCACACCGATTTTGTGCACGATGTCAAACATGTAAGGCATTGAAGAAGAATTACATGTTTGGTAGAATGGGTCGTGTTATTCCTGACCATGTTCAAACATGGATCAACTCTCAAATGTTACCTTGTGCTAACCTAGAGACTGTGGCAAAGGTTTGTATTAGTGCATGCAGTGATTTATCTCATTACATATGCCTACCCTTCATCCTTTGTCCCTGGGTCCGATTGCTCAAAATCCATTTTTGGCATGTTTTGATCAAGTTATGAATTCTTGAAGAGACATTGGCAGGTTGTGTTTTCTTTTGTTAAAAATACAATACCCGCTTGTTTTTGAGTTCATGCCATATAATCCTTATGGTAAATAGAGCCTGCTTTTACCCAGACTGATAATGGAGTCCTTCTATATTGATTGTAAAATTTCCTATTTTTGGCCTGATCAAATGAATTTCATGTCCAACAGTTGGATAAATTTGGCTCTTTTTAAATGGATACTGAATTACAATACAAGTACATGTAGTTGGACATCACATAATGTTCTTAGTGTCCTGTTGCAGAAAAAAAAAAATTAAAGATTCCATGAAATAAATCAGTCTGTGCTACTGGTCTTTAAGGCAATTGTTGATGTCTGTAACTTCGTATATCGATCAGTTTTCTAAGACGTGTCTTTATATATGCTGCTGTTGATTAACATTTAATTGTCTTGTGTCTGAAGACGTCAATGTGAGGTAGCTAGTCAAGAGTCTGAAGTCGTAAAATTTGATATAATGAAACAGTAAACAGTGATATCTTTTCTATCAAATTAGTTTAGCAATTAAATTGAGCTATGAGATTGTTCTGAAGTTTAGTAACCTCAGGGTCTGATTTGAAATTGTGTTCATATGAAAGTAGCATGAAATGGTATTACTTTAGTATTGACCAAAAAATGTCTTCATTAAGAATACTACACATTTCTCTTCTGAGTATTTATTCACATAACAACAGTTAGACTGCAACTGAACTTGTCAGAAGTCCAGGACATGTACAATTGCAAAAATTGCCATTTTAGGCAAATTGATTTATGTAGTAATTGACTGAATATGACTAATCTGGACATGAAAAAAAGTGTTGAATGGAAACAATAATAATCTGTGATGTTAAGTTATTGTAAAGTATTGCATTTCCACTTAGTACTTATGTACAAACAACTTTTTGCTTTATATGAAACCATTAGCCTGGTTTATTGTTTGTTTGTTTGTTTTTGCCATGTGTGACTTCCTTGTGCACATTTCATCTACAGAATTCTTTTCATGTTAAATACTTGACATTTATCATGGTATAAGTTCATTAGCTTGTAAACTGTACTGAACATTGTCTTAATTGTTCTTACTGTGTCCCACTTTGATTATTGTGTGTAACTAATGGCATGTTGAGTGCAGGGTACCAGGCATAATTGTTATATTTTATCTGATATTGTATTATTCATCTTCATGTACACAGGACACTCCATGCTTAAAAAAAATTATATGAATAATTTGTCATGACCTGTGTATGCCTCAGCATATAATGATCAAACTTTAGTAGCCTGACTGTATGTGTAGCATTTTAATGTGATAAAGTTATCATTCTGCATTGATACAGTATTTTATTGAAATCATCTGATTGGTTTAATTCGAGTGCTGTCCTGATACTGACCAATGGTAAGCATGCATTATAGGACTGGCATCAAAATTTAGATTGACAGACTCAAATGTTTGTTGGTTTTATTCCTGTTTACTACATAATTTCTGTTATAAAATGTACAGGTATGCATTCTAATCCATCTAGTGTTCCTAGGTTCTGTAGCAATTCGGACCCTTTTCTAAAAAAGTAGATTTTTTGGCCAATATTTCCACATAAATTGATTAGCAGTGAAGGACAAATAGCTTAGAACACATGTATGCCTTCATCCAATTGGTAAAACAAAAACATGTGCCTTACCCTAGGTTCGAACTCAGAAATACCCTAAATATTGAGCTGCATGTATGCAGGTTGGCTTCTATGGCTGATAGCCAGCATTTCCCTCTCAGATAATAAGCAATATTTCCCCCCAGGCATTAATTTCCTCTATTTGCATTGTGAGTATTCCCCAAAGCTTACCTCTATCATGTAATTTCCCCCCCCCCCTTTTTCCAGCACCAGGCAGTGTCTTCCCATTAAAAAAAAATGTATTGTGCAAAACCTATTTATTTGGGTTAGTATATATATAGGTGAAAAATACATGTCTTGATTAACACTAGGTCCCTATAGAAGTCTATTTATTCATTACTTCATGTACTTCTCTCTATTTTAGGGTGTTAATGGGTTTGAAGAATTGAAAAAACACCTTAAACAAGGAAATGAATTCTGTAAAGAGATGGCATTTATCATTCAAGAAAGGTAAGTTCAACAAATACTTTATTTATTGGTATACTTAGTATACAGTAACCTTTGACTATTTAATCAAATACTAGTACGGTACACAGGGTTCTCAATAAGTGTGTGGCCAACAGGCCCAAAAGCTAGACAAACAGGCCTGCTAGGGAGGGTCTGGGCATTTTCTAGCAATATTTTATAAACTTTTCAGGTTCCTGACTGGCACATTTCTAAGCGGCTAAATTGGCCTGAAGCCTGCTGTTATTGAGAACCCTGGGTACATGACAAAAACCTTGATACCATGGCTGCCTTTTGTAACAAATAGTTGCTGTAATATTGTGGTGGTCTGATTATCATGTTGAAATATAGAAGAAATTTTAAAAACTGGACACTTTAATGAGGTGAACACTGAGTGAGGCTTTGTATACATGTGAGCATGGTTAGATGTACAATGATGTACAATGTTCAATTTTGTTCATGAAGACAAATATATACATGTTCTATGTTGTAGACATATTTTGAACTGTGTTTATGATATTATTGTATCATAAATGAAATAAAGAATGCATTAATTTGTATACATTACAAACTGGTGTAGTAGTTATAGCTAATGTCAAAATGATCATACTGTAGGTATCAGAAACACTGTTAATGTCAATACAAACTGACATACAAGCGTATATACTGATATCATATAAATAATCTGATAATACAACAGCTTGGTCATAATTTCATTTGATTGCCTGTTATGAATATTTTCCCGTTAACCCCCGGTTGTACTAAATTGTTTAAAACATTCGGGGCTGTTCGCCAAATTGAGCTCAGCTGGATCTCAACAAAATTTCATCCAGGATTGCACCGGACATTTATGGTGCCGTCAGGGTTGTACTCCTGGTTTGACACGGTTTCTACCGGGATGGTCACTCATCTGGGGCCAAGTCCATTCTTGGACAGTGAGAATAGTGCTTTAAGCCTCGATGAGTGATCATTCATGTACTGAAGTTGGAGTCACTTAC
This sequence comes from Lutraria lutraria, assembly GCA_964023205.1. Classification (NCBI taxonomy): domain Eukaryota; kingdom Metazoa; phylum Mollusca; class Bivalvia; order Venerida; family Mactridae; genus Lutraria; species Lutraria lutraria. The sequence continues at coordinate 28,652,820 of OZ026848.1, read as the reverse complement.
AGGGAAGCAATGTTAGTACTGGTACATGATTCATGAAGACTGGTTAGGTTACATTGAGGGATTTTCACTTATTGTGAAGCTTACTTCCTATTTAGATAGTTATTAGATATCTTTTAGATATATAGATTACAATGTTTTTTTTTTATAAAATCTGTAAAGATCTTCCATTTTGACTTTAACTTTCCATTCAACTAGTCAGGCCAAAAATATAAAAAAATGGTTTCTGTCATCATCACCTAAAATTATAGGGTGAGGAGGTAAGCAGAACATCAGACTTTCAGGATGAATAAGGTAAAAAAAATGTTCACGGTTACCTTATCAACCCCTTTTTTAATGCAAACCTGATGTATGAAAACATCTAGAGTTGAATCATACTTTGTATTGCTACAAAAAGTTTGTTTGTAAAAAATGAAAAGTCTGTTGACCTACCTTCACTAATGGTTTTGGCCAGGTAGCATTAAACACTAAAATTGTTTTCATTAAGAATGTAATGAACTATTATTTTAGCCTTATACTCATTTAATATGATTATTGTCAGTCAGGCCACCAGACTCGATCAGGTAAATCAATGACATCCAGAACAGAACAGGACAGAACAATTCATTTATTTTCCCAGATATGTAACAAACATATTGGTAGCCAATTTATCTGACCATTAGTCACAGTCAGTTGGTAAGTCAATCAACATGACTTACAGATTCACCATTTATGAACCTTTCATCTGTTACAATCCTGCACAATTTTATGTCTTTTCAGAGCTGACTTGGAAAGTTCGTATTCAAAGGGACTTAGTAAGTTAGCTAGTAGAATGGTGAAGTTTTCTCAAAATAGTATTGGGTAAGTCTTCGATTCTTGTGTTTTAGATATTGTTTTAGTTTCATGAGACGAATTTTAAATTGCAGGTTTTACTTCTTCGCTAAGACTGAAATTTTTGTTTCCGGTAACTTATCGAAATTCATGCCCATGAGTTCTTTCCAAGGCACTTGTTTTAGTTTGGAGGTGCCGTATGTTACCATAATGTGTATTAATTTATCAAAGACTTAAGTCCATTTGAAATAAAACCTTGTTAACACTTTTAATAGTTGTTATTGTAAGATTAACTTGTAAACAAAACAGCACTAGTTGTTTAACACATCAAACAAAGGGTAGAGGCATAATGCTTTATATAGAGTAAGTATTAATAATACCAATGGATCCAAAGAACATGCAGACATTTCTGTAACACCTTCATATTACAACCTTTAGACCAAATAAGTCTTTGTATTGAAGTGGTCTCAATTAGTTGAAATTAAGTGGAAATTGAAAACTGGAAAACAAAATTAATGGTTATTGTCATATGATGATCTTAATATTGCAGTGGTCACCAAATGTGGTTATACTGTACTAATTAAAGCCCCATTAGCACTTTGGATGTTAAAATTAAAGTAGGTCTTATTTTACCTAGAAAGGTATCTTATCAGTGAAACTGACTTTTACTTGCAATAAAAACATTCCGAAAAGAAATTTTAATCACTAAGTACATATAGAAATATAGCGCAGTATTTTTTTCAATGATATTGCAAAAAATAAGAAAAAGCGTCTTGACCACATTTCTACAAGATGTAGCTAAAGAAAGGCATTGTGTAAATATGTTTTAGAGCAAATAAAATATATTTCTTATATTTTACTATCATTACATCTATTGTTCTGTATTACTAAATTTAAAAAGCTAATGGGGCTTTAAAGAGTCTAAATAGACAAATTTTGATTATATAGTAATGACACTGAGGTTCTAAACCTTGAGAACAGTCATCAAGTCCTAATCTTAATTTTCATTTTTGTATTACGTTAGAAATTCTTGATGTTCATATTAGGATCAGTAACGTTGACCAAATAAAATATCATCATTTTTTAGTCATAATGAACTTAGAAACATGAAAGAGAAAAAAAAAAGAGATTTGAACTCTATGACAGGTTTTATATTCTGGACTCTATTGTTTGTAGTACTATATTATTCAAGTATTAATGTATAGATTTATTTACAGTACATTGACTGAGGGATGGAAGGCAGTTTCAACTAGTATAGAAGTGGAGGCAGATTTACACAAGTATGTACTGTGCCTTTATTAAAACTTCTGACACTTCCTGGCACATACTAGGTGCAGTCAAACCTGTGTTTTTGGCCACCTCAAAATAAAAGCCACTCTGTGAATGAAAGCCACTCTTTTAAAAACAAAATGACCTTCTAATTGAGGCTACCTGTCAATAAAGACCACGTTTTGTCTTTCCCAAGGATGGCCTTTGTTCACAGGTTTGTCTGTAATTGTAAATAACTTAGGCATTGGTGACATTTAAAAAAAACATATTGAAAACCTGTTGGCAGATAAATGTTTGTTAAAATGAGGATTTTGTTATAAAGTGTTATCTTACAGTGATCATATTTCTATGTCTGAAGTTTTGTATTTTGTATTGGAAAAACATGGTTCAAATGTTACATGTCGGCATGTGTGAAATGAACAAATCATGCAATATGTGTTCATGGTCTTACTGTCTGTTTGTATGAATTTATCTGCCTCCTATTGTCTGTTTGTATGAATTTATCTGCCTCCTATTGCCTGTTTGTATGAATTTATCTTGTATGCCTCCTACTGTCTGTTTGTATGAATTTATCTGCCTCCTATTGTCTGTTTGTATGAATTTATCTGCCTCCTATTGTCTGTTTGGAGCTATTTGTGAATTTATTTTCATGTTTGCTATTGACTCGTAGTAGAATCCATAAAATTGCTTTTTACTGTCTGTTTGTTGTAAGTAGTAAAGTCTCTAATGTTTCTGTTTGTAGAAATTTGTAATATCTATGTTTCATAATTGGTACCCTACTGTCTGTTTGTAGATATTTGTAAAGTTTCATGTTTGCTATTGTCTGTTTGTAGATATTTGTAAAGTTTCATGATTGCTATTGTCTGTTTGTAGATGTTTGTAAAGTTTCATGTTTGCTATTGTCTGTTTGTAGAAATTTAGGCACAGCTTTATTAGAGGACATATCTAAACCATTGAAACAATTGGTGGATGGTCAGAATAAATCAAGAAGACCTGTAAGTAATTGTGTTGTAATTAGATTCTTAAAGATATCAAAATATTTAGCGTGGCTTAAGTCTGCCTCTTTATTGTACTTTTTCCTGCATATAAATGGTTAAACTTATCTAAAATAAATGATTTTGATCAGTTCTATTTACCTGGTGAGTTAAATGTTTGATGTGAAATCAATAATTGTTAGTGCATAAAATAATGATAATAATTCTTTATTCAATGAAGGTAACACTGTATAGACATATATAAAAAGGTAAAGGTCTTATTTATTATAGTGTCGCCTCTATTGTAAGACACCTATTTTTTGTTCGCACAGTACCTCCCAAATCTCTTGTCATAAATATAGGCATGGCCTTCGAACAATGAATGTACTTCTAACTTTCTATTATCAATATTCTATGAAAATTTCAGGTTGAGGCCACTGTTGATAAAGCATTGCGGACATTGACAGAAAAAAGGGCAGAAGAATTTAAAGTAGGTTTTAATATGTTATTTTTCTGTCATAGTTTTTGTTTTCAGTGAAAGTGATAAATGAACTGACCATTTCATTGATGTTTAAGACCTAAGAGCAATCGTAAGTTTGTGTGCCCACCTTGTAACTCAGTATAATCATCAGTTGATTCTGAGTGTAATCTTGATTTTGACCAATGAAAAGCCAGCTTATCATTTATATAAAACACATGAAAATTTATTCCTCTATCTCATTACTTGAGACAACAAAATTTTCAAATTAAAAAAGTGTTCAGTGGTGTTTGTATAATAAATATCAGTGAATTGACATCCTGTCCCGATAAATGTAAGTTATACTGATCTTGTTTGATTTTTCAGGCCAAAAAATCAGCATATGATCATGCAAAGACACATGAAAAGGCTGAAGAAGTAAAACAGGGGAAAGTTAAAACAGAAAAAGATCTGAGCAAGGTTTGTTGTACTGTATTACACATGAAACGTGATAAGTGTACTTGATTGTTGCATTCAAATCCATGAAAGGACTGGCCTTTAACATCCTTCATAATTCTAGTTTACTGACAACAACTCTTGTGGTGTATTTAAGAAAATATTGTTTTTATAAAAGTTTACTCCTGTATCCATAAAGTACAGCCATATGTAAACCACAGGCAGTAGTATTTAAAAATATTTTTCAATATCATTTTATATAGTAAAACTGCACTTTGCTGCAACTATTTAAACCAGTTTTTTTTAAATATTTCCTCGAGATTTCAACTTGATAATTAGGCCACCTCAAAATTAAAACTAAATTATTAGGCCACAAAAGCAGTCTTTATATCCAGGTATTACTGTAAACCTATTTTTTGTTTAGACTGAAAAGAAGCAGAAACAGGCATTTGATGCTTTACGTAAGGCAGACAGACAATACTGTGAATGTTGTGAGAAAGCTGAGGTTGCTAGACAAGAATGGGACTTCACTGTACATAAGGTATATAGATTATAGTGTTGAGCTCAATTATCTTTTAGATTTTTTTAGTGTGTATATCAAGTTTTACACCTTTTTCAACAGTCAGAGTCATGTGAGGCGGACAGTTCACCCCTAACCATCGTTCCTGGGAAGAACCAGTACTAGACTCCCATCCTCCGTAAGCAAACAAACAGACCAAACTTCAAACCATGCCTATAAGATCAAAGCGCTTCCACCTACAATCATCAAACTTCATATGAAGTTCCCTCATACAGGACCTGTACATTTTCAGGTCAGTAGGTCAAAGGTCACACTAAGGGGGCTTTGTGTTTTAAAAACACATCTTGATTAAAATCTGGTCCAGAATTTCATTTATTTTTCTTTCAGTGTTTGAAACTCATAAATCTGTTGACAAATCAGATAGGATACGGGGGTATAGAGATATAAGAATCTATTAGATTATCTGGCATGTTGCTATTTGGATGGTTTGAGATATATATAAATACATCATTTATTGTTTTGTATGTAATTATTTTAGGCCAATGGACAGCTGCAAGCTCTAGAAGAGGAAAGAATCAACAAAATGAATGATTATTTAAACCAGTATAACTGTCATATCTCAGTACTTGGTCCAAGATTAACTCAGGTTAGGATAAGATTATACACATAAAATTATCAATTCAGCAATGTGTACACTATGGTAGCGCTATGCACTGACCTGTGTTATTCTGCTCGGGGCATTATGGGTATTTGCAGGAACTACTTACAAAATGGAAATTATAAACAATAACATAGCGTGACGTCACCGTATGGTACACATTGGAGCCAAGCATACTTCAACATTGCGTTTCATTGAATAATGAGTGTTATTGACGAAAGCATAAGAATAGAAATGGTACTACGTATTCATTTTACATAACTAAACAAATTTGTTAATAACATACAACCGATATGGTTGTTTGACATTTTTAATCCTTCCGCGGAACTATACTTTTAGCGTATGTATAACTATCTAAATGTGGATAGTAATCAGTTTTATGTATAGAGGTTAGACAAACGTAGTAACGTCACGCTATGTATAGAACGTCAATTCAGGGCATACCTCAGTCTTATATTATTAATCTAATTCAATGTCCTGAATCAATTGAGCATAGCCATTTTGAATTATCTCATCAAAACACTGTATTGTAGCACTATGTTCTGCAACCTCGTCTAGCTGTTTTAATTATCAAGGGATTTCGAATACATTACTAGGCTTAAAAATTTTTGAGTGTGGTCCGTGGACATGAATGATTGTTCTCTGTAACAATTCTGTTGTAAACATTCTGTCTCAGGCCGTTCGTCTTCAATCCTTGACTTGTTGTTATTCGTGTTGAGAAGTTAGCTGTTACTTGTGGAGAAGCGGGTTGATACTGGTACAGAATCCAGAAACACTGCCTAGATAAACATTGCCCTTTGGTGTATTACTGAAATACTAGTGAAAACAGGAATTAAATCCCAAAAAGTATTGTCTATAAATATATGTTTCATTTTTTGTAGAGTTGTGAAAAATTAAATGAAGTGGTAACAGCTGTAGATGTAAGTGGTGATATTAAAAACATTGCTAATCAACGTGGTTCAACAAATTATACTCCTGAACAAATACTCATTGACTGCTATGTAAGTATGATTGTCTTTATGTTACTTTAAGGATGTCCAGGCGGTGGTTCAGTGTTTAGTGCACTGGATTTGTTACCTGTCGGCCTGGAGATCCAGGTTCAATTCCTGGTTGTGGCAGGTTATACCCTTCACTAAAAACTTGACAACAATCTCAATTTTCCTCCACATATGGTGAAGTTGCTGGTTTCTTGTGGAAGGGTAAGTTTGTACTGGCTAGAATACCATCCAGGAAAACTTGTTATGTGAATCGGCCACCGTATATAACTGAATTCTTTTTATACCCCCGCAAACAAAGTTTGAGAGGCTGTATATTGGAGTCAGTCGGTCGTTGGTCGGTCCGTCCGTCCGTCCAGCCGCATAAAATATGACATGTTTGTGGAGCGAACTTCTTCCACATTTCTTTAAGCGATTGCAATGAAACTTGAAATAAGTTATCACCATGAAGTGTAGATGTGCTAGACGTAATATTTATTCCCAGCAATTCACTCATTCCAGACTTATGTGCCCTTGAACTTATCCTTATAGTGTACAATTGCAGTCTTAGTTTGTGGAGCAAACTACTATAACATTTTTCAAAGGATTGAATTGAAACTTGAAATATATTATCAATATGAAATAGATGTGCAAGACACAATTTTCATGCCCAGTGATCCACTCATTGCAGAGTTATGTCACCTTGAACTTCACCGTATAGTGTACTATTGCATTCTTAGTGTCAAAGCAGTGGCGGTTGGGGTATTAGTCACCTCTGTGCCATAGCTCTAGTTTGAAAATGTTGTTAAACCCAAATAAACTAAATTGTAATGAATACTGAGCTATTGCTCTGACCAATAACTGATTTATAAGCTCTGCCCACTGGATAAAGCGTGCTGTATATATATGCCTCTTTGATACTTGCAGGAATGAGAATAGATAAGTACATGTTGTACATTTGAGTTACTCACATTAAGAATTGTCACAATCAGAATATAAACATAACAGTAAAATTAATTCTACACATTATATATTCTTCACTATATCTGAGTTCTATAGAGAATCATGTTCTTTTGTATAAGCTTGTATTGTTACTATGACTAGGATCCTTTACATTTAATTTTAGGCAGAAGACAAACAGTTTACTATGAAAGCTGAACGACGGAAAATAGCCTTACAACATTATATTTTACAAATTGGACAATCGATTGATAGAGAGAAAAAGGGAAGAGAAGGTATGTTTGTTAGTTTGTTTCATCTGGTTTAATGCCATTTTCAACATTATTCCAGTCATATCTTGGCGGGTATTTATCCTAACTAGCTTTCCTGGACTTCCTTTACGCCTTAACCAGTACTATCCAATCATTCCAGGGACTAAAATGCTGCCATATGTTGTACAGTGAAACCTGTGAACAACAATCATCCTTGAGAAAAACATAATGTGACCTTTAACTGTAGGTGGTCTTTATTGGGAGGTCATTTTGTTCTAAATTGTTTTTTAAGGGTGGCCTTTATTTGATGGTGGCCACTAACACATGTTTGACTGTACATACTATAAACTGTTAGAGTAGGAAAATTCAACATGAAACAAGTACCGGTACTTCAAAATGTAGTAGTGGAAGTTTAATGTTTTAAAATCTTCCTGTTTCTGATAACATGCCATTTGGACATAACTGATTCTCTACGCAACTCACTGCAGTAAAACCCCTCACTATAGAGACTACCAACTAGTCAGACCAAAGTTAGCCATTGTTTACTTGTGACTGTAGATGGGAGATGAACTTTTGTAAAGGTTTCGCTGTAGCATGCTTATCAAAAATCAGAAGCATTACAAATTAAATGTAACATATCTTCGAAGTCATAATGATTGGTAATACGAGTATGAATGATTTTTAAAAAACAACTTTATTTCAGGTGTTGAAAAGTTAGTCAGTGTTTACCAAGAAAGACCAAATTTTGCTGACCAAGATGCACAAGAAGATGCCAAACAAAGACTCAACCAGGTAATTTATGTGCCATCTTTGTTATACATAATCACTCTCATTAGAAGGTGTACAGAAACTTATTTCTTCTAAGAATTTCAACTCTTTGTTCTGTGTCTAAAAATAAATTAGCTTTTTTCAGTTAAAAAACTACTCGAAAACTTAGTTATGATCAAGTTGAGAAATAAAAATCAATACAGTAGTTTGTTCGGTACCAGGAGAAAGTTACTGTTAGAAGAAAAATGATAAAATCTGCTGTTTTAAAGCCATCCTGTAACTATTCTGATGTTTGTACTGGTTTTGTGTTAAATTTTCAACACTCTCGGAAAAAATATATCGATGTAATTGAGTTGTCCGATTTCATGGTCTCGAGATGAAACTTTTTTTCATGAATTGTAATTTATATTTATATTTACTAGTATTTTATTTTATTTTTCAGGTGATTTTTATGACCAACTTCCTCGAGGCCAATCATTTCAAGATTGCATCATTCTTAGCAGAGCTTGACCGATCAGCAAAGCCTTCTCATAAATTCTCAAATTACATCGAAAATACTCGAGACAAACAGGTAATATTTTTATTTCCAAATTTGGATGTATTTGGGTATTTATTTGTTTTGTAAGATCTTATCAAAGTAAGATTTGTTACCAGTTGGTTACTTTGTACTAGATGATTTTGGATTTCCCTTACATACTGTAAAACTTTCATATTAGGACTGCTAGTGGGACCTAATAATTTGGTTTGAACAACAATATAATTTTGCTACTCCTAATGTATGTTGCTTTGGAAAGGTTTTACTGTATATGTATGTACAGGTAATAGCCGAAGCTTAGTGAATTATACAATGTAGAGTATCACTCTGGTTTATTAAACTGATTTATTGCGGACATGCTTCTATACACCACAGTACAATGTCCTGCTAGCATGTCTGTAAATAAGTACTGTGCTGACTTCTTATTTCAATGATAAATTACTATGATTTCATTTGTTGTACTAAGGTTATATTATTTTTATATTAAAACAGGGAATGATGATGAGTATATTAAAGTTACCGATGAATCTTGCGACAGAAGGTAGAACTGGTTACGATGTCACTGGTGTGGCTATAGGTGCATTGGCTGGGGATGAACCATTTGGTAAGTTTAGCATGTACATTCAAACCTGTGAACTAAGTCCACTCTTGGGAAAGACAAATAGGTGGCATTTATTCAATGGTCATTTTGTTCTGGATAATCAATGACAGGGTGGCCACTTCCACAAGTTTAACTGTATATGAGATAATGAAGTAAGTTTTGACATATATTTGAGAAAAATGCCAGTGACTGTTTAGTTGTAAGCTATCTTACAGTAATTGAGGATTAGTAAGGCTAGAAAAAAAGTTCACAAGACTTGGTTTTACATACCTTTCATACGTAAGAGATATGAGTCATCTCCAAATATTTCTAGTACTGATAGGATACAATTTTTAATCAATCATTTGTGATCAATTTTATTTGTATGAATTCGCTTCATGGATGTTGCAAAATGATAGTTGACTTTCTAAAAAAAGATAACTTGTAAGATTTATGAATTGTTTAATCTTTTAGATGATGATGAATTTGATGATCCCCCATCACCTGAACCACAGAAGATAATTGGTCGATGTAGGGCATTGTTTGATTACCAATCAGAACAACATGATGAACTAGTCTTACATCTAGGTAAGTTATCTCCCTTTTCTGGAAATATTCCAACTAGTCTTACATCTAGGTAAGTTATCTCCCTTTTCTGGAAATATTCCGACTAGTCTTACATCTAGGTAAGTCATCTCCCTTTTCTGGAAATATTCCAACTAGTCTTACATCTAGGTAAGTCATCTCCCTTTTCTGGAAATATTCCAACTAGTCTTACATCTAGGTAAGTCATCTCCCTTTTCTGGAAATATTCCAACTAGTCTTACATCTAGGTGAGTTAACTCCCTTTTCTGGAAATATTCCAACTAGTCTTACATCTAGGTAAGTCATCTCCCTTTTCTGGAAATATTCCAACTAGTCTTACATCTAGGTAAGTTATCTCCCTTTTCTGGAAATATTCCAGCTAGTCTTACATCTAGATGAGTTATCTCCCTTTTCTGGAAATATTCCAACTAGTCTTACATCTAGGTGAGTTATCTCCCTTTTCTGGAAATATTCCAACTAGTCTTACATCTAGGTAAGTCATCTCCCTTTTCTGGAAATATTCCAACTAGTCTTACATCTAGATGAGTTATCTCCCTTTTCTGGAAATATTCCAACTAGTCTTACATCTAGGTAAGTCATCTCCCTTTTCTGGAAATATTCCAACTAGTCTTACATCTAGGTAAGTCATCTCCCTTTTCTGGAAATATTCCAACTAGTCTTACATCTAGGTAAGTTATCTCCCTTTTCTGGAAATATTCCAACTAGTCTTACATCTAGGTGAGTTATCTCCCTTTTCTGGAAATATTCCAACTAGTCTTACATCTAGGTAAGTTATCTCCCTTTTCTGGAAATATTCCAACTAGTCTTACATCTAGATGAGTTATCTCCCTTTTCTGGAAATATTCCAACTAGTCTTACATCTAGGTAAGTTATCTCCCTTTTCTGGAAATATTCCAACTAGTCTTACATCTAGATGAGTTATCTCCCTTTTCTGGAAATATTCCAACTAGTCTTACATCTAGGTAAGTTATCTCCCTTTTCTGGAAATATTCCAACTAGTCTTACATCTAGGTAAGTCATCTCCCTTTTCTGGAAATATTCCAACTAGTCTTACATCTAGGAAAGTCATCTCCCTTTTCTGGAAATATTCCAACTAGTCTTACATCTAGGTAAGTTATCTCCCTTTTCTGGAAATATTCCAACTAGTCTTACATCTAGGTGAGTTAACTCCCTTTTCTGGAAATATTCCAACTAGTCTTACATCTAGGTAAGTTATCTCCCTTTTCTGGAAATATTCCAACTAGTCTTACATCTAGGTAAGTTATCTCCCTTTTCTGGAAATATTCCAACTAGTCTTACATCTAGGTAAGTTATCTCCCTTTTCTGGAAATATTCCAACTAGTCTTACATCTAGGTAAGTCATCTCCCTTTTCTGGAAATATTCCAACTAGTCTTACATCTAGGTGAGTTAACTCCCTTCCCTGGAAAAACTCAACTGGTCATCATTTGTTGAAATATTCTATAATTTATTTTATTAACATGGGTAATTTTTCTTTTATATTAAGGTATTTCATAATGTATTGATTTCATATGAGTTATTTTTCTCATTTATTAACATATTCAATAATTTACATTTTGAGACCCGCCTCCGTGGTCAAGTGGTTAAGGTCGCTAACTTCAAATCACTGTAACCGCTCATTGATAAAGGGTCATGGGTTCAAGCCCAGCTACTGACCATGTCTCTTTATGTGAGAAAATAGGCTGTTGCTTACGGAGGATGGGAGTCTAGTACTGGTTCTTCCCAGGAGTGGTGGTTAGGTGAACTGTTCGCCTTATATGACTCTGACTGTTGAAAAGGGGCGTAAAACTTGATCAAACATGAGTCCATGGTCCATATAGTTTTGACTGTTTCCTGTATTCAATGTGTTATTTTTCAGGTAATATAATCAATATATATGATAGACAACCTGATGGATGGTGGCAGGGAGAACTGAATGGTCGGGTTGGAATGTTCCCAGCAACCTATGTCGAGGAATTGTGAATATCTGACAGGAAGTGATGATTTCAGACATTTTTAGTAGAAATGAGGATTTTAGAGGTTTCGGAAATGTGAAGATTTATGTGAATATAAAGATTTCAGAGAATTTAGGAAAAAATAATATTATTATCTGAAATTTTAAGAAAAGATTATCTTTGGAAATCTTAGGAAAACTGAAGATTAGTTTCATATCAGTGAAACAAAATAACTCCAGTGAGATGAAAGGGTGCTGTTTATACTGTTCGACTTTAAAATGTCCCTTGTGTTTTAAACACACATACGAAATTGCTGTACAATACATTTGCCACTTAGCTTTACAGGATATGGACACAGCATATCAGATGAACATTTTGTATAAAATCATGGCCAGCGGCACAGTTCATTCAGTACTAGATATTCATATTAAGTTTTGCTTTTATATGAAATCATAGGATCATACATCGCAAATTCAAATCAAAGCATGAAATTCATTCACTCATTAAATGATTTCTCTTATTCTAGAAAAAAGGGCTATTTTATTTTTTGTAATTTTCATTCATTTTAAATGTCACATCAATGTTCTTTATTTAGGAGGTAAAAAAAGTGAAATTGTAACCTTTGACCTCTATGAAGGTTGGGACAAAATGAGATTGAGACAAAATTTAAGAATAATTTGGAACATACTTTTATTGATGTTCATTTTGTGACTAAGTTGGTGTGGTAGGACTCTGATGTGGGAAATAATGTTTAAAGGCAATATTTTGTGTTCAGTTTTCTGTTGTTGTTTTTCTGTTTTATTTATGTGTACGTGAATTTTACTCAAAAATAACCAAATTTCATTAAGAGTTATGATAGATATTTGATAAGCCGTCTGAATATGTTAACTATTTCCATCTGCTGAATGTATGAATGTGATGGATTTTAATGTTTGGTAACGTTTGCACATATTTCAAACATTGCTATCTTTCACTCACTCATGGTAACAGCATTTGTGCAGTATTTAACCATGTATCTAATCATACATAGTATTACATTCATTGGCCATGTGAAACTGCTGAATTACCTGATATTCAGTGTGAGTCAATGAGATTTGTATCATATTGATAGAAATGGAAGTTTATTTTGTTAAAATGTTTGTTTGTTTGTCAAACATTCTGGCAACTTATCTAAATCTCACATCTTTTACTCCTATGATTATTTGAGATCCCCTCTTCAGCTGTTATGATCTGATAATGGTGTAATTACTGATGCTTGATTTTATGGCAAGTTTGTGTTTGTGGAATTTTATTATTAAATAATTAATTAATTAATTAATTACATGTTAATGTATTAATTATAAATGTTTGATTTTTTTGTTTGATTTATGACCTAAATGATCAGTGAAATACAAATGTATATAACACAAAATGAATGGAAAAGTCAAGCAACTCTCTCATATGATGGTGGGTTATAGTAATCTCTCTTCGATTATTGTTTCTCATTAGTATCAAGTTCTGAATTTTGTTTGTTTGTTTGTTTGTTTTCCATTTTTCTGTTTGGATTCTGATGCATAATACAATATTTTTTGGAGAAATGATATCTCAATTTTCTCTTCGATGTTATTTTAATGGTGATATATGTAGATAGATATTATGGATGATCGTGTACACAATTAAATTATGTGTTGAAGTCGAAGATTTTTAATGATACATATTTGTTGTTTCTCAAATAGCTAGTTGATCATTGATTATGTACAAAATTAGAAATCAGGTCATTGAAGGTGTAGCTTCCTCAGTAAAAGAGCAGGTTACAGTCCCTGAATTAATATTTTACATTTAGTGATAGTTGTCACTTAATAAGGCCTTCCTTCAACATTGCTTTGTCTATGTTACCCTGGACCAATGTTTAAGAAAATTATTTGACAGTCAATTAATTTTTGAAGAAAACATATGAGTTTGATCTTACAAAATTTTCTTGGTAGTGTTGGGGGGGGGGGGGGGGGTAGCACAGCCAAACAATTTTTCAGGGATGCTTGAATGGACCAATTTTCATTAATGAATCAATCTCATTATTGCATTTTTTTATTCAAATTTTTCTAATCTTTTATGTGAGAATGAATTATTTATTTATATAGTCTCATACCATTGTATTAAGTTATATAGAAAACTTAGTGCTTAATATATAGTCATCATTTTTGTGATAAATAATTGTTTACATAATTTACAACTTACTCATCAAAACATTACATGCAATGCTGTACTGCACTAACAGTTTATAGAAATCAACAGCTTGATTGTCATAGCTTAATACCTGACCCATTTCTTGTTGCACCATGTTAAACAATATTTTAGATATTATAGGAATAGCACCTTACCATCCAATATATAGAAGACATTTTCCCCCTATCACCTGAAGAGGACTGAATGATTTCACTTCTGATTCATTTCATGTACTGGTTAATATGTAGTTTTGTTTTTATTGTCTGAACAAATCATTAGGACTCTTCTCAAAATTTGAGGATTTGATTGGTGTTTTTTAGGCTAATCATAAAATTGACCAATCAAAAGCTGGCATTCTGAGACTGACCTCGGAACTGTATTTAATTATCTGAGACGCATATTCGTAGTTATACCATCCTATCAATGAATTCCATATTATAAGTACACAAAGTCTGCTGCATGTTAGTGATGTTTTATGGTATCGTTTAGTGATATTTTTTGTTTGACATAAGAATCTTATATCTTAGACATACTTACCTTTTTTATTTTATATATTGTGTTAGTGAGTCCATTTACAGTGAAATCTCCTAAAATAAGAAAACTTGATTTTCTAAAATCTCGATGAAAAAATGCCCCAGTATCCCAGAATTTTTTTTGGCATTTAGGGTTGACGATCTTAGGAGATTTAACTGTGAATGGAAACTGTACCGGTTATCTGAATTTGTGCACTTTATGTCATTTTACTTGTGAAAACTCAGCTTGTATGCCAGTATATTGAAAATTGATATTCTTGTTACTCTGTTCTGTCATCTATGTTTGTATGCATTATTTATGCATGTGTGATAAATTGGAAGAGTCATACACTAGCCCTGTACCATTGTGAGTTCAAAATCCCACCCAGACCAGACAACTTTCCCATATAAAGAAAGCTGTTTTACCTCAAACAAAGATAAAATAGGAGTCATTGTGATAATATGACCATTTATGAGGAGAACAAAGGTATTTTTTGCTCTGCTTCCACTTATGAAGCTCTTGTAATTTTGGTTAAAAAATAACTTCAGATTCCTCAAAGTATTCCATGTTATTTGACGTTTAATTTTGACTATCTCATGGACAATAAATATACTAAAAATCTATGTATTAAAACCACCTTTAGATGAAATTGGCCATCATATTAAGATGGTCTCTTTTTCAGACTAAATGTAACATAAACAGTGAAATCAATAAAAAATGGTTGTTATAATGAGTCGGTATATATTTTGAGTTGGTCACTAACGGAGGGTTTACCTGTGTTATTTGTTTTAGTGCCTTTGTATGAAACTTTCTGTAAATATATTATTTACTCACTGTTTACTATTATGAATGTACAGGTTATTGTTTTAATGTTGATTTTGTGATAGTCAATACTGTAATACCTTGATAATATGACCGACCATTTTGGGCCAGAGAACGAATTGGTCTTAATATTGGTGCAGTATTGTTATTATGGTAAATTGAAATACAGCAAGATCATTGGTCCGAAAATAAAAGGTTGTTATAATGAGATGGTCTGGATATTCAGGTGGTCACTAAGTGAAGTGTTACTGTACTATCACAATGAAAGACTTACATATTTCTTACATTGTTTATTATTTTGCATTAAAGATTTAGTTCATTGTTTTAATTCTACATTAAACATAAATGTCAATTTTCCTCCATATGTGAGGAAGTTGCAGGCTCTTTGTAAGTTAGTACTAGTTAGAATACAGTCCAGGAAAAATGATTAGGTGAATCAGCCACTGCATATAGTTGAGATTCTTTGAAAAAGTGGCTTTGAAACAAATCAAAACATGAAATATCTTGTCCTCCAAGATGTGACCTTAGTTTATAAATATAATTATTGTTAAAACTGAGTAAACGACCATCTATGAACAATGTCCACCACATACAACCACTCTTTAGCACAGGCAAATATAAGATAAAAAATAACATCCTAATTTGAGCCAATTGCATATGTGTATAAATCATATTTCTGACCTGCTTTATTTGCTTTCATTCTTTAGTTTGACTGTAGAAGAATAATTGGTAAAAAAACTTAAGGTTCTGTAGTTTATGTAGATTTTCATTAGCCCCATCTCTGTAACTCTTTCATCTGATGGTTTAGGTTTAGTATTATAGATTAATGATTATTTATTATAGATTTAACACCTTGTACTTTTTTTTCTTTTTAATTAAAACATTTTTTATCATAATTTTGGAGATGGAAAAAATTACTCCATGAGTATGTTTTCTAATTCTTGGATGTCTGTTTCTAGTTGTAAACTTGCGATTAATCCAAGACTTTGTGTAAAGAAATAAAACAATGCAGAATTTTCTGTTATTAATAATTGGATTTTATTACAAAAAAGTCCAACTGAAGTAAAATGGAACAGCCATCTATGTTTTATTGTATAACAATGTATGAGAGAATTTCCTACATGTTTATAATGACAGTGATGTAGATGATGTTAGATGTTTGTGTTCATACCCATATACTCATATTTATGCTTATCTTACTGCCATTTAGCTTTTGTTTAATAAGAATCTAGTTTACTGCCTGATGTAGCTTTACTGTTGTTTTGTCACAAGGGGAGTTAAATCTGTATGGTCTTGTATATTGGCTTAAAATGATACTTCAGTAATTTATCTTTGATTTTTGGTAACTTTTAGGTGCAATTAATTTAGTATTTTGTATTAGCATTAGTTAAGAATATTACAGGATTAGTAAATATGTGAATTGTAGATATTTTAGGTATGTTAGAATTTGTTTGTAAATTTTTCCCTTTTTTTGACTTTTCCTATATTTTAGTCATTTTGGTGCAGTTTATTAACCTTGTCCCCTTCTGAAGCCCCTTATTTCTCTTATGTCTTACTTTCTGCATTTATGTATTATGATGTAAAATCATCTACTATTTTTAATTTTATGTGAATATGAATATTGTACAACATGTATGTTGATATTGTTATGAGTTGTAAACTATATTTGTTGTTATCAATTAAATGAGGAATATTGATTTTGTGTGCACTTATTATTTGAGAAACAAAAAATATTTGCCCATAAGGAAACCGTAGTAACACTGTAGAGACAACATTTTTATCAAGTCTTGATGAAAGTTGCTTAGAATATCTGTCTTGATGATTTCTAGGTCATTGATAGGCTCTCCCAGTTAAACATTGATATGAAAGAAGTTGCGATAATAAGAAAGAAGTAGCAGTCTTAACTCAGATGAGCGAGTAAAGGGCCATTATTGTATCTCTAGGGCTAACATTGCACCAACAGCTAGAGTCATTTTGTGGCCTTTCTGTACTTCAATGGTAGACACAGGGCTTACAACTAGGTAAAACCTTGACCTTCTGTAAGCTAGGTGGACATCTTCCTTACATATAAGATTTGGCTGGTTCTGGGAGGAATTCAGACTGACAACAGTGAGAGGCAAATGATTACTTGTCAGAGACCATAACCACAGGGTTCCATATTGTGTGAGATTGTGCACTACTTGAAACTAAACTTATAGCTTCATTATCACTTCTAGTACAGGAGCTTGTTTCTGTATCGTGTACTGCTGACCTGTTTAGCCCAATTGGAAGAGCATAAGTTCTTTAAACCTCCTGGTTGATAATATCTCGCCCTGGGTTTAAGGCATGTTCTCAGTGAAGGATGGGTCACTTATCCTCTACTGTTGATTTGAGCAATTCATGTTGAAGATTGACAGAGAAGAAAGTACATAGTCAATAAACACTGATCAGATAAACTGTCAGTAAGCATATGGCTGAAATAACGTTGTAAACACATGAAACGGAAATCAAATACAAAGAATGCCATATACTGAGGACGAAGGACAAATGCATGAATATAAAATGTAGATAATGTTTGACCATATATGAATTCATAATACAAACACACTGGAGAAATAAGTGCGAATCTGATCAATACGAAATCAGTCAAATTGATAAAGATATTGATTTAAAGCCTACATCATAAAAAGAACTAACAGGGCATGTTATGGAACCCTGGTACGTGTCGCTGGCATCCATAAATGTTGTCAGGTCTTTAAGCTGAACAGTCACCATCCAACCGTCAACATATAATTTTGATGGTCGTATTTTGAGATACATTGAATTTGTTTCTCTTGTGTTACTTATTGGTCTCCTTTGTCTTGTAAGCAACATGTCCTCGTACGATGTGTGAATCAGTGGCCCTGTTTTAAGACATTTCTTAGTAAAGACCGAATTCAGAATCAATACACCCCTTATTTGTAAAGAAAACATTATGTCCTGTTGTTTGGTCGTTTTGTCGCCTGTTAAAGCCAATGAAATTGTCTTACGTGTACACCATCAGCAAGAAGTTTAGAAAGCTATTTCTTTGAAACGAACCAACATTTTTTCGTCGAAAACTACAGCTGATTGATTGATCGATCAATGTCTGACAACAACACTTCTGGTTCATTTCTAGTTCTTTCCTCTTCAAGCGTAAATATTTTTTAAACATGGAATAAAGAATCTAATTTTCTTAGTAAATCTTGTTTGAACAATTTTCGTGTTTTTAAAATTCCAGTTCATCAATTCTTTTCCAGTTATCAATACTTCATGATTTAAATACACAGCATGTTCACATCATGTCCCCTAAATCACCTTACACATTTCTTTCTACATTCAGCACGTGAATTTCGTGATACACGTGCGCTGGTTTTCGGACATGCTTTACTCAATTCTACGGATGTTATCGAGAGTTTGTTGTTTTGTGAATTCATTTTATTGTTTCTGTTGGATTTATCATCTGTTGGAACCTTCAACTGATCACAGGTAAGGGCTTATCTCCATTTTTATTTTGACTGAGCTACATGATTATTCGATCAATTTATTGTTGACATAAGAGGGGTCAGCGTAGTCTACATTTATGAGACGTACGAGCAATCCGTTCCTGATTTTGCTATTTTGTCTCTGTATTGTAGTGTACGATTAGTTGGACTAGGGTCAGCGTTACTAATCATAAATCGGCCACATATTTTCAGTAGGTCGATTCCATAATGAATTTTGACAAGCCATTCCCTACAACGTCACAAACAGTCTAATTATTGGGACTAACGAGTGTATACCCTTTTTTGTTTTAGTTCCCGTGTATTCTGGTGTAAGCGCATTGACGTTAGTCCTTGTTCATCATTGTTTGACAATTTACTATTTTATAGCGATCAAATATTTTTGACCCAATATTAAATATTTCCACTGTATTTCAACTTATAGTGAGACCGAATTCATTCGTCCTAAAGGATGGACTTATTATAGTATTATTCAAACGAATACCTTCTTTATATCCACATTTCATTTTATCAAATACTTTAGACACTATGTTAAACACATAGGGGAATGACACAAAAAAAATTTCGAAAACAAATTGTCTAAGCATATTTGTTTCTATATATATGCTTAGACAATTTCTTTTCGAAATTTTTTTTGTGTCATTCCCCTATGGTTAAACATAGGTCTTTGATTATATCCGTACAAGTAATATAGAGAGATGGTCGTGTTCGGGAAAAATCAATACTTCACTGTATCCGATTCTTCACTATTTCTGAGTTCACAATAACCGTGTTTGACTATATTTTTATTGATAGTAGTAGTAATAATACTAAAGTTATTGATTGTAGTCCCAGTGTTTAACCACAGTACAAATAATTAAGTATTCGTAGTCGGATAAATGACAATGTTTTGGTAAGCCATCTAAACATTGCGCCATTCCTAATACTACATCATTGCTTTCTGAAGAGTGTTGTGCGTGTAATGAAGAACCTTTTCTGAGTTCACTGTACTATCATCCAATATTTTGAAACTCAATTCTTTAATCTTCGATCGCGTGAAGCTGAACGGAGGATTATCTCTGATTGTTCCAGGAAACCTCCTATTCCAAAAGAAGTAAGAATTAAATTTCCTTGAGCGTCACAGTTTATTTGTTATTCTTTCAACATGCAACTATAGTTAAGTGGTCTGAAGTATGATCAAATGTGTTATAAAGGTATTAGAAATAAACAGTTGTTATAGAAATATCCGAGTTACGATTTAAAAGATATACATGTATATATATAGTGCATTAAACATATCTCATACTAACCACAATAACAATATAACAAGGTTTAAGAGGCAAAGGATACAATAGTCAAGTGTTAATGTAGCCACTTGTATACATTTTATGTGATCAATATACCCAGGAATAGCCGTAATAACATTTCGATCAACCAAAATAAATTACATTACCACAGAACATTTAAAAGGGAATACAATTACGAACCTTATCTAGACCATCTTATAATTGATAAACTTTAGTAAAGAAGCGAACTAACTCGATTTAGATTACGTTTTCATAGAGATAGAATCTGGCAGATATAACAATATATTAAGAGAAATTCGCACTTGTAAATTATGTTATTTGAACCAAATTGAATCCGAATACCATTTCTTTATGTGCTGTAATGCATATAACGAACATGTAGATTTCCTGTAAAAAATACTGTCTTGGCCAACTTGATATTACAACTACTTGCAAATGGTTCAAAGCATTATATGCCAATAAAACTAATAACTTGAAACTTTAATACCTTAAAGTATTTTCATACTGTTTCATTGTGAAAGTATGAAGTTCAAGACTTAGTAGTGCTACCCTTTGTAACTGGAAATATCTGGTGAGTTTAATCGGTTATATAATCTTAAATAGCAAAACGAATCCCGGTCAAGATCTTGAGTGAATAAGGTCATTTATAGTGCTTTTCTCCACAGTCTCATATTTTTCAAACCTCTTCACATCTATTTATCGTACACATATATAAATGTGATTAAAGGTATTCATATGTTCCTGGATTCGATTGTTTCAGTTTGAGTATCCGTATCTTTGTCTCTCACAGACGTCGTCTCGTTCTGTATAGCATCCTTAGCCCAGTTAAAGCGACTTCCGTGCTGCGAGCCAGTTATATCGAGTACAATCGCTAGAATGAAAACCAAAATGCTGTATCCAAGAACCTGGTACAAGAACGTGTAAGCGCCAACGTGTTCGTATAAATAACCGATTATTCGAAGATGACAGATACCGCCAACAGATCCACCAAATAGAATTAACATCATCCCCATTCCTGTAAGATCTAGGTGATAGTCGGCCCAAGCGACACCTGATGGCCACAATGGGCTACCAAATATTCCAAGAGCTTGGAGTAGTATCCAATAAGCTGATGAATTACTCCGAGCGAAGAAATTCAGTAAGACGGAGACAGTTAAAAAACCACCAGTTTCGATCAAAATCAAACCACGAATAGGAATCCATCTTGCGGCAGCAGAAAAACTAAGTCGACCTACTGTACAGCTAATCCAATACGCTGAGTTTATGTATGAAGCATCGTCGTTGGAGAAATCTAATTGGTCGATAGAAAAACTACGAAGAAAGCCAGCAATGACTCTTTCTCCGCCCCCAACGTTCGCGAAGTACAAGACTATCAGGACGAATAACTGAATGCCGTAAGTTGTCCGACCACCCGAGCAAGTGGCAGGATTAATCATTTTAAGAAAAGCACGAATTTCGTTAGAACATGTTTGACTGTTGCTTTTGACATCGGTGTCATTTTCTGTTCCTTTATTTGTATTTTTAAAGAAACGTCTTTCTCGCAACTGGTAGAAATAAAACGTTAAAGAATGTAGTGCAACGAGAGCGGCAGAGATCGCGTATGAATATTCTATGCGTGATTCGGTGATGTACTCTGGTTCAGGCGTGGATACAACAGATGAAATCGTTGTGAACACATAGACAGATCCTACATCCGGTATAGTTTCATTGCCAGGTTTCTTCTGAGCGAGGAATGGGTTGGTGTAAAGAGGAATTAAAAATGACCCAATGCCGTATCCAGAATGCAATAGAATCATAGGTGTCGCTGCTTTCTCTTGCCACAATTTTAAAATAAGTCTCTGTCCAGCTGAAATGATTATAACAAAGTTTAGTTATACATGATTGAGATACATAGTTTATGATGACAGCATGCACACTGTTTGTCCGTATTGATTTTGACACTTATACCACAGCGGTAACTTATGTTGACATTGAAACAATCAACCTTTCATTTATATCATTATACGAGCTAATGGTTCATTCAGACAGTTAGCTGTTGTTGTTTATTCATTCAGTGCAACATTCGCCATTGTGTATCTAAATGTTTTGACCCATTGAGGTCACAACATGATTTCACACCACAGACTGAACCCAGTTATACTTTGCCATGCGGATTAATGTCAACACAAACGTGTTTATGTCAAAAGTGACAATAATCGACGGGAAGCTACACGCTCACAAGCAGCGCCTCTCAACAAAGACATTTAGGTTAAAAAAACGGATGATACAACTTAGAAGAAGGAAGCAATGCGCTCAACGACAAAGCTATACCATACCTATATTTATAATTGACTCCAACAATCCACCGACAAAGCATAATAACCACAGAACTTCAACATTAGGTGACCAAGGTACTGCCAATGTTACAACAGCCGCGACATCTAGACTCACAGCTAACATAAGATGGCAATATGTTCCAAACTTATCCACCAGGAGTCCACCAATCACACAGCCAGGAAACAAACCAACACTCCTTCCTGATACAGCGACTGCTACCTCTTCATAATCTGCGTTTAGTTTTAGCTTCAAATCAATCAATGTTGGGCCGAAGATTTCAAGATATATTCCCTTATTTGAAAGAAATACAATAAAAAAAACATTTAAGTTCTTGGTCCCTTTTTAACGCCTTGAGACCAGTTTTGAAATAATATTTTGAATTATGACTACAGTACTAAGCTATTAAGTTGATTATATCTAAATGATTTAGAATCTCGTCGAATTTACCACAGTGTAATCAAATAAACGAACAACGATGACTTGCAACGAATCGTAGCTTAAAATTTAACCAATAAATGATATGACTGAACGCTTTCTGTTTCCTCTCTCTCGCCCTCTCCCTCTCTCCCTCTCTCCCCCTCTCTCTCTCTCCCTCTCCCTCACTCTCTCCCTATCTCCCTCTCCCCCTCTCTCCCTATCTCCCTCCCACTCACCCCTATCTCACCCTCTCTCTCTTTCTCCCTCCCTCCCTCCCTCTCTCTCCCTCTCTATCCCCTCCATCTCCCTCCCTCTCTCAAACTCTCAAAGATCATCACTTCGTGCAAATCTGTAAAAATAATGTAATTATGTTTCGGACTTCGACTTGTACTTTGTTCCAATCGGTTATGATCTTGTAAGACGACATACCAATCTAAACGGAATATGCATTAGAAATACATGTATACACAAATGCAAGTATTTTTAAGTGAATTTCTTTTGAACAGTGCATTGGTGCTTTTGTGAGTAAATAAATATATATAAATGATAGAGAAGCTAGGCTTACCAATGCCATCCATGTCGCAGCTAAAAATCCTGTCTCGATGATTTTATCACATGTTGACCTTGTTTTCTTCTCGCTCGGTTGATCATCTGGCGAATCCATTTCCTGGATCTTTGAAAGAGTTCAACTAGATTTTGTACTCTCGATATGTGTGTCTTACTTCTGTGTTATTTTTGTGTTTCACTAAAATGAATAAGTGGCTCGTTCTGTTATCTCATCAATCATGTTCATGTTTCATCTATACAAATAAACAGAAAATTCGGTCGTGTCATTGTCATCACCCGGTTAAATAGTTTCGTTTCTTCGCCTGATTTGACAACGAACTACTGACTTATTTTTTAAAGAGTGGTGATCGTTGGCCTAGTGGTATCTCCCCGGACCACTACATGAAAGATTGTGGGTTCGAATCTAGGCTCCGCATAACATAATATGACTTGACTTGTCGCTGTGAAGTGTTGTGTTCCAGTATTTTAGGGACGCCTTTTCGGTGTACTCATCCCAGTTACCGAGCCAATCACAGGAAAAGTGTTAGGCGTGTATCGGTGCTTCATACTGTGAACGATACAGAACCAGGAAGAACTATTCGAAATAAGTGAAGGGATATAAATATCCGGTTCTCCTGTATCTTCTCTCCCCTGTCTATGTGGCGGCTCTTAAATGATGATAGCAGCTGCTGTAGAATGGCCAGATGATCAATATACAATGTATAAATAAATATTGTTGTGAATCTTTAATTCTGATTGCTTTTTTAAGAATATGGAAACACCTTTAATTTGATCATCAAGAAAATTGATTTAAATGATGCATTTATTCATTACAACATTTCCCTGGGCCTTATAGAAAACATATCTTTTTAAAGTCAGTCGAGCTGTATACAATTATGGTGTTATGGATTTTGAGTTTAATGTCTTAATAAATGTACCTGTGAAATATTTATCTTATGATATATTTTCATATATACAGTCAAACATGTGAACAAAGATCACCCTAGTGAGATACATAATGTGGTCTTTATTGACAGATTGCCTTTAGTTGGAGGTCATTTTGTTCTTATAATGAATAGCGTTTTTTTTTTGTTTTTTTGGGGGACTGCTAATGATAAGTTTGACTGTACACGCATTATTACAATTTTACCAAAATTCTGACAAAAATTATCATTTATAACCTCATTTAAAATTAAAAAATGCTATTTAATTAACAATTTATTATTTTTGGTAATAAATTGTTACATCTCTAGGCCTACTCATTATAATATCCTCATTATTTCAACTTGACAATGAAAGCATGTCGATATTGATACACGTACAATGTACTGAACCATTTGATACTAAAATGGTTGTAATATTGATCGTAACATTATCACTTTATCTCATAATGATGACCAATCCTTTTATAAGATCGTTTTAAAATTACTTTCTTGCAACCTTATTATAACCCCCCCCCCCCCCCCGATTATCAAGATAATGGTCACAAATATGATCTTAATATCGATGTTTTACTAAACTTAAATCTAGTTTTATTAGTTTACTTCCGTCAGAAAATTAAATAGGATGCGCACAATAGTCCGAGTGGCTCCAGTCATATAAGGCCATATTTCACTTACATACCAAGGTATGTGAACTATATTTACAGATCGGCAAATACTTGGCTATGGTTCACAAAACAGCACAATAGTAATACAAACATGACAGAAATATATATAAAATATATGATATAAAATCACAAATACATTTGAATATTACAGTCAATTGTTGGAGATAAACTGAAGCATGAAAATTATGAAGGGAGAGATTTGTTGCGTGTGAAAATGTCTTTTTTAGGAATAAAGCTAATTTATAAAGACATTTTTCGTTATTTGCAGTTAAAATTTTATTGACAGTTTAGTTATAGATGGCCAAGGAATATCATATTTAATCTAGACATGTCATTAATTGTAGTTTTCCATTCTTGAACAAAATAATCGCGCAATGTTATTTTACGTAATGGAAGATAATTCAAGTCTAGATTTATAAGTATTTCTAACATAATAATACTAGTAGCCTACAGAGCCAATTGTTAAACGTACCATGATTGCTCATTACAATTTGTTTTTTTTATTAGATCTTTCCTTAGCTATCATATAAAGTGGAAATCTTCCTAATTCTCGAAGCTTAGCAAAATTGGGCTTATTTTAATTGGCACCGCGAATAGTATGTACAAAATACAATTTCTATCTTTGTACGATACCGTGTAAAGTAAATATTGCATCATTAGTTGATCTTTTATCTCTAAAACAAAATTGTTCATCATTAAAAATGTTCTCTTGTTATAGGACATGAAAATAAACGTGCAGTCACCGAACTAATTTGTTATTTATACCGTCGATAAATTATAATTAATCATGTCCAAGGGGTATTTGACAAAAATGTAAGATCAAGAAAATTATTATTGTAATTCTGTCGCAATTATCAATTTTCTGCATTCATAATATTTGGAGATGTTCGGACCTGTAGGCTGTCACTATAACGGTGTCTGCCGAACATCTCCAACTGCGATGTCGACAGCGCATGCGCCCGGCACGCGACGTGCCATACCTCGTCTGAATAGCCATAAGACTAAATACCTTGAAATACTCTCGATCATCTTCAGTGTGAAATCTACCAATGGTAGGTTTTTGTGCAAAATATTGCTCACAGCAGGTCAAGAGACATGTCTTAAGCTTAACAGTCAATTATTGGTATTAATTGATTGTATTTCTAAACGCTCAGCGATCTCCCAGCATCCCTGTCGAGTTGTTGAAATAGGAATCTTTTGAGAAGTCATCGTCAGACGACACTTGTTTCTGAAGTCTCGCGTAACGAGATGTTAAAACGGGAGTATAACGGTAATTGGTTGCCAGATGAATTTGTCAGATTCCTTCAAAGTCTAACTTCAGGGTATATATAAATACCGAATCTCCTAAAATGGATAGAATAGTCGTAGACATCACTGAGACTGTCAGAGCTGTTTTAGTTTTAAAAAATATATAGTAAAATAAAGAAAATTTGTAAAAGAAATTAAACGGGTAAATTTACGCATAAATACGAAATAAATTCAAATAAAATGGCACACAGCGTGTCAGCTGATTTTATGAACTACTGTCGAAGTTTTGAAAGTGAGTTAGACGAAGCTGAGCGAGCGTCATACTTGAACATCGGACATATGTCCAGGGAGGATAATGTTGCGCCAAATTACAATCACTATGACAACGCATCTCCTTCGAACGAATTTCCATCGTGCGCATATGCATCTCAGATGGAAAGAAACATTCCTGACGACGATGGTCGAGAATATTCACAACATGAATTTTACGGAGGAATTCGTCCGGTCGTGCGATGCGCAGCAAACGTGCGCGAGAGAAAACGTATGATGAGCATAAATTCTGGATTTGAAGAACTTCGGCTGCACGTTCCAACCTTCCCGTATGAAAAGAGACTGTCTAAAATCGACACATTACGTTTAGCTATATCATATATAGCATTATTACGTGATATTTTATCTTCTAATGTTGATCCAGTTGATTACGTAGAGCACTGCATTAAAGCTGATGTTAAAACGACATGGAACACTAGTGGTAAGATATTTAATGTCTTTTTAATTCATATAAAAAATAAATCCTATAAAAAACAATGACTCCAGTCAGCCTTAGTTTATATAACCATGCTGAACGGCATGTGGTCACTCTATTTTTGCTGCTGGTTAACTAGGTTTAATACTTTTAACAATAGTTTTTCGTTTTCCGTCACTTTTGCTATTGTTCTTACATAACATACTAGTATATGTATATATGAATGAATAGAACACGTTTTAGATCAGTTTCCCTGTATTGTTTTAACTTCATTCGTCTAATTAACGTATATAATGTATTTTGTACCAGTTTTGCAATTGTTTTAATGTTTACATACGGACGTAAAGAAACTTTTTGCACTAGTTGGTGCAACTGGCCAAGTTTGCCATTTTTATTTTCATGGGCGTGTGGAACGCACATTCGTCCAACGTTGAACTTTCTAATAAGACATACACAATTACAAACCCATGATGAATAGCTATAATAAAAGTGCAAACTTAAAACAAAAACGCATAATTATACTGGGCATTTTTAAATTGACGAAAATGTTTCTTCTTTTTCTTGGCATACTTATCATATTTTGCTTAAATAAATAGTTTAAAAAGCCGCTTGATTTTTATTTGATATTGAAACATGAATTTCATCAAGTTTTTCTCGATCGAAATTACTATAATTTTCTTATTTTGCATTAAAGGTTTCGATTATTTTTGACATCGCTCTTTGGTACAAACACCAAAGAAAAAAAAGTTTTCAATTACCGAACGATAATCATTCATTTTTTGTAACATATATATTACATAAGTATAAGATTAACATATACAAGTTACAATGCATAATGAAAACTGATTTGCTAATTATGATGAAAAGTTAACACTGACAAAATTGATGTTTATACTATCATGTATATGTATATGCTTACGAACAGAAAAGTTTGTGGTTAGGTAGCGTTAATATGTGAAATAAAACCACTTCGTTCATAATGCGTTTTTTTTTTTAAATTAAATTCGGTTTTTTGTATAATTTTTCGTTTAACCAGGAAATTGTAAAAATAAATTGAAATTTAACAGATGTTGTATAACAAATTATATGCATTTGTTTAATAAAATCCCCGCGAGATTACGAGCATGTACAGATTGTATGTAACCACACATTTTGTGCCGTATCTCCGATTGTCTATCATTTTAAAGGCCAATACTCCAGATAAATCATTCAAAAATTGTTTAAACATAGAAACTCCAATCATTTGATTTGGAATTAAACTAAAAATTGAAACCATGGTATATCAGCGATTTTAATTTTTTATTCATTTACAAGTACAATGTACACTTAAGTTGGTATTCACACTCGTAGAAATCATCTGTTGCGACATAATAATGCCATATTTTTTTATATAGCGATGCTGTATTTTTTTTCACTTAATTTTTTTTATCATAATGAATTTTGATTTTTCATGTATGACTGACATTTTCATTAATTTTCATCATCATGACGTTGTAGGTAAATCTATGGGAAGAAGAAAGGAAAATAAAGGTTTTAAGTTACTATTAAATACTGTTCATTATGCGCACACGTACTTTTTTATTCAGAAAATTGTTGATTCTTTGACAAACGCAGTAATTGAATAACTGTTCATGTCATTTTGTTAGCAACGCGCACGAAAAACAACTCAAACAAAATTATTATAACCAAACATAATATCGCTCCGGAATCTACGTATCTGTGGAAATATATTAACTTCAGTTCAGTCGGAACATCTACTAAAATGTTTGTAATTCCAACTTTAAAACTTTTGAAGTTGACAAGTAAAAAACTGACTCATGTGCGCTTCCCTATTTATCAGACAAAAACAAAAACTGTTTGAATTTCGAAAAGAAAATATTTACATTTCATGAAAAATGAAAAAAAAAAGAAATATGTAAGGCCTGAAAATGTTTGTTACGGGTTACATGCTCATCAAAAATAGGGTAGCTAGGTCAGGACCGGGTTTTTTGCTCTTAAAAGCGTGTGGAAAGGTAAAACAAATGAAAAAGTGGACTTTACGTTGCTCGGGCTAATAAAAACTCTTGGATCGGAAGGAAAATTTAGGATATGTCGGATAACCAGAAACAAGATATTTTACACCTAAATGCCTTTAGTTCCGGGTTCAGTATATAGAATTCAGGACAGTCACTTTGTTTGTTTATTCTAAATTTATATAAATTTGTAGTTTCTGCTGATAACGTCTTCATGTCAGGATTTGATGACAAAGATGATGCATATTATGTTCGTTGTCAATTTTACATAACTTTTTATGAGAAAGGCATCTAAAGAAACTCATCTATCATTCTTGTTACTAGTACACTAAAAACTCGAATAAAGGTCTTAACATCAAACAAATAATTCTTTTAGATCGAAATATTGAAAAAAGGAAAACGTGTGTTCTAGTAATGAGGTATAACTGTATTTTAATGACACTAGAAGCCTTTTAAGAATGGCTGGTGATCAACATCTTCCCAGCGTCATGATTTTTACAAACTAACTTACATGACGGTTGATTCAATAAATCATATGAAATATTTATTCGCTATAATAAATAAACTTTATTCACATCGTTTATATTTCAGATTTGACAGCCAGATTATCTTGGGTAAGATGGGAAAATCTTGGAGTTCATCGTAAACCAATATTGAATGTGATACCCGGTGGTCAGGATTAAATTATATATTCTTGTTCATCTTATGAATAAGAAGGGTTCCGGGACCGGACTACAAAAATACGTCGTGAGGGTCAAATAAGGTGTATTTGATTGTTTCTGGTTACCTGGTCTATCCTAATTCTCCCCCCGCGACCCTAGACTCTTTATTAGGCCCGAGGAACGGGTACACCTACTTTCTCATCTTTTTTACCTTTCAAGAGTCGAAAAAAGTTCCGATCTACCTACCCTATTTTTAATGAGCATGTTACATGAAACAAACATGTTTTAGGCCAAATGTTTTAACGTAATATTTCAAAGTAACGGTGAATACTGTGAGCTATTGTTTGTGGACAAATATTTGTATTATGTGTTTCCCATTGAATCTCAGTATAAAATGCTAATATAAATTTAATGCATTTTATGCTAGGAATTATACATTCACACGTGCTGTCATAATCAGGCGTTTGTATTAGAAAATATGTATGAGGATAAATACATACAGTTCTGTTGTGAATTTCATAATGGAAGTCGTCTCTCCTGGTGACTTGCTTGAGGCAAACAAATATTTTCTCTGATCTATTGTCACAAAATATATAGAAACAAAGATGAATATCTTGAAGTGTTATTTTTTTGTTGTATTCCTTTTAAAAATCATGTTACTCTAGACAGTATTTGATACATGTATACATTATATAATTTTCATGTGCAATATTTTATTTATCAAGATACTCTGTTAGAAATGGATTTAGTTTATATAACAATGTATGTATTTATATGTGAGAGTTGTTGATATTAAATTGTTATGACATCATGATGTTCCTGTCCTAATTTCTACCCTTACATTCATATGCAACTTCGATATTGAAAAAAAAGATAATTCTAAATTAAAATAGTGAAATATGGTAATAGTAAACTCAGGTAAAGTGAAGAATAAGATGCAATGAAGTATTTATTTCCCCCTGCAGCACACTTTCATTTCATTGTAAGGCTACACTATTATAATTTATTTTATTCGTTGGTTTACAAGATTCTTTTGGATAAGTGACCATTTGTAGGTCGAAAAAGAAAGACAAAAATATTCTTCGAATTTTGTCTACAATGGGTCGGTCAGAAAGAAAATATTTAAAAAAGGTTGAATTTCAATTTTTTTATGATTTGCCCAAAATTATACTTGTCACTTTTGTAAACCAATTTATTAAATGGTTGTAGTCTTATGGATAAAATGAAGTGATTTTTATACACACGTCTTGACTTGACCAATTCAATCTTCACCAAACTTGGTAAAAATCATCTTGATCGTAATGGCTTTGACCAAGTAAAATTCCCATCAAAATTGCTCCAGCGTCCCGATTCAATAAAAATGAGGAAATAGATCTTGTCCACTATTTCTGTTCAACACATCTCTTCTAATCATCACCATATAATTATGTGTGCATACTTCATGACACATTTGTGTAGTTTGATGCCCTTATTCTTTGTCCAATACTAACTGAACTCTGGTTATCTGTGAGTCGGAGGTATTTTTCGTGTGATTTTGGATTTTGAGAACAAATGACAAATCAGATACATACTACCCTGAGGTTATAAAACTCTAGATCAGCTTCAGAGCTTAAGTCTCATATCTGGTCATTTAACATTTTGAAGTTAATTATGATCAGACAATACTGGTATATAATTGATACATTAGTCTGACATAATAATTGATCTGAATATGTATTTAAACAAGAATCAACTCTTATCTTTATCTCTGATAAATTGAGATTTGAGCTCGGGAGACCGATTTTAAGCTTTATAACCTTGGTTCCAGGTTTACAATGCGGAAAGATGAATGCACAATATATCTGTTGAATTCTTTCAACAAGGAAACAGAATTATATACAATAACAAACTTTGGCTTTTCTTAATTTATTTCATGCTCAAATTTAAAACAATATACACACATGAAAGACTCATGCTGAATTCAATAAATATAACAATAATAAACATAAAGATGCAAGCATTTGTTAACACATCAGTTTTTTATTTGTTAAGATAAACGAGTTTGGTAGGAAATTTATGTATATAAATACCGGATTGTCAAAACCATGACAACCATAATATCAATTGAAAATGCCAGTTTTTTTTTCTAAAAAAAATATTGAACAAACATTGTTCACAAGCTTTTAAACGAAAAGGGTATAGAGACCATTAAAGCCATCTTTTATAAAGTTGACATTCATAATGACAGCTATCTCAAGCATGTTTCATTTAAGTTTTCTTGATAAAAAACCCTCCA
Source organism: Lutraria lutraria (assembly GCA_964023205.1). Lineage (NCBI taxonomy): Eukaryota > Metazoa > Mollusca > Bivalvia > Venerida > Mactridae > Lutraria > Lutraria lutraria. The sequence continues at coordinate 28,620,899 of OZ026848.1, read as the reverse complement.
TGGTTCTTCAACAATCAACAAATACATACTTGGATTGCTCATATTGCAAATATTTCATAAAACAGTAATTAATTCTGTAGTCAACAAGAAAAGAGCTAATCAATTTTTTAAGAAGTTTTATGTCATTGGTCCATGTTAATAATTTTTTGTGAAGTGTGTCGATTTCGAATTCAACAGATTATTCAACTCCAGAACTTTTCTTCTTATGGCAGTCTGATCTACTCCCATATTACAAACACCAGAATTACCTTCAATGTTCAAATCCAAAATATGCTCAGCTACCAAGCAAATAATCAACATCTCACAGAAACCTAAATCACAGCCAATTAAGAGTTCGAAAAAAACTCCCCGAGCAATCTAAATGCGGCAGCTTCCTTACTCCCCAAAGCAGACATAAGAAACATACAAACTATACAAAATTTGTTACCATCAAGTCAATAAAATGATTTTGACTTTTTTAACAATTAAAATAACAAGGTATAATCATAGATGTATACTCTATACGTAGTACCAACAGATCCACTTTGTTCATACGTGAGGTAAAGTGAAGTTCATGCAAATGTTTCAGACAAAATAAGTTTATCAATATTATGCAAAACATGCATAATATAATCTACATTTTATCTTAAAATTGTCAATGGAAACAGTGTGCAATATATCGTAAGTCATACATACATGTAAGAAATTTGAATACACAAGAAAAACATTTTCACCCGAAAGATTGTCCATTTTTAGCTTGTAATTTTACCATTCAAGTCTGCATTACAGTAAGCTGTATTCTTTAAACACAGAAGATATTTCTACTTAGACAAGTTGTCGAAATTCTAAGCTGATATCTTATCAATAAATTATCTAATTTATACATAATTGTGAACCTAAATGTGATCAAACATCATTTTTGCTTCAGAAGTCTCTCATTCTCTTTCTGCACGATCTTCACCAATTTGTCTTTGTATTTGTAAATGTCACCCTCATACTTGCCGATAGTTTCATTTGCACAAATCCAGATCTCCTCAGTTACCTGAAAATGTGTAAAAAATACTTAACAATCTCTCTAAGTAAACCATGGCTTTTCCTTATTATACAGTTGTAGCCTGTAAATGGCACCTTCATGAAATTTCTCACAAGTTTCCAATTTACTCCCTGAAATATCATTTCCTAAATTTGTTTCAGACGAGAATATTTCCCCCAAAAAGGTTTCAACCTGCTATTTCATCCCCATAGTAAGGGCTAGGTTGTCTTGAAGACATAAGGCCAGAACAGAGTTATTCGTATGACACTACTTTGTGATGCGAATGCTTATGTTTCGACCAGCAAAATCAGAACATATTTTGGGATGAATCATACTTCTATAGTAAGCTATGTGTAAGATGTTTAAAAATGTTTTAGTTCTTTAACTTTAATGACTATATTCCAAATTAAGCAATAGTAATAATAATGTATATAATTATCAATAATAACGAAAGAAATGAAATGTAACAAGAGCAATAAAGCATATGAGGCTCCATCATAGAATTTTAAATGTGAAAAACAACAACAACAGACCTTTGTAAATAAATAACAATGAATGAATCATGCATGATGTATCTAAAGATATACATTTATACAGATTACATACAGATAACTTACCTGAGATATCAGTCTGAAGTCGTGGCTAACTAAAATCATGCCACCATCAAAGTCATTAATGGCTTCAGCCAACGAGTCAATTGTTTCTATATCCAAGTGATTAGTAGGTTCGTCCAACAATAATAAATGAGGACTTTGCCAAGATAACCACGCAAATATAACACGACATCTCTGTCCATCTGATAAGTTGCTCAACGGAACAATCTGAAACACACATCAAGGTATAATAATTCTTAGTAATTTCTAACAGTCTTTGTAATGTCATATCTTCTCTAACAATGCAATGTACAGGATATACTTGACAAACAACAACAATTAACATATTTGGTTTGGAGTGAAAACTTGATTCCCGAGAATAGTCTAAAAAGCTGTAAAAGTTGATTCAGGGGTCCAGTCTGAGAAAGTCTGATAGTCTTATTCAGGGACCAGTCTGAGAAAGTCTGACAGTCTTATTCAGGGACCAGTCTGAGAAAGTCTGACAGTCTTATTCAGGGGACCAGTCTGGGAAAGTCTAAAAGTCTTATTCAGGGACCAGTCTGAGAAAGTCTGACAGTCTTATTCAGGGACCAGTCTGAGAAAGTCTGAGAGTCTTATTCAGGGACCAGTCTGAGAAAGTCTGATAGTCTTATTCAGGGACCAGTCTGAGAAAGTCTGACAGTCTTATTCAGGGACCAGTCTGAGAAAGTCTGACAGTCTTATTCAGAGGACCAGTCCAAGAAAGTCTGACAGTCTTATTCAGAGGACCAGTATTAATTTTCCCAGATTATGAGATAAACTAAGTACCTGTTGTTGACCAGATAATCCATAGCGACCAATAATCTTTCTCATTTCTTCTCTCTCCTTGATATCAGGGAATTGTTTCATCATCCAGTCCATGGCGTTCATCTCCATGTCCAATATTTCATGTAAATGCTGAAAGTAATAAGAGAGTGGTTAACTATTACACAAGTACCTGTCAAAATTATCAGCCAGGTGAAAGATTGGACGGGAACTATTCAACTTAGAGAGTGGACAGGAATTGGCCAAGATATTAAGCACTTATTTATTCAATTTTATCAAGTTTGTTGAAGAAGACTGATTGTACTGTTCAACCTAGGGACAGGTTGAATATTGCTGATGTACTGACCCACATGATACAGGAATGTTATTCCTATTATAAGTAAAATAAGACAGGCATATAAATTAGTGACTGAGACCAAATGAAAACAAGTAATGAAAACAATTAAAAATGTTAGTGTTTTTTCAAAGACAAATAATAAAGAAAAAATCATTTCTGTACAAACTTACCTGATGATATCTGCCAATCTTAAGATGGGAGTGACGCCGTATAAGACCATCTGTGGGTATTAACTACAAGTAAAAAACATAAATCTTGTAAGCAAGTCCATATTCTTCCTGAGTGAATCACTCAACTCTTAACGCTCTCAGGTGAAGTTTTCTAATCAGTAATGTAAACATAAAATAACTAAATAGGATTTTGTGTGAAATGTGTAACAAGTTTGCAGAAATTTAGATTTTAATGCATTTCTGAATTCTTTGTGAATATGGCACCAATATCTTAATCTGCTAATTAATTGTTGTTCTTGAGCTCATTTACATCATCTGTTGTTAAACCATCCATTTGACAGCTATGGACATTTCAAAGCCGCCCCAGAGAGGGGAAATAAGATAACAGGAGAAACAGGCATTTGCACCCCTACTCTTTTCAAATAGTTTTTTCTAGTTTCTTATTGTGCCCGGTGTGCAACACTGATACATGTCTGCCCCTTTTTCCTGTGATTTTCTAGACACAGTAATTGGCTTGGTATTTGCGACAAGAAAACTGAACTTGTGTCCCGAGGAATTAGAAAGTTGGAGCAGAGAATTGAACCCACAACCTTTCCTTGAGTAGTCCAGGGTGTTACCACTTGACCACTGATCACCCGTCTAGGTTTATGAAGTCATCAAATATAAGTGCAATCTTTATATACTTACTTCTCCAACAATAAGTTTTAGCAGAGTAGATTTTCCAGCACCATTAGGTCCTACCAGAGCTACACGTGTATCCAAGTCAACACCAAAATCTAAATCCTTGTATATGTATGGCTGTAAAGGAAAAATAACACAATGAAACAAGACGCTGCTACATTCAATAAACAAATTAGCTTAACCTCTGATGGACTGACAGACAAGGCTATCACTATATCGCCCCACATTATTTGAAAATGATTACAACAAAATCCAAACAGTTGTTAAAATGAGGCAATGATAATAATGAGTTTTTCCTTCATAATATGCCCCCGCATCACTTGATGACAGGGACAAAATCCAGGGCAAATAGTCGTTACAATGAGGAAGTCATAATATTAAGTTTTTTCTTCATAAAGTAGAAATATCAAAGAAATATTAAAACCAGTCTGAATGTAAATGGTCAAGATGAGATTGTCTTAAAATTTGAAGTGGATGCAAAGGTAAATCTTAATTTAAATACAAAAACACTTCATTAATAAGCATTTTCAAACTCATTAAAAACTCAAAGAATGCTGCCTTTAATTGCAACCCTGAACCAGCCACTGTTTTTGGAGTTAGAAACGATAACAATTTCCATCTAAGAGAGACATGGTATATACGCATAGATTACCTTAATTCAGAGATTTATCAATAACTCTCTGTAAACATAGTGACCTTGTTTCTAAGGTGACTACAATGTCAGGCTTGACAGATATAAGATTATAATGTACTTACTGTCTCATCATTATATCTGAAGCTTACATGTTGTACCATAATCACTGGTGGAGGAAGTTTACCACAACTTGGGAAACAGAAACTTAGCGTCTGAAATAGATTAAAGTGGATTAAGACATTGTTTAATTAGACTACAAATTGCTTATTCACATTAAATTAACTTACATCAAGATCTTGTGATTACGGCCTTTTTAGGGACCAAACTATCGGTCGTGATATTTAGACTGTTTCTTTGTCAAGTTCAACTACAGAGGATTCAAGCTCAGTCCTGTAGACTATAAGTAAATGGAAAATCGTCCAGAAAGCTTTTTAAAATACAGTTCTAATGGCAATCACGATGCATCAACATTTGTTCAATAACTTTTAAGTATTTGAGGAGAATTCACTCACCCTCCATGTCCTGCCTCATATATTTCTCAAAATGTCAAACTTTTACAAATATGACTCCATGATTATCAAATCTGTCCAAAACCACACTCTCAAATAAATGAGTTACCTTATCTGAAGAAACTTTTTGGGCAAGTCCTCCATCTACCATCTTCTTTAATGTTTTTTCTTTACTCTGGGCTTGTCTTGCCAACTTGGCACTACCATGACCAAATCTAGCGATGTAATTCTGTCAAATAGCAAATTCATTTTAACTTAAGTTACATGGTGAAATCAATCCACAAGCAGTTAGCGCTGTTATCTACATTCAATCATATGAAGTATAATACACAAATCTTTTTCAAGGCTGTTAGATGAATACTTTTACATTATTTTTACAGGAAACAGGAAATTTGCTTAGATACTAGCTCAGCAATGGCTTAGGAGATCAGAGGTAAGGTTATCGCTTCCTGTTTCGAGCATTGTACCGTCTACAATCTGAGAATACAGAGAGTTAGCACTAATCTCGGCCTTTTAGGTCATCATATCTCCTTTATAACTGAGCAAATATATTGTTTTTGTTGACATGACTTTTAAGCTTAGACCAGGCCCCGAGGTTATAAAACTATAGAGTTCGGTCTCTAAGCTCAAATCTCATATTTTGTCTTTTAATGTTTCGAAGTTAATTATGATCAGACAATAAGGATATTATTGATACAATAATCTGACAGAATGATTGATCTGAACATACATTTAAACATTATCAGCCCTCTCTTTACAGTCATAGTACTTCCAGAATGTAATAGAGATTTGAGCTCTGAGACTGTAGGAAGCAATTTCAGATTGGAGGGGGCTAATTTCAGTTTTAACTAAACTTATTGGGAGAGGGGATAAGCCTGTCCCGGTACCTATTGACCTGTAGAGGGATTAGATAGAGATCAGTCTGTTTAAAATCGCTTTCTCATTTCGAGCATCATACCAGCTACAATCTATACTAACAGTACAGAGAACTGATACTAAACCTCGGCCTTTTATGTCATCACTTCTCTATCTTAATCATCACCACATTATAAAAAACAATATTACAAGGCTATATTTTCATGCTATTTTATGATGGCAGACTATCCTCTTATAACAGTCAATTGAAATTTGTACAATAATGCGATTTGAATATTCACAATAAAGTAAGGGGTTCAGATTGAAAACTATATACATCCATCACTGAGCGAAATCTACAATCCATAATGGAGAGTTCTCAAGCTCTAGTTGTAACAATGACATCATCATATCTCCCTTACTGTACGAACCAAATATTTAGATTTTCATATGACAGCTAACTTTTTAAATGTAAAAAATTATGTTGACTTAAAATAAAAATAATTATCAGCTAAAGGTAATTTTTACCCACTACCTATGACTTCTTGTGAGTACTCAATTTTCAAAACTGACAAAAAAATAATTTTGGAACCAATTAATTTGTTATTAATGCACAAACAATATAGTTCAAAATTAATTCATCCATGGAAATATTCTAATTAGGGCTTAGAGTCAATGCAAATAAAACTTTCAGATAAATGTTCTTATTGGTCCGAGATGATAGAATTTAGAGAATTACAGGCCGATATATTCTTTGATATTTAGTGAGTTTTAAGTGCAATAGATACAGTGGTGCCAGATTTATTCTGTCTGGTCTGGTTATAGTTTATTGTCTATCACATACACTTTACCACCAATGTTAACATTTGTCTCAGGCTAAATATAACAATCACATTATTTGGTATAATAATAATATAAGTTCAGATGGATATTTCTAAACACCAGCAATTAGTACATGATGACATCACATACCTTCATATGAGATATCTGATCCTGTTCCCATCTGTACTGCTTCATCTGGTTCTCTTCCAACTCAAATCTTGTCTGTATGTAACTGTCAAAGTTACCCTACAACATAAACAATACAAACATTGGATCCTGGTAGCCTACTATATCACATGCATGAAAATGTTTCAAAATAACCCTAAACCATACAATCAGTCAAACAGACAATCAAACAGATGTACTAAGATTTATGATGTAACACTTTTTAAGAAAACAAGACATTGCTGTAGTACAATGTCTTCAGTCTTTATAAAAGAAAAGTATTTGCCATATTTTATAATAAGCAAACCAACATGATGTACATATACTACCAATGAGGCATCTGATTTTATACTGAAGGGACAAATTTGCTATTACATTAGGAAATTATGCTGACTCTTCAAATTATTATCAGCCAGTTACTCTCTACTTTTGACACCTAGTGAATACCCTGAAATTTCCTATCATATTGTTTTGAATATGTAATCCATGGAAGAATTACTATAAGAAGGTTAACAAAAAGAATTATGGTAACGATTTTGAATTGGGTTATATACTTACACCATAAATTTTCAGTTTCTGTTGGTGCATGTGAATGATGTTTGTACATACTCCATTCAAGAAATCTTGTGAATGTGAAATAACCACCAAAATCCTCTTGTATCTGTTAAAATGAAGTCAATAGTGTGAATATCAAGTTATTACCTATCCAGTCTCTATATACTGGCAGTACCAATAATTCATACACAGATAAAATTGATATAAGTAGGTTAAACAAACAAATCAGGATACATAATTCCATCTTGGCAGCCATCTTGAAAGACAAATTTGACAAGCATTGGTAGAAGATATTTATATTTTTGTTTTGATAATTCTAAATACAGGATATTCATATGTGACAACTACATTTACTTAAACCTGACATGCTTATGGTTTTTACAACTTCATGTTTAAGTTATCTTTTGTAAATTGAGTTGTTTAATAATGACTTTTCTGTTGTTTTTTCTATTAAACACGTAAGAAATTTGCCTTTCAAGATGGCTGCCAATTAAAAAAGGGAGGTAAATACTGTAGATGTGGGAACTATGTATTGTTCAATCATGACCAACCCTTATCATCACCACTCAAAAACTGGACTTTTACTAAGTACAAGTCAAACCTGTATTAGTGACAACCTCTGAATAGAGGCCATACAGTGAATAAAGGCCATTCTGTACTTCACAATGTGGTGGTACATTGAACACAACCATTTCAATGTAATGAAAGCCAGAAGTATGACTATTTTACTAACTAAAACTAATGTCTAGAATATATGGACACTTAAATAAAGTTAATTTATAACTTACGTTTTCAACTCTTCTTCGAGCCATACACAGGCATTTAAATCAAGATGATTTGTGGGTTCATCCAACAATAACAAAGCTGGTTTAATGAACAGAGCTCGGGCAAGAGCTATTCTCATTCTCCATCCTCCAGAGAAATGTTTCACTGCTGTTTTTTGCATTTTCTGGGTGAATCCGAGACCACTCAGAATAAATGAAGCTTTCTGCTCTGCCTTGGCAGCATCAAGGTCCTCTAGACGCTCATACACATCCATTAAACGATCGTGAGATTCTGATGAAAAATTAAACAACATAATCAAAATGACATGTTTTATAATCCGAACATAGCTTGCAAGTGATTCCAGTTAGTTAAAATGGTGAAAAATATGGTCAAAAGTTCAAAAAATGATGAACATAGTTCAACTGAAAATTAATAAAATAGCTAACCACTGTTACCAGTCAAAAATGTCATAATGTTATTTGATATAAATTATAATCAAATAGATAAAACTCTGAGAACACGAGTAGAACTATACCCTTTAATGGGACTAACACTACGACTAGATTAAAGTGCAAAATAATTTACCATTATCATCTTTGGTAGCAAGGATCTCAGACTCATGCTCCAATCTGACTCGTTCCTCATCAACCTCCATCACACATTCCAAAGCAGTCTTGTCACTTGGAGGCATTTCCCGACGTAGCAGGAATGTATCAACATGGTCTGGTATGGGCAATTCTCTCAAAGATAATGCAGCCAATAATGTGGATTTACCTGATGTATTTATAAGAATATTTTGAATGAATGATTTGGTTGTGTATTTTATGCAATAGTCAATGTAGAAGCAGCACAATAAAATGATATTTAAGTTAATCTGAGGCAACTGTAATAATCAGGTAGCAACCAGGAACAAAAAAATTGGAAGTGAAAACATGCATTTCAAGTGTACTTATGATGGAATGTTCAGAAATTTCACTCCATATATGATATAAATAACTACATATGAACTATGTACAGGGCTCTCCGTTGACTCTTGAAATGACATTTTGACTCTTGAAATTTGAAAAATAAGAGTTTTGACTCTTGAAAATTGGAACCAAAGGGTCAAATTTACTATTACTTTAGAAGAAAATTATGTTGAATCATTACATTTCTATCAGCTAAGGGTCATTTTGACCCCCAACTTTTGAAGTCTATGGAGCGCCCTGTATGTACTTAACAAGGTTAAATAAAAAAAATCCCACTTACCACATCCGTTTAAACCAATCAGACCATATCTACGTCCACAGTTCAATTCTAATCTGCCATCAGACAGTAATTCTGCACCATGAAATCTAATAGTCATACTTGATATATGAACATCTCTGCATTCTACATGTGATGCTAAAACACCTGCCACAGATCGATGCTTGGCAGCCAACTGAAGTTCATCTAACTGTTCTGCGATGCCATTTATAGCTGAAATAGTTTTAACATTATTTTATGGAACTGAAAATCAACAGTATCAATTATCCATTATACTGTACATTTGTTTGACCGAATTTACAGACTGAAAATTCACAGGTTTCTAGCAACATGTTATATCAACACAGTTCTCAGATGGCCCGCTGCATGTCTCCAAATGAGTGTTTTCTCAAGACAGTTACATTGAGTGACCACATGTCATACAATGTAATAGCAGCTTATCATCACTGAAATGTGACAGAAATCATGTTATTCCAGATTGAAGATATATATAAATCTACTAAAGTAGAAAAAAGTTGATAACCACTTACAGCCAATTCTTGTCATCCCATTCTTGACTTCAGAATCTTCACCATTAACGCCATTTGTAGCTTCTTCAGCATTTTGTGTGGTTTTCTTTCCACGTTTCGCTGCATCCTTCTTCTTCTGTTCTCTCTTTTTCTTAGCATCAGACGGCATATTTGTTTATCTAAAACTGAAGAACACATAATGTGATAAGATCTAAAATATGTAAGCAAAAACAATTGTATGTCACACAGCCAAAACATACTTCTAGCTTGTATCACTGATAAAATTAAAAGCAGCTCCCACTCATGCTAAAGACTTACAAAAAAAAAATGTATAAGGCTTTATAAGGCAGTTGTGGAAAATAAATAAAATTAATGGGTAAATAAAACTAATAATATTAAAATAATAATCAGGTATCATAAATATATCAAGGTATGAATTAAGTTAAAACAAATCCAATATTTAATCACTTATTACATTTCTGCCCATCCCACCCACTGACCCAGTATGGCATAAGTTGGTTAGGCTAAAATTCAATCAACAAGAAAATTTATCACATCAAAACGTACGATTGATCTAAAATATATATACATAACAAAAATAAGTTAGCATAAGAAATACTTTCATTGAAGATAAGATCAGAAAAATGCAACAAAGAGATCATGACACATGATCATGATCAACTTGGCAACATAAAAATACGCCATTAAAATGACATAATTAGCTCGATCTATCGTACAAAATAATTAAGCGAAAATCAGAGGTAATATAATATAAATTATTTAGCTAATTCACATACCGATCTGTCAGTAGATATTGAACTTATTAGACTTTTTTCATCGACCACTCAACCGGTAAGCGGGAACATGTGTCTTTCTATAAATATTTTTTCCACCGGAAGTTACGACAATTTGGATAGGTTTAATAGACGGCGCCACTCTACTGTATAAGTCATTGACACAAAAACGCACTGACGAGGGCGCACCATATGCAAATGCGCATAGATCCTCTATATCAGAACAAAACAAGTTAATTTCGACATCAAATTAGACAAAAATATTGCTTTATGTTAGATCTAAAGTAATATCACTCACCAAATTTTGAGTATCCAGAGATTTTTTTCTAAAATTTTCTCACTACCCATACCCGTCAAAAGGGGAATTTTAGCAATACATTCAAAAATGGGTAATATATGATATTTATTCCATAAATAATACTATACATTAAGATACTGCATGTGCATACAGCAACCAAGTAATCTTAATTTTGATTTGGTAATATCATATGGTGCGTGCTTTTTCTATTTTTTGTTCTCTGTTTAAAGCCCCATGAGCTTTTTGCTATAAAGAAGTCACTGAAGTGTTTTCAACAAGAAGATAAATGTAACAATTTTCACACGATATGATTTAAACAACTCAATAAACACATAATCCATAGAAAATAAATATCATATATTACCCATTTTTGAATGTATTGCTAAATTTCCCCTTTTGACGGGTACCATATGCAAATGCGCATAGATCCTCTATATCAGAACAAAACAAGTTAATTTCGACATCAAATTAGACAAAAATATTGCTAGATCTAAAGTAATATCACTCACCAAATTTTGAGTATCCAGAGATTTTTTTCTAAAATTTTCTCACTACCCATACCCGTCAAAAGGGGAAATTTAGCAATACATTCAAAAATGGGTAATATATGATATTTATTTTCTATGGATTATATGTTTATTGAGTTGTTTAAATCATATCGTGTGAAAATTGTTACATTTATCTTCTTGTGGAAAACACTTCAGTGACTTCTTTATAGCAAAAAGCTCATGGGGCTTTAAACAGAGAACAAAAAATAGAAGAAGCATGCACCATGATATTACCAAATCAAAATTAAGATTACTTGGTTGCTGTATGCACATGCAGTATCTTAATGTATTTTTACACGTCATAAAACTGTAAAGTGTAATTTTAATTAGATGCATTAACCATGAATATGAGTTAATAAGTTTTTTTTGAGAGGCGCCGTATAATATACATATAAAAATGGATGTGTTTGATTCTACAGCATAAAATAGTTGATCGAAATAAAAGCAGTTATAAAAATAATTTTTTTAGCATGAATAATAGGTCTTAAATATGCGACCCTTAATTATGGACTATTATTCTAATGTACCATACATTTATGAATAGTAATGAAAAATACGCATTCATCGGAGATGAATTATGATACAAATTTAATGAACCGAACATATTATTTTCATTTATTTATTTTTTGATCAAAAACGCCCGACGACTAGTTTCATTTTCAGTGTGAAATGTTATGTTTATGTATTAACGTTGTTATATTTTCATTACGTGCGAAAAACTAAGCCCTTCAAGTCAGAATTTGTTGTTCAAGTGGTTTTAAACACTTTATAGTGAATGACATGGCGGGAGTATTTGGTAATTTGTTCGAAGACGATGCGTTTGAGACGGGCGAGAATTGCACAACCAAATCAGGAATTCAGTCACCACCTAGACCCCGAGGACAGTGTCAGCTGAGTGGTATTGATAATCAGGGTGCTACCTGTTACTTGAATTCATTAATACAGACGCTGTTGCTTACCCCAGAATTTAGAGGTAAATAATGTGAAGATGTCAGAATATTCCGATATAACCAGACATTAATTGGCATCCCAAATTCACGTCACCTCTGACTTCTTTAAAGTTTAAATTTTCCTTACCCCCCATACCACAGTTTTATGGAATAGGTTACCCGAGCATGTTAATTTGTAGCTACCGTGTCTGACCTTTGGTTTGAGCAGGCATCGACCCAAATAATTTACTAAGACCACCACATTTGTTTTAACATCTTTTATATATATGTAACATTTTAATTATCACTTAAATTAAGTTATTTCAATATGTGACTTTTACTAATACCTGGTGTACACCCTGCCCATAATACTCCTGAGTGGTGTGAGGCAGTATTTAAAGATAGATGAATAGATTAATAAAAATCTACCAAAATAAAATCAATTTGTGACTGGAATTTTCCTTTGTTATTGATTGAAAATTGATAATACATTATAATATAAAATCATGAAAATTAATGATATAAATACTGCTTCATTATCATTTAAATGACATTTTTAGCAATGTTCATATATTCATGAAAGAAAATGTTAAGATGGTGTATGCTTGTTTTGTAGATGGTTTGTTTTGTTTGGATGAGGATGAACTAGGAAAATTGGAAGATGAGAAAAAACCAGGATCCAAGGTTTGTAATATGCTACTTTAATCACAAACTGAAATGCTTAGTTTATTGTGTTTGAAAGTAATTAACATTGTCTGTCAGGTTCGATACAGTGGTCCTTCAATGATTTCTTCTTCATCTTAGATCATTGCGTAACACTTTAACTTTTGTATTTGTTTATCACCATATCCAGTATTAGCAGCGTTTTCCAGAAGAATCAGACTGGCAGGTATAATTTAAAATGTTGTTTGTTTTATTCACTGATTATTCATTTTTTGCTGTAAAGTTTTCTTTGGATTAACAAAAAGTAGTTGGTACTAGGCTTTGAAGAAGAAGGCAATATCGAAGGCCATGGGCTTTTTCCTTCTATAGCAGGTGCCGTTAATAGGTGTCTTCCCCTCAGGAAAATTCTTTAAAATCATGCAGTATTCCCCTAAAATTCAATTTACATCAATTTTTTTTCTTCCGCTTTTGCAAAAATTATGCATTATTTTCCCCCAAATTTAAGGAAAAGGCCCCTTCCCCTATCTGTGAAAAAAAGCCCTGTGGGTTTCTGGAAAGCACTGTATTAGTAGCTGTCTACTCTAATGCGTTGCATTGTTAAATGAAATTGTTTACTGGTTGAAACAATCAGCAAGTCCAAAGAAGGTTCAGTACCTTGACTGCATGTTAAGTGTCTTCTGTTTGCAGGTGCGTGTCATACCTATTCAGCTGCAACGTTTATTTGCTAATCTGTTGTTAAAGAACTGCCAGAGTGTATCAACACGGGCTCTTACAAACAGTTTTGGTTGGACAAATGATGAGGTTAGTATTACAGTTACTTTATCATAAAATCAAGTAGTCTATATTGATGTAATCTTGCTGTCAGAGTTAGTTACTTGTGTCAAAAATAGGTCTGGTGTGAAAATAATAAGTGGTCTTCATTTCTGAGGATGTTTTCTTTCAGACTCAGTATATTTTAAACAAAGGAGTTCAGATCCCATCAGATCTCCTCAAAATGATAGTTTTGTCTGATGAGTTTTTAACTGTTAGGTATTTTCCTTTCTTTAAATGTTTGTATTATCAACCTCTGATAATTAAGTGGTCGGATTATTAAAATGGTCTCTAACTAAAGTTTTATTTCATTATAAGTATTAAAGGCAAGCCATTTTGATATTTTCAGCAATTTCAACAACATGATGTACAAGAACTGAACAGGATTTTGTTCACAGCTATAGAAAGTTCACTTGTTGGTACAAGTGGTTGTGATCTGATCAAACAACTTTATAGAGGAAAGATTGTTAACCAGGTAAATTCATGAGTGATTCTATATTCTGATCCTTTTTATAATAAGTTTCTGCCGTTTGTTCCATGATTTTATCATTTGGGTTATAGGTATCCGGACAAAAGCTCCCCCTGAACAAAAGTTCCCCTCATCAGTTTCGACAAAAGCTCCCCCGTTATTTTACTACACCCGGACAATCGCTGTTCCCGTCTTTTTTGCATCGTAAATATTAATGGAAGGGACATGTTTTAAATACAACTTCTTAATATGAATAAAACTTACAACATATTGTCTTGTTAACCTTTTACATGATATGGATTAAATTTGTTTAGTTCTTGTATTTGTTGCTTTATTCAGGTATGTTTCCTACTGAACATTCTGTTAAATTCTTGGTGAAATATAATTCCTATTTGTATTTATCTTTGTAGATAAGATGTACTCAATGTGGGAAAGTCAGTGAAAGGGAGGTAGGTTTTACCAAGAAGAATTACCCTTCAATCTTATTATAGACATAATATTTTTTACACAGTTTATACTTGGTTCTTTTCTTTTTTGTTGATGCATGCTACATGGCCATAAGTTGTCTATGTGCTGTAAAACAGCATTAAATAAATCATCTTACAAACTATATCATCTCAGTATTAGGAAATGTTTACGGCACATTTTAACTTATGTGGTACATGTTCATACACTATTTAGTACTTTGTATATATATGAAACCCATTTGTCAAATTGACATGTTTTTGTTGCTGGAATAAGTGTTTTAAGCTCAAGTTTATTGTAAGAATATTTGACAAAAATTTATTGGGTTTCTAATGCATTGCGTTAATGATTTGATGAAAATTTTAGGAAGATTTCCTTGATATTCCTGTGGCTGTGGCTGGAAGTTCAAGTGTAGAGCAGAGCCTTAGTGCTGCTTATCTGGAAATAGAAATGTTAGATGGTAAAAACCAGTACAGATGTGATGGATGTAACAAACTAGTGGATGCTGAAAAGGTAAGTTTTTGCCCTGATAAAGCGAATGGTTTTACAGATTATTGTATGCTGTCATGCTACTTCTATTCAGACACAATTAAACAGTGAGTTTGTTCACACTTTAATCTGACAATGCCTTTTGTTTGTAACTGAAATACTTCGGAAAACTGGCATAAACATAAAGAAATTCATTTATTTATTCAACCTGATCAACAAATATGTTCTTTTAAATAAATTTGACTTAATTTATTGATGATTACTAATAACTCTTATATTGCAGGGTGCGAAGCTGAGAAGTCTACCATCTATACTGACACTATCACTCCTAAGATTCAGTTTTAATTATCAAAGACTTGAAAGATATAAAGAAACTGCACGCTTTTCCTTTCCTCATTCCATAGATATGAAACCATTCTGTGACAATGTAAGTTGTGTATCTGATTATACCTTAGTTTTATGTGTTTTACATACATTTTTGTATGGATCTCAGTGAGATTTTCCACTGAATTGAAAAGCAACATAATACAGTATTTCAAGTACAGTACAACCTCTCCAGAGCGGCCCTCTGTAGAGCAACAACCTCTCAATAACAACACCGTCAAAGTTTCCCTAAGCTGATATTTACTATAATTCTAAACTCTGTAGAGCAACAACCTCTAAACAACAGTCAATATTTGCAGCTCCCACAGGGTGTTGCGCAAAAGAGGTTGTACTGTACATTGTGTGTGGTGGTTAGTATGCAGGGTTTGTTCCTTGTGGAAGAGTAATTTATTACTGTTTAGAATACAGGCCAGTAAAACTGGTTAGGTGAAATGGCTATCATAGATAACTGAAAATTGTTGAAAAATGGCGTTAAACCCAAATAAATTATTAAATGAACATATTGATATCTAACTTTGTAATTCAATTAAATTCCAATGTGATATCAAGAAGTATTTTTACAATATTGTTCAATGTTTATCCTATATTATATAATCTTAACTGTAGGTCAGTGGTGAAGAGAGTTTAGATTATGAGTTGTTTTCTGTTGTAATACATGTGGGTGGGGCGCATGGAGGACATTATCATGCATATATCAGAGATGTTGATAGCCTTGGCCAGTGGGTTACACCGGTAAGTTAAAAAAATGGTTTGAAAAATATTAATTTAGTTTCATGAATTTGACATTTTACAGATTGATAAATGAGTTATTTATGGAAATATTTCTAAATTTAAGAAAAGTTAATTTGTGGGAACATCTGGAAATAGGTGATTCTTTGATTTAAAGGACGAAATGAAAGTTCATGAAAAAATATCAGAATATCATTGGAGATACATTTAAATTAGGGGAAATATTTTAAGTTTACAATTTGTAGCTTACTTATTATTTAATGCACATGTATGGCGTGTTAATTCCATATTAAATGAGAGTGTGTTTGTGAAAATACCTGACCATGAGTTGAAGTATTGGTGATTAAATACAAAATGCATTACCATTGTCATTAACTTCTTGGAAATATTTAAAGAAAACATTGAAGCTACTGAAAGATATTAAGTAGAATTACCAGTGATATTAACTTCTTGGAAATATTTTAAGATCTTTTAAATTGTTTTACCAGGAGGATGAGGAAATAGTCTTACAGAAAGATCCTCTCAAAGGTGCTGTAGATTTTATAGAATGTGATTCACCTATAGAACTTGTTCAGGTGATACTAGCCAGGCAAAAGAATGAAACAATGTCAATTGACAAGTTAGGACAAGAAATACTCAAACAGACTGGTCTGTCCTGGAATAAAAGATTCAAGACAAGATATGGCACCATTACTAAGGTATGTGTAGTTTAGGCAGCATGCAAACCAGTCTGAGAATGTGTCAGACGTGGTCATGGTCCAACAGTTAATGGCGCTGGATCTGTAGTCCAGCAATAAAACAAAATGGGTTTGATTCCCAGTCACGTCAGGTCATAACCTTTCATGAAAATTTGACAAAAAATGTCCATTTTCCTACACATGTGGAGCAGTTGCCTGTTCTTTGTGGAAGGTAAGTTAGGAAGTACTGCTTTGAATATAGTCCTCGAAAAACTGGCTAGGTGAACCAGTATATAACTGAAAAATTGTTGACGAACGGCGTTAGATATACATGTATAGGAACGTGTCTATAACCTCACTGATAAGTATGTACAATCAAACCTTTGTATTAAGACAACATTTGGGACTAAATACTATGGTTTCAATATTGATATTGTGTCATTAACAAGTTGAAATATAGTGGAAATGTTGATAATTGTTTGGAAAATAGTGGTTGTTAGGGGAAGGTTGTCAAAGATAATCTTTTGAAGAAGTTAATTAATTTCTTCTATCATTCTTAACGATTGAAATATTATTAATTTATTCTTGTTTATATGATGCTTCAATCATTTTCATATTCAACTGTTTACATAAACCCGTACTTACTTATTTTCAGTTTCTAGCTAAATATGATGACAAGTTTGTATTTGATCCTGTGAGTAAAAATGTGTCACTCAAAGTATATAGTGGCCATTCTTCAAGTTCTACCAATAACAGTCCATCAAAATCAGAGCCTACTTCATCTACTAGTCAGTGTACTGGTGAAAGTTGTGATGAAGGTCACAATAAAGGTCAAGGTCATGGTGATATGTCCTCATCCCCACAAAGGTGTGATAAATGCCCAAAAAGTGTGAATGAGAATTGGGACAACAACAATAAAACAAAGACTAACAAGTAAATAAGTCTTTTAAATGAAGTCAGTCCATTAAGTCTTGTCACTGGGAAAATGATTATAGCTTGAAATATATGCCCATGGGATAAAAATTTTGAAATTATATTTTTGAAATTATAGTTAATAAATAAGCCTGCTAGAGTAGGAAAAATGACCTTTAAACTTGTTTGTAAAGTAACTGGTTAAATTTCCATACCTAGTTGTTCAATAAATTGGCCTCATTTTCTGTTAATTATTCAGGATGGTTTATGCTTTACAGATAACTGTATTTCTAGAAATGGTGTTATATACCAGATGTATAATATATTTTTACATATTTGTATTTACTTATATACTGGTATACATTATTTACAGTACTAATACTGGTCAGCCATATCGTGGTCAAGCATGGTTTGATTTCAATGATTCTCGAGTACATCCAATCTATGAGAAGTCTTTAGAGAAACAGTTTTCAGGACGGGAGAGTGCATACATGTTGTTTTATAGGAGAAAGTCTTTAGTACGACCTAATAAAGGTAAATCATTTAAGTCTTGGAATAAAAGTCGCATTATGCTATCAAATTTCTTAGAGTTCAAGAAAAAACAGCCTGGATTATTGTGCAGGTATTAGATATATGGCCCATCTGGCTAGCTCAGTGGTTAGAGCGTTTGACTACTGATCGAGAGGTTGTGAGTTCGAACCCCGGCGAGGCTCACACTGTCCGTGACAAATTTGACTGAAGATATTACATCCTATGTTAAATTGTCCTCCACCTCTGAATTATGTGGGGTAGCTTGGCAGAAGCTTGCGGATAGAATGTGGTTAGTACTGGTTAAAGCCTAAATGAAGTCCAGGAAAGCTGGTTAGGATAACTGCCCACCACGATATGACTGAAAAAATGTTGAAAATGGCGTTAAATCCGATGAAACAAACAAACAAAATTGAATATATGATAGGATGCATGAAAGTGTTTAAAACAATGATTATAAATACCTTGACTTTGGAGTGATTTTTTCCATGTTTTTGTATTGTTACTGTTGATTCCCCACACTGTTGTTGCTAATGTATAATGAACCAACTTTAAAATTGTAGAAAAATATGGGTTGGTGCCATTGTTTTGTCTCAAATGTATATTTTTGAATATTTATATTGTAGCTATTGGTAACAAGACATTTTGTATGCCAGAACATATAATCACTGAAGTTATGAAGGAAAATTCAATACTAGACCAGGAAAGGTAATGTATTCGTTATGGGAGGGTGGGTGTGAAGGAGGGGGTAATCTGATTCTCCTCAAATATTTGTTGTACAAATGTTGATTCATCATGATTTCCAGTAGAATTACCAGTAATTAACTGATACCTGTCCAATTATTCTATTTTTAGCTCACCAGAGCACGAATGTGCTCAGGGTGAGCTTTTGTGATCGCCCTGCGTCCATCGTGCGTCGTTACGAATACGTGGCGTCCATGTTTACTTAAAACAACATCTCCTCCTACACCGCTATGCCAATTGCAACCAAACTTGGCTGGAATGATCCTTGGGTGGTCCCCTTTCAAAGTTGTTCAAAAAATTAAATTTCATTAAAAATTCTGGTTGCTATGGCAACAAATTGAAAAAACTTAAAAAATCTTCTTGTCTGCAACCACAGGGCCTAGAGCTGAGATATTTGGTATGTAGCATTGTCTAATGGAACTCTACAAAGATTGTTCAAATTATTCCCCTAGGGTCAAAATTGGCTCCGCCCCGGGGGTAACTTGATTTTACATAGACTTATATAGGAAATTTAAAAAATCTTCTTGTCAAAAACTACAATGCCTAGAGCTTTGATATTTGGTGTGTAGCATAGTCTAGTGGACCTCTACCAAGTTTGTTCAAATTATTGCCCTAGGGTCAAAATTGGCCCCGCCCCGGGGGTCACTTGATTTATATAGACTTATATAGGAAAATTTTAAAAATCTTCTTCTCCAAAACCGCAAGGCCTAGAGCTTAGATATTTTGTATGTAGCATTGTCTAGTGGACCTCTACCAAGTTTGTTGAAATTATGGCCCCGGGGTCAAAATTGGCCCTGCCCTGGGGTTTATTCTATTTTATAAAGGAAAATTTAAAAAATCTTCTTCTCTGAAACCACAAGGCCTAGAGCTAAGATATTTGGTATGTAGCATTGTCTAGTGGACCTCTACCAAGTTTGTTCAAATTATTGCCCTAGGGTCAAAATTGGCCCCGCCCCGAGGGTCACTTGATTTATATAGACTTATATAGGAAAATTTAAAAAATCTTCTTCTCCAAAACCACAAGGCCTAGAGCTAAGATATTTGGTATGTAGCATTATCTAGTGGACCTCTACCAAGTTTGTTAAAATAATTGCCCTAGGGTCAAAATTGGCCCTGCCCTGGGGTTTATTCTATTTTATATAGGAAAATTTAAAAAATCTTCTTCTCCGAAACCACAAGGCCTAGAGCTAAGATATTTGGTATGTAGTATTGTCTAGTGGACCTCTACCAAGTTTGTACAAATTATTGCCCTAGGGTAAAAATTGGCCCCGCCCCGGGGGTCACTTGATTTATATAGACTTATATAGGAAAATTTAAAAAATCTTCTTCTCCGAAACCACAAGGCCTAGAGCTAAGATATTTGGTATGTAGCATTGTCTAGTGGACCTCTACCAAGTTTGTTCAAATTATTGCCCTAGGCTCAAAATTGGCCCCGCCCTGGGGGTCACTTGATTTATATAGACTTATATAGGAAAATTTAAAAAATCTTCTTCTCCGAAACCGCAAGGCCTAGAGCTTAGATATTTTGTATGTGGCATTGTGTAGTGGACCTCTACCAAGTTTGTTCAAATTATGGCCCCGGGGTCAAAATTAGCCCTGCCCTGGGGTTTATTCTATTTTATATAGGAAAATTTTAAAAACTCTTCTTCTCCGAAACCACAAGGCCTAGAGCTAAGATATTTGGTATCTAGCTTTGTCTAATGGACCTCTTTAAAATCTGTTCATATAATGGCCATGGGATAAAAAACGGCCCAGATGGGTCACTTGATCTTACTTAGACTCGTATAGAAAACTTCAACAATGTTAATCTCCAAATGACCTTTTCTCCTGGTGAGCATTTATAGGGCCATCATGGCCCTCTTGTTAGAATTTGTATTGTGTGTGCCTGTCAAGCTCTCTGTCTTGTGCTTGAAACAAATTGCCTCTTTAAATATGTACATCATCCACTGTTTAAACTCACATATTGCCAGACTTACTGGACTTTGCGTGCTGTTCATTTTGTGTCCGGTGTGCTCCAGTAGTATTCATCTGTATGTATCAGTAAATCATTAAAGATTGTTTACTTCAGGGAGGCGTATGACAAAGAGATGAACAGACTAACATTACAAGTTCATTTCTCATGTTGTTACCAGTACAGAGAAGGTGCTTTGAAGTGTAAGAAAGGAATGACAGAATGGATTGAAGTCGTAATAGATCAGAGGCAAACTACTGCTGAACTATACGAGGCTGTCATTGAGGTAAATATTCTGATATATTGTCTCGAGAAAGAGGATCTAGAAAGCCACAATTTATAATTGGTTGTCTTTAATACTAAAGTTGTCTCAAAGTGAGGTTTAACTCTAGGGCCATGGTCTAGTGGTTAGTACCCTGAATTTATAACCCGGCAATCTAGGTTTGTTTCCCAGTCATGTCATGTCATACCCTAAATGAAAATTGGACAAAAAATGACGATTTTGAGAGGTTGCCGGTTCTTTGTAAAAGGGTAAGTTAGCACTGGTTGGAATACCGTCCAGGAAAACTTGTTAGGTGAATCGGCCTCCATATATAACTGAAAAATTGTTGAAAAACTGCTTTAAGACCAAATAAAGTTTAACTCGCACCTCAATTAATTGGTACTACCCATCTGTTTCATTAATTATGTAATTATTCATATAAATAACTTAATCTATATTGATCGAAACTAGAAGAGAACAAGTTAGGTCAACTTATAAAATAAGAAAAGAATTGAAAAACATTCTTATATTATTTTAGTTGGGTATTAATTACCTCCCTTGTGATGGATTTGTGTTGTCTAAATACAAGGAACTACCATCTGGAGGTCATATATATGACAATATAGAAGGTCAGTTAATTTTTTTTATTGTAATAGTGTTGGATAAAATAGCCCCTGTTTGTGTCAAGTCATTTTCCTTAAAAAATTACGAAAAAAGTTTTTAAAAGTGCATTTTTGGATGTCTATGACTAAATGCATAAAAAATTGTTTTTCTGGTCACCAGACCTTCACTAATTTTTTCCAGAGGCTCTAGACTTTGTCTAAGGCCTGATGAATGGTACATTCATTACATCACTTTTTGTACCTTTCCCCACACTTTCAAGAGCTATAAAAAGCCCTGACCTACCTACCCTATGTTTAATGAGCATGTAACCAGACAATAACACTCTTTTTTAGGCCTTACCCCTTTACTGGTATCTAATAGTTTAAATTCAGCCAAGTAACCTTTGACCCTAAAGTTGGATATTATAGATGGAGATGAAATCAATGACATGTAATTCTGATTGGAAGATTTTTCACTTTGTCTTTAATGTTTATATCAAGTGAAACAAGTACATCACTACCTGAATGTTATAATGATTTATCTTTGTATTCCAGAGACAAATGATTTGTTAGTGAAACATTTTGATTTACTAGATGGATCCAAATTATTTGTTTGGAATGGTAACACTGTAAGTTTACTTTATATATCTGCAGTAGATTATTTATTCAGTGACTTGTTGCACTGATTGGTTAAAAATGAAGTATAGAAGCCAATTCTTAAGTGGTTAGATGTAATTTTTTGCTTTTGTGGAGTTGCATTTTGAATATTAAGCTGATGTGTGTATGTTTACATAAGAAGCCGTGTACCTGATAATAAATCATTGTAGATATTTAGTTGAAGAGGTTCTGGTTCAAAAGAAATCTATTTATTAAAATATTTTTATGATTTTAATGGTATGTTATAGTGTGCTTTTTTATGTTAATACTATATTATTGGGAAAAAAGTTGATTTAGTGATGTAACACCTACATTTCTTTTTACTCGACTGGTTTTCATTTTTAGGTAGATGATGATGTTGTACCTGTTGGGATTGACCGTGAACCAGTCTATATAACTGTGATATATGGCGATGGTCTTCAGTTCAGTCAAGGTTATTCAAAGTCCTTGACCTTGGTGGAGATGAAAGTCATCATATGTGATATAATTAGAATCAAAGCAGGGAATTTGTGTTTAAAGAGAGTTTTTGGTAAAGGTAAATACAATCTCAATAAATTGCCACTTAGCAACCATCTTAATAGTTCATCTACCTTATTGTCATACTGGTTCTTAAAAATTCTGCTGCAATTCAAGCTTATATTGAGACTACCAGTAACTAAAAATCAAGACTGCTTTTTAGGACACACAAGCGCAATGCGTTCATGGTGAGCTTTTGTGACCGGTCTTTGTCAGTGGTATAATGTTGTGTGTTGTCCACTTTAGCCATGTGAACTTGATAGAAGGTCACATTTTAGTTGGATCGGCACAAAACTGGGTCAGATTGTTTGTCTTAATTATATCTTGAACAAGATTGAACATGGGTCATCCAAGGTAAAATGTAAGTCACCAGGTCAAATCACAGGAAAACTTTGAGAACACACTAGAGGTCATATAGTTTTGATGGGATCTTCACCAAATCTCATCAGAATGTTTGTATTAATGATATCCTGGACTAAGTAGAACATAGGTCATCAAAAACTAGGTCAAATCACTGGAAAACCTTGATAACACTGTTTAGACAACATGTTATATCAAGTCTTGATGAAAGTTGCTCAGTATGTCAGTCTTGATGATTTCTAGGTTAGTGTTAGGCTTTACTAGTTAAATATTGATACGAAGAAAGTTACATTGATAAGAAAGAAGTTGTAGTCTTTACTCCCATGAGCTAGTGAAGGGTCATCATGGCTCTCTTGTTATAGGTATATTTATATTTTAATGTTTAAGTTGTTTAGGATGGGTGGGGTATGTATTAAAATAGCTTATGGTTAAGAATTATTTTCAGCCATTATGATCCATTGAAATGGAATTTATTGAATATGTGTGTAATATATATAAAAGAAAATCATTGATGTTAATTCCAATATTCAAATCTCTGATTGGTTGGTTAAGATCACTCTGTACCTGACTGACCAATGAAAAACTTTCTTACATTCTTTCAGATTCTGAAGTAAGGATGGTTCCCATATCAGTTATAGAAAATTCATCTACACTAGTGGAACTGAAACTTAGTGATGGGGACCAGCTCTTGGCAGAGGACACATCAAATAAGGGGTGAATTAATTGTATTTATTTGATCCCATTGACTAATCAATTTTTAATAGAATAAAGTGAAAGGTCATATTGTATATACAGTACGGTTCCGGTGATTTGTCGGAAAATTGTGAATCGCCGCGGAATTAAAATCGAGCTAAGCCACAGGTAGATCACTTCGACGCGGCGATTTGAATTTTGGCCGTCGCGTTCAGAGCGACTATGATTGACGGTGACCGTCACCACTGAAGGGCAATAATTTGCGGTGGATTGCGGCGACGATCGCTCAACCCGGTGATACACGTCGTTGCCTCTTTATTTTACTCAAAAGTTACAAATTTCTTTTCCATAACAGTGTTATTCACTCATTATTTAATTGTGCTTTTGTGAACTAATCGTTACCTGATATGTGTGAAAAATTAGCGTTGACATAAATAATAACCAACGAGTGTTGAGAACTTAATAGTAGTTGATGAGCTTTAATTAATCTGTCAGCTTTCGTATGTTAGTGGACTGGTTTTATTGATTAGAGCACCGAGCTATATAGGTAAAATGAGAGACTGCGACTCGGTCTAAATAATGATTCTCGCCCTGGTACTCAATATATAAAACACTAAAACTAGACATATTAATCTCGCCCTGTACATAACGCTGCATATGTAAAACATGGCTACATTTCGGAAAATGAACGGTCAACAGAAAGCGAAAGTAGAAGAAAGATTCACAATAAATATCATTTTAGCTACTTGAGAGTCGGCTTTAGACGTTCGCGAATTATCGTGATCCTTAGCGATCAAAGATACCCGTCTGATAAAAAGTCATAAAACGCGGTGAATAGCGACATTGCGGTGATTTGCGTTTTTTTCAAGATGGATGCCGCGAAGAAAATCGCTGCTACGGGTGATAAATTGCCGATTACGAACGCGGGGGAAACGCGATTTTCGGACAAATCACTCGAACCGTACTGTACAGTGAAACAAGGTTGTAACTAGGATACATTGAAGAGTCAGAGGCTCATTTTAGGGGGAAGGCATGAGGTTTGATTGGTATGAATTTTTTACATCCACCATTCCAAGTTTACATCCACCATTTAAAGTTTACGTAAGTTAAGGCCTTATTTTTATGGCCCTTAGAAGGGTATGGAAAGGTACAAAAAGTAAGATAATGGGCTTACTGTTCCTCGTGCCTAATAAAGAGTCTAGGGTCAAGGGTGAAAAAATAGGGTAGGTTAGGTTCTAGTAATCAGTAACAAACAATTTTAGGCCTTATTGTGTCGAGTCAGTGGTGTGAAGTTGTATTTTTCTTATGTTCAGGGCTGGAATATCAGAAGAAAGTGTGTCTAGTACCATTTACAGCAGTAAGTTTATGGTTCAAGTTGAAAACAGATGTGATCATTTGAATAACAGCGTTGGTGCCTACCCTAAGATAAAAGTTGAAGTGGATAGGACAATAGTAAGTGACATATTGAATGCTGGTGTGAAATACAGGTAGTAATGTTGAGAAAATAACTGCACTGTAATGTAATGTAGAGATATTACAAGTATAATTGTATTCGCCCAAAGAACTTTTCTATGGCAATCATTCCTTGCCTCAGTTGTAGTACTTCCATAATGATTATCCTTCTGACAATGAGAAACACCTGATATGTGACACAGCCCCAGTCTGATTGTTCAATCAATAGATATCTAGATAATCGTTAGGGCTATATTGTATATATCACCTGTATTTGGGTACACCATTCTAAAGGAATGTGATTTAGAACTTTGAAATTCTGCATTAACTTGATTAAGCAATAGTTTTAGAGCATACTCAATTCAGTAAGACATTTACAAAGCACTGGTATTCAAATAATTTCTTTCTGGAATATGCTTGAAGTCATTGTAGTAAATTGATGCTTTGTCTCATATTTTTTAATGTAAATTAATTTGTAACTTGTTTGACCAAATCTCTTGTCTATCTTCACAGACCAAGGCTATATGGCTATGTACCACTGTAGTGTATGCTGGTATATTGGAATGCCAGAAAAGCCCAATTAATCTTAATATTTAGAGTGTAGAATTTTTCACTACATTATCATGATGTCTTCATTTCAACAAACATAAACAGCTTATGTGTTATCCTTAATGTATTCCAGTGTGTTATGGTGAATTTTTTGTATCTTACAGGCTGTGGAAGAATTGAAATCTATTGTGATGACAAAATTTGGCTTAGTGGCAATCCAAGATGGTGGACGTTTCAGAATAGACCATAATTCCTTAGGTTTAAGACATCCAAGTATGAATTGCCATTTTTTTATTAGAAATTCCTTGTGTGTTATATACAGTGTACATACAAGTTGTGATTTATGACATTTATCTTTATCATAATGTGTATTGTAGAATCTACCATAAATAAGTTTTATAATAATTCGGTTATCTACATTGTAAATGTTTTACTTATATAATTATGTATGAAAAATAGAATAAATGAAATTTGAAAAAAGATTTTACATTTCTTTGTTACATTCTGTCAGAACATGATTATTTCTGTTTTATTTTTGTATTTTGTCTTGCTTGGCTCATTGATGGTCAAGATAGTTAAAAAATTACCTTGAGTCATCATTAATCAGTGAAATCATTTAATCCAATCAATGTTTTTGTCCATAAAGAAAAAGATGGACACTTTTAAAACTGCTAAATAATTCCTGATATGTCTTTGTTCTGTATGTTTGATATTTTATGCCTTTTAGTTCATGATGACTTGTCAATATTTGAAGCTGGTATTACACAAGGTAGTCATCTTGTACTGGAACCTGGTCCGTCTCCAAAATCAGATGAGGTAAATATGAGGAATATAATATATATGTATTTTATCTCATTCTTGAAGTATTGAGGCTCAAAAGATGTCACTGCTTAATGTTTGAATTATTACATATTCAAATCAATGTATCATTTATATAATCATTGTTTCATCACAATCAACTTTAAAGATGCATTCAAGTATAAAACAGGTCTCTGGTCTATGCTAAAATTTTAAGACTAATTGGCTCTTATATCAAGAAAGTTATTTTGATGTTAGAAGTTGGTATAGATTGTATGCCACCTATATTTTATCTTGTCCAGTAATGTTTACAAGTTTGTCTGTCCTCTAGTCCAGTAATAGTTAATTATCTGTCACATACACTGATCTCCTCTATAATGGTATTCAAATATAATTATTTTTACAGGTAACTCTGTCATTTACATGTGAATCAAGTTCCTCAGGACCAGATTACAGTGAAGTTATAGTTAATCGTGGTTGTACTGTAACCTATTGTTTGAAGTGTATAATGGAAAGAGCAAATATAAAAGGTTTGTCATTTTTATAGGACAGACTTTTTGGACTGTCCACAATTGTATAACTACTAATTCTATGTCCTTTTAACACATCTGTTGACTCACTACACCTGACAATTCAGTACTACATTTTGTCCTAGTGATGTAAATTTATACAATCAAAACTGTGTTTAGGTAGCCAGTCTAGGGAAATGACCAGTATGGCCGCTTAAGACAGATGAATGCTTATACCAGGTGACAGCATAAGTTTGACTGCAATATGCATCATGGTCAATGCATAATTTTGATCTTTCTTGTTCACGCTTTTTGTTTTGAAACTGAACAGTAGTTCAGCTTTCCTAAGCTGTCACTCACTCGGCCTGTATGAATCTTGATGCGAACCAAAGTATTATGTTTTTCTACATCTACCATGTAATTGTTAAACTAGTTCCCAGTTCCATGTTACTGTGCAAGTCTATGTAAGTTCAGTTTCCATGAGTATTTTAAGTACTTTGATGTTAATTTGTAATCAATAAACCCAAACATACAAATGAATGAACAAACTAACAATTATCTGTATGATTGATTGACCGAGGAATCATTTGACTATTCAGAGGGTGACTGGTATCTTCGTAAGACAAATTGGTGTGGTGAAGCAGCTGACATACTTGATGACATTGATGCAACTCTAGATGATTGTGTGATTAATGATGGAGATTTACTGTTGCTTGTGAGGGGCAGACTCCCTCCTAAGGTATGTAAGGGTCATAATTATGGCTCCAGGTTACGTAGTATTTCACCGTGTTATATTTCATTATTCAACCCTGTTTTGTGTTATGTTAGAAATAAATTACAAACTGAATTAACATAAAAATCCAACGCGGAGTTTCATTTGATTGCTACAGTCACACAAACTCTTACGAGCGTCACACAAATCGTTGTCGTCCTAAGAATCGTGTTCGTATTCATTTTCCGAAAATGGAATGATTTTGAAATCGAGTGCTGGTAATTTATATTGGTCATTTGTATTGTTTGTCAATTTAACAAAGTTCGAAAAATAAAATGAACATTTTTAATGTTGGTTGATTTTTCAAGAGAAATTATGATGCAATTCATAAATCAAGGGAAAAATAGAAGGTGAATGATCTAACCCAGTCCGTATCGTAATAGGCTAATTTTGTTCCCATTACTGCAAACAATGATCCAAACCAACAATCCATTGTTCTCAGTGTTTTGATAATTTGTTGTTTACACCTTTTGACACGTTAAAGAAATCCTACAATGAACTGGTCTGATCGATCAGAGTTAATTGTCGACTTCGGATAATAGGTGCGAAAATACGCGTTCGGATGATTGTGGGGACCTGTTTATCACTTCGGATAAGCCATGGTATTCGGATAATCGAGGTTTATTTACATTGAAATATATAGAGGGAAATTCGGGACCGAAATTTCACTTCGGATAAGACCAGGTTTTCGGATAATCCGAGTTCGGATAATCGAGGTTTTACTGTATGTAGTGGGGTTTCCATGTATGTATGACATGTTGCGTGATTTCATTTTTTAAGTGATGCATAAAGGTTTGAAGATTAGTTTCAGTTAATTGGGGTCAACATTTAGGCCTAAGGATACTTGTTGTAGATTTGTAGACATTTGTGTTTTTGTGTGACTTAGTTGCAGTTACCTCAGAAAGGAGTGATTTCTTAACCTAAAATGTCAAATAAAATAGTGCATGACATTATTTTGTGATACATTAGGTTTTAAGATAAATTTTGATAATTGTTTTTTTAGGGATTTATCCAACTTCCTATATGGCTCCATTCAACACCTGAAAGTGTTCGAGCTGGGAACCAACAAGAAGGTGGATTGTTGACATGGGTTACCAGTTTCTTTGGTAAATTTATTGCATTTCTCTTTAAACCTGTGAACAAGGACTGCCGAAAGTTGATAATAAATGTTACACTCATGTACAGCTGGCTTTTATTCAGAGCTTAGATTGGTCCATTAGATTTTTAGTTCACCTGATTGATCTGGTGAGCTTTTAGGATCAATGAATGTCCGGCGTCCGGCATCCATCGACAATTAGTTTGTTTACACTCTAGCATTCACAGCTCTTAACCAATCGTAATCAAACTTGGTCACATTGTATGTGGCCACAATGTTTCGGCAAAGTTCGATTATGGGCAAAATTGGACAAGGAATTTTCCCCTGACTTAGAAAATTTGCTATATTTAGTTTGTTAACACTCTAGCGCCTTCACCAATCCTAATCATATTCTCTTGGAAAAGTACGATTATGGGTGAAATCGGAATAGGACTTCAAGATTTCAAAAATATGAGGTGTGTGTCGGTGCTCAACACCGGGCACGATAAAGAACTAGGAAAAATTATTAAGAATAAGAGTATGGATATAAATGCCAGTTTCTCCTGTATCTTATCTCCACTCTCTCTGAAATGACTATAGCTGTTAAGTGAGCCATTAAACCTCAGATAAACTTACAATATAAGCTTTTCTTTAAATTCACAGGGAGTTACAGTGATCCTGGTTCCCCTGTTAGGACTGAGGAAGTCAACTCGGAACAACATCCTGTCAATATAGGGACCATTGAGATATCTCGTGATTCTACATTGTTTGATCTCAAAGAACAGGTCATGACATTAATTGGAGAATTGCCAATTCCATCTGTTGATTTCATGAGGCTTAGAGTAAAAGAGAAAGATAGATTAACTACAGTACTTAGAAATAATAAACAAACACTTAGGTATGATTCTTTTTTTATTCATGTAAAATAAACAATCTATTATATTCTTTGTTTAAACAGATTATTGACGTTTTATCTCCATATTACTGGCATAAGCGACGTTTGTATGCAGTTTATATTTATTTTCTAAGGGAAATAACTCCTATAAATAGGTAAATGTGAAATATGGTAATTCACCGTTGAATTACTTCCCTTTAATAAAAATATCCATTTTTCGTTATTATTTATGTATTGCACCATTAAATGTATTTAAAAAAAGGTCATTTATTATAAATAATATATTGCTTAGCAACACTGTAAAGAAATATTAATTATAAATAAAAACAAAACGTTTCTTGATACTTTTATACTTCATATATATATCTAGCGAATCCCACTCATGATTAAATCACTTACTGTCAACTCTGGGCAGAAACTCAGCCCTAAGTCGACAGCATTTTTTCGAGGTCGATCATCAGCTTGGTGGTTGGCTTAAATTAACTAAATTAATTACTGGTAACATAGGGGCCCAACGTACGCAGGGCTCTTCAAGAGAATGTAAACAAAAGGGCCCACTGTGATAGATGGTTGCGACTGTGAAATAGCAATTTTGCTACAGCTAGGTTGTAAAAAGAACTGATTAAGGGTCTAGTGTTGGCTGCTTGGGGCCAGTTTTATCAACATGTGTTATGATATTGTAACCAAGTTTTTGTCATACGTTTTTTATTTGAATTAAGAGACTTTGTGGTAAAACAGTGTCCCTGATATTAATATTTATTGCTATATTGATGTAACTGTTATTTTAATGTGGTGGTCATTTTATTGAAGTGGTCAATGTGTAGGTCTTACATGAATAACAGTTCCCACATATACAGTATTTTCCTCCCTTGGTGGCCATCTTTAATGGAAAATTCAACAAGCATTGATAGAAGATATTTATATTTTTGTTTTGATAATTCTAAATATAGGATATTCTTATGTGACAACTACATTTTCTTAACCTGATGTGCTTATCGCCTTAACAACTTCATGACTAAGATATTTTTTATAAATTGAGTTGTTTAATAACCAATTTTCTGATTTCTTCTATTAAGTTCATAAAAAATTTGCCATCAAAGATGGCTGCCAAGGGAGGTAAATATTGTAGATGTGGTCACTATGGTATACATTTCTTTTATACTGATATCTTTAAAATGATATTTTTTCAGGCGTCTAAACTTGACATCAAATAGTGTGATTGCGTTACAAATTATGCCTGAGGAAGAGATGTTAAGGTTTGTTAGTGATCAGTTAGTTCCATTATTGTATTGATAGTAAAATGTTATCTTTATTATAAGCAAACTTCTGTTTTACAGGATTGAATAATATCAGTTTTTTTTGCTGTTGTTCAACAATATTTCAGTTCAATACAGCAGCCAGTTCACCTTACCATTTTTCCTGGACTATGTTCTAACCTGTACTAACTTACCCTTCCTCAAGGAACCAGCAACTTCTCCACGTAAGGAGAAAAATAGACATTTTTGTTGAATTTCAAAGAAGGGTAGACACTCATTGAGGTTACTTTTATATATTTATTTAGTATTGCATCCACCATGCATTGTATCCTTTTTCACATCTTTTATATACATTTTCAAATCAGTTTTTAATATTAACCTCTGCTGAGTCAGAACTAAATTTAAGAAATGACCAGGTCATCACAATTAACTACTTTTGAATCAGCCTTCACGGAAAAAAGGGCATTTACCAGTACTTATAAGACAAATGTATGCTTTCATGATAGTTGGTTTATAGATGATTGGTGATTAATAAATGGAGGATAGTTAATTGAAAATGTAAAAGTCTAAATGAGAATTTTGTACAAAAATCTTTCAGGAATGACCAGATTGTTTTAGAAGTATGTCAAAGAATTCCTGACACAAAACAATACAGCCAACCTATAGAGCTGGTCTGGAACACAGCTAACGGTCCATCTATACACAGCCTAAAACAAGCCATATCTAAAATGTTGTATGTAGAAGCGGAACATTTAAGTGTGGCTAAACATTTCCCTGTTAGATATGAATGGATAGTAATTGAAAAAAATGACAATGTAAGTTCATCTATTTGATACCATAGACTTAGATTATTTAGCCTCGCGTTGAATTTGGTCTGGTTTCATTCATGAATATTTTGTAAATAGTCTACCCTAGACAATACAAATCTCTATGCAAATTTTACGTATACTCTATCAGAATCAGTTTTTTTGCTTATACAAGGTAAAATAGAGTGGCAAATCGAGGGTTCAACGCAACAGTGTCGTAACTCATATTGAAATAAGAACAAGTTACGACAGTGTTGCGCTGAGCCCTCGAAATATATTTTTGTATGAGATTGGATGAAGTTATTTCAGTGAGATGTTATTTTGAGATATCACATGGGCAATCACAGAAGCCAGTAAGAATTGACTGTATGTGTATTAAGATTAGTGTTGATGAAATTCTTACTCAATTTTATTTTTGTGTTAAATCAAAATCTGATTTAATTTCATGATATTCATAATTAACGTGTAACCTCAGGTCCTCCATGAACAGTCACCTCTGAACAGTAGCCACCTTTTACAGCCAGTACACAAGCAACCCAAATTGACGTTTTACTATATGTTCACTCTCTCAACAACAGTCATTTTTGTCCTTCCCTTTGGTGGCTGTTGACGGAGGGTTGCACTGTATATTAATTCTATCAAGGACTATACATTATATTATGTTATATATTATCTCTGATTTTATAATTATAGTAAAATCACACATTTTTGTAACAATATAAAAAGGTCAACAAAAAATAATAACATTTTGGAACTTTTTCAGAATGTGAATCATAAAGGGAAGAAAAAGGGCCAGTGGAAGAATAATATCAAACAAGCCCCCTTCAGTATACGTGATGGGGACACCATTGGTGTGAAAGTAAGTAGATATTACTGTATCTTTATGGGACAATCAACAATTTATTAGAAGTCAATTAAATTTGCCTCACAATTTTTTAGCTGTAAATTAGGGTAATATCTTGGATTCATTGATCACTCTCATGTTTGTTTTCTAGCAAAAAAGACTGTTATTGAGGATATTGATTCTAACATCATACCATACAGTGAATGCCGAGTCTGTTAGTCATACACCACTTTTGTTTCAAAAATAAATTCTATGAGAGACAAAAATAACAAACTTTGTGTTTTCGAAACATGTGAATATTCCTTTTACTTTAGAGTGTTCAACTGCATTTATTTACAAATCAAAGCACTAAAAGTTCTCTGTAACTAAAGGCATAGATTGGTGGTCTCGTGGTAATACGCTGGACTACTAATAGCCAAAAACTGGGCTGTTAAAGAACAGATAATAATGATAGGTACCAGACAATGTGTATAACATTGTATAATATATATTATATTTCCTTTTTATAGGATATACGTTATGATCCAAATAATCTAGACGATTTTATGACTGAGGAAGATGAGATAGGACAGATAGCATTACAGGAGGAGATTGAGGAGAAAAGAAAAATGTAAGATTTAATATATAGTCAAATCAGTTAACAAAATGCAGTCAAATCAGTTAACAAAGTACTGTCAAACCAATTAACAAAGTACTGTCAAATCAGTTAACAAAGTACTGTCAAACCAATCAACAAAGTAACTGTCAAACCAATTAACAAAGTAACTGTCAAACCAATTAACAAAGTACTGCCAAATCAATTAACAAAGTACTGTCAACCATTTAACAAAGTACTGTCAAACCAATTAACAAAATGCTGTCAAACCAATTAACAAAGTACTGTCAAACCAATTAACAAAGTACTGTCAAACTGATTAACAAAATACAGTCAAATCAATAAACAAAGTACTGTCAAACCATTTAACAAAGTACTGTCAAACCAATTAACAAAGTACTGTCAATCCTGTTACATATGGGGATCACTATCTCAAGTTTTATTGTATTATTTTCGAATGTATGAAGGATGTCTGGTATCTCTAATGCATTGAGTGAAGAAAATAAAAAAAAATCATAAATGAAAAATGCAGGAAAATGAAATCGTAGCAAGCATCCATTAGAATTTCGCTTCGTTGTCTTTACATATTCGCTGTTACCGTAGGATTATATCGTGTAATTTTAAGAAGTAGGTTAAGAAGAATCTGTATCACATTTAGAACATCAAATTACTAGGTATGATTATGTTAATGAATTCCTGATCAGATAAATAGGGGGTCAATCAGATTTTGTGTGTTCTAATGTAATGTATGGTGTGTAAATTAATGCAAATTTTTGGTTGATAATCATCTTTCTCGATGTATTACTTGGAATATAAATTTAATCTGTGGAATTTTCCAGAAATCACTCAATATATACTGTTTGATTTAATGAACATAAGTAATACATACATTCATATCTGCGTACCGTCATAATTCCCATTCCCATGAATTACTTAAAAATGTGTTGTTTTTTTTTAAAAAGATCATAACCATTCAAATAGACTTGGTTCAATTGTATTTTGTAATACATGTAGATATGTAGACTTACGCCTTTCTTCTTGATGCCAACAAGTTCACAAACAAATAACTTAAAACTTTCTGACTAGCCCTTCAATAGAAGATAGGCAGTTATACAATTGAATATTTTTATTTCAGGCGTGAAGAGCGCAAGAAGTTTGACACACTGGAGGGCCCCATAACAAACAAGAGAAGAAAAGAAGTTGGAATAACTATCAAAGTGGGAGATTTTAGTTAACCTACAATCTTCAGAGTTGTTTCTCTTGACAATATGTGTTGTAATTGTGGCCTTAATTGTAAACTGCATTTATTTTTGTTAACTTAAATATAGCTGTGTATATTTATCAAAATTAAAAGCACTCAGTTGTATAAAGGTTGGTTAAATTAACCACTGAGTTACAGTAGATTTAAGGTTAGGTTATGAAGTTAACCAAAAATAAAACAAGAGGCGAGATGGCTGTCTTTTTTGGATGACTGCGACGATTAAATGAAACTGAAGATCTTGGCACTTTCTTTACCAATATCAGGCACTTGGTTAAATTTAACCAGAAATTATTTTGTTGAAGTTTAACCTTAGTTTTATACCATCACTTTACCTATCTTTAACTAAGTGGTTAAATTTATTTAATGTAAATACAATTGAGTGTAGAGGGCCAACAGATTGTGAGGTTTATTTTTAAATCTGTGACATTTTCCTTAGGGTATACAAGAATGAGCTGTATTTACTAGGGTCCAGGAGACCGCAAAATTAAGTGTTCACTCTGGGACATTTTTGCCATACTTGTGGTATATAAGATAAGACTGTGTTCATTAGAGCCCAAAGGACTGCAAGGTTACTTGTTAACTATGGTACAAATTTACCTGTGGTATTTATTAGGGTCCAACAGACTGCAAGATTAATCTCTGGAACTGTTTTACCTGCCGTATATTAGTATGGGTTATATGTTGATGCTTTTGTTCATGGAGAGAGCTTAATTAAGTGAATAATTCTGTGATTTCATCTGTTCATAGTAATTCCACAGGCAGTAGTATTGTACCTGTAATGATAAAATTGTAATTAATTCTACATTAAACACCATAATTTAACCTCAAAATAACCTTTAACCCAAATTTACCTAAATAACAATTTATTTTTCATTTAAGGTAATTTTGGGTTAATTTATGGTGTTTACTGTAGAATTTATTACAATTTTATCACCACATGTCTATTACTACAGCTTGGAGTAATATGTAGCATGAAGTGTTTTATGTTTGAATGGTTGTATTGTATTTGAGCTTATTTTGTGTCTGTAAGTCTGGAGTTTGTGAATGATCACACATTGTTATACACATGTATGTTGTGTTAAATTATGAATACATGTGTTATTTTATATTTATTTAAGTAAGTAAGGTGTACATATTGGCCATCCTTAAAAAACTAGGTTTTCAGTTCAGCAACATAAATTTTTAACAGTGGGTAGATAGTTAGACATTTTAATTTTAATGCATGTACTGAAATAGAAAAGCTGGACTATAGAACAAACCTGTGAACAAAGGCTGCCCTTTGGAAAGACAAAATGTGGCCTTTATTTGGAGGTCATTTTGTTCTTAATAACCAATGATGGTTTTTAATAGAATGGCCTTTATTCTCGGGTGGCCTTTATTCTTGGGTGGCCATTATTCTCCGGGTGGCCTTTATTCTCGGGTGGCCTTTATTCGGTAACACAGGTTTGACTGTATTTTTATCATTAAAAATACATCTGATTGTTTTTAACAATTCAGTTGAACAACTGCTAACTACTATTTATTTAAGGATGGCTTATGTAGCAAATATTTTATGTTTTGATAAGCAATTTACTGTAGAGTAAACATTTGTTTATGTTCAGTCAAATCTGTGAAAGCGGCCACTTCCGTATGAAGGCCAGTCTGTGAATAGAGGCCATTCTTTCAAAAACTGTCATTGACTATTTAGAACAAAATGACCTAAAAAAGGCCACCTGTCAATAAAGGTCATGTTATGTCTTTCCCAAGGGTGGCCTTTTATCAGGATTGACTGTACATCATTTGACTATAAAGTGAAATTTATTTTCTTTTTTTTCATAATTGTTATACTGTTTAATTTCTTTCATGTTTATTTCTGCTGTCTGTGATCAATAAATTTAATACAGGTCAATATTTGCTTGTTTTCTTTTATGAACTTAAATACTGGTTGCTCAATGCTCAAAACTTTCAGCCATTGAGGTTTGTGAAAATGTTTGGTTGATTTTGAATTTATCGCCCTTTTTAGCTCACCTGAGCTTGTTGTGCTCAAAGGTGAGCTATGAGGATCAGTCTGCCAATGGCCTGTGTCTATTGTCCACACTTGGGGATTGTTAACATTCTAGAGGTCACAGTTTTGATTGGAACTTCATCAAACTTTTTCAGAATGGTTGTCTCATTGATATCTGAGGCCTGTTTGTGGTCATTTGGGGTAACAAATTAGGTCAATAGGTCAGATTACAGGTAAAACATTGTCTAGACAACATTTCTATCAAGTCTTGATGAAAGTTGCTCAGAATGTCTGTCTTGATGATTTCTAGGCCAATGTTAGGCTCTCCTAGTTAAACATTGATAATGAAAAAAGTTGCTACAATATAAAAGAAGTTGCAGTCATTACTCAAGTTAGCAAATAAAGGGCTATCATGACCCTGTTGTTTATTTTAACTTTATAATGAAATTGCCAATTATGATTTACATATATATTTATGTTAGGTAGGAATAGTGTGTAGTGGATCACAGTGTACTCAATTTAGTATAATTTGTGTTATTGGTTCTATAGATAAACAGCATTCAATTTTGAAGGTTTATTTTTATACGCCCGTTTGAAAAATGGGTTGTATTATGGGAATACCAATGGTGAACGGGCGGGTGGGTCACCCAAACTTGATGGAAATGTTTATGGTCATGAGATCTCGGTAAAGTTCGATAATCGGCCCAGGCACTTCTGAGTTATGCCTCTTGATGCATTGAAAAATGAATTTTGATGGGTGTATTTTGTGACCAGGCACTTGTGTTCATAAACTATGTCCGTTTGTTATGTCCCCGTCATTCGAAATGGCTGCAGGGCTAATATGTGTTTACCCTGTCCGTCCGTTCGAATTTTGGTGCCGGTCTGTTTAAATTTTGGTTTCCGGATGATTGAATTCATATTTTACATGAAGGTGTATAATAGTAAAATACAGGTCAAGTTCGATTTCTGTTGAAATCCAATTATTTTCACAGAAGTTATGGTCCCTCTTTGAGTTACCGGTAGCTCTCAGCGGTGGCGTTTGTTTCTTCATGACACATTCCTAGTTAATTTTACTTTACATTATTTTGCTGGATTGTAATGTTTATGATATTTATAACTTGTCAACAGTTACTGTGGCAAGTGAGTTTACAAGACATGTGACTTGAATGTATCGGAATAAATACAAAATGCCTCCATCACTTTTTACCTGACATCTTGATGAGCAATTTTGAAGGCATGTAGCCTCATATTCTGATAGTCACATGCTTTGTACCCGACTGTTTTATAAATATTTTTACCCCAATTATTATAAATTATGTCCTCATAGATATATTCATTATTTCAAAAGATTATTTTGTTGTTGATCTTTGCCTGTCCTCCAAACTCAAAAGGTAAAGCATTTAGTCTACACATACCTTAGGTTTGTCAGTTTGGCACAAGATCTTGATGACAGTTTCATAGTAGACATTGTACCTAAAGCCATTTATATGACACAATTGAAGAAGGTGGAAGAGTTGGCCATTATTAATGCAGAACAAGGTTAGTACATGTACAGAATCCAGAAAAAGTCATTAGGTTAACTATCTACATGTATATAACTTATTCTATTACATCTTAAGACTGTACTTTTTAGCTCAACTGCGCACATAGTGCTCGGAGAGCTGTTTGTATCAATCAATGTCCAGCTTCCGCAATTGGGTTCTTAACACTTGTTGTTGTTACAAGGAATCAACATAATGAAGTTTGATGACTGTAGATGAGAGCGTTTTGATTTTATATGCAAGGTTAATATTTGGTACAAACAAACAGACAGACAGGCCAAAAACAATATGCCCCTGATCTATCGATACAGGGGCATAAAATACAAAAAAGACACAATGCATTTGGATGTATATATGATTTATTCTAACACACAACAGAAAATAAACTAAAGTATGTTTCAATAATTTGATCTGACAATATAACATTCCCTTATCACAGTCATTACACAACTAGATCAATACAAAAACAGTCCTAGGACAGTTACAACCTTTTTTCTGTAAAATCTTTTTTCAAGTGTATATAAAAGTAACCTGGAAAATAGTTTAGCTAACAAATATCCAAAAACATGATAAATTAAGAATTTAATGTACAACCATGTGAACGTGTATTGGCATAAGTTTTATGATTATTCACTTAACTAAACTGTAAACGAATTACATCAGAGAACTTATTTAAAAAAGTCTGAGCCACTTATTTCAGACAGAAAAATGCTAAAAAAACTGACTTCAAAGTCATTCATGCATTTTTTTAACATTCTAATTTTGAACAGCAAAAATTAAAACCATTTTGCTGATTATTCAATCAGTATGTTATTTTGAAGACAAATTTTTCACAACACATTAGATTATTGCATAATAACTTATTAGAAACTCATTGGTCCCTGCATTTTAAACGATGTACACAAGTCCTTTGTAGCACATATGTTGACATCGACATAATATCATATTTAATGTTCTTGTACTCGACAAAAATGAGACATAATAATTATATTAATACACTACAAATGTTCTTTTGTCTGGAGTAATTGAATTATAATTAATGACATCAGTCTGTTTACATTTTAACTGTTACTTAGGGTGGTGAGATTTATATCATATATTGGTGTACAGTTAACAAGACAACCTCATATAAAACTTATTGAAGTGAGGCTCTACTACATGTATATACATGTATCATATTATAACCGTAAATATAACCTTTATATGACCTCACCACACTAGTCGATTACAAATCATTAAGTCCCGTATTAAGACCCAAACAGGGACATCATTGAAGAAGTACTTGTTTGCAGTTACACTATCGTCTCATTGCCCTAAAAAATATTTTAAGTACTTTCACAAACTTACTTTTTAATCTTGATACCGACTTTTCAGTTAACAATGAACAATACCTACCTACCTAAGCACTGCCTGGGTAGTGTAACTGCAAACAGTATTTTTTTCAAGAATGGCCTGAGATATAGTGTATGTATTCTGAATAACAAAAGTTTCATAAAAATTTGATGAGATGATTCATGGTCAATAGTCTATGTGTTTAAACAATAACAGAGCAAATATCAGAAGAAACAATGCATTCATAAATCATTGTATAAAAAATACAAGTTTTCTAAAACAGATCATTCATCATGGACAGAGTGCAAACTGAAATTCTTTTTTAACAAAAAAAAACAACAAAAAATCTCAGATCAATCATTCATATTAATGTTGAATTTTGCATTTTTAAGGGGTTTCATAGACAAAGAAACTTTCGTAAAAAATGTTCTGATTTGTAATAAGTTGATGTATCTTTTTTTATTATCACACTTAATGTCTACAAAAATTTGACCATTCAAATGTTAAGTGAAAAATTGGGATCCACATAGTAGACAGCAGTGTACATGTCTGATGATGGAGACCACATCATCCACATATAAATTTCCGTGTCTCTCATATCATGCTGAGCCTCATTCTCTTTATCGTGTTGGCCCCCTAAGTTGTTCTATTTTAGTGTTAGTTCTACTGTTTGGAAAAGGGGTCACACTGTTCGATGCCAGGTACGGAGACGGTGATGGCATAGATGTTGAAAAAGCGGCAAAATATTCTGCAGCAAATGAAATAACATCATCTGGTTTCCGTAGCAACAGGAACTGCATGAAATCAGCTAACAGAGCTTTTAACTCGGGGTGGTGATGCATATATTTAGCATGATCTGCCTTAAGCTCCTCCTGAAACAAAACATGAATTCAGAAAAATGTATTATCATATAACCATAAATTTCTGTATGTTTGGAAACTATACTGCATTGTGTAAAGTCTTTCCAATATATGTTTCAGAAGCAATATATACTCATTATGATTATTAAATCTTGTTTTTAATGCAAGTCTGCTGAACCAATACATTTGTATTTCCTTTTTCAGATTTTACTAGAATAACAATCTGATGACAGCATGTAAGTTCAATATATTGAATTTAATTATATGCAAAGTATATTCTTGATATATACCGTCAAACTTGTGTAAGTGGCCGTCTCCAAATAACAGCCATCCTGTGAAAAAGGCCATTCTTTGAAAAATCGTCTTTAAATATCTAAAACAAAATGACCCCAGAATACAGGCCACCTTTCAATAAAGGCCACATTTTGTCTTTCCTAATAGAGGCCTTCGTTCACAGTTTGACTGTCACTGAAAGTTGAATACCGTACACTAAGCATATTTTCACTAGATGGACAACATCTCTAGAATTTCAGACAATATTTTACCTTTCTATCCAGAAACTGTGAGTACAACTGAGCATCATCTTCCCATCTTAAAGGTTGTTTCTCAAATGTCGGCTTTGGAGGTTCTTCATCTGAAATCAAACAAATGTGTCAGCTATAGCTAAGGTTTGGTACATTCATCTTTACAATTGAATTTAGTGACCTGTGGCCTATATCATGGATGTACCAGTAGCTAAAACTTGTTTCTTTCAACTGGTACTCCTTGTTTATAAATAAAGTGGTTTATCCTTCTGGTTGGTATGGGAACCAATTTTCTACTGTGAATGGTAAATATATGCCTATGTTAAAATTAGGTCCCAAACATAATTCTATAATTTTGTTCAATTTTAAAAACAACATCATACAATGCCTTACCTCTTATTACTAATGGTGGTACAAATGATAACTTCATTGTCACAGGGGAACCAACCTGAACTCTGTTTGTTAAATGTCTGAAAATTGTAAAACTGATTTTTTATCTATACATTGTACAGGCATTACTAACAAGACCAATGTGATACTAAATAGTAATTAGAATGATTAAAGAATTGCCATCTTAGCAAAGATATGTCTGAATGAAATGGGTCTTTCAGAGTTGAAACTCATAATGATAATTATGATATTTATCCTGAAGAAAATAATGTTAATAATTATAAGTTTTTTATATATTTTTTATCTGATCAGCGAGGAATATTGAAGTTATCAAAAAACATATTCTTAACGACCTAAGTCTTGTCCAGTTGGTTTGTCTGTGATTATTTTAAAGCTATGTCTCTGTAGTTAAGCTTACTTCATTCAAAACTGGTTTAGCAAGTTGCACCAATGAAAGACTTGTAGCGTCTTCTTTCAAATGGAATTGTTTTTTCGGATGTATGATTATAAACAAAAAAGATATTGCATTTTTTGTAGACAAGACTTTTATCCATAAGTGTATAAATTGTATATAATAAGAAAAAAATAAATACCCATCTTCCATGAAATAAGACTGCCATGTGGTGGGTAAATCTACAGCTGAATTAATGGTACGTTCTATACCGTAAACTTTTAATTCTGTCCTTTCTACAGTTTGTGTTCTTTCCTCAAGTCTTCGCTGTAAATATAGCATTCACATAATTTTAATTCTGTAAAATAAATGAATGTAAGATTCCATGCACAGCATGAGGGAACAAGAAGGGAATTGTATTTTGAGCCATAAATATTACAATACACAATGAAATGAAACACATGTGAATAGAGCACCACCCTGTGAATAAAGGCAATTCTTTGAAAAACTGTCATTGATTATCTGAAACAAAATGACCCTAGAATAAAGGCCACTTGTCAATAAAGGCCACATTATGTCTTTCCCAAGGGTGACCTTTATTCACAATTTTGACTGTATATCTAATATTATACTGTGGAATCATTAATTTTCGTTAGGGATTTAATTTTGTGGATTTCGTGGGTTGGCTCATCCACTAAGAATATATCGCTTGACTGACAAGTTCATGTGCATAGAAGATAGGTAATAGCTCTATTGATACAGATAAAACATTAAGTTCATGACTGTCTGGTTAGTGAGTTAAAACCCAGGACATAGTGCTTATTCTCTGTGATAATTTGGTGATAGACATTGCATCTAGAACCATTTAAGTTGAGAAGTTGGCAGTTACTTGGAGAGAACAAGAATAGTTAGGGTACGGAATCCAGAAACACTTGTTAGGCTACTTGCCAAAGGCATATAAGTGAGATATAAAAAAATGTATATAATTATTTTAAATTAAGAAACTATATGAATTCATAAAAGTTATACTTACATATATTGCAGGACATAAGTTTGTATCAGAATCAAAAGAAATCAGCTGTAGACTTTCTGGAATACCCTTCTCTACAAATAACCTGTGTAACAAGAGATTGGAACCTGCAAAGAAAAGTAATGTATGATGAGTACAACTAAGCCTTTAATGTACTGAATTTTCTATTTAAATAGTAATAAGAATGTAGGTACATGTGGCAATAAGGTGGCCAGTATTCATTTTGTTCCAAATAATCTATTGCGGTTTTTAAAAGAAGGGCCTTTATTCTGAGGTGACCGATAATATCGGATTGACTGTAATAACATAATTATACAAATAAGAATTATGAAAACTTACCCTCAGATATAAATCCTTTCATAGTGTCAGCTTTCATTGTTTTTGAAGACCTTTGAATGTCCTGGAATAATTATTAATTGAAATATTGATCAATCAATTATAACAATGGATGTACTGTTATTCATACAATAAAGGGGGGTACATACATGTAAATGATAGTAAATGGATCATAATGAAAACAACAAGCTTCAAAGAATTAATTTAACAAATGAAACATTTCAAATATATAACAAGAAAATGCTGAAGTGCTAAATAATAATAACTAGCAGATTACACTTTTGAAATCAAATTCAGTTGTTGAATTCAGACCGACTTACCTCCCCTTGTGTTAT
Organism: Lutraria lutraria; assembly: GCA_964023205.1. NCBI lineage: Eukaryota > Metazoa > Mollusca > Bivalvia > Venerida > Mactridae > Lutraria > Lutraria lutraria. The sequence goes on along the minus strand of OZ026848.1, from coordinate 28,577,228 downwards.
GACTCTGTTTATGACAAAATCATCATCTTGTTTTACTATAAATGTTTTTCTGTCAAGTGGACAATTTTCTAGCTGAAATTGTAAAGAAAATAATCAAGCTAGACTTAGAAAAACTTTTGGAAATAAACAATGAGTTTGGATATAAAACGTGAGATTTTTGGTATGAAATATGTAGCAAATATAAATAAAAAATTTGACATTCAGATATGTGCACTTCTGAAATGATCAACTTGATAACAAACAAATTAATTTATTTCTATGTATCTGACTAAACCGAAGAAACCTGTCCAGTCAGGTAAAGAAATTGGAAAGTTCACAAAAATAAGATTGTATTTTTGTTCTATTTGATTTTTATGGTAAACTCTAAGATTTAATTCACTATCAGTAGAAATAACATACCTTGACGTATTCATGGTGCTGCTGTTCGTAAGTTTCTAAATTATTTCCGACATAAGCAGTGATAGATGTACCACATGGAACTCCATCAATGGCTCCGTGACTGTTTGCATGTACCAGGAAGCATTCTTTACCTTTATGTTTAGTTGGCTCAATAGAAACAGCAAATTCACCGAGTTCTTTACCTGTATCTGATGTTGTCACAAGGTGGTCATCAAATGTGAGATATTTGAAATCTACCTCTGGTACTAGAATTGGAAAAAAACACCATAAAATAATGAAAACTAAGTGAGATATAATTAAACATATTAAATTGTCTATAAATTACAATGCATTTACTTAAAAATTGTGAAGTTTAAGTCTTAATTCACAAAAAACACATTTAATAATTAAATTACTAATAGGATCAAATTATTTCCTCAAATATAAATTGGTCTTGAGAGAATGACTTCTATTTTGTCATTAGAATTATGCAATAAGGCACATGAAATAATCCCTTCAAAACAGTTGAATTGAATAAATGGATTGTATATCAAGCCTTTTACTATGCCAGCAAGATTTAATAAGTTGTAACTAAATACTTTATTACCAATACTTTCCAGAAAGTTGACAGCAGCTGTGGATGCTTGCGGTGGAGGTTCATCAGCAGGAACTGGTGCAGCATTATCACCAGAAGTTGCTGAACTAAAGGAAATAAGGTCAGCATATTAATCTTAAATTTCTTGTTTGATATATTATTCATTTTATCAATAAAATTCTTCATGTAGTAAGACATACAAATATGATTACAGCCTTTACACCAATGTTTAACACAATGCAAATCATATAAGAATAATTAAGGGTTGCAAAGAAAGTTAATGCTTTGAAAAGAAGTAGGTTAGTTGACTGAATGACTGACAATGACCACAGGCAAAATGTCATCAAAGGTTTGCATCTTTAAATATTAACTTGGAACAAATTCTACTGACATCTCACAAATAATGTTGTTCATTTTAATTCAGCTCATATATTAAGGCTATTTTCATGTAAATGAATATGTTTCACCAGCAAATACAACTATGCAATTAAAGTTAAGTCATACTTATAAGAACTGGCAAAGACCTATACATACATGTATCTATAGGTCTTTGGAACTGGTAAACCAGGAGTGCCAGCATTGGCAGCAAATGTTGGTATACATTATTTTAGTGAAAGTCATAACGATTGAATTCCATAACCAAGGACTTATATACACACATGGATTCACAACTTCTGTATTTACAGTTAGAAGTAATCAAATCCCGCAGAAGCGACATGAAATGATGAATCAATAGGATTTTATGCTCATGTTTACAACAGCAAAAATATCCTAGATGATCCGAATGTTTACAACAGGGAAAATATCCTTAATTATCTGAATGTTTAATTCCATGCCGGAAGTCAAAGTGACAGATTTCCTTATTTGAAATGCTCAATTGGTGCCTATATTTTCAATGCATATGCATATTTAGGTGTGTATTTTCAGTGTATCTTTATGAAGCTTGTAGCATCCCAACCAATTTCCCGTGCCCAACAGCAAAACTTTTCTGGTATATTTAAGTTTGTAAAAAACGGATTACAACAGCTGTCAGAAATAGTTGGTAATTATTGAGTATCTCAATGGATTGTGGAATTCTCTTCATATCGTTGTAGCTATATTTTAGCATTTGTGAATTCATGTGTGTATAATTATGTCCTTGCCACAACAGAATTTGTCTTCTTTGAGGCATTGACGCACTTGGTGAACTATTTACAAGGTGACTGAGAGGAGCATAACAAACTCTGTACAGATAAATAGCAGTAAAAAACGTGAAGCGCGCCCCGCGACTAGTGCAGACAGCCCTAATCCCGCATTGAAGCTGTCCAACTTCAAGGTCTGGGATGTGGCGATAAATTGACAACTTAATTCATCAAATCAATTACTCTAACCGGTTGCATAACCCATAAAACATCAAAATACACCAATAAATGACTGATGTAATCATAAAAATGTCTCAAACAACTAGATTCAGAAAAAAAAAATTTTCGGTGGTTGTTTACTATTCACACAGAAATGAAAAATGTCCAGCGTTTTATCAACTATAAATCAGTGATTGTAAACGCATACTACCTTGTTGTCATGCTCATTGTTTCGATTTGTATGTATACTGTCTCAAAAAGTCAATAATCTAAATTTTACTTCATTTCGGATGATAATTATCACTATGGCAATATTTCCGCGATGGGAGATAACTTTGTATGAACTTCCGGTTAGGAGTATTTATTTCCCGGCATCCGTACTGTACTGTAAATATCAAGTTTTGTACGAGTTGTTTCCCTTTGACCACTAGATTTTTACGCCAAATAAACACGTAATGTTTGCGCAGAATAAGAACTATTCATATATGAAATAGTGGTAAATTTACTATTAAACAGTATTTCGTTAAATGTACCTTTTCAGAATTAAAAGTGCTGTATCAAAATTTATTGAGTTGCATTAATTTTGTGCATCTGTATTTAATGGTGTGAAGCAAAATCTTTTCATTTGTGTAAAAATCATTTACATACATATCTATAATACAAAACATGTAAATGCTATCTGTTTTGTGTCAATTTGTTTCAACATCAGATTACATAGTTTATCGTTTGGAGTTATATTTCTGGGCAGCTTAAATGAATAAAATTTCAATACTTTTCTTTAAAGTATTGTGTTAAAATGTATAAAGGGATGTTCAGGTGTATAGCTACCTATATACAGACTTGCCAATGACTCAGTTTCTTTTTTTTTCAGAGAGATAATATTTATTATTTTCCGAAAGTTCCAAGTTTTACTGAAGGCAAAATCCCCTGTCCTCTATATAAGGGCTCTTCTTTGGACTCACTGGTAGCATAAATAATCCAGGCCCACTATCCAAGTACCGGGTAAGTGAATTTATGTTATATAACCATTCCCATGCTCCTGTCTTAATAGTAGTAGGTGGACCATGTTATAAAAAGAACAAGAACGTTTTTATTTTTTTCATTTATTGAAGCATACCACACTAGAACAAGACAAGTAATATTCATTAATTGTGTCTTTTGTAACAAAAACAACAACATGATATAAACAGAAGAACTTTTCAATAAGCATGAACAGAAAAAGAGATACATGTACATACGTAATGAATATAAATAACTGTTTTGTTGTCAAAAAAATCATAAGTTTAATTATGTCAGTAAAATCTTCCTGTTTGCTCACAAGCCAAGTATTTCAAAACATATGTGTAGTCATGACAAATAAAACACAACCATGCACAAAAAACTTAACACTGCCTAATACAGAAAAATATTTTCATCTACTACATCTGACAAAATTTGACATAATCTGAACATAATACTATATTTATCTGAAACAGAGTTCCCCGTTGAAATGTCACCTCTCTATTACGCTTCCCTCTCTACAATGGTATTTGATTTTCCACCCAGTAATTTCCACATATTTTTATCTCTAAAAAACAACAACTCCTTATAATAGAGTCTAAGTAAGTACTTAAATGTATGATGTACTTATAATTAATTCATTCCATGATGTGGCTGTATAAAAAAATCTTATCAACAATCAATATATGAAATAAAACTCTCATAAATAATACATAAAAATGGTAAAAAATACTGATATTATATCACAGTTCTGTATAAAATACAATAGCATGGCTGAAAAAAATCTTCAACAAATAAATGAAAATATAAATTTATGAAACTAGTAATACTACTGGAAGTGTTGGAAAAATCACATAACAATTATCACAAACATAATTAACTGGCTAAATAAAGGAAATATTTCTGCAAATTTTAAATTAGAATTTTGATTTCATCAATACCCTCTTTTATGGTAGAGTCATTTGTCTACTAAAAGTAAATTAATAAAAAAATGTACAAATGAAAGTTCACAACAAATATATAGAGTAAAGAAGTTCTTGTAAAAAAAACATGAAATGAAACATTTACTTTCTTATATCATTGAATAAGTTTTTTTTCCAGCTTTTTCTTATGTAATAAACAGCAAAAAATAATATATATTTCATAGACTAATTAGTGTGTGTGCATTGCATAAATAAACACACTTGGGTGAATGTTAATATTATATACAAAATACATGTACAATAGAACATAAATGTAACAAATTTCCAAGGACCTGAATATTAAATTCACTAAAGTCAAACCTGTGAACAAAGGCCACCCTTGGGAAGGATATAATGTGGCCTTTATTTGGAGGTCATTTCGTTCTAAATAATCAATGATGTTTTTTTAACAAAAAGCCTTTGTTCAAAGGGCGTCCTTTATTCAGAGTGGCCACTAACACAGGTTTGACTGTATATCCAATTCAATTCAATACATCACTATAACCAAGTTTTACTGTACTTAGTAGAAGAGAAACCCTTACAATTTAGCATTAAAAGCAAACTTTTTATGTTCACATAAATTGTGCATAACATTAAGAGAAATGACAAGGTATAGTTAATGCTGTTAAGGTTTGCCAGTAGATATACAACTTACAAGCAATGAAGGTTTTTTCATGCTTAAAAACTGACACACATTTAATAACAAATAGAGACATAAAGAGTTATTATGATTTATCTAATCTGTGGATATTATATTAAATATTACGTAAATAATTATTCTTCAACTTCGAGAATCTTTTCAATTAACGATGTTAACAAGGCCAAAGATGAAAGTTAAGTAAAGAATTTCCTTCTCTTTATATCTTCGAAAACTTATTTTTAGATCCTCAGCTAAGAACTAGTCAATTAATTGTTTTGTTGACAGTCAATCAATTTGTGCTTTTGGACTTATTAGCTCGAAAATGATATAAAATACTTAGTACAATATAAAAATCATGGACATATAAATTTTTGTAGTGTATAACATAGGCAGACATTTTATACATACTCTCTTAACCCTCCTACTGAACCTTGTAGAAATCGAAAAAGAAAACAAGATCTGCCAGAAAGGTCTCTAAATAGAACTATAACTGATATGATTATAACTAGAAAACTGTTAATGCAGCCACAGTTTGCAATCAGGCCAGGAGATGATAACACTTGATATTGATCTCTGAGCTCATATCTTGTCTTTGAATGTTTCTAAGTTAATTATGATCAGACAAAAATGATTTTATTGATACATCAGTCTGACAGCATAATTGATGTGAATATGTGTTTAACTATTTAATCAGCTCCCATCTTTTCAAACAAAATACTTTGAGAGTGGAATTGAGATTTGAGCTTGGAGACTGTTCTCAAGTTTTATAACCTAAGGGCCAGGTTGTACAGAAATCTCACTAATGAAATCACATAAAAAATGTCGCCGAGAGAGAGAGAGAGAGAGAGAGAGAGAGAGAGAGAGAGAGAGAGAGACTAAAATATATAAATCTATGCCAAAAATTTCATTATAAAAAATACAAAGACACAACACAAAAATAACACAAAATAACAAATTATGACTCAGTCATAGAAAATTGCAAAAGTGCTTTAACAAAAATAAAATTATCTCTCTACAATGAATAGAATAAGTGCATTACATAAGTCACAAGTGTTTTAGAAAATGATATTAATTGAATAAAATCTACTACTCCAAAATGATCTATCTTCTGTTAAGAAGTTAATTTCTAAAAACATTAAGTATTTAAATTCTGACCAGAATTAAGTGACACAAAATTGATGAAGGGCCATTAAACTACTTTTGCCAATGAAACATAATTTTTTTTCAAAGTAATTCAAGACTAACATTTTTTTATACATAATTATCCATAAAGTACTAAATTAATTACCCTGAAGGTCACATACAACAATCAAGGTCTATAATCACATGATTACAGGCTGTGACAATGCTAACTGATATGTTTCTAATCTTTAACACCACTGTCAAAAATGACATCACAAGAATAATACAACAATTTTATAATACTGAAAATATGTTTATATATATATATATATATAAAACAATACTACTTTTTTGTTTATATGAATATACATTAACAAAAACAATGTAACATAATACTGTTATTATCCAAAAATACTGTAAAAATGGACTTATTTTGATTCTAGTCGAAAATACTTTAAGGCAGTACAGACATAAATCGTAAAAATATGAAAACTTTACAAAAACATTGAACTCCCAGAGATAAGACAGACACAATCTTAGTATAGAGTGGTCAAATAAGCAGATGTAGACATGGTGAGTGGTTATATAAGTAGTATAGATATGATTGAAAGACTTACAAAAGAAAATCTATTTTAATTAATACTATTCTTGCCCCATGTCATGCCAGCCTCTTTCTAGATAATACTGATTGATAATGAGCTTTTATATCAGAATTTTTAGCTCTTTCGCAGCGAGACAAACCTTTGAGATAAGCTTAAAGTAAGGCTATTGCTAAAACATGTATCATCACAAAAGTCTATACAAAATACATATGACATTAGAAATTTAAAAAACTTGAATCTTTAGTGCAGTTAAATCAATATTGTGCGTAACAAATACTAACAATATTCTTTTTTTCACCGTGATCCCCCCAAAATTACAATGATATTTAGATTTTTAAAGTTTGTCAACTGACGATGTTCTTCAAGAGCTCACACAAGAACTAAGAATTGATAACTATGAACTAATCTACTTTGTTTGCAATGACCTCTTCCAGTTTATTGATTTGGTTAAATGGATTACATGGTGGTACAAGTGTAACCATCTTCGACATTTTTGCATCTCGTTTATGATTCTGATTAGCCGAATCAACTACTGGCTTTTCCCTGCAAATAAAGAAGTATTTCATTATTACCTGAGTGTTATAATTTTTACATTAAGAAAAAAAGGAAAAAGGAAATGAATGTTTCTTTTGAGTAAACCATTCAATTTCATTACCTGGCCAAACCATTATGATTATGAACAAATCCATTATCATAATATTCGCTCCATAATACAATCTATGGTATACACTTTACACCATGGCATTAAATTTATTTGAAATTCAGAAATGATTAAAATCTATATCATAACATTGACATCTTTGTCATTTAGCTTTAATAAAGCATGGTTGTATTATAAAACAGGTATGACAGGACTCAATTAGACAAGAACTCTTAAATACTGGTACCGAACTTAACAAAGATGAGATGAGATTAAAAATTAATACATAAATTTGCTAGTAAATGAGTGCATACTTTCATTACAATATTATGTCACAGTTAAGCAATACTGAAAAATTGTGTATTGATTTCATAAGAAGTGGTCGTACTTCTAATTTCAGTGCAGTTTGTGTAAATGATATTAATACGGATTATGAGACTTAAAATCAATGACATTAACCTGTCTATATGATTACCTGATAACTCTGAATTATCAACAAGTTTTATATAGAAGGATTATCAAGTGTAAAAGGATTATTAAGATCATTAACACAGTAATATATGAAACCTTTTATAGCCATGTATAATGGAGGACAATGACCTTAGATTTAAATCAAGTTCTATATATATATCGATAGACACTGATCTCAAGTGCAATGCCAGGGCTTTTTTCACAGATAGGGGAAGGGGCCTTTTCCTTAGATTTTGGGGAAAATAAAACATACTTTTTTGCAAAAGGGGAAGAAAAGACTCAATATTAATTGAAATTCAGGGGAAAACTGCATGATTTTAAAGAATTTTCCTGAGGGGAAGACACCTGTTAACATACATGTAGGAATTGAAAAATTATTTGAACTACAATCTGTACTAGACAAATCAGTTATATAGACCAACTGTGACTAGAGACCATCTCATTTTAGAGGAGATTTTTTTATTTCTCCACACTAATCTCATGTGATATATTTAAACCTCAAATAAAGACCACTTTTTTACTTTTCCAGATCTATGTGACCTTTGTACACAGGTTGGACTGCAGATCATCATGTGGAATCTTGACCTTTATCCAAAGTACATACCTTACAAGTGAGTATAATTAACTTCAAATACAAATACTGACCACCTCAATTTAACAAGCAACTCTTCATAACAACCACTTATGCTTGGACCAGTTTTCAATATTTTCCCAACTTTATAATGTTTACAATCTCAATAATAAGACCATTCTTTAAGACAGTCTCAATATTGATTAGTTTTAGTGGATTTAATGACATTTTTCAATGACATTTCAGTTATATACAGCAGCAGGTTCACCTCACCAGTAGTCCTGGATTGTATTCTAACCAGTACTAACTTAACCTTCCACAGGGAACCAGCAACTTCTCCATTCACACAACCAGTAGTCCTGGATTGTATTCTAACCAGTACTAACTTAACCTTCCACAGGGAACCAGCAACTTCTCCATTCACACAACCAGTAGTCCTGGATTGTATTCTAACCAGTACTAACTTAACCTTCCACAGGGAACCAGCAACTTCTCCACATATGGAGGAAAATCAACATTTTTGTCAAATTTTCACAGAAAGGTATAACCTGCTGTGACAAGTATTTGAACCCTGGATCACTGGGTTACAAGTTCAGTACACTGAACCATGGACATGGCCCTCAATATTGAGATTTTACAGCATTTTTACACTAATTATGCTACAGTCTCCAAACACTGAGTTTTACATTGGGAAAGATGCCAAATAAAAGTACAGTACAACCTCTCCAGAGCGGCCCTCTCTTGAACCTCCCTTCAACAATAGCATGATTTTTCCCACTACACAATTTAACTGTTAATATAACCTCTTTAGAGCAACAGTCTATAAACAACAACATAATTTTGCTACTCCCAATGGGGTTACATTGGAGAGGTTGCACTGTAGTCTGTAACAGGTATATAAAAAACTTCACCATTCTAAAATTAAGACCATAAATTTATGATTAATTATGCCAGGATGCACTATCTAATAAAACAAGTATTGTAGACATGTACGTACTTATGAACAAGTTTTGTTGTGCTCTGACTGTTAGGTGGAGTTGGTCGACTGTGAGCAGGAGCGTAACGACCTTGAAACAATGTACATCCAGAATAACCAGGTATGTTTGGTTTACTGAAACAAATAAATACACAACAATTATATCTGTATATATAACAAAACCTGACAAAGTGACCATCTCATTATAATAACTATTCATCTTAAGAACAGATTGCAATATTTTCACTTGATATTAAAGAGACAACTTCGATATTAAGAGTTTAAATGGTACTAAAAGTAGTCTAATTTTCAAAATCAGCACTTTTTGACATCATAAGGGTCGAATTTCCATGTAAAAAAAGATTGTATATGGCATACAATGTAACATTGATAGATTTAATGAATCACTCACTGTGATGTTTCACTGTATCGAGGTATTGTAACACGTTTGATTGTGAATGGATTGAAGGGTTCCTGTACGTTGTCCAATTCTTCCAAATTCTCCGCGCCAACACCTCCACCATATCCTGGTATATGCTGTTTTCTGGGTGGTTGACTACAGCTGTAAACATAACAAACATATGCTGCTTTTAGTCTTAGAATATTCAATTTTTGTATGCCCCTGGCATCAAATGATCCTGGAGCATAATTATAGTGATTGTCTTGTCTGTCTGTCAAGGTAAAGTCAAGCTGCCACGAGGGGCCTATGTGTTTATTGGATGCAGCTTCTTGTTCTTAATATTTAACAAAATCCTTATACTGTGAAGCACTCTAATGTACCTGAATACTGAACAACATAATTCTTGGAATGTTTTGATATACTAAATAATTGGTAGACATCAATATTTGTAACAACAGACATAGACATAATGTACAGTACTGAAAACCGGACTCCCTGAAAACCGGACTCCTTGAAAACCGGACTCCCTGAAAACCAGACTCCTTGAAAACCAGACTCCCTGAAAACTGGACTCCTTGAAAATCAGACTCCCTGAAAACCGGGCTCCTTGAAAATCGGAATTTCCTGAAAACTGGACTCCCTGAAAAGCGGAATTTCCTGAAAACCGGAATTCCCTGAAAATTTGGCCCCAGTTTAGAAGGGGTCTGGTTTTCAGGTGTTTAACTGTAAACAATAAAATGAGGGACAACTTACAATACAATAGGAGCAGTCTTGTAATAAGCATTTCTTTTCTGGAACCAGTCCCATGATCTTCCAGTATTCTAAAAGGGAACCAGTCAAGGAAAATCAATATAAATGTATGATAAATATGACAATGAAATATATTGTGAAGAATCAAAACCTTCATTAAGACCATTATGTTCATGATCAGACAATAGCATATGACAAGTTTTCATTGAAATTCATGTTTTCAAACAAACTTGAATAATCAATGAATTTTGAATTGAATAGAACAATACTCTCACAAATAGTAGACTGTAGAATCAGCTGTTTTTGTATATTAAACAAACATTTAAATAATTCATGGAAACAAAAACTTCATACTTTAATGTTTTTTACTTCAGCCTCTCAGTAAATCTCTTATCTTTACAAGACCATATTCAATTTTTGGTAGGAGGACTGAGACTCTTTCATGTTGACCTTAATACTCAAAGATGGTCGCTAATTCAGGTTACTCTGCACTGTTGACTGTACAAATGTTATTTAGATTGGATGTTTACCTGCCATTCCTGAGCAGCAGGGTCATATCTTTGTAAAGTATAGGTCTGTGATATCATATCAGGCCGTTGTTCTAAGGTAGATGTTGGGGTCCATTGCTTTGGTGGTAACACTGTATCCCAAGGTACTCCTTCAAATGATCTGAAACAAATAAATCCATACATTAAGATCAATTAACAAATAAGTAACTACAGTCAAATCTGTGTTAGTGACCACCTCCGAATTAAGCCATCGAAAAAAAAATCTTCTTCAAAATGACCTCCGAATAAAGGTATCCTGTTCATAGAGGCCATAATTATGTTATGTCTTTCCAAAGAGTGGCCTTCGTTCACAGGTCGGACTGTATATACTGTGCATCTCTAATAAAAAATTTCCAGACGCATTCAAAGTATTGGTCATTTGTAAAAAACAACAATGTTTGTCATTAAATTTCATGAATATCTTAGTTTAGTACAGTAGCTATCTATGCTAAGGTTATTTAGGGGCTTCTTTGGATGAATGGTAAAAACTTCTAGCTAGCCCTTACTGTTGGGAAAGTTTATGGTTCAACCAAGGTGTATGCCTGGGTATTAATCTGCAGTTAAAAGTTGGAAAAGTTGACTATTGGTGCAACATGAAACCCAACAAGTCATATTAATTATTTAATAATTAATGGATGAGACAGAAATGTTTTTACTTTTGAGTTGAAGTACTGTATTGGTATTTCATTGCTAGATGATCCCGTCCTTCCTTACTTTGTTCTGAAGGAGGCTTCTGTACAAACATGGACTGAAACAAGAAAATGGTGTAAACAAAAATATTCAATGTTTGATTAAACATGAATGAATCATTAACAAAATGCTCAATGGGCGAATTGAAAGCTTGTGAAAGACAAATTTAACTAAATTTATTGAAAAAATAAAAAATGCAGTTACAAAGTCTGGGAAGTAATATGTGGACTAGTTGGTACATCAAGCTTTTGGACACCATTAAATGCATTATTACCTTTGCTCGTCTCAAATCTTGTACTTCGGGAGGAGATTTTCTTGGATCATGAGCACTTGTCCAGCCTAGAACGAGTGTAGATTATTGATGCACAAGTCAAACATGGTTCTCATAAATGTCTAGATATTTTTACAACAATTAAATGTAATATGCATCAATTATATTCAATAAGTATAATACACATTTAAATGTAAATTTCCTAATCCTTTTTCAGAGGATATGCATTAGACCAAAAAGTATGTATACATGAATTTATGATCATCAAAAGATAAGTACTAGATATAAACAATGATATCTCTGAGACATCTTTTATTTAATCAGGTAGGAAACAAAATTCCATTGTAAGATGATAGCCATCTAGCTGATACACCAATAGTTTCATCCAGGTACATTTGAATTCACACTTATTGTAAGAAATTTATGCAATATATAGATCAGTTTGTAGAATAAATTTTGCAAAAAATCTATAAATCAAGTATACCTCCTAATTGTGATCTAATCCAAATATCCGATGTTTTTCGGCTATTCCAATTGGAGGGACATCCTGGCTCATATGTGTTTGATCTACGTAATTCCGGTGGAGCTGCAAATTCTTTCTTTCGGTCAGAATCCTTAATCTGGGGAGGAATAGCTTGCGGTGTATGGCTCAACTGTACAAGTGATTTTATTTTTTGATGACCGGTGTTGCGGTCGACATCACCACCCGCACTGACAAAACCGGACACTGGGTCAACAATATTGTCGTAATCGCGATATGGGGCCTCTGCTCTATAATCTCCTGAATCATTCCATTTTTTGTATCCAACATTTTTCAATTCCTCCTGAAATGAGTCAACATCTTGCCGACCGTTCAGAGAAGGAAATTTCATGTGCCGCATACGGCGTTTCTCCTCAATTTGATGTACAGCGTGTCCACCAGCATTAGCATCTGTGTGCAAATAAGTTTTTAAACTTGGTCTGGTTTTGAAATTCGAGTCTGACAAAACCTGCCCTGAATTAATAACCGCTGTCATGATTATGCTATCTATGAGTTAATTTACACCATAAATCCAAAAGAATATCAAATTTTCAGCGACTGACAATCGATAATTGTTTTACAATACCTGAAATTAAGCTAGTTTTAATTGTCCTTACGCCATATTTTCCGAACAGGTGTAAACTTCCTCGGTTACCCTGAGACACGACGGAAATTTACATATAAGGCAGTTTCCGTAGACAGGTGCGCGTTCGGAATTCCGGAAGTAAAACATTTTAGACAGGACGATTCGACCTCAATAAATTTCGATCCGATTTCTTTTTTTCATTCAAAAATGATAATGTATATCTGGAACCAATATATATGTGTGTAATGCTTCCAGTTTAATGAATAAGATTTCGGAAAGGGATGGGTTAAAATGAGTTAATAAAATTAATGTTGACCAAGGAACGTTTTTAAATGAATAAAGTTTTTATGGTATTAATCATTTTTGCTAAAAAACCATGCAGTTTCTTCTGAAATAACTTTCTTGGACAGAGTCATCTAATTATATAACTTAAAAAAATATGAAACATGAAATATTTCTTCATATTTTACACTTTTGGGTCGAAATGTCCTGGGTCGAAGTGTCTTGGGTCGAAAACTTGATTAATTGTAGACTGGTTCTCAGTTATTTCAATAACTGAACATAAACAGTTGGCGTGAACAGTTGCACAGTCAACTGTCAACACGACATCAACAAAATGGCTGCGAGAAAGCGACAGGTGCAAAGTGGCGATGCTTCAAATGGAAAATCTACTGCGAGTAAAGATTATATTCGAACAAAACATGGCACAAAATCGAAACATAAGGATGATGAACATTCTAAGAAGAATGTCACTTCATTGTCGTACAAGATCATCCTATTAGCGGCAGGTAACCATATTTAGCATCTTTTATTTGTTCTTCTCTCTATCAATTAAATAGTAAAATCCATGTACTGTACCTATACATGCCAGATGCCAATTTATTGTTTTAAATAAGAAATTGAAAATCATAGATTGAGTAGGTTTTTTTCATTTGTTATTGTTTTTTATCTTGCTTGATTTATTTCTTGTTCTGCGTTCCATAACTAAATTTTGGTCTTTTTTATTTCGTCTTGTTGACCATTTTAGTTATGGAATTCTCCTCTTTCAAAGTCAACAGCTTAAGATACTTGTTCATGCCTCTATTGAACCAGATCATTTCACATGCTTTCCAGAACGCTACGCTAAATTAAAATTATTAAATCAAATAATTTTATTGAAAAATCTGGGAGTACTGTATTTTTAAACTTGGGAAAATATACATGTACTCAGTGCTTTTGATAGACATTTAATGTTGGTATCATTTGAAAATTGAGTAGATGTTATTGTTATGGTTGATTAAAGCACACAATAAATGGTTTTATGATAGCAGCCCAGCAAACACCCGACGTTGTATCAACGTTGAATATGCGTTGTATTTAAGTCGCGACGTCGGCGACCTAAATCCAACGTTGATTCAACGTAAGAATCACGACGACTATACAACGTCTGAATAAGACGTCTGCATGACGTTGGATTATGGTCAGATAATGATTTTGTTGAAATCATAACGAAAATTGAATATTATCATGAAAAAAAAAAAAAACAACATATAAACCTTGTTCTTTGGCATATATTATTATGTTAGGGATGAGTTAAAAATAGCAAAACACTCTGACATGTTTACTCCCCTTAAAATGTTTCATACTACCGATAGGCGTCGCTTCGAGGGTCCAGTTATTTCGAATTTTACGATAATTCTTTTCTACACTATTTGAAAATAATTAAATAAAGAAACGTTTGTCGACAATAATTTAAAAAATATTCTTCATAAAATCTACAAAATAAATGGATTAAAATCGTTTAATTTACATGAAAATGGACAGATCTAATTATTCAAAACTACCAGCAACGGTTATATTGAATAGTGTTCAACGGTCCCAAGAAAAGATTTCGGGATAAGATACAAAATATCTGTCAAATTCGGATTTTAAGGTAAGTGGAATTTATTATTTAATTTGATGTGTGATTTAATTTTGATAAGTATTAAGAATGTCAGTAAAAAGATGCATATGTACATGCAATGATGCATGCATATATAATCGGAAATTCAGCAAACTTTTATTTTAAATCGAACAAGTAATCAATCAAGTTCATAACTAATTGCACCCAATATCGTGTTGGTCGCTTTTAAGTTCGCATATAGGTATTCAAATGTATTTTTATTTAAAAGTGCGATCATCTTTTGTTACACTTTAAAAATCAAGTAAAACAAAACTGGTGAAATTACATTTTAAACTATCTGTTGTGTAAAGTCTAATTCAAGACTACACAAATATTCACAATCACTGTTCTGGTATCAGTTACATGTACATGTCTTAATGTCCATTATTTCCAACAAAATTGAGCATGAAAAACAGCATGAACTTAATTTGAAACTATTCCAGAGAAGGTTTTATTACTGACAACTGCCAAACTGGCCAGTGCCCGAATTGATTGATGAGTCCTCAGGTCAAATGTTCTTCATGCACGTAGGAAATGTGTTAATGAAAATTTGAGAGAGATAATATTATGTTATTCATTTCGTGTGGGGAACTTGTATATGCTTCAGACTTAATTAAGAAGGATGTTTGGATTTATTATGCCTGACATATATGTACGTGTTTTTGAGTTATGATCACTGGTTGATACTACATTGATTTCTTATAAATATAGTTTTATTTTCAATGTACATGTGTCGAGTTACAGAATTTTTGAATAAGTAATACATGTTCATTTGCTCTAACTTATAGTTTATTATAATTGTTTACAGATTGATGTCCAAATTTAACATGACTGGGAACGATGGAATTCTACAGGTCAAGCTTGTTTGGCGTTGTTCAAGGTAAATTTATCATTTTTTATTTCTGAATAATCCGTAATTAATTCAGTCATGGTTGTAAAATTATGTATGAGGACTACAACATAATATCATACAAACACTGATTAAGTAAAAAAGCTGGGCTTTCTCATAGCAAAATGCATGTCTAAATAATACCGTTTGAGATTGCATTTGCCTATATTGAATATTATTAGGTATATATTATATTAATTAGAATAAATTCTGCATGTTCAGTTTTCTGTGAGCTTGTGTAATTTTCTCTTTGATTTTGTTGCTTGGTATAATCCAGTCTTTAGAAAAATTTAATATGTATTCATCATGGCAGATTGATAACAGAAACACAGAAGACTATATTTTTCAAATAGTAAAAATTATACTAGCTTGGATAGATGAAATGACTTCCGAAAATGCCCGCTGACTGAATATGCTTGCTCTTTTACTATTTCAGCAAATACTATGAAGTCTATGTCAAAGGAAACTGAACAGGATGCCAGCCAGGCCTGTCCACTGAAGTAGACTCCAGAATCACAGACAGGAAATCCAGAGGGATTAATTTATTAGTTTCTAACTGTTTTGTACATGTCATTTAAACGAATTCTTAAGTGTTCATGATCACTGAATAATCATCTACTGTGTGTTTATACAAACTTATGTACGGTATTCGTGTCTACATGATTGTGTATGTAATAATTTGCAAGAATAAATTAGATATATTAATTCAAAATTGTGAACAAAATTTGTTTTTTGTTTGACATTTCAAATGATAAATATAGACTAGGTTGTATTGTTATAGACATATTAATTATTGAGCAATATTATTTTAATAGTGTTCAGTATCCTCATGAAGAACTAATTATACATGATATTATAGTAACTGGCGCCATTATGTTCTTTGTTTGAACATCCCTGAGTTTTGTTGATATAATCACCTTAATTACTTACAGGCGTGTAAATATATACACGTTGGATTTTGGTTGTATACAGGTTGGATTGTGGTTGTATACAGGTTGGAGTTTGGTTGTAAACACGTTGGATTTTGGTTGTATACAGGTTGGATTGTGGTTGTATACACGTTGGATTTTGGTTGAAAACACGTTGGATTTTGGTTGTATACACGACGTTGTATTGACGTCGGGAAATGACGTCTAAAAAACTTTCATTTACAACCTAAATCCAACGGTCATCCAACGTCAGGGTACAACGTCTGTACAACGTTTTTACAACGTCAAGTGTTTGCTGGGAGAATACATAAAATGAATATAGAATGCATCAAGATAGAAGTGTAATTTCATGCTAGGTAAAGGTCAAATTAAAAAATAAAATAAAATATTTTTCCTACCTACCGACCCTCTTCTAAAAGTCAGGGTCGGTAAAGGGCAAACAAAAATATTTTTAATTTAGGCCTAATCCAAAGCATTAACGAGGAAAATTTTGAAATTAAGGGTAGTCTGAAACATTGGCAAAATATTCGATAACTTTTGTCTGTTGAAGGTATATTTTAGGTCATGTTAATAGATTATGCTATGATTCATCGAACTGTACACAAGTTTAACGGAAATTTGTGCATTAAAAAGGAAAACGAACGCGACTTGGATTGAGTCGTTTACCTGTTAGCTTTTAAAGAACTAGTGGCTTTGATGATGAACTGCAATGTAATGCATATGTATTATTGTATCATCGTCAGAGACCTTCGACTAATTTATCTTTTTAATTATTGGTTGCATCTAATTTTCCTTTTATATTCAGTTCCACATTTACTGGTGTAATCCAAATAATGGTGCATCTAATAATATTAGTACTAGTGTGCAGTCATGAAACCATTTAATTCTCATAATCAAGTCTTCTTTTTGTTTAAAACATAAAAATACTCTTGATAACAATAAAATAATACATCAACTGTTCGCATTTTTTTACACACTAATGGCCATACTAATTTTTGCAATGTATACATATTACCGCGAATCAGCCAATCAAATGCAAGATAAGAAGTCATGCTGGAAATTCCGGCGACAGTAGTTAACTCCAACAAAAGCGCGGACCAGCAATATGCAGAAATATCAAAACTGCGTTTTATGAGATAAAATGGATTAAAATATGGTAATATTATATAGCAGTATTAATTTGAATTGAATTCATATGATTGTATAGATGATAAATTGATAAGACTGTAGAAATGACATAAATCTTCAATGAAAATGTTTGAAAGTCACGTATGTAATGTAATCAAAATTTAATGCTAGACGGAAACAGAAGTGGAAGTGACACGCATGTGCCAGTTATTGTTATTATATGGGCACTCATGGTAATTTATGAATATCGCGGTAATAATTATACAAGGGATATGCAATAAAATTAGTTTTGTATTAAGATAATTTACACAAAATGTATATGATTCAATAAAAAATATGTTGCTTTTCTTTGAAAAACTGGATTTGTTGCACTGCCTCTGTGATTTGAACGCATGTACTGGTTTTTATTCCACACTTCTGTTATAAAATAGTTCTACTGTGTTGAAATTAAAGTTTGGAGTTTAACCCAGGGTAATAATATTACTGCTATATTATGACGTCATGTGACCTTGAGAGGTTTCTACTTGTATATCGTTATTTAGTATATTCGAGGAAAGAAAGATAGCTGTCGACTGCATTGTATTTATTGATAAATTTTTGGTTTAAGAATTTTTTTCTATTTCCGTTCTAAATTTGGCTATACCGTTATCCAGTGTCACCAGTATTACATTGTATCTCGCAGTATTCTTTTTTCAAGAATAACTACTTGCAGCTATCCACATGGCTATGGTAATAATCCAGACCTAGTTCCATGTGATTTTTTCTGTCAAAATTCTCTAATATGAGTCTTTTTTTTGTAAGTTTGATAAAGTCAGTTTAAAAATTGTTCACATTGAAGCTGAAAGGCATTGGAAAACACATTGAGCAATGTTAGATACTGTCTATTTATTATTATTCACACATTAATTACATGAAGGCCTCCGACTGCCCAACATTTCTTACAATTGAGTTCCAAAATTTTATATGCCAGATAATACATACTGATACAGTGTTACACTACACTTCTCCAAATGCTTCAAATGGATTCTTTTGACAACAATTTTCCATGATGATCCACACCATTGTTGGAGTTTATAAATTTTTTATTCATCTTAAGATTTCGACCTAGGCCTAAATTAGAAATAACCTGAGTGAATTTTAGAAGAGCAAGAAAATAGAAAATCAGTATAGTTACAACTCTGGGCCGTGGCCATAAATATTTGCACTAGTTCTCACCAGTTTGTGCAAAATTACTTGCATAGTTTAAAAAAAGTGTTGTAATGTTATGTAAGTGATAAGATAATTATTGCAGACTGCGCAACAGAATTTTAATTTAAGCCCAATGGACTTATGATAGCTTATTGCACCACAGTTTTAATTCCTATTATCTGGTATTTTTTAGTACCGGTAGTTTTGGGCTAACAGGCAACTGTTAATGTTGCACACTGACATAAGACATTGATATTGTAATGATTTAAACAGTATTAAACTGATTATTCAGAATTCTTAAGAACACATTTTCATTTAATTAATGGACAGATGTTATGAAATTCTGGCAGATGGCATATAAGTATACATTTGCCATAATACCTTTCAGTCTGGGTTTAACGTTGTCAAAAAACTTTTGTTTAATAATGAAAGAACAATTACTATACGGTAAAGATATATTACATGTAGCAATTTATGTTCTATGGTAAATGCCTGATTTTAATGTGATCAGTGACGTCACATGAACATGGTGAATGTCAGAAAGTCTTAAGCAGATGTTTCACCTTAATTACTGTGCGATTTTATTAAACTGTCAACATACATAATTTCACGGTCGTTGCTTGCATTTATTTTTAGCTTTGGTAAGATTTGATTTGTAATTTATATGATAATTGTCATTATACTGCTTGTCGAATGTACAATATTAAATGTATTTAACAATGTGCCATGTAATAATTATTATATACACATATGGAATGGAACGTTCCTTAATGGTAAAATAAACGAAAACTTTAGATTGTGGTACGAAGCTAAAAATAATCACATTCAACTACTGTGTAATTATTCAGCTTTGAAAATTTAAAAATAAAATCGCATTATATCTTGATATCGTGATCTTAGTCTTGTGTCTGTGTTAACTGTTTCTTCATATCCTGGGTGCTCACTAGACTTCAACAGTAGAGGGTCAAAAAAGACCCTTGGCTGATAATAATATGAAGATTAACCAAAATTCCAACTAATTTGATAAAAATTTGACCCATTGGTACAAATTCTCAAGAGTCAGGAGTTTTATTTTGCTAATTTAAAGAGTCGAAATGCCATTTTAAGGATCAAGTGAGAGAGCTCTGATAACAGTATAAAGACAGTGTTTCCTTCTCCACTAACCATAGACAACATTCAGTGCTTGTTCGTTTTCCTGAATGAATGAAATTTTTATTTATTTTTTGCTTTTTAAAGAGATTCAAATCTAATTCTGACATTTATAATTTCAGCTGCAGTGATTGGTGTTTGTCACAGGTAATACCGAGTTTTTCATCTCTTTTTAACATTGTCTGGTCCGTAATAGCTTTAATGACATACCACTTAATTACTTCTTATTTTAAGAGATTAACACAGATAAACATTCCTTCAGATTATGCTTAGATCTGATTCACCTTAGTACTTTTAATTTTCTGTACAGGGGTGTCACAATTCTGGATTAATCCAGTCTGACCTGGAAGATCTATGTTTTCTGAGCAAAATATAAGTTATTAGATGAAAATATCTCAAGAACTGGCAAAGTTACGTTCAATTTAATCTGTTGTGAAGATACAAATTCAGTTAAATATGTGAACAGTGTGATTGAAGGCAAAAGTGGTAGACCCTCCATGTATACTTTTCAGGATTTTCAATTTGGCTCTATTGACACCCCTGACCGTAGATGTTAAGTTTGACTATCACGAAATAATTTGCAATATTAGTAGATTACTCACTGAGAATAGCCAAACGCTTTTCTGAAAATGTTATTAATCTTATTTATTATCAAATTGACAAATGATGATTTATTATTAATGTATAGAAACAATGGTATGTCTCTTTGTTAAAAGGTCAACTGTAATTATTGTAAATCATGCATTTATCTTGACTCTGTCAAGTGTTATAAAGTTTAAAGCCTTTGTGTGAAGTCATGCAGAAAGTCATGAATTATTGTTTAGTTGTGAATATCATCTTACAACATTATAGACAGTGTATTGTTTTCTTGATCATGCATTCTGTACACAATTCAATTCTTTATTGAATTCATGCAAAATGCTCACAATTGGTTAGTTATAAATCTTTGTCAGTTTATTTGAATTATATTGCTGATATTATTTTAAAATGATTTGAATAACCTGTCTCAGTGATATATTACCTGTGTTTTAAAACTTAGGTTGGCTGAAATAAATTTGAGATTTGGGCTTCAACATTCAATTAAAAACAGTAAAAAATTGGTCTTGTTAATTCTCAGTTGTATTAAATAGTATAGTATTTGATTCAACATGACATGGCTTGTGTATTTTGCAGTTTATATTTTGGCTAAGTTGCCTGTTACTGTCTTATCTAAATCATGCAAGACATAACTAGGAAGATAAAATAACAAGTAGGAAGTATAGTATAAAATGCTTGTTATAAATTATTATCTGAAATCTGATTTTACATCATATTTTATGTTTCCTAAGTTAAGACCAGAATTTTTCCGAATTTCTTATTATTTCCATTTTTAGGAGACGTTTTTGGATTGATATAGATAAAATTAGAGCATCTAGTGGCTTTGTCACTGACATCAGTTCAATTTACTCAATATATAACACTTTCTTCCTACATCTTATTTGTTTGAAATACAAATTGAATGGATTTATACATACATTTATCACAGCTAGAGAAATGAGAAAATTAATGAAACTTGGAAATAAAACTTCAAATTTTTGACATAATGATACTGCTATTATACGCCCATTTGAAAAACGGGTCGTATTATGGGAACACCCACAACGGGCGGGCGGCGCCCCCAACGGTCTCTAATTCAAACAGTTTTATTCGGATCCTCACTAAACTTAGTGGAAATGTTTATAGCCATGAGATTTCAGCCAAGTTTGATAACCAGCCCAATCAGCCCAGGCACTTCTGAGTTATGGCCCTTGACGGGCGTATTTTGTGACCTGGCACTCTTGTTTTTAAATGTTTATGTTTTCTGTATTTTTTTATCCATTAGTTTTACTGCTATTACAGGAACCACATAGCGAACATGTTTGAAAAAGATCGTCATTTTTCACACTTGTCTACACTTGAAAGAGAGCTGGCATTCAGAACTGAGATGGTAAATTATTTGTATACTTTACACACTTTGTGTACATTTCAGCATTTTTAATGGCATTTCTTTGGCTATGTTTTTTGTGCACATTTAAGTTTTAATCTTAATGATAACTTAATGGTATAGCATCCAATGTTAACTTTCTCTGGCCACTGGTTGTACACTCAGTGTAAGATAGTGGTTGGTGTCTTGTGGAGATGTGGGTTAACTCTGAGAGATAACCACACTGGTTGTACACTCAGTGTAAGATAGTGGTTGGTGTCTTGTGGAGATGTGGGTTAACTCTGAGAGATAACCACACTGGTTGTACACTCAGTGTAAGATAGTGGTTGGTGTCTTGTGGAGATGTGGGTTAACTCTGAGAGATAACCACACTGGTTGTACACTCAGTGTAAGATAGTGGTTGGTGTCTTGTGGAGATGTGGGTTAACTCTGAGAGATAACCACACTGGTTGTACACTCAGTGTAAGATAGTGGTTGGTGTCTTGTGGAGATGTGGGTTAACTCTGAGAGATAACCACACTGGTTGTACACTCAGTGTAAGATAGTGGTTGGTGTCTTGTGGAGATGTGGGTTAACTCTGAGAGATAACCACACTGGTTGTACACTCAGTGTAAGATAGTGGTTAGTGTCTTGTGGAGATGTGGGTTAACTCTGAGAGATATCCACACTGGTTGTACACTCAGTGTAAAATAGTGGTTGGTGTCTTGTGGAGATGTGGGTTACCTCCGAGAGATAACCACACTGGTTGTACACTCAGTGTAAGATAGTGGTTAGTGTCTTGTGGAGATGTGGGTTAACTCTGAGAGATAACCACACTGGTTGTACACTCAGTGTAAGATAGTGGTTGGTGTCTTGTGGAGATGTGGGTTAACTCTGAGAGATAACCACACTGGTTGTACACTCAGTGTAAGATAGTGGTTGGTGTCTTGTGGAGATGTGGGTTAACTCTGAGAGATAACCACACTGGTTGTACACTCAGTGTAAGATAGTGGTTAGTGTCTTGTGGAGAGGTGGGTTAACTCTGAGAGATAACCACACTGGTTGTACACTCAGTGTAAGATAGTGGTTAGTGTCTTGTGGAGAGGTGGGTTATCTCTGAGAGATAACCACACTGGTAAGGTTGATGAGTTGTTGTCAACATGGGGTGTTATTTTTAGCTCAGCTGTTTTCGAAGAAAAGGTCTAACTATTTTGATTGCTGCGTGGTCTGTGTAAAAACTTTAATGTACCGGTAGCTATTTACTCAGAAACTATAAGAGGTAGCAACATGAATCTTGGATAGGTCTCACTGAGGTGGTGAACAGCCAAATGTTGGCACTACATGCGGCATTCTTGTTTCTCTTTCCTGTCTCCACATACTTTAAACAAAAGCGTCCAGTCCATATCTGCTCAGTGTGATATATCTGCTTGATGGGTAAGCCTTGCCCGGAAGTGTTTGTGAGATTACTCTGTTATTATATGTATGAATGAAATACCATTGATGTACAGTGAAACCTGTGTTAGCGGTCACCTCGGAATAAAGGCCACCCTGTTAATAAAAGCCATTCTTTTAAAACCCATCATTGATTCATTAGATAAGTCACCTCTGGATTAATGTCACCTGTCATTATAGGCCACATTATGTCTTTCCCAAGGGTGACCTTTGTTCACAGGTTTGATTGTAATTGCAATATGACTTACTGATTTTCTCTATTTGGTATGTTTCTATTACCTATGATTTAGATTATTTGATGTTGAAGGCTAAGTATTGATTGATATACGAGAATTCTCTCCTCAGAGATGACAGAAACTTTCTGCTCATTGTCTTACCATAGAGCTAAATCTATTAGCATTTAATCAATAAAAAGTTGTTAAAATATTTCAAAGCCTCCAGATAAAGTCTTGCTGACATTGTCTATCAATACAATGTGAATTTTGTCCTTCATCAATTTAATGAACTCATTAATTCATTCAGGATTTTATATTACTTACATATTAACAAAATAGATTGTAATCTATCACCAATTACAGTTCTATCATCACTTCTTGATTATGTGATTAAAAGATTAAGTTTTTGTTATATTGTTAGATTGGTGACTAATTACAAAGCACCTTTGATATTTGATATATTCATTAAATTAAACATTTGTCTGGTTTTGAATTTCACTCTGCAATATTTTATAATGTTTCTGGTTCAGATTTAATTTGACATTTTAGGATATTGTCATGGGATATGTTTTCATTTCATCACATTTTATTTTACCATTGTCTTTCATCTAATATTTGAAGCTATGGGAAGCTATTTAGTTATCTATTTTAAATGTTTTTCTTACACATGATACACTGAGAGATGTTAATCTCAGGTGGATTATTATAAAAGCATTAGAAAACATTGATATAAAAGTCCACCATTTTTTCTTTTAATTTCTGATAAAAAATTAAGACTCATAAGAGCCTGCTATGCTAGCTCAGTGGTTAGAGCATTTGTCTACTGATCGAGAGGTTGTGAGTTCGAACCTCAGGCGAGGCTCACACTGTCCGTGACAAAATTGACTGAAGATATAACATCCTATGTTAAATTATGTGGGGTAGCTTGGCAGAAGCTTACTGATAGAATGTGGTTAGTACTGGTTAAGGCCCAAATGAAGTCCTGGAAAGCTGGTTAGGATAACTGGCCGCCACGATATGACTGAAATAATGTTGAAAATGGCGTTAAACCCGATGAAACAAACAAACAAATAAAAAATTAAGTTGAAACAATTTGTCCTAAAATTAATTTCAACTATTTTTTATGGTATGTACATTTTTATAAGACTTAGAAAGATGATTGGGTCAGAAAACAAGCTAAGATTATTTAATTTCCTGTATATTGTAATGATTTACATATTTTTTACATAAATAAATCAGTCAGACATGATTATTCTTTGACCATGCAAGCCTTTTCATTATTTTGAAAATGTATTAAAGTTAAAGGATTATTTTTTGTTTTATGAAACAATGACTGAGAAAAATCTGTGTACATTGTAACATCTGTATGAGCAAAAATAATCAGGCAGAAAGTCAGTTACACATATGCACTTAGAATTTTCTTATCAGAAGTTTGAATTCAATTTTGTAGGAAAGCAGTGTATTTATCTGTATAAAATACTACTGAATTGTATATGTAGTTGTTTTAATGAGGTGAACACAATGATTGGATGGTTAGTATTCTTTTGGTTACTATATGAGGTTTTACTGTATTAATCCATTACTTATACTAGTACTGGTGTATGCCTTAGAATGAGAACTGGACACTACAGGTATGCAGCCTTACTAAGTACAGCATGTGTGTGATCCCCTCCTGATAATTATTGATTTGTGTGAAAATAAAATAAATTTTATATCATTCTTTTTCAGGGTTTATATTTCTCATATTACAAAACAATGATAGAATCTAAGACATTCTTTGAGGGACTAAATCAAGTCATGAATGACAATATAACAGAATATCCACTGACAATCAACACGCTAAAAAGATTTAATTTATATCCAGAGGTAAGTTGCTGATCAGATTTCAGGTATCGTGTCAATTATATTGATTTCAGATAAATTTTTATGAAATTTTGAATTATTTCACTGTATGACTGTATGGGTGAAAATTCAATGTAAAAAATTTATACTTCAAACAGTCTCTTCAGCCACAAGTAACATGAGAGAAAATCTTAAAATTTCCATAATGGAGAAATGGGATATTTTTGGAAGCAAAAACATTTCTGAAAAAGTTGTGTTTTTTTCTTAAAGACATTGAACCAGGAATGCGAGGCATATTGTATGATAAATAAATTATGCGTACATAAATTTATAATACACTACAATTTATTTTGAACTATAGCAAGAGGAAGTTGTAATTAATTATTTATTTGTGTCTCTTTCAAATGTATAATCTTTCTTCACACTACTGTAGTTGCACAAATAAATATTGAGTTGCGGTCTGACATACGAAAACATGTCAATATTTCATTATTAAATTGTAATGGACAATTGTTCAATATATGTGCACCTTAATGAGATATTGGTTTTTCGTGTGCTGATTGAAAAAATTGATTGGTTGGCCTAGTTTAAGAAATGGTACATAAATAGATATCTTGCTGACATAATGATGCAAGAAATAAAATATATGGGAACATTTATATGTGATTTCATTCTGACCACAAGCCACCATTGGCATTTAAACACTTTGCTACTCCAAAAAATTAGAGTTCTCAATACAAAAACAAATAGTATGTGATGTCATCAGCTATTATAATCACTATATAGGTTTTAAATGAATTAGAAAACCCTGTTTTATTGTAGAATAACGTATGTGTAGATTTCTTCTATGTTTATACTGAAAGATAGTCTTAGAATAAATGTTATATGTAATTGAAAAAAAGTGGGCATCTGTAGTTGAATGGAAATGACTAGTAATCACAAGCTGCTGTGTGTTCAAATCCCATCCGGGACCAGAAACAATTCACATGTGAAGAGTAGTCCTGCAGGCATACTAAAACCTATAGAAAATTAATGGAAATAATAATATATGGTGTATTATTGTTGTGTGTGGTTTTATGTCTTATACATAAATTTATTTTTAGGTAGTTTTAGCAGTTGGGTATCGAGCTTATGAAACTATAAATGTTGCTCTGAAGAGACCCACCAAATTTTGTTGGACTGTAAACAGAGGAGAAGGAATGAGTCCTGTACAAAGTTGTGAAGGTATATTGTTATTATTTGTACCAAGTTAATTGTTATTATTTACTCATTAGCTGTAAGAAGGGACAGGTTACGAGACAGGACACCAGTGAACACTGGCTGGCTTGTTGTTGTCTTTGATAATGAAATTCGACAGCATTAAATTTAGTTTCCTAAAGTCAGTGTAGCTTCTGGCAAATGTTATGATAGTAATTCAATACTACAATCATACACATTGCATTAGACTGAGAGAACATATTTCTTAAATGCCTTACAGAAGAGTTAACGCAGGTACAGTGTAACTGTGTGATATCAATGGTTAGACCACTTATCAGACTAAATAGATTGGTTATAATATTGAGGTGGGCTCAATATTATAATGTTATTAATCAAGTGATTTCATATTGGCTTTGTTATTGGGCAAAGGACTGTCGTATTGGCCGAAGGCCGAGGGCCACTACGACTGCCCGAGGGCCAATATGAAATCACTTGATTAATGAGAATTTTATTAATTAACTATACTATATTGGTATTATGAATAAGACAAATGTAAAATTAAAACAAATTTAATAAAACAGACAAACATTTTATAACAATGCAAAAGTTTATTTATTACAGTAAATTGTCCAACTCCTCTTCTGTTATTCTTTCAATGCCTAGTCTCACCGACACTATTGTTATCAAAGCCAATATTGTATAGTTAATTAAAAATGAGTAGAAATACCTAAAAGATATTGCAAGAAATGGTTTTAATGCAAGTGGTTGTTGTAATGAGGTAGTCTTTGTCTCGAGATGGTTGCTAAGTGAGGTTTTACTGTATCTAACACTAGATTTATATATCTTTTAGGTTTAGGTGAACCTTCATACTTCTATGTGGAACCAGTGTTCTTCCTGAATGGTTTGATGATGTCAATGTTTTTCTTGTTTGGAACATATCTAAGGTGAGAATGCAAGAATAATAGTTTCTGTGTACTAACTCAACAAAGTCTACTGTACCAGTCTAGTCTACCTGTTTACTCTATCAGTCTGGTATACCAGTCTATTCTATCAGTCTTATATACCAGTCCACTCTATCACTATCAGTCAGGTATACCAGTCTACTCTATCAGTCTTATATACCAGTCTACTCTATCAGTCTGGTATACCAGTCTACTCTATCAGTCTTATATACCAGTCAGGTATACCAGTCTACTCTATCAGTCTTATATATCAGTCTACTCTATCAGTCTGGTATACTAGTCTACTCTACTTATCTGGTATACCAGTCTACTCTACCAGTCTTTTGTTTATCAGTTTGGTTTACCAGTCTGGTCTGCCAGTATAGTTTAGTCTAAACAAAATTATTAACCATTCTTGAAATTTATCTTGGTATTGGTTGTTTTAGACACTAAAAACTGGTTTATAACACTTGTGTCTTTTGATCACTTAAACACATTTGATTGGTAAAGATTAACAAACAGAATCTATTAAAAAATTCAATGCTGTGACTTTAGTTTATTCTGCACGGAAGTCTCCTTATTAATAATTCATGTTGCAGATTTGTTTAACTGTTTTATATTAATGACTATGAATGTTGTTTATTTTAACATAACAGGTTGTAGAAATAAACTTTGTCTTGGGTGGTTGTAAAAATTTATATGAAATATATGTTGTCATTTATTACACAAAAGACAATTAACTTGTACTGGACAAGGGGACTGACAAACTTGAAATCATATCTGGACTGGACAAAGTACTTTTGTCTTAATAATAATAATAAAAACTTTAGAAAATTATAACACAGTTAGGCAATGTCCAAACTTCCCTGTGAGGCTGACTAGGGTATAAGGTTGTAAATATTGAGATCAGGAAGCTTAAACTTCAATATTTCTTTTAATGTTGCTATTAAAGTGAATTCTGATAAAACAATAATGTAAAGAAGCACACATCAATCAGTCAGCATGATTGATCTGAATACGTAGAACTCTAAAAGGCAATAAAGTTTCAATCAGAATACTTTGAAAATGAGATTGAAATTTGCGTTCAGCCATTGTTCAGCTCAATTTTTGGTGGATGCCTGAAACATCTGAGTGTTGGCTGCTACACTCAGTAATTCAATTGTCAAGTTCCAATTGAGTTTTTTGTTTGTTAATTGGTTGTGGTACATATTGAGTAAGGAATTAATTGATAACACAGTATGTGGTACATTTTGTTAGTCTAGATTGTGTTTGTTTACAGTGGCAGTATGTTTGGTGGGATACTAACAGTGGCTTCTTTTTTCTATAACCATGGAGAGGTAGGAAGTTTATTTGTATTAATTCAGACTATTTGGAACATTTCATGTACAAATTTAACACATTTTTTAACCAAAATTTGTTTGTGGTACATGTATATTTAAAGTTTCTGATAGATTAAGTTGAATTACTAGTTTAAGTAAAAGAATAAATCCTTATAAAAAAGTAAGATTTAGAGATTAATTCCAGTCAAATAATAAGTTTGGGATAAAAACATTCTTTAATGATTTCGATCTTTATAAGAAAAATCTGTTTGTTAATAGCTGTTGTATAAATTTAAAAAAAAAAGCTTTTAGATGTCATTGTCCATATTGACTGACTTGTCCCATATGTTAGTTAGTTGATGACTCTGCAGTGGAAACTCTGGACCCTTAGTATTGGAAATCATGATAATCTGGACTAATTACATTGATCCAATTTTCATCTATATCTCTTGTGAAGATACATTTATTGCAAACTTCTAATCTGTAAACCCTCTTTAACTGTACTTTTCCCCTGGACCGGATTCAGGTGTTATCATTGTTTTCTGTACAATATTTCAGGCAACACGGGTACAGTGGACTCCACCTTTGAGAGAAAGTTTTGCCTATCCATTCCTTGTTGCTCAAATGTTTTTGGTAACCCTACTTTTAAAGTAAGTGTTGCTACTGTTTTCATATAAAAATTATAGAAATTTGTGAATATAATGGTTTAGAATCAAGGGTATTATTCTCCGCTCTGCCTTTCAAATTTCTCGGGAACGATTTTTACCGAGCCAAGTACTGTGTTTAGAAAATCACAGGAAGAAGGATGAGGTGTGTACCAATGCTTCACACCTGACACGATGAAGAACCAGGAAAAATATTCGAAAAGAGTAGAAATACTGATGCAAGGTTCTCCTGTTTCTTATTTCCTCTCTCTGGGGCGGCTCTGAAATGACCATAGCCGTCGAATGGACCGTTAAACAACAGACATATAAATATATATGGTTTATAAATGGGTTTCTTCAAATCTATTAAGGTAATTAATAAAACTAGTAAATTACTGCAATTCATTTTTTGTATTCGTTATTTATCAATTCATTAAGTTAATGCTGTTGACTTGTAGCGACTTAATCCATTTTTATCCTAATTTCAGAGCATCAGCACCATCATACAAATACAGTTTTTTCATTGCCACGGCAACTGTTTTATTTATGCTTCCATGGCAGGTAAGTTTGAAAATATCGCTTTGTGTTTTAATGACAAAATCAGTTTTACTGACTTTTGTTTCTTTAGATTTTTTAATCTATGAAATATAATGATGAAGATTGAATCCATGTAGTATTTTAGATGCACATCATTTAAAGCATTTATAATTACATCTTAATTTCACAATAATATGGGAGCTTTACATGCTTTTTTTCTATAATTCCTTTTTATTAGTTGAAAATCTTAAGAGTGATGATAACTGAGGAATGATAACAGCTGCACCAAAGTCAAAGTCATACAGCAACTTTTCCAGCTTTTGACAGTGAAGGAAGACCCTGTGTTATAAATCCCAAATGAATTGTGCAAGGTGCAAGTGATGACAGTAAGAGATTTCAAACACTTGTGTGAAAAGGTCTCTAATACTTGTCTGTGATGATTTTAAATGTAAGATAATTAAGTAATATAAATGTTATGTAACGTGATAATGTATATTTGTATATTGTTTTTCAGTTTGCACAATTTGCCTTACTAACTGAACTCATTGCTGTATTTGCCACATATGTCCTTGGATATATTGGATCTAGAAAAATGAAAATATTTTTGTTAGGTCTTGGGGTAAGTAAATGCATAAAATATTTATTTGAAAAATTGATATATTAAGTATACTTTCATGAGTTTCTTCATTTGCATTTTGCAATGATTTCTTTAAGCTGGGATGTGATCTGCAATTTGGATATTCATGAGGGTCTTTTTTGATAGGTTTTCCTACTCAAGTATTAGAATTTATCTGATAATAATTATGGTCTTACTCAATATTCTGAAAATAAGTCTTCAAGTTAAAATTCCATTCTTACCCAGTAATGTATTCTCCTGAAAGATAAATGGATTTAATGTTTAAATACATAATCAGGTTAAATATCATAATATTGTATCATTAATATCATCTTTGTTTTATCATGATTAAATTAGAAGAAACATTAAATTCAAAATATGAGATTTGGGCTCGGAGATTGATCTCAAGTTTTATAATTCAGTTCCAGTTTGGGTTTCAATTCCTTGCAAACAAGTTATTCTCAAACTCAATATGGGTACCCCCAGACTCAAATTTCTATTTTCGGTTGTCTATATTCTTAATTTGATTTTGATAAATTCATAATACTATTCAAACAGAAATCTGTTTATGAATCAAATAATACTAACACAGATTGCATACAAGTAAACTGATCTGATAAAGGTGAGATTGAAAATGAAATTTGAACACTGAGACCGATCTTTTATAACCATATCGCTTAATGCATTCGGAATTGAAACAAAATGGTCTCCTGAATTTGCCGTTATTTGATCTTTGTTATGTTTTATTTTCAGTCTGGTTTTGCTGTCAGCTACATTTTATTGTTTGGCAATGAAATGTTACTTACATCATTCTTCTTCTCTGGTCTACTTACAGTCACTGTGAGTACATATATACAGTTTGTAATCTGACATTTCTGAAATTATTTTTCTCATTATGGAATGGAATTTACATTTTGATTTGATTTATTGTGTGCAGTGTTTCATTTCTGAAATTTTGTGATTTCAAAATGGACTAAATGGTTTGCTTTCATCAAATTGTCTATTTTAAAAAGTTGATCTTGAAATTTAGTTCAAGATATAGTTATCTTTGAATATCACAGTTTACATTTATCAAATTCAAATACTGTCAGGTAGGTGAGGCTTATGACTTGGGTCAAGTATTATTCACACTTGATTAATTAAGTGAATGGTCTGTTGCTTGTTCATGTAGAAGGACAATACATATCTATGAACTATTAAAACTAATGTTTGACATATTCTATGTTTTACAGGGTATTGTTTTGATAGAGCCTGTCCTTGAAACCCTTAGGGTCAGACCTTTAATCTGGGTAAGTTATATATTGCGAAAGTTTTGACATAAAATGATACAATTTCAAATTCATCAGGTATTTTTTTATGAAATTATTTTAATGCTGAATACTTTTCTAATATTATATAATGTTGTAACAGTTTAACCCAAAATGGAGGTATTTAATGATTTATTTATAATTGCCATCTATTGTTGGTCAGTTTGTCATTATATTTTCGGTTCATTGTTGATATTGAACCTTAGTAAGGTGTGGATTGAAGGTCTAGTGGTAACACACTGGACTACAGATTGAAAGGTTGAGAGTTCGAATCTCAGCTCTGCCGTCCAATTTTTCAGGGAAGCCTTTTCAGAGTTCCCATACCGACTACCGAGCCAAGTACTGTGTTAAGAAAATCACAGGAAATGGGCGAGGCATGTTTCGGTGCTTTTACACCAGTCACAATGAAGTACCAGGAAAAATATTGAAATAAGAGTAGGGATCTAAGTGCCTGGTTCTCCTGTATCTTATCTCCCCTCTCTCTGGGCTGACCCTAAAATGACCAAAGCTGTTAAATGGACCATTAAAACTGATAAACTGAACTCTAGTAGCATTACTATACTTGGTAGGTAATGAATTCAACACTGTTTTTTTTTATAAAAATACTCTGTGCTTACATACAAATATTTTCTTATTTCTTGAATATTTATCGACAGCTTATTCAAGGGGTCTTATTAGGGGCTGGTACAGTTGGGATCAAGTTTGTAGCCTCAAAGTTGTTTTCCATTGCTGATGATGTAAGTATATGAATATATGTAGTATTTAATTTCGAGTTTATTGTTAAGTGGAAAATGTATTGAATATTTGCCTTTAAATACAAACTTATTAAAGTTAAATTGATTATCAATTTTTTTATGTCCATTTGATTCAGTCTACAATGTAAAACTTTGGAAATTTACTTGTTTATGAAGAAATGTTTATTGATAATCAGCTTAGTTGGCCATTAAAATGCCTGGTTTGATGAAGAATCTATTTTGTTTTGTATACACACATATTCTGGTTGTCATTTCAGGCTCACATTGCAGATATTTTAAGAAGTAAATTCTCCAACTACAATAACTTCCATACATTGTTATATACCTGTGCTGCAGAATTTGATTTCATTGAAACAGAGGTGAATTAAGTTTAGTTTTCTCTTTGTTAAAATGTTTAGTAAGATCATGTACACCAGAACCTCTCTAATTCAACTATATTTGGATTTAAAAAAAAAAAAAAAAATTTGGAGATTAGAGAGGTTTTTAGATAAGAGAGATTTCTAAGATTCTATCGCATAGTTTATAAACTGTATTATACAGTCACCTCCAAATAAAGGATACCCTATGAATAAAGGCCATTATATAAACTGTATTTTATTACTAAGTACAACAGACCTCCAAAGAAAGGCCTCCTGTTAATAAAGGTCATATTTTTTCTTTTCCTAAGGTGTCCTTTGTTCACAGGATTGACTGTACATTTAAACTACTAAAACTGGACCAGTTAACTGCTGTATTCAAATCAGAGAGATTTTTAGAGGTTTTCAAACATGCTACAATATTTCCATACTTACACTTATATTGGAATTCAATTGCTATTTCAGACTGCTGTAAGATTGTTGAAGACATTGTTACTTCCATGTGTCTTGTTGGTGTTAGTTACTGTTACATTGTTTGTAAGTAGCTTTCTTAAATCTTATGTACATTATAAGTGAATTTTGATGATTTATAACATTAGTGACTTAGTTTATGCTTTGTACAATGCTTACCTTAACCATAAACTCAAAAGCATGATTTTTAAATTGCTTTCAATCTTACAAAAACTGTGACAGAAGAATTTTCAATGCTAACATCTGTTTCTTTATAAGCACTAGAATGACTAAGAACTAAGGACTAGAACGCCTAATTTTATTTTCTTCCTTAACATGAAAGTAGAAAATTTATTATAAAAGCATCTACTTGTTTAAGGGAAGTATTTTTTAGTTTTTCACCAGTATTCAACCGTAATGTAGTTATAAACTGATTGGTCGTTGATCTTACAATTGTCTTCAACCGGATCATTTACGGTTCAAAGCTATGAACCTTAGATCCGTAGACCTCATGATCTATCAATTGAACTATGGAAGCTGGCAAATAATAATAAATTGTACCTCATTACAGAGGTGAAAAGTTTCCTGAATATTTCAAAATTAAGATTTCTGTTGTTTTTTCGAAATTTTCAAGTGTCACCCATGCAATTAAGTAATGATCTCATTTGTATATTTTGAATGTTTCAGTTACTACAAGCTGAGTATTTAGCATGGAAGACAAAACCTGATGTACCTGAGAAAATACTTAACAGTGACATATCTAACAGAAGTAAACCCAATGCTGAGGTAGTGTTATGTTTTATATTGTAGCGTAATCTATAACATATACAAGTAGGAAATCAACCTATATGTATTCCACAGTAAAATATGGTTGGAATGTTCCAATTAACCTATCCAGTCTTCACAAAAATAATTTAGGCACTGGACATTCCCTGCAGTGAAAATGCAAACTTAACACTGGACCAAATGAATTTATAGCGGACTAAAATTTCATATAATGTACTTTTATAATGCCATGATATAATTTCATATGATATAATTTCAGTAATAACTGATTTTCCACTTTTTGTTTCAGATTGTGTATCATTTTTTCCAACTGGCAGCTTATACTGTTATGGCCGTAATTATAATGAGATTAAAGTTATTTTGGACCCCACACTTGTGTCTTATAACGTCTCTTATTGCATCAAGACAGGTTAGTATCTTGTTGACAATCTGTCCCTGAAAAGCAGGCTTATTTTCTGTCTTAAATAAATTGTGTATATTTACCTGATGTACCTTGAAACAATCTGACTAAAGTATTCGATCTTCCTTACGGCAAGATCTGATGACGGCCTATACCAGTTTCTATTTTCAAAAGTCGGAATTTCCATTATCACTATTTATATCTATTTATAATTCAGCCAATCGTATAACTCGTTTCATCGGTACTTTGGCCGAATGAACGTTCTACCTGGCGATGTTATTTAAACGTTAGTACACATTAAAATACGTATAACATATTTGTCTGCAACCACCTTTTGATTGTTTTAGTAATCCTGATCGATTCGGCCATAGTAGTACAGAAAATTTAATAAACACGCATGTCACATGGGCGCTATCCCTACATTTAGTTGCGTAAGAATAGGTGTTCGTGATAACTACAAGTCATACATTGTTTTTTACTGCGGTTAAAAATAGAATCAGATCACTTTCAGAATTATGAAAGTAAGGCGCTGATTGGCTAGTGGAAAAGGTCACCTGAGGTGACCTTCTATAGGTCGTCTTCAGATCCTCATAGCGTAGCGGGTTTGAGGATATGATTTTAATCAGATTGTACCTTGAAATAACATTGACCTGGGATGCATTGTATGTTGTTATGGTTAAAAACATGATATCTACTGCCATTTGTTTTCCACCACTGATTTGAGAATTTGGCAGTTCGTTTGAGTAACAAGGTTGGTACTGGAACAGAATCCAGGAACATGGGTTAGACTTACTGCTTGTTGGTACATTACTGAAATACCATTATTTGTTATTTTCTATTGTAAATACTGATCGGTCAGTTTATTTTAATGTTTTATGTTATTATGTTCAAACATGGAGGAAGGGCAGTGGTCTAGTTCTTAGTGTTTTCCTCCATATGTTGCGAAGTGGCTGTCTCCTTTGGATGGATAAGTTAGCACTGGTGAGACTAGAGTCTAGGAAAACTGGTGAGACTAGAGTCTAGGAAAACTGGTTAGGTGAATCAGCCCCCGGCTGTAAATAATTGAAATAATAATATCATTCAAAAATGGCATTTAATCTACTGAAACTGAAATATGGAGGAATAGGTTTAAAATTAGATGAGTATTATACTAATGAGTTTTAATAATGATGTGGTGAAGTGAGGTTTTAATGTACACACTAAAAAGGCCTATACTAGTGGCTACATGCATATTTTCTTCTGCAGTTCTTCAGTTGGTTTGGCAGCAAGGAGAGACATTATAGCATTATTACAATACTAGTGGCATTAATGACAATACAAGGTTTTTCTAATCTTCAACATCAGTGGAGTATTCTTGGTGAATTCAGTAATTGGCCTCAGGAACAGCTGGTGGAATGGATCAAGGCTAAAACACCTCAAAGTATGTTTTTTTATATCCTGAGTATTTGTTAATCACTAGGGACGAATTTATCAAATATTTTCATAAAAATGATGGTGAAAATGTTGTTGGTTTATATATATACCCTGCATGTGTACAGCATTTTGTATATGGGGAATGGCAGTCGTATGCGTTTCCAGGCAAAATTGAATAATTTGCAAGCGAAATACAAAATAACAGATTCAGCCTGTGTAAACAAGGATATATAACATGCTTTGGATGCTTTCTATAATCAAATTTTATGTTAGTCAAAATAGAAAAAATGCCAAATATGTGTCCGCTATTTTGTAATTACAGTTTAGTAACCCACTTCTTTGTAACTAAACCATCAAAGCTGCAGTAATAGAACTGAGGTAAGACAGTGACTTGGTTTATAAGACTAAAGAGAGGGAGAGTACTGTATTAACAATATTGTTATATCTGTATCTTTCAGATGCCGTATTTGCTGGCCCTATGCCAACCATGGCTACAGTAAAACTGTGTACTAACAGACCTATAGTTAACCATCCTCATTATGAAGACGCTGGTCTTAGGTAAAATCTCCTTCAGTCTTATTTCCTCAGTTACCATTGCTGTCATATATAATGCTCTATACACACTGATCAGTAATAAATTAAATACATTTCAGTATAATAATAAATCGAGGGTTCAATGCAACAGTGTCGTAACTCATATTGAATAAGAACAACTTACGACAGTGTTGCGCTGAGCCCTCTATTTGGATTATAGATGCAGTTTTCTTGTGTAAGACTGACAGTGATTTTCGTGTATCCTGAATTCTTAGAGCTTTTGCCTTGTTGTTTGTCTATCAATAAATCATGCTCTATTTTTTATCTTCTAAATAAAGAAAAGGTCTTAAAATTCTGTTTTCAAACAAACTGATTTGTAAAATCCATCTTCCAATTTAAGATGTTTGAAAATAAAGATTAAACAGTATATTGGGTGGACTTTCACCAATAACTGTAAAATCTAATATAGTGTAATTGTCAGTTAATGTAAAGTAGAAAATTTTTATATAGTAATATAGTAAATTCCTTGGGACTCAAATAATTACTTCATCATATCCATGTTTCATTATATCCTCACCAATGGATAAGCATGGTAAAGAAATGTATGTGCTGGGAGGAAAATCCTTTTTTTTTTTTGCTTCTCGTTCTTCACTTTAATCTATGTTTTACTGTAATTTAAATATCATACTTTCAGGGAAAGAACGAAGATGGTATATACCATGTATAGTCGTAAACCTCTGAAAGAGGTGCAGAAAAACCTCCTGGATTTAGGAGTGGATTATGCTATACTTGAAGACTCTTGGTGTGTTAGGAGATCTAAGTATGACATATTTTACACTATCAGTGGTGGTGGTTGGGGGGTATACTGGAATCATGTAAAATGTCCTGTTCCGTTGCATCCCATTTCTTTTCTGGGCTGTAACATCATTGTTCACTGATGGATTTCAAATAACTTGGCATGATTCTGCACCAATATGAGACAGTGTGTCGTGTGTATGAGCCAGACCCGTACCTTCAAGATCAAGGTCACACTTGAAGTCAAAGGTCAAATATTGGGTTTGCTTTGTCTAGGCTGCCACTCTATTATTCATTGTCCTTTACTGTTACAGGGGCGAAAATAACATGGAACACATCTGTGTCAAAGTGGCATGTGGGGGTATTCTTCTTGTCTGTGACAAGCTCTAGATATTTTAAACACCAGGGATGCTAATTATACAGAATTTGTTGCAAAAAACAATGTACTGTGGTTTGGCAATTTTTTTAGGACTTGTCCATAAAATTATATGAGCACACATTTAGATGTATAAAACATTATGATCATATCAAAAAATACTTCTGTCTGAAATTAGTGCAATATTGAAATGAAATTAAGTGACACCACGGTATCCACGCATATTTTGTTTGTATGGTATTTTGATAATACAATTCTGGGGAGATGATTGAAAAGTAGGAAAATTCTTTGAACATAAAATGGTTGTCCAGTGGTTAGTGATTTGAACTTGTAACCTGGCTCTCATGGTTCAAAGCGGTATATCAAACCCTTCTGTGAAAATTTCACAAATATGTTGATTTTCCTCAATATAAGGAGAAATTGCTGGCTCTTTGTTAAAGGGTAAGTTAGAATACAGTCCAGGAAAACTGGTCACTGTATATAGCTGAAAAACTGTTGATAAACTGTGTTAAACCCACTGACACAAACAAACAGCTACTGTTTGGCAAAGCAGTGGAAACCAGTAATAAAAGTACATGTATTTATGTAATTTTATAAATTTCAGACAAGGATGTAGTATGGCTGAGATCTGGGATGTGGAAGATGAAGCTAACAAAGATGAACCTGTTCCAGCTTGTACAAGACTGAAAGAAAATCCAGCTCCCTACTTTAAAAAAGTGTTTCAAAATAATGTTTATCAAGTCTTAAAATTAACGAAGCAATAAAACTTGCATTTTGTGCCTATTGTTTTAATCATGTTGAGAATTCATCAACAGAAAATGTTTCACTTGATTAATGATGCTGTTATAGTTATTTGGTTAAGGGCTCATTGTATTGTTCGTTAGAGGTGCCAGCTCAAATATTTATTTGAAATTACAAAGATTTTATCATGCAGTTGGCTCTAATTATGTTGAACTCCTCTAGTCTTAGTCAATTATCACATTCTGTTCTGAGTTGATTTTTATATACTGGGAAAACCTTTTGTTTTTATACATACAAATGTATATAATTTTACAAAACAGTGATTATCTTTGATCTTTTGATGTTACAAAAGTAATAAATAAAGAATTTTAGATGCCTATGGTACAACTTCGGGAATATGCATTGGTTTTTGTGTATGATTTTTATTAAGACCAAAATATTCTTGAAGTTCCAGAGAAAATCTACATCATTAGAGTCAACTGTAGTGAGTTTTTTTTAAACATGTTTGTTGCTCTTCAGTATAGCTGCAGTAATACATTGTCAGATTTAAAATGCCAAAACAATCTTATGATAGCTTGCAAAGGACTGACAGACCTAGTTCTCTGGCAAAATTTCAGTGAAAATTTCAGTGAAGTCTTAAAATTAGAGAATTACCCACAGTCGTGTCCAGTAATATTCTATTGATGTACAGTGATGATTTATATCAGAGGCTAGTTATATTGTTTTTCAGTTCAGTGATGATTTCAAGTTTGTCAGTCCTCTGGCCCCGATGTTATAAAACTTATTATTGATCACCAAGCTCGGTTAATCTCATATCTTGTCTTCTAAGGTTTCTGTGTGAAATATGATCAGACAATAATGATATTATTGACACATTAGTCCTACAGCATAATTGATCTGAATATGTATTAAAACATTAATCAGTTCTATCTTTCCATCCATAATACTTAGAGAATGAATTTGGGCTCTGAGACTGATAAGTTTTATAACATCGGGGCCTGATCCTGTAATTGTTCAATGTTTTATACATTTACTGATCTTATTTATTTTACTGCTCATTGCCTACCGGTATTAGTACAGTAGTTTTACTGCATTTTTTTCAATGATAAATGTGTTCAAGAAACATTTGTACTATTATCCTGATAATGATTTTTATTTTCAAACTCTTCCCACCAAAACCATACAAGTTCATTTAGCAATACTTCATCATGACATGGAATTGTATTATGTTTGTATGACAATCTTTATTTTTGGAAAAGACAAAAACACTTGTTGTATTTTTGTACTCTTAGCCAAACTAAAGGAATCAAATGTACATTATTTTTGTATTACACTTTTTGTGCAGTGCTTTTAGGGGGTGGGGGAGTGTTCGTTTGCGGAAGAAGTTATTAAAGAAGTTACTTGCTTTTCACCCCAATGTTCATAATCATTATCTAGCATCACATTTTTTGTATAGTGACAAGAAACTGTTGTATTTTATTTTCATTGTTGTTTTAGTACAAAAATTCAATGGCTGTATGATTTAATACTTATTGAGTTGAAGTCACCATGACTCAGTGTGTTGTTTAATATACAGACTCTTGATGTGTTGTTTGGTTTTATATACTTGTCATGATTGAGGAAATATATTTCAAGAACAATAAAACCTAACATAGTGACCACCTTAATATCAAGACCATCTAATTATATCAGAGCCTTATTTTTGACAGTTTTCCCATATTTTCTATTCTTAATTCAACTTGAAAATGTGACCATGGTAACCGGACAAAAGATGCCATTTTCTGCATGGTGGTAAAAAGATCCAACATCATTTTT
This sequence comes from Lutraria lutraria, assembly GCA_964023205.1. Lineage (NCBI taxonomy): Eukaryota > Metazoa > Mollusca > Bivalvia > Venerida > Mactridae > Lutraria > Lutraria lutraria. Next base: position 28,536,530 of record OZ026848.1, on the reverse strand, counting down.
CCAGAGCGGACATAAGATCTCACTTTGATTTTCCAACCTGGACAATTTTAAGATCCCATTTTATAAGCCTTGCCAGAATAAACTGTCTCTTCCATTTATTTTCTAATATAAATAAATCTTGAACTGGATCTTTTGTCCTATAATCAGCAACCACTTTTATATTTAAGACTTATTTGTTTTGTCTTGAAGATGGTCTTAAATTGAGGTGTTGCTCTCTGTATAATTGTATTTTAAATTTTGACAAAAATTAGAAAATTTGTATTTTGTCACTAAACCTTGTTATGTTAAATGCATAATAATTATTCCATTCATTTTGTCCTATTGATGGACTTGGGATGGTAAAATTTGATTAGATTTAGAACGCCCAAATCTTACCTAAAAAATACCTGTAGTAAAAACAGACACTGGTCTTTAAAACATAATAAAAATCCATTAGTTTGGGAGAATGAAAATAGTGTAGCTGTAGCCCCTGGTATGAAACAGGGTAATAGAACTTAGTAATGATATGATTCATAGAGTTTGTAGCAACTTGTGCCAAAGTATTTTATGTATACAGTTTTACTTGCATGGTATTTTGATAAAATAGATAATTATGATTTTTGATGAGTAGATGATTCTGATTAAAACTAATAATTTCATTATGCAAATTGTATCCTTTTATTGGCATTGGTGTAATGGTATAACCAGTATTGTGAAATCTATTCATCCACCTTTAAGGGGCTTTGTTTTTTATTCCATTTATATTTTTCATCATATTTATGGCTACAGTCACACACTATGATAGTTGTCATCATTACAAAGTAAAGCATGGTTATAGTGAACTTTGATAGTGTTCATAATAAGACACTGTATTCTGTATTATTTTTTCCCTTAATACAGCCTTCTTTATTTCATTGCTATGTATTTATTGAAATACGTATGTAAGTAAGTTATTGTTTGGGTCCCGATGAATTCACTATAACTGTGCTGTACTGTAATTCTATGTGTGTCAATTGCTAGCACTACATGTAACAAACTCTTGCCATGTATCACCAGAATGTTTTTATAATTGTTATTTAGTTTGATTGTAAGTTAGTTTTCTATTATTCTCTCCTGATATTAACCTCAAATTTAGTTTTTTATGATTGTGTGATGATGTAATTAGACATATCTATCTATTGCTAATACTCTATTTTTGTTCATGATCAGCTAGACATTACTTAGACTTTTTACCATAATTATTAGGATAGTTTTCTTGCCTATTGAATCTTTGTTCATTTATAAATTGTCATCTTTTTAGCTTTGCTTGTTTGCATGTCAATTCAACTTAATTATCAGTGCAAAAAGGTTCCTATGTGTTCTTGTTGCTTAGTGAGTAACAGATTAACTGCTCTGATGGGATGGAATGTTGTTGCCTTGTTGTATTTTTGTCAATTAAGTTTATAAATTACCTTGTTTAAGTATCAGTTTACTTTGTTTTTGATTAACTCTAGTCATTTGGTTTGTCCATGCATGCATTAATTTATTGAACTACAAATGTAGTTAATAAAAAGATTTTTGATATTGGTGTAGGGTATAATTGATTTAGTATTTTAAAACTTAAAACACACTTCACTTGATAATAACAATTCTATCAAATGAAAAACAAATGTAAAAAAAAACGTTCACACGTCAACCCTGTGAACGAAGGCCATCTTGGGAGGAGACATAATGTAACTTATATAGGCCTAAGTGATGGTTTTTAAAGGAATGGCCTTTATTCACAGGGTGGTCTTCATTTGGAGGCCACTTACACAGATTTGACTGTATTTTGATAAATGCATATTTTGTACACTGGACCAATTTTAAACACATGGTTGTACAGTGACATTTCACAAAACTGGTTTGATCAATTTATGTAGAATAAATTGTTGGTGGAATGGCGAAGGAGTGTTAACTGAAGGAGGCCCCTAGTCCTCAGCTTAGTGAATTAGATTTTCCTCTTTTTTGGCCATCACACTAATCTAACCTAGTAATCGCTGTTTTTCTTTTTACAAGTGAATTCTGTTGTTTCAAGTTATTTAAAGTAAACTGTTGGAAGTTTCCTATGTACCGGGTATTGTCTTTGGTTTGCCAGAAATTGTTCACTGTAATCATTTTTAAAGGAAAATTTAGTTCAAAATAGAACTATAATTGTCCCTTTTTGGAATTTTTTACTTGAATTTTTCTATTTCCCCAATTTTTCGATTTGTATGATCTCACTAAAACCACTTAATTGAATATCACTTGTATCATTTTGTTCACTAATACCCTAATGAATGTATCCCATTTAACCTATCGCTATTTTAAGCTGGTGGAAAACTCATACAGAGCTTTCGTTGAACTTTATATTGTCTTGTCCCCTTAGGATTAAACTTATTACAATTTTATTATTGATCTTGATCTGCTGAATCTGTTTGTAACTTTATATGCACAGTCTTTAAATATCTATGTCGTAACTCATTTTATGCAATTTTGTTTTCATTAACACATACTTAACCCACTTGGCCAGAAAAGTTGCCATATAACCCCTGTTGTTGATGTGACATTAAAACAAACCAATAAAAGTACCGGGTATGTCACAAGACACAATACTGTTGTAAATGTAGTATATATTTATTTTGTTAGCTCTCTTTGGCTTTTTTTCATGAATTTTCTTAGTTGATTATTTATTAGTGCAAATGGTATGTATTTTATCTCAGATAACAATCAAGTATAATTTTTTTTATTAACAGTTTAATTTACATGTTACAGAGTGTTTTTATATAGTTTTACATACAATGTGTTCAAATGATTGCATTTTTCAAAATATTAATTCCATTAAAAACTTGCATGGATGGTATTGTTTATGTAAATTTACTTCCACCACCTATTTCATTGATTTGAAAAAAAAGTATAAAATCATTAGGAAACTTATTTATAAACAACCTGATATGTGTAGAATTTCTTTTTAGTTCGTGGATTTGTACCTTAAAACCAATTTGTATTTTTGAAAGTTTTGTTTGAGTCAATGGTTATGAAAATGTTACTCAATCTTAGTAAATTGTTCTTGAATCTGATATAAGCATTTATTTCACGTGTAATTAGCACTTATTAATATTATGTCACTTACTTTGTTTTCTAATGTTGAAAAATACATGTATTCATTCACTGATATTCTCTTTATTTTTACTTGGATTGTTGATTGATGGATCGTGTGATCGGTCTTCATGTTGTGTGCCCTAATGTTTGCCTTGTGGACACAATAGAGGCCATTTTTTAGTTAGATCTTCTCAAAACTGGGTCAGAATGTTTGTATTGATAACATGGCCTATTTTGGGTCAAAATTGGGTCAAAGGTTAAATAAAATGAAAACCTTGTGAACACTCTCGAGGTCACTGTTTTGATTGGATCATCTTCAAACTTTGTCAGAATGATATCTTGGACAAGCTTGAACATAAGTCATCTGGGGTAATATTTACGTCATCAGGTCAAATCACAGAAAACCTTTGAACAGTTTATCTACAGTACACTATTGGTATACACAACATATACATATAAAAGAGTTAAAAGTTAAAATGTTTGAAGTATGTCAAGAATGTACAATTTGTATAGAAAAGCAGATTAGTTGGTTATTCAAAAGAACAAAATCATCGAATATACAGAATAACATCCACATAAAGGTAACAAGTGTAATATACATGGGATACATATAATTCTTTTTGCTTTTGTAAACTGGAAATATGTAGAGCGAGTGACATCACTTTATGACGTGTGCATAACATCACTGCGGGAAAACACAGCTGTTCTATAAGTAGTAAATAGTTTTTGGAAACACATTTTCTTGCTATAAAGTATGCACGTGAGGAACACACATCGGATTCCTCTGTTATAGAACAAACAGAACTATTAGGACCTATAAATTTATATGCTTATGGGACTTTAAATATGAATGGCAGCAATTCTCAATCAGAGTAATAGATACTATTTTACTCGGATTGAATCAATCATGTATACATGTATGAATATCGTTAATTCACTGTGTGCAATTTTATGAATAAATTGTGAGATAAGTGTTTTACACTACCTACCGAGGTAGGGCAAATTTATCGAAATACAAACGATACGTTCCGGATGTGTTGGGTGTTATCATACACCATATGCAAGGGAGTTAATTGCGTTAGAACTTTCGTTTTGCGAAAAAAAGAAACACTTATTTTATGAAGTTATCTTGAAAATGATGAAACTTTCTGGTAGTAATCGAGCTTCTTATAAAAGAAAAGGGAAATATGACTATCAACCAAGTATTGGAGTCAAGACAGATTTTGAAACGCTTCTACAAAAATTTTCTTCTTTCGGAACGGTTCGATATGAGAAATTTGCTGAGTGTTGGAAAGCTTTGAACATGTCTTGTTATTGCGCAGGTAGACAGTCACAAAGGGAAGCAAGAGAGGTTCGTTTTCATTATTTAGTTGCCCGGACTTGATTCTTGATACAGAAAGATTTAGAAATTATACTCGCGAAAATTAGTGACATTTGCCATATGAATAGTGTTCGGATAGGTATTAGTATCAAAAATTGTATCATTTTCACTCGATTTATCTGTGTGGATTTTAGATATGCATTGATTCCCGTGAAATACAGCTTCAACTTCAATTATTTCCTGGACGCTTTTTTAGTTTCCACATTCCTTAGCCATGTAGACAGACCGGAACAGTACGCGGACGCTACCAGTACGCGGACACCCTCGTATTTGGCTAGTTTTATAAGATTTAAAACATCCCGTACGATACAGATATTACATACCTATGTTCGCAGCAACGGTATAATACCACATATACTGTTTACAGTTCCTGTTTATACTGATCAGCAGACGATATAAACAAAATAAATTGATATTGGTAAAAATATATGTCCTTGTGTAAAAAGCCTAAAAATCGTTGCTGGTTAAAATAATCTACGTAGTCTATTTAATAAATATGAGACAATATCACTTGAATAGACTTTTTAGTAAACAAAAAAACTGCTACACAATCGATCATGTTACAGCAGCCTTCGCATCTTTATCACTTGGGTGCTTGAACCATGTGACTACAGGTACCTGCCAAATTTATGTTTTTGCATTCCATGTTATTTTTTCTATTTTAACCTCCTTAACTCCCGTAAGCTACAAACTTAGTGATGGAAATTAGTAAATTTAGATAAATACTCATTTCTGTATGAAGTACGTAATAAATATATAGGAGAGTCTATGTTTTGCATGATGTTTGCAAAGAAGAATAAATGAACTGACATTTTGCACTCATTGCTTTAAACATGTTACTTTTTTAATATAGAAAAATATTCTCTTTTAATTTTCATGTGTAAATGAAATGAATACACAAAAAAACATTTTCGGGTGAGTTTACTTTTTTTGACCTCTTTGCGTCTATATAAACGGGTGTCCGCGTACTGGTTAAATTGAACAATAATTTTAAGCTGTAACTGTACCTGCCGCGATGCCTGACTGCGCATGCGTAGTGCATTGTTTACAATTGTAAGTTCCTGTAGATTTTTAAGCAAAGATTCATCTTCAAAACTACAAAGACTGGATTAATTGAAACACGGCCTCATTTACACGAAATAGTTACATATGGGGAAAAGTGTCCGCATACTGTTCCGGTCTGTCTACTGTGTTAAGACAGGTAGTTGTATTTAGAGGTAGATGCAACTTTCAGGTAGTTGTATTTAGAGGTAGATGCAACTTCCTCGATAATCGTAAACATATTAAAATAATTTGTTGTCGCTTAGCTGGCGTATAGATAATCAATAATTAATCGATATTCTATTGTTTTAGCGATGTAGTACCGTAGCATAGCGGGAGATTATTAGACGCCTGTTATTAAAATGGCTATTGTTTTATTAATTATGGACGATTTTTTTTTAATGTAACCTTGTTAGAAAGCTGAAATATAGCCGACTTTTGAAATGTACTTATTTTTTCCCTATCTTATAAATTGATCGAGAAATGACAAGTTAAATGAGATTCAATTTTGTTTTCGTTTTTCGCGCCGTGATGGAAACATGCCCGACTTTGTGTACATGTTTTTTTAATAAAATTGTCATGTTTTTATCAATCATTAAGCGATTGTTTTTTAAGTAACCTTGTTAAAAAGCTGAAAGATAGCTGATTTTAGAAATGTACTTATTTTTTCCCTATCTTATAAATTGAGCGAGAAATGACTAGTTAATGCGATTCAATTTCAATTCGCTGTTCAAGCCGCGGTGAAAAAAATGCCCCACATTGTGCAAATGTTTCAATTAAATGATCATTATCTTTTCAATTTGTTGTCCAATTGTTTTTAAACTTAAAGCAACCTTGTTAGAAAGCTAACAGAAAACCGATTGTAGAAATGTACTTATTGTTTTTCTATCTTATAAATTGATAAAACAAGGACGAGTTAAATGCTATTCAATATCATATTTATTTTTCGCTTTCGTACCGTAATGGAAACATGCCTGACAGTCTGTCAATGTTTTAATAAAATAGTCTTTTTTTAATTGTCGTTTTTTTTTAAAAAACCTTGTTAGAAATCTGAAAGATAGCCAATTCTCTTTATCTTTTAAATTGATAGAGAAATGACGAGTTAAGTGCGAATCAATTTCTTTTCGTATCTGCCGCAGTGGAAACATACGCTCGACATTATGTATGTAGGTTTTAATAAGATTGAAATTTTTCATCAATTGTTGTCGATTTTTACAAAAGAACTTTATAATTGAGACTTTAGACATGCTTTATTATTATTTTTGTTTAATCCTACAAATTGTTCGAAAATTTATGATGCGTTGAAAACGAAATGGCATAATTTTCTGTTCTGTTTTCTGAAAAATTGTATGTTATTTCTAACACATTCTTTACATATTACACATTTAATCTACAGAAAAACAACACAGTAACTCTATTTTGAGATATTGTGCATTAGGCTTGGAATTCCTTATGCTGGTGCTAAGTGGTTTGATTGTAAAGTTATCCTTTCCAAAGAACCATTCAATCAAACCAAATTGTGTACATGTCTGTAAAAGATAAGAAATAACAAGAACAAATTTTATGTGTTTCCAAATTCATTTCTTGGAAAAAGACCAATGCCTTTTATCAGGGTTACCATCAATTAAGACACTAAAAATCCCTGACTTCCCTGACCATTTTAACTGACATTTCAGTGCAGCTAAGCCGTAGATCGGTAACTTAATATCTTTAAGACAAAGTATGAATAAAATATAGAAAAGGAAGCTGTCATTGCTCAGGGAACAGTGGTAATCTTGAGTACTTCTTCTTAATCCCAAACCTTGATTTTTTTTCGGAATGGCATAGTGAACAACCTAGACTGTAGATTTCAAGACTGAAAAAAGCAATACATAAATAATAATACAAACATTAATGTACAAAGCATTTTAGGCGAGTCTTCATTGTGATAAAGAATAAAAGTTCACCAACTAAGCTTATAGGTACTAAAAATTACCTGTTATTAGTTGATACTAATACAATTTTGAACACAGAAATTAACCAAAAAATGACATTTTTTCAATGATCATAACCAGAAATATGGGACACCAACACATTTGATAAATATTGGAAGTAACAGAAGATTGTGTGCAGTAAGTGTTCCCAGTATCATTTTTGGTATACGAAGTGAGGAAAACTTCATACACTTCATGTATGTCGCAATAAGAGGAAACATTGGCAACAAAATCGCCTTAAAAATCAATGCAGATGATTCTTTAATGTATCAATCATTGAAAAACATTGATTTTGAACAAGTGCATCCATCGGTCTTTACGCCTGTACTGCACCAATTTACCACTTATTCACGTCTTTCTGCCAATTTTCCGTCATTTTTCGAAATACTCGATCGGCAATGTCGAACATTAATTTAGCCTAATTACAACACGATACATCAAAATTATTCATGCATGCTTAATCTCAAAGTACTTACCTATTACATTATACCATAACTATTTCCTGAAGATAAGTAATGATACGGCATAAATCAATAAAAGTTATACTATAGACTTCCTTTTCAATGCGATTGCGCATGTGCGCGTTGATCACGACAAGTGTTTCGACCGGATTTTCAGTTGCATCTACCGTTAATACAACTACTTGGTTTAGAAAATCACAGGAAATGGCAGGAAACCCAGAGTTGCTGACTCCTATCTGCTACATACATAACCTGTGGTATTTGTTCTACGCTGCACACCAACTCAAAACTTCTGTCATTTTTAGTTCTCAACAGAGTGAAAAAGATAGCACATTTACATGTGAGCGCCGTTATTTTAATTTGGTCTCCACTGCGGAGAAAATGTAACCTTGGGTTGTTTCAATACATAGTTCCCACATCTACAATATTTACCTCCCTTGGCAGCCATCTTTGATAGCAAATTTCTTATGTGCTTAATAGAAGAAAATCAGAAAAGTAGTTATTAAACATCTCAATTTATAAAAGATAACCTAAGTGAAGTTGTAAAAACCATAAGCACATCAGCTTTAAGCTATATATCTGGAATTATCAAAACAAAAATATAAATATCTTCTACCAATGCTTGTAAAATTTGCCATCAAAGATGGTCATCAAGGAAGGTAAATATTGTAGATGTAGGAACTATGTATTGGTTGATGTATATTCTATTCTGTTCTATCAAAATGACAAATTGAATGTGAAAAATCTTAAGTGATTATGTAGCAGAGTGGATTGTGGAGCTAGCAACCGTGGGTATCTGACAATGAGGCAATGGTTGTGACGTGTATAATGTATCAACATTGACTATTGGTGCATTTACAGAAGAATGAGGAAAAACTATTAGAGAAAAGAGAAGGGATACAATTGCCTAATTCTCCTGGTTATTCTATCTCCTCTCTCTCTCTCTCTTGGGCGTCCCTGAAATGACCAATGACAACAGATAAAGAAGAATGTAACAGTTGAATTTGATGATTACAGGGATTTTACATTTCAGTACAGTATTGTCCACTTAATAATTACAATACAATACATTTACTAGTTTTGGTTGTTTTGTATACATTAGTTTGCTTAGCAAATGTACTTTCCTATGCATATAACCATTGAATAGTAATAACTCATACAATATTACACAAACAATATTGTAATGTTTTAGTATAACATGCAATGTTATATGTTATTCCACTTTTTTCAGTTTGTGGAAGATTGTTTTTTAATTGCTAGTCAGTATTGGTTACCACCATCATCTTTCCTCATCCGTGCAGGAGCCTTATATCTTCTCTATGGATTATATAACTACCAGTTAGTTATTCCAAAAGTCAAGGTAATTTATTACACCTTTTATTTTATAGGCTTAAAAATCACATGTAATCAATAAAGGTGTATTTCAGTATCATATTCAGCTGGCTAGACAAGTACATCTCAGTTATTTGCCAGCACTTATCTGTGCTCCTAGTACTATTGGCAAAGTTATGTCCTCAGACTATTTTTCTTTGTGTTATCTTATATACTACATGTTGTTCAGTTCCGGTAGAAAATTAGAATTGCATACATTGTCGAATGATTGATAAACCTAATACACATGTCTCATGGTGTCATGTCTATGTATATTACGCAGGTACGAAACACAATATCAGTGTTATTGTCCACCTTTTGGGGTAATGTTGCGAGCCCAAAGAAAGGGGAAAATGGTGTCTTGAGGGGGAAAGGGGAACATTAACATGAGAAAGCATACATAATAATTATTTTCCGTACATTATAACCCTGATGATTACAGACAAACAGCTTCCTACAGGTCAATTTAATGAAAATTCCACTTCAGTAGAATTTCAATTATTATTGATAAAAAAATCAATAATAATTGAAATTCTACTGAAGTGGAATTTTTTCAGGATTTAGGGAAATATCATGTTTATCAGACCAAATTTAGGCCTCAAATCAGTTTTAAAAAACTCTACTGAATATGGTCTTATTTTTCCATGGTAATTATGTTTTAAAATATCTCTGTTTATGTTCAGAATTCTAGTCTTACTTCATTTCCTCAATTTGAACCATGGTAACCAAGACTCTTCATTTTATGTGATTTTGTACATAAATTGTTAACTGAACTGCATTAATTTTGAGTTTTCATCATATCAGATCAGAATCACTCAACAACAATGGCCAAAGATACTAGAATTTCAACGAGAAGCAAAAGAACAACAGCATCATGATTTAGACTTTATCTTTCATAAGATGTTGATGGAGAAAGTCTTTGTGTTTGTGGCTAGTGAAGATGATGTATGTACAAGTTACAATTTCTTTGATTAATGAATATTGTCATCTGTTGACATTATTTCAGTACTTTCTAAATTGTTATACCACACCTATAATAAGAATAAATGAAAGATAATTTGGTGACTTCCTTACTGGGATGGAAACTAATTCCAGTCAAACATGTGAACAAAGGCCAACCTTTGGAAAGATGAAGTGTGGCTTCTATTGACCGATGGTCTGTATTCGGACATCGTTTTGTTCTTTATAATCACTGACAGTTTTTATAAGAATGGTTTGCATTCACAGAGTGACCTTTATTTGGAGGTGGCTGCTAACACAGGTTTGACTGTACTTCTGAAACTTGATATTTCAAAAAGTTGCCTTTATGAAAGAAAATTGATTTTAAACCTTGTGTTTGTTTCAATAAGAAACACACAAGTGAGCAAAATGACTTCAATGTATACCACCAAAATACAAAATTTGACTTAACTATTCACGCTTTTCAATTTCTGAATTAATTAATGTGAAGGGTAAAAGTACTGACTGATAAAGTACAGGAAATTACTTTCCATTTTATCATCAGGCAGTCTTAAGTCTCCATGATACCATCTTTTATGTATTTGCATTATGAAGAGTGCTTGAATGATAAGTCAGTAGTTAATTTTTGGTACATTTTGATTGATTATAATTGCTTTCAATACTTACGACAATTACATTATATACATGTTTGCATGAATATCTGTTTGAATGTGATGAAATGTGATGAAATTTCATAGCTACAGAATTCATTTTATGTTATTTGTGTTTCATGAAATGTATGAATCATGAAATTTATTGAAACCTAGTCTTAGAGATTTGCAGTAGAATTCTTTTTTTTATATTATCTGTTCAATATCTAGAAAAGGTACACTACTTTCTGTTTCATCAAAATCATACTAAGTATCTATTTAGAAATATTATTTTCATTTTATGTGGTTTAGGTCAATAATAATAAAGTCATAAGCTATGTAGGAAAAATTGTTACAGCAACTTTCAGCAAGGTCTTGTTATGTAAATAGTTGAATAGAATTAGTGTTACATTTTTCAACAGATGTACCCTAAAATCTGGTCTCCTCAGGATCCTGGGACGCCGTTGATGTCTAAACCTACTATGTTGTTATTTCATATTTGTGCTATGATTTTTTCAACAGATGTACCCTAAAGATAAAGATGTGTTGGCAGCAAAATGGATTCCTGAAAGCATGAAAGATGAAACAGGATTACTAGAAGAAGTATTCTCCAACTCAGCAGTCAGTGTTAGTATTAAACTACACTAAAATCTCACTTAGTAACCATCTCTATGTTATGACCACTATCATAATGATCATGTATTAGTCCCCTACCAGTGTTTACAATTTGTGGTTGCTACAGTAACGGAAAAAGTCAAAATATGGTCCTGTGATAACTTAAATACTGTTCAAGCTAGGTTGATGAAACCTGGTATGTGAATGTGTTGCAATGTGGAGGTTATGCTAGCCATTATGTTTTTTCCCTGCAGGTCAAAATTGTGGTTGCTATGGTGACAGAAAAAGTCAAAATATGACCACAAAATCGTAATCTTAGTTTATTCCCAAGTGTAATTGCATGACGGACATACAAGACAATTACATGTAATACATAGTAAAATGACATATCAGATTGGAAAACAAGTTTACTTTAACTTATGTAATCTAGCCTCAGTGTATCAACTTGATAATTATCATAATAAGATGATGAAAAAATTAAGAATGTTTTATTGTTGTTCCCAAATATGGTCTTAATATCTGGATATTACTGTATACTTCTCTTTAGTGAAAGAGAATACAAACAAATTCTGAAGGAAGCATAGTTTGCACATGATATTCTGTTATATCATGTAATATCAAAACATTGTTTGTGAACTGTTTTTGATACTGTCCATTTTAGTATTAGGCTTTGTGCATTTTTTGTTGAAGTTTGATATCAATTCACATCATAGTTTTCAGTTACTAGTATTGTTTTGATAAAATGAGTTAGTGTTTGCTGGACTTAAGTGACAAATAGATAAACAATGTGTAAACCTGTGCATTTGTAATCTAATTACAAATGTGGCTTGTTTTAAAAATTGCTAATTAAATAATTAAGTACATGTACTTCTTAATGCTGTAGAAGTGCTGTAATAATGTGGACACATACTTATGGGTTGATTGTATAATTTTATATTTTATTTCCCTTGATTAACTTCCAGCAACTCTCCATGGTTCATGATCAATACAAAAAGATGAAGAGAGCTTTAACTAGCAGTGATACTGGACAGCCGGATACTTCATTAAATATTGCACACTCAGATCTTATTGACAGCATTAACAAGTAAGTGTCAATACAGACCTTTGATGCCATTTATTAGCTCGGCTGTTCTCGAAGAACAAGAGCAGTTGTGTTCACTGTGACGTCTGCGTCTGTACAAAAACTTTAATGTAGCTCATAACTCAGAAACTATAAGAAGTAGCAACATGAAACTTTATAGGTGGATAGATCTCACTGAGGTGGTGAACAGACGAGTATTGGCACCACTTGCTGCACTCTTGTTTTGTTTTTTTGAAAGGGAAAAAATTACGTAAGGTATATCATAAAATTACTTTTTGGGGAACTTAGTAATAAGCACCCTGATAATATGTATTTAACTATTGATTAATCAATTTTACATAAAGGATTACTTTTATGTCTTCTATACTTTTTTATCCAGAACTTTAGAAACTCACAAAGAAAGACAGAAAGCTATAACAAGGAGATCAACTCAGGTATTTTATATCAACACAATGTGTCACTTGTAAATTATTTATCTGTTCTCAATTGGGCTTGGTTTTTTTATACCGATTCATTTATTCAGACTTTTATTAATGAATACCTTTTCTAAATCTCCTTCATATTGGTCTAAATATTTACCTGTCTCAAATAATTTGGACCTCCATGAATTTTTCTTCTGGCAGCATGAACATCTGTAATGAATTCTTGAATTAATTTTGGTATCAAAATATGTTTTATTTATACAGAATCCTGCTCAAACTGGAACCAGTGAAGTGGAGGATGTTGATGAGGTAAGTCAGCGGGTCTCAAATTTGGGTTATATTGTTTTATGTGGAGAAGATTGGTATGAAGTTTTAAGCTGTTATTTCTTTGATCAGTCTTCTGACTGACTAATTTGATGAAAGGCAAGGATAACATTTACATTTTTCTCTCTTTATTTTTATTCCCCTTTATTCAACAGTATTTCAGCTATCTACCAGTACCTGCAGACAGTTAGTCTAACCAGTATTCCCTGTTTCTTTATGTGTGCTAATCTTGTTGTCTGCTAGTAACTGCCAACTTTATCTGAATAATCAGATGGTGATGATAAATGACCTTGCATACAATGTCACCAACCAATTCATCTGTGAGAATGTACTTTATGACCAGGGTTCGAACTCACAAACCCAAGGCCCGTAGGTGAAATGTAGGCAGACTTAGCAACGGTTAGAAAACTTTGTTTCAGGTAACCTCATGATTGTCTGAGTTAACTAATTTTAAAGCATGAAGAATGTAGATGTTGTTTATGGGTTGTGTCCAATCTAAAATGAAAGAATAGAAAACATTGATGCTTTTTAAGCCAGTAAAATCCTTTTCATTATGTTTGCAGTCCTTATGTTTTTTATAATATTTTTGTAGCATGAAGAGCCAGTGTCGATGAAAAAACTATTGAAACAAAAAGCTTTCGAACAAGGTATTAGTGGTTCTCGGAAAAGAACGAAAACTGAAGAAGGTAACATTGACTTCTATAATCACTCAATACTGTCAAACATAGATCAATTACTGTGTTAGGACCAAAGTGGTTGAATGCCGTACCAAATGAGTTGAAGTATGTTAGTAATGAAAACATCTTCAAAAAGGGATTGAAACTTTATTTTAAATATTCTATCAATTACTGACAAATTGATTGAAAACGATGTACTGTAAATGCACTATACTTTATATTTAGTTCTAGTTAGTATGTACACAAAACAGGACACCAATTGAAGTGCAGTAGAATAGTTTGTACCTTTGAGCTACATACATAAATACACTTTGAATTTGACAATAGTAAACTGTTCTGTCTTATTGTCTCTTCTATAGTCACTCGTAATAAAAAAAACATAAGTAAACTGTTGTATGTGTAATAAGATGGTTATTGCCGCCAAATAATTCTTTTAGTGTGATTATTGACTCATTGAAATTTAAATGAATTTTACTTAGTGATAAAACCTTTGATTTATACTTCAACCTTCTTTTACAGTGGAAGGGTATACTTGGAATATAGATAGGAGTCAGAAAGTTGTTCAGTCACATGGAAGAAGAGTACATGGAAATAAGAATGTTGTGGGACTATTTGATAAAGATGGTAAGTTGTGTATAAATATACAGTGAGTCAAATCTGTGTTAGCAGCCACCTATGAATGAAGGCCAATCTGTGAATTAAGGTCATTTTTTGAAAAGACAATCATTGATAATTTAGAACAAAAAGACCCCTAAATGAATGCTATCTGTCAATAAAAACATATTTTGTCTTTACCAAGGGTGGCCTTTGTTCATAGGTTTGACTGTATATAAAGTTCTGTATTTATCATCCGCGTTCTAATGGATATACCACTGATATTTGGTTATTTGAATGATAAGCAGTGGGGGACAAAAGTTCCAAGATGCAATTTCTTCAACTAAATCATTACAAAGAATATGATTATGTGGCAGTATGTGTTTTTAATTGATCTAAGTGGGCAGACACTGGGTCTGCAGTTAGAAGTGTTGGTTTATGTTCATGATTTCATGTATTTCATTTTCAGAGACTGAAGATACCCCATTAGTTGTTCCACAAGTTCAAGAACTGTTTTGTATGCCAGATGTACCTGACAATGTATCTATTCCTGGAAAATCATCGGGTGAATATAGCATTGTCTTATAGTCTTTACATTTTAAATAATATCAGTTTTATTCACTCAGAAACTTTAAAGAAAAGAAGAGAAGGTATGAAATCATAATTTACTGTCTTGAGTTGGTCACTCAGCGCATGTTTTCTGTATTTGAAGTGACAAATAAGATATGTATTAAATATACATGTAACGTTTATCAGATTATCTACACATAGTGACCAACCCATTTTTCAAATCAGTTTCCTATTTCTTTATGTTATCTTGGTAATGGGGTCACCTGAATGTTAAGACCTTTTTTATCAGGTCCCAAATGTAGGCTTGATATTGAGATCTTGTTGTAGTTATGTAATAAAGGTGAATCAAGTTTATTAGAGTTCAGTAAATTCTGGTTCCTAGTAGATTTAAACATTTAAAATTCATGTTTATTCAGCCAATGTCAATTTTTTTACTCATACAGGAAATTCAAATGAAGAAACAAATGATGATAATACACAAGCTACTGTCTTTAAAGAACCAAAGTCTGATTCTCCTTCATTATCTAGAATTAAGGGTAAAAGAAAACTTCAGTCTAAGAATGTTGATAGAAAAGATTTTGAGGCAAAGAGGAAGAAGACACGTGATAATGCTGATAATGACAGTGCATCTTCTGTGGACTCAAAGAAATCAAGTGATTTTGAAACTTCCTTAGGGAATGACTTGAAAAGTCCTGAATCAGTTTCTACCTCTGCAGAAAGGGTGAAAGGCGGTACCAAAAAGGGAGTCACAAAGAAGTCAGTGAAAAATGTTAGTGATAATACTGATGATAATGATAAAGTGAAAGAAATAACAGCACAAGAGAGATTACACATGAAATTGAACCAGAAGAAAAAGGAGGCAAGGCTGAAATCAGCACAAAAGAAAAAAACAGCAACGAAATCAAAAGGGAAAAATAAAAAAGGAAATAATAAATCCAAAAATTGAAAACAATTTTGCTGATATTTATTTTTATTCTTACTACACATATTGTAAACTGTTCATATTATGTAAGCAAGAGTACTACAGATGTAAAAAGATGTGAAAAGTTTTACTTTCATTTTTAGAACATATTTGTGAGAAGGAAACATATTTATCCAATTATGAACAAGTTTGTAGTAAGTGGATCAGTGCAGATGTGCCAAAATTGGGTCGGCCCAATACGAACAGATGTACAGAAAATGTTGGGTCTATCAAAAAGTTACTATGAACAGTCATGAAAAGACAATGAGTTTAATTTCTTTAGAAATAAGCCTTCCATGAACTGCAGTTCATGGCATATAAAGAGGAAAGATCTAAAACGTAAAAAATTACAGCTAAACCTGTGAACAAAGGCAATCTTTGGGAAAAACAAAACTTAGTCTTTATTGATAGGTGATCTTTATTTGAGGTCATTTATTCTAAATAATTAATGACACTTTTTTAGAAAAAACAGCCTTCGATTACAAATTGGTATTTAAGTGCAAATTCTAAAGATATTTACAAGGTATTCTGATATGCGGTAAACTTAGCTCTTTGTTCTACATGCCTGTGTAATTTTATACATGTTATACACATAATTTGAACATGTAAGAAAGTATTACCTTTCTTTCCTTATATACTGTACAATTGTTATTGTTAGTATGAGTGCTGAATAATTTCCTGTATTCTGTAGTTAGATGAATGACTTGTGCTTACTATGTGCTTAGAGAATAATAGATACTTCACTGTATCTGATTTCCTCTATATGTGAGTTTATTATGACTATGTTTTACTCTATTTCTGTTAAATGTTGAGATCATTGTACTATGTTACAAAAATAAAGCCATATTTGAATAGATTCAAGTGTTCTGTTTCTCTATACTAGTATCCAGTGTGAAGGTTAAACTTCCTCATGGTGCTCTGACTCTACTTCTTTTCTAATGTTGCAGTGTTTCATTAATCAGCACTTAATGATGTTGACCTAGGGGACTTTGACTTATAATCCACATTGTATTAATGACCTACCTGGTAATTCTGTATGATAGATATAAGACATTAAGATATGGACTCCTTTACAGGAAATGTACATAACATATTTTTTATTATTTTCTTAATGAGCTGTAGTATATCTTTATCCATAGTATTCTATTATACATGTGTGTGTGTTTGATGATTTATTTATTGTTGGGGGTAGGCTCACCATACAAGACACTTTGTAAAGGTTCTATTCTTCGTGCAGAAGACTTACAATATTTGTATAGTTCAGACCCATTATAATTGTAAGATAGTAGTTATGTTATATATTATGTAGTGAGTAGTTTATAGTTAATATTATCTATCTAAGTGCAATCAAAACTATGACATGTGCGCCATATTTTTCTGCAGGTTAAAAATGTTACAAAAATATGCCCTATGCTGTCTACCCTGTAATACTTCCTCATATTTTCAAGTTCATCAAATTCTATGCAATTCCACATATGTCTACATTGCCACACTCAAACTCACAACATTAAACATGGCCTCTTGTTTTTAAATAAAACTTTATGCAACTTTGAAGTATGCAAAGACATATTTTTCATGAACAAATTTTCAAAAAGTTAACATTTTATGAAAGCTGAGAGCTTTAGCCTAATCATGAAGCAATAATAATAGAATTAAATCGAAACCCAAAAATAAGCGGTAATTTTTATCGAAAAATAGGTGAAGTTCCACTCGACCAAAAGCATCCTTTCCGATAAGATATATGAAATATAGTTACATTTTCTGAAAGCTGAGAGCTGTATCTTCAATTTGATATACAGAAATAAAAAATTGGCCAGGAAATAAAAAAATTAAACCCTAGGACCGTGGAATCGTTTTATTTTCTCATAATTATCGGACTTCGGGGCCGGCGAATACACATTCTCTGATAAGCGCCAAATTTTAGTTTCGGTTTCACCAATTCATTGTTCTGAAGTTATTTGGATGTGTCATTCAGTTATTAAAAGATTACTGGATTAATTGTGTATCGTCTTCAATAATATCTTCAAATTCTAATCTGGGCATTTTTTACAAAGTTCTTGTATATGTGAGTTTGTGTCGTCGATTCGCTGTGTCGTATTTGGACTGGACCGCCCACAGGCCAAAGCTCGTTTGCTTTTAGGAAATAATTGACCTAAGAGGTAAAATCTTTTTAAATGATTTATGAAGAATCAACTTATGTTTATTTGTTATTACAGTAGATTTCAGTGTGTTTTGAGTTAGAGAGATGAACTTGTTAGTTGTAAATAGGTCAACTTTCTGAACCCTTCTATTTTGAAAACACTGTACTAGTCTGTACACAGTACATTCTTGTTATGTCAATGTGTGATTGTTTAAATTGGGGTTCAAAGTTGATAAATGAATAGTTTAAAAAACAGTTGGGCTAATTATTTGGGATGTGAAATTGTTGGCTTACACGTTGACAGTTAATCATGTGTATTTTTGGATACATGCATGTTTACTTGTTAGAGTTATTTCCTCTTTCCGCATTCGTCATTTCGTGATTCCCGTGCACGTTTAAATTTGCATGCTTCATTAATTCCCGCCGAAATGGTCACATGACTTACTATGTGGTCAGTTGGAGTTAGACTGCTGGACGAGATGGCTGTGTTTTCGGAAGTAATTTTTGCAGTTATGGATAATGTGAGTTTGGTTTTATATAGTTGACTGTGATTACAGTCTATTAACTTCACCTTTGTGTTACTGTACAGTAAATTATTTTATGCTTTTGAATACTTAGTGTTTGATATTTTGTCCATTAATTTGTGAATGTTATTTGGGAAGTTTTTTGTTCTGAATGTCACCCTCAGGCTCTAAATAAATATCTCCTTAAAAACACTGTCCTAATACATTAATTCAAATGATGACCTTACATTAGTACATTCCAGTTTGTACATTGAATGATAATGCTTGTCTGTAAAATGTGGCATTGTGCTCTTATAAATATGATAAAAAGTGCCATTTAAGCACTGCCAGTTTTATCCTTGTAACCTGTTGTGCAGTGGCGTAGCCAGCCAGAAACAAATTTAAGCCAAGCCACTGACCCTAGGGGGGGCCGAGGGCACCCCCCACTGTAGATTTTTTTTATTATTATGTCTCCGGTGTTCAATTCACTCTAACACAATTGAAATGAATGCTTGTTAGATGGAATTTATTGAACAAATTATGCCCCCTTTTGAAGAAAATGGCGTATATTGCTTTGCACGTATCAGTTGGTTTGTCGGGTCGGTCCATCTGCAACCAAGCCTTGTCCGACCAGTAACTAGAGAACGATTTGGCCTAGCTACATGTAGGCTCTTCGTATTTGGATGGGAGGTTTGACTTTACTATGTTATTTATGATTTCAGAATGGATTTTTGGTTAAACAATCTTGTAGCTATCATAGCTACCAGTATTATCCTTCTGATAATTACTGTGTGGATTTTCTGTTTACACAACTGGTCATCTAGAAATGTTAAAGCAAAGATTAAATCGAAGCAAGAAAGATGCAAAAATTCAATACAAGTCCTTGCTGAAAGACTTGATAATGATAAAAAGGTGAGTTTTTACAATTTATGATAATGATTATTAAATAGTTGCATCATGTGTGATGATTGTGAACAACAACCTTGTGTTCAATCTTAACATTATAAGTAAACTTGGTGAGGCTACAAAAAAAAAACATCATTGTGTGGTACATCAGAGCTGCATTATTTTCTTACTGAACCTTTTTTCTGAAGTCTGAAAATTAGATTGAACCAAGAGAGATGGAAAAAAATGAGATTGAACCAAGAAGTGACAGAAAATTTGAAATAACTCTTTGTATAGATTTGGATATAATTGCTTCATTTGTTTTGAACCTTAAAAGGGCATGCACTGGTACTGAAGCGTCTCGAATAGCAATCAAATTGGTATCATTTTAATGCCTAAATCAATTAATGAAAGCCCTGTAAAATGTTTACGAAATATCCTGTTAGTTTACTCAAAACACACATTTCAAGATGTACCAAACCTGCCGATTTCGGCCTCAGAAAGTATTCGTCATTTTCACAACTCGACCCTTTCGGGATCTGTCAAAACCGAAAATTATTAATAAATCAGTGTCTACTTATACTACCATTTCTCATGATAGGCAGTAAATTGGTCTTGCTTGGACCTACAATATTATGCATATGAAACACACCCTCTTGAACTAGATAGAAGAGCTTACAGTATAGTATTAGTAAGGGTTTCTAAGCAAACAGTCAGTTATATAGGACTACACAAATTTGACACAGATCAATTTACTGTGTTTGTACATGTAGTCCCAATTTATCATTCTTCTTTCTGTTTAACTCACTTTTCAGCTTAGGTATTTCTCAAGCGCCTCTGAAACGATTCCTGATATGAAATTTACTGATCTACAAAGTAAACTGCAGAAAGGTGATTTGAAAGCTGATCAAGTCCTGTTTGCATACCAGTCTAAGGTAAACATATTTTGTTTGCATACCAGTCTATGGTACAAATATTTTGATTGCATACCAGTCTAAGGTAAAACTATTTTGTTTGTATTTTAGTCTAACTTCTATTAAAATTGGAACTCAGCAGTTGAAGCAACAAAATCTTGGCAAATTAGAATGATCTGCTCATTTTCTATTTTTACCCTCAGATTTAAATTCTAATGATGAAGACCTTAGGAGGAATGGCCAACAACTTTCCATATTTCTTGTATTGTGGGGGAATCAAACTCAGAGAAAATAAGGGCTAGTGATTACTAGTCAGAGACTTAAACCACTCAGACCTAGAGGTCCCCATTTCATTATATATACCTTAAAATTTGTGTTAGCAGCCACCTCCAAATAAAGGCCACCCTGTGAATTAAAGCCACATTTTGTCCTCAATGGTGGCCTTTGTTCACAGGTTAGACTGTGTTCTGATAGTTATTTATTTCTAATTGTTTCAGGCCATAGAAATGAACCAGTCTATCAACTTTATTGTGGAACCAGTCCAAGAGGCAAAGGTATGTATTTACATTGCCTCATTTCTGCAGGACTTATTTTTGTCCTCGCTGGTTGGGCAACCATAGCCCAGACCACTCCAATGAATTTGAAAGTACCTGTAGTGTAATTATTGTTAGACAATGAAAATAATGTTAGAATTATTTGATGAATATGTTGATAGAAATCTTTGAACCTCCAAATAAAGGTTTAATTTTACAAGATAAAAATTCTATTGTTAATGAGACAGATTTCTGTTTTCAAAATATTTGAAAGTATTCTTTAATTCAAATTACTTTGTGAGGTTTCGCTGTAAATTTGTCATTTTCATCGTGAACAATTTAGATTCATACATTTTATTAATGTAATCATGCATTGGTAATTATTTAATAGTAGTACATTAATTTTGTAGTTTACATTTCCAATCATTATCCTGCTGAATGCCAAAATGGCTTTATTCTTTGTCACATAAAATGATAGAATTAATTACATTAAATTGGGATATTACGTTGCAGAACTCTTACTGTTTTGATTTTCAGGAACTTGCTAATGCGAGGGTCAAGGACACTCAAAAGACAAGAAAAGAAAAGCCATTACATGGCATACCTATCAGTATTAAAGAGAACTACTTTATAAAGGTATTGTAGTATTAAGGGAACTGGCTCTGAGGTTACAAAAATTGAGAGCAAATCTCACAGTATTGATGATGAAATGATATCGATATTTTTTATTCAGATGTATTATGCTGACAAGATTATTATAAGGTTAGAATATCATCATTGAGTAATCATACTTAAATAAGAAACATTGAAAGACAAATTATGAGATTTTTTATTTTAGTAATACAGAACAATAGATAAAATGATTGTAAAATATAGGAAATATATTTTATTTGCTCTAAAACAATATTTACATAATGCCTTTCTTTAGCCACATCTCGTAAAAATGTTTTCAGATGCTTTTTCTTATTTTTTGCAATATCATTTAAAAAAATATTGTGCTACATTTCTATATGTACTTAGTGATTAAAAAGAAAATTTCGGAATGTTTTTATTGAAAATAAAAGTCAATTTCACTGATAAGACATCTTTCTAAGTAAAATAAGACCTACTTTAATTTTAACATCTAAAAAGCTAATGGGGCTTTAACCATGGACCCTGGTATCTTGGTCGCATCAGTAAATGACACAGAGTTAAATTATAGTGTAATATGTAGCTTATGACTTTAATACAAGAGAGGAGTGCCTGGGATCTAAGGGGTTTAAAGGGTCTAGATCCTTGTTTTATTTTAATTTTTTTAATTTTAAGCTGTATGTGATATAGTAATAGTACTTCATTGAAAATTAAACATTTCGAGCATGGTATGTGAAATAATTGATATTGTACAGTTTTTCAAGTACTAGATTCTCTTGAATTTTAGGAACCTGGGTGATTTAACCATGCAAATTTATATGTGCTATTTTGGAATTCAGCAATGCCATTGGTTCATTTTAAGCTTTGATTTTTATGCCCCCATATCGATAGATCGGGGGCATATTGTTTTTGGTCTCTCTGTTTGTCGGTCTGTTTGTTTGTACCAAACTTTAACCTTGCCTATAAAATCAAAATGCTTGCACCTACATTCATCAAACTACATATGTAGGTTCCTCATGACAACCTCTACAGGACCTGGGCATTTTCAGGTCAGTAGGTCAAAGGTCAAGGTCACGGGGTCATGGTGTTTAAACACATTCGTACATTTCTTTTAGGATACTACACCTACAATTTTCATGGGATTTTGACGAAACTTTCACAGACTTGTTGTTACCAAGAACCCCCACACATATATTCCGGGTTTTGAGATTCGATCATTTTTGACGGAATTATGGCCCTTTGTTTATTTTGTGCATTTTCAAGTTAAAGGGCACCCGGAGGGGGCATTGTCTTTTTGAAACACATCTTGTTTTAGGTCTGTCTTTACTATTTGTTACTAATTATCCTTTATACTATTTTAGGGCTATGACAGTACAGGAGGTCTAAGTAGACTAATTAACAAACCAGCCCTGGAGGATGGGGTTCTCCTAAAAGTACTCAAATATCAGGGGGCTGTCCCCTATGTAAGAACAAACATCCCTCAGTCTATGATGACGTGAGTACAGCTTTAGTGGAAAATAGTTCTTCAGTTTGATTTTGTTAATAAATACGTAAAATTGTTTTTTGTAACTCTTCAAAGAGGGATTTATTCAGATGTAGAAAAAATGAATGTAATGTTGAAGAAGTAAGTTCACTGTAGAAAGAGGCATCTTTTGAGGTAGCGTCATAAGAATGTGATGTAAGAATGCTGGTTTTTACTGACTTCATAGCAGATACTTGGTCATAATCCCAATCGAAAGTCTATCTTTTTTCCAAATTATATATGAAAATTCCAAATTTAAACTTAAATAAATACATCTGAATAGGATTGCATGTCTTATTGTCTTTGATAAACAATTTATCTGTATTTATTTCAGATTTGAATGTTCAAATCCTATTTATGGAACAACAGTAAACCCTTACAACTCAAATAGAGGCCCTGGAGGATCATCTGGTGGTGAAGGGGCCATTTTAGGGGCTGGAGCATCCATATTAGGCTGGGGTACTGACATAGGTGGCAGTGTCAGAATACCTAGTCATTTCTGTGGTGTATGTTGTTTGAAACCAACTTCTGGAAGACTAAGGTAAGTCAAAGTGATTAATTCATAACTTTCTCTGAAAATTAAGCGTGAAGTATAAGAAATGATGCAATGTATTTATTAATGTGTAATATGTAAAAGTACCTTGATCTTTGTGCTATTGTGATTCCTTTACACTCAAGTGTATTTTACACACTGAATGATAAAGTATCTTTTGTATAAGCACACTTAACTCAGACAGTACCTGGATACAGCATATGTTTTGTTTTAAATAATTGAATCTAGGTATTGATCCACTACCATGTTGGGCAGTTGATTGTTATTTGCAAGGTAAGTAATAAATATTAATAAATATAAAACCTAAATCTTTTTTTCACAGTGATCTTCGTGTATTATTTACTTGGTTAAGTTGAATGACTAAGTGATATGAGTGTTTGCCTACTTACAGTTTAAAGACATGTGAAGAATTGTGTGATGTCCAGCTTCAAAGTCTAAGTATTGTCATTGTTATATATATTGTATTGCTATATTGTTAGTTGGTTCGTTTTAGCTCACATGTCACAAAGTGACAAAGTGAGCTATTAGGATCACTCTCCGCCCGGCGTCGTGCGTCGTCAGACTTTATGTTATGACCACACTAGGGGCCACATTTTTAGCAAAACTGGGTCAGAACGTTAATATCAACAAAATCTCGGACGAGTTCGATATTGGGCCATTTGGGGTCAAAAACTAGGTCACCAGGGCCAAATAAGGGAAAACCTTGTGAACACTTTAGGAATCACTGTTTTGACTACACCCCCCTGCCGGGTAGGGGATAGAATATCCCGGTTGTAAGTCCTGCAGATGGGGTAAGACTCCTACGAAAAGGACACACACAATAAGTTAAAAAAACAATTACATAACAAAACGATACAGGTTATAAAACATTTGACAAACAATTTTTTCCACACCTAAAATATAAATACAACAATACAAATAAAATCTCTAAACAAATTCTATTCTTTAAATCTATCCTTTCTCATATACTAACATGCTCATTTGTTTGTGTACCATTTGTGCCAGTGGGTAGCACACTGGACGAAGATTATAATCTCATCTGTAACTAATAATTATATGTCTTTTGTGTTTGTCTACACCATTTCATGCTCTAATCACTATATTATTACTATATACAAATACACTCAAAACAATATTCCTCTTTACAATATAAGACTGTTACTATTTAAATTCATTATACATCTTATCATATAACAAAATATATTTTATAGCCTTCTCTTATACGTATATACCTGTTATTTTTGTTGTAATTGTTAATTATCATATTGTACACCATACCATACTATACTTAAAATCTTCTGCTGAACAGGATTATATCTTGATCACAGAAGCCACTTGTTTGCCGTGAGTGGCGACTCGTATGCCGGAAAAAGGGAACCTGGTAGTTGAGAAAGCCCAGGGATCTCCAGCTATCAACACACTACTTTGGCCCCAATTTCGGATAGACGAGAGGGATAAGTTAGACCCGACTTGTCTAAATCGGCTCGGTCGTGCCTAGCTTAGGATTTATCCAAAGCGGCGGCTGATGGGTTAATTGATAAACGGTAATTTTTAATTCAACGTTTGTCAAGTATAATAGTGATATATCTTTGACGTTGGAAATAGGATAGCCATTTCCATTGCACGTCCCCTTGTTGGGCTCCATGGTGGGTGAGGAATATTGCTATTGAAATATAAATAAATCAATCATGGCTTCTCAAATTAAAAGACCAAGACCTTCCCCAGTTTCTACTGAAGAAAATATTCCTACTTTTGTAGTGATACAAAGTATTGACACAAAACCTATAACATCTCTATCTCCTTTTGTCATAGAAAAACAATTGGAGAGTTTTATTGGTCATCCAAAGATGGCCAAAAAACTACAAAACCAAACACTTTTAGTACAAACTTACACAAAAAAACAAGCTGAAACACTACTAAACATAAAAACATTTTTCAACATAAGAATTAATGTACAATTACATCAAAGACTGAACACATCAAAAGGAATCATCAGAGATCCAATCTTAAAAGATGAAAATGAAGATGAAATTCTAGAGTACTTAAAGCCTCAGGGGGCATTACATATAAGAAAATTTAAAACTAGAATTAATGGATCACTGAAAAACACACAGACACACTTAGTCACGTTCAACACCCCAAACTTACCTAAAGATATAAAAATATTTTATAGATCAATCCCTGTTGATACCTATTTTCCAAACCCTTTAAGATGTTTCAAGTGCCAAAAATTTGGCCATCATATATCAAATTGTAAAACAGAAGAGTATACATGTGAAAAATGTGGTGAAAAAAATCACTCATCTGACAGCTGTACAAATCCTCCAAATTGTGTTAACTGTGGAAAACATCACTTTGCCAACTCAAAGGACTGTGATATATGGTTCAAAGAAAAAGAAATATTAAAAATCAAAACCATTCGAAAGATCTCTTACCCAGAAGCTAGATCAGCTTTCGAACTTTACTCTGAACCAAAATATTCAAAAATTGTTTCTGCTAAACCTGCTACTGTAACAAAATCAGTTTCAACACAATATGACCCTGCTGACTTCAAAGATAAAACTTCCAACACCACAAAACAGCAAACTACCACCAAACAAAAAACAACAACACAAACAAAATCAACATCACAAACAAAGAAAACAAATGAAAAACAAACAAACTCTCCAAGAAAATCAAGAAATAGATCAGCTAGTAGCCAAAGATCTCCGACCAAAAAACAAGATCATTCAAATCATTCAAATCGACCCAAAAAAGGCTCGACCGACCCAATTAAACTAGCAAACAGATATGAAAATCTCGAGGACATGGAACTTGAGATTGAACCTCCAACGTAGATAATTTAATGTTAAATTTTTATCAGATTTTTATTTATATTTTTACTTTTCTACCTTTCATGACAAATAGCTTTTTACTGCAGTGGAACTGTAGAGGCCTTAAACCAAATCTAAATGAATTAAATCTTATTTTAGAAGAGTATAACCCTAATATTATATGTTTACAAGAAACTCTACTAAAACCATCTGATAAATTAGATTTAAAAAATTTTACTTCTTATCATCACATACATAACAATCCACTAAAAGCTTCAGGTGGAACTTCTATAATGATAAATTCTAAGATCCCTCAAAATTCCATTCACCTAAATACAAATCTACAAGCAATTGCTGTAAAAGTTTCTTTAAATAAATCAATTACTATATGTTCAATTTATATACCTCCTCATTATAAATTAACTCAAAATGAACTAGAAAATGTTCTATCCCAACTCCCACAACCCTACATAATTGTAGGAGATTTTAATGGCCATAATGAATTGTGGGGAAACTCACACTCAAATGATAAAGGTAAAATAATTGAAAGGTTTTTATCTGAAAATGATTTATGTCTTTTAAATAATGATTCTCCAACTTATTTACATCCAGCATATGGTACTTATACAACCATTGACTTATCTATAGTTCATCCATCTCTATATTTAGATTATGAACTATCAGTAAATGAAGATTCTCATGGTAGTGACCACTTTCCCATTATAATCAAAGAAATCGAAAAAAGAAATAACCAAAATTCTCTAAAATGGAATTTCAAGAAAGCAAATTGGGAAAAATTTAATATTCTTTGTAATAAACAATTAACATATAACAGATTTAAAGATAATGAAGACCCAATTTTATCTTTCACAGAAATTTTAATAAACATATCTCATGAATGTATCCCCAAAACAAGCCCTCAGGCAAAAAAGCGAAATCCCTGGTACAATGATGAATGTAAAGAAGCTGTAAAAAAGAGAAAAAACAGTTTAAAATTTTTTAATAAATACCCAACTGTAGATAATCTAAATACATGCAAGATAATGAGAGCCAAAGCCAGAAGAACAATTAAAAAAGCAAAACAAACATCATGGCAAAATTACGTATCAAAAATAAACAATAGAACCCCTATGAAAAAAGTATGGGAAATGATAAGAAAAATCAGTGGAAAATCTAAACAAACAAAATACTCTCATATAAAAGTAAATGATAAATCATTTGAAACTAAAGAACAAATAGCTAACATCTTAGGAGAAACTTTTAAGAAAAACTCATCTTCATCTAATTATACTGATAATTTCAATAACATAAGAAATAAAAAAGAAAAAGAAAATATAAACTTTGACTCAAATAACGATGAAACATACAACTTCCCACTAACAATAAATGAACTTGAAACTTCTATAAAAGATGCAAATGATTCAGCTGCTGGACCAGATCAAGTACATTATCAACTCCTTAAACACTTACCAATACAATCTCTAGAAACTTTATTGAAAATTTTTAATATAATATGGGAAAAAAATATTTTCCCAAAAAGCTGGAGTGAAGCAATGATTATTCCAATACCTAAACCAAACAAAGACCCCACAAATCCTACAAATTATCGACCAATAGCATTAACTAGCTGTATTTGTAAAACCTTTGAAAGAATTATAAATAAAAGACTAGTCTGGTTTCTAGAAAAAAATCACTTAATTTCAAAATACCAAACAGGTTTCCAAAAAAATAGAAGTACTACTGACCAATTAGTAAGGTTAGAAACTTTCATTAGAAATGCTTTTATTAAAAAACAACATGTAGTAGCAATTTTCTTTGATCTTGAAAAAGCATATGATACTACCTGGAAACATGGAATTATAAAAGACTTACATACTATTGGTCTCAAAGGCAATCTTCCCAAATTTATTTCAAATTTTTTATCAAATAGATCTTTTAAAGTAAAAATGGATACCACATTATCTGAAACTTATGAACAAGAACAAGGAGTACCACAAGGTAGCATTCTATCTCCAACATTATTTAACATAAAAATAAACAACATTACAAAATGTCTGGAAAATGATATAAACTGTTCTTTATATGTAGATGATTTTCTAATCTGCTATAGGTCTAAAGACATGTCTACCATAGAAAACAAATTACAAGAAAATCTAAACAGAATTGAAAAATGGTCTTCAGAAAATGGTTTTAAATTCTCAAAAACAAAAACAAACGGCATTCATTTTTGCCAAAATCACAAACTTCATCCTGACCCATATTTAAAAATATATGACAGTCAAATTCCAATAATAGAGGAAACCAAATTTTTAGGAGTAATTTTTGACAAAAAACTCACCTTCATACCACACATAAAAGCCCTAAGAATAAAATGTCAAAAATCTCTAAACTTATTAAAAGTTTTATCTAACACAAACTGGGGTGGTGATAAAGACACCCTCTTAACACTATATAGATCATTGATAAGATCAAAATTAGACTATGGCTCTATCATATATGGATCAACACGTAAAAGTTACTTAAAAACACTAGATTCCATTCATCACCAAGGACTAAGATTAGCTTTAGGAGCTTTCAGAACATCCCCTATTGAAAGTTTATATTCTGAAGCTAATGAACCATCTCTGTACACTAGAAGACTAAAACTATCTTTACAATATGTAACAAAACTCGCATCTGATACCAACAACCCTGCTTACAATGATATATTTAATCCAATATGTAATATATTTTATGATAATAAGCCAAATGCCATCAGACCACTAGGATTAAGAATAAAACCCTTCCTCCAAGAAGCAAATATCAATATAAATAATATCAAACCTTTCTCATCTCCAAAAAAAGCACCATGGACCATTAAAGCACCTGAAGTATTACTAGATTTATCTAAAGACAAAAAACAACTTACAAACCCGATATTTTTCAAATCCAAATACTTGGAAATCAAAACTAAATATAAAGATCATATATCAGTCTATACAGATGGATCAAAACAAGATGAAAAAGTTGCCTGTGCTGCTATCCAAACATACGAATACACCAACTTAAGATTACCCGACCATAGTTCAATCTTCTCAGCAGAAGCCACAGCAATCTTTATCGCCCTTCAGTCTATACAAGAAACAAACAACAATAAATATATTATATTTTCAGATTCTCTTTCAGTACTAAAATCCCTGAAAAATATAAATCACCAAAATCCTTTAATACAACAAATATTTAACAAATATTCAAATCTAAACACAACAAAAAGTATTCTTTTCTGCTGGATACCTAGTCATATAAATATTCTAGGAAATGAAATAGCTGATCAAGAAGCAAAAAATGCTTTAAAACTGAATGTAACAAATATCAAACTTCCTTATACAGACTTTAAATACAAAATTAAAAAATTCATTAACCTAGAATGTCAAACATTCTGGGAAAAATTCACAAATAACAAATTATTTCAACTGAAACCTAAATTTAAAGACAACTTCAGCTACCCAATCAATAGAAAAAACCAAGTAATACTTACTAGATGTCGTATTGGTCACTCTCATCTTACTCATTCATATATTCTGAAAAACGAAGAAAAACCACAATGTATTTCATGCCACACAGATTTTTCTTTAAAACACATTCTTATAGAATGTCCAGAATTTAACATTACACGCTCAAAATACTATAAGGTTGACAATATACATGATCTGTTTTTACATGTATCTCATCAAGATATCTTATTGTTTTTAAAAGAAATTAAAATTTTTAACAAATTATAGAAAATCATTTTACTATACACATTTATGTTTTTAGATATACATTTGTAATTTCTTTAGAAATAAAATAATTTATATTTAAATATACTTTCCAGAAAAATTAAAAAGACGCTATATGACCAAGGATGTTAAGGCGTCTATAAACAAAATATTAACTAACTAACTAACTGTTTTGACTACATCTTCATGTAACTTTGTCAGAATGTTTATTTTAATAATATGTAGGTCAAGTTTGATAATGGGTCATTTCTGTAGTGAAATTAGGTCACTAGGGCAAATTGCTGGAAAACCTTGTGAACACTCTAGAAGTCACTGTTTTGATTGGATGATCATGAAACTTAATATCTTGGACGAGTTCGAACATGGGTCATCTTGGGTCAAAAACTAGGTCGCTAGGTCAAATCTTATGAAAAACCATGTTAACACTGTAGATTTCACAGTTATTATTGGATCTTCACCAAACTTTGTCAAATCGTTTGTTTTAATGATATAACGGTCAAGTATAAATATGGGTAATCTGGGGTCAATAACTAGGTCACCAGGTCAAATCTTAGGAAAACTTTGTTAACACTGTAGATGTCACAGTTTTAATTGGATCTTCACCAAACCTTGTCAAAATGTTTGCCTCAATGATATGTGGGTCAAGGATGAACATGGGTCAGCCAGGTTCAAAAACTGGGTCACAAGGTCAAATGTTAGGTAAAATTCTTGTAAAAGCTCTAAATGTCATGGTTTTGATTGGATCTTGGCCAAACCTTGTCAGATTGTTTGTCTTAATGATATTAAGGACAAGTTCAAATATGGGTCACCTAGGGTCAAAAACCAGGTCACAAGGTCAAATCTTAGGAAAACCTTATTAACACTGTAGATGTCAAATTTTGATCGTATCTTCACCAAACCTAGTCAGACTGTTTGTCTTAATGATATGTAAGACAAATTCGAACATAGGTCGTCTGGGGTCAAAAACTAGGTCACCGGTTCAAAACAATGTTTTAATGAGTGAACAGTGATTGTCATGTGTGCTTTATAGGGCCATCTTGGCCCTCTTGTTTACAATCAATGTGATTGTATCCATTGTTAATACCTTGATGTATACAAAGTATGAAGTAAAAAACAATTCATAATACTTCCTCAAACAATAACAATGCTAATCGGAAACAAACTTAATGAATTTTTTCACAAATCTGGCTCCATTAAAATAAGGTTTTATGATCATGTGACTGCGCTATTAACAGTGGGTATGTAGGTACTGGAGGTAATTTTTGTGATTATTTGCTTTTTGTTAACAAAAAAGCTGCCAAAAAATGTTAGAGTGAGGGATTGTTTTAATGAGTCATGAGATGTAACTGTTAACCAAATATTTTGTAAGAATTGCCTCATATTTTTCTGATCTTTTTGGGGGGGGGGGGTTATACCGAATTATTCAAGATTTTTATTCATTGTTGTCTTTGTATGCCTTAAATGTTTAAAAGATTAGGCCATCCTTTAAAAATGTTATAATTATCATAATCACAGGTGTATAGGTCGCACCTGTGTATAAGACACAGGTAAAACATCAGCGGACATCCAGGTGAAATTATGTGTCAAACACAAATATTTTTTTGGAGCAGAGAAAATGACCAAAAGTTCAAGTAGTTGATACAAAGATTTAATTTTCTATGATCATCATTGGTATGACTCGTAAAACGTTTTTAGCCATGAACATTTAGATTGTGTTCTATACCTATTCATAATAGACCCCCAATTTTTGGACCCAAATTAAGATGGAAATAATACATGAATGATTATGGTAGTCTGTTGTATTACTGCAAACCAACAGTATTTTAGAATAGCCTGGTATATTGATATTTCAGTTAAATCAACACCAGGTCCATTGGGACGTGATGTAGACACTCTAGTTGAAGCTATGAAGGCTGTTCTGTGTCCTTACCATTTCCAACTGGACCCTGAGGTTCCCCCCTTGCCCTTTAATACTGAGGTAAGTGATCATTTCACTCAATTTTTCTTTGCTATGCACAATGCTGTCATAAATGATTATTATGATATATTATTTTGTACAGAAAAAATGGTAGTCTTCTCATATTTTATCAGTTGACTGTAGCCACTATGAATGTTTTTATTAAATTTACTAAATTATGGCAGCATAATGGTACTACATGTACTGGTAGTTCACATTCTCAGGTAAAAATTATGCTGACTGATAATTATTTTTAAAGATTTGTTGATAGAAGGAAATGACTTTCTATGGCTTCAGGGCTGATTATTCTTATGGAGAATTTGGGTGTTTTGCAGAAAACAAAGTTAATAGAATATGCCAGAATCCAGTAAAGCTGATTAGGTTAACTGATGGCCAGTATCTAAATGAAATACTGGTGAACATATGCATAAAACCTTATAAAAATTGTCCTTTTTCTGTCATTGTGTATTAAAACTGTGGTAATGTGATGAATGGACATTTCAGGTGTATATGAGCAGAAGGCCACTGATGATTGGTTATTATAAATGGGATGGATATGTTCAGTGTATTCCTGCTGTACAAAGAGGACTGGATGAAGCAAAGAAAGCCTTAGAGAAAATGGGTCACACTGTATGTATCTTTGAATTTCCATGGTCAAGATAACAATCTTGAGATTTATCGCAGAACTAAATTACATTTTTTAAGTTCATTCTTTGTTATAATATTCAGTGTTTTTCTACCTGATTTGGGGCTGAAATTCGACCCCATTCCCCTGTCTATAAAGTATTTTTTTCTCCATAATTCATAGAAATTCCCCTTCAGTAGAATTTTATATTACTTGAAAACATTTTTTGAAAAAAGATAATTCAATTAAACTGTATGTTTAAAACCATTAAGGTTATTACCTGTTGATAATTAACTGCTGGGAGGATATGCATACATTATGAATTTAAGTTTGTGTTTTTAATCCCCCCCCCCCCCCTTTTCCACCAAGATGCAATTTCCCCTTTCTACGGATCTTAGGGGCTAGTACGTTGTTAGTATGATGTATTTTTGCCTAATATGGCAATTTGTTTCAATTTTGTTCCTGATCAATATGTGGTGATGACACATGATATATGACTTCATTGATTTAGAAAACATTGAATTAAAAAATGATATTTGAGTACTGTGACCATCTAAAGTTTTGTAACCTTGGACTGAGTAATTTTACTTAATCTTGGTATAATGAATTTTATCCAGTTTTATGAAGTTTGAAAGATAATGCATTGACACTATCAATACTTGGGAAGTGTGGTTCATGTATTGTAACAGATGTTGTATTAAATGACATACATTTTGTAATTGCATACTAGTAAGATAGAAGTATGAACCCTCATACTGTCACAAGTATGCTGAAGATCAATGCTTTTATGGTATCAATATTAATTAGATTTATTCATTCAAAATATTAATGTACAGTACAGTCATGGTTCACTGTCTAAAATCTACTATTACACGTTTTTTATTGATCAGTTAGTGCCATTTGAAGTACCTGATGTTGAGAGAATGTTTGCTGTCTTGTTTTGTAAGTGTTGCTTTGGCGATGGTGGTGGACTGTTCAGAGAAATGATGTAAGTAAAATATTACTTGTTTGGTTGAAGTTTCTGTGAGTGTTGTAAAATACGTTGAAACTTGGCATTTTACTGTGTGCTACTTCACAGGCTGCCGGCATGTGATAACAGCAAAATAAATTTTCAAAAAAATTTTTTTTTTTTCAGCATATATATATTATAGAGTAAAGGTATAGAACTCCTGGGCTCAGAAATCACACCGGTCATGTTCATCAAGGTCCTGTTGTAACAATTCTGAACCGATTCTTAAAAGCCTGGTCTGTGTGCTACTTAACACATAATTATATTGTACTGGAAGTTCAATAGGAATGAGTGACTCGGAGTCTTCTTTAGAATGTTACCATCTTCATAAATAACAAAAATGGTATTGCATTATTTGTAGATCAGACACCACTTTGGTCCATAATTGTGGTATATATACATGTATACTTACTATTTTGATACATTGATTTATTTTCTCTGCTACACACCTGCTGTTCTTAAAACAATGAAACTGCCTGTCATCAATTTATGAAAAAAGATTTTTGTGAAAACACAAGTTTATATTCTTTATTAATTTGTATTAAAAAGTTAATGAATATTTTCTTAAAATGATTCAATTTCCCAAACCTTAAGAAAAAATGTATTTAAATGAAGCTGAATCTAAAGGCCTGTGTAAAATTTAAATTGTGAATTTTCACCACTGTCTTTTGCTGTCGTAATATAAGTCAGGGCTAGCGCTGGCGTTCGCCAATTGAGCCAATGGCTCAAAGAAATAAAAATTGGCTCAAGAAAATTCATTTTGGCTAAAATCTCGTAAAACTATGACTTTTGCTTTTCTGAATCTGAAGTCCGAAAATAGAACACTCATTTGCGCGTTGGTCATATTATAATTATCTACTTAAACATAATACCCAAACTAATCCTGATTAATTCAGAAATCAATTGTGGAAGTCAATATAAACAAACCGCCTGCGGCAGTCGCGTGTAAATGATGACACGATTGTTGATCACAGCGTCGCCAATTTCGCACCTTTAACAATGAAACTGCCGCGAGGCAAAGAATGTTCCGATGTAAATTTGGTCTGCATCTCATTTTTCATGACAATTACTGACCGTTTATGGTTCACTGCACTGGTATACGGATTAAATTTAGATCTATTAGCCGAGAACACGTTACGATTTTCCGAAATCCTACTTTCGCTTTATCTATGCCATATTTAAGGATAAAGTCAAAACATCGCCAAATAAAACTAATTATCATAATGACGAATAAACGCCGGTTATACGGTCCGTTTTTTTTCCGGTACCAAAGTTGTACGGGTCGAGACGTATCTTACCGAAAATTAATAGAGATGTGTTACTTTTGAATTTGCTAGACTTTTGTGCTTGTTAACGTAAATCTATGCATATCTGTGTGTATTTGTATCTTTTTAGAATTTAAAATAAAATTAAATGTTAAAGTTTTCTGTGTTTTTTTTTGTTCATAATGGGAAGTATTATACCCTACTACAGGCCAAACTATGTATATGTAGTCATGTTTGCCTACATGTATGCATTTTAAATAAATTCTCTATAAAACTGAAACATTCTTCATTCTTGTAATAAGGTTTTGATGATTTTCAAAAAGAACACATGGAGGTAGCTTACCTATTCAGCAGCAACAACTATTATCAAGGGAATGAGTTTTAGGAAAGTATGAGTAGAAATGGTCATTGTATGATATGGACCTGGTTTCAGCATATCTTTTGAGGATTTAAGCAATAGATACTAATCTAATTAAAACCTCAGAAATTAGATTTAGCAGGTCTCAAAATTCATTTTCGCCAAGGGGGGCTTTGCCCCCCTGTTACCCCCCATAAGGGCGCTGCCCCTTAACCCTGCGGGTGCCTGCGGCCCCCTGACCCCCGGCTAAAATAATTGGCTCAAGAAAAAAAATTCCCAGCGCTAGCCCTGTAAGTTAAATCTTTTACAGGAGTGGAGATGTCATTGATTCATCTATAACATTAATCATGATGTTATACAAATGTCCAAACTTCATACAAACAGCTGTGTCTTATCTTGCTAACTGGATTTCCAAGGTTTGTGTTGATTAATTAACTTACTCATTTAAAATAATGAAGTTTGGTACCAAACAAATTTCATGCATTTGCCAAAATCAATAACGTTGTGAGTACTTAAATTTGTGGATTTAAAATTTAGGATTGATGCATTTACTTGGGTAATATCATGAACAGTATTAATATTTATGGATAAGTTCACCGTAAAAACTCAAATGACTGTTTTATTATAAAAATAACTGTTGCTCGACTTAAAATCAACATTTATACCTTAATGGTAGCCAAATAATCTTTAGTGTAAAATTGTTCTTATGACTATAAAATGAACTGTATGCCTAGATGATAAGTTTAAATGATGTTATTTTGGTGTTTCAGGAGAAAGTGCCTGGTATACAGATGAGATCTATGCAAGGTGTTAGGTAATGCAGATTTATTACAAAATGTACATTGTTTTATTGTCCAGTTTAACCATTCAGAAAGAAGAATATGAAATCATTCATTTTTTACTGGATACTTATAATTATATTGGGATGAACATGAGTGCAAAACCCCAGAAAAATATGTAAAATAATCAAAAGTACTGAAAGTACTTATGGAAACTGAACTTACACAGAATTGCATTGACATGAAATGGGAACTAGTTTTAACAATTGCATGGCAGATGTAGATAAACCTAGTACTATAGTCAGCATAATTCATACTTGCCAAGTGAGTGATGGCTAAGGAAAGCTGAACTATCATTAAAGGGGCATACCCTACAACTGACAAACATTCTGTGAAAGTGTAAAAATGTGTTAGATGTATATGTAAAACAATATATAATGGGTAATTGCAAGAAGAACTTGGGTCATAAAATGACTAGTTTAGGTACTAGCCGCAAAAATCATAGCTATGAATAATAAATCACTTCCACCCAAAAATTGTACAAAGAGTATCCGATCTTTTATGGATACTAATATTTATGTGATTTTATTTTTAATTGGATGAATTTTTGGCTGAAACTTTCTTTGTCGGCTTTTTTCTTTACAAGCTTCTAATTTATCATCATTTTGTCTTGATTCTAGATGCACCAAGTTGTAGGGTATGCCCCTTTAAGTTTCCAAAAATATATCAGGGAATGATATACTAAGAATAATCAAAGAGCATTTAATGAAATAGATAAACTTGCTCAGGTTTAGTCAATCAATTCAGGTATGTCCCCTATGTTATTCTGTTATATAATATTTCTGATAAAGAATTACATTTTTGTTTATTTACACAGATCTGTACGTGATTGGTGGAAACTAGCTTTTGATTTAGACAAGTATAAGGCAGAATTCATCCAGAAATGGCAGGAAAGTAG
Organism: Lutraria lutraria; assembly: GCA_964023205.1. Classification (NCBI taxonomy): domain Eukaryota; kingdom Metazoa; phylum Mollusca; class Bivalvia; order Venerida; family Mactridae; genus Lutraria; species Lutraria lutraria. The sequence continues at coordinate 28,499,190 of OZ026848.1, read as the reverse complement.
AATGGATGCCATGCTTTGTCCCACAATGCCTTATGTAGCTCCACCCACAGGAACCGTCAAGTATTTACTAGGTATGACAGTCATTTATATACAATTATTCAAAATATGGACCAAAATATGTTTAATATCCATATTTATCTATGGAAGTTCTTATTTACATGTACAGGGTGAAAAGATTAGCTCAGTAAACTTCATTAAGGACTTGTTTGTTATTGCATAAACATTAATGCTAGAATATAGTATTTGCATGAAAAATCAGTATAGGGTTACGTTAGAGAAGTTTTCTCAAACAAATTAGTTATCTGAAGAGTTACTTTGAAATATATAGTTCTTATTGATGAGGTAAACATATAGTGATTGCTTTTTCTGTCCATTCATATGAAGTTAAGTAGCTTAAACATTTCATCTATTGCTTTGATACTTACACAGTTGTTGCCTTTGACCATTCCCAATGCACCCATATAACCTAACCTCAATTGGATCTTGACTGGATTTGGACTTACAATAATAAGATTCGATTGTTTTATCTATCTCATTGATATTTACGAAGCTGTTGGCTTAACCATTCCTAATCCACCCATATCACCCACCTTGATTAGGAATTATAATGTATTATATAATTGGCTCTTGGTTAACTCAAATTAGCATTTTATCTAACATCAACACCACTTTCTAGAATGGTTTGATACTTATGATTAGGTATATTTGAAACTTTTCTTTTATGTTTACTTACTGTACTCATTTAGATTCAAAATCTATTGCCAAGCATGCCACCAATCTTCTTGTTTTCATTCTGCTTTGGAAGATCCTTTTTACTTGTATACAATGAATAGTTGTTTTGAGTTTTACGCCCCTTTTCAACAGTTATGAGTCTGACAGTTCACTTAACCATTGTTACAAGGAAGAACTAATACTAGACTCCCATCCTCCATAAGCAACTCCCTACTTTCTCACATCAAGAGACATGGTTGGTAGCTGGACTCGAACCCATGACCCTCTATCAGTGAAAGATTGCAGTGATTTGAAGTCAGCGACCTTTACCACTCGACCATGGAGGCAGGTCATAGGGTGAATAGAATACAAACAGTGCACTTCATTATGGACTTACTTATTATTGCAGGCGGGGTCACATATACAACACTTTATAATGTGTTGAATTTTCCTGCTGGTTGTGTTCCTGTTACCAAGGTGACCGTTCAGGATGAAACCAACATGGCTAACTATCCATCCAAAACAGGGACTGAGAAATTCATTAAACAGGTAAGTTTTCATTTTCATTTTGAGTTTCATCTTATTTCTGTTTAGTATTCATACTTCTCATTAGATCTCGTATTCCTATTTACTATGAAACATTGATTCCTAACATGTACATTGGACTCATGTTTGGTTGTTAGGTCTAAATTCAATAACACTACCTTTAAGGTACTTCCAAGGTTCTGAAACTGATAAATTGAGATCATTTGTGAAAATTGGGTCAAGGCCATTAATAAAATTTAGTCTGATTATTTGCAAAATCGAGTCAAGGTTATTTGTAAAATTGGGTCAGATTGAACTTTTATATATAAAGCAGATTTGAGTTATGTATGCCATATCATATTCAGTTTAAAACGTCTGTTCCTTACTGAATGTTTATATTATATTTCAGTATTTCAGTTCAGATACAGTAGGTTTACCTGTTGGTGTACAGTGTGTAGGTTTGCCGTATCAGGAGGAACAAGTTCTACGTGTGATGAAGGAATTAGAAACTGGACTTCAAATGTAGCATACCATTATGTGATGTGTTACATTATAGGTTAATAATCAAGCCTAGGTATTGTCAGAAACTGGGTATATATCTACATATACATATTTTTGTACACTGAAACATATTTTAATCAGTCATTTTCCCAAGAAAAAAATATTTTTAACAATTTGTACACTCAGATGAAGATCATTAAAATTTTATAACTTGAAAGCCAAATTGATGGCAGTGACAGATTATCTTTATTATTGATTTTTTGCATCATACAGGAAAAAGCAACTTTGTATGACATTAGTGATATGTATACATGATATCATGTAATCATCCTGTCTGGACATCAGCCTTTGATTATTGACAATTTAAGAATGGGATTAATTAGAAGTTAGTTTTACGGTTGTTGAACATATTTTGGGTAATTTTTACAAAGGATTTATACTAAATCAATAAAACACGTTTGTCTCTGGTTACATGCTTTTTAGAATAGGCTTTACTGATCAGGGCTTATCTTGGCTCTTGACAGCTTATTTAAAGGTAAAAAGTGAGGAATATGTTTAATGATAAAAAGGATTATATGTTTAGGGATTGTCAGGATCATACCTGATTTCAGTGCCTTTCACCTGAACCACCATTATTACAATAGTTAGTGATTGTTAGAGTCAATGTCTGGTTTTCTTAATGAAATGAAGTTTATGAACTCAATTAGTGCCATAATCTGAGTCTATGAGTGTGTCTCATTGACCTGTGATATTCAGAAACAGTGCCAAAGACATCCACATACAATGTAACCTCTCTAAGCAACACCCTTAGAGAGTAGCAAAATTATGTTGTTATTGGGAGATTGTTGCTTAAGAGAGGTTAAATTAATAGTTACATCATACAGTGGGGAAAATCATGCTGTTGTTGAAAGGAGTTTGTTGCTTTGGAGAGGTTGTACAGTTAATTTATTTTCCTACTCATCTGTATCATCATATAATTAAACCTTGTACATGGTCAGGGTATATACAAACATCAAATCATCATTATGTAGTTACTAGTTAGTCATAACATGGTGATATATCAAATCAGTATTCATTATTCTATACTCATTTTGTCCAAGTGCTGTGATGTTTTTTTGTTTTTTTATTAATAGAACTCATATATTTTACATTTGTAATTGATTTTAGCTTTCCAGCATATAACACATCATATATTTATGTATTATCGCACTAATTTTAAGAATATTTTAAACAGAACAGTAATTTAAACCTGAAAATTGAACTGTTTCCATGACATTTATAACTAACTTGTAGATTTTATATTGCATATAAAGCAAATACTGATATGTAAAAGTTAAGCAGTGACTAAAGGGTATTATATATAGTATATGTACTGTACTTACTTTACATATCTACTTATTGCTATTGAAAATGGCAATATTTTAAAAATAATATTTTCATAATTTCTATGATAATTACCCTACATACTTCAATTGATTTACAATACATTTGTAAGAGTTAATGCCCTTGTTGAAAAATAGAAACAAGATTTTTATGTTTTGCATCTTTTAACAATAAGTTTTCAATGTGTTAATTTAACTATTCCTATTTCTATAGTGCGATTTTATTATACTGTCAATGATTGCATTTATGTTTAGCTTCGATTACTTTCGTTTTACCGTTATTTCAACACGTTGATTGGAACATTCCATAACGGTAAAATAAACGCATAATTATTCAGCTTTGACAGGTTAATAAAATCGCACTATACTTGGACACAAGATTTAAACATGTAGTAAATGTCATTTTTATACAAATGGGAAAAACTATGGAGGATTTTCAATTCCATGTAGAGCCCTGAAGATCACTACGAAATAAAGTATTATTGAAATATGTTATATTTAATTCTTGTTGTTAAAATTGTGTGATGTTTGAATTCAAACAATTGATTTGTAATAAAATGTTAACCTTTACTGTTGTTCCATTTATTATATCATAGAACTGAGCTGTTGAAAACAGTGTTAATTCAACAGAACTGAAATGACAAAAATTGGTAAACAATGTTGAAAAGCAAGTAGAAATTTATTTCAACAATAATAAACAATGAAAAATTACAAGAGCAGTAAGTAGGCAGAGAATTTAAAAAAAAAAAAGAAAAACGCCCTAGATTCATGGCGAAAATTTCCATAAGTCTACAGACTTTACACATACCACAAAACGTGTAAGAGTCACCCTTATCTCATTTGTGTATACACAGTGTTCCAACATACAACAAATCTAAATCATACAATGTCACATCACAAAAAATATTCTGTTTTAACAATAAGAGAAATTTGAAAATTACTGTTTTTATATTATAAAAAAAGTATATTCCACCAGCAAAAATAGATAATCGCAGATTTGATTTAAAGCCTTAAAATATAGACAAATTTTACGAAGTACTCCTGGACGGATATATATGTACCTTACTCAAGGTATAGTACTAAGCAAAAAAAGTGGTTTGGGTTTTATATAAAAACACAAATATTGTCGTTGCAAAATCAAAACCTGCTACATAAGAATCTAAAGTACGAATCTAAAGTACAAATCTATCCATTCATGGAAGTGTCCTGTATTGTTTTTTTTTACTGATCTGCCCCATGTTTTTTTTTTCATTTGTAAAAGAGTCCCTTTCATTTGTAAAAGAGTCCCCTTCAGTAGAATTTCGTTTTTATTTAATTTTTTTTTTGGTAAAAGAGTTTATCAAATTGGGCTATTGGGGATAGATGTTTGTCTGTAGCTATCAAGATAATTATGAACTAGGTTGTGGTAATTAAATGTAAGGATGATAATTATTATGTCAGCCTCCTTTACATTAATAAATTACTGGTATCAGTTTATAGACATTTTGGTTCAATTTCACACTCGAGTTATGTGTTTCTGACACTTGTTACATTGGAGTTACAAGATTTTGCCTTTGCAACAACAATACACTGCTATACCACCTGAACAATTTTATCACAGGAATAATACATAATATTGCACCATAAGTAAGGCTGAAAATAAAAAAGTTTGTTCGGGTGCTCCGACCAAGACTTAGCTAGGATTTTTGTGTGTAGGCAGGAGCAGTCCTAGCAATTTATTTTAATTTTCAGCCTAATGAAGACGATGTAAATATATATTTGATTTCTAGTGTACTTCATAGTTCATATATAGCTTCCAAAATAAAGAAAGTGATCAGTAGCATTTTTGTGAACATGTATCGTCTTAGTTACATTTATACTATACAAAGCTTTCTATATGCTCTAAGACTACTGAGTTAACAGCCATAAGGAACATGATCTTTGACATAAAACTGGTGCTAAAGTACAACACATCATATTTCATCACCATTTAGATTAAGTGACTTTTCATATTCAAATAACTGAGTTCTGAAGCCTACGTTAGGACAAATAGCAGATCGTTTACTTTTTACATACGTAAAAACTTCATTATATGTCTTCCTCTCAGTCCTCATCAAATATCCAATCATAAAAGTAGCTGCCCTGCTGACACCTGCGTTACAATGTATAAAAACGCAACCATTCTGACGACCTTTGTCAATGAACTCAAATGCTTCATCAAAATGAGGTAGTACTTTTGTTTCTGGGGTGTCGGTTAATTTCAGTTTCATGTAAGTAACCCGGTCAGGAAAATAGTTTTGGACATATGATCCTATGTTGAGAATATGGGTAACTTTGTACTGTTGCAGGATGTCCCAGTCAGCTGCTACATCTTGTGAGCCTAAAAATAATACAAAATATAAGTTTGAGGGAAATAAAACAAGCAGGGCTGGGTCCAATTACAATTTAATTAATTACACTTTCTCATTTAATTGTAATCAATTTGTAATTGAGATATAAATCAATCATTTTAACTGAAATTAATTAATTTCAAAGCAGAAATTTGCATATGATTGTCAAATAATTTTAATCATTTCATTTGAATAGCCCATGTAGATTAAGTTATTAGTTTCACACTTCTTAATCCAATAAATGATATTAAATGTTTTGCTCAAACTCAACTTATTGTTTAAATCAGACATTTCTCTGTTTTAATGTATACAGTACAGAATGTGGTATTAAAGGTGGTCTTATATCAGTTTTCTACAATTTCAACCTTGATATGATAAAATTCAATAAAATTGATCTCAGGCTCTTATTGGGAATTTGATTTTTGATGCAAAAGAAACAAGTTATGAGACTAGGTTTGTCTGCTAGACCCACAATAATTCATGCTGGCATGTTTAACATGATCTTAGTATATATGGAAATAATTGGTAACATTTCTGCTCAAAGACAAAAGATTTCTAGCCAGTGAATTTTGTTTGTGAAACTGATGCAAGATATTAAACTTACCAAATATGAGATTTTCCTTGACTTCACCAACTTGTAGGTCCCTTCTGATATCTGGCACGAAGCCAAATTCTTGTTTATTTTCAACAACTGCCTTGTAATTTCCACAAGAATCGTGACTTTCCCTCAGTATTTTACCATCTTCTGTCCTAATTCTTGTCTCTATAATTATGAATGACAGGATTGAGGAATAGTGACAAATTCAACACATATAGACATAGTATGAACACTTGTATAGTAAAGAGTAAAAATAATATTATAGTATAAATCAAAGTACTGAAAATACTAATGGCAGCTTTCTTACATAGACTAGCACTGTAACATGAAACCACTAACACAAAAATTCATGCTAGCAGAGCTAGTGACGGCTTTGGAAAACTGTTCTATCGTTCAGTTTCCAACATGTGTATAGTACCCGGTATAGAGAAAGAGTCAATTATACAGAATTATTCCTGATTAAGTTTTTGTTCACTCAAACAGTTTTTCACAACTTAATTAAGTTTTTTTCAGTAACTGCAAACAGTTAAGCGAATAACAAAAAATTCAAACTTTTTCTAATCTGATTATAAAACACTCCTCTGACATCTGATTGATAAGGCACACAACTAGGGAAACTAAAGAAATTGTATGATCATAATTATCATTGTAATACCATATTTAACCTTGATAGGTGCTGTTTGCAAAGTAATACTCTCCTCATGATAGCATACAGGGATGTATGAAATAAATTTAGTCATATATAATTTATATACATGTAAAAATATGTGATGTATCAACTTGTAGTACACAGTAATCTTAAAATGAGAATTTGGTTTTAAAAGACGAGTCAATTGCCTAAAATGACCTTAAAATGATGAACTGGTGCTTTCTAACATGCATATGAAGTTTATCTATCAAAGATTGAAATAATTGATAATACAATGCTAACTACATGTACATGTAAAGAATTGGTAACTCAAAACATGTACAGTCATGTATCTACTTTTTCCAAATTTCCACAGCATGTACACAAGTTCTCCATCAATTAATGATTGAATCAATAATTACAGCAAGTGCTGCTGCAGTATGCAGTGCATATCAACCTGCATGATAGAGTCAGTACTTTGATGAAGTCAGGTGAAGTATAGAAATCTACAAGCCTTCTTGCCCTTTGATATTTTGGTGACCAATACAGTTGATATATATTGTAGGTCTGTGATAGTTTGTTTGGTCCAGTAATGTTTTCAAATTTTTTTTCGTTGACGATGAAGTAGTTTATCTTTGAGTCTACACTGAACTAAACTATTATATAATAAATTATTATTAAAGGCATAGATTGGTTGTTTCTGTTATATGCATATTAAAAATAGACTTGTGTTTAAAGGTATTGTGAGAAAATTAATGTACCATTCCTCAGGCCTTATATGAAGAATCTAGGGTTGTGGGGAAAATTAGGGTAGGTCGGGTACCTGAAACAAACATTTTTTTATATGTGATGAAATAGTTCACTACATAAGCTGGACAAAATAATACTTAGAATACATACCAGTTTTCTTTAATGATTTCAAGTTGAACCCGGACAACTGAGATAATAACCCTCCTCTGGCTGATTCTTCCGTCATTTGTGTTCTACAACAATAGAAATATTTAAAATTAATACAGTAAATATATGTAATTATTGTTCAGGAAAACTGATCACCAAAATTTATAAATTGTAGAAAACATAAGTTTTTGTACAGTAATGTAAAACAATGTTTTAATTAATCATTGTAACACAAAAAAACAATGTGTGTTTGGAGTGAGCGCAAACTGACTAGATGTTACGGAAAAGAATCAGGCATTGGGAATGAGCTGGAATCCGACTTGAAAAACTTGAAAAAGTAATCAATTAAATTAATGATTATATTGTAATGGTTTTTTCTCAATAATTGATAAATAACTTATAATCACAACCAAAGTAATTGATTAATAATCAATTTTTTAAGCAATATTATTTTCTTTTCATGCAACAAACATACCTTTTTAATGTTTTGCATGTTGATATATTTATTCATATTGGAATTGAAATATCAGTTTTTCACTATAAAATAATATACTCGGAGCCAATGAAAAGTCCCCACTGAATAAAATCATAATGGAAATAAAATGAATGAAGCAATAGGCCTAAATATGGTATGATTGAAAAGAGGAATACAACAGCAAAATGTTTATTAAAGGTACAATGCAATTCAATCACTTGTAGAGTGTCTGTCCCTCGAAAGCGCGACAGTACAGCTCCTAACAAGTGTTAATGTGACGGCGGCTGTCATAAACTCAACATCCAATTTGGTCCCACAAGTGTCCTATAGGATTAAGATCAGCAGAAAACACTGGCCAGGGTAGAGCATTGTCTTGATGTCATTAGCCTGTAGATATGTCACCGTAAGTCTAGCAGAATGCAGCCTGGCATTATCATGCTGGAAAACTGTGACGTCATTGTGGTTTTGAAGAAATGGAATCACTGTTGGTTCTAACACTCATCAACGTAACGTCTTGCCGTCAGACTTCCATCAATGAAGGGGTGTCTTCTGTCTCCAGGAGATGCCTGCCAATATCTTAACGCTGCCACCTCCCAGCAAGGAGCATCATGTACACAACAGTTCATGTACCATTCACCTGGACATAGCCATACCTTTTTTGCATCAGTCATAGCTATCAAGGCAAAATAGCGACTCATCAGTGAATAGTACACTTTGCCATTGTCGCTGTCTCCACCGTACATGTTGACCTATTGCTGCGTCTCATTGGCGTCAACATATTCCAGCAGTAAGTGCTACATGCCGTCAAACTGGAATTACATAAACGCCAGCGCACTGTCGATACACTTATCCTTTGTCCTTTGTATCTTGTACGGCTGAGGTAAAGCGATCGCGGAGATGCACGAGGACAATATGCTTGTCCTGTTGACGCGTGGCCACTCTTTGACGCCCCGGACACTGATCACAGATCCCATTTCTTTATTTCTTATGACCAGATTTCTTATTGTCTTGTAGGAGCAACAAACAATGTGAACTTTGTGCCTGATTAAGCATAAAAAGTTATCAAAAGGCTTTCATTCACATAGGCATTTGAATAACATGCACATTTTCAAATGTGTAAATGAAAAAAGTACATGCCTTAGGCTTCTAATTTATCATCATTTACTTTGATTCTACATGCACCAAGTTGAATGGTATGCCCCTTTAAAATGACAATGAAACATCATTTGTTGGTTGAAGGATACTGTACTGTTAACAGATTAGACCATTATATACTGAGAATTTATAAATTTACGAGATATTTAATGAGAACTTAATGACAAGTTTGAGAGACAAATAGTTCTTGTAAGTGTAAGAATTAAGAGACTTTTTTATTCAAATATAACGTTTTATGAAATCCAAGCAGGGACTGCGCATTATAGTCTGAAACATCCATATATTAAATCACAGTCCCCTAATAGGCGCTATCCAACTTCCAAGATTCCGACAGAAGTTGACCACAGTTTAACTTCTAAATGTAATGAATTAATTCAAAAGCCACTTACTTGCAATAATTTACGTTTCCAAACTAAATGTCTGTCATACATTCGATGACTGATTTCATATATGCAACATAAAATGAGTAATAACTGTTTTTAGCTTACAACAAATGGTTTTATGAAAAAAAGGGAAGCAACTCGTCACAGACTTGGTTAATAATAAAATCCAATCCGTTACCGTTCAGGAAGATGACGGTAAATAAACGGCAGTATGTTGTCTAATAAATACACGTATTCACAACTCGAAAACACCATCTTTAAATTAATAGAGACCATTCTAATGTATTTATCTGTCACGAATGGTGACCCAGTCGTCTTGTTAATTCCACAGACACTTGGGGTAATGAGCTCTAAAAAAGCAAAATGATTTTTTTTGAGCTCCTAACCCAGTGTCTGTGGTTAATTCGTTTGCCACTAATGGAACGTAGAAGAAGAAATAGTTTGTCACTAAATTAAAACAATAATACCAGCAAGGACTTATATACATACATGTATGTATATAAGTCCTTGATACCAGTAAGTAATTAAGCCAGCCAAAGACCTATACTATACATTATATAGGTCTTTGAGCCATCTTTCAAGGTTGGGTTATGGAAACTTGTATTAGTTTTGATGTTATATGTTTAATGTATATTAAACAATTTGTTTGCAAAAAAAACTAAGCCCCCTTTGATTTTCTGTCGATGAAAAACCTTGGGGTCAAAACAGTGCCATAGATAGCATTGGAATCAGTACTCACGAATCGCGGTTCATTTAGCAAGACAAAATGTAAATTTTTGTATAACTATCTTTTCACGGTTCACGACAAAATTACGTAGAACTGACTTTTGCATTATTTAACATTAGTTGAGATAATTCGTGGAATTACAACCAAACTTAACATAATTTATAATTAGATAACCATCGTTGAAAGCTTTATTTTATTTAATCTGCTACCAATAAGTTTTGAAGTAGTGAAAATTAGGTTAATTTCTAATTTGTCAATATGCAAATAATAGATTGTAAAATCTATTTTGTTTTATTTATTCTGAATTTTATCGAAAATGTTACATGTATTTTAAATAACTAGTTTATAGTGCACAAAGTTCTTATGCCATTCTTGTGATAATTCCATGTTACACATGTATATGTAGGCCTACGTAAGTAATACGTAATAAGTTCTTGTGTGATTTTATTATAATCAATGTCTTTTCTTTTTTTTATTAGGGTTTAAAATAACGCCGTTTTCAACAATTTTTCAGTCATATATGGTAGACGATTCACTTACCACACTGAGGAGCCGACAAACTTCTCCACATGTGGAGGAAATTCGACATGTTTCGACTAAACTGGTTCCCGTTTACTTGTGTGTGTACAAAGCCGTTGGTGCACTGCATCATGGAACGGGAACCAGTTTATTTTTCGACCAGCCGCGACCGGGAATCTAAGCCGGATTGTCGGGTTATAAACCCAGCACACTAACCACTGAACCACGATCACGGCCTATAATCAATGTCTAGTCTCTTATAACAAATGAGGCCGGTGGTAGTTCTTGTTTATTTATATCCAGAATATTAATACTTTCACGGAAGTTTTAGTGTTTGTACTGATGAAACTACATGTATAGTCATAATTAAGGATATTTATGGTAACCCAGTTGAATTTATGATTTATTAAATCCTAATTTTGTTATTTAAACATACTGTAAGACTTCAATATTATATCGATCTTTATAATGAAGTTACCTTAACAACAAGAAAGAACTTTGTTTTACAATATTGAGAAAAGTTTAATACAATAACGATAAAGGAAATATACTTGAAGTTTATTTTCATACAAAACGCAAAATCACGCTCAATACATGTACCAGAAAAGTCAAGAATAAAGTGTCAGGCATTGGAAGTTCTGATTGTACAGAAAGTATCCCCTGTTTTATGTTGCATAAAATAATTACAGTACAAATAGATCATCATCAAACGATTGAACATATTTTATATAATACATAATTATGTACAACTTTTTTGGCAGTAGAGCAAATATGAATTCATAAGATTGCATATGTTCACCATCAAATGGCCACCATTTTCAAAAATGGACAATAATACATCTTTCATGACCACAGGTACTGCGTACATCGATTCCGTAAAAAAATATAATATACATAACAATCAATCAGTCCACAGTATCTCTTACTTCAAGCAATACACATCAGCCCGGTCTGATCTACGTTCAGTGATTACAAGAAAGCAACCGTCGTCACGATTCGATACATGTATGTGTTGTGGACGGGTCAGCCCTAGATCACGAGAAAGTATTGTCATCACGGATGCACCACCTTCCGACAACATCAGAACATTGGCAGAACGTATTGCTGTCACATATACGTTGTCCTCTGAGTCGACCGCAGTACTGTATGGTCTGTCGAGTTCCTTGTGCGTAAATACGTACAAAACATCACCACGAGTTGACATCCTAACCAGTGATCCTTTGGTACCTGTCTGACCTTCACAGCAGATGTACAATACATGATCGGTATGCGCGCACGTGACTGATACCGGACGTAGAATATTCGGATTCTCTCTAGAAGCGAAATTCACGGTTTGTAATTCTCGACCATTATCGTCAAGGAATACGATTTGGTTTCCGTCATCTTTAGTCGTCACCACCATGGTTCCATCAACTACAGCGATTCCCCAACATTCTCGTCGCGTGGCAACACACCTCTGGGTACTCATTGATGTTGCTGACACTCTAATGATATGTATTGTCTTTTCCAATGGCACAGTTACGGCAACTTCATTGGCTGACAGACTTGCTACATTCCATGGTTCCTTGGACATGTCTAAATGGCACACATAAGCAAATTCTGAGTTGAATTGTTTTATTCGACTATTGTTACAGTCAACAAGGATTAATCTTTTATCAGGCAATTCCACAGAACCAGTTATTGTACACTCACGCGTGTCATTCTCGACTTTAATCACAATGTTTTTGAGTTTAGTGCACTTTTTTGGAGTTGTGGCACTATTGGTAATTGGTTCGAAGGTCAAGGACGTCCCATTTGTCCTACACTGTGCGGCATTCTCTGAGCAAACAGATGAATTTTCATACAATGGAGACGATGAGTTGTCGTTTTGCTGGGATGATTTATTTTGAAAGTTACGGACGAGTTTTGTTACGGCAGTTGATGCAGAGACGGTACTTTTGTCCGAACTGGTTGCACTTGATGCGGAAGAAGATCTGTGGCGGAAAAGGAATTTCATTGAATTCGTACCATCGCCGTTTTCAGAGACATCAGGTGATGACTTAGTTTCCCCTACACCAGACATAACATTCACATACTGCCATGCACGATGCTTTGGTTTCTCAGTGGTCGGGGGTTTTGCAGAAGCGACAAGTACACTACGTGACGGGTTTTCATCTGAAGTAGCCGTTCCATTGACATGCCCATTTTCTGATCCGTTTGTATGGTCGGAAGAAACTTCTGCAAAAACTGCGTCATCATCAGCACTAGTGCCGATAGTTTCGTCTTTGACTGGAACGGAAAGCGTCCCGTTTCCTACGGGACTTGAGCATGATCTAGGTAAAAATGGACGTATGCCGCGAACATCAGGTCTCTCAGGTCGAGGACGTACGACGGGCGTAGGAGCGGTTGATTCAATAGGCACAGTTTTAGGACGTTTTGGTTCTTTGTGAACACGATGCTGCCTTGGCTCAGTAAGTGTCAGCTGGCTTGAAGGCACATCTTGTCCTGAGGGTCGTGTTATTACACGCGGCGAAACACGGCGAACGGGCGAGCGAGGTTGAATATCATCCGCGGAAACGTCACGTGGAGAGGGCACGAATGATTCGTTCAGTGTATTTCCCCTTGACAAGAGCTCTGGTGGGTCTTGCAGTGAAGTTTCGAAATGAGATGCGCTAACTGTTCCAAGCTTATTGAATGAATTCAAGAATGTCAGTAAGTCGTTTTCGATCATGAATTCTAGTTTCGTTAGTTTAATGTTACTGTGACAACCATGTATAAATGATGATTGGCTTTTTATCTCATTTTCTACAGCAATGATGGCTTCTAGCGAATCTGATGAAACCGGAAGTTCCTTCAGCGTTTTTACAGAGGCTTCCACCTCGGCTTTGATTCTTTCGTATTTTTCAAACTGAGCTTTCAGTACGACCACTTCGCCATCATGCTGAACACCCACCTGATCTTTGACATCAGTTTCAAATGAGTTTAGAAGAGCTTCAACCTTTCCACGGAAATCTTTGACGTCAGTTAAAATCGCCATCTTCTCAGCAGAAAGTTGGTCGATATTGGATTTCAGGTGATTGATGGCTTCTGTTAGATACCCAAGCAAGTTTTCTACGTCAGATCTAACTGTGTTGAACCTGGAAGTAAATTCCACATGTTCCTCAATATCCAGTACATCACATTGACGGTGAGCATTTTTAAAACATTTACTACATAGCTTAGTATCGTGCTCTACGCAGAAGAATTCGATTACCTTCCCTGTATGTTCGCTGCATCTGTCTACTGAAGTTTGTGTCTCTCGTTTCTCCAGCATTTCTGGAAAACTTGTATCTAGGAGTGAGACGAGCAGATGGTTCAGAGGAAAGAGTGTAGACCACGTGTCAATTCTGGTGAATGCTCGAGGCGCTGGAGTAATGGCACGGCAAACTGGACATGGGAAATCAGAGACAAGAACTCTCTCACGTGACTTGTTCACAATGTACGAATGAAGACATGTTTCACACAGTGTATGTTGGCATGGTAGCATTCGAGGTGTTTTGTAAATGTCCATACATATCGGACAACACAAGATATTGTCCTGTGGCGACTGTACGGATTTCGTTGACGCCATCAGATGTTCGATTGGATTGTTCTGGTTGTGTTCTAGTATGTTTAACCCTAAAAATACAAATAACAAAATGATTGAATTATGAATTTTATATTTAAAGCAAATGCTAAGCTAATACAGTATATAAACTCGGATGAAGTGAACTAGTGAAGAATCAGATACAGTGAAGTATCACCGTTGTGGATAAAGTGAATTATGGATCTAGTGAACAAATTGTACGGATCCTAAAGAATCCACTATAACCGTGTTCAAATGTATTTATATCATTTACAAATCACAGCAAACCAGTAGTCTATCAGAAAGCTTAGCATACTCAAAATGAATGGTTAGAAATCTGGTCCAAGCTAAGATTCCAACGGTACGATCACGTGATATATGTATCGACTTAAATATCTATATTAGGCCGTACTTCAAACCAAACCATGAAAGTCCGATCATCTCTTTATGTCGTTAACCATGCACACACCGAGTAGGGAATTTTATGGTCTAACATTGATTTTCACTGTCATTTCATAATACTGTTATAAAACCTTACACCGCGCCAGCTGGTAATTCAATACTCCAGGGTGCAGATTTACGGGAATCCCCGACGTTTGACGGACGTAAACCGATGATAGAACAAAGAAATAGCTAAATTCCCTTTTATGCATTTTGCAGTAAGAATGTTATTGGTTTAATTATGTTAGAATTGATTTTGTCCTGCGGACCGAAAATAATTACGCAATGAAGAATTTTGAGAAATAAATGTGCTTTATTTACCAGGACTATGGATCAAAACGGTTTGCCGTCTTGAATTATGAAAACGTTCATGGATTTAATTGATCTAAGTACATAATTACAGCTAACTTGCTTATTAAAACTATGAACAGTCAGTAATTAGTTCCAAGCAGTTGAAACAAAGGGCCATTTTGTCCAATTTAGTCGAAAACTTTGGACACCCATTTTATGTAAAGGCGGATCGCTGCATATACTTAATGTATATATTTGTCAGTGAATTATGACACAAAAATCGCCATTTCTGTCTCCTGAAATGATTCTTGAAGTAAATCAAAAGATGACATTTTTTTTCGGATGAAACAAAACTCAATTTCAATGATTTTTTTACAGAACTTTGCTGACAAGATACGTGTATCTTTATTCTTTTTTAAGGAAATATCGAGAATATCACAGCTGATTCTTCTTAAGAAACTTCCGTAGAATCTGAAACTCAGTTTCAATCCAGTAGGTTTAATACGACGATGTAGTGAAGTATATCAACGTTAATTTACATCCACCCACGATAATAAGCACGTACGTATATACGCACCGCATATAAATCATCTGGTAACAAAAATGTTGAATGAAGTCTCTGTACAAACGCCTTTAGAAATCAAAATACCTAATCAAAGCACTTGGAACAAAAATTACGTAGAAATCGATAATTAATGTGGTGAGACCGTCTCTAGAACGTGTGCACAAAAACCGTCCCATAAATGGATGTTTACAAAAAAATCTAAAACAACTGCGTTCTATACATGTAATTATTTTACTGATCAATCAACAAGACAGAATCGATCGGCACAATTATCACGTTAAAGTAAATATTGGTACACAGTATTCGTTCGATGATTATACAATACATTTACCATACATGTTCTATACTAACTTACAATATAAACTTGTTATTGGATATCTGGCGGAACAATACAACTACAATTAAATGTTTGAACAATGAATGAAGAAGGTTCGATAACAATTGTTATAAAAAGTTGATTTGAGTCAATTAAAGATCTAGCGAGTGTACATTAAATGCAGAAGAAAGGGGGCACGCGCGGTTTAGAGGCGGCAATATGAACATTTTGTTTATGAGTCGGCAGAGAAACTAATAACTAACTTGCCAATTTATCATTAAAGAAATTAAACATTTTTTGAACAATTAACGATACATAGAATGTAATATTTGATTTAGAAAATTAAACACTGCGAGATACTCACGTAATGAACAGTATCACACACGCCTTGTATTTCCCAGCTAGTCACATGTTCTGGCAATTCCTGTCGTCTGCAGCAGAGATAGCAGCTCCCTAATAATCACGTGATATGACAACGACACCAGACGACTCGCATTCCCTGCTAGCCCCTGTTCTGTCTCCAAGCCTAATTTGTAAAATGGAAGGAAAAATCCAATATGAGAACGAACATAGTATCGAACGACCACAGTTTCCATGATATTGCGTAACTGATGATGAAAATGACTCATTGGTTATTTTATACAAGATGCATGCATTTTGCCCGCGTATGAACGTGAGCATGTAAACAAATACGCGTAAGCACTATAAATAAACGCCAAATGACAATTTACGATCAATAGAATATCAGACAGAAAACGAGACCACATGACACCAAGTTCCAGACTGACAGATGTAGATAGCTAACAGTTCTAAATGGATCATGACAGCTTATTTTAAGTAACTATCGTCCGGGCATCGAACGTGACACTTTGTCTGAAAGGGGTGTCAACAGTTCCAAGGTTTTATGGGAAAAAAGAATTTCTCAGAATTTTTATCATTGGAGACACTGTTGCCTCTGGATATAAGTTATATTGTCGTCTGATGTCATTCCTTCATTCATTCAATAATAGCAGA
Source organism: Lutraria lutraria (assembly GCA_964023205.1). Classification (NCBI taxonomy): domain Eukaryota; kingdom Metazoa; phylum Mollusca; class Bivalvia; order Venerida; family Mactridae; genus Lutraria; species Lutraria lutraria. The sequence continues at coordinate 28,482,110 of OZ026848.1, read as the reverse complement.
CGACATAGTAGCGTGGTGAAAGCAATATAATTCGTCATACATTGTATTATGAATCGATTATTGTTGTAATAGTCTGCGTGTAGGTAAATATTACAAATAAAACACGAAATGCACGATATAAAAAACAATGACACGTGACTTACGAAAAAACCTTTACAACCAATTTGCAGCATTTAATTGGAGTAGCTTTATCTGTCTGACATACTTTTCTCAGCACACTATTAAAAGATCATTAATATAAACATTTGAAAAACAAAGGGCTACTTTTGATAAATGAACACGCTTCGAGAAAACATCATACAAAAATGTTTATTTTTCAGTCGAATTATTTGAAAATGCAAAGGAACAAAAAAAGCAACTTACTTCAAGATAGACGAAAATGTCCGCAGTTAATATTTGTCCATAAAATGACAATTATACCTAAGTCTCGTGAATGGTCACAAAATACTACTATCCGTCTACATAAACAAAATATAAAATATTGAAGTATATGAATATATACCAAACAAAGTCATTGATTCGTTCACCGATATACCAGATAAATCAACACCAGGATAAGCTAACAATTAAGACTATTTACATAAACTAAAGAAGCGATAAGCCAGAAAATAAGTATTCTAAACAAAAACAATAGCTGTAAACTATATAGATCTACTTGTTTTTTAAACAAAACGTTATGATTTTGCACCTCAAAACGTGTAAATTGAACATTCAGCAAATATATATCTATACTTTTCTATAAAGTTTAAATGTTACCAGTTTATGGTTTATTCATAATTCGATATTCTATACCAAAACATACGCACTAAAAACTCCCCAACGCCATTTGGCTAAATATCCTATTATTATCGCGTCCTTTCATTCAGCAGTCTAAGTTCTTGGTGAAATAAAAACATGTGCTATTTGTCTGGTTCCCAGGCGAGGCTCGAACTCACAGCGATGAGAACTTAGTGATTATTATCCGGAGGTCATTACCCCTCGACCACGGATGCTAAGTTCTAGGGAAGCAAATTCATTCATTCATTCATTCATTCATTCATTCATTCATTCATTCATTCCATTCCATTCCATTTCATTTCATTCAATTCCATTCCATTTCATCGGATTTAAAGTCATGCGTTTTCAATATTATTTCAATTATATCGTGACGGGCATTATACCAACCAACTTCCCTGGATTTCATTTAGGCCTTAACCTGAACTAACCACATTTTATCTGCAAGCTTAGTGCCAAGCTACCCCACATAATTCAGAGATGGAGGGTAATTTAACATAGGATGTTATATCTTCAGTCAAATTTGTCACAGGGAGTCACGTTGAGCCTCGCCCGTGGTTCGAACTCACAACCTCTAACCTTGGACCACAGAGCTAACCGGCGAGCAACAAATCCATGAATGCTAGAAAAAACAGGAGCATGATTCTGTCTTCCTTACAAGACGATTATCAGAGGAGGTCAATCTTAATAATTGTGCTTTATATCTGGAGCAAAAATAAATCAATCAAAAATTAAATTTAGGTATCAAAGTCTTTTTTGTAAAGTATTTTTATCAGACGACACACTTATATAAAAAATCCCCATTAACCCTGTCGTTATCAAAAATCAATAAACGAGCTTAATTCATCGTGTTCCTGTTCGAACGTACATCTTATTGATAAAGGCAAAACAAACTGATTTCATCATAAATAAAATAATATTGAGTACGCTTAACCATACCTTGTATAATTAATGTTGCCGTTTTGAATACTGAACTAAAAACCTTAAGTGACTTATTTGCGTGAGAGTTGAAATACTGCACGTGCACATTAACATAACTACATGTATAGTCGTATCATGAATTTTCAAGATGAACAAATGGAGGGGGGGGGGGTCACCTAGAAAATACCCACATTTCCTTACATCCCACCTAAATGTGAATGTAAAATGCACCAATAAGAGGCATTACTATCTATGTAAATGAGAAATATAAAAACAACTGTTTAAAGGGGCATGCCAAGGAACTGCTGTGTCTTTTTTTCGTACACCAAAAATGCGTTCTTCATTTGTAAAACCAGTTATTACCGAAAAGTCAAATAGGAATGTGCGTTCAAAAATGACCCTATAACGCGCGCGTCGGTATTTGTATGTCGGTTTGAATAAAAGGCTGTCAGCCTTTTATTGACGACAACGATATTTCCGATACGTCTGAGAGTTTAACTGAGCATGTGCGCTGCCTTTCAAGTGAACATAACTTAAGCAATACTTACCATTTCAGTTTGTTGAAATTTTTTCCGCGATGTTTTCGGTTTTGACAGATACCGAAAGGGTCGAGTTGTGAAAATGACGAATAATTTCAGAGGCCGAAATCGGCAGGTTTGGTAAATCTTGAAATGCGTATTTTGAGTAAACTAGCAGGATATTTTGTAGATATTTTACAGGGCTTTCATTAATTGATTAAATGATACTAATTTGATTGCTATTCGAGACGCTTCAGTTCCAGGGCATGCCCCTTTAAGATCAGTGTCTGAAATGTTTACCATTAGCAAGATTTTCAATATTACCATGTATGAACTATATGTTTTTTATATCATCCTTTATATCCTAACTTGATAAATTAGCAAATGATAGTCTTAATAACGAAGTTTTGCCGTACATGGGTAATATTTTATTTCGCTTTAAAAACAATCTGAAGGCGAGCGAAGAGACACTATTTCCTTGATCTAAGTGAATTTTACGCAAACTAGCACTTAATACAAACATTCTTTTGTTATTATTTTTTCGGGTTTCACTCAATATTTTCAGAAAAAAGGATACAGTGTAACCTCTTCAATGCGACCCTCTCTTGAGCAACACCCTCCCTAATACAACAACACGATTTTTTAACTGAACGATTTAACTATTAATTTATGCTCTCTAAACAACAACATAATTTTGCTTCTCCCAAAGGGTGTTGCTTTGAAGAGGTTGCACTGTATATAAAATATTCAACCTAGTCATTTTTCCTGGATTTATACCAGTTCTATCTTTGTCCTCACTACAAACAGGTGCCGACGCATCCACATGCATGATCACTGGACGAATGACTCAAGACTCAATGTTTTCACTGAACTAAATCATCGAAGGGAACATGTTTTGTGTAATAAGCGAGCGTACCCAGAACATAAGATCCAAAAGGGCAGTTAATTAAAATTTGATGTGTTTTGAACATTAACATTCCTAGGATTGCTCTTAAAAGCAAAAATCGCCGCTAGCCCTAGGAGCAATCTATGGCTGTCCTAAGTGCAAGATCTGTCCTAAACAAATGCATTTTGGGATATATTATTAAATATTTAATTGCTTTTGCTGCACATCCATAATTGCAAAAGTGTAGCGCGAGATGCGTTATAATCTCAGATGTTAACATTTTTTTATCTCCTTTAGAAGAGTAGGTCATAAGTCAAACTATAAATTGAAACGCACCCCAAGATACTAACGGTCTACATAGGCATAAACAATGTTGGCCCATTCAAAGGGATAGGTAGATCGAGGATATGTTTTGGATCACGAAAGCGGTGTTGAAAGGTAAAACATGAGAAATTGTGATGTACCGTTCCTAGGGCCTTATGAAAATCTAGGCCGGTTGCAGGAAAAATTAAAGATAGGTCGAGTAACCAGAAACAAGCCGCCATTGAAGTAAACATATGAACCGAACCTATACCACAAGACCATTCAAACACAAGATAAATTGCAAACATATTATTTCTGCTACTCAAAAAAGGAACAAAAAAGTGTTTGTAAAACATGGATGCCCCCTGTGACTTTGACCCCATCGAAAGCACAGGTGCCGGGCGCGTAGCCACCCCGCCCACTAAGCCCCATTTGAATTTCCCAGAATTTCGATCAATATTAAATTCTGGGAAAGTCAAATGGGGCTTAGTGGGCGGCGTGGCTACGCGCCCGGCACCTGTGATCGAAAGGGGACATATATATGAAGGAGCGACGATTCCGATGGTACAAACTTTTCGGGAGTTATAATTATACATGTTATATTCAACTCTTCAATCCGGGGTCTAGCAAGTAATTGTATCAATTAACAAAGTCAATTGAGATACTTGAATCATAATACATACCTTTAGGTTTGCTATGCTTCGTTTGGTGTAAGATTCTCTACTCCTCCTATTTCTCAAAAAAGTCTTCATTGTTGTGTCAAATCCCGTAATTTCTACAGAAACAAAGTATCAAACTTGTCCTATTTTGTAGCTCATGACACTCCGTGTTATTTTCTTCACGTTCGTTGACAAACTGGGAGACCGTTCCGCACCTTAGTCGTGCGGTAATATCAATGTACATGACGAGTGTTCGAAACCCAAGGCAAGTCACGTGACAATCTTATACAAAAATGTTACATCCAAGGTCATTTATTTTACATTAGTTCCGTAGGGAAGAAGGGGACGTAATTATTAGAATATCAGCTAAAGTGAACAAATCATCGTTCATACCTACCATACAGTTAAAGGGGCATACCCTACAACTTGGTGCATTTAGAATTAAGGCAAAATGATAAATTAGAAGCTTGTAAAGAAAAAGCCGACGAAGAAAGTTTCAGCCAAAAATTCATCCAATTAAAAATAAAATCATAAAAAATATGTATTTGTGACACATACATTAAGTCATGAAAATTTTTGGGTGGAAGTGATTTATTTTCATAGCTATGTTTTTTGTGGCTAGTACCTAAACTAGTCATTTTATGACCCATGTTCTTCCTGCAATTATCCATTATATATTGTTTTACATATACAGCTAGCACATTTTTACACTTTCACAGAATGTTTGTCAGTTGTAGGGCATGCCCCTTTAATATACATTATTTAAACACAGCATACACTATCAAACACGGGGGCTAAACGACTGCTTTTCCATTATCGCGCAAAATGTCGCATTTTTTCAGATTTACCTGTTGTTAACGGCCCAATCGACAGCTATGGTCATTTCAAAGAGACTGGAGGAGGTGGGTGGAGACAGAGAGAAACGGACATTTACATGTATATCCCGACATATAGGAAATGTAACTCTTCTTTGAATAATTTTCACATCTCAGAATTAAAAACAAAAATGTGAAAAGTGAAATGTTTTTGCTAACTCTTACTTGTTTTCGTGTATCTTTGGCAGTCCATTCTTTGTCAGCTTGTATCTAGTTCTTTAATTCATGAAACTCATTTAATTCGTCCATTTTCCTTTTAAAACGCACACTTTATTACACAAAACTAGCAAAAACATCTAACACAACTCAATGTTCGCAACAATATGTTCACAAGTTTGATACGTGTTCATCCATCCGAACTTTTTCGCGGGGCACGGGAAACACTCGCTATTTTCCCGCCGTATTAATTAACAATAAAGCAACGGAGATGATTAAATTTAATCCTGTATTATCTCGATACAGGTAAAACACACAGAACTTGACAAATGCTTCATATTTTTCAAGTCAAAGGAATGCTTTATTTGCTTACTAACCTATGGCAAAACTAGTGTGTTTTACTGCTTCCGCTTGTACGAGGTTTTTAACAGAAACTTTCGCTGAAAACGGCGTATATAAAAGAAGCAAAATGCAATCAGTCTTTTTTTAATGCTATGTACATTCATTGTATAATTTATGTACTTTGCGTGCGTCCCTATAAGCTGTCACATTATCTTTTTTATCTCACAGCATATAACTGATAATAAGCTGACCTTAATTAGACAAAATTAAGATAAGACCGACTAACCTATTAAGTGCCGTAGTTTCTTAATAGGTCCCATTATAGGAAGAATTCACTAGCTCACCTCAGCTAAAACTGCAAACAAACTTCTAACATGGACAAATTGTTCATTTTTCTGCTTCTTGTTTGCGGAGGTAAGTTTATTTTTATCCATTTGTATTGCGCGGAAATGCGTTGGTTTCTTTTCAGATTGTTTAATATCTGTTATTTTACGGCCCATTCGCCAGCTTTGGTCATTTCACGGCTACCCCGAAAAACTCGGAAGGAGAAGACCCACGTATAATAACTCCATGATACAGTGGAACAAGATGGGTCGACGTTCATAACCCACAATTTGACAGTAATCTCGTACATCACTAATATTTTCGTAGACTGAAGTGATCGCCTTGTCCCTCCGTACGAGATAAAGTCAAGCTAAACACGGTGCCTAAATGTTTGTACAAGTTATAAAAGTTTATTTCTAAAACGATATAAAATACCTATTTCTAAACATAACTCCCGTTTTTTTTTCAGTTCATTCGTCATGTCCCAGTGGATATACTAGTATTTACAACTCATGCTTCAAAATTATTAACCATACATCAGCGAGCTGGATTGACAGTAGGGCAAGTATAATTTAGTTAAACTTCATTTAGCCATCATCATTGTTTGATCATTGTTTACAGCCATCTTTATACCACAAACACCATGCAGTATTTAGTGAAGGCACTTGTTTTATCGTCAGTTAGATGAATGACTGGTTGTATTGTAGGATATATGTGCACTGACTGGGGGCACGTTGCTCAAGATTGATTCAGCGGAGAAGCAAGGACATATACAAGACTTACTGAACAGTACTTTATACAAGAATGAAAACAGTAAGTACTAGTGAGATTGACTGCATCAGATTGGGGGGGGAGGAGGGGGATTATTTTAGTCCCTTTTAATAACCAAAAAGGTTGGAATCATTATAGCACCCCAGAACATAATACCAGAATCACAACTTTCTCATATGACTGGTGGTTTGTATTATAATGCATTTAACAGAAACACCATAACTTGTCTTCATTGGCGCTATGACCATGAATTTTCATATATAAATCTATATAAAACAAGTGACCGCTGGGGCGGGCCAATTTTGACCCCAGGGACATTATTTCAGCATCTTTGTAAGAGCTCGATCCATGCTAAATATCTAAGCTTTAGACCAAGTGGTTTAAAACAAGAAGATATTTTGAGATTTTCGTTTTGGTTGCCATGGAAACCAGATTTCTGCATGGAATGACATTCTTTTAGCAACTTTTTTAAAGGACCACCCAAATATCATTCCTGCGGAGTTTCTTCCAATTTGACACAGCTGTTTCAGAGAAGAAGTCATTTGAAAAATTGTGGATGGACAGACTACAGACAAAACAGTATAAATCATATTACCTCACCTTGAGCTTTGTTAAGGCGAGTGAAAATTCCCATCATACATCTGAATGCATGTACGGTACGTGAAACTGGAAACCCAAATTTCATTATTTTGCAATCATTTTCTTACAGCGTCCATCAGAATTGATATATGGCTTGACTCCGGTGATTTCTTGGCTGAGAATGAATTTCGCTGGTTCTATGAAGATGGCAACTCCGAGATAAACCATGGCTATACAAACTTCAGTCCAAATGAACCAAACAACCAAGGTACATAACAGTAAATCTATGCAACAATTCTACACTTTTAGTGGTGAAACACATCGATCTTAATTTTGAGTTCTGATTTTTTTTATTTTGGTGGACGCCATTTTTCAACAATTTTTCAATTATATAAAGGCCAACAAGTTTTCCTGGACGGTATTCTAACCAGTACTAGCTTACCCTTCAACAAGGAACCGGCAACTTCACTACAACTGCATGGAAGGGTATGACCTGCTGTGACCGGGAATCAAACCTAGCTTCCTGGATTACAAATCCAGCACACTAACCACTGGACCCCAGCCACGGCCTTCCAAGATTTTATTAGTTACAATAAAGCATGTAAACGAAATCATTCAAAAGGATAAAAAGATCTGGCCATAGACACAACAGCTTCAACCAAATCATCAAAGAGAACAAGTTCCTTGCCTAGGGTTTGAACTCGGGACCCAAAAAGCCATGGACTGAGTGCTTTACTATACTGAGTTAAATGGAATTAAGGTTTACAGCAACTGAGATTTGATCAATCAAATGAATGTTATCATCATTCAATCAATGCTCTCTTTGAAATATCATTGACAGGTTATAATGAACACTGTTTATACATGCATTATGATGGACACAAAGGATTGTGGGCCGACTACAGATGTGATCAGAGGAAGTACTTTATTTGTGAGAAAAGGTAAACTACCGGTTTTGATATCATATAAATTCATCACATAAGAGGGCAGTTCAAATAATTCAAAGCTAACTTCAAGAAGTGATTCAACATTATACATTTTTTAAAACGAAAATAACTGAAAGAAGTAGGTAAATTAAAAGAAATGACTTCTTTTCTATGTCAGCATTAAGTTAATTCAAATTTAATGAACATTTCCTGATAAATGCCCACAGGGTGCCACATTTTAGAACATTCTTAATTTAGAGATGAAAAACAGAGACTGAATACTGATTTAATATACATACACATGCAATTGAAGGATTATTGATAACTTTGACAAGATGGCTTAGTTTTCTAAAGAAGGTGGGGCATTAATTAGGCATGGAGTGTTAATTAGGGTATATTTGTTCACTGTTTCATTTTTTCAGTGATGATAATGGTGGTATGAATTCAATCATTGGATGAGGGGACAAGATATACATGATACATGATGACTAAACACCTACATATAGATATAGATTGTGTATTAAAAGTCATCATAAAACATGAACTGTTTCACAGATAGTTTTTTTGCATTACTTGTAATATTATTTAGACTGGTTTGCATCCATGGATACAAAGCTAGGAACCACAGTACATTCATTTTAAATGAATGAGTCATTAGATGCCATATGTAGAAAAAAATACAAATATAGATTACTTGATCAAACTATTCAAGAAGATTATTATCGATATTCAAGCATTGTCAAGATAAAAACAACTATTTCAAACTATCACAAGATTAATTGAGTTGTCTCCCTCTAGCCAGAGAATGTTTAAATTGCACTCAATTCACCTACATTAATCCATAGTCAAATATTTGCTGAAAATAGTATAACTACCAGATTTATGTCTAAGAAATAAAAAAATTGTACATATGCTTTTTCAGTCATAATTGTTACACCAAAAATCTAAGGAGACTTCATTTTCTATCAACATTTATTGAGATACCCTACATGCAATATAACATAACAGTCAACATTATAAACAAGAAATTACAGTGTGTATGTCATACATGAGTTACAAAGACATAAGAAACCCACCAGACAATAATAATCTATGCTGATATCATACATTCAAACATGTTCAAATCAAAACAAACACATAATCAAATAATAGTATCATGTTCAAAACAAGCTTATATTTCATGTTCAAAACAACTTGTTTTATTGGTTCTCAAAACAAACAACCATTCACCTAATATACCATTTATATCCATACAAACTCAATTTTAAATTCAAAACAAAAAATCATGAGTTTATGGTCAATTAATCACTGACATATTTTATGTTTAAAACAAACACATAAGTATGTTTATATCATTTCATGTTCAAATAAACATGCTCATATATATGTTCAAAACTAAACATGTTCATATTCATTTTCCGACCAGGTAATCAGTCTTTTATGTTTAAAATAAACATGTTCACATTGAACATTCAAACAAATACGTATCACTAAAAAAAACACTATACAAGTTAAAATAAGAATTAAAAAAATATTGAACAGCACAAATAAAATATACTTATAAGACATCTGATTTTGATACACAACAATAATGTGAATAAATAATGAAATTATTGATAAATAGGAAATATAACGGGAAAACGTCATGCTACAAGTAAGATGCATATCTGAGCAAACTACAGACTACAGATGTAACAGGCTGTTTGCTAATTGAAATGAAACATGTTTTCGAGATTGTTGGTGAAATAACAATTTTGTGAGATTATTTGCATTTGAGTGTATGAGTTAATTAATGTAAAGGAGAATGTGCTTGTAAATTTTGTCAATTTTTTATGTAACTTATACTTGATATTGTAAATTTAGCCTCCAAGCAAATCACATAAACTTGGTACCATGTGGTTTTACAGCTTTAAACATAAAACTCTTATACATGTACCACAAGGTATTTATGCTAACATTGTAACATATGACTTCAGTGTACACATACATACCTATAATCAATCAACATTTTGAAAATATCACATTGTTCACCAAACCAATTAGGTAGATAAACCAAAAAGCAAGCCCTATAAATATGTAACATTTGTAAGTATGAATAACTCTTTAACAGTGGAAGCATGATAGGCACTAAAACAAAAGTAATTTACTAGTAGGCAGGGTATGCTTGAAGAAATCTTGGTGCTCAGTTATAAAATAAACACTGTTTAGAAATGTACCAAATGTAGCAAGCTCTCAGGTTCTTGAAAGTAAAAACATGATTCCATAACCATAGTCGGGTCTCAGAACTTGAACATTTCATTAGTTGTTAACAAGCAATGAAGATGTTTCATTGAGAGACTGGATTTAAAATCCTAGGTTTAAACTTTGAACTGTAGAACTCAATGAAAGGATGAGATGATGAATGACAATAAAAGAACAATGTTTGTAATAGCTATTTACAGCCATAATGAACTGAAAATAAAATAAAAACAACTCATATATGAGGTGTGAACGGTTTCACAAAATGTTAAAACAACACTAAATTTAAAACACAAAGATGACAAAAGCACAGGCAACAATCAATGATGAGGTATAATTGGTTGATTAACAAATATCATTACATTACATATTCGCAAAGCACATACAGTAGGAAGCAAAATCATTATGCAAAACAATTTGAAATTTGAGAAAAAATCCATATGGTTTCTCTAGATAATTATAAAATATAACATCTCAACTATGCCTTAAAACTTTAATATTTCTAACATAGATGCGTATAGAAGCAGGGAATAATTAAACCTAAGAAAATCAATGTAAAACAATGGTATAGACAAAAGGTCAATATTCTTGCACCACGAGGCCATACCAGATGTTCACTGGCATCAATCAATGCCATCCATACAATACACATATTCATCAGTGTCTTTCTCAAACAATAAACACATTTATTAGCAGGACTACGCCTTGCTTAACTTCATTATAACCCCTTGTTCATACAATATACACATTCATCAGCAAGAACATAATGTCTTGTTCATACACTATACACATTCATCCTCAAGAGCATAATGTCTTGTTCATACAATATACACATTCATCAGCAAGTGTATAACCTCTTGTTCATACAATATACACATTCATCAGCAAGAACATGTCTTGTTCATACAATATACACATTCATCAGCAAGAGCATAATGTCTTGTTCATACAATATACACATTCATCAGCAAGTGTATAACCTCTTGTTCATACAATATACACATTCATCAGCAAGAACATAATGTCTTGTTCATACAATATACACATTCATCAGCAAGAACATAATGTCTTGTTCATACAATATACACATTCATCAGCAAGAACATAATGTCTTGTTCATACAATATACACATTCATCAGCAAGAACATAATGTCTTGTTCATACAATTTACACATTCATCAGCAAGAACATAATGTCTTGTTCATACAATATACACATTCATCAGCAAGAACATAATGTCTTGTTCATACAATATACACATTCATCAGCAAGTGTATAACCTCTTGTTCATACAATATACACATTCATCAGCAAGAACATTATGTCTTGTTCATACAATATACACATTCATCAGCAAGAACATAATGTCTTGTTCATACAATATACACATTCATCCTCAAGAGCATAATGTCTTGTTCATACAATATACACATTCATCAGCAAGTGTATAACCTTTTGTTCATACAATATACACATTCATCAGCAAGTGTATAACCTCTTGTTCATACAATATACACATTCATCAGCAAGTGTATAACCTCTTGTTCATACAATATACACATTCATCAGCAAGAACATAATGTCTTGTTCATACAATATACACATTCATCAGCAAGTGTATAACCTCTTGTTCATACAATATACACAATTATCTTCATATCCCTGTGTGTATGTATGTAAAATTACATGTATTAAGAAAAACATTATCAAAACAATATATTAACATATTGAGCAAACTTAGAAAAATATACACAGATTCTTTTTTAAAAAATGTTAAAATTTTGGAAATTTGTTATTTCATAGAATGAAAATGTAAATATTACCTACATCTCTCAATTAAATAGACGTAAATTCATTATATTGTTTTCGTTGCCATTATTTTATTACAATTTCATCCTTCATATAAACAATGAACATTCAAACACTGCTGTAATCAAAGTACTGAAAGGACTGAAGGAAATTGAATGTACATGGACTTGCACTGCAACATAGAACAGGAACTAGTTTAGCGTGGTGGATGTAGAAAAACGTAGTTCTTTGGTCCACATCAAATTCATGCACTTAGAGTGACGACTATGGAATGCTGAACTATTTTTCATTTTCCCAAAAGATTACATTGTTTCTCATGTACCATCTTTATAATACGACGTGACAAACTGGCTGTATTGTAATAACATTACCGTTCTTTTTATGAATATGTAACACATCATGCTGTTTGTCTCTACCATATAAAGTATTGTTTTTACCAGATTCTACTGTGTTCTGAGATTAATATAAGCAAATAATTGACAACCAATTTTGTTATTGCAAAGCTTGATATTGTAGAGAAACAATAAACTTTTTGTGATTTTTTTTATGAAGAATTCAGTGACTTTAAAATCAAAGCAAAGACACATAAAAAATCGTGCACATAAAAATGCAATAAAATCCACTTTTAGATAAAACATGAGCAATAAAAATAGAAAATAAAGAAAAGGAACAATGTTTTTTAAAAATTATGGGACCAAAGTTAGCAATAAACCTGATTTAAACTATGAATAAAATGTTGATTTTATAAAAATGTTTTTCCAGGTATGCCATCCTAAAGAATGTTTGTTTGAAAGTAACCCTACCCAGAGTATGTTCAGTGGGTAGGTAGGTAGGGAATATTCCTTTTTACAATTTAATTTTTATATTGAACCTAAAATACATGTCAGAATATTACTTATTTATCCTAACACATTCTTTACCCAAGGGGCCAAAAAGAAGTTGGGAAGGGGCCTTTTTTGGAGAGTAGGTAATGTTACTTGAACAAAATATTTCTTAAGGATGGCCTAATCATGACACAGTCTGTCTATCTCTATATTGATGAGTTATAATGAGTCTATGTTAGGAGTATTTATTCTCAAATTAACATATTCTTAACTATTCAACTTGAGATTTCCAACTGATCTTATCACTACACATTGCGGAAAGATTATACATTTTTGAAATTTAACATTTCATGCTAATTCAAGATTCATGTATGATCTCATTGACGAAGAATTAAGAATGATATAATGATTGAATTCTGTCAGACTTGAGTATTATCCTCCAGCATGAGCAAGTATATCTAAACATACAAGTATATTAATGTCAAAATATGAGGTAACTGAGATTTACAGAAATATCAACAAGTAACCAATATCATCTTATTCCAGTATAATGAGCCTGTACTTGAATGAGGAGAAATTTTAAAACAATTTACATATAAACACAATGAACAACAAATCATTAAGGTGAATCGACTTACAAGGTCAAAGTTTGAAAACTGTGTTTTGACAATATTGCGTTTAACAATTATTTCGTGTTAATTTATGAATATGGAAATAAAGTAAGCTTCAAAATAGAGATGAAACGAAACTTTATAACTCAATTAACCTAACACCATTGTTGAGAGAGAATTATTTAGAAACAGTATCAGTTTCATTTGTCAGTAAAATCAAAAGAAACTTCAAGGCAGTATTGCCCTTCATATATTTAACAGGTCTATGAGTGGTAGTGATACTTTTAATATGTTATGATTTGTTCGTCTGAGGGGATGAATCAGCATTGAACGAGTCAAACAGACTAATACACTCTTATATACATGTAATTTTCTGCATTCATGTCATGACGATGCTTAAAATCTATGCTGAATTATGAAAGAAAATATCAAGTAACAGGGATTTTATACTACAGTATCTATAAACTAAATGCTGTGCAAGAATGTATGATTATATCAATGCATCCGATCTCGGTTTTGTTCTCCATATTTCTAAAATAGGATACATCATTCTTATTTGTTTAAGATAAATCAAAACATCAGACATTGAAAACCATGGTGAAGAATAAATGTAACTTTTCTCCTGAAACCATGAAGATTTAATTTAATCTAATGGTGTTTTATGGCGCATCTACAATTACTGGTCATGTAGCGCAATTTTAAATAACGAGAAAGCAACAAGAATCAATGGTGTAAAAAAGGATAATATATTAACAAGAAATGAAAGGTAATTGGTATGAATTGGTTTGAAATTGATTTGCTGCAACAAAAAATAGAAGTGTAAGGGATTAATTTTATTTACAATGTAAGTTAAAATGAAGAAATTACTTCAGAAAGAATTGATTCAGTTCAGTTGGGGGAAGACGATTACTTGGTTAATCGGATGTGGTTCGATTTCCAGTTGAAATCAGTTTTAATTTTGAGGAACCGGAAAGCACTCTTACATGCATGTATGTTGCTGTACCTACATAAGGTGAATAAAATAAATGAATATTAATATTCCAACAATATTTCTACAATTTCATGGGAATGAGAAAATAAATTTGTGGGTGGATATCAGTCAAATGATTGTTGAATATGATTGGTTGATTCAAACTGTGAGATTTCATCTGACCAATGAGATCTTTTTTCAAAAACATAGAACCAGAAGTTTTCTTAAATCTAGAGGTGTTAAGTAAGATAAAGTTAATATATTGTGCTCATAAATTCATCCATATATTCAGACATTCACAAAATGACCAGCATTCCTTAAAAGACAATATCATAGAATAATATCATAATCAATTAAACATCAAATAATTTAGGAACTGAACTTGCCTGCAAACAAGAACACAAACCAGAGTCAAATGCCCAATAAGATTATCTTCAACAAGAAATAATATCATGCCTTTTTCCTGACAATTACCATAATGCACATTTTATATATTCTAATTTGCAATCAAATTAAATTTTACATGTCCTTGAAGTTATTCAGGCATTGTGGCATGCAAGTAAACAATGCGATCCCTCATGCACAAAACACACCCACACAAAAATATCACTTTGTCACTTAAATGTATATGCATTTTTAAAAAAAATTCTAATTCACCATCCAACCAAAATTAGGAATTGATATCTATAACAACCGTAAGTATTTGCAATACCAAAGTTCAATTGTACAATAAATCTTAAAGAAAAATTGAACAGCACAATTAATAGGTTATTATCATATATACAAATAACATCATCTTGTATTCTTATAGCAAATGTATCTCTATGTACAACTAAGCATTTAGTGTCAAATTGGAAAATGTACATAACATAATATAATTCAATGATTTCATTATAAATAATAAAAATACTTATTATACTCTATTTTGTCAACAAACAAATTACAAATAGTACAACATGTAAATGCACCAATACACAAAAATAATGGCTTGCTTCTATTCAATTATCATAGAAACAAACTTGAGCCTTGTAATTTCTTTATTTTAATATAAATCATATAAATAACATATTTCATCAGAATAAGGCCAGTACATTAACATAGCAGTCATACCTGTGAACAAAAACCACCTAAAGAGATCAAACATGCCATCTTTGAAGAGTTGGCCACCATTATCTGGAGACTCTGCCAAAGTTTTTTTCACATGCTAGCCTTTAGTTCTAACAGAATTTATTCAATATAACTATACATGTCATATATACGGTAATAGACAGTTATAATGATCAAACTTGGATAATTAGAGAGATAAATCAAATACAGTGAAGTAATAAATTTACTCTGAACATGCCTTTCTCCATTCCATTTTTTACCGATATTTATGAAATACGGATATAATAAAGTTATTATTTGGGTCCCTAGGAATTCATTACAACCATCTTCTACTGTACATCAATAAATGACATTTATAAATAGCATGGCCCTTATTCAGAAGTACTTGTTACACCAGGTTTCACTGTACGACACAGGCCCGAAGCTAAACAACAAATATAAACATAGACTCACGTTCTATGATTAAAAATACAATATCAAATAACAACAATGCCAATAACTTAAGTGATGCCATTTCTATACGACAGATATAACTTATAAATACATCAGTATCCTATTTACTATCTCTGCCATCATCATCATCATTGCTCATTCAAAAAATATTAGATGATAATTGAAAATCATGTCAAGACACTCATTAACACGTACAGCGTACGGTTGTTTTAATTTCTATATTCAAATATTCTAGTTTCGACCATATTTCTCTGAATATAAAAATATCATGATTTATAACTCGAAAATATTTGAATTTGGAAAAAAATGTGACAAAATAATTTCTAAAGGTATCATTTTGCAATTTTGCTCAGATAACAAAAAGCAGAAAGATTGTCTGGATATTCTGAGAAACAGGATGTAAAAAGTGTCCCAAATTTCATTGCAAATAACGTGATATATCTCAGTTAACAAGCATAGTGTTCAATTGCATGGAACAGTGACATGTAATCAGGGAACTGCACACAGACAAGAACAATTTTAATCACCATAGCAACACTATCAGCAGTAGATGTTACTTTTATGTGAATACTTATCTAGTATTATATGAGACCACAGCATGACACTCAAGTTAGAACAAATCTTAAATACAATAAAACCTAAATATTGTGTCCTTAGGAAGCAAGAAATTCAATCTAAATACAGAGGACATTTTGGGTTTAGCGCCATTTTTCAAAAATTGCCATTGATGTCAAATTTTCATACAAGGGTATAACCTGCTGTAACCGGGAATCAAACCCAGATTGCCAGATTACAAATCTAGCATGCTAACCACTGGACTACAGCCACTGAGGTAACCTAATTATTGAGTTGGTATCTGAAGGAAATACTTGGAGCAGGACTATAAATAAGTTGTCATCACAATCAGGTGGTTTAAACACTAAGTGAGGTTTTACTGTAATTTAGAAAAAGAAAATCATTCAAATCCAGCT
The DNA here is from genome assembly GCA_964023205.1 of Lutraria lutraria. Taxonomy (NCBI): domain Eukaryota; kingdom Metazoa; phylum Mollusca; class Bivalvia; order Venerida; family Mactridae; genus Lutraria; species Lutraria lutraria. The sequence continues at coordinate 28,465,092 of OZ026848.1, read as the reverse complement.
AATTTCTTACTTCCAGACAGAAATCTCAGCTTTTAGTAACAGATGTCTGTCTCGTATTCGTAAGTAAATAAAAGTTATGTGTATATGCAGTCAAACCTGTAAACAAAGGCCATCCTTGAGAGAGGCATTATGTGACCTTTATTGACAGGTGGCCTTCATTTGGAGGTTATATTGTTCTAATTATCAATGGTGGAAGAAAGAATGACCTTGTATTGGATTGTGTGGGATGGGTTCATCAACATAAAACTGCCGTCTTCAATTTTATTTGCATTTATGGCTTTCATTGTCGCATTGTTTGAATTGAAGCATTTAATCTTGCTGACAAAATGTCAACCTAACATTGATTTAGTGATTTAGTAAAGTCAGGAAATCTTTCAGGAAGGAAAAAAACAGGCAGCAAATTCTAATCTGTTTTTTCTTTAGACTAGATGTATAAAGCTCGACTTTAATATAATTTACATGACGCCAGATGAATGATAGCAGCTTATTATATTAATCAACATTCCTGTTTTTATGTAAAGGATTATCAGAGATTTGATGTAGAAAACAGAACAGAACAGGCTATTCAGCAGACTGAAACTTCATTTGCCAAACATCTAACCAGCAACACTTAAATATTGTCTTCCTCCATATTTATGTCCATCAATCTAACAGTGTTGGAAAGAACTTTCACAAAATCTCCCACATAATATCAACCAACAAGACTGTATTTTTATTTGTCTTTTTACACCAACCAGTGTTATCTTCAACATCAGCCTCACCTCCACTGTGAAGAGCAAAACAATCACACAGCAGCATGATTAAATCATCCTGTAAGCATTGTCTATGTGGTACAGTTCCAAACCACATTGCCATTTTTGTGAAATATAAAACTCAAGCATGTGATGTGCTTTCAATGTCGTTCAACACACAGAATTTCTTGAGTCTCAAACAGCATTTTTTGTGTTTTCGTTTCTTAATGAAGCGAGAACAGTTTTGAAAGAAAAACTTAACAATAACATTTTCTACCCTGTTTGTTTTTTAGTATTTTTTTCAAGATTTTTGAATGTATATATCTTGAACGATGTGTGGCATCAGTCCTTCATCCATGTGCATCATAGTAAGCATTTTAGAATGTTCTATACTAATGCTTCGTAAATCACCAAGTCTTACAAGGAGTTTGGCGAGACATGTTCCACTGTGCAACCGTTTCTTCTCGAGATACTCAGATAACGCATCAATGTAAATCTTCTGTATTTGTTCCACTTGTTCTTTGTTAGTGATGTCATGGCGATCTGAAAATTCGGTGACTTAGGATTAGCTTTTTTATATGATAGCAACAGATGCTTAATGTATGTACATCTACTAAACATCAGATCAATATGATGGCAGATGTTTTACTCGGTGAAAAATCACAAAGTCTCCAGTGTAATAAGTAATCTAGCTAACGGGATATAAAAGCAAGGTTCCCCATGAGGATAACAGTAGCATGAAATTATTCAATCTTTTCTTTTCCAAATGACATCAGTATGAATATTGTTTAATAGTTCAGCTCGGTGTAAATACCTGACCTAATCTATTTTTTATTTGAGCGTATAACCAGAAACAAACATTTTTTAAGGCCTTGTATATCAACCTGCAGTTAACATAACTGTACCAAACCAGTTTTCATGGATTCTGTACCAGTACTTATATCCTTGTTATCCACACTCCTATTGGAAGATCAGCAGTGTAGGACAAATACTGGTAGCCTTTGACATGATGGCTTTAATCAAATAGTCCTGTCATCATGGGAAATCGTTCAATCAGAAGTGACAAACTGGGTCAACATAACATGTTAACATGGCTAGATATTGTACTATTGATTTTTTTGTAATAAGTAACACCAGTTGTGGCAAGGTGAACTTTATACATTTCAATGGAAGGATTATCTTATTTTAGAAAAATAAGGACAAGAAACAGTGGGTAACTAATGTAGTCAATGGAGTTTCTTCCAATCTGCTGAGTTACATGAACAAGTTTAGTTTTCAATAAACATTAAGTCTTTGATGAAAATCTATTTCAAATAAACTTTTGAATGAGCTTTTTAACACTAAGACAAGAAATATGTCAATGCCATCAAACCTGGTTCTCAACAGTTTTTTGAGCTGAAACTGTTTCCCTAAGTATTGGTATTAGTGACCCTGACACCAGGCCAAAAAAATACAATCCAAAGCTAGTTCTCTTTAGCAACTTGCTATAAACAAAGTTTGGCAGCATCAGGTCAACCTAACCTTAAACTAAGTTACTGAATAGAAACTAACTGTATTAAGAATACAATCAATGTTACACTTAAACATAATATGAATACACTCTAAGTTAAGTAATCTTACCAGAGAAGATACAAATTGCTGTAAAAAGAGCATATTCAGTATTGTCAGTCTGACTCTCGGCCAGAGCGTGACAAAAGTTGAACACTTGCTTCCAATACTCGGTGCTTCCTCCAGCAGCTATCATGTTTTCTAATGAGCAAGGTGTACCATTGGCTAGCACAATGGTTTCCGTACTAAGATCGTAACATCTAGCGGCTCGTATGGCCATCACTTCACTACAAGCAGCCTGAAATAATGCAGATGTTATAAGTAATATTTAAGGTGGGTCATGGGTTTCCTCCAGAAAAATGGACATTTTTTTAGACATCAACGCGAAATAAAGAAATTTTGCATGAACAACCTTTAAGGTATTGGCCAATGCAGAAATGATATATTCAAATGATGTTTCCATGAAAACTGCCAAAAAATGACACCTAACAGAGTAGTATGTTTTTCGTTGATTCTCATGTTATTTCCTGTACTACTCTGACTATAATGCGTATATTAGGTTATGCAATTTACATGACTGTAATGCTGGATCATTTACAAATTTGAAAGAAGGCATAATGTTACATTTGGCTGTCTGTAAATCTTAAAAATTGCTCATCAAGCTATGTAGGGGTGGCAATTTACAGTGTCAAAAATTACACATTTTTCTTTCAGTTGCGTCAATAGTGAAAATATGGCCTGATGAATTTTTAAAACAAGAGGGCCAAGATGGCCCTTTATCGCTCACCTGAGAACAAAGTCAAAATAAATAATGAACAGATAATATAGTTTCCAACGCATATAAGCCATTTTTATGTAGATTTTGAGATCAAAACCAACAATGAAGGTATAATACTGTTAAACAAGCTTAAACATAGCAAATTTTCTAATCCAAGGGCCCATAACTCTTGAAGTTCTGGTCCGATTCCACCCATAACTGAACTTGTCCAATACCGTAAGGTCATAAACATTCATTGTAAATATGATTAGGATCGGTGAATAAATGAAGGCGCTAGAGTGTAAACAAGCTAAAATATAGCAAATTTTCTAAGTCAAGGGCCTATAACTCTTGAAAATGTGGTTTGATTCCGCCAATAATCTAATTTGTCCAAGATCTTTTGGTTATACTCATTTACTGAAAATATTATTACGATCAGTGAATAAATGAAGGCGCTAGAGTGTAAACAAGTTAAAATATAGCAAATTTTCAAAGTCAAGGGCCCATAACTTTTGAAGTTCTGGTCCGATTCTGCCCATAATCGAACTTGTACAAGATCTTTTGGTTATACTCATTTACTGCAAATATTATTAGGATCGGTGAATAAATGAAGGTGCTAGAGTGCAAACAAGCTAAAATATAGCAAATTTTCAAAGTCAAGGGCCCATAACTTTTGAAGTTCTGGTCCGATTCCGCCCATAATCAAACTTGTCCAAGATATTTTGTTTATACACATTTACTGAAAATATGATTAGGATTGGTGAATAAATAAAGGCGCTAGAGTGTAAACAAGCTAAATATAGCAAATTTTGTAATTCAAGGGCCCATAACTCTAGAAGTTATTGTCCGATTTTGCCCTTAGGCGAGACATTGTGGCCATATACACTGTGAGCGAGTTTAATCACGATTCGTTAAGAGCTGCAGATGCTAGAGTGTAAACAAACTAATTGTAGACGGACGCCGGACATTCAACGATCCTTAAATGAATCAGGTGAGCTAAAAATGCAGACCAGATTGTTGAAACAATTTGAAAAACTTTAAAAGAATAAAAACATACGGTAACCGACTTCATTTTCGTGCCAATTAAACTTACTCAAACTCGGAAAAAGCTAAAAACATTGATGTTTTCATACAAGATCGACATGATGTTGTGACGTTAAGAGTCAATACTGACATATTTTGACTTAATGTCACATCAATATTGTATTTTATGGCAACAGTTTTTTTTGCTTTTAACCGAGTTTAATTAAGTTAATTATTACATAGATTCTGTACCAAGATACAAGCTCTGAGTACTTTAAACTGTAAGAAACAGTTTTGAAGACCATAAACAGACAAGTCTGTAAACATCTTATAGATTCCATCACCATAGCAACTATATTGCTACATAGTTGCACTTTATTTTGCACTTTATTTAATTACAAATGAAAGCATAAAGCCCTAAAACAGTATAAAAGGCAATAAAGTGCGTTGTTAGTAGAGTAGTGAATAGCGAAGAAGTTTACAGTGAACAGATAGTACAATTTGAATAGTTCATACATGAACTAGAAGAATAAGTCTGGCATGTGACTGTCATTGGTTGTTTTTTTAAATGGTCTTTTGGACAACTAGGGTCATTCAGGGCCATCCCAGAGAGAGGGGAGAGAAGATACAGTAGAATCCAGCATTTGTATCCCTTCTCATATTTTGAATATTTTTTCCTGGTTCTTGAGTGCCTTGTGTGAAGCACTCCTACACCCCTTTAATTCTGTGATTTTCTAAACTCAGTATTTGGCTCTGCACAAAGGATGGGGATACCGAGAAATTCAGAAGGTGAAGCCTAGATTGGAACTCAGTCATTTAGTAGAGTATTCCAGCATGTTTAACCACTAGATCACCGATCATCTAAATTTAAATACCCTCTCAATGTCACACCATAAATACTGTTAGTTCTAGATCCAGCATCCTTCAACTTCATGACTGAATTAAAAGTGCAACTACATCCAAAGTTACAATCTCATTCAATAAAAGAATAATATTATGAACTTAGAAATAAATCATCCAAAATTGGTTTCTTGAATTTTACAACTTTCTGCACTGTGAACAGAATGTCGAGATAACCTTGTCTATAAATAGAAAACCTACTTTCTCCTGAACTCAGAAAATAAATTACTTTACATCTCCAGATAGCGGACTGATTCTCTGTCTGGCAACAGTACAGCTAGCTTACAGAATCAACAGCACCAGTGCTCAGTAGACATTTTAATAAGATTGTTCCAGAATCCAGAACACTCACAGAACATGTTCCTTAATGTTAACACTTTCCAGCTCCAGAGCACCAGAATCAATATTCTACTAGTTCATTCTGAACCAATCAATTTAAACCTTATATTAAAGGCTTAACATACTTAGTAGCATACTAGAATTACATCAAGTAGAATTGATTATTATAATTACCCTGTCAATTAGTTTTTCATACTTTGTGAACTATTCATGTAATACGTAAAAATAGTCCTAGAAAAACTTCATGTTGTCATGTATTCCTTACAAAGGGGTAATTATCAGTATAAAATGAATAACAAATAGAATATTACAGAGAGTGATTCATCTGAGATAAATTCAAAGGTTTAATATTAAAGATTTATAAGTTTGGTGACATTATCATGATATACACGGTTCTTGTCAAACAAGCTTACTCCTTTAAATGAATATAAATGTCATAATGAACTAACTGATCTAAGGATAAAATCTGCAGATAATGCAACATAATAGAGATGCTTTATAGTGATTAGATTAAAGGATAAAATGTTCTAAATGTTGCATGAAATGTCCCCAGAAAAATCCATGCAATAACTTTTTCTTTATTGAGACTGTGTCACAATAGTAATATAGCTCAATACCCTCATTACAGGTTTGTTTATTTTGTTTATTTTGTTTGTTTGAGTTTTATACCCCTTTTCAACAGTCAGAGTCATATTACCATCGTTCCTGGGAAGAACCAGTACTTATCCTCTGTAAGCAACTTCCTACTTTCTCACATAACCTCATTATAGTAGCTAGAAATGCATACAACATAATTATGTGTGTGTGTTCTTTTTAATTTTTTTTTTAAATAAGTATTTTTATTATAGTACAACAATATTTTGATAATAAGTTTATATTTTCTTGACCACAATGCTTTCTTAAATCAGATATCTAGTTTTGAATTTAATTACCAGCTTATGCAAGATATGAATAGGCTCTCAATTACATATTTTAATTAATAGATCCCAATCTGAGTGATCACTAAAGGGATGGCCCCAAGCACTTCGTGCAATCGTTAATGTTTATTGGTTAAATATTAATTAAATTTTTGTAACTTTTTCTTTTTATTTAATGAAAACGTTATAATGTGTTTTAAAAAGGGGTAAATTTTTCTTCCGAGAAGTCACTCTTCATTGTTGATTTTAATAGTATGAACATGCATAATAAATAATATTTGGAACGAAATATATGTTCATACTTTGTACTTTTAGACAAGAGAAAAAGTCTGTGCTTCATAGTTTTACTGATAGTAGCGCAAAACATTGTACTTTCACTAAAAGGAATCAAGTGCACCATAACTATACTACTTATCTGTCCATTTTATGTTCAATACAAAAATAGTTGAAAGTGAAAAGTTATGCAGGTAAATATAAATTATAGCCATGCACAGATAATGTTGATTTGTTTTGTCAAAAACAGCCAACAAATATGTAAGCCTGTTAATTTAATTTGGACATTACACATTATTACACATTATTTCAAAATGCCTGTGGCATGCAGACGCTCACTAATATGAATAAATGCCTCAAAAAATTTATGATATATTCCAATTTAGCCAACACTGTCTAGTTTCAGTAATTGGATGTGATAATTCCTTCTTATGGACTTCTCTCTCTAGACAAGGATTATACATCCTATTCTATTCTGATATAGATGAGTTTAACAGTAATTCTAAACATAGTCTTTGTTCCAATTAAGACTCAAGAAGAAGAAATTCTTGTAGAAGCCAAATCAGCACAAGTAGCTTTTCCTGAAATTTTCTCAAATCAGCATAAAATGCCTGCTGATAAAATACCATCAACAATTTATACAAGCAGCTAACCATTAAAATCATTTCAGCAAGCAGGTAGGAGTTAAAATTATCTCTTCAAAGTCATTTACAGAAATGAATTGGAGATGCACCAGGCATTATTAAACAATCTTCTTTTAATGAAACTGATTTAAGACTGATTTAGTTGCCTTGACAACCAGATTTTCCTTTGAACTTATTGTGCCACCTTATGAAGTTGATTTAATACAGTGAAAGTTTTCTTAAAATAACGAAGATTGTCGATGTCAAAATTAGCTTTATTGACAGCAATCAAATGAAACCCCAGATGAACAGTTATTTCATGAACTATTCATGATGTATGCAAAAACAGTTCAAGAAAAATTCATGTCTTCATGAATTCTGTAAGAAGGGATTTGTTTCCAGTTTGGGGTGTGTGTGTGTGCCCTATTTATTGTGCCCACCACATTCACTCTGAATCTTCCTAATCAGGGGCATAAAAAGTTATAATCAAAATCAGTCCAGAGTCGCCCCCCCCCCCAATTTGGGGTGAAAATGTACCTCCCCCACCATAAAGTTAAGTACCTGAATGTAAGTGGTCACCATCAAAAATTCATGTCTTCACGAATTCTGTAAGAAGGGATTTGCTTCCAGTTTGGGGTGTGTGTGCTCTATTTATTGTGCCCACCACATTCACTCTGAATCTTTCTAAATCCTAATGATGATACCAAAGAATTCAAATCCCTAATGGAGGTTTGACCTTGTTTTGGTCCTTGTTATTCAAAAGATATTTAAAATTAGTTTTTGAATAATTACAAACAACTAAGAGTAAAGCAGACATTGTATTTATAGAACCACAATCCTTTTAACAAAGTTGGTAGCATTTGTTTTTCTCTTCCCTGGGGAAATTAATGCTTAAAAGTCTGATATACACCAGACTGTGGCTCCAAAGTGAAATCAGAGACATAGTCTATCAACTATAAATGGCATACAGTAGCCACAAACAATCATGTAAACCATGCAAAATATGGCCATTTGCCACTTTGGGGCATGGAAACACAGTAATAAAAGTATATCAAAAAGCTTATACAATTACATTACAGCATATACTGGCATAAAATGTCTAGGGATCTGTTTATAAAGGATGAAAATATAATTGTCTTGTTTTATTTTCCTAGACAATAAGATCTATTACAAGATTGATTGACTGGTTCATTGCTAATCCAATTCTTTAAATTTTGCAGTCCAAGGTATGTTCTGTCAAATATCATTAAAAAAATTGAACTTAACATTTAAAAGTAATTACCTTGAGATTGAGCAGCAATATGTAAACAAATGAGACAAGAGGGCCAAGATGGCCCTATATCGCTCACATGAAAATCATTGTTCACTTATTAAAACATTGTTTTGAACCTGTGACCTAGTTTTTTACCCTAGGTGACCCATATTTGAACCTGTCCTTAAAGTCATTATGACGAACAATCTGACAATGGTTTTGCGAAGATCCAATAAAAACCATGACATCTAGAGCTTTAACAAGATTTTTACCTAAGATTTGACCTGGTGACCTAGTTTTTGACCCCGGCTGACCCATGTTCGACTTTGGCCCACATATCATTGAGGCAAACATTCTGACAAGGTTTGATGAAGATCCAATCAAAACTGTGACATCTACAGTGTTTACAAAGTTTTCCTAACATTTGACCTGGTGACCTAGTTATTGACCCCAGATGACCCATATTTGCACTTGACTGTTCTATCATTAAAACAAACAATTTGACAAAGTTTGGTGAAGATCCAATTGAAGATCCTACTGGGAAGCATGCAGCACTACCCGAGGTGCAATAATCGACATGAGCACAGTGTGGAGAGTTTTGTTCTGTGACATAATGAGCAAATTCTTCAAAGCAGTTTCCATATTCTCCTAACCTTACTATAGAATTTTCAATAAATTTTCTGTGCACAAATTTCTAAGATATCAATTCACTCTTGACATCATCTTTGATTTGATAAGAGCCCTTGCGACATTTAAAGTTCATAAAGTTGTGTACTTGGGTCTTAATACAGTTTGACAGTGAATTGTGAAGATCTACATTTTTAACTGGAATACTGGGAAAAGACCCAGAAAACAGCCACAGTAGTCATAACAGCTTGTATAACTGTTTTGTTCAACTGCTGTTTATAAATTTAAGATGAAGACGTACATTGCATTCCTAACATCTGCGGCCCATTAATGCACTTGAAAAAATTTGGCGGCTGATTATAGACAATAATACTTGGTGGAGCATGTCTGAATCCAATAAATTGCCTATATATGTAACTATTAATTGTAACATACATATCAAATACTGTTTATAGCCTCAATTATTTATGCAGTTAGGGTTGATAATCACCATTGTCACAGCAGCAGTGATGTTGTATTTATAAATACACCTGTATACATGTACATACAGTCAAACCTGTGTTAGCTGCCACCTCAGAATGAAGGCCACTCAGTGAATAAAAGCCATCCTTTGAAAAAAACATCACTAATTATTTTGAACAGTATGACCCCTAAACAAAGGTCACCTGTCTATAAAGACCACATTCTGTAATCCCCAAGGGTGGCCTTTGTTCACAGGTTTGACTGTATTTATTGAAATTTCTACAGAACAAAAAGAAAATAAATCTTCACATTGCACCACATGGTTTCTAGGAAACAGAACTAACTGCGTACAAAGAAAATAGGATATTCCCCACATGATGTAGTTCTCTCAATACTAATCATCTGCACAGAAGATTTTACACTAAAGATGATTATAACTTTATATACAATTGAATATATTTCAGAGAATATTCAGACGTTAGATAAAGCTGTATCAGGCTATGAATTCACCATATTCAGTTTAATATCATGCAATTCTGCATTTTTGTTGGAGTGATTAGTAGTCGCCTGGTAACGCATCAGACTACTAAACGAAAGGCCGCGAGTTTAATTCTTGGCTCAAACTTTCAAATTTTTCAAGGAAGCTTTCTTGGTGTCCCCATCGTAACTACCAAGTCAAGTATGGTGTTCAGAAAATCAAAGGAAAAGGGTGAGGTGCAAATTGGTGCTTTACATCGGGCATGATAAACAACCAGAAAGAACTATTCGAAAAGAGTGGGGACGTAAATGCCCGGTTCTACTGTATCGTATTTCTCCGTTCTCTGGGTCGGCTCTGAGACCATATTATCATAACTCTAGAATTGGCCGTCAAACCTCATGCAACTCTGTATTTTCAATTCCTAATCAAGTACTAGTATTATCTAGAGAGACAATCATGCTGCTTCCAAATGAAAGAGCATGCATCCCAGTTTTTGTGTCTGACACAAACACAGAATTAATGCTCTTTTTCATTTTCGTGCATGTAGAAACAAGGAAACACTTTTAGTGATCTAGACTGAAAGTTAACAAATCATCAAAGATATGCTGAGAACACAAATAAATTAGAATACAGTTCTCTCATCTCAATGGAAACATTATTATATATAAGCTTCCATAATATTTTATGTCCATTTTAAAAATTACCTTTCCTTTTTAAATTGTTTTGAAGGGGAAAACATTTATATTATCATTATTTATCATCAGTTATATGTATAACTTCAGGCTGATTCTTGTTTATCTGTTGTTTAACAGCCCGTTCAACAGCTAAGGTCATTTCAAGGTTGTTCATTTATAATAATACGCTTAGAACATGCTACTACAGTAAGTGTGCAAAGAATCGTTCTGGGCAAAATGAACATGACACAAACTAAGAAAGATTATCACTGTAAAATTTCCGTGTCTGTCATTTACTTTACTATGAAGTATGAAAATATAATTTCTTGAAACTGCGTGAAAGAACAACAGGGAATGTTAATTAGTTTTTTACCGTTTGCCATCACTACAACATGCATTCATAATATATCATATAAAATGATTATCAACCTTAATTTAATCTTAAAGCCCCATTAGCTTTTTGCTATAAAAAATATATGGTATGTAAAAAACAAACAATTGCTGATATTATCCCAGGATAATTATTAGCGACGAAACAAGCTTTTTTTCTATTAAAAACACTCATTTCGCTGTGAATTTTGCTTTAGTAAACTTTAAATATATAGAGCTATATATGTCACTTCATGCTGTGTACAAAATATGACTGCGGGAAAACATAGCAGTTCTATAAATAGTATTTTTTTCAATGATATTGAAAAATATACGTTAGTGGTTTTAGAAACATTTTTTCTTGCTATAAAGTATGCATGGGAGGAAAACACACCGGATTCCTCTGTTATAGAACAAACAGAAACTATTACGACCGATAAATTTATATGATTATGGGACTTTAAATAAAGATTTATATAAAGATCAATTGCTACCAGAATGCTACTTTACAATACACATTCAAAGGATAAAACCAGACAGATCTACTAAATTGATTTGATGCATGTTTGATGGAGGTGATACAAATGATCAGAAAGAATCATGGTGCCATAACTAACAAATCCGTAAGTTCTGTTAGACATAGATTTCCTTATAGCGTTAACTTTGTATCTAACTTCAACTAAAGCTTGTCACATACATGATGAATACCCCAACGTGCGGCTTTTATACAGACATGTTCATGTTACCGCCCCATACTAAAATTTTGATCTTTGACCTTCAAGTATGACCTTGACCTTTTAATTACTGCACTTGGTTTTGTGCACAACCAACCCAGACAAAGCAAACTCCATATTTGACCTTCAATTATGACCTTGAGGCAAGGGCCTGGAGGTATGCTACAGTCTAATGCAGGTGAACAATTAAATTATTTTGCAATCAGCTCTATCTTTCCAACCATAATACTTTGAGAAAGGAATTGAGATTTGAGCTCAGAGAATGTTTTCATGTTTGATAACCTTCAATGGTACTTGTATTACCTTGCACTCAAAGATTCCAACTGGTTATTTCAAATACTAACACTAAATGTATTCATGTAATACACTTACCTTTAGAAGAACTATTTGGTCATCTTTACTAATGCGTACAAATCCAGGTAGATTCTTAGCAAACTCTACTATGAGGTGTGTGATAATAACTGTCATTTTGGCAAGCTGTGATAACAAGGCATCACCTGCAACAGCCTCAAGGTTCACCATCTCTGCCGATACATCCTGTCATATTGAAACAAATAGGGTGAACAAAATGATTGAATTAACCACTGATATCATTCAAACAATTAAAATATCAAAAAATTAATAGTATATCAGTCTTCACGCTAACACACTAGCTCACAGCCCGGGGCTAGTAAATTTCTATTTGGGCTAGTAAAATTTATCAAAATTGTGTATTTGGGCTAGTGGTAAATTGTCTATTTTCAATAGTCCACATACAGTTCGGGCTAGTGCTTTAAAAGAATTAATTTGAAGACTGGTATATTTAACAAGTTGAGTTTTTGAAATACAATGCCCCCTCCAGACCTTTGACCTATTGACCTAAAAATGCACAGGTCCTGTAGAGGTTTTTCGTCTGCATTTGATTTTGCAGCCATGATGAGTGCTGGTACCCGTAACTGGACGAGAATCTTAACATAAATCCAGTAAGCAGGGTACAAAACAAGTTAGAGTAGTTTCCCTTGCTAAGAATAAGTGAAATTAACCCAAACATCAGTAAAAAGAGAAAAGTATATTTAAACACGAAAAGACCGATGATTAATCAACTGGCCAAAGTGATGTCTGCGATGTTGCTCGGAAATTTTACGCCGATGATTGTTTGATTGTCGGCCCATCACTAATTGCTAACACACTGACGCACGCATGCATGGTCGGACAATGAACAACACCTGATCACAATAGCTCACCTTGAGCGCTTTGTGCTTTGGTGAACTAAAAATAAAACATTATTTATACAAGTAACTTTCAATATGGACGGGTTCTGAATACATGTAGATAATGGAAATTTTCTGCATTAATTTGCTTCGCTAGGACTATCTTATACTTCATTTAAAAGTGTTGGTTAGAATTTCAAGTCATCAAACAACCATAAAATAAAACTAAAACAATAATTTCAGTACTGAAATATGAACTTAATAATGGTAACTGTATAACAGGAAGGCAATAAAACAAGGATACTGAGTCATTAGCATACATAAGACTTGAGTGTGAGACTGAATGTTGCCTCATTATCAAGTTTAAATGTAAAACAAGATGTGTTTTTTAAACACAATGCCCCATCAGGGTGACCTTGACCTTTGATGTACAGGTGTTGTAGAGATTGTCATGAGGAATCAACATACAAAGTTTGATGATTGTAGGTGGAAGCATTATGATTTTATAGACAAGTTTAAACAGACAAACAGACGGACAGGCCAAAAACATTATGCCCCTGATCTATTGATATGGAGGCATACAAAATATGTCAAAGAATAAGCAGTGCAATATATATATACTGTTTATGGATCTTGAGTTTGCCAGTTTGAACCATGGGAATGGCACATGTTTGCTGTGAGGATTTGTTACAAAACATAAAATAAAATGGTATCATAGAAACCATTTAACTACATGTAATTAATTTTTTTCTGAATTTATTTGCACATGAAAAATGAATGAAGAGACAAATAATAAAGTAACAAATTTATACAACTTTAATAGGCAAAAAAAAAAAAATTTGTTCTGAACACTTGACAAACCTTAATTTTCCCGGGGACAATAAACTTTTTTAACTTGAGACTAACAGTACACCTGCTTTCTCATTTTTTTACCCTTCCACATGCTTTCAAGAGCCAAAAAAACCTCATAGAACAGAACTACCTAACCTATTTCTTATGAGCATGCCACCAGAAAAAACTTCTTTTAATGCCTTATGTCATTCCTTGAAATAACAAGCAAGCAAAGCAATTTGTTCTATGACTATAGCATTTATAACAAGATATCTCAGAACAGAGTGTACATGAATACCTCACCAGTTACTGTACCAAGCGGTAACAATTTGCCAAAGGTATCTTGAGCAAGTTGGAAAAACTTGACACAGATAAAAGACTCAGTAATTCAGTAAATCATCCTCTTTAAAGACGTTTGCTTTTAAAAAGTTCGCTACATTTTTCACATAGACATAATAGGCAAAATGAAAACGAAACAATGAAATTTTTTAAAACTTTGCATGGTCTTAGCATACGATAACAGAAACATTTTAAGCGAAAAAAAATTGGGGTCACTTATCTCGTTTTTGAGTTATCTGTCCTTGAATATGATTTTTTGCTTAATTTATATTATTTTCAGGTGTTACCCTGCTTTTGTCAGTGTTTCTGTTACATACAGGCCAGGGTTTTATTAATAAGAAAGTGTCTTTCCCACAGAAAATAAGATATATCTTTCCTCCAAAAATTCTATTTCCCTTAGTACTTGCACAATATACCCCAAATTTGCCTTCTTTGTGGAATCCCCATCCCCCCTACCAGCACCCAGCTAACAGCCAAGTTCTGCACATTTATATTAATCCTTTGTGTTAGTAGTGGAGGATGAATAACCCTAGACGCCATGCCATTAACAAACAAGAGGGCCAAGATGGCCTGAGAACAAAGACACTATAATTAATGACCAGGTAATTTAGTATAATAAATATATAAAAAATAATATATATTTAGTATAATCTCATATAACCCATTTTTACATAGATTTTGAGATCAAAATCAACAATGAAGGTATAATACTGTTAAACAAGCTAAAACATAGCAAATTTTCTAATCTAAGGGCCCTTAACTAAAGTTGTGGTCCAATTACACCCATAACTTAACTTGGCCAAGACTGTAAGGTCATACACATTCATTGTAAATATGATTAGGATCAGTGAATAAATGAAGGCGCAAGAGTGTAAACAAGCTAAAATATAGCAAATGTTCAAAGTCAAGGGCACATAACTATTGAAGTTCTATTCTGATTTTGCCCATAATCAAACTTGTCCAAGATCTTTTCGTTCAACCTTGGTCAACATTGGTTAAGAGCTGTAGATGCTAGAGTGAACAATGTAAACAAAATAATTGTGGACTGATGCCGGATATTCATCGATCCTAAAAGGTCACCTGATGAATCAGGTGAGCTAAAAATGCAGTGAGAAATAATGCTGTAGAAACCAGGGGGGGAGTTTGGGTGTAATGAGTTATTATAACTGATTCTCCCCCCTCGCCGATTGAAAGACAAAATCTTAAATTAGCCCCTAAATAATTTTGGCTGTAGAATTAGCCCCCACCCCACACATCTGAAATCACTTCTTCTTGGCCTTGTAACAAGACATGACTGGCCACCCATAGAAAGAAGTATACTTACATCCACTGACTTAATAACTTGTTCGTCCGGAAATTCATATTTATCTTGAAGAAAAACAACTTTTTCAACCAGCTTTTTTGTATCGTCATTAACTTTAGCCAATGGTTCTGGCTCTATAATTGTTTCAGGCTTAAGTTTCACTTTTACTTTCACAAAATCCTTACTATCCACACTGGAAATATCACATTTTGAGTCAGAAACAGATTCAGGACTGCTAGCCTCAGAAGTTCTTTTTGTTTTTGTTGATTTTTGTTTCCGGCGTACATCCCGAGCCTTACATTGTTCCTCTGATAATAAACCTGTGGAAAAATAACAAAATTGAATTAAAAATTTTGATCAATTACTGAAGTTTTTGTATTAAAACATTTTCATGCACCCCTAAAACTGATGAATTGCATATACTCACCAGAGAGGACCTAAGGCCAAATCGTTCTCTAGTTATTAATCGGACAAGGTTTTTGTGCTGAAGGTCACTGTGACCTTGGATGTACTGACAAAAAAAAATGTTACGGGAGGGGTCATCTTCAAGCGATAGTTATTGGTTGGACAAGGTTTGGTTACGGACAGACGGAAAGACAGACCGACAAGTGCAAAGCAATATACAGGCTTTTCTGTGAATGGGGACAAAGTAATAACAAAATTAGTGGCAACAATTATACATTATCAGTACATTGTAAATAAATTTGCTGTCATTATTAACTTGAATCATAACATATATATAACATATATCAATGCTCAGAATTGAAATTAAACTCTACTATGGTTTTAAAACATAACTATGTCTCCTTAATCATAAAATTGACAACAACCTGCACCAAATGATTCATAATTATTTCATTGTTATGTTAATTAAGTCTTGATGTCTGAAATACAGTACAATGTACTTGATTAAAGTTTAAATTGTGTAATTTCAAAGATTTGCAGAAATCACAGCACTCACCAGCATGTAAATATCATTGTTTATATTAGTCAAGTCAAGGGACCTGATCATTTGTTCTAGAGATATCAAGATTACTATGCTATAATAATAACACACATGTAAAACCATGTACGACTTTGATAGGACAAAAATGTACTTGATTCTACAAATTGCTAGAGATAATTAATATAGATATTCATAATAACAAGAGGGCCAAGATGATCAAACTTGACCTACATATCATTAAAATAAACATTCTGACAAAGTTGCATGATGATCCAATCAAAACAGTGATTTCTAGAGTGTTCACAAGGTTTTCCCTTCTTTGGCCCTGGTGACCTAGTTTTTGACCCCAAATGGCCCAGTATTGGATTAGTCCGAGATTTTGTCGATATTAACATTCTGACCCAGTTTTGCAAAATTTAGCTAAAAATGTGGCCTCTTGTGTGTTCACAAGGTAAAAGTTTGACAACGCACAATGCCGGATCACAAAAGCTCACCCTGAGCACAAGAGCTCAAGTGAGCTAAAAAGGTTTTCTGTACTGATATTAATACAAGTACAGGTACTTGTAATATTATTACTTATAATTTGTTAACAACACTACACCCTTGAATGGAATTCATGAAAACATGGATATTTCTCGACTTTTCTTGCATACGGTATTTCATAAAAGTTTATGAAGTATGAACGACTATTTAACAGGGGTAACAGTATTAATACCAAGTGGTTTTTTTAAAAGGAGATTTAAAATCAACAATACAGCTAAAGAACTAGATGTTGTTTTTTGGTGTACTGTTACAGTTTGTTTAAAAGTGAGAAAGGGGATGAACCATTCCTTTGGCATTAAATAAAAGTCTTTTGTTGAAGGCGGATATTATGACAGGTCGGATGACCAGAGCAATTTTTTTACGTCATATTGTTTATAGAGACAGAAAGAGAGAAAGTGTTTATCAATTATGAACCAATTTATTAACTGCGTCACGAACTGTAATCAGTGATTTAACGCTGCACACATCTCAGTAAATGATGAGCTCAACTAATGAATACTGCATGACATCACGAAACCATTTCATCATGGAGATGTCTAATGAGAAATTCAATCTATATAACGAAATACTTAAGGCGGATTTGAAATGCAAAATGCAGTTAAGTTGCAAGATGAACTAGGCCTGAGGTTATAAAACTTGAGAAGAGTCAGTCTCCCGAGGTCAAATCTTTATTCCATTCTCAAAGCTTAATGGTAGAAAAAATAGGGCTATTTAATGTTAATATATATTCAGATCAATTATTGTCAGAATATCATATAAATAGTATCATTATTGTCTGATCCTAGATTATTAACTTAGAAACAGTTAAAAACAAAATATGAGATTTAAGCTGAGAGAGTGAACTTAAATTTAAAACCTCAAGACCTGAAAATAATATTAAAATTTCAACTAATGTTTTCTAGTACGCCAGCAGCTGCTGTTTAAGTTCCTATTAAGTCCTTTACATCTTATAAATTTGATTATACAAAATTTCACATTGCCACTTAATTTGATCAATGCAATCATAATTCTTCATAATCATGTAGTCTGCTTGGATTAATATTTTTTTGTAAATAACATCTTCCATGAATCATTTATTCTTCCTTTAATGATTTTAATGCCCCCTCTCCTTTAACATTTTAAGTTTGAACAGTTCCCCTTTTTAATTCATACCATAAACCCTCCCAAATTTTTGTATCAAATATCAACACTAACCCTTTGAAAGGATTTCATGAAGACATATTTTTTCTTGAACTGTTCTTGCATACTTTATAAATAGATGATGAAGTATGAATGACAATTTAACAGGCCCTAATTAGACAATGAAGACATATAGTACTGAATCATTTCCCATAATATCTCTTTAACCCTTAATTCACAGCCAGAATACTACTGCCTACATTGTAAACTGTATGGCAAGGAAGTTTTTAAGAAATGCGAGCTGATTTGAAAATTTTCACCAATTCCTAAACAGGTACAACCGTCACAGGCAAATATGGGGAGATTTGTGAAGACGCTATACCTGAGTGTCATGTAGGCAAAATGTATAGAGATTTGTGCAGACAGTATACCTGAGTGTCATGTAGGCAAAATGTATACAGATTTGTGCAGACGGTGTCATGTAGGCAAAATGTATAGAGATTTGTGCAGACGCTATACCTGAGTGTCGTGTAGGCAAAATGTATAGAGATTTGTGCAGACGGTATACCTGAGTGTCATGTAGGCAAAATGTATAGAGATTTGTGCAGACGGTATACCTGAGTGTCATGTAGGCAAAATGTATAGAGATTTGTACAGACGCTATACCCATTTCACTGGTAGCGAAAGCATGGAGCACCCTCTCATTATATGGAAGTCAATATAAGTACTCTCTCAGTAAGAAGTCAATAATTGTCCTTTATCTGAATCCACTTGTCAGTAACATAGTACCAGTATGATGTTAATTAAGAAAATGAAATTAATTTATCACCAAGGATTTAATCAGGAGTATCAAATTAGTCTAGGACTGTAATTTGCCATGCAATATAAAGTCAATCAGTCTACTTATAGACAAAAGTCTGTATTGTCTACAAGGACAATTACATATATTTTTTCTCTGTATTTATAATTTCTTACAAATGTCATCACAATTGTTCATTTCATTAACAAACAGTTTTAGAATTGTTATATATCAAGTTTATTTATTTATTTAAACTTGGATGGTATTGGTATACAAGTTTCGGAAGTGAACTGATTATCACAGTCACAGTAAGTGTCAGCATCTCATTTGACAGGGGATGTTGTATTTAACTTATCTAATATAACCAACATTTAACAAGAGGGCCAAGACCAGGCCCTATACTGCTCACATGACAATCATTGTGTATACTCATTAAAACATTGTCTTGAACCTGTGACCTAGTTTTTAACCTCACCAGACCAATATTCAAACTTGTCTTACATATCAATCAAGACAAACATTCTGACAAGGTTTCGTGAAGATCCAATCAAAATATGACATCTACAGTGTTAATATATTTTCCTTAGATTTGACCGCGTGACCTAGTTTTTTAACCCGAAGTGACCCATATTTAGACATATCTAGACTAACAATCTGACAATTAAGGTTTGGCAAAAATCCAATCAAAACTGTGAAATCTACGGTGTTAACATAGTTTTTCATAAGGTTTGACCTAGCGACCTAGTTTTTGACCCCAGATGAACCATGTTCCAATTCATTCAAGATATTATAAAGACAAACATTCTGACAAGGTTTCATGATGATCTAATTAAAACCGACTTATAGAGTGTTCACAAGGTTTTCCAGCAATTTGCTCTAGTGACCTAGTGTTTGACCCAAAATGGCCCGTTATCAAACTCGTCTGAGATTTTGTCGAAATAAACATTCTGACCCTGTTTGTGAAAATTGAGCTAAAAAAGATTTGACAAGGTAAAAGTTTGACAAAGCATGATGCGGACGATGACTGATCTTCAAGCTCACCCTGTGCACAAGTGCTCATGTGAGCTATAAATAACATCAAGGATTATTCTCAGATCAATTTATCAATTTTCCAGGCAAAAAAATAGCAAGAACACAAAAAACATCCCACTTTCATTTAATTGAAAAGTAAGAGAGAATAAATGACTTGTATATAAAATGAGAATTAATTGACAGACATATTTCTAACAACTCATTTGATTCAAACAATATTTTTTCTACATTCAGGCATGCGACAAACTACATGCGACAAAAACTAGGAATTTTTCAAAGTAAGTACTGTGGAATCATTCATTTCTGTTGGGGATTTAATTTCGTGGATGTCGAAATCAAATCCCAACAAATTTAAATGCAGAGATGAAGCATTTTGTTTCAAAAATCAAAATCGACAAATTTATGTCCCCACAAAATAGCCATTTCAATAAAAAAAACTCGAAATCGGAGCTCAACAAAAATAAATGAAAATACAGTTTGTTACCTTAGCAACCTTTTTTCTATACTATAACTACAATTACGCAGTGTAAAAAATGATGAAATGTTAGAAATTATGCAGTGTATTTAAATTGAATACAATTATAGAATATTCTATTGCAGTATAATTGATAATTACGCAGCTTCAAATGAATACTTTATTTAATGTTATTGGTTATCTTTTCAGTAATGTTGAAACATTTATGAGCTTTTCATTCTGGTACATAATAATAATGTTGTTTGGTTCAAAATTCAGATTTAATTCTATGAAGTAAACCCAGTCAAATAGTTATTGATACTTCATGAAATGTTCAAGAAGTGTGCAAGAAAAAACAATGTTTTCATGAATTAATTCAGAGGGGTAACTACAAAAGAAGACAAAAAAGATACAAAAAAAAGAAGTTCCTTACATTCTTCTTTCATTCCAACTTCTTTACATCGTCGTAATCTACATGCCTGACATTTTCGTCTCATCCACATATCCATTTCACAGTTTCCGCCATATTTACAATGATATGAAGCTCCCCGAGTTATACTTCTCCTGAAGAATCCTGGGAAAAATAAACAAAATATTAAAGCCATATTCAACTTATTTAGTATTTACAGTATACACAATGATAAAGAACAAAAATACATTTCAACAAGGAGTTTGTCAAACACTGATGTCCTTTACATGACTTGACCATCAACCTTCTCATTTCAAAATTAAATTGGAGTCATTTTGTGATGATCAACCTCTCAACTAAATCATAGGATCATAGGCAAAAATTGTTCTATACTTTTTGGTAGACGTTGAATGTTACTGTGATATTGACCTTTGACTTCAAAATCATCAAAATAATTCACATGTGATGACCAATCTCCCAACAAAGTCTGAGGACCAATTAGACCAAATCATTCTCAAATCATTTGTTGCATCAGGTTTTTGTGTTGAAGGATATACCGTCACCTTGACCTTCATCCCACTGACCTAATGATCATAAGAAGTCATTCAAATGACTTGTGATGTACCACCTGACTTTTATGCCTGAGGACCTTAGGCTAAATCGTTGTTTAGTTATTGGTCAAACAAAGCTTTTGTGTTGAAGGTCACTGTGACCCTGACCTTCGACAACGGACATCAAACTCCAATGAGGTCATCTAAATGTGATGACCAACCTTCCTAAAAGGTCTGAAAATCTTGTGTTTTTGGTCAGACCAACATGTGCAAAGAAATAGACCGCCACTTCTATGAAGGGGAAATTATTAGTTTAAATACATTAGTACGGAATCTAGATAAACTGGTGAACAGAGGCTCGTAAATAATTGCAATACCATTGAAAACAGGAGTAAAACCAAAATAATCTATGAAATGAATAGTATTTAATTATGCTTTGAACAACACCTTCCAATTTCAAGATTACTTTCATGTTAATAGGATTTTGATAAGATGCATCTTGTTTTATGAATGTGTCATTTTCAGGCTTCTCTGTCACTATTTTTGCTGAGCAGGAAATGCAAATCCATACAAAAAGTCTTGATTAAAAGAAATCAGCAGTTTTGTGGCCTCTTCAATTCTCATTTAATGAGCTACATTTTTTCTTTTGAGCAAGCTTTGTTTTTTCATTACGGAACTTTGGACAGTTAAATATACTCAGTCTGGCTCAGGTGGGTTCTACACATAGCCTTAAATATAGGGACCAGGTACTGAGACAGTACCGAGAATCATTTAAATTTGTAGTGGCCCGTAACCATTTAAAAAATTACCAGTACTTGACTCTTTAGGCGTTTAAAAAATATATCAAGCCATACTTTATTTGTCAGCCAAATTCTTGTATCAGTTTGTGGTAATTGCATGGTATTGATAATTACCGTTAACATAATAATTTCACTATTACCTGTATCATTTTGTTGGTATCGGTATTGTACCGTTTTGTTGTAAATATCGTTTTGTTGTTAACAGTGTCCAACCCTACTTAAAAATGCAACAATGAAAAGGCTAAATCAAGTTTAAGGGGTCATTTAGTTAGAAAAGCACTTAAAAACTTAACAATCTTGCTATCCATGTTAAACTTTGTTAATGAGGATCTATTGCCAGCTATTTAAATGTAATCATTAGCATGATTTTAGACAAGCTAAATATTTCTATGAAACAGCTCAAGGGGATTAGGTGTTATAAAGGGATTTTGTATCTGTTAGCCAAGAAAAACAACCAATCAATTTTCACAGCTTAACTATACATCAAGCATTGAACAATATGATGGATTTTTATACATGCTAAAACTCATTGTCTTTTTAACACAGAAACCATGAATTAAAATCATATAAAACTAGCTGTAAATGAGCTCAGATCACCATTCAACACATGGGAAAATTATTTCAAGATGTTACAGCCATTAACATCAAAAGAATAGGAGCTATATTCAATAATTGAATATTTCATTTTCAGAAGTATTTGAATAATGAAGGTCAGGGATGTTTGAACTTGGTTGCTATAGAAACAAACTCTGTGCTCAGAGGAAGTAAAATGGAGACTGATCTGACGGTTTGAACTTGAAATTATTTGTATAAACCTCTGATCTTATTCAATTTGTATACCGTTGGAAGAGAAACTTCTAACACTCTAAAATCATGGTAAAGAGATCGAATATGGACAAGACATTTAATAACATTAAAGACTTGCTGACATATTCTCTTCAATATAGAACACATCATTACAAGTAATCCCAGACTGGAGATTATAATAAAAGCACACCAGAAGAGAATTGAGAACATGGGAAAGATAATGATTACTGACAATTTGTTTCATCATTAGCCAAAGACAGGCTGACCGAGAAATTGGGGAAGGAAATAATAATCCAGAGAACACTAACAATTTGAGACAATAATCTTATCCGACAGAATTAAGTATTACATCACTGCAAAAGCTCAGACTTTTATCTCACTAAGCCATGCATTAACCAAGAATTTTTGATAAATAATAATAATAAAGGCTTTATATTGTTTAGAGCTTTGTAGACTAAAATAACTTTGTTCTATTCAACCCTTTCACTAAATTTCGTCCATTTAAGTCCAGCATACAATCCAGCAGATAGTGCATCAAATGGTTTGGCAAGTATGATACGAGCTGCTCTTTTTTGAAACTTAAAAATGCTATTTTGAAGGTTGTCACAGCAAGTTCCCCAAATTGAACAACAATAATCAATGTGAGGCAGAATGTAAGCATTGAAAAATAATTAATTGCTATGTACAGATTAGAACCTTTGAGGATAGATTTCGCATATACACAAATGTATAAGTCTATACAATTAACTCAGATTCTTTTAAATCTATTTGTCTCTTATTATAAGAGTGAAGGAAATAGGTATTATAGTGTACAATACTTCTGACCGATAATAAATCACCCTCTAATGAACTCCAAGAAAATAAAACTCTCCCCGCCACAAAAAAAGCAGAGACTTTGGTCAAAGCCTCTGCTTCAACTGTACTTCAGAAGTACTTCATCAGCGCTGCAAAATTTAAAGATCCGCTTCATTTAAAGTCCCGGGGACTTCTTGATCATGCTTTAGATGAAGTCCCCCGCTCACACAGAAGCGCAAGGGACTTCTGCAGTACTTCAAAGACTTTGGGATGGATTGATTTAATTTGGAATGTGTTTAGTGATTTGGCTATGGTGATTTGTCTGTATTTCGTGTTTAAGCTTATTAAAGTAACATTTTGTAAGAATGTCGTGAACCAGACTAAAAAACTAGTCTGGTTATCGTGTTCATCAATCTTTAGTATGCTTCTGTAAGAATGACGAGAACCAGACTAACGCAATATTTCGAAGCAATTGAGAACAATTTTTTTAAGTATGGATACTATTTGAGATATTTTTCATGAAAAGCAGTAACTTGTATATCTTATATAATTTTTAATTCCTAAACAGAATGCAATCCCAAGAATGAGTTCTATGTAATTGAGCTACCTCCACACAAACTAATTTGCATACTGAAGCACATCTGAAGCGCTAATTAACATAATTGGGACGGGGACTTCAAATGCACTTCTCCATTACTTTCATATATGTAATTTTATCTGTGAAGTTCTCTGGAAGCAGGAGACTTTAAAAGTACTTCTTTGACACTCCAGGGGGAAGCTTCATTTGTGCTTCAAATATGCTTCAGATGTGCTTCTTTTGTGGCTGGGTTATAGCTGTTTGCATAAACAATGAATATAATACTTGCAGCATTGTCAAAAAGTACAACTCACTTCAAACATAAAACTAGTTTAGGCTTTTGTCTAAAATGCATAAATACATTGCCGTTATTCCACGGCTTCATTCGTGAATAATATAATATCTACTAATACATTCTATGAATTTCAAACAACAAATATTACTGACACAGCGCAAAAAAAAATGTTTCTTATTTTTTTGTTGATAAATTTAATAATCTAAAATCGCCCATTTTTTATTATAGGATTGTTAAAGAGTTATTCATTCTTCGCGAATTATTCATAAACTATTCCTGAAATAGGCAAGCATTGTTCAAGAAAAATTCCTGATTTCAAGACTTCCTTTCAAACCAAAGTTCCTAACAATTACTTTACGCCCCTTTGAAAAATTTCATTTCCTTAAATCATGGCCAATTCAATATAGCGCAATGCATAATTCTTTCCTATTACAGAAAGATACGAAAATCATATTAGCAAAAAGGATGTTTACAAAAAACAATTCTCAAAGCATTTGATTCTATCAACTAAAATGCTATAAGGTATTTATTTGTTCAAAGCAATATTCCTATTAAATATTGTACACAAATTCATAGCCGTTTAATTTGTACACACTATATCATCAATGATAATGTACTTCATGGAATTATCTAATTAAACAAATTATTATCACACTTAAATGCATTGTACTTAAGTATGTTGAATAATGATTTCTCTAAATCATTTTCCCAACAAAAACATCTGATTAAAATGCATCTTCCACACAAAAAGAAAAGTGAAAATTTTTAACCATGCAATATATATCTTTCAGTAGATGTTTTTCCTGTAGGTATTCGATTTTTGCCGGTTCATGTATTTTAAGGGAAAATTCTGTGTTAATATTTAATATTGCTTTATTACTGATTTATGCACATGATCTGTTTCTTTGAAAAACCTTCTCCTTATGACTTGATTATATGTATATATGTTTCATTTATTCTGCATTCCCTACCATTGTATTATACCATGTATCCTCATGTGCCATATGGCTTACAGGATTGTATATAAATATACTTATCTTATATCAATGTAATGATGTAAATAGGCAGAGTCTATTTCAAATGATCTTTCATCCAATAATAACACAAAATGTATGACTTTCTTTATTTTATAAAACACATATTCATTTTCTCAAGTCACATTCAATTTCATTTCTTTCATGTCATGTCTTTACACTAGGACACAATGCACTTCTAAAGCATTGTAAAATTCAGTTAATAAATGAGAATGGTAATTAATTACAAATGTAACTAGAGACAAAATGAAATAAACCAATTTCAAGACAACCTAGATCAGGTCGACCTCTCTCAAGGATACAAAAATAGCAGAGAGTGATATGTTAGCAGACAGGATATTGGTAGAGATGGAGAAATTGCATTGATCAGGCAATCCCAATAAAGCACATATCATGTATTGGAATCCTAACTCCCAAAATGTTTATCTCATATGGGGTGCATACAGACTTTGGAGTTTATAATATAGGTTTTCATGAAAAATATTTACTGTGAGTTTTTTATGTGAGCCTTTTGAGTTATTTTCCCTTTCGCATTGAAGCCTTAAGCAGATTGTCAGGAAAGTATAGTTACCAGGAGCTCTCATCTTCATTATAAGGCTGTTTAGACTTCAATAAGATTCATTAAATCCAACAGTTTCAGAAAATCTATGAAAATAGCCCAGAGTGTATGACTTATTTCAAAGAAATAAATTCTAGCTAAATTCTAGCTTTGAAATTTGTCTAATTTTAGCCAAGAGTGTATGACTTACTTCAAATGAAATTTGTCTGATTTTATGGTAAAATTAACGCTGAGATTAAGGAAAGATCATTTTGATGTACAAGCACTATAAAAACCTTGCACATAAAAACTGTCTGGTAATGATTTTAATTCATAGAGTATGGTGTAATATCATGAACATTTCATAGAGTTAGCGAATAAGAATAATTATTATAAAATGTTCACTTCTTTGTGTTTTTATATAAGAACAAACAAGCTAGCTCAGAGGACATCAATTAATGCTTCAAGGTATTATAATGTGACATGATCCAACATAACAGGCAAGTTACATACCAACATGTGCAGTCATAATAGCAAACCACCAATCTCTGAATCATCAGACATGGAAGTACACTTAAAGCCTCATTTGGAAACCCCTTATACATTAAGACCACCTCTAAATAATCATATATTTATGGACCAGAATCTAGTTTCAAACAATTATTTATCAGTTCTTAACTTTACTAAGGAAGATGTTTATTGCTTATTTTCTTTGAAACAGATGTTACATATAAAAGATGGTATCACAGGAGTGACGAATACCCCCACATGCTGCTTTGACACAGAATGTTTAAAATCTGAGGATGGATACACACGCACATGGACAAGGTGCCTCCAGTATACCCCCCAAAACATTGTTTGTGCATTGTTTAATTAAGTAATAAATCAGTATTATTAATTAGATTGCATATCAAATATGCAATGTACCTTTTAATAATTTCCATTTCCATGTATAGAGCAGTTTGACTTATTGCAATAAAGTGGACAATAATTGCCTTGTGGCACATACTCCATGAAGAAAAAATTATTTGCAGAAGATCTATAGTTCATAATGATACATGTATAACAGAAGATTGAAGACGGATATTACCATACTCATACTCAGTATGTTGTAAGTTACTTCAGTGATTCTTTGGGACTGACTTGGGGCCGAAATTTGGCCTCATTCCTGTCTGAAAAAAATCATGAACGATTCCCCTTGAGTAGAATTCGATTTTTTCTCGAAAATAAAAAATTGGAAAAAAATATCATTAATTTAACCTGTCTGATAGCTTTCTTTATATTAGGGGTGACTATTGGGTCCAGTTTTGGCTATTGCAATACTATTGATATATTGATATTGCTGAAAGTACTATTGCAATACTATTGATATATTGATATTGCTGAAAGTACTATTGCAATACTATTGATATATTGATATTGCTGAAAGTACTATTGCAATACTATTGATATATTGATATTGCTGAAAGTACTATTGCAATACTATTGATATATTGATATTGCTGAAAGTACTATTGCAATACTATTGATATATTGATATTGCTGAAAGTACTATTGCAATACTATTGATATATTGATATTGCTGAAAGTACTATTGCAATACTATTGATATATTGATATTGCTGAAAGTACTATTGCAATACTATTGATATATTGATATTGCTGAAAGTACTATTGCAATACTATTGATATATTGATATTGCTGAAAGTACTATTGCAATACTATTGATATATTGATATTGCTGAAAGTACTATTGCAATACCATTGATATATTGATATTGCTGAAAGTACTATTGCAATACTATTGCTATTGCTGGTAACTTATAATTGCAATACTATTGCAATAGTTATTGCCAAGATTTGACAACCACAGAGATTAACTTGTAAATGCAAACTTGCACAGTGTAAGATATAATTTTGCTGTAAATATATGCTAAAATGTTTGTGGACATGATTTAAAATGAATTGGACAGAAATAGATTAATAAAATTCAGTTCAAATACTGAATTGTGTGCTTTTGTTTGATGCATGTGCTTATTTACAAATATTTTTGTAACGGGATGCAACGTTAGTTGTTTTAGATTAATAATAAACTTTATAAGAAGGAAACTATCGTAACTACCGATAGTTGAGCTAACTATCTGCGATAATTATTGGACCGAGACATTTACTATCGATCCATACTATCAGGACACTCAGGATCGAAATGCATCAATATTTCGATGCATCGGCCCACCCCTACTTCATATAGTCATATGTTACAACAGCTCCAAATACAGCTAATACAGTCATGTTGATGATATTATACATGAATATAAATGTCAAATTGACAAAAGTGCATTATATAGAGAAAATTATAAGGAGCTATTCCTGGTCACACCCTTCTTAGGTATATTGTGTCTTGTCATTTTAGCAGTTTTCAACATGTCTCTCATATTATGATTGTAAATAATAATCAATTATCCTTGACAACAAACTGAGATTTGTTATATGTTGGCGACTTTCTATATGTTCCAAAACCAAGACTTGAATTTACAAGAAAATCTCTTAATTACTAAGGGCCAAAAATATGGAATTCTATACCCAAAGAGGTGCAAAATGTTGAAAATTTAAAAACATTCAAACAAAAATATACTGAATGGTGGTCATATCATTGACATGTTGTTAGTTGTTTTCTTGTATGTACAATATAATTATGTTTTTTGTGTCTATTTTATATACCCAGTACATTTCTTTTTCAATCAGAACAATTTGAGATGTGTAGTACTAAATAACAAAGACTGAGGGAACTAACCTTTACAACCCTCACAACTGAGGGCATTATAATGATACCCTGAGGCTCTATCTCCACAAATCCTACATAGCTCCTCCTCTATACTTTTTCCAACAACTCCGCCTCCTTTTTTCTTCTTTGAATCATTTCCAGTACTTGATGTGATTGCACGCTCACCCATTGCCATATGCATGTCATAGTGCATTTCTGGGGTGCCGAGATTCATGTCTGACTCCATGGGTAGCATGGGCCCAGTGGGAGAACCTAGAACCATATTGTCTAGATACATATGGCCAGCATGATACCCAGCAGTATGCTCATGCCCGCCACTTTCATTCAAAACTGAAAATAGACAAAGAAAAATATAACCATACAGTCATATTTAAACAATATTTTAAAATATAGGCAAAGTAAAATACAACAGAAAAAATACTGAGAAAGATATGATCAATATATACATTGGCAGCCAGAAGGAAGATCATCATACTTTATGCATATCATTGAGGACTGTTTATCAGGTTGGTTCACATTTGGCACTGACGTGTTTTAACAAGGAAGGAACAAAGAACTTTTGTATCAACCCCTAACTGCTAGTGCTGTATTTCATCTACTTACAGACTAATGTAGTTCAATAATTTAATTTGAAAAGCTTCTTGTAAGAAATGATACAGAAAATACATTTAAAGCTACTATTTACAATGTCATAACTGAATCTTCAAGGAAATTTCATCAACTTCATCGATAATGAACCACCGATAATACATTAGTAAACCATGCATTATGATCCATCTTCCTAATCATATAATCTTAGGGTGAAATATTGCTATTTTTGAAAAATTGTTAACATTTTAGACTATATTTCTATAGCACATGTAATAATTGTGATCATTCCCTATGGGGCCCTGACTTAGTATTGTAACTTAATAACAAGCTTGCTTACTTATTAAACAACCCCTCAGAGAGATCTATAGAACACCAAATACACTACATTCTACCTGTGGCACATAACCCTTCATAAACCATATGGTAACATCTTGTGTCAGCTCAAAATTGATTAAACAATTTATTAGCTGTATTGAATTTTCCAGATCTTTCTTGAAAGATGTGTCATTTTGCAGTGAAGTCAAAATGACCTGATCTGTATGTATTGATTGATTTATAGATTGTGTGCCACATTCAATTATCCTTTTATATAATTATACTAAATTAAATTGATAGAAAGTCTCTAGTACGGAAATATAGCAGGAAATTGATGAACATGTGACTGGTCCCGATCATAACAAGTAATGTACATCTAACATCATTATGCCGCGACAATTTTGTTTACTTCCAACTTACAGTATATAGCATAATCAATTGAAAAGATGAAAGAAAGTGTGCAAGGAAAGTTATATAAAGTAATTAATAACACAACAATACATTTTTTAACCAATCTAAAACACTCAGTGAAACATATCCAAGTACGCAGGTTCCTTGTTGAAATTTCTTTTTTTTAAAGATAGTAACAGTACTGTTGAGAGTTAAGGTTAAGATATTAATCCAATACCATTATATAAGAGACTTTTGTAATTGTTTGCTGACTTTTTGGAAGAAAAGAGTAAGTAGGTTAATAAAGTTATACATGTGATCATGTTTCTTTCAACATGTCCTTTAAGGTCATATTATTTAGAAGAAAAAAAAGAAGTTTTTATTCAATTTAGTATATTCACAACTTGGTATCAGCTTAGCTCTCATAATTCCTTTACTGTCACAGAACCTTACATCACTTTCTAAGGTCTTTTAACACAGATATAGGACCAAATCCAATTTTTCAAACATTCATAAGGATAGCCTTGTCCTGTTTTTAGTCTAGAGAATTATGACAGTCGAGGCAAACAAGGAGAAAATGCAGACTTCATAACCCAGAGGCTGTTTCATAAGCCGGTCTAAGAAAAAGTTTTATACAAATTAAATCTTAATGCTAATGAAACATGAGTGATGCACCTTAAATTTGGAGATTTCCCATGAAAATGTCAGAATTGATAATATTATAAACTTATGATAGTATTCTTCTGTTGTCTGTAAGTTAAATGCAGATACGTTTCCATTTTTCTGTTCTTCTTGAATCAATTTAAACAATTACAAGTCATTTAAAATTGACATATAGACAAAATTACATAATCATTTTGAGTATGTCAAAACTTCAGATTAAAGAAGCATAGCAAATATAGAATAAATAGTTTAACGAACTCAGCTTCTTACTTCTAAAGCCAATTTTATAACAACAGTTCAAGAATATTTCTTCTTTTTTTGATTTTGCAAGAAGTAAGTTCTTGAATTGTACCTGAAAATGCTTAATTATTTTCAAGAACAACAGGGCCATGATGGCCCTATATTGCTCACCTGAGTATTGTAACACTAAGGGATAATTTAATCAAGGAAAGTTATTTAAGTCATGGTAAAGAGTTATCTACCCAAACTGTCAAGTAGTTGTTGAAATCAACTGACCCCCGGGCTGGGCTAATATTGACCCTGGGGCCATGATTTCAACACACTTGTTAGAAGTCCACAAGACAATGCTACAATGCTGTTGAAATTGACCAAGTGGTTTAGGAGATCTTGTTTAAAGAAATTGTTGATGATGGATGACAGACGCCGGACATAGCTCGATCCTAAAAACTCACCTATACACTCCTTGCCAGGTGAGCTAAAAATGCAGAAGCACTGTCAGTGTGAAATGTTAGAATTGAACTAAAATACAACATAACTTGACATTCACCAGAGATGTCGATGTCAAAGCATCCATAAGCTATGATTAATGTTGTTTTTTCTTTGAACAATGACAGTCTTTTTTGCTATATGAAGTTTGATTATTATAGGTGGAAGCATTTTGTTTTTTAATACAGGCAATGTTTGGTACAAACAAACAGACAGATAGACCACAATATGCCACAGCTGCGATAAAAACAGTCAAAACAAATGAATTCACAAGAAGTAACATGGCAACTTCCATTATCAGAATCTTATCATGCAACTTGTTATTTAGGGATGGCATGTTATTCATGAAATAATTTCCCAGCTTCATTTTCAGAATCAAATCGAAATTATAAATATACTCAAAGGATTTAAAGTTAATTAATATTTAACCAAATTTGTGTTAACTGTACATGAAGTGCACTCTTGAGGCTGACAAAAAGAATTCTTAACACACAGTCGAGTTTTGAGAATGTGCAGACAAATCATATGAACTAAGTCAGAATAATATTATTCACCGCTTTAATGCCACATTTATACATACCATGTTCACTTTCCCATCATATTAATGACAACTTAAATTGCAATCAAATTAT
This sequence comes from Lutraria lutraria, assembly GCA_964023205.1. Taxonomy (NCBI): domain Eukaryota; kingdom Metazoa; phylum Mollusca; class Bivalvia; order Venerida; family Mactridae; genus Lutraria; species Lutraria lutraria. The sequence continues at coordinate 28,432,920 of OZ026848.1, read as the reverse complement.
AAATGATAGAGTATAATTATGGTTATACAAATGCACAGATCAGATGGAGTGCATGTCTAATGTATAATGGTAAATCTACTAATCAAGCTAGATATTAGTCTAATAAGGTTATACGGTAGATTACACAGTTACAGTGAACTTATGGAGGGGGGGGGGGGGGGCAGACTTATTTGTTCTTTATATCCATATTTCACTGAATCTATCAGCGATTTTTTGTTTAGGTCCAGTAAACAGACCCTTCCCAATATAGCATTTATGCTTCAATTTCCCCAAATCTGTATGGAGAACTTCCCAATGAACATTGAAACATTTTTAGAAACAAAGTTCCTAGAAGAATACACCACATTTTGTAGTTACAAAACAGTGATGCCTCTCATCCGCGTTGAAAAATAGTACCACTTGTTGGATAAGTATACACTGCAGACTTTGCAGTTCTTGTATAAATTGGAGATACAATGCAGGATTCTGTTGATCTTGAAAGCATGGGAATTTTGGCAATTTAAACTGTAAAACTAACAAGTATAATAACTAAGTACCGGTATTCATCCACACAAAATTTCATTCAACACATACCGGAAATACTTTCATTCACAAAAATAGTGCCAGAATACTTTATTGTCTCTCAGTGTAGAGAGATTACATAATGACACATGAACAGAAGTACAACAGATGGTTTATAGAGTTCACTACAGATCAAAGCACTGAAGGCACTAAATGTGTATGGGTTTTCAAAATGTGCAGTAGCTAGTAATTTCTGACTATATGCCATGACTGAATTCATGAAACTTCATGAACTGTTCATGAACACCATCAGTTCATGAACAGTTCATGAAGTTTCATGAATTCTTCTTGAAAGTTAAATAAAGGTTCATCAAAATAATTCTTCAACAATTCATGAACCTAAGATTCATTAACTGATCATAAACTAAAATTCATTAATTTTTCATCAAGGTCCATCAAAATAATTCATCAATAGTTCATAAACCTAAGCTTGATGAACAGTTCATGAATCTTAGGGTCATGAACAATTTGTTGAGCTGTTCATCATCATCATCAGTTCATGAATTGTTCATCAGTAGTTCATGAACTTAATGTACATGAATTGTTCACCAATTGAAGTCTGTAAACAATTCATGAAGCTTCATGAACTGTACATGATCATAATTAGTTCATGAACAATTCATGAAGTCCTGAATCAGTTCATGAACAAGTTCCAATTTTAAGATCATGAATAAAATCATGAACTCTTCATTAATAAGCTCATGAACATTCTGTGAACTGTACATCAAGTTCTCAACAGGGACGAGTCTTAAATTTTTTTATGGATGGATTTAACTTTGTTCCTGACAGTACTCTCAGTACTTTGATTTGACAAGAGAAGATTAGTATACAAGTTCAAAGAAACAAGAGAACTTGATTTGTTTGGCATTGTCTATTGATAAAATTTCTTATAACCTAGTGGTCATGACTCCAAAATTCCCAATCTGACCGATCCTGACCTATTCCCTAAGAGACGAAAAAAATTACTGTCCCTATCAGGGTTGGGAAAAGTCATTACTAAACTGCATCTGATTATTCACTAAATCCACCACACAACTGTAACTATCTTCTACTGTATATAAACTTAACCATATCCTCATTTCTTGCATAACAAGGTAAAGCATGCACAGATATAAAATGACTTCAATAACATTTTAAGTTTAAATACTTGTGACTGAGGAAAAAATACTGGAAAACCGGATGAACTCTGCACCTAATCTTTTATCATCAGTTGTGTAATGTGTAAAAATGAGCTTTTCACTTGGAAGAACTAATTTAAACATAAGTTTAAAAAAGTAGATTGATTGCTACAAGGAATACTAATTAACAATCAAACAAACTCCAATTACTACAGAAAAATGAGTACACAAAAGGAAATTATATAACTTAGTGGCAACCAGCATCAGTAGTTGTTAGTAATTATCCAATAAAAACACTGTAATGACATTTTTTGTCACTTCAGCAAAAATCAATTAAAACTGCAACTGCTAGGAAAAAAACATGGCTAGCATTAGAATAACAAACCCAAGTGCAATTTGGAGAGTATTACAATCAATCGAAAGTTACTAATTTTGAAAATGTGTTACACAGAACGTAAGACCATGAAAGGAAAAACAATAGAATGATAATTGGAGAGAATAGACACAAGACACACACAAAGGACAATTACTCTAGTACTTGAGAACGAATCTGCTGATATACTGGACTTGAACCAATAAAACCAATCGCCTTAAATAATTAAATCTCGGCAACTCGGAACTCGGCAAATAGAAGAATTTGTTCTAACTGGAGATGGGGCAATCATAATTATGAAGATAGAAATTAAAGGATTAAAATTGTCAAACAGGTCCTTTGAAATTATGATAACAAGCTCGGCAATTACAAATTATTAGTTTATATTTAGCAACATGCTGCTTAAAAAAAATCCATCTTTCAAACTTGTCACATAAATTATCTTCAATGTTTTAAATGAATAATTCCTCTTTGCCGTGCCAGGTGTACCGTATCTGATCTAATTAGTTGTAATACATCACGCTATAAATACATCATTATTTGATATACAGTAAAACCCCGATTATCCCAAGTCGTCGGGACCGAAAAATTACTTCAGATAATCCGGGGTTAATAACAGTATTGCATTATGATTCTAGGCCATTTCTTCCCCATCTAGGCCACTTTTCCCCCCCTATTAATAACGGTATTGCGTTATGATTCTAGGCCATTTCTTCCCCATCTAGGCCACTTTTCCCCCCTAATAGTAACAGTATTGCATTATGATTCTAGGCCATTTCTTCCCCATCTAGGCCACTTTTTCCCCATATAATAACAGTATTGCGTTATGATTCTTGGCTATTTTTACCCTCTTGGCCCCTTTTTCCCCCTGTCTTAAGAAATACTACACATTATTGGCTATTTTTTTCTCTCTTGGCCACTTTTCCCCTTGTCTTCAGAAATACTATACATTATTGGCTAGTTTTTACCCTTTTGGCCAATTTTTCCCCTAACTTAAATCCTGATTCTGAAATAAAGCTAACCATTATATTAATAGGTTACATTTTAGGTCACTTTTTCCACTCTTGGCGACTCAGAAATATAAACATGAAGACATAAGTATAAAATCAGAAATATGAACATAAAGACATAATTATAAACCCAAAAATATGAACATAAAAACGTAAGTATAAACTCATAAATATGAACCTTCAGAAGTAAGTATAAACTCAGAAGCATGGACTATAGAAGTAAATATAAACTCAGAAATATGAACTTACAGAAGTAAGTAAAAGCTCATAAATATGAACATTCGGTATAAACTCAGAAGTATGGACTATAGAAGTAAATATAAACTCAGAAATATGAACTTACAGAAGTAAGTATAAGTTCATAAATATGAACATTCGGAAGTAAGTATAAACTCAGAAATATGAACTTACAGACATAAGTATAAACTCAGAAATATGAACATAAAGACATACCGGTAAGTATAAACTCAGAAATATGAACATTCAGAAGTAAGTATAAACTCAGAAGTATGAACTATAGATGCAAATATAAACTCAGAAATATGAACATATAGACGTAAGTTTTAACTCAGAAATATGAACTTACAGATGTAAGTATCAACTTAGAAAGTATAAACTCAGAAAATGAGCATACTTAAGTAAATACATACTCAGAAATTTGAACATACATTGTACAGAAGTAAATATCAACTCAGAAATATGAACATACAGAAGTAAATATAAACTCAGAAATATGAACATACAGAACTGAATATAAATTCAAGACTTAAGTATAAACTCAGAAATATGAACAAACAGACGTTAAGGGAAAGATGTAGATATACAAATGAAAAAATCAGGGGGAAAGTGGCCTAGAGGGGGAAGAAATGGCCTAGGCCAATTTTTCCAGAGGAAAAAGTGGCCATGCATATATATATATACAGGGGGGAGAGAATGGCCTGTTACACTGGTACAAACAAAGTCATTGGTTTGTAGTAGGTTAAAAACAAGAATTATAGATGAGTTTGGAGCCCAAGCTAACAAGTCAGGGGTAGATTACCATAAATAGGTCATGCACTCAGCTCAGCAGAAAATGTAAGCAACTCCAGAAAAGAAATCCAGTACTTCTTCTAGGAAGAAGTGTCATTGTAACTTAGAACATAAAATACATAGTGATCACCTCATCTAGACAACCTCATATCCCCTAGCAAATAGCTATTCACTTAATGAACTATTCATGAAGTATGTAAAAACAATTAAAGTTTAATTTGAAGGGGAAGATAACAACTAATTTTCCTACTAGTTTTCTATATTAACTCTTTATTTGAACTGAATATTAAGACCATTCTTTTGTTGGTTTCACTGTGTCAGTATATATCAAATGATTGGTAAATAAGTATGAAATAGCTTACAAATAAACAGGAGGATTGTCCAATGTGATTACACAGGCAGTCTGTATACAATACACCTAAAAATGCACATACAGTGAATTTAATGATGTATTTTTATGGTCGGGGTTCAATACAACTTTTACACCATCATCATCAAAATAAAATAAATTCCCATGTATGTTATTTCATATCAAATTAACAGACTGATGCCAATTTGGTTCTGATTATTGGAAGTTATTACACAAAATCTAAGTTCCTGAATCTTTTGGTACAGCTCCCAAAAATGCTTCAACTGATCCCATCAAAATTTCATTTTTTGTATGTAAAGGTTATGAACGTAATCACACACACCTCAGAATGCAATCTAACCTTCAGCCACTGAGTCTCAAGCAAGTCAGCCATCAGAGTTCAATGTTATTAGCATTTCCACTCTTGAGACTATAACTATCACATCTATACCAGGAACCAACTATAACTTCTATGCTGGTAACCAACTATCACTTCTATGCCAATATAATCCAACTATCACTTCTATGCCAGGAACCAACTATCACATCCATACCAGGAACAAATTATAACAACTTCGCTCGGGTAACCAACTATCACTTCTATGCTGGTAACCAACTATCACTACCAACTATCACATGTATACCAGGAACAAACAGTAACTATCACATCTATACCAGGAACCAACTATCACATCAATACCAGGAACCAACTATCACTTCCATGCCTGGAACTAGCTATCAATTCTATATGAAGAATCAACAATCACTTTAATGCCTAAAACTATTTACATGTATAACTTCTATGCTGGTAAGCTGGTAACTATAACTATTATGCCTGGAACCAACAATTACTTCTACCAATAATCTCTTCAATGCCTGGAACCATCTATTACTTCAATGCCTACATGTAGTACCAACTATCATTTCTTTGTTTTCGAGTTTATTTTTACCCAAAAAATCTCCTAACAAGTAACAACCATCTTTTAATTTAAATTATTAAGTTTCAAGTTAAATTCAAGCTTGTTTGATAGAAAGTGTCGCAGACGAACAAGTTAGTGGTAATGTTTTGGTGAAGTCCAAAAATTATCTACAAATCCATCGTCCAAGTTCTGACTATGTGCATATTTGCAGGCTTTATTTACTTATTTTACATAACTCTGTTCAAAGGATGTTTGACAAACACCCCCATGGAAAAAATTCGAAGGAAATAATTTGCACTAAAACATCGTTCACCTTTCCGCTATCTTGCTGTTGTCATACTTTGCTTCACTCCTCCTACGAGGCAGGTGCGTTCAGAGTACTCTGAGAGCTTATGATCTGGCGCGCTTGATTCTATGTTTCAGTGATCGGCATACACCAATTGTTCATACCTCGCGAATCAAATGCACCCTAGTATGAAACCAACTATCATTTCTATGCCAGGAACCAAATTTTCCTTACACGCCTGGAATCGACTTATTTCTTCAAGGATGGAACCAACAATCATTTCTATATCAGGAACCAACTTTTACTTACACGCCTGGAACCGACTTATTACTTCAAGGATGGAACCAACAATCATTTCTATATCAGGAACCAACTTTTACTTACACGCCTGGAACCGATTTATTACTTCAAGGATGGAACCAACAATCATTTCTATATCAGGAATCAACTTTTACTTATATGCCTGGAACCGACTTATTACTTCAAGGATGGAACCAACTATTATTTCTCTATCTGGAACCAAATTTTACTAACACGCCTGGAACCGACTTATTACTTCAAGGATGGAACCAACTATCATTTCTATATCAGGAACCAACTTTTACTTATATGCCTGGAACCGACTTATTACTTCAAGGATGGAACCAACTATCATTTCTATATCAGGAACCAACTTTTACTTACATGCCTGGAACCGACTTATTACTCAAGTATTATTTCTCTCCTACAATCATGCTTACCTTTAGTCTTTCTACCATTAATCCAACACCAAAACATTTGAACATGTGCACAATGACTGATAAAATGTACTATTCATAATAACCAAGTCTGTCAGTTATACTGATAGTTGTTGATATAAATAACTACTTCATGTGAGAAACAGTATATATTTATAAACAAACAAAAAAACACAGAAAATCAATACAAACTACTACTGGTGTATGATTCAATGAAGTCAGGCTTTTTCTTTGTATAATTAACCTTTAATATGCATCGTAAAATCAACATAGAATCGAATTCATTTAGGTCAATAGTTATTCTGCTATTCTGTTAACATTTTTATGCAATAATTAACCTTTGATACAAATTAAATTAAGATAAATAATTAATTAACATTGAAAATTAAAAGAAAAAATCAGCAAATTAATACATAGTTTAGTGAATTTATGGTGAAACAGTGAACATTATTTTGAATATAGAAAAAATATACAAAGTTTGTTTATTTCAGTAGAAAGCAAAAAGCTTTAAAACTTGGATTAATCTGACATACATCATTCTGTAATTGCATTACTAAAACTAATTACTCACACTTATAAATTAAATTGTTTTCTTTAATAGAAGAAGAATGAAGCAAATCTGCTAAATTAAGCATATATTATACAAGTATCTAATTTGTTTATTTATCTCATAATCCAGTTACACCTTAAAGCAGATGAAAACATTAATAAAACTCTCATTTAAAAAACATAGTCACATTTCCATCCATTCCCCACTACACACAATGTGGCATTTAGAATATTGTTATTATATTCACTCAAAAGTCATATTGACACTCACACAAATAAAATGAGACACATGTGATACATTCTCAATCCATTTGAGTACAGAATTCTGATACATACTCGCTTTTAGCCTAAAATTACTTGCGGAGATCTTGTTTCCCAAGAAACCAATATCTCTCATCAGAAACCAAATAATTGTATTTTGTACTATTATATTAATAAACAGTAGCAGCTAGCCGACAGAAGAATCAGTAGACTGGTTTACCAGTTATTTGTATTTTGACACAAAGTATCGCCACACTTCATAATAATGGGAGCACAGTCTAACACAATGTTAAATTATATAAGGAAGTTCTACTTTTTCCAATGTCTTCTTGACACAGCCATGAAGGAAATCAATACAACCTTACCAGAGGAATAGTGGTAAGAGAAAGAGGTCACAAAAGGAAAACTAATCAAGCATTCAAGAAATGCCATAAATTATACAATTCGCAAGTACATACAAGATGTTACTTAATATATTTTTTCTTACTTTACAAATATTTCAACAGAACCGGTCGCGGTAGGCTATACTTTTCTATGAAAATTTGACAAAAATGTCAAGAAGTTGCCAGGTAAGTTGGTATTGGTTGGAATGAATAAGTGGCCGTATTTAACTAAAAAATTGTTGAACAAGAGGGCCATGATGGCCCTATAAATGCTCACCAGGAGAAAAGGTCATTTGGAGATTAACATTGTTGAAGTTTTCTATACGAGTCCAAGTAAGATCAAGTGACCCATCTGGGCCGTTTTTTATCCCATGGCCATTATATGAACAGATTTAAAAGAGGTCCATTAGACAAAGCTAGATACCAAATATCTTAGCTCTAGGCCTTGTGGTTTTGGAGAAGAAGATTTTAAAAAATTTTCCTATATAAAATAGAATAAACCCCAGGCAGGGCCAATTTTGACCCCGGGGCCATAATTTGAACAAACTTGGTAGAGGTCCACTAGACAATGCCACATACAAAATTTCTAAGCTCTAGGCCTTGCGGTTTCGGAGAAGAAGATTTTTTAAATTTTCCTATATAAGTCTATATAAATCAAGTGACCCCCGGGGCGGGGCCAATTTTGACCCTAGGGCAATAATTTGAACAAACTTGGTAGAGGTCCACTAGACTATGCTACACACCAAATATCAAAGCTCTAGGCATTGTAGTTTTTGACAAGAAGATTTTTTAAATTTCCTATATAAGTCTATGTAAAATCAAGTTACCCCCGGGGCGGAGCCAATTTTGACCGCAGGGGAATAATTTGAACAAACTTTGTAGAGTTCCATTAGACAATGCTACATTCCAAATATCTCAGCTCTATTTGTTGCCATACCAACCAGAGTTTTTAATGAAATTTAATTTTTTGAACAACTTTGAAAGGGGACCACCCAAGGATCATTCCAGCAAAGTTTGGTTGCAATCGGCATTGCGGTGTAGGAGGAGATGTTGTTTTAAGTAAACATGCACGCCACGTAACGACGCACGATGGACGCAGGGCAATCACAAAAGCTCACCCTGAGCACATTCGTGCTCTGGTGAGCTAAAAATGGCGTTTAACCCAAATCAATAAACAGTTTAAAAAGATTGAATACACTAATATTAAACAAATAAATTTTATAACATCAGTATTAATCCATTGATTTATCAAAGTTATGGATTTTGTTGTTGGATATATATATAATATCCACTCTAACACATTTTATTTTTTATTATACGTTACATACGTTTCAGCTGATAAGCCTTCATCAGTGATTTTTTTTTTCGTTGTTAGATATATGTAATTTTAAGATGTTATTGTCATAGCAACAGGAAAGATCCTCACTCAGTCTAATATAAATCTATGCAGGAGGTCACTATACTGCTAAAGGTCAAAGATTCAGGTGATCAGTTTGATGTGTGTAAAGTGAGAAAAACATTTTCGAGGTAAATATTACTACAGTACAACCTCTGTAAAGCAACAGCCTGTGGGAGCTGCAAATATTGGCCATTGTCTAGAGGTTGTTGCTCTACAGAGGTTAAATTTATAGTAAATATCAGTTTAGGGAAATTTTGAAGGTGTTGTTGCAGAGGTTGTTGCTCTACAGAGGGCCGCTCTGGAGAGGTTGTACTGTATCTATCAATATGTATTTGATGAACAATAGCTTCCCATAGCTGTCACTCGCTCAGCACACATGAATTTTGATGCAGACTGAATAACTATGTTTTCTACATCCGCTATGCCATGTTGAACTATGACCCATTTCACGTTGAAGTGCTAGTCTATGTAAGTTAAGTTTCCATGAGTAATTTCAGTACTTTGATTCTTAACAATCATTGCCCTCACTCTTGGCTCAATAATACTAGTGTTAGTTCCAAGGACCTCAAGTTTGTGAGTTCTGTCAAATAGTTATTCATACATCATGGACAATAAATACAGAATCAGACACTTAGAGCGATAAACCAATAAAAGAGACATGAAATAAGCGACAGTATCAAAATTTACGATTAATAGGTCATCAATTGCAGCTAATTTATTTTTAACATTGCGAATCTTGGTCACTTATTGTCTATTTTCCTCCATCAGAGAAGTTGATGGTTCATTGAATATAGTCCAGGAATACTGGTTAGGTGAACCTGGCGCTGAATATAACTGGAAAATTATTGAAAAACAGTGTTAAACCGACTTAAAAAGTAAGATTTCATATACATACATCAAGCAAGTTTCTTTCCTTCCTCTTTCCTATTTTTGGAACATTAACAGACATTCTAAGATTCTGAGAAAAAGAGAGAAAATAACAAACCATTTCGCAACATGGAGACAATAATAGAAAACAGTTTAATTATTAAGTCGGCTTAACACAAAGATAAAATCAATATCCACATCTCTCTGTATACAAAGTACAATGTGACCTAAGTATGTCAGTCAGACCATACATACTTCATGTAGACAGTGAACATTTTCATTAATCAATTATGAACTATTGGTCTCTCCATAAAAAAGTAAAACTGTGTTAATTACTTCAGGGAATTTGGAAAAACAAACTCCTAGCTACTAGCAAAATCAATTAATCATATCCTTGCATCAACATTTTACACAGATTTTGTAGAAAATAAAAAGATAAAATTGTTTAACTCTTTTCTGCAACTCAAATCGGTCTGGACCGGCAAATTTTTGGTTAGTTTGCACCCTGGTAACAAATATTTGTTGTGTCAAACATTAATTTTCTTTTGTGCTTAAGAACTTTAAAGCTCAAAAGACCTTGAGTCCATGAGTTTATGTCTTGTGTCCTTTTTTGGGGGGCCACCAACAGCCAAGGCTATTAGAAGATGTGAAATTTGTCTAGCTTCTAGATGGGTTTGAACCTACAGAGGATTGGGGGGAGGGGAGGGCTAATGATTACAAGTCAGAGACCATGACCACAGACAGCGGCCCCAACCTGATCTTTACACTTTGATTTATAAACAGATATTGTGTCCAAAGCAATTCATCATTCTCTGCTACTTAGTATAAAACTGAACAATTGCTGAAAACTGTAGTCAAACTCAGAAATCAATTGAATTAAAATAATGAAAATAAATGCTCAAAATATCAAGATGTTAAATCTAACATCCCCTGGTTAAAGAAATTAATTACATTTTACATTATTTAGGAGATAATTAATTGCAGCAACATTGGATTCATTTCACATCAATTTAACAGTTAAACGACTTAATGCTGTGAAATATAATGACAATAAAATTGAAGCAGAAAAATAATATGCCTTCTGTAATGACAGCTATATGCACAGGCTACCGGCATGTGAAGGTCCCCCCACAGACCCTCTACTACTCAGGAATTCTTTTTACACTTAGAAACACTTTTATAACAACAAAATAAAATTTAAAAAAAAAATTCACCATAATTATACAGTCATGTATACATATATATAGAGAGAGAGTAAAGGTATCAAATATTGCCAAAATTGTATGTCATAATTTGACGTTGTTTTATTGACGTTGCATGCCGTTGATGACATGCTTTTCTGTTTATTGTTTATTTTACAAATTATTAATCCTGATGAAGGCCAATATTTCTGTTGAAAGATTAGATAAATTAAATAAACAATTTAAGTGTTATTGAAGTTGGACTTCTTTTTTACAAAAAAATATAGAGTAAATGTATAGAACTTCTCAGTTCAGAAATCACACCAGTCGTGTTCATCAAGGTCCTGTTGTAACAATTCTGAACTGATTCTTAAAAGCCTGGTCTTATTTGAGGCAGAAATAATTTCTCTTAACCACCATCCAATCTTATATCCATATATTGCTCTGTTCTGGAGCAACAAGCCCTTGTGCTTACAAAAAGTATGTCTGGACATCAAGTGACCAGTTTATTTTCATTAGCTAATCCTTCGTAATTTCATACACACTCCGGTGGAAATTCAAAGAAAACCAAATTTGTAATCACTCACCACCTTTTTTTTAAACTTTATTTTATTTTTTTATAAACACAATATTTAACAGTGTTTCAGAGTTTAAAAATAATTCCTGGGTAGTAGAGGGTCTGTCGGGGACCTTCACACGCAGCGGCCTGTAGCCTGTGGCTATATGCATACATAAATGTGGATTAAAACATATATAAATTCACATTATAATACACAAGAGCACTCAATGCACACAAATAAACAGTGTCAATGAAATAAACAGAACATATCATGGTAATTTAATGCACAAAGATATTATTTCGCATGTGTTTATATTGTTACCATATTTTCTATGCTAAAACTTACACAATTAAGTTACTCAGCAACATGTCACTGGACAGTATAACTTTAAATCGGCACACACAAGGGACGGGCCAAAAAGTTTGGGGTTTTCAGAAGTCTAGAAGGGTTAAACAGCTGTGATTTGTAATGGCGGTAAATAAAGACATCAATGCTTAAATAGTAAGACTGATATATTTAGAGAGGAAATGACAGGGTTTTAATCGCTAACTAAGTTGAGTGCTTGCCCCACGTTCATATTCATTCAGTGATAAGCATTTTTTTAAATTTTTGGGCTTTCTTATCTTTGTAGTGTATAAAACCTGCGTTTCTTACTTCTTAGTAATGAATTACAACAATACAAGAGTGTAGTGGTTATAGTTATGGAGAACAACTTAAGTTAAGTTATACACATGAGGACAGTTTATAGAATGCATATTTGACTGTTCTTCCTAATTAGAAAACTACAGTCCCTACCCCTTCTCTAAAGGTTCTTATTTATGAAGAACACCCAAATATATATGCACTCTTACCAATTTTATACTGAACACTTCCTGCATTGTCAAGATTTCGGAAGTAGGATTGCACTTACACCCCTGTCACACTATGCTGCGTTTCCACTGCATTGGCATGGCATTCTTTAAATTTCCAGAGAGCCTTGAGATCGCATAAAATTTTTGTGAAAACTGAGATGTCACAGTGTCCTAACAGCGACTAAGGCTTTTATCACGTTCCTACAGAATTCTTGTTAACGATTGTCTTCTCAAGTGCTTTCATGGCGCTCTCACTGCACTGATGGTTTGTTGAAAACATTTGAATAAGCGCACAAGAGACACAATGACATCTTAGAGAACGCCATACAATCTCCATGCTGACGACACTGACAACCATAGCATTTACACACCAACCTATGCGCACGCCCACAGAGTTCTTGTTCTTGTAGACCTTACTGCGCTGCTATGGCGACCTAATACGGCGAGCCCACTGTGCTCTCACCAGAACAGCAAGCAACAGCTTTTTTGCCAGCTCAAAGTACGCTTCCATGCTCAGTGTTCTATGCGATCCCAACGCGTCTACTGGTGAAGCCACTGCAGTGCTGTTGCGATGCTTCTTATCATACAGCGCATACCTCGGCATTCTGTATTTCTCTTGGACACTGTATGATCACCATGAGATTGCGGTCCTATAGTGTGACAGGGGTTTTACATAATTCAAAATTTATGAAAATATCATTTGGAATTCGGAATTCTGAAGTTCTGGATTTTGGAAATATATACATAGAAACAGGAGGAGAAACTTCTGGACCTAAAACTCATTAGGATTTATTTCAGAGGGTTCGGAATTCAGAAGTTACTCTGCAATAGTTTGGCACATTCATTTTTGGAAGGGGGAAGTTGATCTGACATGGCAATTAAAGATTCTAAATTTAATGTAGAGCCCTGTTTTTTGTACTTCCTACAGATGACAACCATGATGGTTTGAAATTAAAGGGAAATAAAGGCATGTGTCCCCTGGCTGCACTCTATTAGCTAATCAGTATTTAGGCATTCAGTGATTACGTGTTTTAGTCATATAATTCATGCTTGAAGCTAGAAATTTGCATACAGGAAGTATCAAAGTAGAGCTCACAATGTATACCTTTGGTGTTGCAACTAATAACTGTTACACCATAGATAAACTTGTCCGATCAATGTCTACTTGTCTATTTGGATTTAATGCCAGTTTTCAACAAATGGTGGCAGATTCACCTAGCAAATTTTCCTGGACGATAGTTTCAAACCAGTATTAACTTACCCTCCCACAAAGAACCTGCAACTTCTCCACATGTGTTGGCAAAATTTCAAGGAAGGGTGTGACATGCTGTGACCCGGAATCAAACACAGGTTACAAACTCCAGCCGACGAAACAGCTGGACCACAGCCAGGGCTTACACTTTTTAACCACCAGTGCATCATTTATTTTTTTAACAGAACTTTATTTAATGTATTCAAATATGATTACCTTCATAAAGTCACTGTTTGTAGCAAATACTATTTTAATATGATAGAGATAGGATATCCATTTTGGTTTTGCATTAATTGATTTTGAAAATATACAAATAAAATCTCAATTTTAAATGGTTGAAAATACCCAAATACTCTTTAAGTGTAAGTGTAAGAATGCCAGATAGAAAACACCAAATCAACTATATCAAGATTTTTCAGTTCTATACGGGGGCAAAAAACCTGACTTTTGAAACTATTTTGTTTGTTTGTTTATATCAATATTTACCCCCCTTTTCAACAGTCAGAGTCAAATGAGGCAGACAGTTTTCCTTACCATTGTTTCTGGGAAGAACCAGCCAGTACTAGACTCCCATCCTCTGTGAGTAACTGCCTACTTTCTCACATACAGAGCCATGGTTGCTAGCAGGCCCATGAGAGGTAACAGTGATTTGACCTTAACCGCTCAACCACGGAGGCGGGTCAGTTAAAAAAAAAGAAGAAAAGCTAATATTTTGAAACTAACTCATATGTATATAAGTATAGTTTTCCAGAGTAAAAATCTCTGATAAACCAGTGTTGAATAACACAACTTATATAAATAGCATCTGAAAACTAATGAGAATAAAAATAAATTGATGCAAACATGACAATTCATCACAACCAGTTTTTGGTGAAAATATAAAGTAAGGAAAAGAGGATTTAACAATACATGTATTCTGTACTGAAAAATAAACACATTGTTACAGTTTTTCTAGTTATTTTTGGAAAACAAATTCATAAAAATTGAGGTTAAGGCCAACCTTAAACAAGTGATGGTTTGTACTAAGTGACAGTCTAATTAAAATATCCTCTCACTCTAATTGTTTATGTTTTTTAATCCAGCTTATTGTTTCTGAGGTCAGCATCATTTATATTATGTTAATAAAACAATGCCCTGCTAACTGCATCCACAGTATATAGCAAGGGTTGCATAACCACAATCAACATTGTTTTTAGGAAGCTCTTATTCTTTCTTAATCCATACAGAAGCTGTGCTGCAAGCGTAACTAATACCTATGATTAGTTTTGCAGCCACAGAATGAAGAATTACTTTTTTTATCTTTCATCATTCATTTCTGAAGCTAAGAAACAGGCTAATAAAAAGTCTATGCATTGACTAACATGTAGCTTTTCGGTACTTTTAAGCAACTCAAGTTGTTATTTAAACCTATATAACAAATATCAAGTTCAACTTCATACTATTTTCTTCACTTTTCACATAAAAAAACATGTAAAAGTATAATATCCGTGGCTTTTCCAATTTATTAACAGTGCATGTGGACTAATGAATTTTTGTTTGCTCCAGACCTTGTCCATAGCAGGGAAAGAATAAGCAATTAAGTCACAGTTCACACGCAGACGTTTCAATCATAAAATGCATAGGGGGCTAGTATGTTGCCGTGATAGTGTAAAATAGCAACATGGACCAAAAACACGTTTATCATATAATACGAGCAGATGTTTCAATCATAAAATGCATAGGGGGCTAGTATGTTGCAGTGATAGTGTAAAATAGCAACACAGACCAAAAACACGTTTATCATATACAGTAAAACCCCGATTATTCGAATGTCGTTGGGCCCTGAAAAATCATTCGGATAATCCATGGTTTCGAATAATCCATTTTAGTAAGATGTACCGGTTGGAAACGATAAATTCCGTACTGTCCATATATTACAAGGGAGTTAACTCTCGTATGCAAACATGACGTTACTTAGTGATAATAAGAATAAAATAAAATGTACAACAAACACTTATTATTGGTTTATCTGTGTTTTATGAATGTACATATGAGTTAACAAATGAAACAATAATTCTTGTTTTATAAATACCCGCACATTTATGGAATATGCAGAACACAATCCGACACAATAATATATCATTCTCACTTCACTTACTAACGATCGACTAGGCATCGCTATCGTCACATTCTCAAACAATTAAAAGAATCGAAGACGTAACGTTTTTATGTTTGGAACATTTTTCACTAAATCATCATATTCTAGTTAGTTTTGTTAAATTGTGTTCAAATCAGTTTTTAAATTTTGAAGACGCTGAAATGCAAATAATTTCATACAGATCACCAGGTACGTACACGTATTAACTTATTATACCCGAGATCATTGTGAAATATTCGTCGGGATTAGTATAAAATCGTAACAAACAATATGGTCAACTTAACAATAATTAAATTGTTGACACGCTTCGTGTATGAATTGATGTTACACATTGTTTGTCACACGACATTAGATTCTCAATCGGCCATTGTTATCAATTGACGATTCGAATAATAGGTGTGAAAATACGCGCATTCGTAACTTTAGGGACCAAATAATGTATTCGGATTAGACCAGGTATTCGTAAAATCCTATTCGTATAACCGGGGTTCGTTGCAGTTGAAATACATAGAGACGTAATCGGGACCGTAGAATTTATTCGGATAATACCGGGTATTCGGATAATCGGTGTTCGGATAATCGAGGTTTTACTGTAATTATATACTAGCCCCCTATGATAAAATGTACTGAATTCAAAAACTGTGATTATTTTATACAACTTGCAAGTCTATTCAAGAAGTTAAATACTAAATTAAATCGAACTTGAGCTGTCACAGAGGTGACTAATACACCCGCCACCGCTTTGACACTAGGAATGTGATAGTACGCTATACGGCTAAGTTCAAGGGGACATAACTCTGCAATGAGTGATTCGCTGGGAATGAAAATTGTGTCTTGCACATGTACACTTCATGGTGATAACATATTCTAAGTTTCAATTCCATCCCTTGAAAAATGTGGAAGTAGTTCGCTCCACAAACTAAGACTGCCATTGTACACTATATGGCTCAGTTCAAGGGCACATAACTCTGGAATGAGGGAATCATTGGGAATGAAAATTGTGTCTTGCACATGTACACTTCATGGTAATAACATATTTCAAGTTTCATTGCAAATGATTAAAGAATGTGAAAGAAGCTCCACAAACTTTTGATCTTTTATGCGGGAGGACGGACTGACCAACGACCAACAGAGTGACTCAAATATATCCCCTCTCAAACTTTGTTTGCAGGGGTATAAAAAGAGTAAATCTGAGTGATTGACATGTAACACTGTCTGACTCATGGTAAAAAACTGAGGGAAAGAATCAATACCTTTAACCACGTCAAAAAGAAATTCATGAAAAAAAATTCTTGAACTATTCTTGCACACTTTATGAATAGTTCATGAAATATGAATTACTAATTGACAGGGGATAGGAATGATATACACAGTATAACTTAGTAATAATAAATTCATGGGGAATAGTTTGTACCAAGGACAATAACAGGAAAATCACAGCAAAATTATCTTTATAACCAGCAAAAATTAATGCTGTGTGAACAATATTTTCTAGGATTGGGTTAAAGCTGTATTAAATGAATTAGACAGACCATAATTAATGCATTGTTTCTAAGGAGCTTAAGAAAAAAAAACGCAGCTGACACTCGTTAACAAGAAATAGCCGAGAAATGTTAAATCACTTGTAAGCTCATTGATACAAATATTAAACGTCAGACAAAACCTAGTAATGCAGAAGAGAAAGAATTTAATGACAATAAATGTTAATAAATACAAAGAAATCCCAATATCGCTATTTATTAAGTTTCCCACACAATTTGTAGAAGAATAAAATACAGTAGAGCACATTGCTAGTGAACACTGATATGTCACAGACATGACAAGGAACCCTACAGGCCACTTTAACACACTTGTGTGTCACCCTCGTCACAGTAAAGGGATATTTTTTGCCACTTATAACAATAAAGAAATTGGATTCCTCTCAAAGAACAATTGAGTTGCAGCCTAAACAAAGCACCCAATGTTTTAACCTTGACCTTCAAATGTGACCTTGACCTTGGAGGTATGGACCTGGTTTCAGTATAGCCCCAACCACTGACTAAAAAAATTCAGGTCACAAGGAATACACTATATCTGTGGTCTACAGTAGCAGTATTGTGCTCATTTCCATTTACAGCCCTTCACCCGCCTCCATGGTCAAGTGGTTAAGGGTGCTGACTTCAAATCACTGTAACCTCTCACTGATAAGAGGATCATGGGTTCGAGCCCCGCTACTGACCATGTCTCTTTATGTGAGAAAGTAGGCAGTTACTTACAGAGGATGGGAGTCTAGTACTGGTTCTTACCATGGTTAGGTTAACTGTGCGCTTCATATGACTCTGACCATTGAAAAGGGGCGTATAACTCAAACAAACAAATCAAACAACATCAAAACTTACATTTGGAAAGTCTCACAAAATTTGATTGCATGCAGAATTCAGACAAAAAGTTCTTAACAAAAAATAATACTTTGACAATAAAGTGTTTCAGAGAACCTGCTTTATTAAACTAACTGTCTGGATTTTGTAATTCTAGAAAATTGCATAAATAAATTTCAAATTCAATTTACAAGAGACAAAAACAAATCTCAATAGATATGGAGTATAACAGCGCCATGCATGATTTTATAATAAACAATCTTGCTTTTTGTCTGTCTATTCATTCCATTTTAGTAAGACTGAAGTCTCAATGCAGAAATTTGTCTATCATTCAAATGTAATTTCATTATTATCGAAACAATACATACAATTTATTGACCTAATGTTAGAGTTACTTATAAATAATTTTGTTATGAAATGCCAGGAGGGACTCTGAAAATTAAACTCCACTTTTTTCCTTTATTAAAATGGGAAATAGTTTCTCCGTATGAAAATATTATGCTATGTTAGGAATATTCTGGTTTTGATGATGCAAAAAAAATTTCCAAGAAAGGAAATATTGATCAACACAATAAAAACAATCAAACAAAACATAATTTCTGAATATAATTAAAAGTACACAATTAGAATAATGATATAATAACATAATGTCAGCTTCATAACATAAACCAAACAACTAAGAATAACTTAACTTCTCCTGTCAAATATTTATTCAAACTTCATGAACTTTACATGAATTATGTAAGAAAACTCAAGAAAAATTCCTGTTTACATGAATTCCATTCGAAGGGGTTTAGGCAACTGGATGAGTATTACTTTTTATTATTCAATAAATTGGTATCTTGATAAAAGGTATATTGATTTTAACAGACTCATTTTTCCACTATCTGAATTCGATTTGGTTAAAACATTGTATGTATATAAAACCTATCAACAGAGAAAAGTTCAAGGTCATACATGACAAAAATTATGAAGGTAAAGGTCATATAATGACCAAAAACGTGTCACTAAGGTCAAATGATGACCAACATCTGAAGGGTCAAGGTTGTCTGATGATAAAAACCAAATGGGTCAAAATTACATTAATGTACAGGACTTGACATGCCAACATGTAAAATTCATGCCAATGTGCAAAATGTACAAGATCAAAGCAGAAATACTTTGTTTGGGGCATAGTGGTATTGTAAAAGTATATTTAACATTAAAACAGCAACATTCTAGACTTGTTAGTCTAACATAATGGCCATTGTGACCCTAGAACCTAGTATAATTTGCTCACACCTTTAATTGTCCTGCAGTCATGGAGCATATTGCAGATGGCAAAGCTAATCACATTAGTAACATAAAACATCTTCCAAGGACTCATCATTTCTACACTGTCAGTATCGGTAAACACAAAGTTCATAAAACACTAGAGACTTTTCGGTATTTTATAAGAGAGAAAGTGACAATTTTTTTTTTGAAAACTCATTATTTTTCTGAAAGCCAAGTTTAACCTTACTGGTCAAGGTCATACATAGCACAGACAATACTTGTGAGTTTACATATTAAAACCTTCCTCTTGGTTTAATGATGGTCTCATAATGGCATTATTCTGTAGATATAAAGAACATATAGAAAACTGGTCCAGCAACTAGTGTTTGTTGTAAATGAGTAAGGAGGTTGTAATATCAAGAATGGCTGAGGTGATTAAGTCAGATTTTACT
Source organism: Lutraria lutraria (assembly GCA_964023205.1). Classification (NCBI taxonomy): domain Eukaryota; kingdom Metazoa; phylum Mollusca; class Bivalvia; order Venerida; family Mactridae; genus Lutraria; species Lutraria lutraria. The sequence goes on along the minus strand of OZ026848.1, from coordinate 28,413,034 downwards.
GTAGGTAAAAGTCACACAGACACCTTGACATAATGAAAACCAAAATGTTTACATGTTATATTTCAAATAAACCATCTACCGGTAAGTTGAAATGAATTTTCTTATTCATTTCTGTTCACATTAAATTTTCATTGAATGAATGGATGATTCTAAATCACCACTTTCTAACTTTGTGTTTATTCTAATAGCTTATCTAATTGGTATAAGAAAATTTATATAATTATTCTTTTTAACGTAGGCTTATAAAACAGTCCATAGATCCATTTACGTAATGAATGAAGTATATACATCAGAATTTCTTATTGCTCCCCCTCCATTTCTGTTTTACATAATGCATGAATATAGTTAAACACTAATAAAACTAATCCATAATTTTATGAATATATAATTAGTGATTCACATCTTTCAAGATAAACATTCATAGTGTACTTTACAGTACACTCTTAAATGTTGACTATGTATAGATACATGTATGTCACCTCGACACAAATTCAGTACATAACTACATTTGTAACTGGGACACAACCATCGATTTTAATAGAAATATATTCATTTGAAGTATTCTGAAATATGTATACAACAAGTGATGTGTGTAACATTTATGAATAAATCCTGAAGCAATCATGTACCGGTATTTTACCAACTTTTTAACACACATACTAAGTGGTAATTAATTGTTTCGAAAACTTACTGCTTCATAACCTTTCTCCTATTTCTTGTATTTTTGTATAATTATGGATAATTAACTCAGACTTTGATAATCCAAAACTGTTTTTTAGACTGCATTGTACTGCATCGACTTACTATTGAACATTTACTTCTCATCCTACAATGCATATACATTAAATCAGCATAAATAATCCTACGCAAAATAAAACACAGTAATTGACTAATCATGACTATAGTACAAGTTGATAAATTTTGTAAGGTTTTAATTTTTACATAGAATTTAAAGAAGCTATAAAATTACCATATCTTTGTTTTAACTTCACATACAATATTTAATGAGCCTGCATCTAATAAGTCAACTGTAGGAACTTTCCTCACATGAGAAACGTGTTCCATTTCATAGACTATGATTGCTACGAAGCATAACTGAGAACCATAATAAGCATGATGGAATATATTGATGTTTCAGACAAAAATAATTAACCTGGCACAACTTAATAATCAATGATAAAACTTCACACCCTTTTTTCAAAGGGATTAACACTGCACATCTATTCAATGTTGTACACAGTAGCCGGATTGCCTAAACAGTTTTCCAAGACTGTAAATACCTTATACCTTCAACAAGGTGGGGGCCAAATATAAGACTTATTCATTTTCCTTTTTATGTTTTTACATTATATAAATGAACAACATAAAAACAACAATAGATGTTTGGCATAATTACAAGGGAAATATCTTTCCTGATTGAAGTCAAGGGAGATAATAAATAAGATGAACTGTATTTTTATGGAGGCAATGCTTAGGGGATCATGTAACATGTGCATCTATTTTTGTGCAAAATTTCAGAAATCCATGACTTAGGGATTCAAAAATATTTTCTCTTAAAAACCATCCTTGAAGTTAACCATTCCTCCATTTTCAAAATGGAATAACAATCTAACTGGCTAAGAAACAAGTTAACTGAAGGTGAAGCTGCTGAAAACAGCCAAAACAACAAACACCCTTTTATGGTATAAGTATATATAGCTGCCAATTGTTATTCATTCATTTTTATTACAGTCAGTCTTCAAATTTGGCCCTGGACTTTGGACCGAGTCCACCAAAATGGCCATAGGTCCAGTTATTTGAAAAGGGCGGTGGCCAAATTAATAAAATTTTGTGTGTACTCATTTTGGTCCAGTCAAAGATTATTCGGTCCATTCAAGTTTGCACTTTCACCGGACCTAATGTCCAATGTTTAAACAAGTTTTTTGTGAAGACTGATAAAAATAATAGAAAAATTATGCTAAGACTTTTATTTCCGTAATTTGAAATGACACATGAGCTGAAAAAGGATATATACAACTTTGACAAAAGCTACAGACATGATCTTCCCTATGATCACCTATTGCGGTCCAGTTGAATATAAGGTAACTGTCATGGGACTCTGTATGAAAGAAACTATAGTGTTGTCCACTATCTTGTGTGGTGAGTAATTTAAAGGAAAAAACTTTGCTTAAAAGACACAAATCCCAGCCATAACTCAGTTCATACTTATTACATGAAAATTATTAAGACCTTTTAAAAGCTAGGAACTCATGAACTCATTTTTCTTCAACTATTGGTGCATACTTCATGAATAGTTCATGAACTATGAATAATCATTCTACAGGAGTTACAAAGACATGTTTATATTAAGAAACAATTATATTAATAACACATTTTAATATTCAAGGCCATAAAAAATATCTGGTTTCTGTTAAAATTAACAAAAGCTTATTTCTGAATGTTCTAGAAATCTTTATAAAGATCAATATATACATAAGAAATCTGTTAGTTTGTAGTTTTTTTCTAAAAACTTATATCTTTCCATAAATGTATTATTACATCTAGATAAACTAGATATGTTACTAGGGAGGAAATAAATGCCCCAGCTGAGAGCTAAGTTAAAAAGGGGCCATAACCCTGTAAAATGTTTGGATATTAACAGAAATCGAACTGGACTTGTATTTTATCATCATACACCTTCATGTAAAATATGAAGGCAATCAATGAAATATCTTATCGAGTTATCAAGGACAGACAGGGGTAACACTTTAATGCCCTTCAGCCATTTTGAATGGTCACAGGGGCATAAAAAAGTTTAGTAAAATTCTGCTGTAATTATAAGTTGCTATTTTAAGAACAGGCAAAATGTATCCAACAGGAATATTTGCCAAGTATGAGTATCAAATTATACTGCAGAGTAGGTCTTAGTACAAAACAATAAAGACGTCTGAATGCAGACTTAGCTTCCCTTAGCTTACATTCTTATAAAACAACAAAGAATTATTCGTCAGAACAACTACAGACCTCAACAGCCTTCAATGGGCGTAGCATGTGGCATCAAATCTGGTTTTAAGCAAAAGACTTCCAACCTCTATGTTCAAAGGAAAGAAAAAATAGAGAGATTAGAAATAGGGCATCTATGTACACAAAGTGAGCCTTTTTTCAGAGGTGTATAGTATAACCTCAATTTGGAAACCACTTCAATATTAGGACCAACTCATTATAATAACTCAAGCAGTATTCAATATTTTGCTTCTGATTCTCAGACTGTTTTAAGTTGTCTTAGACTGGTCTGAAAATTTTAATTTCACTAAAAATGGTCTTTTACAACAGCAAATAAAGGATAATTATTGGCCCCTACTAAGTTAGAACCCTTATACGCATTATGTATATGAGCTAACTTGTGTTAACCAATGTAGTGTGAGACACGGTCACAATATGCCACAAACACTATATCAGTGCTTTCACTTCGTTAAGTCCAACTGTACTAAACAACTTAAAAGGTAAAAAAATTACTTCAAACACATAGAACATGCATTTATCTGAATTATCAAAACTCGGTGAGTTTTGTTTGTTTTTGTTGGAATAAAAGTAACAACAAATATCAGAAACATAATTTTGACTTTTACAGACTGGAGGAAAGGCACTGTAGAAGTACATTTATTACGTCATTATTCTTCACATCATGACATTTGAAGTTTTGCTGGTCCTTGGGTAGAATTCAATTTCACAGTATTATAAAGGGCTAGTGGTTACTAATCAGGTTATATACTAGTGGACAATGTTAACCAAATTTGATTTCCATAAAAATACTGTACACCCGTGTTAACCTTGTTCGATGTGTATTAATTAAGTATTAATTTACTGCCAACTCCTCTGTATAAAAAATGATCAGTGTCAGTGGTTGAGACTAACACATACTACGTACTACTATGTACTACGTGTTCCACCAAAATTATCTGCTGAGCCCAAATCCAATCAGTACAATCTTAATCAAAACCTCATCAACAAGTTAAAATAAAATCAACTGACATCACTTAACAATGAACAATAATGAGTAGTAAATCCTGATATGTTCAATGCCACTATTTGAAAAGTGTACATATACATTGCATACTTGTTACTGGTATCTATATGGTTAATTATTATTGCCTAATTAGGATACTGATAAGTCTATGTCCTTAATGCAAAGGCTTATAATACCTATCTCATTAGATGCATGACTGGGAAAAAATACAAACAAGAGGGCCATGATGGCCCTATATCGCTCACCTGAGCATTGTAACACTAAGGGATAATTTGATCAAGGAAAGGTTATTTAACATGGTAAAGAATTGATTTGAACAAACTTGGTAGAGTTCAACAAGAAAATGCTACATCCGAAATATCTAAGCCCTAGGCCTTGTAGTTTTGGACAAGATTTCTTAAATTTTCCTATATGGGCCTTTATAAATCTAGTGACCCCGGGGCAGAGCTGATTTTGACCCCCCCCCAACCATAATTAGAACTAACTTCATAGAGGTCTGCTAGACACTGCTACATACCAAATATCTTAGCTCTAGGCCTTGTAGTTTTGGACCAGAAGATTTTTTTAATTTTCCTATTTAAGTCTATATAAATCAATTAAGTGACCCCTGGGACGGGGCCAATTTTGACCCTAGGGCAATAATTTGAACAAACTTGGAAGAGGTTCACAAGACAATGCTACATACCAAATATCTAAGGTCTAGGCCTAGTGGTTTCAGAGAAGATTTTTTGTAATTTTCCTATATAAAATAGAGTAAACCCTGGGGTGGGGCCAATTTTGACCCCAGGGCCATAATTTGAACAAACTTGGTAGAGGTCCACTAGACAATGCTACATACCCAATATCTAAGCTCTAGGTCTAGTGGTTTCAGAGAAGAAGATTTTTAAAATTTCCTTGAACAACTTTAGTAGAGCTTCAAGCAAGGAACACACTTGTGAAGTTTTATTGAAACTGACCCAGTGGTTTAGGAGGAGATGTTGTTTAAAGAAATTGTTGACGACGGACAACGGATGACAGATGACGGACGACGATGGACGACGGACATAGCATGATCCTAAAAGCTCACCTTGGCACTCTGTGCCAGGTGAGCTAAAATCTACATCTACAGACAACTAACTCAGCTCATATTGTACGCAGGGGACAGCAGGCAGGCAGGACAATTTTAAAAGTTTAGTATATGTAAAAAGATATAGGCTGCAGTCATACATACTAATAAATTAAATACCTACGTCATCTGTCACAACTCAACAATCACCACAACAACTGATTGATAAGTTACAACTAAGTTAAAAAAATACTAGATATTATTTTTGAATGCTCATATAACACAAATTCAAGCTAATGCTATTAAGAATCAATGAATAAATCAGATACTTGTAGTTTCACGTTATATGTGAAATAATACCTGAATGATTGCTTGGCATCAATTTGTTGATATTAAACCATAATAAATCCATCTTGAATGTAACACTTCAAGGAGGGTTAAACATGAGGAAATATGTATATAAAAACATCAAAAGAAAAACAATTTTATATTATTAGTTACCTATCTGTATTGTAAACCAGTGTTTCTTAATTGGGATAGAGTACTGATTATTTATAAATCCTTTATTTCAATATGGTTTTGCAATACGAAGAGTGTTTTTGAAACTGAAGGATAGTTCAGCTTCCCATAGTCGTCACTCGCTCGGCACACATGAATTTAGATACAGACAACGTTTTTCTACATCCACCATGTAATTGTTAAACTAGATCCAGTTCCATGTTGCAGTGCAAGTCTATGTAAGTTCAGATTACCTAAATACTTACAGTACTTTGATTTATTTACTAATTACAATTGCACTCTGAAGAGTTTTTTATTTACTTTGTATAATTGCACTAACACAATAATGCGTGTAATTATACATATGAATAACTAAAGACAATGACATCCCAATAACCTACTGTTGTTATATTTAGATTATATACATCAAATCAACATCTAATAAAATTACCTGTACGAGCCTTGCACTATGTGAATTTAACTTTTTCGATATTTCCAGTCTAAATTTCGTGTGTTATATATTATTATTATCGTTAATTTGTAAACTATTAACAACCATTTAAATATCTACAAAATATTCCATTACAAAACTAGAAATACGTGCGATATTGCATTAAATGTAAATTTATGTATAAGTATTAACAGTTTACTTCAATGTATAGCTATCATTCATGCATGAAATTGTTACCTATATACTATAAACAAGTCACGCTTCACTCAGTTAGTAATAATGTGACCTAGTATGTGTACATGCGTTAACTTCAGGAACATACAGACCAATAATGATAGCTTTACATGCAAGTAGTCTGTTTTGAAATATACTGCCGTAATACAGGCCTGTAGAAACTGAGGTGGACTAGGAGCCTATAAGCCCTCTCCTAAATAATTGGATGTCTGTAATGGTAATCAAAAGGGGCTATGTTTTCTCCTACCCCATTGTCAGCCAAAACCTTAAATTTGGCCCCCTCAATCCTAAGTGACAGGCCTGTAATATCAAAGTCATACAATTGGATTAACCAACTTAACCAAATATCAAAGAAATATTGTCCAAGATCTTTTGGTCATACACATTTACTGAAAATATGATTAGGATTGGTGAATAAATGAATGCGTTAGAGTGTTAACAATCTCAAATATAGCAAATTTTCAAAGTCAAGGGCCCATAACTCTTGAAGTTCTGGTCTGATTCCACCCATAATTAAACTTGTCCAAGATCTTTTGGTTATACACATTTACTGAAAATATGATTAGCATTTGTAAATAAATGAAGGCGCTAGAGTGTAAACAAGCTAAATATAGCAAATTTTGTAAGTCAAGGGCCCATAACTTTAGAAGTTATTATCCGATTTTGCCTATAATCGAACTTAGCCGAGACATTGTGGCCATATACATTGATTTGTTAAGAGCTGTGGATGCTAGAGTGTAAACAAACTAATTGTGGCCGGACATTCATCGATCCTAAAAGCTCACCTGATAAAATTCAACTTTATTTTGTACATCAATTTGAGGTAGTTATAAGCATGTTCATAAGGAGATAGATTTTGTTTTATGGAAAATAAACGGAACTGCAGACAAAACATATACAGTCAATTTGTAACACAAGAAACAGATCAATAACTGCCACTTTAATGTGTAATTCTAAATGATCTTAGGTTAATTAACATAATTATTCAAGTCTTGTAAGTTATCAACCATAAAACTTTTCACAATACATGTATATATATAAGCAGAATATGCAATATTCATAGCAGTGTCATGTCTAAATTTAAGGCCATCTCAAACTAATCATTGGAAGTGACTAAAAAAGTTCCAACAAGAGTTAATGGTCGTCAGTGAATGAATCCACAATAGAAGCGACAGCCATACAATACCTTGCACTGAATTTAACAGATGTAAGAGACCTTAAACAAGAGGGCCAAGATGGCCCTTGATCCCTCACCTGAGAACAAAGGCACTATAATTAATGACCAGGTAATGTAGTTTCAATCTGGTATAACCCGTTTTTTATGTAGATTTTGAGATCAAAACCAACAATGAAGGTATTATACTGTTAAACAAGCTAAAACGTAGGAAATTTTCTAATCCAAGGGCCCATAACTCTTGAAGTTGGGGTCCGATTCCACCCATAACTAAACTTGTCCAAGACCATAAGGTCATACATGTATTCATTGTAAATATGATTAGGATCGATGAATAAATGAATGCGCTGGAGTGTAAACAAGCTAAAATATAGCAAATTTCTGTAAGTCAAGGGCCCATAACTCTTGAAGTTCTGGTCCGATTCCGCCCATAATAAAACTTGTCCAAGATCTTTTGGTTATACACATTTACTGAAAATATCATTAGGATATTGGTGAATAAATGAATGCGCTAGAGTGTAAACAAACTCCTAAAAGTTCACCTGATGAATCAGGTGAGCTAAAAACTGAGGGTCACAATGGCCCTAAAAAATTAACTCACAAGATTGACCTATAAACTGACAACTTGGCAAACAAGTGACTCTTAGGGGCAGGACCAATTTTGATCCAAGGATCATCATTAATTTTGTAAACTCAAGGTCACCATAAGTACTGCGTGCCAGGTGAGCTATAAACACATCAAATACAGTAAATCTTGCTCATGCGACCACGTGTACTAAGCGACCTTTTTCTTAAGCGACCACTTCAAAATCCCCCCGAGCGTTTTTGCACTATGTTAATAATGTTTTTAACGCGACCTGCGACCGCAAATATGTCGACAAAATCCGCCAGATCTTTTCATTTAGCGACCGTTTGACACGTCACATAGATTGTGAATTGTAAACACAGACATAATTAACACCTGACGAACGTGTGAAAAACATGACCGTAATCACTCGTGTATGCATAGAGCACTAGAGTGTAGGACTTAGGTAAAATACATGTTGTATCATTGGAAATCCTTGGGAAAATTATTGTTATGAGTGTAAAAAATAGAGTTTTTAGCAAAATAAATGACCAAAGACATTGAAGAAAACCGCGCCATTTTTTGTTTACAGTAACTTTGTGTTACGTAAGTTTTACGAAAGCGTGATAATGACTTTTCTATCAAAACACCAACTAATTTCTCAACCCAAGTATTCATACTTCTCAACATCATGAGGGTATCGTAATTAACGGCACGATCAGCAACATTTGTTGTTGATTTTCAAACTCGCTTCCACTACAGACGTCTTCGACAAAGAAATCTGTCTGTATTGTTTTGTCACGGATAAAATGGACCGATCTTTGCACCATGTATAAGACAGGGACGATTTTCGATTTAAAAACATGTGAAAAAATTGTGCGAAGTGGTATTTACTTTACCGTAATGGAATATTGTAGTCATAAAAAAATATGTGATACGTCATCAACGACGCATTTCATTTCAAAAAGTACAATATATAATGGTACATATGCTTTATTTTACCATTGCTATTCATTTCCCATACTTTTTACCTCATCACTAATGTGTTTCATTGGTGATCTTTCCATAAGGTACAGTCTATGTTTTCCATGAACAAGGTTAAGTACCTAGATAAATTATTTAAATCAACCTGGATTTTCATAGCATAATGATCATAATTACTATTATTTGTAACACAGTTGAACACCTACTCACAATAAAACTACTCTGCAGCGAACAGTACATGAAATGAAACAAGGCTGGGACTTTAGGTATAGTTCAACTATCGGAAACTTCAGGTTTTTGTATTAAGAGGCCGTTGTGTTAAGAGACCACTTTTGGTCTTTCCCTTGGGCGGTCGCTTAATACAAGATTGACTGTACATGATTGTAATAGCAGTTATAACTGTAAGACTGCAATAAATATTATTTTACAACATGAAGCCTTAAAAAGGCACTCATTGAAACATAAACCATCTTGAATTTAGATACTACAACTTGGGTATCAGCCATATTTCTGTCTAAAAATGAGAGCAGGTCGGAAGATATTTCCATAAGTAATCACTTGAATTGATATTCATACTTTAAATACATGTACACGGTAAATCAGATAATACAAACAGTATGAGAGCTTTTGAGACATTTGCCGATTTTCAAAATAAATTAATAATGTCAATCAAAGTGATCACTAAAAGGAATTTGCTTCAAATACATGTATATATATAGTCGAAAAGTAGTGACGACAATTAAATGTCGTCCCGGCACAAGAAGACCTATATCGAGGGTTCAACGCAACAGTGTCGTAACTCATATTGAAATAAGAACAAGTTACGACTGTGTTGCGCTGAGCCCTCGATATGTAAAGATAAAATTAAGTCGGAATGCCTCTGATTGATGTTTTGATCCTTTAATTAAACATGTTTCGCCAGTATACTTGCAGCTCTTCGGTGTATTTAAAATAACAATAGCCTATAATATACCTAAATAATGAAGAATTCACCAATAACATTATTTATAACAATAAATATTATACAAAATAATTCCGATATTCATGTCTACCTATTTTTGTATTTTTTCATGGAGGAAAGAATTTCTGTTGCTACATTGATTTTCTGGCAAGCATACCATACATAGGCAGTGAATTAAATTAAAAAATGTCCAAAACAAAAGTTTAAAGGAACAGGGATATCAGAGAAAAGTCAGGGAATTTTGAAATTTGATCAGGGAAATTTAGAAATTAAGCATATTTCTGGGGCAAGACGGGAAATTTTATAATCAAAGTATGATTGTAGAACAGTATTATGGTTTCCATGAACTGTAATTTTTATGCACCTAGACACTGTTAGGTAGTAATAGGTTTACAGGCCATTAGTGTTGTTATATAATGTTATTGACAATCTAACAAGTAATCAACTACTAATAATTCTGTATATTTTAATTTATAGGCCATTCTTTTTAACTTGTCAAAATGTAATTTTTTTATAACATGCAATTTTTATCATATACATATTGATAAGTAAAATGTTATGTAAGAAATAGGCCAAACTGTCAACAGAAAGGCCAAATACATATAAAGATAATTTACTGTGGAAAAAAAATCGTAAGTTAATAGTTTTAGGAAGTTGGGTGACACACGGAAGTATGTTTTGTTTTGGCGAAGTTAATATATCATATTTGCATGGATACTGTCTATATGACATTTAATACTAAACTTAGTGTTCATTGCAATATATTAGACTTAAACTTGTAATTGGGATCTTTAATTCTAAACCCTGTGTACTGAAATAAATAACTGTAGTTATCAAGTAAATGAATAATACTGAACATCATAGGGCTTTGTGTTTAATCACCAATCATCAGGTTCAACGATCATCAGCAACATCGGTATATAAACATCTTAACCAACTTAAAAGCTTGACAACTACAACACACCATGGCCACCAGAAACACCTTCAGATCAAGAATAAGAGAGCTAAGAGAACATGCAACATATAAATCAGCAACTGCAACTTCACACATTTCAGTTATTTTGCTGAATGATGATAGCCCACCAACTCCCACAAAGAACAATAAAGATAGTATGTTTTCTAAAGTTAATTGCCATAAATAAACCTCATGTGATATTACAGAGTAAGGTAGTGAAAGTTTTGATAAAATACCACTCACAGACCATTATCACCAGCTGCTTCTGATGTAACCTTCATAGAAAAAAATAATAAATTATAGGGCAAACCAATCACAAATTGCTTTGCAAATGTTAAGTTATGGCTTCAGGATATTGGCAAATGTACTCTTACTGGTCCTTACTCTAAAAAGTTTTATTTTGAAGAATTATCAGGTCATGTGATAACTGTATAATCTTCTGAAAGCCTTTCAGGAAACAGAAAGTTGTATTGTGGACATGTTGCCTTTAATTAGAAGTGTCAATCTTGATTAACAGACTTTTCCCCAGCCAAATCTTGAATGTTAAATATGTCGCAGATAATGCACTTTAAGAACAGAATGCAGTCTAAACATGTGGTAACAAGACAGTAACAACAGATTCTGTATTACTTCAGTCCATGTGGAAACACACTGGACTACATGAAAAAAAGGTCTTGGGATCAAATCTCGACTCACAGACTTTCCAAATTTTTAGGGACTCTTTCAGTGTCCAATTCCAACTACCAAGACAAGTTAATTGTGTTAAAAGGAGCAAGGCGTGCAACGGTGCTTTACACCGGGCTTAATAAAGAACTATTCAATATAAGAATAGGGATTTAAATGCCTGATTGTACAAATAAACAAATTATGCAAAATATTAGATATTGGATAAAAATTCAAAAACTAAATGATAATAATTTGATAAAACAAACATATTCTATGTTAAAGGAAGATGCTCTTAACAATTTAACATACAATGGTCAGAACTGGGCATTTCAAATTAAAACTATATTGGATAATTTAGGCTTATCTGACATGTGGCACAATTTTCATAACTATCAAAATATCACGCCATTTGATTTTATCAAACTAATAATATTAGATCAGTATCATCAAACTTGGTATGCAGATATAAATAACTCACAGAGGTTGATTACATACTGTAGGTACAAACATAATTTTATCATTGAACTTTATCTTGATTATCATAGTTAAGAAAAACGATTTAAAATCGCACTGAGTAGATTTCGTTTATCCTCACATAACCTTGAAATAGAACGGGAAGATACTATAACGTGGCTAGATCAGAAAGAATATGTAAATTTTGCACATCTAAAACAATGGAAAATGAGTATCACTTTTTGCTAACATGCCCTATATATTCAGATTTACGTAAAAAATATCTAAAATCATATTATTTTACCTGGCCGACTTTACAGAAATTTGATAATCTTTTGCTGTCTAAAAACAAAATAACTATTATAAACCTATCAAAATATCTGTATTTTGCAAATAACCATAGAAAGGAACTTGATAAATAATTTATTATTTTATTAACTTTATCGTAATAATATAGCTTCTGCTTAAATTTATAATTAGATTCCATATTTCAATACTGTATTGATTCATTGTTTATCACTGCACATGCTTTTTGTGGACTAGAAGTAATGTTATATTACTTAATGTTGAATAAAAGTTGTTGCTGTTGTTGTTGCATAAAAGAGAAATGTACTCTTTCCATGCAATTATTGATTGAAGGAACGTCATATATACGATTATCAAATTATCTAAAAGATTTATGTTTTATATGTTAAGTGTTAGATTTTTATATGTTACTAAAGTATTGGTATTTATCTTTAATTCATTTTGTATCATTTGTATGTCATATGAAATTAGCAATAACAAAAAATGTTGCATTTTTAAAAATATAGTATACTTTTTTCAATTAAGTGATGAATAAGGCCATTTATGTTATATTGCATGCTTTGAATTGAACATATATGCGAAAGTTAACTTATTTGTAATGCATTTTTAATATTTCAGAATTTATAACTGCATTGCCCAGTTTAGAGAATTGTAAAGGAGTCGGAATTAGTCAAGTAACCTCAAATAACTCAATAAGCATTTATAAGCAACACAACAAAATACTTGCATTATTGAAAGATATTATACCAAAGAAGTAGTCTTAGAATTTCGCCCCGGACCAAGAACCAAGTCCACCAAATGGTTGTCGGTCCTGTAAATTTACCTATTATTTTTCTTATTCATTTTGGAAACTGAAAAAAGTGAGAAATTCCTCTGGCCTACAAAAAAAGTTTAGAGTCACCAGGAAAAATTAGAGTAGGTTGGGTTACCAGAAACAATTTTTTCTTACACCTGACAGATATTATGAACATAATAAACCACTGAACTAAAGCAAGTAGTATTCCTTCTGCCACTTAGGTGACTTATGTGTTTAATATTTACCATTCAGCAAATGTTAGTGAACAGTAGAAACAACCAAACTAAACATGCCCTAAACCAGGGCCTGCATCTTGAAACAACCGAACTCACCATGCCAAAAACCTGGGCCTACTTCTGGAAAAATACTAATACTAATGCTGAAATGCATTTACAACATTACAACTATATCATTTCAGGAATATTAATTGTACATACATTGTTTTGTCCTAACAGGATACGAAATGGAGGAACTTGTAATAGGAGGAGGAAAATAATGAACCTGATGCTTGACTCCAACCTGTGACCTGATGCTTTTAAGTCAATTAAATGCTCTACCAACTGAGCTAATTCGGCTAGAAAAATTCAGTCAATTTATTTATACAAATACTATATACCATACTGCTTTACACAGTAAATGGATGGTGGACACTAGATCACATTGTTGATGAGTTAGATCAATAGCAATTAAAACCCTAGGAAGAAGCCTATATGCCTATACAGTCATGGGAAATTATACTTACATATTGGTTTAATAACAATCTAATTCTTAATGCACATTCCCCACCCACTAGACTTGTTTACTTAGTTTACTAACAGTTATGGATTGAGTTCATTTCTCTTGAAGTCATCCAATAAGTGTAACAAAAAACAAGAATACGATGAATATCATTAACTCACCATCATCCTATCACATAGAAAAATCTCAAACAATTGTCCATACATAACACATGCATATTACGTTAGTAGTGTAAACAATCTATATGATATTATCAAGGACAAACAAACTGACAACAGATCAATTCTCCATTTCTCGTGTCTCGATGCTTCAACAAAATATTGTATCTCAATATTTGCCAACCTATCTACACACGCTCAATGCCAGCCATAAATATGTAATTAAACATAAGTAATGCTAAATGTATCAAAATAATTTACCAACAATAATCTGAAACATAAACAGAGTAGGCTATAGTAAGATTACTTTCTTTATTGTTACTGTTAACATCATATAAATATTTACAAATATGTGTACTGCAAAAACTTTAAATACCATGTGCTCAGTGAAGAATACACAAATCCAATATGTCACAATCCTTTAATATTTCACTTATTTACAACCAAAACATGTTGGTTTATAAATATCCAGCATGTATCAATATATCCAAAGAGATGAAATAACACTGTAGTAGTCACTGTGTAAAAGGTATACTTCACAGGTATAGCAGAGAAATTATGACATGCATGTCATTGAATGTCCAATTTTTTCGAACATGGCGGGTCAGTAAATGCATATTCAGTCTGTTCACTGTATTAATCTTTGGTTGACCACACTAACATTCATACTTCTGTTTGCTACAGGGGTCATGGCTAGGTCAATAGGTTATGTGGTATTTTTATGAGCTATTTTTAGACCCAGTGGTTTTATCATACAGTTCAAAACAGAATGGTTAAAACAGACTTCGTCTCCTGCCATGTGAGAAAGTTTCTATGCTAAGATGACAAATATCAGCCCCTAATTCTTGACACAGTTATTTTCTACTCTCAGTACAATTAAACTTTTAACGCAGTGTTAAATTCATATTTCAAAAGGATGGTGAGTTGCAGGTAGTTTAAACAATTAAGACAAATTTTAAAACACACTGACAGATAGTATTTTGACTTGTGAATGTTTAAACCTGTAGTATTGGTTGGACATACTGACTAGCTGTTCGAATATAATTAATTTTTGAATAGCACAATGACTCAGCATATAGACAAGTAGCTTTCTGGTTGGCTGATTTTATTAATGTATTTGGATAGGCCAATCTCTCTTTGAGAGGGTCAGGGCCAAGTCAAAAATGTCTCAAAGTTCCAAAAAGTCTAAATAGTTCGACTAGACATGGTACATTAAAACAAGTGTTCATATCTAATCTAAGATCTGTAAATGTGAAAATATGTTATGCTAACCAAACATAATAATCATGCAAGCCAACAGTCTGTGCAGATAGATGTCAAAGTCAGTATTTTAAAAGCATGTGACTTGCTAATGCTGGAGGATAAGGAGCCCTTGGGCCCAGGGGTTAAGGGCAAAGCCTTGGCAGGGGTCTAGGAGGGTACAGAACCTTCCGAAATATTGGTATTTTAAGACTTTTCTGAGTGATTCTTGGTTGCTATGAAACATTGAAGCTAACAATATTCTGAAGTTATGTAAATCAATATAAATGAAAATTGAAAAATATCATTTTCGGCAGATCTTAGATGACATGCGTCATAGATACATAAGCATGTGAGGCTTTTTTGTGAGCATGATTCTGCCTGAACATGCATGTTACACATGCACATTGTTTGTGACTCGACAAATAATGTTGATATACAATCAAAATTTTCAAGAAATACGGGCCTGTCTTGCCTCCCCTGCACCTCTAAGACAAATATAATTTCTAGTAAATGTTTCTTGCAATCTAAGGAAGTTTTTAGAACAAATTGTGTCCAAATTTTAGGCTGTACACAATCAGGTATACAGGTATACCAGTGCTTACTTCGGTCTCTGCAAGTGGCTGCCAACTGCAAAACATGAATTACTCAAGTCGGCTGTGAAGATCAAAATGTCCTAATACATGGTGTCTTCAACAACATCAAACATGTGCAGCATCCAGAGTTTGAACCCACAAATGAAGTCACTATTGAGCTAAGCAGGCTGGCTTACAGAAACTTCAAAGAGACACAATCATATTACCATCCATTTTTTATGGCCCCTCTACATTGTAATATATACTAATTGATTTATTGCCCCCATAACCACTCACTCAAAATATCTTCATGCCTCAGAGTGAGTAGAACATGGTTAAGTGATGGAAATACATATACTAAATGTCTTCTACCAGTGAATATGATCAAATCCACAAGTTTCTATATTTATAAATAAGGATTATAGCTGTATAGACTATTGGAACATTAATATCTTTTGTACAAAAAATTGGTTGGCTTCAATATCAACACCATTTATCCCAGATCCCATAGGTGGTCTTACTGTAGATTGTGTACTGATAAGGGAATGAATAGGAAGAGGTGATAATTACGTTCATGTAGAGGACATGCTGCAACAATATAATCATAATTCATAAAATTTAAAGACATATGTTCACTTCTGATTCATACGTTTTGTAGGGGAAATGGTTACGATTGCACATTATAACCTTGTTCATGTATTTTTTTCTAATGATTTTGTAAAAAAGATCTGGACCCACCTCTGTGGTCGTGTGGTTAAGGTCGCTGACTTCAAATCACTGTAACCTCTCACTGATAGAGGGCTGTGGGTTCGAGCCCCACTGCCAACCATGTCTCTTTATGTGAGAAAGTAGGCAGTTGTTATTACGGAGGATGGGGGTATAATTTGATATAAACAAACAAAAAAAGATCTGAAATGACAACATGTTGAAAGAAATCTTCGGGTACACATACAGTGATTTTGTAAACTTAAGATAAATTTATGAGAAAATTATTTTACCTACACTAGTAAGTAGTAACATTTGTTTTCCAGACAGGAGTTTTAATGTGGTTGTTTCCCATGCCTAGTGTAACATGTTTACAAACATCTGATATTCAATAAGGAATGTAATGATCATAAAGTACCTTTGGATTCTAACTACAAAGAAATCCTACTAACTCATTAGTTTCATTAAGGCAATACATGCAATCATTTATACCAATTCAAATCTATCTGAAAGAAGATGTGATATATAAAAGATTCAATTCTCATAATTTTTTAATGATCAGTTATTAAACCCCAGTAATTTATACTGTAAGATCTTAAGATGTCATTTCATGAAAATGAATCTGCCTTCAATGTCTCTGTAAACTTTGAATGGGGAGGAATATTTGTTCCCCTGCCACAAAAGATGCTTTGTCCAAAGGCAAATTGAACCAACTAATTTGGAAAAGAAATCACTTTACAGAAATGCAAATACTAAGCTGACTGACAACAAGAAAACTGTGCATATGTAGCATAAGCTAAACAACTCCTTAATTAAATCAATTCTGACTATAACAATATTCCAAACCATCCATGGGCAAGTTTTTACTCTTATTGCCCTGTGGTCTTCATAGAGATGCCCAGTGAATAGGACTTCATTGTTTCATCACTTTCACATTCCTCCAAAAATCCACCTAAGACATGAATATAAAAGTTATGATGTACTTTGTGTCATACCCATGCAGTAAAACTATGTGGTCAAAAAATGTTCAGAGCAAAAATGTTCAAAGCTTAACTTCCATTGGCAACCACATCTGTTATTTTTTGTGAATGCATTGTGTTCAAATGATTTGCAGATAAAATAAGACAAGAGCGCCAAGATGGCCCTATATCGCTCACATAGCAATCATTGTTTACTGATTAAAACATCGTTTTGTGCCTTAGTCATGAGGTCTGCTGTTATCAAGGTTTTCCTGTGATTTGACCAGGTGACCTTACCTGCATCTGACCCCAGATGACCCATGTTCGAACTTGTCCCACATATCATGAAGACAAACAGTATGACAAAATTTGGTAAAGACCCATCAAAGCTTGACATTTACAGGGTTAACAAGACCTTCCTAAGATTTGACCTGGTGACCTAGTTTTTGACCCTATATGACCCATTATCGAACTTAGCCAATATATCTTTAAGACAAAGTTTCATGAAGATCCAATCAAAACAGTGACCTCTAGGGTGTTCACAAGGTTTTCATTTTTGATATTTTGACCTATTTTTTACCCCAAATGGCCCATCCAACTCATCCAAGATTGTGTCAATACGAACATTTTGACCCAGTTTTATGAAAATCTAACTAAAAATATGGCCTCTAGAGTTCTAGAGTGTTCACAAGGGAAGAGTTGATGTTGCATGATAGACATAGACCGATCACAAAAGCTCACCCTGAGCACTTGTGCTCATGTGAGCTAAAAATACATCCACATAAATCATAATTATAAAGGTAAACAAAAATCGTATGAACAAAACTGCCACTTTAAAATGCATATTAATAGCATTCAAGACAACACATGTACAGCTAGTGTCCATACAGCAGAACAAGCTTGCAAGTTCATACAACTTAAAACAACCTATTGCACAGACAAAACTGAAGCAACAGCTTGGTAGAGATTGTAAAAGATGCAGTAAATATGTAAATTGGTCAATCAAAGGCTGCATATCTATAAATGAGCAAAACATGAGAGAATGGTCGCTGATTTAATTTTTTTGTAATGCTGATATAAAACTCAGTTGTAAACTTATAAATGAATATTCTGCCTGAAATGCATGTTTTAAGAAAAATGAAGAAATGAAGAAAATAGAGAATTTCAAAAATGGCAGCTTGCTTGTTTGCTAGTCATTGTACATATGTAAAAACTGGGAACATTAAATAAAAAGATATTTGATACCAGCAAAATATGAACCTGTATTCCAGAGCATTTATCTAGACCAACTAAATGCAATCAAAGTACTGAAAGTACTGTCAGAACATGATTTTTTTTCCATATAAAGCTAAAAAGAGAGATATATGTACCCATATTGTTCGCAACTATGCAAATATTTTTAACATTTACACTAACGGACCGACTTAACATTTATATATAATGCAGGTCATATGTGTTTGACACTGAAGGACTTGCACTTTACTTGTCTCATAGCATTTTAAAACAAGAGGGGCTATCGATGGCCCTATATCCCTCACATGACAATAATTGTTCACTGGTGACCTAGTTTTTGACCCCAGATGACCCATGTTAGAACTTGTCCAACATATAAATAAGACAAACATTTTGACAAGGTTTGGTGAAGATCCAATCAAAACCATGAAAACTACCTCAAAGACAAGTTTTCTTAAGATTCGACCTCATTACCTAGTTTTTGACCCGAGATGACCCATGTTCGAATTTGTCTTACATATCATTAAGACAAACATTCTGACAAGGTTTGGTGAAGATACAATCAAAATTTGATATCTACAGTGTTAATAAGATTTTCCTAAGATTTGACCTCATGACCTAGTTTTTGACCCCGACTGACCCATGTTCAATCTTGACCCACATAATCATTGAGGCAAACATTCTGACAAGGTTTGGTGAAGATCCAATCAAAACTTTGACATCTACAGTGTTAACAAAGTTTTCCTAAGATTTGACCTGGTGCCCTAGTTATTGACACCAGATGACTCATATTTATGATTGATCATTATATCATTAAAACAAACAAATTGATAAAGTTTGGTGAAGATCCAGTTATAACTGTGAAATCTTTTCATAAGATTTGACCTAGCTACCTAGTTTTTGACACCAGATAACCCATGTTCGAACTCGTCCGACAAACATGCTGACAAGGTTTCATGATGATCCAATCAAAACAGTGACCTCTAGAGTGGTCACAAGGTTTTCCAGCAATTTGCCCAAGTGACCTAGTTTTTTACCCAAATGGCCCAAGATCAAACTCTTCGTCCGAGATTTTGTCGACATTAAAATTCTGACCCAGTTTTGCAAAAATTTAGCTAAAAATGTGGCCCCTAGTGTGTTCACAAAGTAAAAGTTGTACCACGCACTGCGCCCGACGAAGACTGATCACAAAAGCTCAACTAGAGCACAAGTGCTCATGTGAGCTAAAAAGTAAGGCCTAAAGTAAGCCCTATTTAATTTTTGCACGAGTTATTATGGAGTCCAAGAAAGGTAGATAGGTATATGAATAATATACAGGAAGGTGATTTTAATAAATTTTTCAATATAAAACCCAGTCAGCTTCATGTGAAGCTTTTGTGAAAACTATAACAAGTCAGCTTACTTTTTTTTTTACAAGACACACATTCCAAGGCTGTGAAGTATACATGGATGAGATTGGTGAAGAAATGAAAGCATCAGGTCCACTTGTGATCATGTGACAGCTTTCTAAGATAAGTTAAATCCCATGTCAGCCAGTATTTGAACTTATGACCTTTTGATCAGCTACAGTAGTCCAACAATCTGTGCTAAACCATCATGCTCCCTGGCCTTCAAATTTAGTCCAGCTGTTTTTTACATTATTTACTAAGGCATGTTTGATTTGCTGTTCAAATTATGTTCTCAAAAAAATTAAAACATACTTAATACACTGGCACAAACGAGAATGATGCAATACATAAGCCAGCATACTTGCATTGAATTTTAGTACTTTTTTCAGTGCATTTGGGTATATCATCTACTCTTTAATGACCTGAGACCCATTTTTTAGACATACCTTAACCGATTTATTTTAAAAGCCAATATACATGTTTGTCTATCAAACAACACCAAGCAGATTAATTACCATTTCCTAACAACAAACAAAGACCTTAACTATAACAAAACACATTACCTTTTCATTATGCATGTACAAATGTTTCAATGAAAGTGAGAAATTACAGATGTTTTGCGTGCTTCCTGAGAATCATTTACAAGTTATTAATTCCATGCGATGATTTTCCTAGACAAGCGATACAATCCATGTTGAATAATAGAATATAATAAGGCAAGTAAATCCATGAGACAAACAAACAATGCTGCTCTGTAATCCAAAGATTTTATCACCAGCTTGAATAAGTATCTTATATGGTGACATGCAAGAACTGTGCAATCAAAAGTGTGCATAAAATATAGTAGTCTGGAACACAATAAAATATTGGTGACAGATGTATTAATAGGGAAAAATTCAACAAGAGGCCCGAACTTCTGAACTCAATACTCAGCTGACTCATCCTGGCATTTTAATGAATAGTGTTAATATCATTTCGAGGGCTCAGCGCAACACTGTCATAAGTTGTTCTTATTTCAATATGAGTTACGACACTGTTGCATTGAACCCTCGATTTCAAACCCTTTCTAAAGGAGGAAGTATAATATGAGCCCAAGTTAAACTTAGCAGCTGGTATGACACATTTAATACAGTTTAAATATGATCTATGACCTCTATACTTAAACCCTGAGCTGGTGTGGTATAAAGAGGGCTATGACATACAGAGTTGCTCAAAAACTCTTCTTCTTCCAAGGCCTCAAATGTTAACCGACGCCTACTGATAAATTTATCCTTGAGATGTCAATCATGGGAAATTATAGGATGGCCCCAGTTCAGGAAGTTGATGGACATAATGAAGGCATGGCTATAATTGGTCAACTAGAAAATAATGGCTTGAATAAAGAACATGGGGGACAAAGTTGCTGAGCTTAAATATGAATTTACAAAATTAAGTGAAGAAACATTGTAACAAAAGAAATGATGTTTTGAAGAAAGTTCAGATTCCGATCTTGACGTTAGATATATAGAATTATAAATGTAACAAATAGTGAAGCAGCCCGAGACCCCTTGTCAGAAAGGGATACAACAACATAAAACAGGTATTGATTGACACAGAGCAAATCTATCAAATATCCAGTAAGCTCTATAGAAAATTTGTAAAGATTTGTATCATGGTCAAGGTTAATTTAAGAAGGTCACCAAAACAAAGACAAACATTGTATAAAATAAGTCATACATGCATTTCTTTTTCAAAGTTCAAATGACCACAATAGTTAAGGTCAGCCTTTGATTTTAATTTCAACTCATACTAAAATTAACACAAAGATTAGTAAATCAACATAGAGGCTTGATATAATGTTCATATAATGAGATGTTCAAAAGGCCTTTATTAATAGATTATTCTAAACTGGATGTTTAGTTTGTTGTTTTTCAAAGAAAACCTTACAAAAAATGTGTGATGCTGGCCTTAAATGTAACAATGTAAAGTTAAACTTAATCTTTAGGGGCCACGATTAAGAAAATGAAGCTTTTTCCAATGAGCGTTCCATTAGAATGAGCCAAACTTTGTCCGATGAAAAATACTATATCTTCATCACTTACAATCTAATTAAGTCGGACACGGTTGCTGCAAGGAAAACACACACAGTTTATATTAAACGTGTAGATTAAACTTTATTTAGAACAATATATATACTAGTAGTTAGTTAACTGAATACATGTATATACACATTTTGTATTACTAACTTTAAATTAATAATTCAATTTTTCCACTTGACTTGATAATTATGTCATATAAAGGCTGTCAAAAGATCAAGCAATCTATTTTTTATGGCCTTTCGGGTAATTTCTGTCCATTAAAAAACATAGCATTATGACATGTTCAATGTAAAATATAGATTGTAATAAAAAATATTTCCTTCCTTTGCACTGAAAATTCTCTGGTTAGGACTACCACAAACAAACTCTTTTTTAAGGAAGGCCTATAGCTAATACAAGAGTTTCTATGGAGATTTATTCACTTGGTGAGTACAATCAGATCCTCACCATTTCTTGTTGAATTGTGTTGCTATTCACATCATGAGACTTAAAATTATAGATAATGTCAAGCTATGGTCACCTTAATTGGCATCATTTTCTTCTGCTGTTTTTTCTTCTAGGCTAATTAAGACTAATGGTTGCTTTGAGAATCACGTCTAAAAGATGTTTTTTTCAAGTCACACAAATCAGACCACAAATTATTGTCATGGATATGGACTTCATTACATTATCATATCTTAACAAGTAAAAGTCTCCTATGACATCCATTTAATCTATCTTAAGTTAAACAGTGAGCCTGAGAAACAATGAAAACTTCCCCCTACAAAATTGTATGCTGTCTTCAAAATTTGAGTAGTATGATAATAGACCCCAGTAGATAAAATCTCAAATAAGGATCACCTCAATATTATGACCTTCCATCTATAAGGACCACCTAACTACTAGTAGCACATACATTGGACAGGATTTTAGTATTCCATTATATTTTTTACCTGATAATGAGACCAACTCAATATCAAGATAAGTTTTTGTGGTTCTAATGACTGTTTCAATATTGCGTTTATACTTAATACAACATCTGATATACCTGGTATACTTAAACAATGTTTTCCCTGTTTTTTCAACATAACAAAATGACCACCTTATAAGAGTGATGTGTTTTGGTTGGTAAGGTTTTTATGTACTTCTGATTTTTTCGCAAGTTGAAGCTTTTTGAATTTTTTTGAAATTTAAAATATTTCACCTTTTTGGGAATTTAATATTTTTTTAGTCAGATAATTAAGTTGAGGTGTATGGTGATTAGATATGTAAATTACTAGAAACTATACCTAAGTGTTTGAAATGCACATTTAATGCACTTTAAATGCATATAAAAAGTAGTGGTATTGGCAGTGTTTTATTCACTTACCAAGTTCACTAAATGTACATTAAATGCGCTGTAAAAACATTTTTTAATACACTTTGTAGCCAAAAACTAAATATGTGAGGATACCAAATTATGCAACTGTATTTTTTTCTTTTAATTGCTTGTTTATTATGTATTTGCTAAGTTGACAGCAATTCTCAACAATTCTGTATCATTCACTTTATTAAATATTATTTTCCATGAAAACATGTCCCAGGTGAAAAGAAATTAATTTGTATCATCATACAAGTATATGATTGAAATACTTGTTTCTTAGATTACTGGCTTAATTTCTTCGGTCATTCCGAGTGAAACTTGTAATCCAATCCAGTTTTATTGTCCTGGAGAGAAATAGGTCTCTTAAGGTGATAAAATAATACACAAAGTAGTCAGCTTTCTCAGATACTTTTGAGAGACAATGTTGACAGACTCTCCTAAAAATCTCCTTCTAGGTAGGTAATACAGTAATGATCAGAATCAGTCAGTCTAACCTGACACAGAATCCTCTAAGACATGTTTCTCCCATTACCAACCAAGCATTAACTTGGATCGATACTATCACAATGGTCATACCAGTGAATTACTTTCTCAGTAGCTTTCCTAATGAGGTCTGACATTAACTTTTCACACAAATGACCTTTACTGGTGTCTTCAAGCTATATGGAAACAAACTGAATACTGAATCATAAATAAGTACAATGTAGTTTTAATAAAAAAAAAATCTTTCACTTCAGTTCAAGTGATGAGGAATATCTATTATTTTATCGGATTTAACATCAAAATCAACATTATTTCAGTTATATTGTGGCGGGCAATTATCCTAACCAGCTTCCCTGGACTTCATTAAGGCATTAACCAGTACTACCCACATTCTATCTGCAAGCTTCTGCCAAGCAACCCCACATAATTCAGACGTCATTTGTTTGCTTGAGTTTTACACTTTTACCCTTTTCAACAGTTAGTCATATGAGGCTGACAGTTCACTTAACCATCATTCCTGGGAAGAACCATGGCGCAGTACTAGATTCTCATCCTCCGTAAGAAACTGCCTACTTTCTCACGTAATGAGTCATGGTCGGTAGCTGGGCTCGAACCCACGACCCTCTATAAGTGAGAGGTAACAGTTAAGTCAGCGACCTTAATCACTTGACCACAGAGGCAGGTTGGACCCAGAGGTGGATTGCAATTTAACATAGGATGTAATACTTTCAGTCAAATTTGTCAATGTGCAAAGATACATTATCTTTAAAATTCATATTATAACTTATTAAGTATAATGCTTTTTTATTAAAGCAAATTTTAAAAAGGCACAAACAACCTGTCGTTATAATATGTAAACTATGTTAGGCAGTTTGTATATTAATTGAATTTACATACTCAAGAGTAACAAACAAATGACAACAGCAGATGATGATTGTACTTTAAATTTGAATTCTGGTAAAAAATAATTACCTTACTATTTACAGTGTAGACAGGAGTGGTTTTGTATCAACATTAGGCCAGCGTTTTTTTATCTTTCGATTTACGGGAGCGCCGTGTCTAAATATTGCAAAAGTCAAATAAAAATAAAATTCAAAATCGTGTTTTTAATTTTATTTTTTCCGCCGATCGTATCTACATCCCGTATTTTGAAATAAAATTGGTGACGTGCGAATTGACGTTGACAAAAGCTTTAAACATTTATGAAAAGATATAACAAAACACAACTCGTGTAAAAAAATTCGTGTAAGAACGTAACATCAAATAACATTCCTACCTGCGAAATTGCAAATTGTAAGTGTCAATTTTATGCAATTAACAAAGTGTCAAGGCTACCAGTTAAATCCCGTATTTCTTAACAACTAACATGTGGCACGATAAAAAATCAATACTTCAGCTGCCATATTTAAAGTTTACAGTTTTACACACACTTTGACCTAATTTTGTGAAGATTCTGGAATTTATTTAGGGCGCACAGGGGTGTCAATAAAACCAAATTAAAAACATTATACATGGCCGACTTTTTGTGCTTCAACCACATTGTTTCCATATTTAACTCAGTTTGCATTAAAGAATATCCTTCAGGGCAGATTAATTAATTATAACTTTGCCATTTCTTGAGATATTTTCATCAAAAATCGGGAATATTGACACCCCTGTGCGTACCATATACCTTAAAACTTGGTACCCAAAATAAAAAAAGTCTGCTCACATAAATTGACCAAAACTGAGGCAGGATTAAAGAGCGGTGAATTTTAAAGATCAAAGGCATGCTGCCGTCGGTGTCCCTCTGATATTTGTGTGATGTTGGCTAGGAGTTTAAAGATCACATGTGTTTATGACCTGTTTGACATTTTAGCTGTGATTCAGTGCTTTATATCTAATAACAATAGATCAGTAATAGTTTAGGATTGTTGTGGAATTTTATGTTTTACGAACAGTAGGTAAGTGTGAAAAACTGGTAAAATATATTGACTCTTAATCCTTGATCACCATCTTTCTTGAAATCTTTCAATTCAAGTTTTTTATAAAATAAAATTTTTGTTACTTTAAATCGTTTTATTTTTATTTTTATTTCCGATGCTCACTTTCTTCTCTTTTATTTTTATTTTTATTCCCTCCTCCTGGTGCTCATTTTTGAAAAAATTCCCGTAAATCTAAAAATTAAAAAACTCTGGCCTTAGTAAATAAAACCACCACAATGAATATCACCAGTGATTTTTTTCCAAAATTTTCTCACTGCCCATGCCCATCAAAAGGGGAAATTTAGCACAAACAATTTCAAAATGGGAATTTATAAGGCCTAAATTAAAAATATGTTTGTTTGCCCTTTACCGACCCTAAATTTTAGAAGAGAGTCTGTAGGTAGGGAAAATATTTTATTTTATTTCTGAATTTGACCTTTACCTAGCATGAAATTACACTTCTATCTAGAAGCATCCTATAGTCATTTTATGTATTCTGTTACCATCATACAACCATTTATTGTGTGCTTTTATCAACCATAAACATGTACTCAGTGCCTTAACAAGTGCCTTTATTAGTATAAAAATAAAGTTCTCCCAGATTTTGCAATAACATTTTTTGAGTCTGGCATGATTTTTTCGGGCGGTCGGTAAAGGGCAAGCAAACTTAATTTGAATTTAAGCCTAATAACATTTATTTCTATGGAATATGACTGTTATTATTAAGTTGTTTAAATCATAAATATAAATATTACTACAACTGTAATTGGTGACAATGGTGAGAAAACTGTTGTATTTTTCTTCTTTTTACACGATCATGTGGAAAACACTTCATGTTATGGGAAATTCTGGCCATTTTAGCAGAAAAATTACGGAAATTTTACTAGGCGAAACAGCCCATATTCGGCAGTAAATATAGCGAAAAAAATCACTGATCACTCACCTTATAATTAAAGATAAATTAACAGAATCAAGAAAAGGTTCCAAAATGAGCAATAATAACAATTATTGTCCACTTATCTTTTTCATTTCTTCTTTTCCATTCTTTATATAACACAACATATAAATAAACACACAAAGGACGAACAGTAGAAACAGAGCAATATCAATGATAGTCTGCAAAAGAAATTGACACTGGATTTGACTCCAGTTGCCATACCTTTTACAATGACATGTTAAATGTATCAACTTTATTTACAAATCATGTTGATGACACATAATGAGTAAATAAAAATAGAATATAACCTATCTTTTAAACATTGTAATAAAACTATTCTTGATATCTTTATGTTTTTTCCTTTACAAAGAAGAACCCCAAGTATTTGACAACAAATTATTCTGTGTTTTTCTCCATACTTGTGGTTTATTTTAATTACCATGGGATAATTAATTGTAGATAGACATTGTTTCATAAGAAGGGTGTTGGAAGAGGACAACAATTCCAGTATCTAACCACAAGGTCATGTGGAGTCTATATTTATACCATAATGAAACTGAATTGACTGAGGCAAAAAAACAAGGGTACAAACCTTTTCCCATGACTGGATCTAGATAGAAGTCCATGTGCTGACCATGCATTTTGGGATTGTCATGTGACTACTGCAGATTGTTTCTTTGTTGACATACATTGTCACTCAATATTCCAATGAAAAATGAAATCCAGTCAGCCGATGATGAAATCTGTGCACTAAAAAGTCTTAATTCTGAAAAAAAAAGATATTCATATTAAACTACAAAAATTGTAATTGGCTACTATGCATTGATTGTTAAATAATTATTTTAATAATTGATAATTTAGGCCTTAAAAAGATTTGTTTGTTACTGGTTACATGCTCAATTATAAATGGGTAGGTAAGTCGGGATTTTTATTATTGCTCTTATGAAAGCTTAAATGGAAAGGTAGAAAAGTGAGAAAGTAGATTTTCCATTCCTCAGTCTTATAAAAAGGCTAGAGTTGAGGGTAAAAGTTGGGGTAGGCCGGGTAACTAGAAACGACAGATATTTTATACCTTATCTTCCTACTATGATGAATAAATGATTGCCTGAGGTAACAGTACATGTAACAACACAAGCTTTAATTAACTTAAACATCTCCAGAAGGCATACTTTGCAGTCTTATATTCAAACATGTTTCCAAAGCCATTTCAATCACCAAAATTTTTTACAGCATGATGAAGCTAAATTAGATGCAGTGATTTGGTCTTAGTACCTTGGGTTCATAAGTTTGGATCATGGGTACAGCACATGTTCATTTACCAGCTGGCAGACAGCCGATCCAGTTTTGCTGGATTCTGAACCAAAGCTGAACTTATTATCCACCAGTAAAACTGCCTAATTCTCCGCTTAAATGATACAGTAAAACTGTACTAAGCGACCACCACAATACAACAACCTTATTTGTAACTGGATTGGTTATTAATATCGGCTTTTTATTCCAAGTTGTTTAATGAGACCACCTCAATATTATGACCGATCATTTTGTGGCAAAATCTATTGTTCTGTTAAAATATTATTCCAGGAAATTAAGTTGTTTGATTGCTTGTACGATGAACACGTTAGTACTGTACCATAATTTTATGTACTGGTATACAACACATGGGACTAGCATGACGATGGGTAGGGCTGAGTACCGGTTCACGTATCGTATCGAATACCGGTATATAGGGTTCGGTTGATATATCGTATTGAACGTTAACATATCGAACAAATATCGATCAAAACAAAAATGAATTTTAAAAACATTTTGGACCGTGTTTTGTGAATTTTCGTCAAATAAAAGGTTGTGACACCTATATAAAACCTACCTGCTGTCAACCATAAGAAGAAAATAGTTTTTTTTTTGCAGTTCAGCATGAGTGTTAGGCATGTCTGCTGAATTAACGTTAGGTACCTTCCCTTATTATTAGGTATATAAGTATCCTATGCAGCCAATATTTGATTTGTATCAAGTACTGTGCCAATACAGTCAATGTTTCTCAGTATTTCTGTTTTTATTTCATATGTATAGAACATCAAATGATATATCGGATATCGATCATTCTGTATTGATACAAATATCGTATCGATCATTTTATAGATACTCAGCCCTAACGATTGGATGGTGTAAAATGATTAATTAGGCCTAAAATGGACCCAAAAAATGTACATTATATATATGATCAATGTGTTTTTGGTCCAAGTGGACATTTTAATGTGCTAGCCCCCTAGTATACAAATATAATTATAAACATGTGAGTGGACTAAATTTCACTCTCACTTCATAAAAATCTAGCTTGTTATAGCATTGATATGAATGACTTCCTCTTTTTCTAAATTGTTTCATATCAGTGTGTGACCTATGAGTGACTTTTTGACATGAATTTACTAAACTTAAGAATGCTTGCCTGACCTTATAGCACTGGCCATATCATGTAGCTTATCTCTTTCAAAACATATCTCTATCCACTGAACTAAAAATTCCTTCCAAATCCAGAACAGTATTTGTGACCCAACTGGCAACACTTGTAGTTAAATCAAATAGTTCAAATTCTTCAACTATGAAGCTACTACATTTCATGGTTTCTGATAATCTGTTAAAACTGGAGTTTATTTTGTCGACATAATTATCTTAGCCAACAGTATTTAAACTATTAAACTTTTTCAAGAAAATGTGTTTGTCCTATCACATTGTATCGTAAACCGGGTACGCTGAAGACCTTATGCTACTGGTGATTATGCATAGGCTATATGATACAAGGAGTGCTGTGCGCGTCTTCGCCATACTAAAGTCAGATGAAAGTGTACAAAGCCAAATCTATAATGTAGTTATGAAATAGCAAAATGTCCAAAGAAAAAGAAATCTACACCGATTTCATATATCCACACCTTTTCGTCTTAGCAGGGATTAGTCGAAGGGGCTTTGACGATGATACGTTTGCATCGCAGTCAACAAGACGAAATAAAAAAGACCAATTTAGTTATGGGACCCAGAACTAAGCAGGGATATGTTGTCTGTTGATCGCCACGATCTGTTTAGCGCGAACTTAAAGTGAAAATTAGATTACAAACTATTGAATCTGGGACCATGAAAGGTTTGCGCTAAACTAGATTGACATTTTTTAAAGAATTAAAGTGCCCAGGTTAAAGCCAGGATTTGTTGACGTAATATTTACAGATGCAGACATTGGTATGACGTCAGAGAATGGAGCGAAATTTTCGAATTTTCATCCAATATAAAAGACGAGATGTGTATGCACACATTCCGATTTTAAATATTTTTCTCATAAAAATTTGAGCAACATTTCAAATAATATTTTGTTCACGTAGTTTTATGAATTCGAAATGCGACGCCTAGCTTTGCATTTTTTGACCAGAGTTGTCGTTCGTCGCGCCTCGCATAAAATGGTTCCCGTTCCAAGTTGCAGTGCACCAAAGGGCTTTGTACACATAAGTCAACGAGAACCAGTTTACGCCTCGCATACATGATTTCGACAGATATTTTTTTCGTACACAAAACGGAATACGTGAGCTAAAATACGTTAATCACGTTTCCTGATACATGTAAATGAAAGACTAAATGAATACATTTATAACACTTTTACCAAGATCGCGACCAACTATCACAAAGGTACGACAGCTCTATTTTACAAACCTAAATCAGGTATTTTTCTTGCCCTAAACTACAACAGGGATGCCTGACTAGTGACTACATGTACACTTCAGTGCACCCGGTTAGGTTCTAAACTGTTGAGACTATAATGATCTTTTATTTATCGTCCACGGTCGAAAAGAATATTATATTGAAAGCAGACAGACATTATCTGACAGCCAGACTAGTTCGCATACTGATTCCTTAAGTTGTGTTTGCCAACTAAAACACATCAATTTCCTGGACAACAACTATTTCACCATAAACAGTCTAACCATTTGCATGCATTAGAAACAGTTCATTTCCTATACCCGACACAAATGGCCCGAGGTAACAATTAAGGTTGATTTAGTGACCCAAATAAGTCATTATGTTCTTGACAACAGTAGCCCTTATCTACATCGAAGTCTTTGCTTGCATTAATTATCTAATGCTTTTAATTTTGCCCCTTCAATTCACCATTTGATTTTTTAGGATCATAAGTTGGCTACCATGGAAAATTTAAGTTATCTAACCAACACGATACAAAATCTACAAATTACGCTCACAATTTAATATCAAAATTATAAGCCCAACTAATTGACTCCAAAATCATTACATGTATATTTATGCCATATGTAAAGAAATGAAATATCAATCTCAATCTAAAACCATTTCTCAGTGTTGGTAACTCAAGAGCCAACACTTTTAACATAAAAAACTATTATCAATTAGCGTACAAGTAGTTCGTTGACTTTTAAGCAAGTATAGGTATTGTGCACCAAAATGCCCACGCAAAGTATGGGTCAACATACATGTATACTAGTATCTTTGGTGAGTACTTGCGGACCTAAATGCGGACCTAAGTATTGCGTTTTCTACATCCGCCATGCAATTGTAAAGTTACAGTGCAAGTTTGTGTACGTTCAGTTTCCATGTACTCGTACGTACTTTCAGTACTTTGAATTTTCACGTTCACAAAACCAAACGCTTTCCAGCTCACATTCGTGGGCACATGGAATACCGACTTACAAGCAGAATGCGTTATTGTTTCACACACTTACGTCCACAACGACTGTCCAAATATATCACTTTTTTGTAGCAAATCAAAACATAATGAACATGTCGTTACAGTTTGAACAAGCAAATCAAATAATCATATTATCAGAGTCATTGTCTTACCTTGAACAGCATCAGATCAAACGTTCCGACAATATTTTTTTATCAATAAACATAAAACATGTATTTCACCTACTATTGATAACCTACGGGCGTGCAAGTAAGTATAAGTCACAAAACAGTTCATTTCTAATACAAACAAAAAATATCCAACAAATTTATTAACGATAATCCTAACATAATGATTAAAACAAAATAATGAAATACAATTTACCTACGCTTAAACACATGTACCCATAAAACATAAATATTCTGTCAATAAAACACAAGAAATACGCAATAGACAATAATAAGGGTGGACACACACGCAGAAAATAAGAGGAAGTTGTGTGTAGCCTAAACACAAGGTTTACCTCTAACTTAAACACATGTCATGTAGACAGACACGGGGTCATTGTCCGGTCAACTTGTGGTCATTATGATAACGTGAGATCAACTTAAAACGCTGTACACCGACAGGTATATACCAACATAAACGATACGCGTGGTAAGTCTCTAAAACAGAACATGCATGGAAGGCAACAACAGTGAACTTAAAACACATCTCGATTTAGACTTAGGCTACTCCGTGGTAAACAAATGAGTCAAACTGTTCAGACTATTCGTATGTTTGCACTTATGTTTTCTTGAGAACTAGTCACATAGGAAGGCATATAGTATAAGTCTTTGGTAAAATGCATTATACAACTTTTTATTAATGATAAACATGACAAGCTCGGGAACAAATTATTATCTTGAAATGTAGATTTAAATTCTAAATTTTGATCATGATAATCGAATATTATTTTAGAAAAATATCATCACAAAATAACAAGTTTGCTGTACCCCAAGTCAGTCTATTATATAGTTAAATGTTTGTTTAATCTTAGGCAAAACGGCTCGTTTCTTGGGTAATTATCATCTTGGTATAATATTAGCAATTGCTTGTTTTTTGCATATTTTTTATGACAAAAAGCTTATGGGACTTTAAGTTGAATGAGATACCTAAGATCGTGATATATATCCAGGCTAATTTTAATCCTAGTAGTGTTGTTATACATGTTAAATTTTCACTATTTAGATAATTATACTGCTAAATAATTAAAGACATGACCACATCATGTGCAAAAAGGCCCTATAAATACAAGGGTTACTCATGACAGAAAAAAGCAAGTTACTAGATTTAGAAAATTGTCTGTGCACATGACACATAGAAGGTTGTTTTGTCTTTGTGAATTTAATACATCATACTTGGACACTATCTATGTGACATTTACTGAACATTGTGTTTATTGCAACATACTGGACTAAAACTTGTATTGTGTTTTAATATTTTATTTTCTTGTAGAAACGGCATAGAT
The DNA here is from genome assembly GCA_964023205.1 of Lutraria lutraria. Taxonomy (NCBI): domain Eukaryota; kingdom Metazoa; phylum Mollusca; class Bivalvia; order Venerida; family Mactridae; genus Lutraria; species Lutraria lutraria. The sequence continues at coordinate 28,379,953 of OZ026848.1, read as the reverse complement.
CACCAATTATCAGGTTCTACATTAAACAACAACTACTCGCAGATGCGAACTAGCCCTGTATTATCAGTATTTACGATGATAATTAGTGATACACGTTTTACAGCATACCCAAACAAAAGCAGTAGAGCAATGCGACAGACCTGCAGTAATGATGGTAACTGATGATAGCCTGACGCCCAATTAATAAATCAGACCTAAATGAGTATCATGCTAGAATTAAAACAATCAGAACTAAAACAAATGCTCGAGACACACACATCTTTCTCAGAAGTAATAAAGTAACAAAGAAGCTGAAAAGAATATTCATTCATTGATCTGATGTTAACGACCAGTTTGACACTCAGAGACGCCCCGGAGAGAGATATGAGATAAGGAACAGGGGACCCGGGTATTTATATTCCTACTCTTGTTGTTCCTGGTTCTTTGTAGTGGCCGATGTAAACTCAGCCAATTTCCTGTGATTTTCTAGACACAGTACTTGGCTCAGTAAGTTGGCTGGGGACACTGGAAAAGCGTCCCTGAGAAGTTCGAAAGGAGAACATTCAAACATAGCCATTTGCATGAAACCTTATAACAAATGACAATGTTTTCCCTATGAACCACTTTGCTTGTTTCCACTTTATATTTACGAATAAATACAAGTAGTCTACTTGTTCATGTCGATAGTCAATGAACTGTTTAACACTTACAAGTATCAACAATGGTTCATGTATAAGGAGGGGTTTTCTGTACGAAGACGTTACATCTTTTTGACGCTTGTCCGTGTCAGCTTATGGTTTACATCTGTCAATGTCCACCCATGGATACAATATCAGTTGAACGGGGTTTGTTTTGTGATTTCTTTTTCATATAGTAATTTTGGAACTAAATTTGAGTGTTTTAAATATAATTTATCACCATTTTACCGTCACAGGTTCGTTACTTCTGCCAGTGGCTAAAATATGGAACACATTGCTATATTCTTGACTTCAAAAGATTAAGCACCATATCACGATATCAACATACACTGCACCAAAATATTTCCTTCGATGATTGATGTCAATAAAGCATGTCATATATAATCGCTTTGGGGATAAACCTAAACTCGACAACAAGACCTCCTTAGAATAACGGAACCGAAAATTAAAGAACAGTACTTAGATTAATCAAATATAATGTTAAAATATACAAATAAAAAAAATAAAATTATTCGTTAATTCAGTGAAGCCTGATCAATAAATCACTTAAATTCTCATTAAGACGGCCATTCAATGATGAACAAAGTGACATTATGTATGCCCCCACCCTCCCCCTTTGTGGATTAAGAAAGTGTTTGGTATCATAAGATTCTTTCATTACATTCATCGTTACGTATGTTTTAGAATGGTCACTACATGTGACAAAGTGAGATCAGTTACGTATGTTTTAGATTGGACACTACATATGACAAAGTGAGATCAGTTACGTATGTTTTAAAATGGTCACTACATATGACAAAGTGAGATCAGTTACGTATGTTTTAGATTGGACACTACATATGACAAAGTGAGATCAGTAACGTAGTGACTTCTAGAGTGTTCACAAGGTTTTCCAGCAATTGGCCCTGGTGACCTAGTTTTTCACCAGAGATCACCCATTATCGAACTTGACCTACATATCATTAAAATAAACATTCTGACAAAGTTTCATGATGATCCAATCAAAACAGTGATTTCAAGAGTGTTCACAAGGTTTTCCCTTAATTGGCCCTTGTAACCTAGTTTTTAACCCATAAGTGACCCATTATCGAACTCGTCCGAGATTTTGTCAATATTAAAATTCTGACCCAGTTTTGTGAAAATTGGGCTAAAAATGTGGCCCCCTATTGTGTTCACAGTATAAAAATTGACGCCGTACGACGCCGGACGCCGGACAAAGACTGATCACAAAAGGTCACCCTGAGTGCTCATGTGAGCTAAAACACGTCTGTTTAGAGCGACCTATCTACATGTATTTACATAAATTTTTATTTCTATTTCAGGTACGCAACAATTGATGTTTGTAAGATTACGATGTTTTTCAAGTGATGAGTTCATTAAGACCGCCTTATTAGAACAATGACTTCTTTTCCTTTATATAATTTATTTTCAGTCTTTCATAAGACAGTAAACAATATAGTCCCTGGGGACAGGAATGTCTTCATTGTATCCGTGATTCACCGCATTCATTACTATGATCCGAAGAACGGTGTGCCCGACAGGAATAAATTACTTCATCGTATCAAATCCTTCAGTACATCCTAGATAAACCTCACATTTCATCATGGCACTGAGAGTCGAAATTCTTTTATGGGGATGGGGGGGGGGGGGGGGGCATACATGCCAGGGGGGGGGGGGCATACATGCCACATGAAATAGTAAGAATTAATTCAGCAACATTCATAGTAGCATTTTGAAGTCCATACTTAAGAAATCAACGCACACGCAATCACGCAAAAGTCGCTATATTGTCGACAATACCCATTGCTGGGAATAGATTAAAATCTTATGTTGTCGTAATATATACTGTGTAGTTCAAACACCTATAGGGGGACGCTCCTTTTCACAATTTATTTCTGAACGAATTGGATATAGAAAAAAAGGATTATTAGAGCATAAACGACAGGCAACGAGCTTTCAGTTTAGGTCTGAGAGCATTCTCAGCCTTGTATGTAAAATACCATCAATTATCCAACTATCTAACTAATGAGTACACAATACTTAATAAATTCAATCAGGTTCTTCTCCCGTACAATCAACAGAGACATGTTTCAGTCATCTTTTTATTTTATCAGAAAAAATCATTCTAAAGGTTTATATACAGACATGCTGCTTTTGGATTTTATAAAATGCCAAGCATCACATAATTTGATAAGTGACAAATAAGTTGCAGTGGGAGCCACTCTGTCGACTCGTTCAAGTCACTCCAAACAGAACAGAGATAAGTTATAGCTATCTCTATAACATCATTAGGTCAATAAACTCTAAACTTGGCGCTGCCCTAAAGAACCTTACTTAAGTCCCTTTTACTTTTAATGTTATGTTAACGACATGCCAATCTATTGTAACTAATCCTGAATGCAGATGATGGTAACTCATCATTTTCACCTAAAAACAAGAAAAGAAGTTACACAATGTTACAACTGTAAATGCATCCACGTGTATGCACCTTTTAATGGTTTTGCCTGATAAAAAGTCATTAAGTGATGAAGAATATGTTAATTAGGGACGGGACATTTACTTCCATGTAGATACATTTCTAAATGAAACAAGAGGGCCAAGATGGCCCTATATCGCTCACATGACAATCACTGTTCACTCATAAAACATTGTTTTGAACCTGTGACCTAGTTTTAGACCCCAGATGACCCTTGTTAAAACTTGTCCTACATATAACTAAGACAAACATTCTGAAGATCCAATCAAAACCATGAAAACTACAGCATAGACAAGGTTTTCCTAAGATTTGACCTCGTGACCTAGTTTTTTACCCCAGATGACCTATGTTTGAATTTGTCTTACATGTCATTAAGACAAACACTCTGACAAGGTTTGGTGAGGATCCAATCAAAACTGTGACATCTACAGTATTAACAAAGTTTTCCTATGATTTGACCTCGGATAACCCACGGTTATATCATTAAAACAAACTATTTGACCATTTTTGGTGAATATCCAATTATAACTGAAATCTACAGTGTTAACATGGTTTTTCATAAGATTTGACCTAGCGACCTAGTGTTTGACCCCAGATAACCCATGTTCGAACCCGTCCAAGATATTATAAAGATAAACATTCTGACATTCATGATGATCCAATCAAAACAGTGACTTCTAGAGTGTTCACAAGGTTTTCCAGCAATTAGCCCTAGTGACCTAGTTTTTGACCGGAAATGACCCATTATCAATCTTGACCTACATATTATTGAAATAAACATTCTGACATAGTTTCATGAAGATCCAATCAAAACAGTGATTTAAAAAGTGTTCACAAGGTTTTCCCTTATTTGGCCCTGGTGACCTAGTTTTTAACCCCAAACGGCCCAATGTCGAACTTGTCCGAGAATTTGTCGATGTTAACATTCTGATCCAGTTTTGCGAAAATTGAGCTAAATATGTAGCACCTAGTGTGTTCACATGGTAAATTTTGACGACGCACGACGTACACCACACGACGCCGGACGCCAGGCGAAGACTGACAGAAAACCTCACCCTGTCACTTTGTGACATGTGGACTAAAACGCACATAATTTTCATTTCATTTCCTTTTCCATGTATGTTATCAAACATTGCAATAGAGAAATACGAAACATAGTACTTAAAAGACGATTCGTCTTTCGTCACTAATCATTCATGCAAGTAGTCATTTATGTACGAAGAACAAGATTAGTATTGAATCCAGGGACACATAGTGTAGATAAATCAACTGCTGCCTGCATTTAATTGAAATACAGCTGTTAACCGGAACTATGTTTTTATTGTTGCTGATGCTGCTGCTACAGTTGTTGTTAGTGTTGGTGGAGGTTTTGTATCTGCTGCTGTTGTTGCTATCATTATTTTTTTGTGGCAGTTGTTGTGGTTTTTTTTTGTAAAGAAAATATGTAAATATTACTAAAACAAGCATGCAGAAAGAGTTGTTAGTAACTTTCCTATTTATGAAGACGAAAATTGCCCATCACTATTTTTAAACTAATGCGACATTAATTAAGGGGACTTAACTCCGGGATGACATCAGACTATCATAATCATGGAAACGAACAAAAATGACTTTTAAAAAAAGTACAGTACCAGTCCAGACTGATCATCTATTTGTATATTTTACAAATAACAAAACTAAGCGCAGACATTGAAGGTTATTATTCATATACAGCATTAATTACAGTATGCGTCGTACATACTTAAATACTCCAGCATTTTTTTTTATTCTCTTTAATCCATTTATATTTTCTATCTAATTACTCATTCTGATTTTTTCAAAACTGGCGTTAAAGTTAAAAGATTAGCCTCACTAAAGTCAGGCGAGCAATTAATTGAATATTTCATGTACTCGTACATGAGTCAATTAACGCACATGTAAACATCAGTTATATTGAATTGTACATGAGTCAATTAACGCACATGTAAACATCAGTTATATTGTATTGTACATGTACATGATTATAATAATAGGACAATTGTTCTATCAAGCAGATCAATAGTAGCTGACTGTTAAAGCCTCATAAATATTAACCATCATGAGATGATAGTCCAAACCAATCCTTTCTGCGTTAACCTCCTACAATGACAATCTTAATCTGGCCTTAAGTATCCATGATCAATATTTGTCCACTAGTTTAAAAGTTGACCATTCGGTCAAACGGTCAATCCCCGGCTAGTCGGTAGACATGTACACTGACATTTACACAGTGTGTACAGAAATAATATCGACAAACGTAAATAGTGCATGTACTTTTCTACTTAGTGCAATATGGTCGAAGTATAAAACGTAGGTGAACTGGTAAATGCGGACCCTGGCTAACGGGACAGGCGTACAGTAGCATACGTGTCTTACAGTACATGCTTTATAAAACACGCATTTAAATCACGATAACAAGACAACCCTTCAACCCTAAAACTATTAGATTCAATGTTGAGGATATACAATATACCAGTGGAAAATAAGCGGTCGTTATAACGGGGTGATCCTATTAATAGAGTGACCGATAATTGAGATTTTAACTATTGTGGTACATATACAGTCAAAATAGTGTTAGATGTCACTTCCCAATTACGGCCATCCTGTGCATAAAGACTATTCTTTAAAGAAAACTATACTGATTAGAACAAAATGACCTCCCAATAAAAGCCACACGTCAATAACGGACACATATTTTTCTTTCAAAAGGATGGCCCTTGTTGACAGATTTGACAGAACATGCAAATAAGAAGAAATCATTGTACGCACATACGTGTGTTTATTAAGGTAAACATTATCAGATATTTCTGTATTAAATAATAATACGCATATGAATGGCCGAAAGGTCATTTATTTACGTGTTATATTAAGAAATCGCAACAAAGAAACAATTAAGGGAGAAAAATGCAACATTACACCGAACTACACATAATGCGTTTGGTGCGCGTGATCTTGTGTGCTTTTAATGGGGAAATTGGATTCAAAACCAAAATATATGATCAACTGCAAATCACACCTGAAAAATTAAAGAATTGTACTGAACACGACCAAGGCATGGTATGATAAAGACACCCTATAGACCTTAAGTAACAGATGGCACCCGTTCCAGCACTTTCATTTAACTGGACTCATTATATCAACTTTACAACCGATATTGTATCCATTATGGACATCCACTCCATTCTAAAGCAAAGTATGTACAGGCGTCTCTTTTACCGTCTAAGTAATTATATTATAGTAACACCATTGTATTAGTTCAGCCGATAAAGATTTGCTTGACCATGCAGAATAAGGACAACGTACTTTTGATTCTGAAAGACCACAAAGTGTCAATTGTCCAGTGAACTAAGTATAAAATGCCAACAAATAATTATGATCTATCGGTCATGAACTCCAGTCATTTGTTCAGTCATTACTTGGTTAACAGGAAATGTACATTCAGAGCTTCAGTTTACAGTTTGTTGACATCGAATGCACCAACAGGAATGACTTCTTACTAAAGGCTCGTAATGGTACTAAGTCTAACAATGGTCCAATTAAATACCATGTACATGTTGTGCCCTTTAGCATTGACGTCATTATAACCCGACATACTATAATTTATCAAGTATATTAATGTAAAAGAATCAATAGATTACATGTGTTCACTTGGTACAAGGTTTCAGAGGTGACAAATATAACAAGAGGGCCACATTGGCCCTTTATCGCTCACCTGAGAACAAAGGCCAATAATTAATGACCAGGTAATATAGTTTCCATCTCGTAAAACTCATTTTTACGTAGATTTTGAGATCAAAACCAACAATGAAGGTATAATACTGTTAAACTTGTAAGCTAAAACGTAGCAAATTTTCTAATACAAGGGCCCATAACTCTTGAAGTTGTGGTCCAATTCCACCTATAACTGAACTTGTCCAAAACCACCAGGTCATACACATTCATTGTAAATATGTTTAGGATCGGTGAATAAATGAAGGCGCTAGAGTGTAAACAAGCTAAAATATAGCAAATTTTCAAAGTCAAGGGCCCATAACTCTTGAAGTTCTGGTCCGATTCCGCCCATAATCGAACTTGTCCAAGATCTTTTGGTTATACACATTTACTGAAAATATGATTAGGATTGGTGAATAAATGAATGCGCTAGAGTGTAAACAAACTCAAATATAGCAAATTTTCTAAGTCAAAGGCCTATTGAAGTTCTGGTCCGATATTGCCCATAATCGAACTTGTCCAAGATCTTTTGGTTATACACATTTACTGAAAATATTATCAGGATTGGTGAATAAATGAAGGCGCTAGAGTGTAAACAAGCTAAATATAGCAAATTTTGTAATTCAAGGGCCCATAACTCTAGAAGTTATTATCAGATTTTGCCCATAATCGAACTTAGCCGAGACATTGTGGTCATATACATTGTGAGCAAGTTTAATCAAGATTCGTAAAGAGCTGCGGTTGCTAGAGTGTAAACAAACTAATTGTGGACGGACGACGGACGCCGGACATTCAACGATGAATCAGGTGAGCTAAATATGATACAATAGTAAAAACTAATAAAAAGAAAAATATCGGTAATTCCCAAGATGTTAAATTAAGGATCTTCAGTACCCTTCTTGTACTGTTTCAAACTGTATTAATGCTTTCCTAATTATTCAAAACCCATCTATACAAGCAGCTTCCCTTAAGAGCGATGCAGATCTTTTGTCATAATGTTCTTCAAAAAAAATTATTTCTGGCCAATGTCTGAAAATACCGTTCGACGAAACACCACTTAATATAGGTTGTTAGAGCCATTAATACAGCTAATAACGAAACAATAAGGTTTGTTACTTCTATTCCAAATGCAATTGTGGACTAATTAAGCTATTTTTCGTCACGTTGAAGGAAAATTAACCATTCATATCTTCAATAAAGCGCACATGACATTTGCCTGAGCCACTCCTAAAATAAGAGAATCTTGCGTTCACTAGACCCACATGGCTAAAATTTGCTCGTCGCTCACACCAAACGATATATTTCCAAACCGAATGTGCATTACCAATAATAATACAGAGATTCTAAAAATGATTTTTGTTCAGGTGATTTTCAGACACAAAAATATTTTGCGTATTCATCATTTAATTTTTATGTATCCGTACATTAGCATTTCTCAGTTTTGGTAGCAATTCTAGTTACGCCTGCAATGCATGGACATATATACATTTGTATGTCTCTTTATAAAGGGAAATTACCACGCTTGCTGGTGATAACGAACCATATATTTGAACAAACATAAAAAGGTACAACTTTTTTGGTGAGATGATTTCTATATGGGGTCTGTTATCACAAGATTCCATTAAAAGAAGGTTTTGTTGAAATGATTTCTACACCCGAACAGGTATTTTAGAGCAATATTTACAGGCAATATTTTAACATGAGGGCCATAATGGTCCTTTACTCGCTTACCCGGGTAAAGACTCCAACTTCTTTTATGTGCATTTTTAACTAGGAGAGCCGAAGAATGACCTAGAAATCATCAAGACAACATTCTGAGCAACTTTCATCAAGAGTTGGTGAATCTCTACAGTACGTGCAACAGCGCGTTTTGTGTTCAGGTGAGCAAAGCCACTCTTATTGTGTAAAGAAGATATCTAATATTCTAGCAATTGGCCTGGTGTCTAATTCTGCCGGTTGCTAATTCGAACGCTGAAATTGTACGTCGTTGACATCTGAGTTTAATGACGTTTTCATATCCAAGGTATATGTAATTATGTCTACGACATCCAATTCTGATAAAACTCTAGTTAAAGCTGTAAGAGAACAAGGTTGTCGTTTTGACAAGACTGTGTTTTGTGAGCTACGATATGGTATTTGTTGTAACTTAATCAGAACACTGACCAGCTAGAATGCTAACTTATCGGTACAAATCAATGTTATCTTGCTTACAATTTGATTTTTTCTGGATTCACGCCTGTAATATATAAATCAGGGAGAAGTTAACCTTACAGTTATGCTAGCTTCTAAACAGCCTCTCCGCAGAAATGATCAGTGGAGTAATAAGAACGGTCTTAGATAAAGTGTCTTCAACAAAATCCTCAAGATGAAGGTGTTTCTAGCCCTGGGCTCGAACTTATGAACCCATGGTATATACACCGGTACACCAAATATTCTATATATTGAGCTTAAAGGACGGACAGGCTCCGTATCATTTGAGCAGTAACAACAGTAAATACAACATCTGTACTTAACACAAATTGAAACAAGTGTCAAAATAGGACTTGGTCGCAACAGAGAAACACCACCTTTTAAATATTTGCAAGGGATCATAAACAAAGGTAATTGAATTAAGTTCATGTATTGACGTGTACGTGATACCTACATGGATCATACAATAATACTGATCACTCTTCTTGAGGAATTCTCAAGTAAATTACCTCTCCCAAGATAAGTTCATTCGCCGTTAACACGGTACACATATGATACGAATACATAGTATACGTTGTACCCCTGTTTCTATACCATGTACAAGTCAAGCCGTATAAAACAATCTTGTACAAACTGACATCACATACAAAGTTAGCATACAAGGATTTCGACATGATTTATACGGTAATAATCGGTCTCGAAATCTCTAACAGAATAATTATAATCAAGCTAGTCATTCCGTAAGTAACACATACCACGTTGTTTATTTCATAAACATAAATAAAAATATCTTTGTATCCTAAGAATTGGCCGCATTACCTATGTACTAGTATACGCGTGCATGAATATCCTACAAGTGGATTTCATATGATACTAATATAAAAAGTAGTTCATTCATGAAAATATAACATATGATCTTCTATGGGTGAAAACAACAACAAAATACCAAAAATAAATTACAAAATGTACCTTGAACTGATCATAAGCAGCGTCCCTTTGGATATATGTTCACAGAGAATGAAAGTCAGAGTAATAACACGGAATAGTGACACCAGTATGGGGTTTCCACACCATTCTGGTGTTTTCTCAGACTCCGAAAGCTAAGTCAGATCAATATCGACATATCTCTACATGAGTTATGGGCAACAGTACAAGAAACAAATGAGCAGGTAGATCAAATACGCAGAACATAACATAGACCCCTAAAATCCCTAATGTACAAAAATTAAAACTAATTCAAAAGAAAGAGATAAAAATGATAGGAAAACAAACATGCACGTTCATATACAAAGTTGCCACCATTTTACGAAAACGAAAGATCTTGATTATTTATTTACTTCATTGTATGAACTCTTGAAGCTCCTGACATGTTCACAAACAATAAGGTAAATGTGTATCAAAGATTTAAATGTTGTGCAGATCGTTCATCACGCAGTACAAACCATGCATTTTTCATAATATTTTTTTTTATGTCAAAACATACACATGTAGTTTTTTTTCATACGAACATTTATGAATTAGCGTTTAAAGAGACCTTTTCTAAGTAGCACAATTGTGATTTTCTAACATCAATCTGCAGTCGTGTCCCTTAGTTTAACAATTAACAGTAACCAATTCATTGTCGCGAGTATCGTAATTTGTTCTATGGAAAGTATCTTTGCAAGGTCAGAGTCGTATACTGATCATCTTCGCTAAACCTGCCATATGTATCCTTAGAGAAGATAAAAAGGTAAGACAATCTGTAACATTTGTGCTTTTAGAAGCCCACGCTGATTTCATCAAAACATTAAGTCAAATTGCCTTAGACGCGGATATTGAGTTGTACACGTGGTATGTCCTTGAAAACTTAATTTATGCTTTTGATTCAGGCAAACATCAGCAATATTAGAAATTAGTAATTTATTTTTGTTGCACCTTACTATACATCATTATTTTACACTGATTATATTTTTTGTTTTGACTTTTATTTAAATGCACGCTAAATGACAATTAGTCGTCGATATGCCATTAAAACACAATTAAATAAATATATAGAAATAAAAATTTAAATGAATTAATATATAAATATATAAAAAATGGTTTCATCATTATTTAATAAACATTAATTTCAAGACCACTTTTGAAATGAAACATAGGGGACATATTGAAAACCGTTCCGATAATGAATGGTCGACGTAATGGTTATAATGATGTAGTTGAGATGTTACTGTATATAAATGAAATAAATCAATACATTAATAACAATTATAGCATCAATAAAAAATTACATCTTTCTATTAAAAATGAGTTTAATTACACTAAATAAGCTTTAGGCCAAGACAGGAAGTCTTTATTTTCGACATTAATACCCAATTGCCCTTATCTGACCCTTTGTCAAAGTTCGTGACCCCATCAAGGTGTATATCACCTTGAAACAAGGCAATATGATCTCCAGACAAGCATTTAACAAACGAGGATTCAAATTCCACTTCACCATAGAAGCAAAACACAGCATAGAAACCTGGATTTAAAAGTTACACATTTCACAAACAGTAAGTTTTACAGAACATTCATTCCAAATGTAGAGAAAGTACACACAGAGAACTGTGATACAGCATTATTTGTTTAGATGAAGAGGAACAAATACACACATTTCTTAACAAATATACGCAATACCATCGAAGTAAAATAATATATGATCCGGCCGTTAACCTTCATTCTTTAATAGATAAATTATCCGTATTTCAAAATGTCATCTATTTAGTCGTAAAAGTTGTTTCCTTGTTACCAGACCGACCCTAGACTTTTTTATTTGGCCTAAAAACGACATACTAATTCTATTATTAGTGAGCATGTAACCTGAAACAAACATAATAATTGAAGGCCTTATCAACGTGATAATGAGACGACATCTTAATGACGACCATCACATATAAATGACTAAGTACTATACAACTACTTCAACCCGATTACAAGACCGCATTGATGGTTTTTGCCCTAGAAGTGACCTAGATACTGAGACAGCATGCGAGCACCAACGCTATTTCATTCAATCATCATCGTGAAATGGGTAAACAAAAACAGTTCAGCAAGAAGTAAATCATATTTCATGAAACTTGTAGAGGTAGACTAACGTTAGGGAGATGATAGATATCAAATACTTCCAATACGATGTAGATCAAAGTAAATACTCGAGCAATCAAGTGACAAGGTCAAAATAAAGTGGTCAGATCTTTTATCAAATAACCTTTCTATATTTATACAGGTCTTGACCACTTAAACTTTAGTTATACTGCCGTTGAGGGTCACATGAGGTTATCTCATACACGCAAACAAATAGAGGGTTAATATAATGCGCGGTGAATAGACTTGCTTAAAGTCCCATAAGCAAATAAATTTATCGGTTGTAATAGTTTCTATTTGTCCTATAACAGAGGAATCCGGGGCGTTTTAAATTCCTCCCGTGCGTTCTTTATAGCAAGAAGAAATGTTTCCAAAACCAATATCGTATTTTTTTCAATATCATTGAAATAAATACTATTTATAGAACAGCTGTGTGTTTCCGCAGTCAAGTTATGCACACGTCGTAAAGTGACGTCACGCGCTCTACATATTTTAAGTTAACAAATGCAAAAATCACAGTGAAATGAGTGTTTTTAGAAGAAAAAGGGCTTGTTTTGTCGGTAATTATTATCTTGGGACAATACCAGCAATTTAATGTTTTTGAATATTTTTTTCTACAGCAAAAAGCTAATGGGGCTTTAAGTACTTGGTAAATTAATAGCGAGTTTCTTCGAAATTTTAACGTTAATTAATTTTCTTTTTTAGGATTTCATTTCACCTTTTCGATGGTGAACTAATCTATATAATTATCTACCGAATCTTTTTCAAAGGTTAGCGAAGGAGAGAATGCAATCATTCTGCAGAAAAATATTTAAATGAAAGGTCATGTGAAATAACAATCCTATTCCAAATTTTATAAAAGTTACAACTGTCTAAACTTATGATAAAATACTTTGCTAATATACAATTTAAATGATTTTTATATAAGTGATATGCATTGTTTTTTAACAATAAACAAAATGCGCGTAAAAAGGTTAACAGCCATATCTCAGACTCAGACTTATCATGTGTTTCGACCTGTGACCGAACACGACCATCAAAATTAGATCGTGAAGATTGAATGGGACATGTTGGACTTAGACAGCGGACAAAGTCCATTTCACCATGTTTCTGCTGAATCAGATTATTATTATTTCTAACCATTTGTGAAGATAGCATGGTACATAGGAACATATTACACAAAAAATAAGTTTCAGTTAAGAGTGCAATACAATATATATAAAATAATTAACAGTTGATAAAAATTGCATATAAAGTAACAGTGTTCAAACAAGAACATATTACAGAATATAAAAAAATGAGATTGAAAAATTATTAAAGCTAAATAAATAGGTCTATAAGTAGAACATTGAAACTATGTCGCAAGTGTTAAAATACAAGGATAACACAAAAAAGGAAATACATCATTATTTCCATTGTGGTCCTTTATAGAATTAAGGTAACTATCAAGAAAAATACAACACGTTAAATTCATTTGAAAAAAAAAGAAAATGGAGAGATCATTATTATCACAGACCAAAATTACTATCACAGAATCTACATTGTTATTTAAGAACGATTAACATTGAAAATGTAAATAAAAACAACCTCAAACACTAACAAGCAGATGGGCTTTGACGGTGGACTTGAAATGAGGGTGACTCTTAACTCTTTTATATGCAGGTTATAATTAAAGAATTTCGAGGGTGAATTTGCTTTGCCGGGAAATTACGCTGTCAGGTGAACATTTTGACCAAGTTTGGTAAACATTAAACGGGACATGTGAAAGTCGGAGAGCGAACAGCTTTAAAAGATATGTCATCTCCTAGAATGGAGGAAACTGTTAAAGGGACTAATGCTTAATGCATGCCCAGCGAGGTCAGTCGGAAGAGTCATTAATTAAACACCATAAAACCATAAAATCAAGTTACTTGTGTGTCTTTGTTGTCAAATAAATATGTACCTTATGGTGAGAAGTCGTCAGTCAAGTCGTTTATTGTATGTTTGTTTTTATAGAATATACGTCGTTTTTATGTTTGTATCTGTATGTCTTAATATATGTCTGTCCACCTCCACGCGTTTTGTACCTTCCTATTAGTTAGCCCACCTCTACGCGTTTTGTACCTTCGTATTAGTTAGCCCACCTCTACGCGTTTTGTACCTTCGTATTAGTAAGCCAACCTCTACGCGTTTTGTACCTTCGTATTAGTTAGCCCACCTCTACGCGTTTTGTACCTTCGTATTAGTTAGCCCACCTCTACGCGTTTTGTACCTTCGTATTAGTTAGCCCACCTCTACGCGTTTTGTATCTTAAATTCTTAATATTTCTCTGTCCCATTTCCCGCGTTTTGTATCTTAGTTGAGAAAGTCGTCAAAAGGTATACGTATAACTTAACTAGGTATATTAACCAATGCAATGAGGAAACTGAAGTGTTACCCGGATACTCTGGATGACTCGAGAACGGCAAATAGAAAATGCTGGAAATAAGATAAGTTTGTTTGGAAAATATAAAATATTTATATTGGTTGCGTTCAGTATCTGATATGACAAGTCCACCTGAACTTGCGTAGGCAAAATTTTGTACAAAGGTAATAAATTATTTTGCCCATTCTCAGGACCAAGCTTACTTTTTATAATTATGTCTGTTTTTCTCGATCAATGTGTTTTCATATCAATCTACCTATCTCCTTGATTTCTGTCCATTTCCACGTTCAATCTATCTTTATATTGTTCTACGCTTTCATTATGATCGTTGTATCATGGTTATATTGTCGATCACTCCTGTTTATTTGAGTACATTTGCACCCTGAAGTTCGTGCATTTTCATTAGAACATTGCATAGTCACAGTTCAAATTGCGTGGACCGCTTAGTTAGTATTGGTTAAACTACAGTCCAAGTAAACTTAAGAGAATAAGTTCAAATTGCAATCGGGCCACACAGGCCGAAGCAGACAAACAATTAATGAAACGCAGGCTTGGTAAATACTACCATAAACACGAAGCAAAGGATTGGCATTTCGCAGACATCACAAGTACTAATGATATGGTCACGTTAATTGAAGCATTTTGTTCAAACATGTACAATGAATGTTATAAACTTACAGTGTTTCCCGGCAAGAGCGCAGAAATCTCTTAAAATGCATTTTCATTCCGTTCTCCATAAGACTGTCAATTAGATCTGTTTTTAAGATTCAACATTATTTATTCGTAACGTAAACATTTATGTTTCTGGTCACATGATCCTATGCATTTTATATACAAAATATCACATCATTAAAAGGTTACACAAATATATAATTTCATGGAAGAACTTGATTTGTCATGAAGTTAGAATAGAAACGGACAACTGATTCCATAGGATATACATGTGTAGCTAAATTTATACACTATACGCAATGAAATTATTTATATAGACAAGAAAAAAATGCTTCAATATACTTAACTGCCTCTTTATAATAACAATTCTTATTTTACTGTCAATATACTAGCGTCATCGATTTGTATTGATTTAATTGCTTATTATTCATGCTATTTACAATATTGTGCGTTTATATGTACATGCACTGTGTAATCTGTGTCTTGGCCATATGTCTTACATATAACATTGTATATTGTGGTCAAAGGAATATTGAGATGCCAATTTTGCCAATAGATTATATTGTACTTTTTGTGATAAGTACAAGTGTATATACCATCAAGTAACGCCATATTTTACTAGTATTTGTTTAAGAATCTAGACCTAGAGAAATACGCCGAATGGCAAATTTTGATTATGAATTAAATATTTCAAACCATTACGTAAACGGTATGAAATAATCTACAAATGTTCTCTTCGAACGAAAATACACAATACAGACGATTATACGGCCAACTGACGCCTTCCACCCAATCCATTCACAGTCCAGTTCGGGAAAATTGGCTTTCGTTTGCACGATTTACACGATGAGAGACTTTTTCATATGATTTGCTAATTTAAAAAAGAACTGATTCAAGAACAGTTCTATAACGCGGTAAAATTTAGAATTTTTGAGTAATACGGGTCTTTTTGTAATTGTTTAGACTTATAATGTTTTTAAATATTAGTTAAATAAAACGACAATTTTGAAAAAAAGTACATTTATTTGAAATCGAGTATTTTTAAGTATTATTTGTCATTAAGCTGGATTATATTGTTTAAGTCATTTTGTTACAATCACTTTTTTTTAAAACTTTGTCAACTTAAGTTAGTATAGCCAGTCCTGACCTTTAATTATCGTCTCAAATTTTCGTTGGTACATTTACTAGAACATGATTTGACTGGTTAATATTTTTTATTTCGTAAAACCTTAAACTTTCCGAGTTTCCCTGATAGTTGTATGTTGAAAGGATAAATAATGTTTTATCTTTGTGAGTAATTTTGTAATCAGATCTATGTTCTGCGTTGTAATTGTCAGTAAAGTTGTAAGTTGATTTGTTAATCATTAATATAAATAGCTGCTTGTAAATTTAATATATTTTTCGCACAATCTGACTAAAGTATTCGATCTTCCTTACGGCAAGATCTGATGACTGCCTATACCAGTTTCTATTTTCAAAAGTCGGAATTTCCATGATCACTATTTATATCTATTTATAATTCAGCCAATCGTATAACTTGTTTCATCGGTACTTTGGCCGAATGAACTTTCTACCTGACGATGTTATTTAAACGTTAGTAAACATTAAATTACGTATAACATATTTGTCTGCAACCGCTTTTTGATTTTTGTAGTAATCCTGATCGATTCGGCCATATTAGTATAGAAAATTTAATAAACACGCATGTCACATGGGCGCTATCATTACATTTAGTTGCGTAAGAATAGGTGTTCGTGATAACTACAAGTCAAATATTGTTTTTTACTGCGGTTAAAAATAGAATCAGATCACTTTCAGAATTATGAAAGTAAGGCGCTGATTGGCTAGTGGAAAAGGTCACCTGAGGTGACCTTCTATAGGTCGTCTTCAGATCCTCATAGCGTAGCGGGTTTGAGGATATGATTTTAATCAGATTGTTTTTCGCAAATCTTATCCCGTTAAATTTGTTAATATGATCACCTAGATACATTTTGTATATTGAATCTATTAAATCAGAAATCGATTTTTTTATAATAATTGTATATTTTTAATTATATTGTAACACATTATATTAAAGGTGACTTTCAAGAAGACTTCTTCATTCTTATTAGAATTCGGAGGAACATTTCTATGGCAACCTCTCATCATCATGAGCTGCATGTAATATCAGAACCTGATTAATGGAAATGTATACAAGTGGACTCTCGGATCGAAAATTTGTGACTGGTACACAAGAAGTAGGCGTGTCAAAATAAAAATATGTTTTAGGATAATTTATATACTTAGTAAACATTGGGATATGTTGCAACCGAGACTGACTTGGGAGAAGCTTGGAGTAAACAGTTTTGTATCATATTGAATTCATAAACTGATGAGATGTTACCATAGAAATGGACCTCACATCGAGACATTTAAGCCAAAACATATGAGGTACATTCTATGTCAGGTTTGATATGATTTTACATTCTGTTGATGACAGAAAGATAGTCAATAGTCAAGCCATGGTAAGTTGTGTCACGATTTATATGAGTATTTCACCCTTGAAAATGTCTATTAATAATCAACACGAATTAACATAAATATTTGCATTTGAATCTGTTAAAGATTAGAGCCGATTAAAGCAAATTAGAACAGAACAGATTAATGCTTACAGTAAACATTTAATGAAAGGACAAATTATAACAGTGCGCATGCACTCTCTCGTGGATTCTCGTATCAAGCTCTCATAAATAAATACCATACATAATATCCATATAAACTAAGAGTGCCACTAACAGGAGCCATTTGCTGATTTGACGTGGCTTTGGTGAACGCGGAACACTGGACAGAGTATCGTATAATGTTGTGCACGAAACATTTACTTGTCATTCAGTTTGAATACATGAAATAGTTTTAAGTTTTTTATCACAGACCTCTTCACACAGCATTTGACTGAAAAAAAAACGTGTAATCGAGGATGGTAAACATGGTTTATTATCCAAACAACAAAAGGCAACAACTCATTCCGCGTATGTACTAGTATGCGGCGACCGTATACATGATATCCGTCATCGAGTCCATGTTATACAATAAAATAAACACATTATTAATAACTTACCCATTTTTTACAAAACTAAGTGTCCAGAGATAATCCACAAGAGGTAACTGGGGCGAAGTCAAGACTTTCAAATTAACACAATCACGAGATTTCATAAAAAGAACACAATTTTTTCCAAGTTTAAAAATCAATCCAATATTGTCATGCATCAGAACTAACAAGACTTACTTGCAGAGAATATTAAGTTCACATCAGTTAATATAACACAAGCAGTATATCATGAAAAATATCAATTATGTAAGTAACAAAAACAGCAATGAAATCAAGGCTGTCCGACTATAACCATCCAATGCAAAAGTGATTTCATGCTAATCTACGCGATAGAAAAATTCGTACGGTGTAGACTAGCGGTCACTTCAGGTCATCAACAGGTTCAGATGTGTATGTTTGCATATCAAAAGTTCAAAGACCTGTACAATCAACCTGGATGAAATCTGACCACAGTTTTTCCCTCTCATATTTGTTCAGTGACGAAATTGTGAATTGAGTGCATGCTTGATACAAATAGTTACAATACAGTTTTTATTATGTATACTTGAAAGACCAATTCAAGTAATTATTTCAAAAAATGTATCCCCCTAACAAAATCTTAATTTATTTGCGTTCATCAGACATCAAACCTTGGTTCGGTTGATGCCTGACTTTAGGTCGGGGTTCTTTGAGGGCGAGTAGACTACAGTCCCTTTATCTGTTCATTAAACTAGCCCTTCACCGCTGCGGGTTCGATAGAAACAGATCACTTGTAACGAAGCAGTCAACTAGCTTACGGTAGGTCGGTCCATGGTTCTACCTAGGTGTAAGTCTTTGGGTTCCTCCAAAGTTTAACCTGAAAAAATCGCCAAACGGCCTTGTCTGTTAGTGCGACGTTAAATCTCAGTAAGAAAAAGACTTAAAGTCTTGAAAAATCAGGTCCGTTTTCTTAGCTTACATATGCGTAGCGTTTGGTCTACAGACCTAGGATTCGTTAAGTATAGCGTTCGGTTTAGTACGGACCTCTGGTTCGTAATTTCGAACATTGGTCGATTTACATGAAATTGTCCTCTTTGTCGATTTGATTGAGAGACCTCAATCGCCGTGTCACGTGACCTGCTTGTGTTTGATGTACTGATGAAAATATGCGTAAATCGTGAATAATACTGAACAAATAATAGGACTTTGGTACAAAACTGGAATTAAGTAAAAATAATTCACAAATTAATTTGTTTGCATCAAATACTCTACAAACTTTATCGTAATCTCTCCAACATTGGACACGAAGCTGTGCAACTTATTAGTCATTAGATATATGGAAATATTAATTGATAGATAAACGTGTTAGACGTTTCAAGTTTTTTACTTTGATTAACTCGTATCAAGTTTCAAAATCGACATCTATGGGGCGAGCTCATGGAGAAACGTCGGAAGTTTGGCCAAGATCGACACATCAGCCGTAAAGTATTTGTCTATGAATTAGACGATAGATCCTATTAGATTGTTAGCTTAACCTTGTGAACTTCAGACCACCTGACTAAAGGTGTTAGGCAAGTTGCTATAAATGTGGAGGATTAGACAACATTCTGTTCTCTAAGCTTTCAAACTATCAAATTTAAGGTGAGCCACCTATAGAGTTGACCACATTATCTTGTTTTCAAAATCTGATATTTTTGTTTATATTTTGGATCAGTCACCATGAAACATAATTAATTGTTATAACAAAGTGAAATTCGCAAAAGCTTTTCAGCGAATCACCCGAGGGCACACACAAAAACACACAAAAGAATGACGAAACTACGAAAAAAACTGCTACAAAATTTTAATACGAATAATTCAATATACAATGAAATCTCAATATAACAACCACGTGTGTAAAGAAAAAAAGTACGGCTCGGTTTTCAGTAAGTCTGAAATATTTCAATCTGATACCAATACCATCTAAATATAAAAACATTTTCTCGAAGGTGCCTTTTTAATATCGAAACTTTACTGTCCAAAAACAAAATATAAAGCCAGCTTCTCCAAGAGACTTGTTGGTTTTGTGTAGTTTAATATGTTAGCTGTCTGAAGACACCAATTATTAAGAAAAATAAGTGATTTTTTAAAAAGTTTCGCTGTGTTAAACCAACTTGGTTCGGATATCGTCATTTTGGAAGTTGTAACCCTTGTATATATGTGTTTTTGGTCCGTGTTGCCATTTTACACTATCACTGCAACGTACTAGCCCCCTATGTTAACTTCATGAAGCACACGAATAATCTGTGGGATAGATACAACGTCTTCAACTAAATCATCACAGAATTTGCGCCCATGATTTGAACTAAACAACATCGTGAGGTATTAACCACCGAAGCGAAGGGTGTTTTAATGTCGTATGTCATCCAGTATACAAGAATCCTTTGCGTCAATATGCAATTTTATTACCATATTTGGTGATCTGTCAAGATTGTTATCGTGAAGAAGTCTGATGTGATAAACTTTAAAATGTGAAAGACTGGGAGAAGTAATCGTGAAAATTTTGTTAATCATGCGTATGAAGGTGTAAATAAAATAAAAACATGTACAAATATAGAAACATCCTTTGCTCATTCTTTGGGATGGGGTTCCATGATCTTCTTGTTCATTTAAAGTTGAACTGTTATACTTTAGGGCTGTGGATCGTTGGGTAAGTGGCGATCCGATCCAATCCACGATTCAACACTTTTGTTATCGAGTAACCGATCAAAAACTTAAACAGAGCAGTCCTGAAGACAGCTAAATTTAATTTTGTTTTATTCAAAGCTATGACAAGTCAAATAGTTTTCTGCGGCCAGATAATTTACAGACCAGTATTGTTAAGGATGTATTTTTCTGCAGTTTATATGCTGATCGAATTTATTCCGGTATATGTTTATTAGTCCAAATAATTCAGGTATGTATGTTATATATACGTACATTTGTATATGTCTGAAATCACTATTGTACTCTACAGATGAATATTGAAACAATTTAGACTTAACGACATCCGTCTCCAGGATCAAAAATATAGTGTCGGAAAAGTTTTACCCTTTGGCTATGTAATCCCCATGGAAATCTGTTGGGAACAAATTAACGTACACCGAAATAAAACTGGTGCTTGCTAAAAAATATACATGGTGCGAAAGTTCAAACCATCAATTTTCTGCTGCTATTGATCTGCATTGCTTATAAATCCACCAAGGCATATGTCCACAACGGCATTTAATTAAATTCTGATTTAAACTTGCTTCTTTATCATCGGAAATCGGGTATACTACCGGTTAATTTAACCAAACCAACTCTACTTGAAACCTGTATGTAACAGTACATGTACAGTGGTATTCTACGGTGTTACGGTGCTTCCAGCAGAGTACATAAAGGCTAAAAATAGACCATAATGAAAGTCTAAAAAAAGACCTCCGAGGAGTGAATCTTTTTAAGAATTAACATCATACATTGAATAAGAAACACAAGCTACTGCTTTTCATGAAAATTATCTCAAAAAGTATCCATACTTAACAAGAAACTATAACAAAACGTTATAGGTAGACGAATTACAAGAAGCATATCGGTTTATGTTTTTTTATGAAGTTGCTTTTTTCATAAAGGACATCAGTGTCTGTATATTTAATTCAATCCAAGGGTATAAAATATTTACATGATATGAGTAATACACATCATAATGACAATCATGAGTATTTGACAAATGAATACATTCATGTAAGTAGTTCACAAGCACATGGTTATATTATACCCTACATCAATCAAATTGAATCAACCCTAAATGTTAACGAAATCACCATAAATCTGAGCACTATCATACAACCACATTGAACTTCAAATAGCCACACAACAACTTATCTAGGCAATGCCTTCATGATTAACTTACCAGGTAATGTCAACTATTAATAGATTCAGTCATCACCATTAGCCAATCAAATGCGGCCAGGATTAGCCAAACTAGTAATAGACACTACAAGTACTCGCAAACAGCTATAATAAACAAAAACTCGTAAGTATAATTCGTCTAGAAAAATTGTGAATTTTGTTAACTCCAATGCAAGCTCGCAACACAAAATCGGCCTGAATTACCATACCAGAACTGCATAAATCAGCAAAGATAACACAAACGTACACACAACTGAAAAAACCATCCAGGTCACACAAGCGTACACACAACTGAATAAACCATCAAGGTAACACAAACGTACACACAACTGAATAAACCACCAAGGTAACACAAACGTACACACAACTGAAAAAACATCAAAGTCACACAAACGTACACACACGTGAATAAACCATCAAGGTAACACAAACGTACACACAACTGAATAAACCATCAAGGTAACACAAACGTACACACAACTGAATAAACCATCAAGGTAACTCAAACGTACACACAACTGAATAAACCATCAAGGTAACACAAACGTACACACAACTGAATATACCATCAAGGTAACACAAACGTACACACAACTGAATAAACCATCAAGGTAACACAAATGTACACACAACATCAAGGTAACACAAACGTACACACAACTGAATAGTGAATAAACCATCAAGGTAACACAAACGTACACACACCATCAAGGTAACACAAACGTACACACAACTGAATAAACCATCAAGGTAACACAAACGTACACACAACATCAAGATAACACAAACGTACACACAACTGAAGATACACAGACTGTTAAAAACACAGAACATACAACACATTTAGGTTTAGGTAAAGATACATATCACAGTCAAGAGGCTATATGATTTTGTACAAACTGTTTATGACAACCGAATGATACATAGAATGTGTTATAGATTTATATGAACAATTATACCGACACATTGAATGACTGTATACTTGTGCTATGACTGTATACTTGTACTACAGTGGCATAAAAGGGACATAGGAACTATTTTATTTATCGCGTGCGCACGTATATATAGTAGCTACGGCGTGCGCACGTGATAATTACCACGTGCGTACGTGGTAGCTATTGCGTGCGTACGTGATTACTACTGTGTGCGCATGTAATAATTACCACGTGCGTACGTGATATCTACTGCGTGCGTACGTGAAAGCTACTGTGTGCTCACGTGATAGCTCCTACATGCGCACGTAATAGCGACTACAAATTAGCGATCACGTGAGCACACAGTAGCTATCACGTGCGCACGCAGTAGATATCACGTGCGCACGCAATAGCTATCACGTGCGCACGCAATAGCTAATACGTGCGAATGTAAATATCTGCATTTTATTGTTGAAAACAACACTGCTATGTCTGCTATTAACTTAGTGCGCTATTGTACAAGTTTAAGCATCATCCTTTGAATTATGTTAACTTAGTGCGCTATTGTACAACTTTAAGCATCATCCTTTGAATTATGTTAACTTAGTGCGCTATTGTACAACTTTAAGCATCATCCTTTGAATTATGGAAACAATCAGACTTCTGTCTGTTAGAAAAATCAAATATCGGCTTTACCTAAAAATTATCTTAACAGGTATAATAATAATAGCATATATCTTATCTTAGTATTCGAAGCTTTTGTATGACTTGAAACTGATTTGACGTGCTTCTGTATGAATTGTTAGGCACCAGTTATCCTGTTGAAAATGCCTGATACATATTTCAATACATCGCTTGCACAAAATGTATTAATATCTAAGTATTGTTTGCATTTTTAGACACAACCAGCATTATTTGCTTTATTAGACAAACATTTTTTTTAAATGTTTTAGCATTATTTGCATTATAAAACAAAAAAACGTAGTACATTTTAATAATGTTTAAGTATTATTGGTATTATTATACCCGTTTATACTGCCAGACATTTTTTTCTTTTGTTTCTTGTATGTTCTATTTCTTTTGAAGCATAATGCATGTTATTAACATAATGATGTCTTCGTTCGCACGTATAAACTACATTTTGTATAATTAACAAACTATTTCTTATGTTTAGCAATAATTGCTTCATACTTCTAGTTAAATCGCTAAAGTCCCTTGTTTTCTGCATGCATTAACATATGCCTTCTTTTGTGTATAATTATGTTTTGTGTAAATGTATTTGTCCTTTTTGACTGTTATGGGCTTTTCAGCCTGTATCGGTCTGTTGTAAATATGTATGTGGGTATTGTAATAAAAACATATGTTGTATACTGTTCAAAAAGCACAGTTAACTCGATAACAAATGTAACAGAAAACGAAAAAGCAACATCAGTTTCTGGAATATTGTCATTTTCTAACAAGAACTAAAGGAAAATGTACGAAAATAATAAGGCAGTTTATGATATAATGACGGTAGGTTTATCACTTAGTTAAGGGAAACTACTACGTAGGAAATAGTAATAATGGTGAAACATTTCATGAGTTGTCTATTTGATGGCGTTGTCGGGATCTTTGTAACGCGATACTAGATCGAATTGAAACCTTCGACTTGTCTTGCAGTAAAAAGATTAGTTATTTGTGTATTTTTCTGTCATGTAACCAAAGGTATTCAAATTGGCGTTCGTCAGGTGACCTATCTAAATGTATCGATCTGAAAGCAACAAACATAATGTGCCTCACGTAAATTGGGGGGACTCAATTGTATAAACAGTAGAATATGTTTATTATATTTTCTCTGGGGCCCACATATTAACTTTATTATATATCCAAACTTCACTACGAGTATATCTATAACAAGGGGGCCATAATGGCCCTGTATCGCTCACCTGAGTATCGTAACACCAAGGGATAATTTAATCAAGGGAAGTTATTTGCCATGGTAAAAAGCTATCTACCCCAAATGTCAAGTAGTTGTTGCAATAAAAGGACCCCCCTGTACAGGGCCTATATTGACCCTGGGACCATGATATACATGAACTTGGTAGAAGTCTACTAGACAATGCTACATATACAATATCTAAGCTCTAGGCCATGTGGTTTCGGAGAAGAAGATTTTCTAATTTTCCTATATAAGCCTATGCAAATTAAGTGAGCACCGGGGTGGGCCAATTTTGACCCAGCAGCCGTAATTTGAACAATGGACAATGCTTCATACAAAATATTTAAGCTCTAGGCCCTCTGGTAATTGAGAAGAAGACTTTTGAAGATCTCCTTTTGAAAAATCCTTCTGGTTGCTATAGCAACCAGAGTTATGCATAGAATGGAATTCTTTTTTAAGAGCTTCAGAACACACCTGTGAAGTTTGGTTGAAATTGACTAAGTGGTTTAGGAGATGTTGTTTAAAGAAATTGTTGACGACGACGGACATAGTTCGATCCTAAAAACTCACCTTGGCAATCTGTGCCAAGTGAGCTAAAAATGAAACAAAAAATATTGTGTTCGGATTTTTTTGCTTCACAATATTTGAGTTCACTATATACAAAATGTAACCATGTTTACTACATAATTATTCTCTACAGTTTTTTATATGATACAATGCCTTCATCGCGATCATTTGATCTGGTTATACATGATTGAATACCCAGAAAACATTAAATCTATGTAATGTTTTAATTGAATATGATCATTTTATGATGTTTAAACATTTTCCAAGCAAATCCTAAATTTAATCATTCCGTATGTGTCACAAGTTCTAATTTCATTCAGACAAAATTCTTCACAACATGTCCTGAATGGGATATTTGAATTTGAGTTCTAATTGTTCAAGCTACGTGTATATAATATTTTTATGTTTCACAACATGTCCTCACAGGAGTACTCTTACATACATCGAGGGTTCAACGCAACAGTGGTGTAACTCATATTGAAATAAGAACAAGTTACGACAGTGTTGCGTTGAGCCCTCGACATGTACATTTGTATTTACAATTTAAGGAAGCAATATGCTTTCATAAGACCAAACTGGAGTATTTTTAGAAGATTTCTAATTCAATAAAGCAAAATGTCTAACTAAAGTATGTGTTCTATACTGATTTCTAATTTAATCAAGCAAAATACTTCACAACATGTCCTTAATGGAGTATTTTAGACAGCAATCTAATCTAAGCAATCAGTAGTATTGTTACCCAAAAGAGAAGTAATTATCATTTGTACAGTAATTATATCTTCGTGAATGAATCTCAGATTAAGTTTTTCTTCTTGTATATTGTTCAGTATAGAAACTGTACTTTGAGCTCTCTTTCGTTGAACAAAATCATTCCCTTCATACCGACAAAAAAATGATACTAACTGGAAGACTTCTATAAGCCTGAGGACATGTACGTGTCTGTACCAGGGACGACATTGTGTGAACAGTAGAATGGGGTTATAGTGAAATCCTTGGGACCCAAATAATAACTTCATTATGTTATCCAAACTTCACTGCATGTATATGTATAAAAAAAAAACAACAAAGAATGATGTGTGGGGATTTTTTTTTCTTCACAGTATCGGAGTTTACTATACCCCCCCCCCCTTTTTTACTGCGAATTTTGTATGTGCTGAAGACTGTAGGTACTGGCACTACTACATGTTTTTGAAAAGTTGCAGAATTCATTTTCCTCTTTCTCTCCCACTTACTGGTAACGTTATTATGCTTTTATACAATTCTAGAAACTACATGACTAAACATATCTACATGTATGCACAATTATATTAGAGAAACGAGTGCATGTTCCGAATCTTGTGTAACAGAGCCGATTCAGTTGGTCTGCATTGTCTGTCAAAGATTTTCAGTTCCAGATTATAACGAAATATTATGAAGGAATTTGAATGGTTTATTATCATTTTCACGTGTTAACTGTGCTACTACAACTGTAATTCAATGACATAAATACATGTAAATATAACGGAGGCATATTTCTAAATTAAATACCGTCAGTATTAAACTGGCTCTCTAGATCGGAGAAGATTTCTGCTTTGATTCGGAGGTTTTGAAATCATTAACGTTCAAGTTAGCAGCCATTTTGAAAATGGACATGAACTGGAAGTATAGATTTACATCTGTTCTATTCCAGTATTTTTCAATATATAAAAATATTATGCAATTGTCAGAAAAGAAATTTATACTCATATAGTACTTTCCATTTGTACAATAGCTGAAAAATGAATAACTGGGTATTTTGATAACAGAAAACTTTTAAATAATATACACTGTAACTACAAAAGAAAAGAAGGGACTGATACGTCATGATTTTCCAGTTGCTCCCATAAATTGTCAAAGCAACACGATCACCAGTCCAAACTGTTATGCCACACCAGATGCCCTATTTCTGATCGCATTGCTCGTATCGAATGAAAAAGTGCTGCCTCCTCTACCACCTTCATATAATGTACCACTACCACCACTCTGTCCGGATTCAGTGCCACCGCTATATCCGGACCCAGTGCCATCGCTATATCCGGACCCAGTGCCACCGCTATATCCGGACCCAGTGCCACCGCTATATCCAGACCCAGTGCTACCGCTATATCCGGACCCAGTGCTAGCTCTAAATCTGTGTCCAGTACCAACGCTATGTCCAGACCTAGTGCTACCTCCAAATACGTGCACATTGCCACCACTACGTCCGGACGTAGAGCTATCTCCTAATTGAAATCCAGTGCCACTGCTATGTCCGGACCCAGTGCCTTCCCTATGTCCAAACTCGGTGCTACCTCCTAATCTAAAATTGGAATAACCTCCATTTCCAGTCCCAGTGCTATCTCCAAATCCATTGTAGCTACCTCCATATCTAGAGAATGTGCCACCGCTATATCCGAAGGCAGTGTTAGCTCCAAATCCAGGATCACCTCCGCGCCCTGGTTCATTGCGAACAGCATTTCCGGACCCAGTGCCACCATTATGTCCAGACCCAGTGCTACCTTCAGAGCTCTTATCACCACCATGTTCGGTCCCAGTGCTACCATCAAATCCGGACCCACTACCACCACTAAGTCCGGACCAAGTGCTATCTCCAAAGCTCAGATCATTGCTATCTCCTTGTCCGGCCCCAGTGCCACCATCATATCTGGACCCACTACTACCACTGTGTCCGGATCCAGTGCTACCATCATATCCGGACCCACTACCATCACTACGTCCGGACCCAGCGCTACCTCCAAAGCTCAGAACATTGCTACCTCCTTGTCCGGGCCAAGTGCCACCATCATATCCGGACCCACTACCATCACTACGTCCGGACCCAGCGCTACCTCCAAAGCTCAGAACATTGCTACCTCCTTGTCCGGGCCCAGTGCCACCATCATATCCGGACCCACTACCACCACTACGTCCGGACCCAGCGCTACCTCCAAAGCTCAGAACATTGCTACCTCCTTGTGCGGGCCAAGTGCCACCATCATATCTGGACCCACTACCACCACTATATCCGGACCCAGCGCTACCTCCAGAGCTCAGAACATTACTACCTCCTTGTGCGGGCCAAGTACCACCATCATATCCGGACCCACTACCATCACTACGTCCGGACCCAGCGCTACCTCCAAAACTCAGAACATTGCTACCTCCTTGTGCGGGCCAAGTGCCACCATCATATCTGGACCCACTACCACCACTATGTCCGGACGTAGCGCTACCTCCAAAGCTCAGATCATTACTACCTCCTTGTCCAGACCCAGTGTCACCACCATATCCGGACCTACTTCCACCACTATGTCCAGACCCAGTGCTACTCCCAAATCCAATATTACTGCTACCTTCAAATCTGGACCCAGAACCAACACCAGATCTTAGCCCAGCTATACCACCATTTCCGAGCCCAGTGCTACTTCCGAATCCGATATAATTGGTACCTCCAAATCCAGACCCTGTCATACCACTATATCCGAACCCGGTGCTACTTCCGAATCTGAGACCACCGCTACCTCCATTTCCAAATCCAGAGCCACTACCACCACTATGTCCGGACCCACCACCACCGCTATGTCCGGACCCAGCGCTACCTCCAAAGCTCAGAACATTGCTACCTCCTTGTCTGGACCCAGGGCTACCTTCATATATGGACCCACTATGTCCGGACCCAGCACTACCTCCAAAGCTAAGAACATTGCTACCGCCTTGTCCAGACCCAGTGCCACTACCATATCCGGACCCACTACCACCACTATGTGCGGACCCAGTGCTACTCCCAAATCCAATATTATTGCTATCTCCGCGTCCAGACCCAGTACCAACTCCAAATCGGAACCTTGATATACCACCATTTCCGAACCCAGTGCTACTTTCGAGTCCATGGCCACCACTAGAACTAGGCAAGGCGCTTCCCGTAGAGCTAAAAGCAGTTAAGCCACTTCTATATCTCAAGTTGCCACCATATTCTGGGATTCTTGAAGAACCATAACTAGGATGTCTCCTGCTCGAACTGAAGGCACGACGGAAATAGGGATATCTACTGCTTGAACTGAAGGCACGACGGTAATAAGGATATCTACCGCTTAAACCGAAGGTACCACGGAAATAAGGATATCTCCTGCTTGAACTGAAGGCACGAATGTAATTAGGATATCTACCACTTAAACTGAAGGTACGATGTAAATAAGGATGTCTCCTGCTTGAAATGAAGGCACGACGAAAATAAGGATATCTACTGTGGCCGCCAATGTGACTATGGTATGCGCCCATATAACCATATCTTGGGAGAATGTACGAAAGACTGCTACCGTGACTATGTCTAAACCGTCCTCCACTTAAACCGCTAACGGAATGCCCGTGGCCACTTTGAAAAGTGTTACCATGCATACCTGGGGTGCTCCTCACCATAGGGGCAATAGCCACCAGAACAACAAGCAACGTTGAACTCATGTTTTTTTTCTGCAATAGGAACAAACAAATTAATAATCTTAATGTAAAAACACTGAATGGGGTTTGTTTTGACAACTGCTTGCAACATACATTATGTAGATTTTC
Source organism: Lutraria lutraria (assembly GCA_964023205.1). Classification (NCBI taxonomy): domain Eukaryota; kingdom Metazoa; phylum Mollusca; class Bivalvia; order Venerida; family Mactridae; genus Lutraria; species Lutraria lutraria. The sequence goes on along the minus strand of OZ026848.1, from coordinate 28,349,789 downwards.
TAGTTTTTTGTTTAAATACAAATGTATTGTGTAATTTGTTCGGTCACCGTAATTCTGACGTCCTTTCTATTTTGAGTGCGATTTCTTTTTGATAAGTTAGAGGAAATACAAGTGTGAGTTTTGAGGCGTTAAGTTCGAACTTTAAACGTCCTCCAGTCATTACAAATCGTCCGATTTTCTAGTTTCTGATGGAACATCGACAAATGAATCAAAAGGGAAACAAGACGCCGCGTTCAATAAACGCATATGCCCCAAGCGACATGCTTGTGAAGCATTAGCCCATTTGAACAAGATCAAGGTCAAAGTCAGGTTTGATGATGTTGGTGGATTGAGAATAGTCATAGGCAACAACTGTATTTGTATCAAAGACCTAGTATGCGGTATTGGTGCTAGACAAAACGGTAAAATCTAAAGTCCAAATTAAGTCAAGGTCAAGGTAAAAGATGGGTTGTTTGACATGAGTTGATTGAGAATGGTCATACACAACAAATGTTCTAGCAAGCGGTATTGGTGCTAGACGAAACGGTAAAATCTACTTAACCTCGATCGGACTGACGGACAGGACAATCACTATATACCCGACATCATAGATGCGGGGGCATTAAAAGAGTGTCACATAATACGACTGCCTGCTGGAGATTGGATGGAAACTGTCCAAGAGACAGCAAACAGGGTTTATTTCGTCATGTTTTGCTCAATCAAGGAATATAACACATGAAAGCCAGTAGCTTTTTTGCTGATGTCGAGATTTTAACATTTTGACCAAGTTTGGTTAACATGCACTGGAACCATTAACCTTAGAGACTATTGTGTAGACTGCATACCGTCAATACATGATTAGTCTGATTTTTAATGAATTTTGGTTTTATTGGATTGCATTGATAGCGAGAATCTTCACATTAATCATTTTAAGAATACATTTAAGGCAATAACAACATCTTTACTGTACTTCATAGTAAAACAACATGAGTACAGAAACTATTTGTTTTGACAAGATGGACGAACGGCGACCGCAGCAAGACTAACATTGAATGTTCATCTCAAAGTTTTATCCCTTGGGAGGGTCTGGGATGGGTAACAGCAAAAGGGTGTCGATTCCATTTGTCGATACAGGAATGGTTACAAGACGTATGACGATATGAAATCCGAAACCTCAACTTGCAGAAATCGTAGTAAAATCATAGTCACACTATTATATACACATGATCGATACAGTAGTAGCAAAGAAAACCAAACTAATATTTTATGAAAAGTTCCCACTTCCTCAACCACATGATAATGCATCTAAAGTATGTTTTAGAACAATAATCTAGTGGTGTCCCCGTAAATGTAAACACAACATGGGAATATTTGTAACATAGTCATGAAGTTTTATCGTACATTAATGATGGAAATTTCTGATGAAAATAGCAACACCAAGCATGCGTTCGGTGCAGTACATTTTGGAAATCAAGTGTCCAAAATGGTTAAGCTGTCTGGAGAAATAATAAAACGAATGAATTTTACATTTACGACGATTTGATTAACCCTTGTGAATATTTCGTGCCCATTCTACCATGCGCCGTCACAAAAATACGTCTACGATTCAACTTCGTATAAATTTTAAAGTGTTCTTTGTACTTAAATCATATTTGCGATACAGCTTAAGGATGATTTCAATTATTTCAATTATACGTCGCATAAATTTAAGAATTTAAGACTTGAGATAAAAGTCCACATACTTAATGGGCAACCCTCGTACAAAGAGCTGTTAACAAGTAAGTTGTTTCAAACAAGGGGGAACATTGCCGTCAAGTTAAAAATATAAAATACTGTACAATTCGTTATGTCCGCGTTAATGAAGTCGTCGTAATACATGTAGTTCGATGTCGTTGATGAATGTCTTAGAATTGTTATCCTTAAAAAATATCAATTTGAGAACGTTATCGTAAAGGAATTAGTAGTTGTAAAATTCACCAAAATGTCTGTTGTGTAACATTGGCATTTTTCAGACAGTAAATCTTTATACGGTGCCTTATCACTTTTTATCACCCGAATTAACAATTTCTACGGAATAGTTAAGTTTGAATGTCACAGGCATTGTTATACACGTAAATGTCATTTTAAATGTTTTCTAATAATTACGAAGTATTGATTTTTCTTTAAATGAAAAATGATAAAAAGAAATATCAATTTAATAAAGAAAATCCAAATACAAATAATTATTTATGCCAACCTGGCATCAGATACATACCTGAACATGAACGCAGTCCTCCAAGAATTAGAACAAAAACGACGTTAGAATAAACTTAATATTCTATTCTGTCGGTTTTGATTGTTTGCTCCGAAATGAAATATTTTCACCAATTAAACTGTTTTTTTCAATACCGCATAAAGAACATCGTACATCTGTTTTCAAACCATTAATATAAACCACATAAATAGGAACATCTTAAATGACTTGAAATCATTGATTATGCAAATTAGTTAATTAAACATCTCTTTTTTCTTGTCTACGTTTGTAATTGTGTAAATGCATGACAAAGCTTGAAATTAAGTATGGCGTTATATAATGGTAAAACTTTAGATACCGACAATGACTATAACTATCTAGGGGTAATGTTTAATTGTAAAAGCTCTTTTGTATTAAACGCAAAATGTATTAAATCTAAAGCTTTGTATATACTTTTAAACAATTTTATAAAAAATGGAATGGATGTACAAGCTCATGTAGCATGCAATTATTTGATTCATTTGTTGGCTCTATTTTAAATTATGGGTGTACAGTATCGGGGTTTACGAAATCTAAAGATCTTGAAAGAATACACTGACAATACTGCAAATCTTTGTTAGGTGTTAAACAAACAACAAGTAACTCATTTATGGAGAGTTAAGGCTCGGTCACAACCCACCGTGTGTGTTTTAGGTCCGTACGTTTTCTGCGGAAGCCACGGCCGCCATATTTTTCTGGCCATTAGCGGTTGCGCGCATCGCACGTTTCACACGTGGTGAGCTACACGTGCTGACAATGTACTATCGTCGTGCGATTGAAACGTTATCGTACGAAGGCCGTACTTGCACGTGATGTTTGCGAACCGTATCCTTTCTCACTCGTACGTTATAAGTGCGTGCAAGTACGATGAACGTCAGTATTAGGGTAAATCCGTAGCCTGACCGCAGGCCGAACGCAGTGAAAGTTCCTCATGCACTAAAAGTGCTACGGCGTATCTGCGTGCATCCAAATCCGTACGGAGGCTGGACTCACCACGTACGGATCGACAGGTTTTGTCCACGTTTTTGGCAGTAGACAGAACGCACTTACAAGTACGGCGGGTTGGGACCACCGCTTCATGCACTAAAAGTGATACGGCGCTTTCTGTGTGCTTCCAAATCCGTACGGAGGTGGTACTAACCACGTACGGATTGCCAGGTTTTGCCCATGTTTTTGCAAATAGACAGCACGCACTTACAAGAAACACCGCTTATGGTAGGTACCCGTTATATGTTTCGCGTTATGTATCTATTTTGAAGTAATGTTTTAAGTTGATTCGCTATAAAAATTACACACTGTTTATCTTGGTGTTTTTATCATCACTTAAATGGATCCAACGATGGTAACTAATGTGAAAACAGTATTAGACGAATGTGGATTTACATATGTTTTTGAAAACCCCATAGTGTCCAAATTAATTATTTTATCCAATTATTCAAGAAAAGAGTAATCGGTTGTTTTGTGCAAGAATGGTATTCCGATGTTTCTACTAATTTTACGCTAAGAATCTTATATACGAGTATAGGTATATTAATGTTGATTTTAATATTCCTCATTATATGTCAAAAGTGTTCTTTTAAACTACGTTCATGTATTACGAAAATAAAAATTAGAGCTCATCATTTATTTATTGAAAGTCAAAGATATGATAGAAATAGAAAATAGAGACATGAATTATATATGATCAAAATTATATTGCAAGCGTCAAAAATGCGTCAAATTGCATTTGATACACAATATTGTTTATTGAGTTTATTTTCAATTATACTTGTATCCACTTCAGAATGATACAAAATGTATTTCTAATATAATTTCTCTATTTGCTAAGCATTTTGTACGTTCTTTCTCCGTTTTTCTTGAAAGTAAAGTTGATTCATGTATTTAAAAAAAACTCTTGTATGATATTTGATGTCTGATGTTTTAAAGGTGTTGGGATATGTATGTGTGAGTGTGTGCGCGAGAATCAGGGATTGTTTGTTTGTGTACCAAGTTTGTTAGTCTTACCCATTTACTGTTAACTTATAATATCATGTATATATATAATTATGTATTGTGATGATGTGCCATCGGCATAAATCCAAAATAAAGATGTTTCTATTCTATTTCTAGAACGCAACAAACAGTTAACATATTTGTAACCTGGACATTTAAACAAAAATAAAATAACAATTATGTGGTCTTTGTTTTGTCACAAAGCAAAATATAAATCACGAATAAGACTTTTTTAGCCTGAACGTGATGTTTTCGTTTAGATATGCGTATGAAACGACATTAAATCCTCAATAATTATAAACCCAACCATGTATTACATGGAAAATAAGATCATACATTGAGATATTTTAAACTGTTAAATGTGTTACATACAGAAAATAAATCCGAAGTAATTTTGGACAAGCATATTCCATATAAATTCTCGTACAAACATGGACTAGCAGAAAATGATGAAACAACAAGACTACACAAGACGAACAAAATAATCGTGTTTATGGTTACTTGACCAAACAAAAAAATAATGTGGTCGCAAAACTTACACACTTTTCATACATTGACCCCCAAATATTTTTGTCCTAAGGATTTCGTTAGAAACTTAAGTATCGGCGGAATATAAAGAATGATCGATCAGGTAGTTAGGAACAGAACAGAACAGATATTTCATTACTTGACTTGAGTCAAGGCTCATCATCATTTACATAATATAAATATATACATAATTTACATGCGACATGGGAGTAAACATAAATAAGTTGGAAACAAAACAGAGGATTAGGAAACTAAATATACAAATTATCATTTATATATAATAGACTATAAGCAAAGTATGCAGACATAATATATAATAAACACATCAAAGAGAAGTTAACTAGTCATGTATGAAGATCTTAACAACAGGGCTTCTTTTACATACTTCGCTAAGTTAAATAAAACATTTTTATTATCAGATGTTAAAAGTTCAGGAACATGACTATTTTCCTAGCCTTATCTATTTTGCGAAAGACTGGCTGAATAATAATGGAATGAACTTGCCTGAGGTTGATTATTACCATGAATTGGTTGGATTTAAAATTTTCTAGACGAATTATACTTATGAGTATTAGTTGATTATAGCTGTTTGCGAGTATACAGACAATTTCCTTAATGAAAAAAAGCAACTTCATACAAAAAACATAACCCAATATATATGCTTCTTGTAATTCGTCTACTACGTATAACGTTTTGTTATAGTTTTTCTTGTTCAATGTTGTTTTATGGCGTATCTGCAACCAATGGTCATGTAACGCGCAGTATCCCCATCTATAGAGCCATCAGATTAAATTGAGTTTCGGAAACCGTTCCTCTCTGTCCTGTACTTTTGTTACAGACGTATCCAAGGTCCAGTGTGTGGTATTTGGAATTACAGATAAAATATAGCGTCTTTAAATACCATTTCAGACAGACTCAAAACGATAGATCCGTAACTTAAAACGGATAAAGATGAGACATATATGCGTCAATTAGTGCAATCACAAGCGGACGAAATCTTAGTTTAGAGTAAAAAATAACTCCTTGACAGAATTCAGTCCTGTGAAAAAAGCCTCTAAACTTTTCAATGTGTGTCATTATAAGCACTTTCAAGATTAAAAATGTTGATACAAATGTTCTTTGTTAATGAAAGTACTCCAAAGAATGTCTCATATATGGGACAAGATGGTCCATTGTGCTATGATGGCGGCGAAAGTCACGTAGAACATCAACAATTAAAATGTTGGATTCAAAGGAGCCATATAAGAAAATCACTGTCCATTCCTTCTGATGATTTGCATATGCAGCTTAGGTGATATTTGGCGGAAAATATCAGGATCATTAGTGTCCTTGTCCGTTCAGGAATTGGAACAACTAATACTTCTCGCCACGATCGATATCTGCGTCACTAATATTTGAAAGCATATTTTCTGTTTTTCGTGACCTTTTAGCAATCCTCTTAGAACCAAGTATTATTTGAATTTTTTTAGGGGAAAGGGGTAGCCGTGATCTGCGGAATGGACATCGCGTAGCTGAATCATTTAGTGAAGAGGTAAAAGTTGAGACATCGTACAATTCACTATATTATTTTCACGACTTGCTGACAATGAAAATGAAAGTTTCCCTTTTGAGTTATGGAGAGCTTCTATTTTTCAAGGTCGTTCTATGACCGATGGACACTTTGATGAGAAAAATTTGATTGTAAAATCTCGACAAATATTGGACTACGTACGTAAAATTAGATCTAGAGAAGTACAAGATCCCTTTGCAGGGTGTTGATACGTTTTAGAATTTGTATCATTCACGAGTGACAACATCTCGTTCATGATGATTATCTCGTTGTGTTCCTCTGTGTAACATCACATCTCAAGATGTAAAATATCCCGCTAGTAAGTAAGGGAAAGCCTAATTATGTGACCAGATCATTCAATTAGTTTTCATCAATAAGCTGATTTGAAGGTAACTTTATGTAGCAAAGTGTAGTGATGTTGTCCATTGATACCCTAACGGAATCAACTTGGTTGCTGGTATTTAAAGGGATTTAAACTCGCCTTATGTTTTATTGCATTTTGGGTAGGTTTTATTTTAATTTGAATGATAACTGAAAGAGAGTTATTATTCGTTTTTAAAATCGTTTCTTAAGGACAAAGAGCTAAAGGTTTATAATCATTGATTAAAAGAGACACTTATCATAATTGACCCTGACACTTCGGCAATTCCTATGGATATCTTACCACCCAGTCTCTGGATTTTTTAGAAAGAGTGGTTACTTTTACGATGTTGGGAAGTTTTGTAGAGGTGTGCATTTTGGTGTTATATTTTGGTCCTTCACAAAACATTTGGTACATACTTGTTTATAGGTACATTTGGCTTCGATATGGCCACACCGCTGGCATCTATTTAACAACACAGCGGGCTTGGTCCTTATGCAATGGTATTCTGTTTAGATTGTGATTCGAAGATTATGGGTCGAACAAATAAGTTTGTACGTATCTGTGTTGATTTGTACGATGTTTGTATTGTCATACTGGTGCGTTTGACTATTGAAACAGTCTGCGACTTTATCCACTCTTTATCTTCTCGAAGGATTTGCAGCAGGCCAGTAAGACCTTTGCATGACTTGACTGAGTCACGAGTAAACCCTTGCTCCCCAAAACTCCTGAATGGAAAGAAAATTGTTAGCTTGTAGCATTGTGGAACATTCACAACCGATGTTTAATTCTTAGTTTTACGTATTGTAGTGTCTACTGAATCGCACCCCAGAAATTTGAGTTACGAGCGTAGGAGTCTTTCGGGAATAAGATGTGGAGTCTGAGCCCGAAAGTATGGCCTTGGCTTTTTTTGGGAAAATGGTTGAGTGATTTTTCTGGGAATTCTAACTCGGGTCATGTGAAAGAGCATGACTGGACAAACGCAGAATGTTTTCGAGCTTAAGCTATCTTTAGATGACTTTAATTGCCAATCAAAGAACAAACATTTCACAATAAGCCTATGATTCATCACCTTCTCGGTCATGTTTAAAAGAAAGGTCTACGCGACAAAACAAGACATGACGATGAGAATCAATCTGTTCTTTGTATGAAATGAAGAGACATGAAAAATACTGAAAATAATAGTGCAGGACATCATCAGCCTGGCCTCATGTAAGTGTTACAGTCGTATGTTGCAGGAATAGAAATGTTAACAGTCATACCCTGACCTTTATAGTTCAACTCCCCATTTAGCTGGGGGTAATGTTGAACTAAGTAAAATGTCGTTAGTACATGATCTTTATCAACATCAAAAATCATATAAATGTCATAGATTGTGTGCGAGCATATTCACTGGGGAAAATTACATTGACGATATAAGTATGCTTAATTTTACAAGTACAGTTTACCTGTGTTTAATGGTCAACTCCGGATAAAGACAATCCTGTAAATAAAGGCCATTCTTTTAAAAACATCATAATTATATCATTTACGATAAAATGACCTCTAAATAAAGGTCACCTTTCAATAGAGGCTACATTTCTACAGTCTTTCCCAAGGATTTTTTTTTGTTTACAGGTTTATGTACACAATATTTCTTAGGCCTTAGAGTTTAGGCTGGTCCCACAATACTGTCTGATCAATTGGACATCGTCCACGAATTGTTTCATATCTAAATATGCGACAGAAAAGAAATCACTGAACTATCAATCACTACTGCAATACTCCGAGGACATGTTTTAATTGCAAATCAGCAAACCAACATGTTGAAAACAACATGAATTACGCCGCAAATTTCAGTACAAAAACAACAAACAAAGGATTATTTAAAACTTGATTGATGTTATTCTCATTACGGATATGTTTACGACAGTCAACTAAAATCCTTAAACCGACAAAAGAGAACATCGCAACAATAAACCAAGCATTAAATAACAAATGAAATGATTATAAAGATACTAAAAGAAAGGATTCGTGCGCAACTTGGAGCGTAAATCATACATCATGCGCAAACAGTTCCGCCACACAAAAAAATCACAATGAAATTAAGAATACGTGATGTGCAATCGTCAATCAAAACGATTCATCATCGTACTGTTCCTTTGAGTGTTTTGTTGTACTTAACTTTCGTCGCTTAAGCTTATCCTATTTAAATACCACAGGCATTATTATTTTTGTAACGTCATAGCTACAACTCCATTTTGACAGAACAAAAGTCAAACATTACCAATAGATTTAAACCATTTGTTTGACCCGAAATTATAAAGCCGTTTTGTTCGGACTCAGAGTTGTTCTTGTCTTTCATTATTTCTGAATAATTATCAGAGAATAATGGTTATTATTGATACATTAGTCTGTTATCATGATTGATTTGAACATGTATTTAAACATGAATAAACTCTAAGCCATCAACCATAAACCTTTGAGAATGGAGATCTGAGCTCAAGTTGAACAACCTCGGGCCTTGATCTTGATAAAAAGATGGTCTCATCCTCAAGTAAAATATAAGGAATAATTAAAAACATTTTTAAAAAAGTGTCACAATTCCAACTACCGAGCCAAGTACTTTGTCTAAAAAATCACAGGAAAAGGGCGAAGCTTGTATCGGTGCGTTGTACCGGGCACCGTATAAAAAACAGGAAAAACTACTTGAAAAGAACGGGGATATAAAAGCCCGGTTCTCCTGTTTCTTCTCCCTCTCTCTCCCTCTCTCTCTCTCTCTCTCTCTCTCTTGGGTACTCTGAAACGACCATAGCTGTCGAATGGGCAGCTACAGAACAGATAACTAAATAAGGTTTCAGCTAACCGGAGTCTTGCAAGCAAAATCGTCCATTAATGTTCAATGCAATCTGACTAAAGTATTCGATCTTCCTTACGGCCTTATAGCGTAGCGGGTTTGAGGATATGATTTTAATCAGATTGTGTACTGAGCGAAAGCTATTGAACTCGCGGATACAATAAAGATATAAAGACATGTTAACAAACTCCACCCACTGTTAGTCACAGTTCGCGCGGTAAAGGGCGATATAAAGGTGAAATTTCCGAAATGCGTTACGAATCTCTTACGTAGTAATCGCCCTTTCCACGTATTGTAGCGTATTGTGACGGAGTACCCGTTTAGAGGATTATATGCCATCAATTACTTCCCTTTTACTGTGGACTACATTAGGGCACCATATAGTTAGCTCCCCTTTCTTGTTTACGCCATTTGTAATTTAATTCTAGTCAATAATCACCACAGCAATGTCTTCATCTTATTTATAGTGTGAGTAGCATTATCTCCATCTTATTCACGACTAATCTGTATTAATGCATAAGCTGAATATGTATAACTGATTATTGTTGGATTCCATCATGTTTTGGTTCAATTATTTACCTTCTCGTATGTATATGTTTCAGATCTCCATCATTCTAGATTTTCACGAATAAACGATATCAAGAAACAGTAGTCCATACTCATTTATGATGGAGATAACCTGGATGTAGACACTGTCGAGACCAGAACACGTACGTTACGTCCATCACATTCAGTTCTGAACTCACAACAAGTGCTTGGACATTACACAAAGATGCCAAAAGTCAAGTGTCCGATACCGGAATGTGAATTCGAGACTGCAGACCTAGACGCTGCTATAGTGGCTGCTTTAATAACGACACATGCAAAAGTGCACGACGCACCAGTGATCCCAGCTAAAGCTGAGAAAGTAAAACGGCCTTCAGTGACATCTGCAGGCACGAGTGAGGAATGGTCCTACTTCATATCAAGATGGAAGGATTACGTAGAGGCTACCAAAATTAAAGACAAAGAACTAATTATTCAACTCCTTGAATGTTGTGACGACACACTTCGAAGGGACTTAACAAGGGCAGCTGGCAAATCACTTACCAGCGAAGCCGAGGCCGATGTTCTTGAAGCAATAAGACAGCTTGCAGTTAGGGAGGAGAACACCATGGTGGCGCGAGTTACTCTTAACAACATGTCTCAAGACCGAGATGAACCGGTAAGAGCATTTGGTGCTAGACTTCGTGGTCAGGCGAGTGTATGTAAATTCATATTGACATGTAAAAACTGTGCTCAAGATGTGAACTATACTGACGCCATTTTACGAGATGCACTTATCCGCGGTCTCTATGACCAAGAGATTCAACTTGACCTGTTAGGTGCTGAAAATCAAAATATGACTTTGGAGGAAGTTTTTAAGCTTGTTGAGGCTAAAGAATCGGGCAAACGCTCAGCCTCAAAGTTAATTGTCTCTCAAGGTGCTGAAGCTGCAAGTTCATACCGCCGCGACAAAAATCGCGCACAACGGGAACCTCCAAAGAAATTCGATCCAAGTGAAGTGTGTTCTTATTGTGGCAAAAATGGACACGGTGTGAGGGCCCCGCCCTATATTCGTCAAAAGGAATGTACAGCTTATGGACAAACATGTTCGAAATGCAAACGCCCTAATCACTTTTCGTCGATGTGTAGATCCTCAGCGAAGAAACAATCTACTGAACATGAGGGTGCTATTTTTGATTCATTATGTTCAGCAACGGATTACAATTCCTCACATGACTGCAAAGTCCTGGTGCTAGACCACCATATGTATAATGACATTTCTGAGAAATGGATAAAATGTGCATCGAAACCTCAACCTTACCTAAAGATTACTGCGGAAAGTGCGCGTGACGACTATAAATCGTTTGGATGTGAATCAAGCTTTCCACCCAAACCTAAGACTATAACGGTATCTGCTATGGCAGATACTGGATGCCAAAGCTGTCTTGCAGGAATAAAAGTTGTGAATGGGCTTGGTATGACTGAACGAAATTTAATACCAGTAACAATGAAAATGCACGCTGCAAACAACAGAGGCATAAGAATACTTGGTGCAGCAATTATCCGCTTCTCTGGCAAGTCATCTAAGGGATCTGTACTCCGGACCCGCCAAATAGTCTACATAACTGACAATTCCGACAAAATATTTCTCAGCAGAGAAGCATGCACTGCCTTAGGTATTATATCGGAGTCATTCCCAAATATTGGTGAAGCAGTCAACGCCGTAGAAGACACACAGCTATGTACAGACTGTCATGCTGCCAGTTGTGTAAAACCAAATTTGGTTCATTCCATTCCTAATACCCATTTATGTGACTGTCCAAAACGTGAACCCCCACCTCCCATACCAACAAAGTTACCGTTTCCTGCAACAGAAGAACATGTAATGGATTTACGAAGGTACCTCCTAAATAAGTATAAGTCAAGTACATTCAATACCTGTGAGCACCAGACCTTACCACTCATGACAGGGCCACCCATGCAACTTATGGTGGACCCTGAAGCTAAGCCTGTAGCTTATCATACCCCCGTTCCAGTTCCACTCCATTGGCGGGAGGAAGTTAAAGCCGGCCTTGATCAGGATGTGAGACTAGGTGTGATCGAACCTGTACCCATAGGAGAACCGGTCACATGGTGCCACCGCATGGTAGTTTGTGCCAAGAAAAACGGCACACCCAGACGCACGGTAGACTTTCAAGCCTTAAACGCTCATGCTGTCCGAGAAACACACCATACTCAGGCTCCATTCCACCAAGCACGATCAGTTCCACAAGGTACAACGAAGACGGTATTTGATGCCTGGAATGGGTATCACAGTGTACCTCTTTGTCAAGAAGACAAGCATCTTACCACATTTATAACGCCTTGGGGTCGATATAGATATCTCACTGCCCCGCAGGGATATGTCGCTTCAGGCGACGGATACACTCGGCGCTTTGATGAGATTGTCAGTGACATCCCAAAGAAAACAAAATGTATCGATGACACACTCCTATGGGCTGACAATATTGAGGAAAGCTTTTTTCAAGCATGCAACTGGCTCGACATATGTGGACGAAATGGCATAACGCTTAATCCCGATAAGTTTGTATTCGCCCAGGACAATGTAGAATTCGCTGGTTTTGAAATCACATCAGATAGCGTTCGCCCATGCGCAAGATACATCCAAGCGATCCTTGAATTCCCCACACCCAAGAACATCACTGATGTAAGGTCATGGTTCGGTCTTATCAACCAAGTTTCCTACGCGTTTAGTATGACAGACCGCATGTTACCATTCCGTCAGTTGCTGAAACCAAGCACACCTTTCAAGTGGGACTCAACTCTAGATGACCTCTTTCAGGAGTCAAAAGCTGTAATCATCACCGAGATTGAAAATGGTGTGCGCATATTTGATCCCACTAAACCAACTTGCCTTGCGACGGATTGGTCTAAAAATGGAATAGGGTTCTGGTTATTCCAGAAACACTGTGATTGTACTCAAATTGAACCGTTTTGTTGTGTTGATGGGTGGAAAATCACTTTAGTTGGAAGCAGATTCACCAGTGCTGCGGAATCACGATATGCACCAGTCGAGGGCGAAGCTTTAGCCGTAGTGGATGCTCTTGAAAAGGCTCGATATTTTGTACTTGGATGTGCAAAACTAGTGATAGCGGTTGATCATAAACCGTTATTGAAACTATTCGGAGATAGGTCCCTAGAAAACATCCCTAATGCTAGACTCCGCAACCTGAAAGAAAAGACGCTTCGGTACAAATTCAAGATGTTACATGTGCCAGGTGCCAAGAACCGGGCACCGGATGCAGTCTCGCGCAACCCGACTGGAGATGCAGAACCAATGGTACTCATTGATGACATCTCATCAGTATCTCTGAACAATGAATCTTACCTGTACTCCTCAGCTGCTTATTCAATAGACAAGTTGGAATGCGTAACATGGGACAAAGTACGCACAGCTACATCGAGCGACGAATCTATGCACCAACTAGTGGAGATTATAGAAACGGGTGTCCCCACCACTCGCACTGACTTCCCCTCTTCCCTACAAGATTTCTTTCCGTTTAGAGACCATCTATCCACAGTTGACGGTGTTGCTATTTATAAAGACCGACTGGTGATCCCCCCTTCTCTACGACAGGACATACTTACCTCCCTTCATTCCGCCCACCAAGGTGTCACATCAATGACATCAAGGGCTGAACATTCCGTCTTCTGGCCGGGGATAACCGCTGACATCACAAGTATCAGGAATAACTGCTCACATTGCAACCGCATGGCACCTTCACAGCCCAACCCTCCACCAACACCAATCGTATACTCTCAATACCCATTTCAGTGTCTATCGGCTGACTTCTTTCATTACAAAGGTGTAAATTACCTTGTGATAGTGGACAGATACTCAAACTGGCCCATAGTAGAAAGATCTGCAAATGGTTCAACGGGTCTAATTGATAGTTTACGAAAAACATTTGTTACTTTTGGAATCCCAGATGAACTGGCCTCAGATGGGGGCCCAGAGTTCACTTCGACCGCGACAAGAGATTTCTTGAAAACATGGGGTGTCCACCACAGACTATCCTCCGTGGCATTCCCACACAGTAACTGTAGAGCAGAGGTTGGCGTAAAAACTGTAAAGCGCATGATCACTGACAACACTGGCCCGAATGGCGAACTTAACACCGATGCTTTCCAGCGTGCTATTCTGCAATATCGAAACACCCCTGATCGGGATACAAAACTCTCACCTGCTATGTGTGTATTCGGACGTGCTGTGAAAGACTTCATTCCCATTCTTCCGGGTCGTTACTTCCCTCATGATACATGGGAAGACACCCTAGTTCTGCGTGAGGCAGCCCTTAGAAATAGACATATTAAAACAGGGGAACGTCTCAGTGAACATACCCGACGTCTACCACCGCTCAAAGTTGGTGACTTTGTCAGAATACAGAACCAGACAGGTAGTCATCCTCTAAAATGGGACAAAACAGGTCAGGTAATTGAAGTCCATCAATTTGACCAATACGCCATACGAACGGACGGTTCTGGTCGGATAACATTGCGTAACAGAAAGTTTCTCCGTCATTACACACCCGTCTACCAACCCCCTGCAAGGAACACTATCGCAACCGATTTAAAGAGTCTGTCGAAAACACCTATGCCTCAGTCGACTCTCATACAGACACCGTTGAAACCTGGTATTACAGACTTGAATACCACTGGAAGGGACACTCCACCAATTAATAGTGGTGAACCTGCTAATAACAGGCCTATTGATTTCCCAGACACTATGTGTAATAACTCGGATCCTCAACCGGTCCCTCATACTCCAGATCATTCCATACCTACATTACCCAAACCTCAGATTGGATTACCACCTCAAGATCAAATGATCCAACCAACTGCACTACCGAGTACGTCCACCACACCTACACGTATGACTCCGCGACGTTCCACACGACCAAGTATAAAACCGGGGTGGTTACAGGATTATGTGCAGTTGATAACGGGGCAGAATAATCCCCCGGCCGGAGGGCAGTCAAACCCTGTGAAGGCCAATCAACCATAAGTGCTCATTACTTGTTGTGTTAATTTTGATATTACTGAAGTGTATTTACTTTTCCTATAATTACAATTGGAATGTTTACTTCATTTGTGTGTTAACTAATTAATCAGTTGCAAGTAGCAATTAACCTTTTCTTTATTCTGATTACTAGTATAATCTGTTACAAGGTTATAGCGTTCTTAAGAACTCGTACTCAATCAGCCATTGCTTACAAGGACTTTACCAATGACTCAGGAGGGGATAGAGGATTATATGCCATCAATTACTTCCCTTTTACTGTGGACTACATTAGGGCACCATATAGTTAGCTCCCCTTTCTTGTTTACGCCATTTGTAATTTAATTCTAGTCAATAATCACCACAGCAATGTCTTCATCTTATTTATAGTGTGAGTAGCATTATCTCCATCTTATTCACGACTAATCTGTATTAATGCATAAGCTGAATATGTATAACTGATTATTGTTGGATTCCATCATGTTTTGGTTCAATTATTTACCTTCTCGTATGTATATGTTTCAGATCTCCATCATTCTAGATTTTCACGAATAAACGATATCAAGAAACAGTAGTCCATACTCATTTACCGTTGCGTGGAGTTTGTCTTGAGATATCTGTGCAGTACCTGTCTACATCTTCCTCTGAAGTGATTAGTTACCAGTCTGGTCTTTTCTGCATTATTGTTTAACTGGCTTGTTAGTCTTCGTGCTTGTTTGCACGTGACCGTGACCGTGACATCCACAGTGACTTCGCCACGCTATGACACTGCGGCACAGCTGAACGAGGGAAGAAATAACTGTAGTTCTATATCTATGTGGAATCTTATTTCATTGCGCCATGTAATAATAAGTTTTTTTGTAAGTTTATTTCTGAAATAACTGTTAAACTCGAATAAATCAATCTGAAAATACATTTCTAATATAGTAATGTGCTGGTATTCATTAAACAATGCATTATTGTTACTTTCATGAATTCATATTAATTTATAATAAAAAGTGTTTGTTATAGACTCTAAGTTATTATTTTCACTCACATAACATCATGTTTGCTGACAAGAATTAACTCCCTTGTATGTACAGACAGTACGCAATATTGTTTCTAACTAGCAGATATTCTACATATCATACTAAAATGGATTATCCGAATGATTTGTTCGGACTCAAGGAATCGAATAATTGCGGTTAAACTGTATACCATACTGTTGTGGCCTCGTGAACCTTGAAATTGCACAAAATTCATGCATACAGCCTGGCATGAGGTTAAAGTCCCATAAGCATATAAATGATTTATTGGTCGTAATAGTTTCTGTTTGTTCTATAACAGAGGAATCCTGTGTATTTTCTTCCCGAGCATACTTTATAGCAAGAAAAATGTTTCCAAAACCAATATCGTATTTTTTGCAATATCATTGAAATAAATACTATTTATAGAACAGTTGTGTTTTACCGCAGTCAAGTTATGCACATGTCGAAAAGTGACGTCACGCGCTCGACATATTTCAAAATTACAAAAGCAAAAGTCACAGTGAAATGAGAGTTTTTAGAAGACAAACTGCTCGTTTCGTCGGTAATAATTATCTTGGGATGATATCAGCAATTGTTTGTTTTTTGCATCATCATAGTTTTCTATAGCAAAAAGCTAATGGGACTTTAAATATCAACAATAAAAATCATGATGAAATCTCACTTTATTTACGACATTTACATATTCGATTTACTGTTGTTGTGTTTTAACAGCTTTGTTTAGAACCTAAAATTAACAAAGAAGTACTGAAAAGAATGTAATAAAAAGGAAATGTGAAAGCGAAAAATACAAATGCAATGGATATTCAACAAATGTTCAGACAAATAAAGCGAGCACGGAGACGGACAGACAGACAGAGAATAGCCCGAACAGACGCGCTGTTTCCTTACGGGCCCCATTGCACAAATCATCGGAACAAGCGCAGTCGTCGTATTCGTTACCATCGTTATACTTGTACACACATCCAGATCTGTAAGACCATCCTGAAGAGTTCTTCTTCAAACACTTCCGTTCGATCTCTGTAAGTACATGTACAATGTAATGAACAAATTGAATTGTATGCCAACTACCGAGCCATATACTGTGTCTAGAAAATCACAGGGATAAGGTATATCGACGCTTCACACCGGTCACGATAAAGAACCAGGAAATACCATTCGAAAATAGAAGGGATATAAATGTCCGGTTCTCCTCTCTCTCTGTGGCGACTTTAAAATGACAATAGCTGGCGAATTGGCCGATTAACAACATACTACGAATAGTGAGTCGTTCATCGTACGCTCTTAAAATTGATCTTGCTAAAAAAGCTGGTTGCACGTAAGAATGTACAGTGCTTCTAACACGATCAGCGGTACTTCTAATATAAGCGTGTAGGAAACCAACCAAACATTCAAATTCTTGTGTCGTGGCCAGAATTTATCAGCTGATAAAATTTCACTTCATTCATGTATCATCATTAATAGTAAACCTCACTTGATTCTCCGTGCCAAACTCATATATAAGTGTGTTTTCCTTTGTCATTGGCTCGGTGCGCATGAATTTTACGTTTTTAACTATTACACTATAATAGCCGTTCAATGTTACAGTGCAAGTCTATGAAAGTTCTGTTTCCATGAGTACTTTCAGTACTTTGGTTTCAAGATATATTCGCCTCCTCAAATGTAAGAAAAATTATTTCGATCATGTTTTGCGATGGTTAATGAACGGGTACAATGACCATTTTAAGAAACTGGTATCGGGAAAGTTAAAACAAACTGTTACGTATACCCTTCATTAATTTGGAAAAAAAACATACATGTCACTGTACTGTGAACGCAACTCAAAGTTAACATCCGCTTATCATACGTAAAGGCACTTTAAGGTTGCTATGGATGTTAATCTTTGTGAAAGCGTATACAGTGTATGTATCTCTTTGTAATGAAAATTTAAAAAAATCGTTACAGACGTAAATAATCACCGACTCTGAATGGGAGGACGAATTAGCGTAAATTGTAAGTCGGGACACCATAACTACTCGAACTATGGAGACCAGTGTGTTTTTCTTAATGTCGTAAATTTAGAGTTTTTTCAAACTATGCCTGGGTGTGTTAGAAGTTTGATTAGTATTAAGCCAGTTTCTAATGACGAATTTTCAGATTTCGAAAATAAAACTGCCAACTAGTCCCTGTACATGTATTCAAAGTAATTCTACATAACAATGTAATACTCGAGAGCATGATATACTTTTAAAATTTGAATGTACAAGTACGCACTATTTTACTGATGTATTAAGCAAAAAATATGTTTACTTCATATTCAGTAGATCTAGATTCGAACAACACATGACCGGCGTAACAAAAAAATAAATCTCGGCTCAAACAAGTTAAGAAGCAGGTAGATTTTATTCTACGATTTAGAAGCGTGACACCTAAAACACAAAGACAACTGTTTCAGTAAACTATCTTAACAAACAAAAGTTTTAATGTCGACATGAAGCCATACCAATGTTTATAGATTTAGTTTATTCATGCTTTGTCAATAATTCTAGTAACTGTTGGTTAATAAGACATGTAACATCTGTAATGTGAACGAACAATAAAAATTAAGTGATATTATTAATAAAAAAAACACTTAGTCATACCGTGTGTATCATCATAGTAGTGTTTTATGCAGTATTCACAGTTGTCTGTTATATACTGTGTATCGCTTGGACGCAAGTCGTAGCGGCACTTGTTTCCGTCTTTTTCGGTCGAACACTGGTAACAACTGAGTGAGGATGCTATGGAAAGTATAGCACCTGGAACGTAAAATACAGACAGATGATGAGATCAAAAAGAGTTATATAAATAAAACAAATTCAGATATATCAAACATATTCCATTGCTTGTAAGTCAAACTCACTACTAAAGTATTCATTCCCCCATTGTTACCCTGTTTAAGGCGAAAAATCAATTGTTTACGTTGTTTTATGGGGTGTAGGTGGTCGAGTGGTAATACGCTGGACTACTGAAACGAAAGGTCGTTTGTTAAAATCTTGACTCCGCCTTTTAATATTTCAGGGGCGCTTTTCCCAGCCAAGTAATGTGTGTAGAAAATCGCAAGAAACGGATGAGGCGTGTACCGGTGCTTTACACCGGGCACAAAGAATCAGGAAAACTATTCGAAAATATGTATATAGATGCCTGGTTCTCATTTATCTTATCTCCCCTCAATCTGGGCGGTCCTGAAATGACCATTGCTTTTCAATAGGACGAACAACAGGTAACCATATAAATGACGCGATCTTGATACATTGAAGTCGTTGCTATGTATGTAAGACTTTCAGACTGATTCGCAGACTTTGCACGAGCCTGACTAAATCGTTATCTTAACTTTACATATAACCCCTTCCACTCTTCTTCAGTTTTATAAAACAAAGACATGAGCAGTACGGATTTTATTCAAACAACGCGGACAAATATTCTAAATACAATAGAAAAAATAGCAAAGTCGACGCTGTATATTGACTTAAACAAACATGGTCAGAAAGATTAATTAGATCATTTTATCCGATTTTTCTTGAACCGCGGTTTACTGTACATAAACATGCATTATTTAAAAAAAACTTGTCATCTCTCAAATAGATATTATTTGTAAATAAATTTAGTACATGTACTTTAACAATAGATAATTGATCGGGACCATAATAATGATAAAAATGATTGTATACATGTATGAGTTTATCATTTAAAAGTAAAAAAAAATGTACTCACTAATGACGACGAAAATGGCACATATCTTCGAAAGTGTCTTCATTTTCCTAAATGTAACCGATTCGCAAAGAACTTCACCTACATACAGATCGATGCCCAGCTTCAACAGCCAAATACGCGCATTTGAATTTTCTTCCGAGTTAATTAAATCTTAATGTTGATCATGATGTCCGGTAAGTTAATGATATATAAATTATATTGTTATTGATTTAAGAGGGTGATTGTGGCGGTGTTATCTAACGGGGCGAACAAACAATGGCAGCACCGGGGAATAGATAACAGTGAATGTTGGACACTTAAGAAGTTTATCAGATAGAGTCTTAAGTGAAGTGGATACTTGATGACTTATTTCCTTCTCTTTTAAACAATCAGACTTAGGCATCATTCATCGCATCAGTACATCTTGATTCTGATAAATATTTCACGTTAATTTATCGCTAAGTAAGCCTACTTTATGTGGCCGTACTGCAACTTGTATATATCGCTATTTCGAAACTCCTTATAAAGGCATATCCATAGGACACATCTGTAGGACAGGGTCTGACGTTTGCGTGTTTGTGGTGGTGTGGATTTGTCATAACCTCTCCGAATAGTCCATCCCGAGGTTAATTTCAAACTTTAATCTCATAATCTTGGTCTGTAACATGTACAGTCACATGTTTATAACTATAGAAAACTGTTAATGTACGTAGCTGTAGTTTGCATTCAGGTCCCCAGGTTATATAAAACTTGAGATCGGGATCTCAGATAAAATCTCACATCTTGTGTTTTAATGTTTTTAAGTTCATTATTATCAAAAACAATAATATTATTGATACATTAGTTGGATAGGTTAATTAATTTGAATGTGCATTTCTGAATATTAATCAGCTCTATCTTTTAAACCATAATTATATTAATTAAAATGCGGATTTTAGCTAAGTTCCTGGGTTTTATATCCTAGGGGCTGGTCGTTCAGACTTGGATGTCAGGTCAAATCAAGTTTCACCAATGTATATAATAATTTAAAAACTAAACCATAATTATAACACTAAAATAAACCCACTATATAAAGTGCATTGCAAGTGATTTCTGAAACAAATATACATTTGATTGGTCTTCTAAAAACAAATATCGCACGTAATTTTTTTTTTTTGGACAACGATAACTTCTTTGTATATTGGAATATATTACAACAAATAGCCTTAAAGTAACAAATACAGTAGAACCCCGCTAATAAGACCATCTGTTGTTCTTAGACAAAGTGGTCTTAATAGCGGGGTGGTCTTAATATAGGGGAAATCTAACCTCAAATGCAATTTCTGTCAAAATATGCAATAGGCCATATACAATGTGATAGTTGACCATGTACAACTCGTACATAATTAAACATGTCTAAAAATGTATTACTTTTAGTTCTAGCAACTAATTAATGATTAAATTCGACGCAGGACCGCATAAAATAACATTTTTTTTATTTAACAATTTTTCGTAAGGTAAGTCTCCGTACGACTATTTCATATCGGAATATCGGACCGTACTGCGGGCGTTTATTCATTATTATGATAATAAGTTAAATTCGGCGATGTTTCGTCTTTATCGTTAGACATCAATGAAGTGAAAGTAGACCGTTTACCGGCAAATAAATTAAGATTCAATCCGATGAATTAAACGTGAGTTTACTAGAGAATTTAAATAGGTGACATAAAATTTTGTAAAACGCGCGACATTGACGCATGGTTTATGTGCCAGTGAAAACGATTGCTATTAATTAATCGACATCGATCGTTGGGTTCTTAAAGTCATCTGGTAGGTCTAAAATTAGACTAAAACAACAGCACGTACACATTTTTTATTTATCCGCCAGTTACATGCTGAACAGATAAGATCAACAGTATACCATACATGACCACTAATTCATTGTCCCTTATGCACTAATTGTCGTGAAAAACAAGGTCCTGGCCGGAAACAATGTATGCCTCGCGGCAATCTCATTGTCAGAGGTGCGAAATCGATGATGCAAAATGCGAGTGTGCAATCGACCGTGGTCGTAATATCGGGGTCAGAGAACACACAGATAAACAAAATGGTCGGAGATAAGTGGTCGTATTACGTAATAGCGGGGTGGTCGCAATTTCGGATCAAAAGACCATTAAACATAGAAGGAAAAATTCCGTTCTTTTAAAAAATGCCCGTATTAGCGGGGTGGTCGTAAGGCGGGGTTAAGGTGTAATGTATAAAGCAGGGAAGACGTGTGATGCAGTTCTCTGAATCATGTGGATCCACAGAAACAGTCGAACACTTTATTATGCGATGTCCGAACTATATCAACTCTCGAGCAACTTCTTTTGCCAACATCATATGTTCATTTGTCCTATCAAACCTCTTGAACGGCTCTGAAAGACTCTCCTACGAAGAAAACGAATCTTTGAGTAGGCCGATCTCCCTGTTCCTGACTGACCGCGTGCCGTGAACATGAAACCACCATTTTTAGTATTTCTTTCTCAAACAATCTGTTTTCAAACATCCAACATTATTTTTACAGTTATGAATTATTAAATATCTATCACTGACCATGTATTTTTCATGATTCATAGCTTTCTTTCACATGGAGAGGAATTTATATAAGTTATCCTTGTTTTCCAATCCAAAATATCCTATCTTAGTAACTTTCACAATTCATGTATGTATGTGTGTATGTTTGAAAATATAATTTGAAATAAAGTTTAAACTAAAGCAGGGAACCATGCCTCAGATTTTTGATAACGTCCTCCGTTCGTTAGATATATGCCGTACCCTGAACCCCGATGTTTATTACGTAATACGCCATAGATTAAAAACGAAAGCAAATAAGGCGACAATCTTTATTCGAAAATGACACCTACTGTGTTTTTTAAGCGAGCAATAAAACTGTCAGATCATTATCACCTCGTGTAATTAACGATTATTCAATTAATTCATGCATCCATTCAATTTTGATAGCCAATCAAATTCGCTAATTGTTGACGGATCAATAATTGAAACCACCTTACTTTTTATTAATAACCAGTAAGAGTTTTTATCACAAATTATTTGTCAAAATAGTACCATATCGTACCGACATACGTCAGATATCACGCTGAATAAAGATGCTCTCAACGGGGAAAATGGCCGACAGGGAAATCGAGTTAAAGACCGCTGTGGAAAACGCCGGGTAAGTGAAAGAGAAACAATACGTTTATAATAAAAACTCTGAATTTGAGATGTGATTGGTTTGCAATATTCAATATGCATATGTATAATAAAATAAGACTATTGAAAAAAGTATACATGTGCATGCGTGCGCAAACAGACGATAGAAAAAATGATATAATGAATAAAGTAACATTAGGCAAAATTTGCACGCCCGCTTTTCCTAAGTTTAGTTTGTTTGATTAATGTTGCTTTTAATATTTTATCAAGATATTATTCACGATGAAATGTCCTTATTTTGTGGATAATGACAGAGACGTATAATTGTATTATAAGTCTCTGGGTATACGGAGAAACAGGTACAAGGCCAATTTCATTTGATATAGATACAAGAATTGTCTCTTTTTGGGAAAAACTTGTATCTCCTGACTACCCAACATTATACAGCGATATTTACCGCAAAACTTCAAATATTTATAAAAGATCAAACACAAACGGACAAAGAAAATTCCAATGGCCAGGAAACATAAAAATATTCTTATCAAATGTGGATTAAATAACATGGTTAAACGAAAACTCCCCCCCCCCCAAAATGGATCACTGCCTCTGTATCAAGAAAACTAAATGACTTATAACATAAACGATTGGCACTCAACAACAAACACCTCCAAAAATGCCTTGATAATATAGACTAACCAAATCAACTTTTGGCCCTATATCGCTCACATGACAATCACTGTTCACTCATTGAAACTTTGTTTTGAACCGGTGGCCTAGTTTTTGACCCCAGATAACCCATGTTAGAACTCGTCCCACATATAAATAAGACAAACATACTGACAAAATTTGGTGAATATCCAATCAAAACCATGAAAAAATACAGCATAGACAAGGCTTTCCTAAGATTTGACCTCGTGACCTAGTTTTTGACCCCATATGACCCATGTTCGAATTTGTCTTACATTTTTGACGGTTGACCTTCAATTGTGACCTTGACATTTGAGCTACGAACCTGGGTCTAGTGTATTGCACACCGTCACATAGTGTTTAACAATTATGCCAAGTGTTAGACTAGTGATTTTCAAATATACCAATTCAGAACTTTTTATGAGAAACAGCCCGACAAGGGAAAATCAGGACTAACTAACGGACAGACTAGCCAACTGCCATTGTGGCGACTATATCCAGCTGACCGCAAGCAGGCTCGACAATAAAAGTATCGCAGTAAAACGTCCTATTCAGTTTTGGGGGTGTCAATTATCGGCTGTAAATTGTCTGAAATTATTCAGATTTTTAAGTTTAAAAACTGCCATCTTTCAATATAATGGTATAAATATACATAATTAATGTGTGTGCATGTTTAATGTTAATACAGATGACTGACTGATACAAGGAAGCTACGTTTCCACTTTTATTTAGATTTACATCATTGAAATCACGTGATACAAGTAAATTGAAACTTTCTTCTATTTATCGGAAAACTTATTTCCGTGACTTACATCAGGGATGCTATTTTACATGTTTATAATAAAGCATCACAGCTTACAGTCAACAATCGTGCACTGCAAAATGGAACGGGAACCAGATTGTATTAGGTAAATTGTATTACCTCCCTTGGTAGAGGTTAAAATCTATTACCTTAAACGGTCAATATGGTGTTTGTTTACATGTTGCTTGGCGCTATCAATGCGATTTAATAGATCAGCAGTGAAATTTTGAAACGAGATCGGATTTATATAAAGTTTTAAGTAATATTTCAACTCTTTATTTTGATGGAATTATTGTTTACGGGAAATATAACGCGACACCCTAATTGATTACAACAATTTTCTCTACATAGTATTTAAGTACTTTTATATCACAGGTAATTTCTTTTTCTCTTTATCAAACATTATTTCACTTTACAGAAATTAATACCTTAATTTATGCAAATTGTTTGCAATGCAGATATATTGGTCCAGTTTTAATGAAGTTATTTACATGCGTACCATGGGTTATTAAAAATATGTGTACATGATGTCATAGTCCTACATGTATACCATACATGTATAGTATAGGTCTTTGATGATATAGAACGATTTAAACGACCTCGTTTGAATGGGGCCCATGTTGATGTTAAATTTTTACTACATGTATTCAGTTCACTGTCCGAAGTGCACAAATGAATAAATGAATATATTAATAGGGAACGTATAGGAAAGTAGACCTAATTCATTAAAACAGATCGGGTAAATTAAATCGATCAGTGTACGTTATACACAAAATGGATTATCTTGCTATACAATCCTATTGAAAACTTGTTATAAACTCTCAAATAAATCAGTCATAGCTTGACACAAACTTAATGAATAATCAATACATATACACAGCTTTAGTTTTGTCATTATTTGTTGCAAAGCCTATATCAATATACATTTATGGAAGCAAATATTATCTACAGTGTTTTATATCTTCATGTATTTATTTTCATGTTCTTTTTTTCTTAATCGTATTATTTCCACCAAAATCCAATATACTGTTCATGTTTATTTCATTGTTGTTTGCATATGTTTGTAACAAGATACATCAAATTGTGCTTACGTTACTTCATAAATTAGATTCTGTAAACTCTATAAACGTAATGTCAGG
Source organism: Lutraria lutraria (assembly GCA_964023205.1). Classification (NCBI taxonomy): domain Eukaryota; kingdom Metazoa; phylum Mollusca; class Bivalvia; order Venerida; family Mactridae; genus Lutraria; species Lutraria lutraria. The sequence continues at coordinate 28,324,153 of OZ026848.1, read as the reverse complement.
GTTTTTGTATTAGAGCAGTCTGATTTAACCACTCGATCTGAATTAAACCACATATTAATTATTGAACCAAGGCAATCCTAATTTAAATTTAAAGCACATTTTTCAAAACCAAATTATAAATTTTGCTAGATGTTATGCAACTCGTAATAGAACTTAATACTTACGTACATTTGTCAGGTCCGTAGAAACAGCTAGGGAGGGATATAATTTTAGATGTAATGGGAACTCAAAGGAATTCTAACTCATCATCATTGTCGGACAAAACTAAAATTTAATTAGCCATCCAGTCTGAAATCGCCGCCTACGGACATACGTACATAATTAATGAATAAATTTAAAAAAACAACTCAATTTACACTTAAAATCGCTTTAAATATCAAAATGTGACATCAGCACAGTCAGTTAGTTAAAAATCAAAATGTGACATCAGCACAGTCAGTTAGTTAAATATTCAGATTGTGACATCAGCACAGTCAGTTAGTTAAATATCAAAATGTGACATCAGCACAGTCAGTTAGTTAAATATCAAAATGTGACATCAGCACAGTCAGTTAGTTAAATATCAAAATGTGACATCAGCACAGTCAGTTAGTTAAATATTCAGATTGTGACATGAGCACAGTCAGTTAGTTAAATATCAAAATGTGACATGAGCACAGTCAGTTAGTTAAATATTCAGATTGTGACATGAGCACAGTCAGTTAGTTAAATATCAAAATGTGACATCAGCACAGTCAGTTAGTTAAATATTCAGATTGTAACATCAGCACAGTCAGTTAGTTAAATATTCAGATTGTGACATCAGCACAGTCAGTTAGTTAAATATTCAGATTGTGACATGAGCACAGTCAGTTAGTTAAATATCAAAATGTGACATCAGCACAGTCAGTTAGTTAAATATCAAAATGTGACATCAGCACAGTCAGTTAGTTAAATATCAAAATGTGACATCAGCACAGTCAGTTAGTTAAATATTCAGATTGTGACATGAGCACAGTCAGTTAGTTAAATATCAAAATGTGACATGAGCACAGTCAGTTAGTTAAATATTCAGATTGTGACATGAGCACAGTCAGTTAGTTAAATATCAAAATGTGACATCAGCACAGTCAGTTAGTTAAATATTCAGATTGTAACATCAGCACAGTCAGTTAGTTAAATATTCAGATTGTGACATCAGCACAGTCAGTTAGTTAAATATTCAGATGAAGTCTCTGAAATAAAATATTTTGTTGAACAAATATGCGAGATATTTAAAATCCTCGTAGTAATGTTATGGACTTAAAGGATTAATGCAAGAATGACCCGATCGATTGCCAATGTACTCTCTGTACACGAATTAATCACTTTTTAGTTGTTTGTTCAATGGGGGAAACGAAGCGTTCTTTAACAAAATTTGGACTCGTATTAAATATATATTTACAATTGGAGAATAATCGATGTAGGAAATGAAGTATTCTTATGTGATTTTTCAGTGTACTCATTCTAAAAACAGCTTAAATTAACAGAAAAAGAAATCAATACATGATTCAAATAAGCATAAAAAGTATGTGTGTTATACTGTAAATTTGTAATTACTATTCAACAAACAATCGATTCATACATTTTAAAGACAAAAGTCAATACGGAAAAATATATCGAATTTCACTCTGGTAAATTGCTTTCTTTGTATGAGTGTGAAAATGTTTGTTTAAAATCAGCCGTATATACTCAGCTAGTTCCACCAATGATCGGTAATTAAGCCCCCCCCCAGATATGCTGAATATTAAGAGAGTCGTAACGACGTGCTTGTATTAAACATTTTACGAACAACATTTGAGCTACATGCATGCAGTTAATCTGACTAATATATGGTGAGGTTTCAGTACATTAGTCTAATAAATTGAAAGGAACTAATAATTGAAAATAATCACGACTCAGAGATCATTTCTTGTCAAATCAGATGCGGTATCAAAACGTTATAGTTTTCATTTCTTTATTAAGATATTTGTTAACGTTGTGTGTTCGTTTGTTTGTTTTCCAGCATGGGTTGTGGATCAAGTAGTGAGCCGGCACCCCGCCGGAACAGACATGATCATAGCTCATCTTCGTCAGATTCATCCGACCACAGTCATGATGATTATAAACACAAAGAACATGATCGAAAACCAGTCCCACAACCTCCACCGAGAGAACCGACACCACCACCACGGGACCCTACCCCGCTTCCGAGGGAGCCAACTCCACCTCCTAAAGAACCAACTCCACCTCCGAGGGAACCAACTCCACCTCCTAGAGAACCAACTCCACCTCCAAGAGAACCAACCCCTCCTCCAAGAGAACCAACTCCGCCTCCAAGAGAACCAACACCGCCCCCGAGAGAACCAACACCGCCCCCGAGAGAACCAACACCGCCCCCGAGAGAACCAACACCGCCACCAAGAGAACCAACTCCACCACCGCCAATAAATGAGGACAGACAACAACGTCCAGACGAAAGTGGGTATCAACTAAATGAATATGGAATATACGAAAGTCAAAAACATGACTTCCGGAAACACGCTGAAGAAATGGATCGCGAATTTTCCGATCCGCCTCAAACTTTACCGTTCGTTGATGAAGATTTCGGACCAGGTTACGCCATAGAGGGGGAACAGGTCGACTGGAAACGACCAATGGTATTACATATTTCTAGCAGATTGAAAGACAACTCTCTAATATAATCATATTGATGTTTGTGGAAGATTTATTCTATCCGTATTATTTAATTAGACATCAAGGGCCGATAAATTGTTTAAAAAAAGAGACATTCATTTCAAATTAAGGGGCTTTTATGAACCAATTTACACACTTTTAATTACTATCGTATTCATTCAGTTTCGCATCGACAGCAATGCAGAACAAATCAACACCAAATGACGAGTAACAGGAGACAACAGTCTTTTTGTTTCATGCCAGTATAAGACGAACATTTAGAACTAATAAAAATCTAGATCCACATGAACAAAACTAATTAACAACATATAAATTGTACAAGCAATTCAAAATTTAACTTATCATTGTTGACCAAATGAATACAATCCACAACATAAAGCATGCAGAGGATGATTAGTATGTAACTTATCTTAATCAGCAGTGGCCTGTCACGTCCTCCGGCCCGACTCATATGCGGTTTAGAGTTTCGACCAGTAATGAATACCATCAATTAAACTATTCGAATAAAATATATTCCTAAACATGTCTAACAAAAATCTTTGAAAAAAACATTGAATAAGAGGCGAGAACCACATTAATCATTCACAACCAAATTTCACGAGAAATCCGTACAACACGAAATTCTCACATCGTGAAATATATACAGTACTTAACGATGGGACACATACATCACAAACTATATGTTCTATGTTCATACTTCACACAAGGGCTTAAACACCAAAGTGAAGAATTAAGACTGGCATGTAACCAATTAGAATAGAAATATTCTGCCAAACACATATTTACCCGACTGCATTGGCACGCTTTATATAAGTACAGCACAAATAGAAAAGTACGATTTAAATATTTGTTTCTACAGGTAGTAACAAAATACAATTCTTTGTTACTTTCAGATCGAATGAGTTAACGCCTAATTATTATTATTATTACAGGAATTTCGTGATGCGCCCGTGTTGTTCTCTGATGGAATTACACGCTATGACATTGGCCAGGGCTCAGCTGGAACATGTTGGTTTTTATCGATGGTTGCAATGTTGGCAGATAAGCCTAAAGTTTTCCACAGAGTAAATACCTCTTTTCTAACAGAATGTATATTCAGTAGGACGAATCTTTATCTCATCGTTAAGTCCGTGAAATGACTGTTCACTCCATTTACATGTAATATTTTTCTGATCGACCCTATGCTTACTATCAAAAATATATCACAGACTTGCTTCTTCAAAACAATACAAATTCATTTATACGGCGTAAACCATTATGAAAATATAATAGAATCGAATAAGCTTCAAATGGTAACACAAGAAACGATACATGTATGTGGGATAAACCAGTAATTCGAGGCATGTTGTTATATGTAGGAACATATTAAGAGCTTTAGTGACAGGGAAAAACTTTACGGAAATGAAAATAATATATTTTATTTTCAGGTTGTTCCTAAGGATGCATGGAATCCCGAAGGTGGATACTTCTATTGCTATTTTTGGAGGTACATTGTACTTAATTACCATTGCAGTTTTCAACATTTTAGCACATGTACAAACCCGTAAAACGCACTCGTGTTAACTCAGTACTGCTTAGAACTAATTAATGTGCTATGAACGTTCGTGTACCTGTTAGATAATTACCAAAACTTTTCCGCATGTCAACAAGCCGCGATTTATAATCTTTCATCTTCAATCTCCTTCAAATATTTGCGTTTTCTAAATAACATTTGAACAACTGGTACTAATGAACAATGAAAGCACACACATTTCTTTCAACAACGAGAGCTCTATTTCTTCAACAAAACGTAATTAAAATATATTCAGACGTAGTATGTTCATATCCATGTGAAACTGTACTAGTATAGAAATAAGTTGAAATTGATACAAAAAAACTTGTAGAAAAACATAGTACGTATTTTACTGTTTTAGATTTGGTGAATGGGAATGTATATTTATTGATGACTTATTACCCATTGTTTATGACACTCAGCAATGGGGAGCGAAATCTGCAGAAGACAAAAATGAAATGTGGCCGTCCTTGTTGGAGAAAGCTTTTGCACGGTATGTAAGCGACAGGCAGATGGACAAAGTCGATATAAAATCATGTTATAGGCCTAAATGTTGCAAGCATAAATGACAAGCTCATAGGGTTTAACTCAGTAAATACAGCGTATGCATACATTTCAATACCTAGTTAAAGTTAATTAAATGGTTAAATACTCGTATACATGCAATGTACTCTTTAAAATCTGAAACCAGTTTGTGTCTCATCGGTGTATCAGGCCAATAGATTATTTCTGCTGCGTTCCACCTAATTATAATAAAATTAAGAAAAAAAGAAATATCTAACCCATGTACGTTGTTGACAGTTATTTCATTCATTCAGTTTCCATGGAAACTACAATGCGTCATATGGTGGCCAATCAGGTGATGCTTTCCTCGCATTGACTGGAGGTTGCTCCGAATATATCGATTTTGATGACGCACTTGAAGCTGATGCTGATGGTTCTAAAAAGGAGAAAGCTCTTGAGCTACATAGAAGATTGAAAAACGCTTGTAAACAAGAATATTGTATGCTGGCCACTGAAGTTCCGGTTTGTTACCATTTTACAAAACATCATATAAACTTGTATATAATATTATCATTATCCTTTGTGACAAATATGTTTATTCATCCAACGGTGCACTTTTAAAACCATTTGGATTCCATTGAAGATTGTGAAAAAGTCTTACTAGTGAACATTAAATTTGTGTCCTGGCCACTGAAATTTTGTGTTGTTAACTATTTACATGTATACATGTATTCATGTTACCATCCAGTTAATGCTCTTTTTCGAATGTTTTGCAATTTGTTTGAGGCTGTACATCCCATTGCGCACAAATCCATCGATCGTGATTTCATTTTGTATTCAGTGCTAACGAATAGGTCAAGCAAATATTAATTACTTTCATGCATTTAGTATATGTGCTAACAGTGATCCAAGATTTAGAGACGTTTCCAATTTAACAGGAATTTATAGATTGTGTCCGCGTTTTATTTTTGCTTATAAATACGTAATAGGGTCCTCAATGGAAATAAGAATCTTCTCTTTTCAAAAACCTGGTGCTGCTGTACATGGCATGGAATTTTCTAAGTTATATTATATGCATTTCATCATGTATCAAATATTGCCGAAACCGAAATAAATCTATCCATATATCTATTGACGTACTGGCATAAAAAGTTGGACGCCGCTCACTGCTCCAACGCCTGCACATGTGTTTCTTGTATGTCCGTATATTCATGCTGCTTGTTCCACATCTTGTGTTGCTGCGTTATCTTGTCATCTTCTTACACTCATTTTTGTACTTCAGGCCAAGTACGATAACCACTGTGGTCTTGTTGGTGGCCATGCTTATTCTCTCACAGACGCCGTCACTGTTCAAGGTAACGATGGAAGACCAGTGCATCTGGTAAGGATTAGAAATCCTTGGGGGCATGGAGAATGGAAAGGACCATGGTCAGATGGGTTCGTACATGTTATTTTCCAGTCTGCGTTATCCAAATATAAGTACACTTTTACAAGTGCGTCATGCATTGTCGACAGAGCCTTAAATTGTCTTTAATTTCATTTAAGAAGTTGTCCTAATAACCACCAATTGCAATGTACATATATACCTCCATATTCCTGTTTCAGATCTGTTGGTATATCTGTCTTAAGTAGCCAGGTAAAAAAAATAGGTACGTCCGCATGCTTTCATACAAAATCGGAACAATAAATTAACGTCGAGTTAAGTAATCATACCAATGTGCGTAAATGTCCATTTTATAGAAGGGCACAGATTTGTATGACGATCATTGCTGGAAAATATGACTTTCCCATACGGATAGCTTATTTCAACTAGGATTATTTTAGAGCCGTCATCTAACTGCCGGGCTAAAAACATCTCGCTGTCATTAACAATCTACATTAAGGTGGACTACGATGTACGGTGTATTTGAGACAGTTCGCCACACCTTTTTAAAAGGCGTATTTTGTGACAGCTCTGATCACCACACCTTTAAAAAGGCGTATTTGCGACTTTTTGACACTTCTTTGTAATTTTATGTGTTCGTGTGTTTACAGAAGTAGAGAATGGAGCTCTATCGATGGTAATGATGTTCCACACGCCAACAAGGACGATGGCGAATTCTGGATGGCATTGCGAGATTTCATTAAGTTTTTCTCAGGTGTAACAGTGTGTTCCATGGTTCCAGATTTTGACCGTGATGGGTGTTCGGATGCATTAAGTATGTATATGGCAGATTTCACAGAAATCCTTTCTTTACCATTTTAAATATCATTTATTGAAACGTGGTTCACTTAAGATTCGGGTCAAATGGGTTTAGCACGTTGAAGAGATGGTGTATTATGGCACAGGGGGTCAGAACGGTGTTTGGATAGTATATTGGGCTGATTTTGACCAAAAATGAACCTAAAACCAAAATCAGTATATAATGCATCATATAATATAACAAGTTCTGGTCCCCTATGTATTATGGTGTATTAAGGCCTACGTGTAAAATGGACCATAATCACATTTCACGTATATACACATGCACCATCAGTGATTCAAATGCAATAGAAATTTGGGTTATCACTATTAGGTTTACAATGAAATCCTTGCAGCTTGTGGAAGTATTCTGCTAAATGTTGTAAGTCGCACAATGCAAAACATTACTGTGAAGATGTTATAGCAGAAAAGGCTCACATACTTAGGTTAACAGAAAGAACTTTGGTCCTGGGCATTGAACTTGTTCTCCTACACAAATTGTTTGAAGACAGTTAATATAATGTAATGTATAAGGCCAAAACTACCTGCCCCTTCTTTGCTTCTTGTAAGTCACAGTAAACTAATTTGTTTGTCATGGGCTGACAGATTAGTTACTCAAATAGTCTTATAGAGCATTGAGCTCAATATTTAAAGACAAATACGACTCAAATAATTTTATAGAGAATTGAGCTCAATATTTAAAGACAAATACGACTCAAATAGTTTTATAGAGCATTGAGCTCAATATTTAAAGACAAATACGACTCAAATAATTTTATAGAGCATTGAGCTCAATATTTAAAGACAAATACGACTCAAATAATTTTATAGAGCATTGAGCTCAATATTTAAAGACAAATACGACTCAAATAATTTTATAGAGCATTGAGCTCAATATTTAAAGACAAATACGACTCAAATAATTTTATAGAGCATTGAGCTCAATATTTAAAGACAAATACGACTCAAATAGTTTATAGAGCTTTGAGCTCAATATTTAAAGACAAATACGACTCAAATAGTTTATAGAGCTTTGAGCTCAATATTTAAAGACAAATACGACTCAAATAGTTTTATAGAGCATTGAGCTCAATATTTAAAGACAAATACGACTCAAATAGTTTATAGAGCTTTGAGCTCAATATTTAAAGACAAATACGACTCAAATAGTTTTATAGAAGCATATCAAGCCCAACATTTAAAGACAACTGCCTCCTGGAAGTTATTAAGGAAAGGCTATGTTTTAAATGCTACAAACTTACTATTTTTAAGATGACAGTTCAATAAGCTCTCGCCAACAAATTCTTATTATTTCATTACTATAGCAAATGATTACTAAATAAATTATGTTACTTGACCATGCTTGATATTTTTAATTTGACTTTTTAAATGTATTGTTTATTCCAATAGGTTTAAGTAAGTATGAACATGTAAATAAATACTTTAAATGAGTATTTTACCAACTTTTTAACATAGTTAGCTTTCTTACTTGATATGCATCTCAACAATTATAGAGACGTTAGTATCTGTTCTATCATTAGATGGACAAATTGTATTCATGTTGTATTCAGTGTAACAAAATTGTATTTAAAGCTCTATCTCTCAAAATAAATAAGGACTCAAAGAGAAAAAAGTGAAAAAGCTCTATCTATTGCTTCATTCACCAATAAAGACTTGTTTCATAGAAACATTGGGTTAGCTAAGATAACAGATTTAAACTGATGGTATACATTTCAGATACTTGATCTTAAACAGCAGACGACTGATACCCAAAACAATGATTTTGAAGTATCTCTCTTTTACAAACAATCAGGGTTCAGGCATTTAATACATGTACATGTATATTAATTTTTATACTATTAAAATTCTAGTGGACTGATTGCTTAATACTGTTAAGTTAATTTTGTTTGCTTCTTATTTTAATTTTGCTAGTTTTGTAATCATTTAATAATTCTCTGAATTTTGTTGTCTTACTTGAACTTAACAAGGAATCTATTGTTGTCATGGTTACATAGTTTACATAGGTGTTCGGTATGTTGCTTAGTAACCTCTCTACTCCGCCACTGCTATAACCCCCCTCAATAAAAAATGATCTCAAGAGGTTGTATTGTACATTCTGATATTTGATGACATATTGATAGATTTTCAGCAAGTTTCAACCTCTCTAGACCATTTTTCATTTGTCCCCTGCCGTACCGGAGGGAATATATTTTTTGTTGATGTCCATCCATTCGTCTGTCTGTCCAAAGCGGTTTCCGGATGATAACTTCAGTTAGGGATGTTGGATTTCAATGAAAGTTGGTTTATGGATAGCTTAGGGGATAACCTAGAGTGGGAATGCATTTGGGGTCAATAGGTCAAATATCTAGGTCACTGATACTAAAAATAGAAATTTGGTTTCCAGATGTTAACTTAAGCTGACTCGCTCATTTAGACAAAATTATCATCATTAAAAAATCTAGACAGATGCTGCTGTATTAACATCAGCTAACATTCTAATGATAAGTGCTGGCAGGGGACATTTATTGCATGCAATACTGACTGTAAGCTTGTTGTTTGGGGGGGTAGCTGTGGCGGGGTGGGTGGGGCTTTATCAACACGCCGAACACCTATGATAGTTTATATTGTCACTTATTTTAAGGTAGTTTATAGTACGTAAGTGGTCCTATGGAAGTTGGATACTTATTACTGTAGGTTAAAGTTGGATTTTATCCCTGTTTCTTTGTGCATACATTAAGTCGAATATGCACTATATCCTTGGCTCATAATGGTTCATAAGTCATCCATATCAACAAATGGCACTCTAAGCTGATATTTGCCTCTTTGGCTTATAAAAATGTCCCTAACAGGTACCAAGTTATATATGCCTGGTATGAATAGGCAATGCTAGATAACTTTCTTCCACCAAGAAATTATGAAAGACCAGACAGGATTCAAAACCAGGAATTTAAGCCCTCTGAATCTCTCATCCTGAATTCTATGACACTAGACTGAATCTCCCACTATCATTGCTGGTAAAAACATTACCCTGTTTTTATGTGTCACAAAAATAAGACACTATCATGGTAAAACTATGTACATTGTGTATGTAAACTGCAAAAATAATTAAACAACTACACAATACACATCATGATGTCACCTCTAAACTTCATGATTTCAGTGTCTGCAGAATGAAGAACTTAGTATAATTTAGAAAAAGGAAGATGTTGATTATTTGATATTGTGTTATTAACACCATACTAAAACAATGTTATGTTGACTGTAAAGTAATGGCTGAAGTTCAAGCTACAACACCACTTGCTGCTGATGTTAAAATCAGTACATGCTGTGTTACTAAACACTCATAAATTGGATTTCATGATCTAATGAAATAGTATTTATATTTTGTAAATAAATCCTTTGATTAAAAGTACCAATCAAAACTTGTTCATTAGTAAGAGTGAATTGTTGTCAAATTTGATCTACCCGTGTAATTTACTGAAAAATGTAAAGTGAGGAAATGGCATGGGTACAATGTGTTTGAAGGTCTCCAAGTCTGATATTACAATAGTAAAACTTGCTTATGTATACCAAACACATTAATTGTCACCTCTTCTCTGGTCTAGTATAGCCAATATTCACACCATAGGAACTAGTAATTAATACTCTTCATTATTTGGGTCACCAAAACAGTAAATAATTATATACCTATAATACAAGGTTATCTAATTATGTTACTGTGTAATTTTACTTAAAGCTGAGTAATTACATGGTTACTGTTCAAAATGTCATTACTTTTAGCTTCAAACCACAGTCAATAGTTTCTGTTTATTATAGGAAATGTTCCATTCCACATGTTTAATATTATTTAGCACATCATTAAATACATGTAGATTTGACAACTGATATAAAGAATTTCGAAAGTAATCAAATCTCATTGAAGCTAAAAAATGCAAGCATTGACAGTGTTAGTATGCAGCTTTGACAGTTTAATAAAAAGCACACTAACATAATTAGGTAACATAAGACATACAATAGACATTTTGACAGTGTCATTCTTAATTCTATCTTAAATACCGTATGTTAGCCTTTATTACCGTACATGTTTTGAATTTCAAGTGTTTTTTAGGGAAAAATTCTAAATGAATGCGGGAATAAGTTATTGAACTGGCTGAATGTGCTCAATTAACATTTGATGATTAGTTCATGAGATCTATGTTAAGTAGAAATGAACTGTTTTTACACAGAAGAAAACACTATACAAAAACTGCATTAATGCAAGCTGACTTTTTTTGAAATAATAATTTGCCAGCTCTACCCCTGCCAAACAGATATTCATATTACATGAACTATTCCTGAACTATACAAGAAAAGTTCAAGAAAAAAGTTGTGTTTTCATCAATTCCATTCTAAGGGGTATAGACGTTATGAAACACTATTCAATACAGAATTGTAACATTTTTCACCTAGTATTTTTAGAGAAAGTTGGGGAAATCTTAGACGTTATAAGATATCATAATATTGAATTCTCTTCACAAAATGCCTTTTTTTGGCATCTTATTGTAATGCTTGTCTCTTAACTTTTAAGATTACTGTACTTCAATATTTGGTGAATGGTTTGGAGAAACAGCTGCAGGCTTTCAGAACAGAATCAACAACCCAAGATATATGATAGATATCTCAGAAGGAAGTAAGTCAATATAATTATCTTTGATATTATATATACTGCCTCAAAGCTTGTAACAATATAAGACCAGAAAAAAATGCCAAATTTTCTTCATACCACTTTACTTAATTCAACTTATATTATACAACTGTTTCAAATGTTATTAAATAAATGTCATTATTAATTAATGTATAGATTATCATATGGCACATGAATTTTAAAAACAATGAGAATAACAGAAGAAATATTTTCATGTTATAAGTAATTATACTTGTAACATACATTCCTTCTGTAATTCTCATTATTTTTTTTAAAATTCATATTCTTCTATTTTAATACTTGGATGCTAGGAATTGTTGACATAAAGATTACTTTATTGATTTCAATACAAAGTACATTAATATGATTGTGTTACCCACATTCACCTCTAAGAACAAACATGTAACATTAACTGATATCATTGCTTTTGGAGAGAAATTTCCAAAACTTTTGCTTATATGATACAATGTATAAAACTAGAAAAAACATTAAAATAATTTTAGGGAAGGAAGGTTGCAAAACCTTTTTTACAACATGCATTTTTTTTTTTTGAGGAGCTATTAATCCCTTATTATTTTTGCACTAAGAAACTTAAAGATCTGTTTCAAAAATGGGTTAGTTGGGAAACTCATTGTTAACAGTAAAATGTATAAAATCATTCAATGATATGGTAAATGACTAATTAATCTATATATAATTTTACTAATACAATTATTCAGTGCAAGATGAGTATGGTGAAGTTCCAGTTGTACTACAAATTTGTCAAAGGTTGAAGCACAGAAAGTCTAACAAATTCTCAATACGGGTGGATTTGTACAAGGTATTCACATCTAACAGTTGTGGTCATTTCAGAGTAGCCCCGAACAGAGAGGGGATAGCGAGAGAAGATACATGAGATTCAAGCATTTGTGTCCCTAACACTTAATTTTAAACACATGTAGTTTTTCCTGGTTCTTTATTGTGCCCAGTGTAAGCACTGATACATGCCTCGCCCGCTTCATGTGATTTTCTTAACACAGTACATGGCTTGGTAGTTGGGATAAGAACATTGAAAAGTTGTCCCTGTAATATAGGAAGGCAGAGCTGAGATTCCAACTCACGACCTTGTTATTAAAAATCAAGGGTGTTACATCTAGACTTTTGATCCACCCCATAAAGGTATGCACAGATGAGGCAGCATTGAAAAAATAAATATACAAAGTCTAGATTCAAATAAAGCTATTTCATTGGTTAACACTTGGAATAACATATACCAAAGCTGCAAGACATTAGAGAATGTTATGGTTGCTCTTGAGAATGTCCTTGGGATGATAGTGTCCATAGTGTCCATAAGTTTGCATGTTCAGCACAATAAGTGGCTCAAAAAATATACTGAATGTAGAAACAGGAGCGATGGTGAGGCAATACATGTATGTTAGCTAGCTCATATTCTATGATTTATTGGGCTATGTTTCCATGGCACCCTGGCCTTTGAGCTACATGTTCATTAGTCACATTTCTACTATAAGTTGTACTTGTTTAACAGTGTTTTATAGCTTAATTGAATTCCTATTTCCAGGTATTGGGAGAGAAAATTGATAGAAATGGTCCAGTATGTACAATGGAACTGCTTGGTGATGTCACTAATGTGTACAAATGTGAACGACAAATGAGCACAAGATATAAGTAAGTTTCCAACCACACCTGTCAAATAAATACAGGATTCATACTTCAGGAACTATTCATGAAATATACAAGAAAAGTTCAAATGTTCATGTTTCAATTAAACCATGGCATTTACTGAACAGTCAAAATATTCCAATGTTTTTATCAATAGATTACAGATTATGTTATTTCTTGTAAGCAATGCCTATCATAGAATCTTAATGTGTTTTAAGAACACCATTTATTGAATAACCTCTAAAAACATTGTAACAATCAAAATTATTAATTATGTTTATAGGATAAAACCAGGAAAGTATGCTGTTGTACCATCATGTATGGAACCAGGACGAGAGAAGGAATACTTGATCAGAATATTCACACCAGGACCAATAACTGATATCAGGTAAGGTCACAAGCAGGTGGGGTTACAAGCAGGTGGGGTCATCAATTTTCACCAACATAATGCATCGACAACATTTGATGGAATACACTGAATATTTATATTTCAAAAATATATTTTATTTCATGTAAACTTTTGAGCTAACTTTGAAGATAATAATGCACAGAGAACTGTCTGAATTTCGTTGACCATTGTTGAGGAGACATAGATGAAAAAAAATAGTCTTGACTTGCGTGGAACCTTTTTCTAAGAATACCTTGTAAAACCTAATATATGTTACAGCTGCCTCTAGTGATAATAAGCTACGTTTGAAACAGTAAACATCATTATCATATCATAAATTTATAGTATCCAATCATTTCAGAGAAATTGGGAGAGAGTATGCAGTAATGCAATCTGCACAGTTTATACCCCCACCAGAAACTAACTTGACAATCGATGATATAAGTAAGTCCTATCCTGATAATTATCAGTTCAATTATTTCGTTAATGTTGTGATTAATGTGCCTTGATATTTTCATTTCTATTGCAGTCATTGACATAAGCACAAAGACTGCATGATCTGAATCATCAAAACTATACCATCATAGTCGTAGTTGCCTACATCATGTTTAAATCAATCATTATATTTAACACTTATATTGCTTCATAATCCAGAAATATCATCGCTACAACAGCCTCATCAAGATCATACAAATTCCTCCTACCACCATCACTTTCATCATTGTACACCTGTTACCAATATTTCCATCATCATCATTAACAACTCAGTCATCAGCAGCAACGTCATATTTTTTTACCACCTCAATCATCATCATTATTACTATTAACATGACCGAAATTTTGATTTTCATTATTGTACGATTAAATGATCTACTGTTTTCTTATATTTTGACAGAATACTCTCAAACCTTCTTTGGAGAATGGAGAAATGGTCATAATGCTGGAGGACAGGTGTCACACTCTTCCTTCAATTCTAATCCACATGTTCTGTTTGAAATCCCAGGCTCTCAAGGTAAATCGATTTGATCCTTTTATCATTAGATATATAAACTGATGTACATAGTGTATGAAAAAAGACAATTAACTAATACCATTCTGAAATATTGGCAACATTACTGTACCATACTAAACATAATTTGACCAGACAAAAACATGACCTCACCAGACAAAACATTACTGAACCAGACCAAACATTACTTTACAAGATGAAACATTACTTTACCAGACAAATCCTTACTTTACCCAACAAAACATTACTGGACCAGACAATTCATTAATCGACCAGGTAAAACATTGCTCGACCAGGTAAAACATTACTGGACCAGGTAACACCTTACTGGACCAGGTAAAACATTACTGCACCAGGTAACACCTTACTGGACCAGACAATTTATTACTGGACCAGGTAAAACATTACTGGACCGGGCAAAACATTACTTCTCCAAAATATATACTAGTGAATCTCAAACATATCTGTACATAATTATATGGTGATCTTTCTTCAAAAACTTGACAATGTATATAACACTGTAACAACCTAAAACTTTAAAGCCTGCAATTCTGCTAATGATATATATTTAAGGCATACAATATACATATCATTGTATGATGTGTCAATCTTTTGTATATTCTAGTTGTTATTTTGGTGTTAGTGATAATATTATTGCCCATATACATTTTTTAAAAATTAATCTTACTTTTAGAACAATTTGTCAATGTGACCATCATGCAGGATATTGCTGGAGAACAGTTAGCTATTGGTTTACGTCTTTTCCAGGTAGTAATTTGTCATATATCTGTTATCATTCAATTTATTTCACTCTCAACTATTGGTTTTATTTTGGCACAATATTTTGTTTACTTACTTACAAAGTTGTTACAAAGTTCTATCATTCACTTTTGATTGCTAGTTCTACGAGCGCCTGGCTTGAATTTAAGTACAGTATTTCATGGATTCAGCCGTATTAAGCGAAATTCAAATAAGAATCCTGCTAAAATTTCTTTGATTGGCTTGACGTTTCGACTTTATCCTTAATGTCTCCTGAATATTTCCACTTGGATCCCTTAACTCTTCTTTTAGTGGCAGAAAGTTTTGCCTTACTAGTAATGATTCGTATTTTTGAAAGCAATGGAAATTATGCATCACCATTACTGCTTTAGTAAATGTTCATTATCATCTCCATTGCATTGAAATCTGACATAAATCTTTACAATATAATGGCTACAGGTGCTTTTATTAGGCAGTATCTGGTAGTGTTGTAGCACAGCCTAAAATTTCATTGTTTATCTGACAGTTGGATCAAGGTTATGAAATTTGTGAAGGTGATGATCATCAGCAGTATTTGTATCAGCATTATGATGGTTGTCCCAGAACTACAAACAATAATCAAGGGGCATTTGTGAAGGGTAAGTTGGCTTTCATTCAACTCTAGAAATGGTGTTTTGACTCTTGAAATTAGTTAGTAAGGCTTCCGACTCTTGCGAATTTGTACCATGGGTCAAAATCAGCCAAGGGTCACATTTGACCCCAAACTTCAGACATCTAATGAGAACTTTGGAGGGTGATAAGATTGAGGGATTTAAGATATTTCATTGTCACCAAGAGATATTGATTTCCTACTTAGTAGAGAGTGAGAGCTGGTAGACCAAAACTGCTATATTACATTTTATGATGATGTCTCTACACATCAGAAGAAAGGTCTCCATACATTGAGACTTGACAAACATGTTCATGCAGGGTCCGCATTCACAAAGCATCTTAAGATTTTCTTTAACTTAAGTCAAAATTTTTACTTAAGTGTAAATTTTTTACATGGTAAAAGTTTGTAAACCAGTCATCAAAAGTGTGAAAATGAATTATCATTATCATTTCCATAATTGGCATCTTTAGAACAAAGATAAAATCATATTATTGTGATTTCCCCCTTTATATTAGTACAAAATAGTTAAGGAAAAAGTCGAATTTAAGGAAAAATATAACTTAAGTTAAAAAATCACTTAAGATGTTAATGAATACCGGCCCTGGGGTGGTATTCACGAAGAATCTTAAGTATTACCTTAAGAAATTCCTTATCCTTTACATATTTTCCTTAACCAAGGATAAGGAAATTTTTGTCCTTAAAATTTTCCTCAGCATAAGTTAAGGATTTCCTTAACTAAGGACATCTTTAACCTTAAGGAAAAACTAAAAATAGACCGGAAATCGAAATACGTTTGTTGTTGTCAACAAGTTGTTGTTAGTATGAGCTAAACAAAGAAGAGAATTCCTCATTTTAATCAATGACTCATTGCTTCACGTGAAAGTCATGAACAGACAACATGATAATGATTTGAAAATGACAAATAATGTTTATACAAATCATAAATTCACAAACATTGAGAATTTTACTATATTAACAGGAGCGGTGCTTAGCCGTTTTAAATAATATGTAGGCCGAATTCATCTTGGTACATGCCCCTAAGAAATGTTTTTTGTCATGTATTTGTTTCACTGTCCTGTTAATACATACTTTTGGATGGGATTAATGAAAGAAAACAAACATTTAATCAAATAATTATACATAAGCCATGATTTTATTAAGTATCAATGTATATGACATACAGACACTTTTCCGTAAAGATAAGCCAGTAATACTATAGAAAAATATACATTGTATTTATAGTAGAAGGTAATTAATTAGCAATTTTGTTAAGTATATATTAAGATGAAATAAACTTATCAAGTGTACTTCCACAATCAGTTGTCTTTTACATGTTAAACTGGTGACTGTTGATTGAGGGGTACAGTTTGGTGGTTCACAGCAATTATTTCATTGATAAATGTTATTCAGATTTTCTAACTTAATCTTGATATTTTGACCAGTATTTAAGTAGTTTTCATGGAATTTCATGGAATATGGAATTTTCTAAGGCTTTACACTTAGAATATTAAGATAAAACTTCATCTTTTAAACATCAATTAAAACCAATGACATATGAATTGTATTATAGACATAATGCTAATATCTTGAAGCTAAGGAGTTTATTGCATTACGAAAATGACAGTTTTTGTATTCGAAAGCTTTAAGTAAAGAGAGCATGTTTTAGAGAATTTATATAATTCAAATAAAATACAATATTGTGTTACATTTGTATTGGAATTATCTTTATAGCTTTAGTATTTGTCTTAATTATGTTACGTTGTTTACCCGTATATGTAGGCTCCTTATTAATCATCATGGGCTTAACGCCTTAATTTTCAATAAAGTTTGTACAGTTCTATATATTTGAACCAATATAGGTACTGTTTGTGTCATTTTCCATGACGTTCAATGACGTAAAAGCATTAATGCAGGAATGTTTTGCTGAACACAGCTTCTATCTGTAGATGAGTATACTCATCAAGCAGTAAATTTCATTGATGATACAATTTTTTGACAGACACAATTATGTCCAAACCTCAAAGACACCAAATGTGAATACAGACCGCCTGAATTTGACATTCTATGCGATTTTAAAACACACTTAAGAAATTTTGGATACTTAAGGACGTCCTTAACATATTTAAGGAAGCCACAACCTTCCTTAAAATTTAAGGAAAAAATCGCGAGTTTTAAGGAAAACCTTAAGTTAAAATGTTTTGTGAATACCACGTAAGATTTATTTTAGATTTAAGGAAAATCTTTTGAAACTTAAGGAAAAACTTCAACCTTAAGGAAAATTTTATCCTTAAGATCTTTCGTGAATACCACCCCTGAACCTTTCTTACTTCCTTACTATGTCTTATAATTTCCTCATCTATGGATTATCCTAGGGTTACTATCTATTCAGTGCCCTTATTATTTAACTTGGTAGTGACTATAGTGCTTATTAAGCTCATGAATAGAAAGATTTAGGATATTTAGACTGTTGCCCCAAGATGTTGCAG
The DNA here is from genome assembly GCA_964023205.1 of Lutraria lutraria. Classification (NCBI taxonomy): domain Eukaryota; kingdom Metazoa; phylum Mollusca; class Bivalvia; order Venerida; family Mactridae; genus Lutraria; species Lutraria lutraria. Next base: position 28,305,545 of record OZ026848.1, on the reverse strand, counting down.
AATTCATTGTTGGACTGACTACATGTAGCAGGTCCCCAGGCTTATTTCACATACAAGTTAATTAATATGACAACAATGACAGTAGAAAGAACAGTAAGATTAGAACCATGAGAAGCCTGGTGGAGGATTAGTAAGTAAGATGATGATTGAAGTTGAAGCATATGATATTATTTTATCATTTGCTCATTGCTCTCATTCAACACAATGCAAAGGCAATATTTTAGAAGTGTCAGACATGTTTGTTAACGAAACCAGTATCTGAATAAAAAGAACTCAACTCTGATTGACAATGGACAATCCTAATCATAAAAACATCATATTTTTAGGTGCAAGTGCTGATATTTCACATATGTTAGAACCAGGCAGGTATTTTGTATTGTTCCACACTGACGGACCAAATGAACAAAAGCGTTTCACAGTCAACATCAGATCTACATGCAACCTAGATCCAATGTAAGTGGTATACATGTAGTTACGGTTCTTATCTATAGAAGAAATCTACAGACTTAATGCCTTTATACAATTCACTAATACATTTGTACATAACATCAGTTAATCTAACCAGTGTTCCTGGATTCTGTTCCAGTACTAACCTTGTTCTCCACAAGTGACTACCAACTTCTCAGAATGAATCTGCATTGAGGGATGAATGACCTTTGACATAATGTTGAAAAAAAACTTGTTGCAGGGAACCGAACTCACAAACAATAAACACACTAATCCATGATTAGATAATACGTACTTAATGGAAGCGCAAAACTATGAACAAACACCTAAGTTTAAGTACAGTCAATATTTGTTCCGTAATGTCAACTCAAATTTTAATAGAAAAGAGTGCCTTGATTCATACTCACCACTCCTTGATCAGCTCAATGTAATCAACATAAAACTATTGTTTCATCCATAATATAATATGTTCATCTTTTTTTCAGGCCCCATAAATTGGAGTAATGGAAAGGAAAATTGATGTCAAGGTGTCCATATAATTATGGCCATGTCAGTATCTCATTAGACAAAACATAACTAAAATACATAATAACTGACATGTTAAGACATCTATAAAATATGAAATATAACAAGACTTGTAACTGTAGGCAAAGAGATTTTCCAGCTTAATATTGTGGCCTAACTACCTAGTGCATAACTTGTTACATTGAAAGTTTACACTTTGTAAAAGATTGTTTTAATTGACTGTATTGTAAGTTTAAGTATTAAAAGCATAGCCAGAAATGTCTATATATTGTTCAAAGGTATTTTATCCCAATACAAATGACAGTATTATTTGAAGAATTAAAAAATCAAGACACTCAGGTGTTAATACTCAAAAGGAATCTCTGTTGTTAATTATTATTAAGTTTTTTAGTTATTTTTGAGTCTATGTATTCATTTACTTTATCTGTGATACATTTTTAATATATCTATTTTTTCATTCATGTACAATTACTAACTTTTTAGTTCACATTTCATGGTAATAAATATTTTTTTTATTGGAAACTTATTGGTATTTGTATAAAAACTACCAAGTTTCAACAATTATGATTTGTATTTTTATTCAAAAACTTAAATTATTATAATATTCAGTATTTTGTAACAATTTTAAAGTATTATTATTACACAAGTATTTTGTAAAAACTGCCAAAATCTAGAACCAGTCTGAGAATGCCTTCTTGCTTTTGGTCAATATTTTGACTTCATTCAGAACCAACCAATCCAATGCTTGATAATCAAGGGTGGTATTCATAATCAGATTTCTTACTTAAATCCAGGGTGCCTTTGATCATTATTTCTAACCATTTTGTCATCATTCGTACATCATCTGGATAATAAAAAATGGTTTCAGAGTCTGCAAGACCCCAAATCAGTGTCTCAACAGATGGGATGGTATTGCGAGAACATTGATTTGGTGAATTTGAGAGATCATTGATTTGATCATTTTGAGAGAACATTGATTTGGTGAATTTGAGAGATCATTGATTTAATGATTTTGAGAGAACATTGATTTGGTGAATTTGAGAGATCATTGATTTGATGAATTTGAGAGAACATTGATTTGGTGAATTTGAGAGAACATTGATGAGAGAACATTGATTTGGTGATTTTGAGAGAACATTGATTTGGTGATTTTGAGAAATCAATCATTGATGAATTTGAGAGAACAATGATTTGGTGAATTTGAGAGAACATTGATGAGAGAACATTGATTTGGTGATTTTGAGAGAACAGTGATTTGGTGATTTCGAGAGAACATTGATTTGGCAAATTTGAGAAATCAATCATTGATGAATTTGAGAGAACATTGATTTGGTGATTTTGAGAGAACATTGATTTGGTGATTTTGAGAGAACATTGATTTGGCAAATTTGAGAAATCAATCATTGATGAATTTGAGAGATCATTGATTTGATGAATTTGAGAGATCATTGATTTGGCAAGTTTGAGAGAACATTGATGAGAGAACTTTGAAAGCAATGGGTGGATGAATTTGAGAGAACATTTTAGGTGTGAAACTCTCCATATGGTATGACAAAAATTAAGTATAAAAAGAATATAAATAGGACATCATTTCTTATTCATTATAGTGCTTATTTAATGGGGGCGGTTATGTCAACTAACAATTTTAAACTTGAACAATTCATGTTTCTTTGTTTTTATTCTATAAATGCAATCATTACAAGCAATACCTAAATGTCTGTGATATTTTACACATGTTTTAATAATTTATTATGAGATTGTATGTTTTTAGAATGAGCTCAAATGCAATTTTGTTTGTCTAATAACAAAATATATTTTCTTTTTTTCTCATTTTTATATCATTAATATATACAGTCAAACTAAGACCATCCTTGGGAAAGACATAATTTGGCCTTTACAGACAGGTGGTCTTGTCGTATAGTTCTAAATAATAAAGGACGTATTTTAATAAAAATGGCCTCTATTCACAGGGTGGCCTGTACTAGTATTTCATCACACTTTTCATCATAGTTACATATTTTACCATTTTTCACTTTCTTCATGTGTATGTTAAAACTAGAATAGATTAAAGTATTAAATGCACATATTACATAATTTCTTGTTAAACCACTCAGCATCACATTCATTCTCACATTCCTAGTGGCAATCAATATTTGGTCAACCACTTAACCTACAAAAGTTGTGAGAAAGAATTATATTTTCCTTTTCAGCATGCAATATGTATTTATTATGTACATGTACTTCTTTGGAGATAGAAATAAAACTGTATATTATATCCTATTTAACTGCTGTTCTAAAATAAACTTTCATTATTGTTGCTGTTGTTTATATTTGATTCAAACTCAAGACAATAAGATTTGACTTAAGAAAAAATGCAGAAAGAAATCATTTCACTATGTATGTGTGTAAATATTTTTATACCGCACTCAGGCATACAAGCCAAACTTAAGCCAACTCAAACAAGAAGCCAAACTTAAGCCAACTCAAACAAGAAGCAAAACTTAAGCCAACTCAAACAAGATGCCAAACTTAAGCCAACTCAAACAAGAAGGCAAACTTAAGCCCACTCGAACAAGATGCCAAACTTAAGCCCACTCGAACAAGATGCCAAACTTAAGCCAACTCAAACAAGAAGCCAAACTTAAGCCAACTCAAACAAGAAGCCAAACTTAAGCCAACTCAAACAAGAAGGCAAACTTAAGCCAACTCAAACAAGAAGCCAAACTTAAGCCAACTCAAACAAGATGCCAAACTTAAGCCAACTCAAACAAGATGCCAAACTTAAGTCAACTCAAACAAGAAGCCAAACTTAAGCCAACTCAAACAAGAAGGCAAACTTAAGCCCACTCAAACAAGAAGGCAAACTTAAGCCAACTCAAACAAGATGCCAAACTTAAGCCAACTCAAACAAGATGCCAAACTTAAGCCAACTCAAACAAGAAGCAAAACTTAAGCCAACTCAAACAAGAAGGCAAACTTAAGCCAACTCAAACAAGATGCCAAACTTAAGCCAACTCAAAAAAGATGCCAAACTTAAGCCAACTCAAACAAGATGCCAAACTTAAGCCAACTCAAACCAGAAGACAAACTTAATCCAACTCAAACAAGAAGGCAAACTTAAGCCAACTCAAACAAGAAGACAAACTTAATCCAACTCAAACAAGATGCCAAACTTAAGCCAACTCAAACAAGATGCCAAACTTAAGCCAACTCAAACAAGAAGCCAAACATAAGCCAACTCAAACAAGATGCCAAACTTAAGCCAACTCAAACAAGATGCCAAACTTAAGCCAACTCAAACAAGATGCCAAACTTAAGCCAACTCAAACAAGAAGGCAAACTTAAGCCCACTCAAACAAGAAGGCAAACTTAAGCCAACTCAAACAAGAAGACAAACCTAATCCAACTCAAACAAGATGCCAAACTTAAGCCAACTCAAACAAGATGCCAAACTTAAGCCAACTCAAACAAGAAGCCAAACTTAAGCCAACTCAAACAAGAAGCCAAACTTAAGCCAACTCAAACAAGATGCCAAACTTAAGCCAACTCAAACAAGAAGGCAAACTTAAGCCAACTCAAACAAGATGCTAAACATTCACAGAATATGCCAGACAAAAGTACCTAGTAAAGATTGGATGGTAATTGTTCAACTTGAAATATTTACATTCACTCCATATTTTCTGCAGGAAAAATTTAGCATTATTTTTTCATATGTGATCGGCCTTCCAAGATAGCTCCAAAGGCGGAGCATCGAAATCGACGATTCTGGTGTTAGACCGGGTAGTTATATTCTTACCATATTCTACTTGTTAGCCTAAATTTGTATAAAAACTTTGAAAAAACTTTCAATGGGGTTCGAATACTAATTACAATAGGTTTAATGCTTATCTAAGAAATTACTAGTTCTACATTGCATTTAAATTTGCAAAACATGAGAACTTATTCTTTGACACAGGAATACTAAAAAGCCTAATCACACTATAAGCTGTGTCAGGGGCAGCTTTTAGCTGTTTTCAATTCTGAATTTACCAAATGTTTTGTTTCCATTATAATTTGAAAACTACGTGTTTTCACACGGTCAAATATGATTTTTTTTGTAAGAATTATTACAATGAATATCAAAATCATGTGTCACATAAAATAATTATTTTGGTCTTTAAAATATATGGACAAAACAATTAACAGAACTCTCAAATAAAGATTATTGTATTTAATTTAAAAATACATGAGACCAAATGCTTCAAATCCATAACAATTTGACAACAAAGTCGAAAGCCAAGTTGCCTTGACGATCATTAAAATAATTATCACACAAATAAATTAACAAATAAACCTTCACCACCATTTCTCATATCTTATATTAGATTCATCAATGTTCATGTTTCTTAAAGTTTTCTCCATATCTTCTATCATTGAACTTGGCCCACATATATAAACCAATGTCTTAGGCTTCCGTATCCATTCAAAACAAGCAGGCAATATACCTCTACCTATTCTTCCACCTGAAACATCATTCAAGCAAAATAGAAATAAAGTTTAAATATCAGATACTGAATTTTTAACAGAATTTATTAATTCAATTCATTCATCTGTTTTATAAAGGCCCATTCGACAGCTATGGTCATTTCAGGACAGCCCAGAGAGAGGGAAGAGAAGATACCTGTAGGAGAACCTGGCATTCTATCTGTACTTTAATTTTGAATAATCTTTCCTGGTTCTTTATTGTGCCCATTTCAAAGCGTCAATACATGCCTTGCCCGTTTTAGGTGATTTTCTTAACACAGTAGGTGGAATGGGGACACTGAAAAAGTGTCTCTGAGAAATTCAGATGGCAGAGTCAAGATTCGAACCCACTACCATACATTCAATAGTCCAGCCGTTACCACCTGACCACCAATCATCCCTGGCTGCATTTTAAACATAACTTTTGTTTTTTTATCTTCTTTAATCAGATTGAGCTATGAGGATTTGAAGAAATAAGCTATAAAGAAGAGACAGAAAAAAACATTTATTGAAATATGAACCATAATGCTTGGTTTTCAATTTTGGGAGGTAAATTTGAACTTGCATGGTCATTTAAATATGAGCATTATTACTAATTGTAAATCTTCACCTTTTTTATTTTAGTTATTAGAACTACACTATTTTGATGGTTTTTCAAGTAGACTGATACGTAATTATAGACAAGTTATGTTTTGATACAGGAATCAATCCATCACATTATTATACCTAATTAATTTTTATCTATTTTGTATTATTCAAGAACACATGCATCCATTGTGTATGCTCTAATAATTAATTACAATATATGTATTATTTAGCAGACCAAATTTATCCATTTTGTATTATTCAAGTACTATTTTATAAACTTTTTCTTCTGAAGTACAAAATTATCAACTTTGTATTATTCAAGTACATGTTCAAGTAAATTGTTTGTTTAAAGTATCAGACAATTTGGAGCATATAGAATATCTTAATTACAAATGGTAAATGTACTGAAGGCATGAGGTGTTCATATAGCTTACACAATCACTTACCTATTGTGAAAACATTTCCTATCTTGGTAAACATATCACCTTCTCTTGTAATATGATACTGACACATTATGTTCTCATTATTCTTAGATATTTCATTTAACTCATCCTACAAAATAAACAACAAACAAGGTCAGAGAGAGAGAGAGAGAGATAGAGAGAGAGAGAGAGAGAGAGAGAGTCAAGGTAGGTTGTGTGAAAACATAAAATTGTATTGATTGTTCAATGGTTTACAAGCAATACTGTATAAGTGGTCAAGTATGCATCGTGGAAATGTTCATGTTTTTTTGCTAAAGACCTATTTTTGCCAGTGAAAATTTCTTGCTCCATAAAAAGTATTTTGCTCTTAATCGTCAATGAATATTCAATGTCAGAAAATTGATTTTCACATACATTTATACATTCAAAATACATAGTTAGAGATTCGCCAACTTTTCGACATGCGATATATCCACTTAAACAGTACATTATACAGTAAAGAAATGTTATGTATGATTTATGGCTCCAGCCAGAAACAACCCAATCAACAATGTAAGACAAAAAGGAAGTTTCACAACCACTCAGAAGGATAATTAAGGTTTAAGGGCAATCCATAATATTAGGTTAAGCTTGACATTTAATAGCCTGCTTGCTTAGCTCTGGAGGAAGAGTATTAGTTCTATACACCTTGGATTTGTGAGTTCAAACCCTTGGCAGGTCACATGTTCTCTGTAATGGTTTGTTTGAAGACCTAGTGTCTATGGTAACTTTCCCTCCTCTGTTAAGCATCTATGAGGAGAAGTTTGCTCTTACTTTCATTACGCAAGGTTAAAACTGGTACAGAATCAGGGAGAACTGGTAAGGTAAATTGCCTGATAGTATATAACTGAAATTTAGTTAAAACAGGCTTCAACCTGAAAAAATTACCAAAATATCAATAAAATTTGTATTTATAAAAAAAGAACATTTAATTTACCTTAAATAATAATTCCTCTTTAGTTTGAGCACTATAAAGAAGTGATACTTTTCCAGAAAACTTTTCATCATCAGAGTTATTTCCCTTGTTAATATCGACAACTTCATTGATAATACTGTATAAAGGATTTATTCCAACACCACCAGCAATAAGAAGTAAATCTACATCATTGTTACCAGCAGGATCAAAATAGAAGTCCCCTCCAACTCGAACATTTACTTCATCCCCTTCTTTACACTGTAGATAAAATATGTAGTTTGGATCAATGATAAAGCAGTGTTCACCAGGCAGCTGGAGATATCGTCTTCTATTTGAAAACCTAGCGCCGGCTACTTTTTATCAATCAAATTAAAATTTACACCAAAAAATGAATAATCAGTGAATAAAACATGCTATATTTAAATTTAACTTGCTAGTCTGAATCTTCTGGAGAACTCTGTAAAGCTTATATTTATTTTAATTGCTGATTGGTTGGTTCTGATATGAGTCTAATAATTGACCAATACTTTGGCTGTATTTTCAAAGATTCCCTTAACAAAACCAAAGACCTATACATTACACAGATAAGCAACTAGTCTAAATCTCGTAAAGTCACGCGGCAGATTGACAAATCTCGCAAAATCACGTTTGCTTATTGCTCATTTTCTATTGAAGATATATTAAAGTAAATTATATCTTACAATAGAGCAAGACATTCCCTACAAAATGATACCTAGTTGATAAAAATTGGAGCACACAAAAAAATGTTTTATGCAAAATACAAAGGCCCCTGCATGAACCTTATATCGTACATTTTGTAATTTTTCTGCTATACTGGTTGAATTTAAGTAATAATTTCAAAGTAATTTCTTAACAAATCATATTGAAAATATTTTCTTGCATCAGAAAAATGAGTACTTAATGACATGGTTGAAAATTCACTAATGAGATTTACACAAATTTTATGTAGTTTGCAAAATTCAAAGATCTGCTGCGTGCAAAAATAGCATTTCCTACAGGCGCTTACAGGAGTTTCTTATCTATGTATGTATAGGTCTTTGACAAAACTAATACCATTTTGACCTGGGTGGTCGGAATGCCATGCAGATAACAACACTGAATGTTAAGTTGACAGAGTGACTAAGAACTTGCAATTTTTGAAATTTTGTCTCAGACAGGACAAATCTGATCAAATATGAAATGGGTTTGCAAATTTAAACCAGGGACCACTACTCACAGGAATTTCTTGTTCCTTTCCTATCATCTATAGGAAATAATGGAATATTTCCTAAATTAAATCAATGTACTTTTTTTTGAAACTGCTTATTTTTACAATAATATACAGCAGATGATATGATCAGGGACAAACCTCTGTAAGATAGATTACTTGCATATTAATTACCTGTGTATGAACCCAATGAGCAGGTGGATGGTTGCTGAACTTAACAGCAAGATCCATTGTATGTTCTCTTTGCAACTTTAATGGTGAACTACACATTGAAAATCCACCAACAGTATCCACTCCAGGTATGGTCATGTCAATCCTAGATGAACATAATATAAAACAAAATAAATTTGATTTTCAAAAGTTTACCAAAATATCCAGGGTTGAAAGTTTAAATAGATACAGCAACAATATTAATTCAGTTTTCCGCAGTTTATTGATTGGTACTGCTCTCCTATGTCTAGTATTAGTATTCTTCAATTCCTTATTGTAGACCCAAGAACCTCAAGTTCAAACCCATGTATGGTCTCCATAAAACCTTGTTATGTACCAAGTGTGACAGAAATATACTAAGGTCAATTAAACATCAAACAAACCAAACTGTTTGACATTGTCACCTCCTGAAACCCAAATAATTAAATAACATACATGTACCCCTATCTATATACATGTACCATGACTTTCAACTTTGTTGTTGCTGAAAATTATCATCACCTTCCGGTAGATGATGTCTTTCTTAAAACTTTCATCAACATAAAGCTAGCCAGAATACAAAATACAGAACACTTTATTTCTCCAAGATCACCATACAAGGCAATGACACTGACCAGTTGGTGATATGCTTAATTACTTTGAAACTATTTCATTCAGGAAATCTTATTCATTTGGAAAATGTTTTGGCATTTTTTAATACATTCTCTTACTTGAAAAGAATACAAAACTATAATTTATTACACTATTCAACACATTACACACTAATTATTTACAGCATTATACCAGTCAGAATTTAGAAATATATTATTAAAGTGTTGTAAAAAAAGAATATTACACACCATTGTCCAGCCTTAAAACTCAGCTGGTCATCTTGAATTTTAAGTGTCAGAGATTTAGTAGATTTGGATTCATCTCTCATTCCAATGACAGTAGCTAGAGATGTCACCTAAAAAGTACATGTAACAGAATATCTGGAGTCAGAAATAACACATAGATTTTTATTGTATTGTAAAGAAACTAGAGTTGAAATAGTGTTTGAGTTTAGCTCAACTTTTGTTCATTTGCATTCATTTTTTTGTATTTTTCATAGGGATTTTATGTTGCTCAAACAATCAGGGTCATTTGGCAACTATTCAAGCTGTAGGAAGACTCTAGAATGATGTATACCGCTGTTGAACTTCTGTACTCTTCCTTGCCTGTAGAATGTGGTCCCAAGAGGGATGCGAATTCACAGTGATGAGGGGTTTGTGATTACTAGTCAGAGACCATATATAGGTAGCTTGCCAAAGAATACTATGAATGTGCATGATGAAGACAGTTCATTACCTCATTTCTTGTATTCTCAGCTGTTCTTCCAAGATGATCACTAGCCATGCCTCTGTAATATGACAGAGTTATATAAAATAAAATTAATCATTACTACCTACAGTCAAACCTGTGAACAAAGGCAACACTTGTGATAGACAAAGACTGGCCTTTAAAGTTCTAAATAATAGCCCTGTCACACTATGTCATGTTTCCACTGTGTTGGCACGGGGTTGTATTATTTTCCAGAGCACCATGAGATACCAAGAAAAATCTTCATATTTTTTTTTGAAAATGGAGATGTCACAGCCTCCTAACAGCGAAAAAGACATTCTATCACATTTCTATGGCGTTCTTGATGGCGATTGTGTGCATTCTCAAGGGGCTTCCACTGCATGCACGGTGCTTTCACGGCACTGATGGCGTGTTGGAGACATTCGTATGAACGCCACTGCATTTCTGTGGCGATGCCTGCAATCGTACCGCGCACACATCTGCATTCTGCATTTTTCTTGGACACAGTGAGATCGCCGTGAGAATGCAGCCCTAAGGCTAATGTGACAGGGGTTTAATCAATGACAGTTTTAAAAGAATGGCCTTCATGCACAGGGTGGACTTTAATCGGAGATGGTCACTTACACAGGTTTGACTGTATCTCATATATATGTAAAAGCATAAAGCATAAAAAGTCAACATATTCCTCCAGTTATTATAACACAATTAATCAAAGTACTGAAAGTACTGTCGGACTTGATTTTTACCGTACGAGGCAAAAGAGAGAAATGTGTACCCACATCGTTCGAGCCCATACAAATATTTTAACATTTAAAATTACGGACCGATTTTTCATTCATATTGTAATGCAGGTCATATGCATGTACTATGGTAAATGACATACGCTAAGGCTTTACTATAGTCCCTTTGCTAAAATTTTAAGATGAAAAAAGTCTGAAATTTAGACGTGATTATGTAATTCTAAATAATCTGGCGTAAAAGGAACTCTTAAACAGCAATTTTTAAAAGCACGTATCCAGTAATTTATGTTCGTATTTAGCGACTCGAATTATTATTCGTAAGCCGCAGTTTAAACATTCAACCTTTGATAAATAATACTTCCCACACCGGCTACGCTTTGCAACTAGCCACTGCGGGGAGCGAGTCTATAAATAGCGATTCCGTCATCAAACTAACACTAGTTGGTGTAAATATCACGGAAATACGATAAGATAAAAATTCGCTTTGTAATATCAAGAAATGTTAGAAAGGCATCAAACACAAACATCGATGGTAGATTGTTGCAAATGCATGAATACGTCCGTAGAGTTGTTTCTGAACTATCGAACGAAAACCGAAAGTAGAACTACTTTTACGGCAAGAAATTTCATTGGACAGTGAATACGCGGTTTCAATTCTACGCATTTGAATATCTCATGTATCTACCGACAAGCACTTATTTAAATACATGACTCTTTCCATGTAGTTACAATAAAATGATTTGAAATATATTTAGATCTGACACACTTAATTGGGGGAATATTCCAGATACTTCTATATAAACACACCATTTAGTTGCGTACTATTTCCTTTATATGGCATTCTTTTAACCAAGCTGTTATGGAGTCCAGCGACAAAATATAAGTCGACGATTACAAAGGACTTGATTTTGATAAAAATCAAGTCCAATAAAACGGTCTATATAAAACTGTTGACAATCCAGATAAGGCAATAACTACATCTCGGACGCTGTACTTAACCAAACATTTAACAGTCATTTGTAATAAAATATACATACTAACCTTTTAAAACTGAAATAACGAGAAAATGAGCACAAATGTCTTCTTAAAGAGGTAATGACACTCTTTCTGATCATCGTGTTTCATAAGTCATACAAATTACCCGCACTATTTACTGAACCGGATCTAGTGTCAGAAATTGACCTCCAATAATTAGAGATCTTCGCAGCTGGTAAGAGACCGGTCATATTATGCTTATCTGTGTTTAATTGCCATACACTTCAAAACTAAGCAATTAAGGTCAATGTGTGACATATTTTGTCGTAGATTCATACATATGATTTCATGACACTCATGCGTTTTCTGTATTTTAATGTTTTGTAATTGTTGATATTGTTCGGATAGGAAGAGTACCCGGATAGTGTTGATAATAAATGATTGTTTTTTGTAATTAGTCTAACTCATGCTGGTATTGATTTTATGTTATCTCAGATTAAATAGTTCAATTGTACTACATTATTCTAGATGATTTATAATTTGGTCATTTTTTGTAGCCTTAGGCTCAGACTATAACTTTTAAGACCTTTAGTCAGTAGAATCTAGTGTCCTTCTCGACTTATTAAAAAATAAGTATTTACATATTCTACAGGTAGTGAATCAAAATGGCTTGCTTAGTGAGGACAAAGCCATTATGGCATCTTGTAGCTTTCAAGCGAAGTTGTCATACTGCATTAGCTCGGTCCCCAGCAGTCACACAGTCACTAAATTACATAAATGGACAAAGAGTGGAACCAGTCAATAAGAATGTGAAACAACAATTTGATGTACTAAATCCTGCTACAGGTAAACATTATATTGCTCTCCCTCCAAGCCTCCGTGGTAGTATGGCGTATAAAGGAGGCAACTTAGCATATATGTTACTTCTAGACTCGATCCTTATCCAAACATGGGGTTGAATCTCCTCTGTGGCAAGATTCTGCCGTAATTATTATCTTCTACTTACTGGATTAAAAAAATATGGTAAACCCAGAAAGCAATGTTAATGGGCAATTAATTAAATAGATTTTTCATATGGTTTAAATGGATATGTTTAAACTTGAATAAGTTATTATAACAGTCTATAATAGTACCCTATGTCCATTATTCATTATTTCTTTTTTTCTCTTCATGTCTTATTGATTTATTCTCATTACCAGTATCCCAAATTTTTTCATCATGAATGTTATGCCACTTATGATTGCAATAAACTGTTGTACATGCATCAGAAAAAAAATTGTGTAATGTCTGTTTGATGTCTGTTTTATTAATATATTATATACCATACACATATATATGTACTAGGTGAAGTTTTGAAGACGGTACAAAGTTCTGGGTCTGAAGATTTAAACATGGCTGTGAATGCAGCTAAAACTGCTCAGAAGACTTGGGCTGCAATGTCTGGATTTGAACGAGGACAAATTTTGAAAAAAGCTGCTGATATAATGAGGGTACTTTTTTAATTCAAGTTTTTGTTAAGAATATATCATGTTAATCCAAAAAGGCTTGAAATGGTTTTCAAAATCTGGTACCCTTACATCTTTTATGTTTTTACTAGTTTTACATACTACTGAAGTCTGACCAAGAGGTTATAAAAAAGTCTCCATGCTCAAATTTCAATTTCATTCTCAAAGTATTTCATGTGAAAATATACAATGGTTCTATAATGTTTCAGAACATATTCAGATCAGTTATGCTTACAGAAATATATATATGAGAAGCATTGTGCTTTATTATATTACAAAGAAAAAGTATTAGATTTGAGCTTGTAACCTTGGAGCCTGGAATCTGCATCTTTTACATCTATTTGTTTTACCAGTTTTAGATTTGGACAGCTCAGCTACTTGTCTCAGTTAAGTCTCTTCTGAATTTTAGAATTAAAGTTTTCATTTAATTAATTATTAAAAAGGAGTCTTCTTATGTATTAACTGTGGATTAAATATAATATGCCCAATTAATTCATTGATAAATTCAATTGATGGACAATTTGTTCAGTATCTGAAATTCATACTATTATTTTTCAGTCAAGACTTGAAGAGTTAGCACAAATAGAGACATTAGATAATGGTAAGCCAATATGGGAGACTAGATTTGATATACAAGGATGTTCTGACACTTTGGAATACTACGGTGGTCTAGCTTCCACCATCTCTGGTGAATTTCTACAACTTTCTGGTGGAAACTTTGCCTATACTATTAGGGAGCCCCTTGGTGTTGTGGGTGGTATAGGGGCCTGGAATTATCCATTACAGATGGCATCCTGGAAGTCCTCCCCAGCACTTGCATGTGGTAACAGTATTGTATTTAAACCATCTCAGATGACTCCCTTAACTGCAGTATTGTTAGGTGAGATCTACAAAGAGGCTGGACTACCTGATGGATGTTACAATGTTGTACAGGTAACTATGTCTGATTTGTTCTCGTATATCAAAGATAGTGTTTTGTTTATCATTTTTGTCGCTACATACATGCCTTCAAATGTCTCTGTGTTGTACATACGTTTTTGCATATTCTGTACTGTTGTACTTAGCAGGGTAATTGTTGATAAATACAAATATAACTCATTTCTCTATTTCTTTTTTATAATATCTAGGTTATAAGTGTTTGGTATAATTTTCCCTTATACCAAACTTACTGATTTGTGTAGTGTTTTTTTTTTGTCGCTACATGTATACATGCTTCCAAATGTTCTTTGTTGTACATACGTTTTTGCATATTCTGTACTATTGTACTTAGCAGGGTAATTGTTGATAAATACAAATATAACTCATTTCTCTATTTCTTTTTTATAATATCTAGGTTATAAGTGTTTGGTATAATTTTCCCTTATACCAAACTTAGTGATTTGTGTAGTGTTTTTTTTTTTTTTTTTTTTTTTGTCGCTACATGTATACATGCTTCCAAATGTTCTTTGTTGTACATACGTTTTTTTTTTGCATATTATGTTGTGTTGTACATAACAGGGTAATGGTTGATACATGTATACATGCTTTCAAATGTTCTTTGTTGTACATACGTTTTTTTTGTTGTTTTTTTGGCATATTATGTAGTGTTGTACATAACAGGGTAGTGGATGATAAATATAAATTTAATTTATTCAGTATTTCTTTTTTAAGAATATCTAGGCTGTTACAGTGTTTTGCACAATTTCCCTTATATTAACTTTACTGTTTTGTGTAGTGTTTTGTCGCTACATACATGCTTTCAATGTTCTTTGTCATACATACGTTTTTGTATGTTTTGGACTATTGTTTTTAACATGGAAATTGTTGATACATACAAATGTAATCTATTTCTCTATTTCTTTCTTTTTAAAACAAATATCTAGGCTATAAGTGTCTGTACAATTTTCCCTTACTTTAATGTGTATTGTCTTGTCGCTACATGTATACATGCTTTAAATGTTCCTTTTGCTGTACAAACGTTTTTGTTTTTTTTGTTCTGCTCAGTGAAATGTATATTTCTTCTTTATAAGCATTTGTTATAAGGCATACGTATATACGGGTGTATGTGTGTGTATGTATATGTGTATATGTATATGTGTGTGTATATACGCATATATGTGTATATATGTGTATACGTATTGTATATATATATATATATCTTCCCTCAGTCTTTCTTGTACTTTATTAGTTCTCGGGTAAAGTAATCAAAACCAGTTTTTATTTTCACTTTTGCGAACAGTCCATTGAATATGACCAAAAGTTGTATTCAACAATCTCTTTATGAATTTGTCTATATAGTAATTGTGAATTGTTCCAGTCAGTCCTTAGTTAGCTTATTTTGTTTTAGAAATATGTACTTCATACCAAATGGATGAAATTACAATTTATTCACAGAATTGTCGGGGTTTAGGTGATCGTAAGAAAAGGATAGATTTATTTCATTATGTCAGAGAAAAGAAATATGATATTATTTGTCTACAAGATGTTCATATTACTCCACAGTTATGTTCATATGTCAAATCCGAATGGGGATATGAGGCATTTATCAATCCTTACACTAGTAACAGTCGAGGAGTCATGATTTTATTTCAGAATACATTTGAACACAAAGTTCATAATATATTTAGGGATATTGAAGGTAATTTTATTTTGTTAGATGTAAGCATATCTGAAAAAAGAATGACTGTTGCCTGTGTATATGGTCCTAATGACGATAAACCGAATTTTTATAAACACTTACTTCAGAAAATAAATGATCAAGATAATGACTTTGTAATTATATGTGGGGATTGGAATTTGATTTTAGATCCGAAAATTGATTGTGATAACTATGTAAATGTAAACAATCCCAGAGCAAGGGAAATAGTATTAGATTTTATTAGAAGATACGATTTTTGTGATATTTGGAGGAAAATGCATGCACTGGCTAAAGAATATACATGGAAAAGATTTAATCCAGTTCGAAAACTAGCACGTCTAGATTTTTTTCTTGTTAATAAGAATTTAGAAAGTTACGTTACTTTTTCTAAAATTGTTCCGGGTTATAGGTCAGATCACACTGGAATAGTCCTTAAATGGAAACTTTCGGATAATCAAAGAGGAAAAGGTTATTGGAAATTTAATAACTCATTGTTAAACGATCAGAATTATACAACGCTGGTTAAAACGATATTAAATGAATTGATTGATATACATAGAAATGAGATAGATGAGAGTAATAGTCAGCGATTTCCTAACCTAAACATTAATGATCAATTATTTTTAGAAACTTTTTTAGTAGTTCTTAGAGGGGAAACCATAAAATATTCTTCAAAGAAAAAGAAATTAGAACAAAACCAGGAAAGACAACTCGAAAATGGTATTCAGAATTTAGAAACTCAATTAAATTCAAATTCCAATGATGTCATAATTGAAGAACTAGAAATTAAAAAATCGCAATTACAAAATCTAAGGAATAAAAAAATAGATGGTGCTATGATTAGGGCCAAATGCAGATATGAAAATTTAGGAGAAAAACCAACAAAATATTTTTTCGGACTAGAAAAAAGAAACTACATAAATAAAACTATTATCCATCTTATTGACAATGATAATAATGAATATAAAACAACAGATGAAATATTAGAATATCAAAAAGATTATTATAGTTCATTATATACAAATACACATGATACCGATGACCGACCATTAGAAGATATAATTGGACCAAACCCTGTGAACTTAAATGATAGCGAAATTAGAAATTTAGAAGGAGAACTTACACTTGAGGAGTTAGATATTGCTTTAGGACAAATGAAGAATGATAAAAGTCCAGGTCTTGATGGCTACACAGTTGAATTTTTTAAATTTTTCTGGAAAGATTTAAAAATGTTTATTCTTCACTCTTTGAATTATGGCTATAGACAAGGGTTATTATCACAAACACAAAGACAGGGTGTAATTACTTGTCTCCCAAAATCAAATAAAAGTAAATTGTTTTTAAAAAATTGGCGTCCAATTTCATTATTAAATGTGTTGTATAAGGTAGCATCAGCTGCAATAGCAAATCGATTGAAGAAAATAATGGACAATATTGTACATAAAGATCAAAAAGGCTTCATAGCAGGTCGTTTTATTGGCGAGAATATAAGGACAGTATATGATATTTTATTCGAAGCAGAATCTCAAAATATCCCCGGTCTTTTACTTTCAATTGATTTTCAACAAGCCTTCGATTCTGTCTCGTGGGCATTTATTGATAAAGTTTTAGCGTATTACAATTTTGGAAACTCCTTTAAGAAATGGATAAAATTATTTCAAAACGAATCAGAATCATGTATTGTACAAAATGGACATATGTCACAATTTTTCAAACTGTCACGTGGATGTAGACAAGGAGATCCTATCTCGCCTTATATTTTTATACTATGTGCAGAAATTCTAGGTCATATGATACGAACTAATAACAACATTACTGGAATACAAATATATAACAAAGAACATAAACTTTCGCAGTATGCAGACGACACACAAATTTTTCTGAACGGTTCAGAATTATCTTTAAAAAGCTGTCTAGATACCTTAGACAAATTCTACTATATTTCAGGCTTAAAAATAAATGTCGAAAAAACAAAAGCCATTTGGATCGGTTGCATGAAAAATTCAAATAAAACATTATGTAATGAAGTATCTTTGGATTGGACAAAAGGACCAATAAAAATACTAGGGGTCAATTTTACAGGTTCTGTCACCGACATATGGAGTATTAATGGACCAGAAACTGTAGCAAAATGTTTTTCATTAATAAAAACGTGGACCAAACGCAAATTAACACTATTTGGAAAAATAACAGTCCTAAAATCTTTAATTTTCTCAAAATTTGTACACTTATTCTTAGCACTTCCTGACCCTCCTCTTGAGATTGTGAAAACTTTAGAAAAAATGGCGTATAGTTTTTTATGGAATAACGGACCAGATAAAATCAAACGTATTGATGCTATAAAACAGTTAAAAAGTGGTGGTTTAGGAATGCTAGACATTAAGTCGTTTATAGCTGGCCTTAAGATAAATTGGTTGAGAAGACTGCTTTTAACAACAAATAATGAAAGTTGGATTTCTTTGTCAAACTTAGATATCAGTGATCTAATCAAACTAGGAACAAATTACATTTCCCATAAAGCTGAAAGAATGACAAACCCCTTTTGGAAAGACGTTTTATCAAGCTGGTTGAAATACTGTAAAAATGTTGAAATTACCAACGTAGTTGATATCCTTTACTCCCCTCTATGGTATAATATTTTTCTTTCAGAACAATTTCTCTTCTTAAAATCTTGGTACGATAAACGTATTTTCCATGTGATAGACCTGTTAAATAATGCAGGTGATTTTTACACGTTTACAGAATTTCAAAGAATTTACAATGTTAATGGAAACTTTTTAGAATATTACAGAGTAATAACTGCTATCCCTAACAATTGGAAACGTACCATAAGAAACAAGAAAACAGAAATTTTACACCACAAAAATAATTTAAGTATGTCACCCTACCTTAAGCAATTAGTTCAAAACAAGAAAGGTTGTAAAATGTACTACAATGTTTTAGCGAACACAAATAATATAGTCATGCCAAAAAGATGGCATAATGAACTAGGTGATATTGATGAAAACGAATATTTATTGATTTGTAAACAATTAGAGGACATACAGGATATTAAGCTAAGGGATTTTCAATATAAACTCAATACAAAAATTATTGTTACAAAAACATTTCTGCATAGAATAAAAATAGTAGAAAATGATCGTTGTTCATACTGCAATATTGAGTCTGAAACTATTCAACACCTTTTTTTTAATTGTACAATAATAAAACGTTTTGTAAACTTAGTATATATTTGGTTTAAAGATCAATGTAATATAGAGTTCTTAGATCAGTTTAAAGAGTTTATCTTTTCCGTTGATACTGATTCCATGGCGGGTAAATACGCTTCCCTTTTAATAAAATATTTCATCTACAAATCCAAATTTAAAGAGAATGCAAAATCTTGTTTGACGCTTGATAATTTCAAAAACTATATGAAAGAAAAACTCGGTATAAGAAAATCAATATGTGTTAAGAATGATAGAATTAAACATTTCGAAGAACATTTTGGAAATATGTTTGCTAAATTTTAAGAGTATAACTTACGTTTAAAATCTATATGACAATCTGTGAATTTTTGACTACATAAAATACTTTTATAAAACTCTATGTTTCTCGAATTTTAAAGGACTGACTGGAATGGATATTACTATCAGAGTATCAAAACCATGAGATTCTTTAATGAAATTAGTATTTGTTTTCCCTTTTATACTCTTTTGTACTGTTTTAGCGATGCAAAACCATTTTTTTTGCATCCAAAAAAAAATTCCGTTTCTGGCCACATATCATGTATGCTTAGTATATATCTATTATTTGAATTACTGTCATACATGATTATACACTTTGTAAGGTGGACAGGGGATGGATCCCCGACCCCTGTACCCACCTATTACGGGGATAATAAATGGGGTTACCCATCAGGGGCCCGAAATGGAAAAAAAAAAAAAAAAAAAAAAAAAAAAAAAAAAAAAAAAAAAAAAAAAAAAAAAAAAAAAAAAAAAAAAAAAAAAACTATGTCTGATTTGTGCCATTGGTCATTATACCTCAGGTCAAAATAACTGACTTATCAGCCCATAACAAACTTTTCTTTTTTTGAAAAAAATTAGCATCAATAAAATCAAACAAGTATCTGATTTAGGTTTGAGCCGCAAATCCAAGTAAAAAAAAATATTGACTGATTATACAAAATTCAGTGTTGTACTGAAATTACCCTTAGCTGAAGGTCTGTTTTTATATTGCAGGGTGAAGCAGAAACTGGGGCGTTACTATGCAACCATCCTGGTGTAGATAAGATGTCATTTACAGGAAGTGTTGCTGTTGGGTCAAAGGTTATGGAGGCGTGTGCCAAGGTAAAACTCAGTTCTTATTTGGTTGATCCTCGATTCTAAAAATACCATACAAATAACTGTAAACAAGTATTTCTGATTTGTCTTTTCAGCATACACTGATACCTAGATAGTCTTATCTTGTTAACATGAGTTTAGGGCTCAGAGATTGTCCAGTAGGTTTTGGCAACCAAGATTTTTGGCCACCCTTGTTAAGTGGAAATGTTCCAAAAGGCAGCTCTAATAGAATTGCAAATTTAAAACAAAACCACATTATTTTTTACTTCGGAACAGCAACGTATACTGTTTAACATTAATCTTGATACAGTGTATGTTTAGTGTTTTATCAGTTAGTTATATAGTTAAGGCAAGTTCATTTTTGGAAGTGACAAGTTTATGTAAAGCCCTGTTGTTAGTTATAAGTCTGAAGGAGTAATCTGCAATGTTATTTATTTTTATATTTACAGGGTATTAAACATGTCACTTTAGAACTAGGTGGAAAATCTCCGTTAATCATCTTTGAGGATAGTAACATAGACAATGCTGTTACAGGTGCGATGTTGGCAAACTTCCTAACTCAAGGACAGGTTAGTTTTAAGAGTACTAACATTATGTTATTTTATTGCTTCTTGAAAACAGGGTTAAGGTGTATTTTCTTCTTATTTCTAAGGGTTTGATGAACATAGAGCATATAATTATGAGACATGTGAATCCCTCGAGAAAATCTGAGCGGGTAACATGAGGGTAAGCTCATACTTATGTATGTATACAAATGCACATTTGATAAATAGTATGCATTTTATAGCACAAATAAGAGGTAATATTGTGTCTCAATCGAATTGACAAAAAAAACAATACTGAGGCACCTTGAGTTTCTCAGTGCTGGAAGGGAAAGAATATAGACAACTTTCTTGAAGGTGAGGCAAGGATTAAGACTTTGAGAGTATTAAAATCTTGAGTATTTTTTCAAACAAATTAAGTATTCTTTGACTTTGTGTTTGTCAAGTATTCCATTCCAGGATCTCAGTTTTGATTAAATCTATATTTGATATATATGCAGTCATAACATTGTTAGATTCTGTAACACTATCCAATCAACAACCAATCAGATGCTTTGCTTTTAAATCATTAGATGCATATATCATTAAAACATTGAATGCTCATATAATCATATTATTAAAACATTGAATACATGTATCATTCTGTAATTTAGGTTTGCTCCAATGGAACCCGGGTGTTCGTACAGAAGTCAGTTATTTCTGAATTCTTAGACAAACTTGTGACTCGTACAAAAAAGATGAAGATTGGAGATCCATTTGAAGAAGATACAACTGTAGGTGCGACAATAACCAGACAGCAAGCTGATAAAGTATTGAGTTATGTTGATATTGCTAGAAAAGAGGTATGTGACATTGTATATCAATAGAGAGGTAGATAACCTTAACACATTTTCATTTGCTATCAAATCATATTTAAGTGTGTGCATGTTATTTTTGCATTGAACAGAATTGGTTATTTGTGATATATCCCAGCTAACAGGTATTATTCAAAAAGTGCATATTGAGGAAGAAATATATGTGAAGTTCATAGACATATATCAGAAATGTGTCTCAAAGGTCAAGGTCACAGACTAGTTAATCCAATTTGAGGATCATTTTGGTTTTCTACTATAAGAAGATAATTTTATCATTCAGGGTGCTACAGTTTTATGTGGAGGTGAGGAAGTCACGCCTGGACCTATGTTTAAAGGCGGTGTGTTTATATCTCCTTGTATAGTCTCTGGTTGCCATGACGACATGACTGTTGTTAAGGAAGAAGTGTTCGGATCATTGATGTCTGTCCTAGAGTTTGATTGTGAAGAGGAAGTAATAAAACGAGCCAATGAAACAGAGTTTGGTTTATCTGGCGGTGTTTTTACAAAGTAAGCTGAAACAATATACCTTTGGATAATTGGCTTTCTTAGTGGCTAATTATTGAAATTATAATCATACTGTTAATTAAAGTGGTGATCGATGGTTTGATGGTAATGTGCTAAACTCATAAACGAAAGATTGTGCCATGTGGGTTTGATTCTTGGCTCAGATGCTTTTCCCCCATCACTACTACAAAGCCAAGTAAAGTGTTTTCTTTGATTTCTGGATTTATTTTTATTCCTGATCATTATCATGCTCAATATTTGCTTTTAAAGATATAATTTTCACATTTTATTCACCAAAATGATGTACAATTTAGTTGCCAAAATGATATGTTTATGATTGTTTATAGATTTTTAAGTATATTTTGGTTAAAACAGGAGTGTTGTTGGGTAAGGGTTGGTTGGCATTGTGCTAAGCATCAAAGAATCTGTATTGTTAGTAGTTATATCATTCCATCAACTTATACAGTAAGGTTATTGTACTTGATATGATACTTGATTTATAGTTATTGTCAGGACCTTAGTATTAGTATAGGAAGGGAATGGAGTGAGGGCAATGATGACTCAGGTAGCATAAGTCAAAACTGCTTTAAACAATTTAATTCTACTTGTTCTTATCTTTCAGTGATCTGAAGAGAGCACATAGAGTGATAGCACAAATGAAAGCTGGATCTTTGTTTGTAAACAATTACAATCTTAATCCGGTTGGTGTTCCATTTGGAGGATTTAAAAAATCTGGAATAGGGCGTGAAAATGGACCTGAGGCTTTAGAATATTATACTCAAGTGAAATCTGTATATGTTGAGATGAATGATGCTGAAGCTCCATTTTAGTGTATGTGTACTTATTTTTACATCTGGTGTTATAGGTCTTCTTTGATTAATATGATTATTTAAGAAGTATGATTTTTTGTTCCTAAAATGATGGATTGGGTTATCCTGACATAAATCTGATTCAATGATTGTACCTTCGATGATTCAACCTTAATGTAGTCCTAAATTGACCTATGACAACGCTGCATAATGACATTTTGTATAGTTTTGGTTTTCATTTGAATGCATAATATTGTCATTATGTATGTGCATTGCTCGTTTTATTTATTTCAATGGTGTTGATTGATTGTGTCATTAAATCATATAATATTCATTGCAATTTTGAGGGTAGATTTTATCGATACATGTATTATCTGATTTTCTCTAGTCTTGAGTTTTTGCCCTTAGATTTTTATGTACCAGTAAGTCAATGTGATCATATTGCTTTTTAAGGACTTGTTACTTTGTGTTAAGATTTTTTTTTGTAAATTCAGATTTTTTAAATCTTAAGATATGATGGTTTTATTCAGAGTTTGTATAATGATTTACGTGGAAAATATAGAAAAACTTATTGTTTGATTATATGATTAACTTATTGATTGATTGATTGATTAATTTATTGCTTCTGTGATTGATTTATCTGTGTAATTCAGGTGAAATCAGTTGAAACTTTGATTGAAATTTATCAAATTATGATTATACATTATCAAAATTGCTTTTGGTATGTTATGTATAATATTAATGCCATCCAATTGTTTATCAATTCTAGGGTTATTTTGTTGTGCACTGCCTTATAAGACATTGTATTTGTTAGATATATTCAGTATCCATATTGAGTAGCCATATTTAGCATAACCATTGAATGCTTAAATATTAATTTGTTTTAAAGCTGGTCTCTATTGTATGAACAATAATACGTAAATAATGCCAAGATTTAAAATGATATGTTAGAATTTGTTGCCATTTTTGCATATTTTTTATGAATTATAATCAAAATACTATGCTGACAGTGCCACATTAAAAGAATATAATCTGTAATTAAAAAACCAATGGACTACTTCGGTGTTTACTACTGTATGACCATTATTATACTAATATTGTAATAATTATACCAGTAATATGTTAAATACAAGGTTTGTTTTATTTTCAATATTTTTAATTCCTATGAGTAAAAAATATTTTCAATGATTAATGTTGGATATAAAGATATCTATTAGTAGCGGTGTCTTGAATAGAAAATAAATGTGTTATAAATACTCTTAATATATTATATTCTCTTGTAAATCTCTTTTTGTTTATTGTGTCAGACACAAAAATATACATGACTGCTATTATTGTTACATGTAATAAACACTCTATATCATATTGTCATGCCATTCTTTGGTGTGCTGTAAGTTAAACTGATTGAAAGTTACAAATTGAGTAATTACCCATGTATGTATATAGAGTTGATTGCTTACACAGACAATGGTAACAGACCTGTGATGGTAAAATGTGAACTTAATGATTTAAAACATATTTCAATTGAACAGGGTAGTAACTCTTGTGTCATTTTCTTTCATTTTTGTTAATATTTTTGGTTAAGTTAGGGTGTTTTAATTCATTCTGTATCACCGTTTCACCATCATGGAGTCCTTTGTTGCTGTATGTTATTGCATAGGGACCAATGTAGTGCTTATAATTGGTATTTAATGATTATGATTTCGGTATAAAAAGGGCTTTATTATATGTTCTGTGATTTTTATTAAATTGAAATCCGTAAAGCTGCAGAACTTTCTTTTTCCTCATGCTGGTTTTGTTGTTTGTATCTAAACCAGTTGAAATTAATGTCTTTTTCAAAATCATGTCTTTAGAAATTCTTAAAAAAGAATCCAATTTAGGTCTGGGTCCTGTTTTATGGATATGACTTAATCTTAGCTGATGTATTAATTTTGAACTTAAAAATATCTATGATTCCCCTTGTTTGTAAATAAAAACTTCCTAACTTGTTTTAAGGATATATTGTCAGATATGTTAAAGGTAAATGTCTGAAACATACAATTAGCAAGATTTGTTTAAGTTTAAAAACTATTGTATTTGCTGAAATACACTATGAAACTGGCCCCTGGATACAAATTAGGTAGGAATAATAATACAAAATGAAGAATTGGCCGCATTAATAAGAATGACTTCTTAAATAATGTGGAAGATTCTGCAGCTTAACTTACCATACATTCCCTAATAAACACCCCATTGGAATGACATTTTGCATGGAGCATTTATAAGAGTTAATAATTACCTAAAAAAAAATTTAGTTACATTTTAACCTTTAGTTGTAAAAAGGCATTACCTGGTAGTAATTTCATTGCATTTTCTCAATGAAACTTAAGATATTAGAAGCTCTGCAACTATTGTTTTACCAAAAGTTGTATCTTAAAAATTAAACTACAAAAAAGCATGGGGTCGTCAAATAGGGATTATTTGGTACAAGTCTTGATTAATGTTGATTATATTTTAAATATCTCAAAGAGAACTGAAAATAAACTTTTAAATGAGAAACTGACTTACTTTTGTTGGCACTATTTCGTTCTAACTTTTTAGAAATCCTTTAGTTGATTGTGGTTTGTTATAGCAGGGGTGATCATGTTTGTGGAAACCGTGCTGTGTGAAGTGGCAGTAATCTTCCCTATAAAAAATTAATGGGGAGTATAAATGTTGATATTCTAATACTAATTGCAGCAAAATTTAATCATCAAGCATTTTTATGCATTGTCATCATTTTGCTTTTTCACATCTTTGCGTTCCAGTTTGTATTTAGATATACCTTATACAATTTATAAGTAATATATGTAATTGGTGTGCGCATGAGCTTGTACAACGGAACGCGTAAATGCAACATTGCAAAAATGCTGAAACACTTTCAGCATTTTCGCCACAAAATAGAAAACACACGACAGATGGTGTCATATTGTCTTTCTTTTGTCATATTTGTGCTTTTTCGCCACGACATTCAAAAATAATATGAAAATTCACTATACAAAATCAATTCACTATAATTGTTATATTTACTGAAGTTACCAGGGTCCGAGGTTATAAATCACCAAGCTCGGTTAATCTCATATTTTGTCTTTTGATGTTTCTAAGCTAATTATGATCAAACAATAATTATATTATTGATACATTAATTTGACAGCAACATTTATCTGAATATGTATTTAAACATTAATCAGTTCTATTGTGTCAACCATAATACTTTGAGTAAGGAATTGAGATTTGAGCTCGGAGTCTGTTTATAAGTTTTATAACCTTGGGACCAGTACCCCCAGCACAATATCTATCAGAGACGTATCATGTCTCTACCTCTGCGCCAAAGACCTATACATACATAGATAAGAAACTCCTGTAAGCGCCTGTAGAAAATGCTATTTTTGCACGCAGCAGATCTTTGAATTTTGCAAACTACTTAAAATTTGTGCAAATCTCATTAATGAATTTTCAACCATGTCATTAAGTACTCATTTTTCTGATGCAAGAAAATATTTTCAATATGATTTGTTAAGAAATTTCTTTGAAATTATTACTTAAATTCAACCAGTATAGCAGAAAAATGACAAAATGTACGATATAAGGTTCATGCAGGGGCCTTTGTATTTTGCATAAAACTTTTTCTTTTGTGCTCCGATTTTTATCAACTTGGTATCATTTTGTAGGGAATGGTTTGCTCTATTGGAAGATATAATTTACTTTAATATGTCTTCAATAGAAAATGAGCAATAAGCAAACGTGATTTTGCGAGATTTTGTCAATCTGCCGCGTGACTTTGCGAGATTTAGACTAGTTGCTTATCTATGTATGTATAGGTCTTTGTCTGCGCTATAAAGAATATTATAAAAATATTTTTGTTTAAATTGATGAGAGGTTGTACCGTGAATGATTTTTATATTTCAAGCCCTAGAAGAGGAAGAAAAAAATACTGGCAGCGGTGGGATTCGAACCCACGCCTCCGAAGAGACTGGTGCCTAAAACCAGCGCCTTAGACCGCTCGGCCACGCTACCACATAGCTGATATATAAATAAATTTAATGAAAAACACTTCCTATTTCACAAAAGACTATTTCATCATACTCGATGAAATTCTGAGCTAATCAAGCTATAAGCCTTCGTTTATATAAACAGTCACAAACTGCAATACAAAATGGTAAATTGATGCGGATCTTACTAGAAGTCATTCGAACAATAAAACAATCGCACATTCTCGGTCATTTAGTGATAGGTTAAAACCGAAGGTATCCAAATGACAAAAATCCTGTAATTTGATTGGTTCATCTTGAATAGCTTTTAAAACTGGGAAATACAAAGCGAGAAAGGAAATGAAAATTTAGAATTGAATCGTTATATTCACAAATAACTCAAAATGAAACGCAAGGTATGATTAAGTTGATTTAAAAGTTCCATGTAAGCTAATTATTTTGCATATTTCATCCAGTATAAATCGTTACTTTAATCAAAAGATGGCATTTTTGTATTTTCCCCACCCGTCTTGCTGGCCAAGTTTTTTTGTGTACAGTAAAAAAAATGTTGTTTACTTCTGCTATTTAACTTACTCAGACGATATTAAACAGCTTGCTTAATTTCAATGATTTGATAGACCAGTACAGCTGAAACGATTGGGAATGAATTACTAAAATGTAAGTTAAGACATTGTGCAAATTTTGTGACACAAGTTCCGCAAGAAGTTGGTGTCACATGACAAATTTTATGTATGTATTATACTGTAGTGCAAGTTTCTGTAGTGATTGTAGGAAAATTGGCCACTTTCAACAGCGCCTTGCTGTTGTATTAAATAGACGAAGGTCTTTGACGCTGAGTTACATTGCAAAACTTTCATGGTCTAAGTCAGTTCTTGAAAAACTGACACTAACAGTAACACTCGTAACAGGTAAACAACTCAAACTGAGTCGCGTTAATTTTCCTATTTTAAAGCACAAATTTCTATAAAATGTGTACAGTGAGATGAATTTTATTAAAATCTGTCAACATCATGAGAACAATGAACTAGCCCTACTCGTTCGGCTTTCCGGTTGGCCAATTTTCGTGAACGAATTCGGAGGGCCATCCTCTCAGCCTTACAAAGAACTGCATGTACTTATGTTCGGAAATTCCAATTATGTCAAAATTAATCAATAACAGGCATAACTTACTTAAATCGCTAGAAATAGCAATAATCTGCGTGAATGTGCTGTAAAAAATCTTTGTTAAAAGTCAAATTTGAAATATTCCACTTAAATTTTATGTCGCGTAAAAAAAACCGGTACAAACAGACTTGTCACTTAAGCCACATCCAGTTACACTCCGTATACAACTTACGTTGAGCAGTTTAAAAACTTTAATTCTAAATCAATCTTTTTAATGAGTACCTAGAATTAATGAAAGTTGATTTAAGTTTAACTAGCCAGCTTATTTAAACTTGTGCTCAAATTGTTGCCGAAGACAAGAAAAAAATCAGTTATTATATGCTATGACATTATGGAGTCTGTTACTAAAATGACTATGACTACTATTAGCAACCGTCTGCTTTTATAATCAGGGCTCTCCTTAGACTTTGAATGTCAAGAGTCAATGACTCTTGGGGTCAAATTTTCAAGAGTCAAAATCAAAATTCCAAGAGTCAGCTGTAAAACTTCAAGAGTCAACAATTTGTTTGACGCTGCGGAGGGCCATAGTTATTACGCTTTACTAGTCTTTTAGCAAGAGAAAGAACATTGAAAAGATTAAAAACACATTAATCTAAGACAATTAATTAAATTTGCATGAAGAAATCTGACATTGCAATACACAAATTGAACATAAATCCGTAGGTCCCTGTAAATATCAACATATATTTGATATTCAATGATTAATATTCGTAAACATAGTCAATCACATGATTAAATATCAAGAACAAGTTTACATGAAATACTAATAAGATGACGTATGCTTGTATCATGTGCTGTTATCCGAAATACTTCTCTGAAATGTATGTGTAATAATGTTTTTGAAAATTAATGAGCGAATGCTATTTTGTTGGCCATACTTCTAAATGCAACATGATATTGTATTAAATAGTCCATAAATACTGTCTAAACATACGATTACCAATAAAGTAGTCTATGTAGCAATTTTCGGAAAATACGACTCGGGAGTGTACCGTATGGTTAAACTTTACTCAATACCACTGATTATGCAGAAAGGCAGAACTCGCGATTAATTTGATCGAATAGTTATTTGCATTATGAATCATAGCTTGTGGCAATTAGAATTGGTGTTGGTATTGTTTCACGTTCATGTTTAGCGACTTAAATTGTTTTTCGTAGGTCTGCAGTTTAAACGTTCGATCTCTGCGGGTTACACAACATAAACCCGTCGCCATTTTGTGTAAAGTGTAGATCTACACGATTAGACGAGAAATCACCGAAACTTCTCTCAAAACGATTGCTTTATTGCAATTGCAGTCTTATAATTGTGGAAAGTATTTAGTTGAATGAATTCACGCCAAAATTTTCAAATTATATTTCTACTTCGTCCTTATGAACGCTGTAAACAACGACATGGTAATGACATGCTTTTTGTTTTCGGCGTCTATTTTTGGACTGACTCCGCCTCAAAACCCATTAGCGCCAATCAGCAACGAGTATTCTGACCTCGATATTTCACTGATTTTGATAATCAGTCAGAAATGACGCGCGTCGGGAAATACCCCCGGGTCAAAGTTGACGCATGGAGTATTTACATTGCGGGTCAAACAAGCGTATTTTGAAATTTTCGTGCGTCAAAACCCGGGAGCTCGGGTCAAAGGAGAGCCCTGTATAATATCGATTTTCATCCATTAACGGGTACTTCTTGAGCTGCATTTATTTATCCAGTCACAAATATGAAATAACCAACAGAAAGCAAGTCAAAGTAAGCAAAAGATGAATTATGCGTAAATGTATTGGGTATTGGCAGTTGTGCCCCTTGGGCACGACAGACTTTTGAAAATGCATAAGTTGGATTTTTTAGTGGTCAATCATGACACACTCTAGATTAAACACTGTAGTGTATAACTATATGGGTATATGCAAAGGCGAGTATTTTGTAATGTAGACCCTAAAATGTTAGACTGGCCTTAATAATCCATGAATTCTGTACTCTCTATGAAATAGATGTATTTGACCAAGTGTTAATATTTGTAAAAATATTGATCAAGAACTCAAGAGAAACACACAGAGCATAAGATATTAATTATTAAGTTAATTTCTGATCAAATTGATCACCTTAGTAATAGTATCATGTCCAGAGCCCAAGAATAGGTAGGCAGCATCTATATTGGAAAAGCTGAGCAGATTAAAAAAAATTTTTTTTGTATTATATTAATTGTTATTCACTTATTATATTGTATATTTCAGAATTCAAGAAGGTTAAGTGTGTTATCAGAATTTGACCAGTTTATAAGGAATGCCAAAGTTCTTTCTGCTGGAATAGAACCAGGTAAATGTCTAGATTAGTTGATGCACTAACCTTTGTCTATATGAATGATCAATTTTATCACTTCTGAGCCTTCATTTATAGATCTATGGAAAACATTATCAGTAATAGTATTATTATAGTATTGATTAGAAATGTAAACTTGCTTTTATGCTTGGCAATTTACTTATTTAGCTTGTTTTAAGTTTCAATGAGGGCTCTTTCTCACAGTTGTAGATTATCCTGTCTTTGTAAAAAAATATAATATTTCATTGATTACAAAAACAACTAAATAAGCGAGTACATTCTTAAAACCAAAGTTAAGAACATAAATCTACATTAAATTTCTTATTTATATTACATTTCTTTCATCAATTCAGATTTAATATACCAGTAATCAATGCATATATATATCATGTTCCTTTCGGCAGAAAAACCTTTTTGGTATCTAAACTATGTTTGTGTTGATTTTAGAATTTAAAAGATTTGCTGAGAATCAACAGTCATGCAGAAGACAATGGACCTCAGCAGAGGAAGAATTGAAGCATATTCAGGGAAAGATTACATCTTTAGAATCAGAAAACAAAGCACTTGATGCCAAGTTAAAACATGCTAGGTAATAAGAATAATGCTAAGATTATAATATCAAAACAATAGGAATTCGCATATTTGATAAGCATCTACTATTTGCAGTTTTTCAATAAACCAACTTGCTGAAGCTTGAGTAAATTAAAATAGATTTTCGACGGTATTTAGTAAAATGCGACCTGATATCTATGCAGTATAGAATTAAAAGTTCACACCAACAAAATTATTTGGAAACAATTTATTCCACTGACTATATCCTTGTGATTTTTATAACTTTCAGAAATCTGATAGAAAAAGAGGAGCAGAAGAGACTGAAAGTTGAACAAGAGAAAGATCAACTTGTAACTATATATAAATCATATTATATAATATATGTATAGCTAATCTAGTGTTCTCCAGAAGCCCAGGTGGCCGATGATATCACCTTCTGTTCGAAAACCTAGCGCTGACTACTTTTTGTTAGTAAAATTACGGTTTAAATTTAACCTGCTACTCAGAATCTTATGGAGAGCACTGGCCATCTGTTTGTATTGTGTTGCATTTGAAAAAAAAATGCTTTGAATTGTGTGGGATTTGTTCCTCAATGGTGTCAAATTTTGATAGAAAAATTTATAGGAGGTTAGAACTTTGATAATTGTATAATTCTTCATATTGATCTGTATACTTGACAATGAAAACTGTTTCATTTAAATCACTTTTTGTTAAATTCTTTTAAAATCTTTTGTGCACTGTAACTGATAAATTGTCATTGATTATCTGCATCCTATAATTACATATAAGGAGCGACAGATAGCACTGATACGAGAGCTGTTAATGGACAGTAAGTGTGGAAGTAAGCTAGATAGACATGACAGAGAACGATTGGCCTTCCTCAGCACTACTGCACAAAGATCAGCATTTGAATCTCCCCCTAAAAGGTATGATATGATACCTTGGCTTCTCACTAGAAATAGTGGAACATTGCTATGTTGAATTGAATTTTGTTTAGACTAAAATTCATTCACATTTAAAACAATTCTACTTTGTCAAAAGTTTAGCAGAAAGTAATTTATAAGATAATTGTGTTGCCTGGGGTAACCCACTAGTGGAGCTTATCTAGCTCTTTATTTTCAGTGATAAACCTTGTATCACAAATTAAAATATTAAGATTAGATTACAAGTAAGTGGATTCTGGAATACTTAGAATACAACCTAATTAAACATTAATAAAACATTATATTTGACTATTTTGACTTTTACATCACTGATTAGTGACTTTTTGAATGTTCTGTTCTGGAATAGGATTAACTCATGAATCTTTTTACGAGGCAATAAAAATAATATTATGTCTATCATTTATTTCAGACGATCACGTGCTAATGAGTCGGCTCATTCATTCTTGTCTGATGAGGACATTGATTGGGACAAAACTGAGGAGGATCTTGATGCTCCGTGTAGACTAAGACGTAGAAGTAAAAGACCATCAGCTCCTCCTTTAGAAGACTTAAATGAAACTCCTCCCAAACGTCATAAACCTGTCAAAACTCTGGTAAAATCTTGTTTCTTATGCGCAATTGAATTATAATATTTACTATTTTCCCTATAATATCATGTGACCTTAAGGTGTTTGTGCTGTTTTGGTAAGTGAATACATTTGGAAATTAAAGACTCATAAAAATATTTTTGTATATTTTAATTCAGGAAAATGAAGTTGTTACGACTACCACAATTACAGTCACAGCTGATGGACGGCCCATTGAGGCTACAACAGAAGTATCTGTACCCAGCAGTGGACGTAAAACTTTGAACAAAAGTTTTAGTGAACCAAATTTGGATAAACATATGTTAGGTTGGTAAATTTGTTACAATTTCTTGTTGAAAGTGTGGGATTTATTTTAAAGCAGATAGTCTTGACTGACCGATATATTAAGGTCAATTTCTATAAATAAATAGAAAACTATGAAGTTAGTTATTGTCCTAATTCATTTCTCTTGTCTCCGAATTTTTAAAATATTTTTTAAAACTTATTTCATCATTTCAACTAAAAAAAATTTACATTAGATACAGAGACAGATTCTGATCTGGATCCATGGACTCCAAGAAACATGAACAGAAATGCCAGTAAACACATTCTAGAAACACCAACGTAAGTAAATAATGAATATATTACCACACAAACACATCCTAATTAACAGTCTTTTATTACAAACATTTCAGCATATTTGCCTTTTTAAGCATAAGTAAATGAAATACTTAATTGACCCAACAGCTTCTATCAATCTGAAATAATACATTCTTTAACTTCTTCATTTATTAGGACTTACTTTTGGGTGTGTTGTTTATCACTTAGCAAATTATGTACAGTTAAGTTAATCTACAGCTTTGGAAAGTGTGACTGAGTCACTTGTGAGAATTTATGGCAGTTTGTCAGGTGTGGCTTATTATCAAATATGTCCAGTCTTATACTATGAACCCATGAACTTGATGAAGGATGTAGATTGATAATCCCATGATTTATTGGTCCTAAAGGATTACTTTAACCCACTCACCCAGACACGACATACATGAAAGAGAAGACCTATGCCTTCTGTTACACATAAAAGTAGGCAGTTGCTTATGGAGGATGGGAGCCTGTCCACCGCATATGTCTCTTGACTGTTGAAAAGGGACGTAAAACTCGGAATAAAACAAAATCATCCCAAGTTAATACAGGCATTTTCTTACATGTGCAGTGACCTAGTATATTTATATTCAATTCATGTATGTTTTTGTTCACAGAACACCAGGTTTAAGGAAAGCTAACTCAGCAAGTAGAGGGTTAAATAGAATTCATTTCTTTATATCAGAGACAGTCATCAGACCACGAACATGTGTTCCAGTGAGTATTTAGGCTTGAAATAGACTCACTCAGAATTTTACAATATTAGTGTAACTTTATCTACCAAGAATAAAAGACCAACTCTGAGAGAATTTATTTCCAAAGCTTAAGACTTAAATTGCTGTTCTATCCAAGTGAGCACATGCTAAGGCTATAAGCTGATTTGTTTTAGCAGCTTAATGTGTAAAGTCATTAGAATACATGCACTTTAGAAACAAACTTTAAACTTCATGCTTTATCTTTAGAATAAAGACATGACAGCAAGCTTATATAATATTCTATCTGGAATCATCATAGTTACAAGATTTTAATGATTTCTAGCTCAATTTTTTAACTAACTTGTCTTTGTCTAAAATTGCTCTTCAAAATAACAATTTTACTTTCCATTTCAGTGTGGTAAGAGAATAGGATTTGGAAGATTAGCTATGAAATGCAAAGGTGAGTATTAGATAAAACACATGCTTTCATATTTGAGAGTGCAATAAACAAACCTGACCAACGTTTGCCATTCTGCATATGTTTAATAAGTTAAGTAGATGTTTGCCCTGACACTTGCCTGAACGTTTCTATCAGCAATCACCTACATAGCCAGTGTTTTTTTTTCACCTTTCCGTTAAAGGTGGTGGGCCCTTAGAAAGGGGAAATTTGGTTCTTGAGGGGGAAAGGGGACAATAAAATGATAAAAGCATTTTCCTTTAATTACCACTCGGTTATAACCTTGATGATTAGAGACAAAGATCTATCATACAGGTTAATTCAATGATTTTTTTAATGAAAAATGTTGTCTAAGAAAAGTGTAAACTTCTGAAGGGGTTTTCTTTCTGAATTTAGGGAAGAAAAAACACTTCAGACAAGGGAATTCCTACCCCAAATCATTCCCAAAAAAAACACTGATAGCTGACTTTGTCAGGATTTGACTGAGTTTGTTGACATTTGTTGTATAATTTCCCTACTATCTGATTTAGTATGTTGGATATTTATTTTCAGAATGTAAATCTATGTGTCACAATGAATGTAAGGATAATCTCCCCCTACCATGTATATCTGCCCCACCCACTCCAGGTACAGGAAAAATTCAAGGGGTATGTATATCTGTCTAACCCTAACCCTCAGGTTGATTCAAAATTTCTTTATTTCTGTTTCATTTTCATAAAATCATTTATGTATTTGATTCATTTGTGTGCTTGAATAATATAGTATATACCTTGAACATTTGTTAATGCTATTCTTGTTGTCATTCATAATCTGTATATGATGTGGAACCATTAATTGATCTTTTAGCTGGATATTTCTTTTCTAGCTATGGAAATTTTGATGTCATAGATGTATCTCAAACTTAGTCAAATCAGATAAATACTGTGCTTCATGTCCACTTCTTGTTTTAATACTTCCCTTAGTTTTCAGTAAACTAAACATATCTTAATTCTTACAGGGTATATTATCTGATTACTGTAGAGATGAATCACCGATGATACCAGGTATTGTGGTAAGTAGTTAATTTTACAATAGATATTGTTAAAATCAGAACATAATATTTCATCAAAAATATTTGATGAGGTCTGGTAACATTGCTTAGTCCTTGACTTTTTGTAAAGAATTAGATCAGTACATATTGTAGTTCAGTTTATTTTGTCTGGTCTAATAACGTACAAGTTTGTCAGTCCCAGAAATTACTAATAAATGTGGTTTGGTTTGTTAAAGCCCTGCTTATTTGTGTTTTAGATACATTGTGTTAATGAAGTTGAAGCTAGGGGTTTAACTGAAGTTGGTTTATACAGAGTTCCAGGGTGAGTACTGTTGTATGAGATTCTACTTTCTAGTGTAAAAGGTAAAAAATGTTCCCAAAAAGAATTTTAAAAAGTTACGCTTAGATATCAACTTTAAATTGATTCAATTATAATACTGGTACCGAATGTATTCTTTAAAGAGTTTAAAATCTGTAGTTCATTTAATGTTGTTAATTATTTAATATGTTACTGTTTATATTGTCTTAAATTTAGGTCTAGAGATGGCATTTTTCATCACCAAAACCTAAAACTTGGACAGTTAGGGTCAGGTAGGACATGGCCTGATGGGAGCAATGGAAATGATATGCTGATAATTTTATGCATTAATGTAATAATAACTTTTTTTCCAAATTTTTAGATCAGATAGACAAGTGAAAGAGTTGAAAGAAAAATTCTTTAAAGGAAAAGGAATGCCTAACTTAGTAAGTATGAAAATGATGACATAACATGTCTTAATGACATTTGTCTTCAGTGATCAAATGAACAGATTTTGTACGTCAGTTGACATGAGCACCTGTCTATTATCTTCTAGTAAAACGGTTAATGAGGCCTGGTAAAATTTCTTGAACTCCTGGCCCTCATTTCCAATGTTTGTTATGAATATTTGTTAGTATCAAAATTCCTATGATTTTTTTGTGAATATTTAAATCAATTATTAATAATTATATTGTGAATTTGTGTACCAGCCATGATTTTACTAGTTCAGAGATGATATTCAAGTTTATAAGACCTTGGGTCAGGTTATCATTATCTTTGCATGCACTGCTATGTATTTGATATAAGAATATGTGATGGACTGATAGTCCTAATATATTAGAGACAATTAATACACTATGAATTATTTGCTTCATGATCCTAATATATTAGAGACAATTAATACACTATGAATTATTTGCTTCATGACTTTCAGTCTAACATTGATGATATACATGTGATCTGTGGATGTTTGAAAGATTTCTTACGAGGTTTAAAGGAACCATTAGTGACATTCCGATTGTGGAACGACTTTGTAAAGGCCTCTGGTAAATATCTAGTTCCTAAATAATTTTTAACAAGTTACATTTTCATTTCTTTTGTCTTAATTCCATTGGTTTATTGTTATTTTTATCTCCTTTTTCTACCATGATCATAAAAAAAATGTTATTTGTAAAGAATATTGTTGAGAGTCAAAGTGACCCTAACCTGATAAAAAATTGAGGAGAACATAATTTCCTATTAATGTAGGAGTGAATTTGACCCTTAAGTTCCAATTCTCAAGAGTCAGAAATTTTATTTTGCTAATTTAATTTCCAAGAGACAAAATGTTATTTTAAGGGTCAAAGGAGTGCCCTGATTTTTATTATTGATTTGTTTTGTTTTACAGAAAACCGAAACAAAAATAATGCTGAGATGTACAAAGCATTGAATGATTTACCTAAAGCAAACAGGGATACCATTGCCTTCCTTATGTTACATCTTCTCAGGTACATTTCTTCAAAATAAACATTTTATTGGATGCCCATATTAGTAAAACATAAGTTTAGAATGGCTACATAATAGTACACAGAAAATAACATCTTTTTTTGTGACGAAATTAGTGTAAGAATCTTTCAGGTGTTTATTTTAGTATAATCTGTCCCACACAGTTTAGAACCTTGACCATTAAATATCCAGTAACGAAAAATATGCTGACATTGTAAATCATTAATGATGCAAAATATTCATGTTATTGAATTTTAAGTTAGTCCTATGAAATGTTATTTTTTAACAGAGTATCACAGACACCAGAGTGTAAGATGCCTGCTAACAATTTGTCCAGAGTGTTTGGACCCACTTTAGTTGGACATTCTTGTCCTGAACCTGAGCCCATGAAGTTGATCAGTGAAACAAAGTTTCAAGCTATGGTTTGTATTATACAGTTTATGATTTGAGACCATTTATATCCAGGTCTATTCTCTATTGTGCTTGCTTCTAATACTTCATATTTCACTATTATGATTTTTAATTTAATTTATATGTACATAGTAACAGGTATAGTTTGATATCAACTGTAAGAAGAAAAAAAAAATAGGTCATGGGGTACCCGGTAGTGAAATGAAACCATGTTACAACTGATTTATTCCTCATAAAAAAATATTATATATACATTTATATGCTCACGTAATTTTTCTCTTAGACAGATTATTGGTACCCTTTTCCCCCTCATTTTCATGCATTATGGTGTCCTTAATTGTTGAAAAAGAAAATTTTGATTGACAGGTAAATTAGTTATACATGTCTACCATTTGTAGGTTATGGATTGTTTGTTTGAGATTCCTGAAGATTACTGGATTGACTTTATCAGTGATGAACCAGAAAATATGTATCAAGATGTAAATACACCCAAAACACCAGAACCATCAAGAGCATGTAAGTTTTTTGCATGTAAAATTAAGAGAAAAATGTTTGCCTTGTTATCATGAAGTAGATGAAAAAATGAACTGTATAATTAAAAAACTACACTGGCCTATCATTCAAAAGTAGTTGGATTAGTTATTATTAATAGTGTATGAATTACTTGATTAGCTGATGAGACAATGGAACCTGATAATGATATTCTCATTTGTCTTTGATTGTACAACCATATTTTCAGATCAATATTAGTCAAGTTTTTCTTTTTTCTTCATGATTTCAGTGTTAGAGAGTAGACTGGGACCTGTACATACACCTAGCTCTTATGATAGAAGTAGAACATGGGCAGCTAGAACTCCGAGGTAAGAAATAGTTGTACATGTGAACATCTTCAAGTCTGTATGAAGACATCTCGAGGGCTCAGCGCAACACTGGCGTAACTTGTTCTAATTTCAGTATGAGTTACGACACTGTTGCATTGAACCCTCGATCTGTCTTACATGCCTGTCTCTCAGATCTGTCTGGATTTCATGGTTTAAGCTCATAGGCTTTGGAATCTTGTGTTATTTAT
The DNA here is from genome assembly GCA_964023205.1 of Lutraria lutraria. NCBI lineage: Eukaryota > Metazoa > Mollusca > Bivalvia > Venerida > Mactridae > Lutraria > Lutraria lutraria. The sequence goes on along the minus strand of OZ026848.1, from coordinate 28,266,845 downwards.
TTTTATGAAATAAACAGTGTTGGAGGCTATTCCTGTCTTTTATTGCATATCTTTCTGTCAGATATTTAATCTGTTTGTTGACATAAACTAAGTTATGCCCTTATAGAAATATGGTGTTCATGAATTGCAATGTGCTTATTTCACTATTTCAATAAATACTAAAATTTACATTTTACAAACTTCACCAGACATGTTCATATTGTTTTTAATATTCTATCTTGAACAATGATAGTATCACTTTTGTCTTACTCTAAAGCATGGCTTCTATAGTGGAATGTTTAAAGCCTGTAGGCCTTGACAGAAATGGAAATAAAATTTTATGTTAATTAATGATGAAAAAAGCAATGTATATTTTGTTGGATGCATGGATGCTATTATCATTATTATATTGTATATAAACACTGTAATGAGCTATATAGATAGTTGATGCCACATATGTATTGAGAGCTATAATGACATGTGACATGAGTATATTATTGCATACTTTCTCTTGTTTTATATCTTGTGTGTTTATAAAATTTCCTTGTAGTTTTTTTCCACATAATAGTACACAACTGTCATCATCACAAAAAGCTAGAATAAAGCAGCAGAAACCCCAATAGTTCTATTGGTTGCTGAATGCTTGATATGTGCTATGTGTAGTGGTCATTTTAAGTTATTAACACTTCATTACTTGCACTTGTATCCTAGGCCTTATCACACATATCATGTATTTCTTTTCTACCTGCCTGTTCTATACTGATTATGATTTACACTATCTGATAACTTTTCTTATGCAGTTTGATTTTAACCAGACTTTGTCCAAAGTTTTAGTGTTTGTTCTTGTTTTCTGGCTTGCCATCTTATTATTTAGTTAAATATTTTACTGGATAAAGATTTTGATATTCTAGCTGTCATGTACTTTCCAAACATATATCAAGTCCATATCAACTATTCTATAAGCTTTTTCTACTCATGTATAGCTTCAGACTCTATCTTTCAATATTCTACTCATAATCTGTAATTCTACTCATGTTACTAAATCTTGTATCAAAAAATCTTGTATCTCCATATTAACTACAGCATTAATTGTTCATGCTTGATTATCATACTAGTTCACTACATGAAGTCATCAACTTTTCATTATCTGACATCTTTTCATTGTTTACATGTTCGAATCTATATGAAACCTTGTGTCATACATGGACATTAAAACAGGGCTCCAACAAACCACCATCTTGTGAAATACTTCTACTAAACTTCTGATATCATTCCACCATTCATAGATTATCTAGAAATATCTCCCAGATACTTCTATGATCACTTTATATGTGGAAACTCATTCCTGTTCCCTTTCACATGGTGCTTTTGTTATTTCCTCTTAATGGATGAAGAAATATCAGATTCAGTCCTCATTGGTTTGGCTTAATGGAAATTAAGAATGCTGTTATATGCCACTTTGGTTACTTGTTGGTTTGGACAAGTGGGTGGGGTATTGTTTCAATCAGTCTTGTAACAAATATTTCACTTGTACTACTTCTTGTATCTATGTGGCTCTACATAAGCTTTTGTCAGCATTTGTCCTGCATTACATTATTTTTACCATCTCTCATCATTGTATATCTCTACCATTGACTTGTTGAAATATAGTTAACTGGCTTCAACATGTGCATATATGAGTCATACTAGTTTAATCTTGCTAGAAAATCCCGTATCTTGCTTCACTAAATATCTGTAGCTTGGTATAATCTGGAAGGTGAGTGGAGATATACTAATCCAAGATGGCACCCTTGTATCGGGTGTTTTCATTCTATCTAAAGTATGATTCTCTATATCAGGGAGGAGAAACGTAAGCTCATGCCACCTTTGAGAGAGTTACGACGTTCTATGAGCGAAAGTTCTGTTTAGAGGTAACTACATGTTACTGTGATCACAGTGTGTATCGTATATAAGTGTTTGAACTTTTCCAGTTCTGGAAGGTTTATGTACTGTGTGTCTGGTTAGTTGTTCAGCCATTGACTATAAATGTCTTATAAAAGAAGAACCTGTCCTCTGTTTTACTCTACACGCCAGTCTGCTGCCTGTTAGGTATACAGGGTGTATGGTCATGTTTAGGATAATTGTGTATTAAAGACAGATTAAAGAGTACTGTTGACATGTTATACATAGGTTGTTGCAGAGTACTGTCTACATGTTAACAGTTATACATAGGTTGTTGCCTTTACAAGTATGAAAAGGGTTGTAAGATTTATATACTTCAGAGTTTCAGCAGTCAGGAAATTTAGTGATTTAAAAATTGTATTTTGTTCTATGAGTCTATTGATTTCATTTGGTGCTCTGTTGGGTAGGAGCCAACCATGCTTTCAGACTTTTGGATTGTCATGTCACCTTGTCTATAAACTTGTACTTCATTTCTCTGTCATCTCTGAATAGACTTATGACTGCATGATTCTTTTCTGTATATGCAGAAATATTCAGTCACTTCTGTTCATAACTGTTAATGATTTACTGTGTGCATTTTATCTTTCATTCTTTCCTACTTTAAATGTTACTCTTCTATGTTTGTTATGCTTGATTTTTCTCTGTAAACACGTTTGTGCTACTTTCCCATGTTTCTATCTGTTGTAAACTACTCCATTCTCTATCACTGTAAACAATACAGCCTGTGTTGAAAAGAACACCAACCACTGGTTGTATAGAAAGATGATGTAAAAAAAGTATAGCTGGTCTTATAAGTCTTGAAAAACTTCAGTTTTAGTGCACCAAGGCCTTAAACTAATTGACCTGTCTTACAATGCAGACTTATTATTGGCCAATTTGAAGGTACACATATTTCAGTGATGTTATATGTAGTCTCTACTTCAGACTTTTTCATGACAAACCATCCACTGACTTATTACTACAGTTGATAGTTTCATTAGATAAGTTCATGTACTACAAGTGTTTTCTAGTACTGAGGATAAATCTATACTGTCTGGGTGACTCATATTTTGAGTTAAGTTACTTATTAACCATTTCTTTTTGAAGGTTTATCATATTTACAGGAATAATTTTTTTCAGAATGGGAGATAGAACGGCCAACCTTTCAAGAAAACCAAGACATTTCTTTTCTTCACCAACTGTCGATTGAAAGGTCACCGAAATCTACAGTGATAACTGCAATCTTGATCTGATGTAACCTTTCTATCATTATGTTGTCATAGTTACAGTTTAAAGACTTGAACGACTTGTGTGCTTTGATCAAATACACAGAATCTTTAGCATTATAAATAAAATTTCAAAATAACTATTTTGTGTATGCTTCCTCAATTGATTTCAAAGAAAAAATTATGAAATTTCTACCTGATAATATTGCCCTGATTTCATGTTCGTGTTATTGGGCCTGGCATATGTAATTTTGTCTACATTTACTTTACAAAAAGAAAATAACAAAAAAATAAATTCTGCAAAACATTGTGTACATAACATGTAAATAGGTGTAAAATAGTTCTTTTATATAACTAATGTTTTATTCTGTGAGTAGAGATTTGTGTTCAGGGGTATGAAATAGCAACAAAAGGAAATGCTATTTTTGTGATAAAGGATTTTAATTGGTCATATGAGCAATATTTTGATAAGATTGTAGTGCATTAGTTTTTATTCATTACTAGTTTTGTTTTAGACTATTTTGCCAATGTTCATGTAACTCAGGTTGTGTGTTTCTTGATATAATTTATACACATTTCATGTTACTGGCTAAGATTGTTCATTAAAATTATGTTCACCACTCGTTAATCTCCAACAAAATAACGTTTATCACTAGTTTATCATGTCAGTATTTTGTACTGGTACATTTCAGTTGTTTTATCCATGTTATAAAAAATTAAGATGATGAAAATATCCAAAATGGTTGATTCACATTACCTTTGCTTTCGTCTTATCAAACTTTTTTTAAATCCAATAGTTTCATTCATGCTAGCTAGAAAATCATTTAGCTTGGTAAAATGACCAAAAAAATCTAAAATATATCAAGAAAGGAATATTTGATGAAGGTAGGCATTACTTAAGGGTCAATTTATATTCTGTGAACTTCATCAATGTTTAGTAGAGAAAGTCATTTGATGAATGAAACTCTTCTTCTATGTTTTACAATGTGACAAAAATATTTATTATTTATGTATTCATTTCATATCAATCAGTAAAACATATATCAAAAATATTCCATATATTTTGTATACATTTACATGTAGCATACTTTGATATAGCAAATTATTACTGGCTTTATTCATTTCAGCGTTTGTATGCTAGAAAATTATATAAAGTATTGTCACCTTGTTCATCAATTGATTGAAATTAACAATAATTTATAGATTAGACATATTTATACTGAGTATGCTTCATCAGTTAATATATGTTCATCTTATGCTGAATTACAACTCAACTTGTGGATTTTCATCCAAAACATCCACACATTCAGTCAATTTGAAAATGATATCAATTATATAGATTTATAATCCAATTCTACTTTTCTATCAAATAGTTTTATGTATAGAATCCTTCTTTCACATTTTGTTATTTTTAAGATGATTAAAAGAACCAACCACTTTCAAAAGAAATTAAGTTAGTCCATTCAGGCACATACTAGTATATCATTAGTGACACATTCTGGTATTATTTAATATAATTTATTGCACAAGAAATATGATTACAAGATATTTGACACCAAAATTTGAGCTTGTGGTGTTTATGAAACTAGGAACCTAGATTTAAATATGTGTAATACTGAATCATGTTTAATTAATGATATGATTAAAAGATACATAGTTGTAAAATATTTCATACTTCTAGTCTGTTAGATTTGTGTTTTATAAATGGTGTTTATTTTCTATTTTTGTAAACAATATAATGTTAAGGTGATAAATATTTAATATCATTGTGTTTTTGTTTTTTTTTGTTAAAATACATTCAATGTTCATGTGTGTCCAGATTAAAAATAGTGGAAAATTATATTTTTTATTTGCTTTCTTATTTTCTGTACAAAATTTTGATTATATTTTTTTGTGGTATTAAAGTAACCTTTGCATTTTTGTTTCCATTTTTGGTATTTTCCAAAACCTTATTAAATAATTAATTGACACCTACAAAAAAAATTTAATGTCATTAGATTATTGTAAAATAATGATTGTTTGTGCAATCTTAACTGAGAAAATGTGAGAAGTTTTATTGCATTTCTTTATTTTTTCAAAAAATAATGAAATGATAATGGTATACCAGTAGATAAGTTTTTCTAATGATTTCGTAGTAATATTGACTACGAAGATGACAAGTTTGTGTTGGAATACAAAGTAAATCTATTCATTTACTGCTTTTAGTTGCTGTACGTTTGTTTGCTTGCTTTTTGCTTTAAATTTCATTTATCAGAAAGAAAGTAAAATTTCCCCTTTTAAGATCTTTTTAGATTTTCTGATAATGTCAGCTTAATTTTATTATCTTTTATTTCTTTCTGTCTTTCTTATCAACTGCAATAAATAAATTGAACTTTGTGATGACTTGTTTGTTATGTGTCTTGTAAATATACATCAAGGTATGATGGTACCAGGATGTTGTGTAGAGTTTGGATATGAGGTTAGCCTTTGGACGAGAGCGCTGGTTTGATTCTAAGAAAAACTTAAGCCAGTTAACAAAACTCATTAATATAATTTAAACACTCTGTTTGCAAGTCAAATAGATAACCAGCTGGTCTAAAACACTAACATTTCTTAGTATAACTGTTTCTAGAAGACCTGCATTTTCATTGGTCAATTTTTGCCCAGTCAGTAAGAGACTTAATGATAGTGTGAATTGTAAATATCATAACACAATTTATGTGATCCATGAAATAGCATGATATGGAAATAACCATTATGAGATCCAAGTTGATTTAAGATAAAAACTCAGTCTGAAAGGGGGGTACCTGTAGGTTCTGTAAACGGCCATAAATCATTTTTCAATTTTTGTATAATTTTGCCAAAACAGTAAAATTATGAAGTTAGCAACACAATTATTTCCATTTCATAACACAAAAATACTATATATAAATTGACATCTCTGATTTTTCATGCCATGGTTGCTATGGAAACATTGACTTTGTCAAACCAATGCATCTCTTCACAATACAGAACAATTAATAACATAATTTTACTACTCCCAAATGGTGTTCTTTCGAAGAGGTTGCACTGTAGTTGGTTTTAGGTAAATCTTAATTTTAAAAAATACTACAGTAGTTAAATTGTAGCCTTGTAGATGATGCAGGAATAAGAACTTGTATCTAATATTGTGCCGGAGGTGGAGGAGGATAGACTGGGTCTTGTTGTGGTGGATACACTTGATCATATGCAGGAGGAGCTTCAACTGGCTGACTTGGAGGTGGATTGGGTGGTGGGTTATGTACAGTTGTAACTTTACTTGTTGTCGTTGCTGGCTTAACCACTGACGTTTTTTTGTTAGCTGAAATATGTAACAAAAAGTATTAATTCTTAACCGTAAATTTGTAGATCTACTGTACAATATCCAGTTGTTCTCAAAAGATTTTTTACACTTTAATACACATAAAGAAATTTATTCTGGAACAAAGTATGAACGAAGATTTATTGAAAACTCAATGGTATGACTTCCTTACTTTCGATGGATTTCATAATTTCAGGCACCACATATTTTTCAACAAACTGTTAAGATACAGTATATATCTGCTCAAACGGTGTTTTGCCAGAAGGATAAGGAAGTTTCCCTTCCTTCAAATGATTGTGCCATATCACAATGCAAGATGGATGGGAAAATACATCATAACAACATCTGTCAAGACGATGTGGGTTTTATTATAACAAAACAAGAGAAATGATGCATGTATCTCAAATAGACAGAGGCACTGCAAGGCAGAGCAATATACGTCCGAAGGTATATTTGATACTGTAAAACATTATTTTGGGGTATTTTTCGTGCGTGAATATGCGTTTTTTTTTATTTAACCACGAGGTGGATAATAAAAATGAAATAATAAACACATTTCTAAAATATCAGCAAAAATAAACACATTATTTTGTCAAAGAAATGTAATTCTTGCGTTACAAACAGTTTCTTTGGTATGAATATTTGTTTAATATTTGTATTATAACAATAGTCTTGTGTACTTCCATCTATATTTAAATATAAATAAATGCATAATAAACGCAGTAAGCTAACTGTCAGCGTGTTTTTGATAGCCTTTGTATGGCGCTTTCCATTTCAGATACATTTTTATTTTTTATACGTACCTAACCAATCACAAAATGATTTTCCTGATTTCTTGGATGAATACCAACAACGAAAAGCCACCACAGCTATAAAAACGACAACGATGACTGACACACATATTATAGCTACTATAGTTCCACTTGTACTGAAATATACATGTCAGATTTTAACACAGAAAACAGTAAAATACGGTGACAGAAATTAATTAGCACTCAAAATACTTGTACTATCGAAAACACGAATTAGTGGCATTTCCACGTATAAGAACTTCTTGATGTTGTTGTCACAGTTTCAATAGATCTTTATAGTTACATAAAACTACATGTATAATAATTACTGATCTTATACCTTGAACCTCCAGATCCTGAGTTGTAGGTGCGATAGCTTCTGTAACTTTGGTAACTTCGGTAACTTCGATAACTTTTTCCATCATTTTTATAGGCGGCATTAACATCTTAAATTATAACAAAAGTCTCAAGTTTAGTCAATTATGATGTAAAGGATATTTCAAATTAAAAAACTAAATCATGACTTTGTCTGTACAACGATATTGTAACTGTCTGTCTCTCCCAGCACCCCCTCATTGCGCTTTACCTCTTAAATTAAAATTCTCAGCGAAACAACTACACATGCAGTATGGACATATCTTAATGTTAATTTTATCACATGCTTGACATAACGTTCAAAAGAAGTTCTTAACCTACGTTGGGAAAATCATGAAAAAAATGTCTAACTCATGCACGATTTTGTCTTTGACAAAAGTGCTACGTTGGTGTTGATTTTTCACGAGGTCAAAATTCTTGAAAATGATTATATTAAATTAGTTGTCTGATAGAAGGATACAGGTATGTGTATGTATGAGAATGGAGAAAGCAACATGTACGTACGTGTACTTAGATACGACAAATTTATGTAAACAATGACACAACGGTTTGTATGCATTGAGCTTATTTATTTTATTTTGATTAAAGAATGATAAAATACAGCTTGTTATTGTTATTTGTGTTTACGATTTTTTGGTCAATGGACTCGGATTTGATATTTTGTAATCCTTTCGATCATCAGTCTAAATTTCTTTTAGATACGAGACAACGAAAACAACATTTCGAGTTTCTTTATTATGTTCCTAATAACACTGACACATGAGGTAAGGACCGTGATAAATATATTATTAAAATATTTATTTAGAATCATGGCCATGCAAATTTCGTCAATGGACTCGGATTTGATATTTTATAATCCTTTCAGTCAACAGTTAGACTTTCTTTCGGCACTACTGATGAATTAACCGACCATATAGATAAAGAGGAAAAACACTGACGACATACACACAGAGGAATTTGCATTGCTATGTATGTTACTATACGATGTACTTACATTCCAAGAGTATATATACAATGCGACACAGTATGTTTAAATTTACAAAAGTACTAAATGAAACGAATAAATGTAAACTTAATATTAACAGCTGTATGTACGTAGGCTATTCTTTTCTTACTTTTGATTTCTGACAATTATTTTTACTTAATTAACAAAATTTAAAATTCTCACATTCACAAATTAAGCTAGATAATAACTGTACTGTATTGGTAAATTGATGATTTCGTTCTGTTCTGTTACATTTTATGTTATTTTCAATGTTTGTAAAATATTGCTTATAGTTCACGCATGTAGGTGTATGTTTATATGACGATGGGCTGTAATGCTTAAGTCTTAATAAAGTATATGTTCTGTTTCTGTATGCCCAAAGTGTCTGTGTGATATATTATGATAGTGAAGTGTCAGTTTATATCTGCACAATAACAGTTGATATACTTGATTAATAGGATTAATATATTATAGAAAAATAGAGTATTTAGTTCAGATTCATTTTACTTAAAAAGTGTTGATCTTTTTTTGGTAAATTGTATATGAGATAAGATTTGTTTTGTAAAATTGATCAGTTCAAATGGTGGTTGCCTGTTATTTTTACCCTCCTGGTCATTTTCCCCCTTCTGCCCTGAATTCTGAAATAAAACTAACCATTATATTATTTTGTTACATTTATTGTCACTTTGTCCTCTCTGGGCGACTCAGAAATATGAAGGTAAAGACATAAGTATTTACTCAGAAATATCAAGATAAAGATTTAACTCAGAAATATGAATATACAGACTTAAGTATGAACACAAAGACTTACTAAGAAATATGAACACACAGTCAGAAATATGAACGTACAGACATGAGTATAAGCTCAGAAATATGAACGTACAGACGTTACTATGAATTCAGAAATATGAATGTTATTTTATAAATGACTCATTGATAATACATGTACATGTTTATGTATATTGTGTAGTGTTTATGCATTATCTTATAATACAGATTTCATTATGTTGCCTTTGACTGTTGTAAAATACTTGATTCACATAAATATTTTTTAAGTTTCATGTCAGCGTAGATGTTATCATCTACTTGCTCTGTTTTTTTATAAGGTTAACAATGCTTTGACATTGCTTGTAGTTGTGTTGATATATAAGCATTGTGTTGAAGTCATTGTGTTAAGTCTTTATTGACTTTTTTAACACTCCATTTTTTTCTGGTGTTTAAAAAATTTAACTCAACATTGAAGATATTATTTCATTGATTATTACTTCAAATTATTATGTTGTATGATACTTACTGCATGAATGTTAGTATCCTTCCATCCACATTGCAGCCTGAATATTTTAATGTCTTGAATATCCTTTAAATTATTTTAACTAGTAATGTGTATAAAATAGATATATCTGTACTCTAAATACATTTTTGTTATGAGCAGAGTTTATTCACATAAAAGAAAGTTTTTGTTTAAGTTCAAAAGCGTTTTTGTCATGTTAGTTATACGAAGGTGTGATACAGTTATACTTTATAAGGTTTTGTATAGTTTGCGTTAATCCCCGGGGCACAAATATTACAATATGGACGTAAATTAAAGCGTGTTTTTAACTTTTGGTATATATCTATTAAATTGTTCAGTATTTTCTTACTCAATAAAAAGGCACTAAGTATAATTTACCATCAACCAGCCCTTGTTTTTTAGTTTGTGTCGTGCTATTCTCACGACACCGTTTGTAAATAAAATGCCGTGTTATTCTTACGACACCGTTTGTAAATACGACTATGTGCTATTCTTATGACATCGTTTGTAATTAAAACGACGTGTTATTCTTACGACACCAGTTGCAAATAAAACGACGTGTTATTCTTACGACACCGTTTGTAAATACGACTACGTGCTATTTTTATGACACCGTTTGCAAATAAAACGACGTGTTATTCTCACGACACCGTTTATAAATAAAACGCCGTGTTATTCTTACGACACCGTTTGTAAATACGACTACGTGCTATTCTTATGACACCGTGTGCAAATACAACGACGTGTTATTCTTACGACACCGTTCGTAAATAAAACGACGTGTTAGTCTTACGACTCCGTTTGTAAATACGACTACGTGCTATTTTTATGACACCGTTTGCAAATAAAACGACGTGTTATTCTCACGACACCGTTTATAAATAAAACGCCGTGTTATTCTTACGACACCGTTTGTAAATACGACTACGTGCTATTCTTATGACACCGTTTGCAAATACAACGACGTGTTATTCTTACGACACCGTTCGTAAATAAAACGACGTGTTATTCTTACGACTCCGTTTGTAAATACGACTACGTGTTATTCTTATGACACCGCTTGTAAAATAAAACGGTGTGTTATTCTTACGACACCGTTTGTAAATACGACTACGTGCTATTCTTATGACACCGCTTGTAAAATAAAACGGTGTGTTATTCTTACGACACCGTTTGTAAATACGACTACGTGTTATTCTTATGACATCGTTTGCAAATACAACGACGTGTTATTCTTACGACACCGTTCGTAAATAAAACGACGTGTTATTCTTACGACTCCGTTTGTAAATACGACTACGTGTTATTCTTATGACACCGCTTGTAAAATAAAACGGTGTGTTATTCTTACGACACCGTTTGTAAATACGACTACGTACTATTCTCACGACACCGTTTGCAAATGAAACGTTACATGTGTAACAACTTCGGACATTTCATAAAAAACATGATAAAAATATGATTATCCTGTAATTATAACTTACTGACACCAATTATTCCCGCATACTGAATTATTGCTAAATATGTCAACATATTTCAAAGGTATACATATTAACTGGTCAGTGATGGACAGTGCATACCAAATGATTATACAGTACAACATGATCTTAAAACATTTGGTTTAAGGTCAAACAGTAACCCAAATAGTAAATGACCAGTGTTTACTCGTGAACAGGGACAACACTACAATGTCAAAGGCTAACACGCATTGTTTTGCGCGGAGCTTCCCAATTGCTGTCTCCGCAGGAACATTTGTACTTGGTAGTGTTTTGTAGCTTTGCCCTACCCACACACATCCTGTATTATTTCTATGACGTCACTGTCGCCCAGGAATGATAACCAATAACAGCTCGTAGCTACGTTACGTTTATTACATAAATTGCATTCTTTGAGATCATTAGAAAAAAACTCACATAACTAATTGTCTGTTTATACGTGAACATGATTGCAACTATGATAACTAATTAGCTTTGGTCTAACTTACCTGCAATTAGCGCAATTACAAACAATAAAATTCCAAAAATGATTATTTTTGTATTAGCCATTTTGTAAAGAAAATATTACTTCAGATTTAACTCCTAGTACATAACAAAGTTAATAAATAACTTTATCTAAAACTTTCCATAAGTTCGCGTACTTGGATAATTGCTAATACGGGCTACGATTTAGCTAATCCAATACAATCTAGTTCACAACCTCTAATTAACGCAGTATTTACATGAATTGTACATGTAGTTCATTTAAATTTTGGCAGCTTTAAATTCACTGACCTGCAGCACATATTTTGTACACTGTTTTTTATTACGAAATAACCGGACAACCTCTGTAGTTTTTTATACGTGATATTATTTCCATGAAATTTTGTGTAATTACACATCCATCGTAATCAAACCTACAACGAAACTGAAATATTTCTAGAAAGAGAAATTATATGTTTAATCGTCGCTATAGCAACCTATGTGGCGTATTAGCGGGACAGGTGACACTTCAAGGATAAATTTGTAAAGTTGACGTAAATAATTTTCATTTCCACATGAGAAATATCGGCACAAATAAGTCTGTGCCTAACACAACGTGTGTGACATCATATTATGAAATATCATTAGTAAACAGCAACATTTAATGTGTTACTATCTGTCATCGAGCATGACATCATCAGAGTCACAAGAAATACGCGCTATAATACAATTTTACTCTCGGCATGGACATTCACTAATTAAAACGCACGACATGAATCAGAAAACATCAGCCGGGGAAAGACAATGTCACTAACGCAGATTTTTTAGTGGCATCAGAGGTTCTGAGACTGTAGAGTTTTATTAGAAGATGCGGAAGGTGGGGCCGTAAAACTTCCGCGGACGTGACATTGTGATCGCTGTTTGAGACGTCGTCTGTATAGTGACAGACGCGTCAGCCCGTGTCTTTCACTTAACAGAATACACTTATGGAACTGTTCAGCGATGTATTACAAAACAGTAATACATGAGAAAAGTCAGTGCTAGACATTTTTGGATTTATTGCGTAATTTTTATTGCATGCAAAGGTTGGTCAAACAGAAAAGTGATTGCGAACGTTACGCCACATCAAGTTGACGTTGCCCCGCTAGTCCATACCATAGTGTGCAAATGTCACTGAATCAATATTTCTGAAATTTTCAGATATCATATATTTAAGATTGAAAATCGATACACTGCTTCAATTAAACAACATTTGATGACCATAGACAATTTTGTAAAAGAACATTGCAATTTTTTATTGATGTATTTTTACTGGTCGACTCTTTTTGGATACCCAAATTCAATTAAAACAATAACCAATTACTGATTAGAGAGATACGAAATATACCCCACTCTGAAATATGCAAGAAGTTCGTCGTCAACTTTTGTAACTTAATACTAATGTATATAGTTTTGTCACGATAGTCTCCCTTGGTTAATAACATTCATCAGTTCCCAGCTTTATAACAAACTATGCACGTATGTAAAAAAATATTCTTCATTAAGAAGCCGAAAGTGAGCGACTTTTTATATTCATACACAAAATCTAGAAATGTATAAACACATGTATACTAATATGTAACTACGATCAGTTGACCACTCAATAAAACTTTAGGAAACAGCAAACGGACAAGGCGAGCTATATAACCGACATTGATTATGATCGTAGAAGCATGTGTTTGTATTTGAAACGTACGCCATGTAAACTTATCTATAAAACACCGACTCACTTTGATAAAACATTGTCTGGTTCACCAAGGTTAACTTGCCTTCACAGATTTTAACTTACTTATCACAGTCAGCGACCTAAATATTGACAAACTATTGAAACAAAACAATCTACAATGTACCAGAATTCAGAGACATTTATTTAGCACACCAAAATAATTGATTCGATTACCATAATGCAATTGGACCGCCGTTAGTACATTTGATGTATGAATCAAGAAACCAAGGTATACCGAATGAGTCCCCCAGTAAACAAATACAGATGTAAGACTTACTAAGTGGGACTCCGTAATAAAGTGTGCCTGGTTAGAATGAGGTGACCCAATATCAATACAGCAGAACATAGGGAATTAGGTTCAATTCAAGAAAGAGAACTCCGTCTTAATACAATGTTTTCGTCAATTATTTATTTCGCTTATGAACCAGAGTGCCAGTATATCGCAAAATCATGACGTCCATCAAAATGATCTCGTGGAGACTGGAACTAAAACCACAGGTGTTATCATAGCCAAGACAAGCGTAACAGAATAAAGAGAAAACATGTAATTAGAATTTTTAGGATTGTTTTCTATAATTACTGGCAATCAACATATTTGAAACAAGAGTGCCAGGTCACAAAATATGCCCGTCAAGGGTCATAACTCAGAAGTGCCTGTGCCGATTGGGCTGGTTATCGAAATTGATAGAGATCTCAAGGCAATTAACACTTCCATCAAGTTTTGTGAGGATCCGAATATAACTGTTTGAATTGAAGAGCGGACACCGTTGTGGACGCCACCCGCTTTTTTTGTCTTACATGCACGAAACTACGACAACCTTACTGCCTATCATTTCTCATGCTCATTGCGACGTCTTTCTTATAACATCCGTCGTATTTTATATACATTAACGATATGTTATCATCCAGACAAGAAAATACAAGCCCATATAAGTATTTTTTTATTCGTCTGTTTTTTTTGTAACATTCGAAGATAATATTGATCACAGTGAGTTGATAATCCACAAACATGTCTTATACACAAAATGTGTAATATCTACAGGTTATAATGTTATCGCATGTGATTTCAGTATCTCTTACAAAAGACATATTGTTAATTGTTAAGACATCACGGAGGTCACTCTATACTCAAGTTGTTACTATACTCGTATATCTTATTCTTGCAGTATTCTTTTTAAAAAATCGAAAATTACAACCAGACGTGGGTGGTCCCAAGGTTATAAAACTTACTGTCCGTCTCCCAGCTCAAATCCCATATGTTGTCTTTTAATATTTCAAGCCGAGTTAATTATGATCAATCACTTATGACATGATATTTATGATGCATAGATCTGAGAGCGTAAGTGATCTGAACATGCATCTAAACATTAAACTGAACTTTATTTTAAAACCATAACAATGTAAATGAACATTGAGCTCAAACATCGAATATAAGTTTTATGACTTATACACGTATACAGCAAGAGCTTATAGCTTATAGTAGCACAACAAGAGCTTATAGCTTATAGTAGCACAGCAAGAGCTTATAGCTTATAGTAGCACAGCAAGAGCTTATAGTAGCACAGCAAGAGCTTAGAGCTTATAGTAGCACAGCAGCAAGAGCTTAGTTGCACCTCAGGGACCCGCTTAACATACAATATCTTAGTAAAGATAGCAGTTTTTACTAAGAAATATTGATATCCTTTGTTAGTAAATATGTATTTTACCCTGTTGACCATTAGCAAGAGTTGTTAAGTATAAAAATTGACTACTATATCTTAACTAAGGGGACTTAATGTTTAATGTTTAATATCATTCTGAAATCTTTTTTATCCCTGAAACATAACATTTGTGAAACAATTGAAAGATTGATACTCAGTGACAAAATACTGATGACCTTCACATCATAAGGTGAAGTAGGATTTAACTTATCTGTTCAATCCCACGAGTATCAAGTTTGAAATTAAACGATACAGCTATGCATGGTTGAAATTAGAGCAAATTATTTCTAAATGATAAATAAATCAAATAAGTAAAACTATTTTGATCTATGGCTAATCTTGATAGATAATTAGATAAAACTTGGATTGAAGAACAAAATAAGAGTTCTTATAACGAATGAAAAAAATGCGATAGTGTTAGTATGACATTTTCCTTTATATTTAAAAATTAAAATGTATACAAACTTTATGATATTAAGCAAAGAAAAAATGCTATAAGCGTTGTAAATCAAATTGACAATAATCGTCAGATGAATAATTGACTTTTAATTGGCAAAATGTGATCCACACCGTAATTTCGTAGTTGGAAAATCTTTTGAGCAAACGATTTCAAGTCTCTGTAATTAAACCAATAGAAGCGTGCATAGTCTGGCTTCGAGCTTTTAACCAATATTTAACTTGAACTAAGCAAGCGGCAGTTCGATTTTATTTGTCATGAAAATGTCCGATAAACTTGTATGGGACACAGGGAAGTGACTGAACAGATCTACCAAGGCAACGGGGATACAAACGTTAACAAGATACTGCAGGACTTCAGTCTTAATACTTGTCTTTTACGACATCAGGGAATTAGCTTTTTTGCTTTTATTTACTTTTAGGTATTTCGGGACTGACGATTTTTTGTTGATATAAACACGGGAATGGAATTTAACGTTACTAAATTACAGGTTTGTTTTACTGTATTTTATTGGCAGGTATCGGAATTGATGTAATTAAATGGAAAAGAATCGATCAAAGATTGAATTAGAATCTGTTTTGTGGCACATATTTTGTAAATACAATGATTTAAAGACAAACAACGTGTGTATAAAACGTAAAATCGCGATCATGTTGGTTGTGTTATGTATTTATGTGCACATTATTATGTATTAGTTTATATGAACTATATATATATATGTATACGTCTAAGTGAAACATGTGAACTCGCTGCTTTTAAAGTTCATCGTTCATCGTAAAAATTGCATCAATATTTTTTTGATCTTTGTAAAGGTATGTTTTGGACATATATGTTATAATCATAGTATAATAAATGGGGTAGACTGTAAAGTCGTAAGGCGTGAGATTCATAACTCAGAGGTTATAGGTTCGTACCTAGAGTGATGCTCGGAGTAAACCTAAATATTTCTGAATAAGCTGTCAACCAGTCAGTATAATTAATGTAACATAAACTGTTAATCACAAAACAAAACCTATGAAGATGTTTGACATTGAAGTAAGTTTTAATCAAAAGACTGATTTAAAGACCTTTATAACCATAGAAAAATGTTATAATCTGACAAGTTCAAAGAAGACTTGTGACTTTAAACAACTTTCATAAACACTTTGGTAAAATCATGTCAAACTTAATCTGTCCCAACATGGTTACATTATTATACACGTTCGTTGTAACTTTATTTCAAATACCATTGATCTGGAAAAAGTCAACAACATTGGCAACAAAGACTAAAACTATGTGTATATACTGTGCTGAAATAAAAACTACAGGTTTTTGTATTAAGAGATCGTTGTATTTAGAGACCAGTTTTGGTATTTCCCTTGGGCGGTCGCTTAATACAAGATTGACTTAAATACGTCTTTGTACGTGTGCATTTATTTGATATTCATATTGTTTCAAATATTATTATCACCGAGAATCTTGGAAGAAAGCAAAACTTGTTGTATCAATTCTTTTATCTCCAGTTTATCTAAGTTGACATTTATTGCGTGAAAAATAAAAGCGTAGGAGTGAACAAAATGCTACCGATATCCCCTGACTATGAATGAATTTAATCATCTTCTCTAAGTCCTTAGTATCACATAGATAAATAAATTGATTTAATTTTTACGATTTTATCCAGTACATGAAATGTACCAAACCTAACTAGTTTAATAATTTGTATATAAATGATATAATTAATCAAATCGACTAATATAATAAAAATTATAGAGGTAATCTATTCTCATTTACAATTGATCTGAATGTCAGGAAAAATATAGATTCATAAAAACGGTTGATTGTTTTACACAGGTTCAACTTATCTCTGTCCATAGATTTAACAGAGAAATTATTTCATTTACTCTCAAAATGTAGGTGTACTAATACACAGGCGGGCCTTTTCATTGAGTCGATTTTCATGCCGTTTAGACAAGTCCCCTATCAAAACTATTTAGTCCAATTCTTAAGCATAACACTTTTCGGTTTCCCAGTGTTTCGAATAAATCACGGAAGGAATTCGCCAATTTTCAAATCATTATCAAGGACTTACGTACACTTTAACTACTTTCTGAAATCCGTTCAACTAGAATGCTAGGATTAGATTTACTTCTGAATTTCATTGGACTGAGGTAATTTAATAAAGATATCTGGACCCATTTCTAAGTATAAAGGTATTTGGACCAAGTTCACTTTGTAAAGATATTCGGACCAAGTTCGCTTTGTAAAGATATTTGGACCAAGTTCGCTTTGTAAAGATATTTGGACCCATTTCTAAGTATAAAGGTATTTGGACCAAGTTCACTTTGTAAAGATATTTGGACCAAGTTCGCTTTGTAAAGATATTTGGACCAAGTTCATTTTATAAAGATGTTTGGACCAAGTTCACTTTGTAAAGATATTTGGACCCATTTCTAAGTATAAAGGTATTTGGACCAAGTTCACTTTGTAAAGATATTTGGACCAAGTTCGCTTTGTAAAGATATTTGGACCAAGTTCATTTTATAAAGATGTTTGGACCAAGTTCACTTTGTAAAGATATTTGAAACAAGTTCACTTTGTGAAAATAATTGGACTGAGTTCGCTTCAGGAAGATTGTTGGACTCCAATAGTCTTAAGTTTGAAACAGAAGAAACAAAGCGTAAAATATCGATTTATTATAGATTTACATAATACGTAGCATCTAAAATAGTCTAGGCCCTATATAATATTAACGAATCATGATAATATAATATTCGATTCGATATCATATTCAGAGTTGTTGAAATTTGACCATCACCAGTGATAATTAAAATATATGCGCAATGTTTTACCGTTCTTTGAATTGAATAATCGTGAAATATTGTATTGATGCATAATGCACTGGATTTCCTTATCGATTATCTCTAATCAAATATGTCTGGTGCAAATATGAAATCTTATTTGAGCAAATTAAACTCACTGAACTTTCATTTAATTTATCATTTTTAGAACCGAAAACATCATTATCATCATCATTACTGACATCACATGATCAGCACGATCATCATCAACATCAACACCAACAATATCAGTAGCCGAACAACATCATCATCATTATTGTCACCATAAGCAACAAGAACATCAGTAGCAATACTACCACTACACTTCATTATCAACACCAAATATCAACAACAGAAACAATAAAAAAACATGCGGCAGTCCACATGACTTATGATATACATTATGACACACACACACTGCGTCGTAATGTCTCCATTAAGTTGTAAGATATCCGAAAAGTTGTTCACTGTCATCTATACATAACACCCTCGTTTACTTGTTCCCGTGTAAGTCTAACTAAGTCTCTCTTGGCAGGTATGTTTGTACGGCGATTAACCGAATATTTTTGTAATGGCCTTAAAGATTCCGATCCCAATAGAAGGGATTTATCATTTATTGATATTTTTCTCGTTATCAATTCGGTTGTCATAACACAAGGTGGTATTCCTTAGTGTTTATTCAACATAATTTGGGCATAAAATTGATAGTATAAGTATTGTAATGCAGTAACTAAATTACAACGCATACGAATCATAGTAGTTTAAATATTGGAATTTAAATAGAAAGCGGGGTATGGGATATATATTATGTGTGGTAAAGATTGATTTAACATTAATTCTATACAGCTTATCATTTTGTAGTTTGATTTTACACGGTGGTGTATGAAGGTTTCCTGGTTTTTGTATACACATTAATATTGGATTAGAAAAATTACAGTCAATTTAACTTTTGTATTTTCTTGTTTGTTTTGATAAAGATTATTTGACTTTGTGTACATGACTTGAACGGCTGTTTTTTATCCAGGATATTGAAATGAAAGGAATTTTTATAAACATTGTTTGTATTTATTTTCAGACTTGACTTTGAAAGAAGCAGCAATATACCGGATATCAGGGCCGTACAGACTGGCCTCGTGTAAGGGGTACATAGAAATGATAGGATTTTAGTGTTAAATAAATGAATAAATATGAGTGAAATTACCTGATAGAACACACGGACGAACGAACGAATTATGAAAATGGATAAAGTTGAGAAACCTGAAAAGGTCGACAAAGTTTTAGAAAAACGTGAGAAGAGCGATAAAGGAGAAAAGATTGAAAAGTCTGCCGACAAGAAAGTTGACAAAGTTGATAAAAATGGTACAAAGAAAGAGAAGTCGGAAAAGACAGACAAAGGTGATACAACTGAAAATGGTGAAAAAGTAGAAAATGGTATAGCGAATGGAAATAATGGAGAAGAAGGATCCGAGGATGGAGAGCTGGAAGAGGGTGATGACGATTTACAAGACGAAGAGAGGGAAAAGTTGAATAAGGTGTTGGTTGGTGAATTAGAGGATCTACCACCATTAGGATCTAAAATTGTTCGAATATTCACCAGTTCCACGTTCACAGGTTAGTTCATGATTATTTACTCATTGGTTCTACATATAGTTATGACTATGGCGAGACTCGAAGATATTTTAACCACTTCGAGTATAGATCCAGTTACTTTACAACATAGAGATATTTCTTATTGGTCGGACACCGTGACACTTAATCTTGTAAGACTGCTCTTAAATAAATTGAATTATACTTTAGATGAATAAGTAAGCGTGTCAATTCTGAACCCAAACCCAGGTCATACATCCTTACAAAAATAAAATTAGATTTTTACTACTTTAGACAATTATTTATACTTATATTTCTTTTGTCTTCAACATCCCGCTCATGTTAGTTGTAATTGATTTATACTTAAGTTGTTAAATTGATACCCGTGGTTTGATTTTCCATTAGGTCAGCGAGTCAATTCTTATTTGTTTAGGGACCAAAATAGAACTGTGACTGTCAGCAAACTGTAAACTCGTTGGTATAGTGATGAATACGATATTTTGTATCATCTTCAAGAGTGATACCTTTGATAGATATCACAAGAGATAATATTTCGTCGATATTGCAAAAGCTTGTTTAAAATCATAGCGTGGATGAGTTGGTGATACACCACAGCATCACCTCTCCGTCTCCTAGTCTCTCACTGGCTTTATCTCACTCTTCGCTGCCAATGGCTTTCCTATCCCTTCGACCCTATCTGTCTAAGTCACACTCATTTGCTCCCGTACCAGTCTGCCTCCTTTTCCTTTTCTTTTTCTTTCCGCCACTATCTCTGTTATTCTCTATTACATACCCCTCGTTCGGCATCTACATGTATCTCTCTCTCTGTGACCATCTTTTAGCAACTCATCCGACTCTCTCCTCTCTCACATATTCCTCCCTCTATATTTCCTTCTCTTTCTCTCCATTAAACTTGTAAATTTATATGTAAGGTCAATGTACTTATAAAGTAGTCTTAGCCAAACCATTGTAGGTTTAATGTCTTTGATACTATACTTAGATGGGCTAACAATATCTTATAATACTACCTCAGACGAGCGATGACATCCACAAACAGTGCTCTAATTTTGTATTTCTAACAGTAGAGTTCTAAATAAGTCTAAAGTCTATGCACACTTTACCATGCCACTGTCACTTTATGTAAATATATATATTAAATAAACATAAGCTAATTGATTCTAATAAAAGAGAACAAACCCAGCCTACATTGAAATCAATACGAGTATTAATATATTTATTTGCCAGACAGAATCATTGTATATGAATGACTGAAAGTCAGGTGTATAAATTACAGTTCATGTATGTGGACGTATCTAATAAACTCATAATGTACTGAGTAAGTGCCTTCGTGTCTTGATATCAATTCCATCCCATATTTATGAATCAGAAATAAACTACAATGTAGATTTGCATCGCTATTTCACAGTGAATTCCTTGCGTCTGATTTTTTTATACTTAAAAGTTCTTTCGATTGCTCACATTGTGTCCTTTAAAATGAGGTAAATTACATGTATAGTTATAATATACTTATCATGGTAATTTGGGTGAGTTTTGCATAATTATTGTCGGTTAATTGTCGACGTAAGAAATAGACGTGTCGAAAACTGTACACACTAAGGTCTGAGGTTGAACCAAAATTGAAAGCACAGTATACATATATCATATATCGATAAATCTTTTTATTGGAATGCAGTATTGACAAGAGATCGAAAACACCCAAGTCTTTGAAATCGAACAATTGTATATACAAATAATGACCTCAGTGATAAAAAGAATTTAAAAAGAGCAATTAAATTGTTAAGTTGTAAAAGAAATGGCCTAATTAAAATCGGAGCTTTTCAATTACTTAATTGTATTATATATTTATAATTGGGTTTACATGCGAAGTTTACACCTCAATTTCACTTGAAGAATAAACATAATTCTTTTTAAGGTCACTTCTCACGCATTGAAGTTCAACGTGTTATAAAAACATACTTGCTTTACTTTAATTGTAAATCTAATTTGTATTATAACAATGTAATCTCAGATTAATTGTTGTTTATAGAACTTTTATGATTTGCAATAATATTTTGACGAAGTCGATAAAAATCGCACGTAAAGGCCATAGGTTCAGTGTAACGTAAAAATGAGCTTAACAGTTTATTTCTTTGCGATGGCTTTTTTTTGTCTAAGCGGGTAGTCAAAATGTTAGAAATCTTTACATTTACAGCTAGCCATAATATACGATAAATTACAACTGAGTTTACCTTCGACCATGAATTACCTAGTTGATTGTCTGGCAAAATGTTGCATGGCCTTGTTACCACTGAAACTAAATTTCTGTCTTTCTGAATTAGAATTCGATATTATGCATTAATCTATTGATATGTCATGTAATCAATACTGAATACTGAAACATATTTATTGTATAATTTCATTAAATAATCTACCTCTTGTTGTACGCCAGGACAATTAAATTGTATAAACAAAACAATCTTATGTTCCTTACATACAATGTTCGTACACAGGAACTTAAAATACTACAGAAGGTCGACGGTTAAATGGTATCACCGACATCGGTCTCAAACTGGTAGTTTAGGTTCATTTTGCCCTTTTTTATTTATAATTATGAACAGAACATACATTTATTAAGTCTTATGCAACAAAACTGAGCACATCGACATAAACATTTATTCCATGCAAACAAATGATACAATGTAGTTTGAGACAGCTATGTTAGACCACATTCGTAATGCATTGTATGTGCTACCAATGTGATCACATAGGTGGCGGAAATCAAACACATATGTAACATATTGTGTTACAAACACATATGTAACATATTGTGTTACCAATGTGATCGATGCCGTTTTTTTTTCATATTGCTTGTTGCAAATATGTAGTAAGTGTCGTCTGTTGCGAATGTGGTCCTACAAATGTACAAGGCGTAGTAATTCTTTTTTTACGTACAAGAACTTTTTACTTTTTGACGTCAACTTTTCGTCTGTGACTGCTTCAGACGCACTTGTTCATTTAATCAGTTATCTCTACACATTCAGCTCTAAATGAATGCCATACATCACACCAGTGTAAAACGTAACAAAATATACTTGTATTATATGTTTACTTGATATGTAAATAAGATAATATGAAGTTAGATTGCAAAATTTAATGTACTACTGATGAACTGATTTTTTTGTTCGGGGTATTTCAGTTATAAATCGGCGGAAAGTAAAATCTAACCAGTTTTCCCGAATTCTGTGCAAGTTCTCACATTTTTCTCCTCAAGAAACTGTTAATTTCTCCACAAAAATATCATCACTGAAGGACAAATGACCTTGGGTATAATGTCGCGCCCGGGGTTCGGACTCGTGAACCCGAGTCCCTGTATAAGCGGGAGGGCTCTCAGTTTTTAACTCATGGCTGCGATAATAAATAACGTCCCAGGACTTCTCACGTTTAGATATGTGCCCTAAAGATGTCGCTTTACCAAATACTTGTGTCATTGTTTGATGCCATGATTAACCTTTAATCTTAATTTAATACAATATAAAGATCTCACACGAATTTTACTTGAATCTAAGACAGAAAACCAGGTTCAAAGAAGAACTAATATAATGATTGTACTTTCTTGTTGACCTACTGGATTCAGACGGTGTTTAGGACGGAGATAAAGGACTCGCTTTGAGTATTGCTAGATTATATATTCAATAAATAGGTCAATATCTATTGATGGGTCAATATCTAAAGAAACCCCATTTTTTGAAATCCTTTTGAGTGTTTGCACATATTAGTTCAAAGTGGACCATGACGTAGATTTTATGTTTGTTTGTCCCTGCTAACCTGCAATATACTAGTATTTAAGATTGGACTAACTCCGGTGTACAGCACAGTGACAACAGTTCACTAGATTTTAATTTAATCCACCGTCATATCAATAATCTAAACACGACTGGTATCAATACGGACACTTCTAATCAAAACGAAACATGCACATAATAGGACGATACTAAATGTATAACCTTATACTGTTTTAGCGTTTACATTTTAAGCTAGATTAGGCATGTGAATACATTTTCATACGTTTTAAATAACTTTCCTTTAAAACCCCCACGGTTCAGTGGTGGGGCGCAGGATTTGAAGGGTCCCTAATTCGAATCTATGGTAATTTCCATGATCAAGAATTTTACCATACTTTGCTACTCTGTATCCAGTGGAATAAGAGGGTGGATACCTGCGAGAGATATAAATCAATGCGTCATGGCAGCTTAGAGCGCCATTTGTTTATGGACAATTTGTGAACCCATCAGCAGGTGTTGAAATATATTTACCGCCATAGAAACTATAAAAGTAAGATTAACGAACTTAAAAGTCTGATAAATTATAAATAATAGGATTACGTTTCTGTTAATGTCAGGGATTTTTGGCCATATACCCAATGGAAAATAGTATTTTTTATCCCAATTTACAGACAGAAAATCCCAATAAAAACAAACATTTAAAAAAAAAAATTTTTTGTAAGTTCATTAACATCACTATTGGTAGTAAATACCTTATTCTGCTACTGTTCTATGGGAGAATAAGTAGAATAAGTTTAACATTGCAAAATTTGTAGTTATTCGTTTTTCCCAATTTCGATTAAAACAACGCGAAAATTCCCAATCCCAAGGGTATGGGTCATATTCCCAAAATACCAAGAAAAACCCTGAATGTAAACAAAAATACACAGCGCCTTCCGATCTATGTTATGTCATTCAGTCAGCCACTTGTTTTCCCCACCCTCCTAAAGAATAATATTTTCCCAGATTTTTCTATCTTACATACTTATATAATATTTTTATTATACACAATACGTAGTTTTCAGTAGATCTGGCGTTTATATAATGCTACATTTTTATACTTTCAGATACGACATTGGAACGAAATGCATTGATGGAACAAGTATACCCCAAACTAAAAAGTAATCTCAGAGAAAAATATGGTTTAGAATTCCAGGTAAAGTGAACAATATAATCTATTTAGTTATATATATCAGTATATACATGTACACGTAATTCTTTTCAGTATCATTGCATTACAGCATTAGCATTGATGGATTGTACTTTTTTAATGTCACAAATAGAACAGCTGGACATAAATAAGTAACTTATAGGTATACCAATTCGTGACGAAGATGTTTTCTAGTCTAAAAAGTGGCAGATTAAAATCAGAATTGCTGGCTAGTAACACAAACTTTAAAACCGGCCTCAACCAGTCTAGACCCTAGTGGAACAATTACCTTTTTGCACTTTGACTTTCCCAAAAACCTTGGATCCAGCTAAGTAACTCAATAATACAATGGCAAGAAACCACTTTGATCAAGTTACTATTTTCCATTTTATGAATTTACGTTCATTTTCAGTCATTATTTCAGCTTTGAGTTTTGTTTCACATATATCTTATAATGTCTCATTATAAAGCATAATTCGACAAATAGAGAATACTAATTTCATTATAAAGCCAAATTAGATCCGATAGTCAGGCGTCGGGTATAATTGTTTTCCATTCATTGGCGATATAATTAATAACATTACATTGGTAGGATTAATTTCAAATACTTCTTAAGCTAATAGTTATTTGATTGAATTATACACTGACTTAAACAATTCGTACAAGTGCTGATTTTATTTAAAGATATCAAGAAGTAGAGTGTCTGTAGACAAGGAGTTAATCACATAAAATGAAGTAATTTGGTTATTAAATCAAAGTACTGAAAGTACTGGTGGAAACTGAACACACAAACCCTTGCACTGCATCATTGAACGGGGACTAGTTTTACAATTGCATGGCGGATATAGAAAAACGTAGTTCTTAGGTGTGCATTAAAATTCGAGCGCGCCGAGCGAGTGGCGGCTATGGAAAACTTAACTATCGTTCAGTTTCCAAAAATCAGAATCATTTTACTTCGTTAAATATTATATTGACCACGAAAATCAAACGAACTCAAACTTATTTCATATCAGTGTTGCGTAATTATTTTCTCCGTAGCTTCGACCTCATTCACTATATTGAATAATGAATAGATTTCTCGGCTCATCTTCGTACTAAATGTTATGACAATAATTGATAAAAGGGAGATAATTAGTTATTATTGATCTATTATTTCGTTCGTATCACTCGCGCGTCACACCTGAGTTTAAATAGTCTGATAAAACACTGTAACGACCGTTCTACTGGGTTAATTTAAATGTCAGCTCTTCAACATGGCATAGAAACGTCTCGTTATCTTTCTACTTGTAACTGTTATCTTACTCAACGCACTAAAGACAAATAGATTTCAGAAACCAGTTGAAGGAGATGAAAATTATTTCAGACAAACATTATAATGTGAAAAACGATAAAAAAACAATTAAATCGTTGGCTGATTTTTATATGTAATATTATTTTTACTATCCTTAAAGTTGACAAACAGGCTTTCCGGTCGATTATTCGTGCTACTTGCGTCACTGTGGGGCTAGTGTCATATTTCAGCCCGCCCACAAAACTAAATAGGGCGTGTTAAATTCATATACACGGCGCAAAGCAGCCCCAAATCTAATTAAATGTTTTCTATGCAAATATTCTACATTTAATTGCAAAGCATTAAATCAATTTGCTTACAATTAAAAAAATGCATACGCATCATAATTAAATATCGTTTACATATATGGGCATATGGCGTTTGTTTGGTATCTATGACAACTAAATAATGCAAGAACTCGGGAGGGTCGTTGTTCTTAGTGATTTCTAAGTACGCGGATTTTATAACATTAGCGACCTAATGCTAAGATTTGGCGACTTGACATCAAAGAAAGTCCTAAAATTTATGTTGCAATTAATTTATTAAGTGCTACACAATTATCACTGAGCCAACAGGCCAACGTCTGTTATGAGTCTTAACTTCTTCCTCCAAGCGCGACAATATCGTAACTCGTTCGTTTATACGGCACACGTGCAGTCTTTGTGAACTAAGGGACTGCAATATTACTGATAGAAATGATTATAATTTTTCAAAAGCAATCCACTCTTCTTCCCATATGGCTTACGATGATCTAAGCGATATGCACGATTAAATAAGTTGGCATATAAACATAATATAAAGATTTTCTACCATTCTGCGATTATTGCAATACGTTTTTTTTTTGTATAACGTATCTTATATTGAATCTCAATCACAGTGTCTCTGATTGGTTAGAGATGCTTTGAGTTTAAATATTGACCAATGGTATTGTCGCTTGCTGTGTTGTATAATCTAAATCATGTTTAGCTATCACAACGATATACACGTATGTATTAATGTAGAAATGAATCACCTAATGAAAGAATCTCTGTAGAATCAATGTAATGGAATAATTGAAAGCAGTAACGAGGAAATTGTTAATCAAAGCCCCATTAAATCATCAATGAATTCGTAAAGTGATTGGAATAATTGAGACTCGATACTTCTTTGAATAGGAATACGAATTAATAATCGTTCAAAATGAACGAACAAGGATGCAAACAGGAAGTGAGAAATATAAATCCAGATTTCGGAACAACTCGGTCATAATCGAAATGGTCGTAACTCATCGATTTCACATAAAACATGTCTGACAATCTTTACCCAGTAGCTACAAGTGCTTTTGTCAATGAAAGAAAATTGATTGGCATCAATTTATTATTTGGTTATTTGCGCTGTACACAGACCTAGTTTTCCCAGAAAAAAATGTTTCCGGAAATTTGTCTTTCGTTTGTGAATGGTTATTTTCATGGTATCTATTTTTGTTAATCGACTTGCAGCAAAAACGTCGATATTCTACCCAGCTTCTTGTTGGTATTGTTAGCTGTTCTTAGTAAAAGAAAACCATAACACGTTTTTATTCTATATTTATTTGTAAACACAAGACCTACGTGCCATGAAACTAGGAAAAGATTTACTCTGTAAGCGAAAGCAACTGATGTTATTGCTCAAATCGACATGAATAAATGTGCACGTTATTTCAGGAAGAGTATACATGTTAACACAATGCTCAGTACTTGCTGCCAACCTTTGTTGTAAGCAGGCTATTTTATCCAGTTATATGGGTGGGTTTTGTCACAGACAAAACAATATTGTCAAATAACGTCCATTCTAAATTGTATTGAAATTAGTTTAACAACGTAGTCTAACCTCTCTGTGAAATACAGTGGCCCGTTAAATGTTTTAGAGGTCAGAATGAAGTTGCTGATATGGGAAATACGTCTGATTCCTTTTGAGCTACATTGTATTTTCACAGGAGATTTTCAACAAAAGGTTATTGTACCATAGTACTCGTACACGTACGTGCAATACATATGTTCGATATAAACTCATTATTATCATTTGAGACTCTTAATATTGATGTGGAATTATTGTCAAGTTGAACTCGCGAAGTTAAGTAAAAACCAGTCCGAACATAAGTGGTCATTATAAATGTAATGTCGTTATAATAAGGTAGTCTCTAATTGGGAAGTTACTGTATGTATTGTTTCAGGTGGTTGACATGAGATGGGGAGTGCGTGATGAGGCCACGGACGATCACATGACCACAACATTGTGTATGCAAGAAATTGACAACTGTCAGAGGCTTTCTATTGGTCCAAACTTTATTGTAAGTTTATATTATTTTAGTTTCTATTTATTGAGGCTTAGATATACACGAGTGGGTTTTTACGGAGCATTAAACCTATTTTTTAGACAAAGCCATGAATTTGGATCAATGTAATAAAACAGTTAATTTTTAATTCAAAAGTTCTACTTCAAATTTGATAGCTTTTTATTGATTTATCCGTTAATCAATATTTTCTTTTGAAAACATGTCCGGAAATAAATTTTACTCGTTTTCATTATTTTTATGACATTCATTCTTAAACAAAGAGGATTTAGAGGGGGCGGCATGGCCTCCACCCACTATGAAATACTACTAGCATAAAGGAACATATCGGCCTGTCATATACCGAGGTAACTGAATTAAATTTAAAGTAAAACTGATGCTTATGAGTATCAATGCATCTATAGCGCCCAAGAAACACACTCTGTCCCTAAATTGAAATAAAGTTCACATACCCTATTGGACTTTAATTTTAGTCATGAAATTTAGTCCGAAGACAATCTCAAAATATAATACTATTTCCTTATACTTATTCGAAATTTTCAAATGAAAATATCTTTTTATTTGTATCTAAGTAGTATTAATGATACCTTAGTGTCGATGATTTTCATTTTTAGTTACTAAGGTTAGGCCTATGTAAGAGTTTTTCATACAGATTATCAAACTTCAATTGTCGCATTTGAGTGTCTATGAGGTTTACATTCATGAGTTTTTTTATAGAGATTGGATGAACACAAAATATCAGTATATACTCGTATTGTGAAAATGAACGCTTAAAGATTCAATTCTGTTCTCAGCAACCATGTTCAAAGTTTTAATTGGTCGATCAAAGCTATACATACATGTACCCGTGCAATTATAGACAGAGCATTTCACTTACTTCACGTCAATTTTATCGGTTAATTAAGATACAAATATCAATGATAGCATACAATCGATAAGAAACCACAGAAATAATGATCAAATCAATAATATCTAATGATTGAATAAGAATGATAATTTAATGGAACGGAGACACCGACACAAAACGGGTTTTATCGCAAACCGTAAATCCGCTCGTCTTAATTTGTGTCATTCTTTAACAAGAGTTTTAGCTTCAAACGTAACAACTATTTCTATTTAATGACTTTCTGCTTTCTGTGTAGGTGTATGCTGTTGTCAATGTCAGTTGTTGATGCAGGTATTGTCGACTGAAATATCGTGTTAGTCGAAGTGCTTTGTATTACAATTTCATAATTTTAAACTCTCGACTTCATATAACCATTAACAACATCAGCACACGTTCAATTAAAAACCAGCACCGATAGCAACAACAATATTATCTACCCTTTTATCAGCAGCAACACTAGTGTCTACACCATCTTTATCATCATCATCATCATTACGATGATCATAATCATCATCGTCAGTTTTTATCAGAACAGTCACAGCACTTTTTATCATTTTAAATGTCAATGTCATTAGTAGAGCGATCAGTATTATAATATACTTCACAATTGAATTATCTGGCATGCGATATTGTTTTATACAACCATTAGACCATTAATTTTGTAACGGTTTACATAACCTGTGCGCTATTTCATAGGCTTATAACAGAATGAAGTAAATCTCAATGTTTAGGGCATCCCATACGTTATATTGCTTTAAAAATCATTTTCGCAGTTTTTCATTCTTATATTGTTTACTTTCAGGTATTTTTGGGCCAAAAATATGGATATCGTCCTTTGCCTACCCACATTGATGCCGCGGAATTTGAAATGCTGCGAGGGTGTACGTTGTCTGATAAGGAAGAACTAGATTTAATGGACCTTTGGTACCGGCGTGACGACAACACGGTACCAGCTGTCTTCATTCTTCAGCCAATCAGTTCCATTCTTACAAACTTCAACAATAAGGTGAACAATATATTTATTAATATCACAATTAAGGCAAAGATAATTGTGACAATCCAGATTGTTTCTTGCAATAAATAATGCCTGGAATCGTCAATCAATACATATGTATTACGTTCGTGCTCCTGTCGAAATAAATAAAAGTAATCATTTATAGTTCATCTTTTATTTCCATCATTTTATTGGAAAATAATTACGTTTTGCCTTTGAAATATAACATCCGTCAATAAATCTGGTAATTGATTTATCGTTTACTGTCATTAGTTTTGATAAAACTTCTATTAGAGAAACACACTATATTTCGACACGCAAGGTTTGTTCGGCATGTTTCCATGGCCGTTTTCGATCTTTTCAACAATTTCACACTATATCATGCATAGAAAAAACATAAACCTGTCACAGCCTAACGTAAAATTAATAATAATAATTCAACACTTCCAATAGATGGAAGTTGTTGTTAAAAACAAACAATAAATACGGTTTGGAAGCTTACGTTGCTATTTTTAGAGTATTTGCTAATGATTATAAGATACCATTATGTCTCTTATCTCTGTTTGAAACATGCACGTGAATAAACATTAATTAAACAAACATATCAAACATTTTGTACGTGATAATGTTGGTTTTTTTTATCCTCCACATTGACACTAAAAAAGTCTTGCCTAAATACAATGTACATGTATACCCAATTTTGTAATTCAACGAACACAAAATTTTTAACTATTCAAAATGAAAATTTGCTGCATCGAATATACGCAAAATGTATGATCATGTCTTAATGAAGTATCAAATCTAAATAAAGTATCTTTCTTGTTCGTTGAACTTTGATACAACTAGTGACTTAAATGCATCTTTTATCAACAGCGCTTGTAATAATTAATGGCTTATGTTTATTTTTCTCACAGCGACAACGCCGTCTCATGGAAGCCGACCAGGCCACGTGGTGGGATACATTGGGCAAGCTTCAACGTATTCTCAGAAAAGCTGCGCAGATTTTATTCGTGGCGAAGAAAATTGACAGAGAACAAATGCACAATTATTTTATGTCAGGTATAGTTTCATTACACAATATTTTCGTAATGCTCAATTTAATTGTTAAAAAATTGGCAGATTTTTTTAAAATCTGAAAATGTTTAATCATTCATGAGTATTGATCAGTCACATAACCGGACTTGCTCCGAGCCTGTCTACAGTCAGTGTTAACATTTAAGTCTGTGTAAGTTTCAGATAGATATATGTACGAATGAATATCATATTATCCCAAAATAATGCTTCAAATTCTGTCTGGCTTATCATTTTTGAATGCAAGTTCTACTTCAATATATTTTATTGAATTCGATAATTGATTCATGTATTGTTCTGAACTAGACCAAGTATATTCAAACACATGCCTTAATTTCTCAAGGCGAAGTAAGCTTAACTGTTTCTTTTCAAGCTATTGGTGCTTGGATTTGAACAAAAATCTAGACACCCCCGCTATACCTCATAAATTGTAGACCCACTGTGCAGAAGTTGTAAGAGATTAATGTGCCAAACTCGACAGGTTCTGTTTATATACCATCCAGACAGCTATTTCAAAAACCAACAGTTTTATCAGCACTTGGCATTCCTTTCTTGTAACACTTGAATTATAGTGTAGGTAGTTTAAGTAAATTCTAGTTTGCATTTAAACAATTATCAACGGATTTGTTTGTCACTTTATTGTGCAATCTCATGAGTGGCATATCCATATTTGAAAGTACTGAATGTTTGGCTTCACAGTTCATGTTTATCATGTATTATGTAATGCTAAATAATTGTTTGTTCATGCAAATAAGTTCCGTATCATTTATGTTCCTTCGCATGTGTTATCATGATTTTGGCTAGCGAACAAATTTATATCACAATGTACTAATCAACGTTGCAGTACTCAACCAGGTGACTTTAATATCCATTTTAAAGTCAGTTTGTTAGACATATTAACATTTAGACCAACATGTAATTTGTTGACCCTACCTAACAGTCGTAAAACATCGGGCATTTCCGTATTTTCAGGTAAACATTTATAAATCAAGGTACATGTGTATGCCACAATATACCAAGGGATCAGACTTTACTTTGTTCTTCATTGATGAAAATTTTATGTTCAAAATACCTTCTTATCGATTTTATATTTTGAAAGAATGAAACGAACCTAAAACAGAATATAGTATGGCTGTAATGATCATACATGTAGATTTATATGGTTTTGTTATAATTGCATTCAAAGGCCTTTAGTTTATAGACTTACTTTTGTGGATTTCAGTGACAGAAAGGGAGATTACTCGTGGTATCTTAAAGGCGAAAAACTTACAAGATCATTGCTTAGCTTATGTTCGTGAGATTGAAAATATCAATATAACTCTGCTGAGATTTGCTTCGAAATTTGTTGATTTTGCATCAAGAAATGTAGACGGAGAAGCGCAGAAACTTCTGAAAACGCTTCGAGACGACAAACTTCCAGCGAAAATGCCAGACTCAAACATTGTTCGATTCAAAGTTGAATGGGGAGGCAAAGAAGGCATTGATATTGAAACACACAAGGTATTGTAGCAGTCAAAGGTTCAACCATTGTATCAAACCAAACTATTTAAAGATACTTTCACAGCCAAAACTATTCTGAAGACCCCACGTGACCTGATATCTCATTTCTATCAATGATTACATGTATTTCACATCCAGCTTTATATTGGCGCAAGTTTATTTTGGTAGAATTTCTACTTTATATAAAGAACTATTAACATTCCCAGAAGAAGTATTTAACAATAAATGTGAGTGCATTGATACTCGTGGGCATGGTTTAACTTTGAAGTTCAGCAAAATGATTTTATCATTACTAATGAAATTCATTGTTGGCTACCTATCGATTTCACCTACTTGATTATTTCATTAAAACTAATTGTGTTAATCGTTCCTTGATGGCTGTTCTAGTTTTCTCCGAGTTTCTTATTAGAAAAATAAATATTTGACATTATTGCGAGTATTTATATAGGATCGTTTATTCAAACATCATACAAGTATAATGTAACCAGGCTACTTATGGTCGGTAAATTTGTCAATTATTTTCAGTTTTATTTAATGTTAATTCATGGTTAGTTTCTACGTACCTGAGTCCAAATCTTAACTCAATATGTAATTCAATCCGTAATTAAACGATTAATTAAAATCAATTGGTTGAAATTCCTAAAAAAATCATTAAATGACCTTAATTGTTATCTGGTAACCAGCCAGTTTACTCTTTTTATCAATAAAAATAAACAAAAGGAGTTCAAAAGTTGACTTTTTCATTCGTTTAGTAATATTAGTAAGTCCAGCTATTAATTGAATTTACGGAGTACCAGGCTTTGTTTTCAAGAAAATTACCTGATTTAAGATACACATATCAGAGGTCACCCTCCTCACGTGTTAATTGCGCACATAATCATCCAATCAAATATTTGTTGCATGAGAGTATGAACTGTGCGAAGTTAGTGCTCGCCCGTCTTTCTTATCCAATCAGTTGTCTTGATTATCTTAATAGAATATAAAACCGTTTCGTAGAACGACTTAGTACACACTGTGCATGCTCCTTTTAGCTTTCTTATTTTTGAAGAACACTCAGATATGCACTCTAACCTATACCCAGCATAAACCTATACCCAGCATACACCTATACCTAGCATACACCTATACCCAGCATACACCTATACCCAGCATACACCTATACCTAGCATACACCTATACCTAGCATACACCTATACCTAGCATACACCTATACCTAGCATACACCTATACCCAGCATACACCTATACCTAGCATACACCTATACCTAGCATACACCTATACCTAGCATACACCTATACCCAGCATACACCTATACCTAGCATACACCTATACCTAGCATACACCTATACCTAGCATACACCTATACCTAGCATACACCTATACCCAGCATACACCTATACCCAGCATACACCTATACCTAGCATACACCTATACCTAGCATACACCTATACCCAGCATACACCTATACCTAGCATACACCTATACCTAGCATACACCTATACCCAGCATACACCTATACCCAGCATACACCTATACCTAGCATACACCTATACCTAGCATACACCTATACCCAGCATACACCTATACCTAGCATACACCTATACCTAGCATACACCTATACCCAGCATACACCTATACCTAGCATACACCTATACCTAGCATACACCTATACCTAGCATAAACCTATACCCAGCATAAACCTATACCCAGCATACACCTATACCTAGCATACACCTATACCTAGCATACACCTATACCTAGCATACACCTATACCTAGCATAAACCTATACCCAGCATACACCTATACCCAGCATACACCTATACCTAGCATACACCTATACCTAGCATACACCTATACCTAGCATACACCTATACCTAGCATACACCTATACCTAGCATACACCTATACCTAGCATACACCTATACCTAGCATACACCTATACCCAGCATACACCTATACCTAGCATACACCTATACCTAGCATAAACCTATACCTAGCATAAACCTATACCCAGCATACACCTATACCCAGCATACACCTATACCTAGCATACACCTATACCTAGCATACACCTATACCTAGCATACACCTATACCTAGCATACACCTATACCTAGCATAAACCTATACCTAGCATACACCTATACCTAGCATACACCTATACCCAGCATACACCTATACCCAGCATACACCTATACCCAGCATACACCTATACCCAGCATACACCTATACCCAGCATACACCTATACCTAGCATACACCTATACCCAGCATACACCTATACCTAGCATACACCTATACCCAGCATACACCTATACCCAGCATACACCTATACCTAGCATACACCTATACCTAGCATACACCTATACCTAGCATACACCTATACCCAGCATACACCTATACCCAGCATACACCTATACCTAGCATACACCTATACCTAGCATACACCTATACCTAGCATACACCTAAACCCAGCATACACCTATACCTAGCATACACCTATACCTAGCATACACCTATACCCAGCATACACCTATACCCAGCATACACCTATACCTAGCATACACCTATACCTAGCATACACCTAAACCCAGCATACACCTATACCCAGCATACACCTATACCTAGCATACACCTATACCTAGCATACACCTAAACCCAGCATACACCTATCTCATTATAATATTAATTTAAAATCATCTTCCATTCAGGAATACATAGAGACGTTTTGCAATCACTTTTACTCCAATGTCCTGCGCTTGGTAGACGAAGCCATGGCGAAGCATGAGAAACTATCCAACAATGCTGTCTACGTTGAAGTACTTCAACATCTAAAAGCTTGTTATAGTTCATGTAAACTGTTTCAAGGCAGAGAGGATATCGGTGAGCTTTTATCTTTGTTATTGTAAATTTAAGCTTCCTCGAAAGATTCTTTTCTTTCAAAGCATCTATTTTTTTGGTAAATTTTAATTGAATTTTAATTGGATACTCATAATGTGATTCAACTTTTGTAACATGTTTGTACTTATTATGTTTATAATTGTATTCTTATTTAATTGGTTCTCACATCATTTGGTTACAGTGAATAAAATCAAGCAATATGTGCTGGGAAAGTCAGATAAACCACTGATATTATTTGGGACAAGCGGATGTGGTAAAACTTCATTAATGGCCAAAGGAGCAAGCGAGGTAAGGAACAAAACGTGTACAAGTCAAACACTTGTGTTGAGAGCGTATATCTTTTATAGTACTTTCCATACACACATTAGTGAAATAACTAATAACCCTTCTGAAAATGAATGAGATGTTGTTAATAGTTCCTTATTCAGCTTTGTTACACAATCGGTATAAGTCTTTTTGTCATCAAGGTTAACTATAGAATTAGTTCGTTTTCGTTTCAGTCAAGAGGTTGGTTCAGTGCGAAGTCGACGCCCTTCTTGGTCCTGAGGTTTCTTGGTACCACACCAAACAGTTCCAGCATTATTCCGTTGTTGACCAGTCTGTCGAAACATCTAGCTTGGCTTTATGAACAACCAGAGGAATACATACCTGACGAGTTGTCGCCCTTAGTAACGCATTTCAAAAAGCTCCTTAGTTGTGCTTCTAAGGAGAAACCACTTATTCTAATTTTGGACTCCTTAGACCAGTTATCTGGAGCGGACGGTGCTCACCAGCTGGCATGGTTACCAACAACGTTACCGCCAAACGTTCGGCTGATTGTTTCTACGTTACCTAACTATTATGGAATCCTTGACACTCTACGTAATATGATTGAGCTTCCAGAGAACTATGTTCCTATTCTACCACTTGGAGAAAATCTTAGTGCAACAATTTTATTATTTTGGCTTAAAAATGCCAACCGAACATTAAACGAGCCACAGATGGAACTAGTAAATGAGGCGTTTTCTAAGTGCAATTTGCCTTTATATGTTAAGCTCGTATTTGACGAAGTTTGTCGATGGAAGTCGTACACTGCAATACAGAACGTATCTCTAGCTTTCACCATCCATGATAGTATATATAAACTGTTTGAACGTATAGAAATCCAGCACGGAAAGACGCTTGTATCGCACGCGTTTGGTTACATCACGGCGGCTAAAAGTGGTTTATCAGAAGCTGAATTGGAAGATTTGCTGTCACTGGATGAAAAAGTCCTCAATGATGTGTATCAGTACCATTTACCGCCTGTCAGAAGAATCCCGCCATTATTGTGGACAAGAATCAGGAGTGATCTCCCTTCTTATTTAAGCGAGCGCGAGGCAGATGGCGTGAATGTTGTTAATTGGTACCATCGTCAATTCATCGAAGCAGCAAGGGAGAGATACTTCAAAAATCTTAACTACGTCAGTCAGATACATTCAAACATCGCTGAATACTTTCTGGGAATCTGGGGTGGTGGTAAACCGAAGCCGTTTGAATATACAGAGGGCCAGAGAAAGATGTTTCATTTAGAACAAAAAGGTGGTGAAAGTGATAGAAAGGTGCCCCTCCAACCATTGGTCTTCCTTGACGAATTCGGACGACCCATACGTCACAATCTTCGTAAACTGAATGAGCTTCCATACCATTTGGTTCGCTCTCACAGGTATGAAGAATTGTACAGCCAAGTTATTTTCAATTATAATTGGCTGCATGCGAAACTAAACTCTATGCCTTTGCAATCTGTTTTGTCTGATTTTGAAGATCTTCTAGAACATGTTTACCAGAAGGACGTTAAACTTATAGCCGATGTAATTCGCTTGTCTAGCTCTATCTTAAGTCATTATCCTGATAATCTTGGGCCTCAGATAATCGGAAGATTGTTGCCTTATTTCACAATTAATGAAAATATTCGTGGACTGATACAGCAATGTGATACCGATGGACTGACACGATGCGCCCTCGTCCCAGTGCATCATTGCCTTCACACACCTGGTGGCCCTCTACAGTTTTCACTTGAAGGTCATCTGTTCGCTCCTTTTGGAATTGCAGTCACATCAAATGCGAAATATCTGATATCAGTGTCAAATAAATTTATCATTTTTGATTTGTCGACTGGTGAGGTGTTTAGAACTATTGCACCGGGTATTGAAGGAATAATGCAAAGTCTAGTCATATCAGAAAATGATAAGTTTGCTGCGGGATTCACGAACAATAATCAAGTAGTTGTGTGCAATATATTGACCGGCGAACACGTAAAAATAATGCCACCGTTGAAAGTGCAAAAGGAATCAACAGTAACCGGAACTACAATGACAAATACTCATTTAGTTATTTGGACAGAGCTTGAATGGTACTTATACTCCATTAATGGTACATTTCTATCTAGGCATACAATTGAAATGAGTATGCCAATAATTGTGGCGACCTTTGGACCAGATGATAAACTCTACATATGTGTAAAGAGTGGTGGTCCTGGTGACTCTGAGATGACACTGGAAATGAGCGATAATTCTATCGAACCATTCGAATTTCACAGTGCAATCGCACTGACAAAAGATAAACAGTTAATGTACACGTGTATCGAGATCAGTGACAATGCTGTAGCAGTGTACAAACGTGAAGGTGACGCATGGAGATACGATAGAACTCTTGGTGATAACTATGACATTGTATTTGCTTTGAATTTGTCCGATGATGAAAATTTCCTAGTTGCTACCATAGCACTTGGTTACAAATTATGGAATTTGAAAACAGACATTATGGTGCATCTGAAATTACCCCATGGAACGCGCAACATTCCTACAAAGAATCAGTTGAATGGATTAGTAACCTTGACAAGAAATAATCACTTCGTTGTAGCCGCTGTGCGAAAGAATTTGTACGTATGGGATGTGAAACAAGGCAATATGGTGAAAGTGCTAGATGCTCATTTTGGAAGAATTATAGCATTGACTTCTGTCACTAATGGTTGCAATAAAATAATTTCATCTTCAATTGACAAAACAATCAAAGTATGGAACTTTGATAACATTCTTGAAGATGTACATTCAATTGATAGGCTTGAAAAACCAATTGAAACCATAGATCTTGCTTCAGAAGTTCCGATCTGTGTAACAACTAGCAGAAATTGTGTTGGTGTTTGGAATCTAGAGAATGGAAAACTATTGAAAACATTTGGAACAACTACATCCACGTCTGTGATCACAGAAGCTGTTATAACTGGTGATGGCAATTTTGTTTGTGCAGCTGAAACTGCTAACATTGTGATATGGGATGTTTCCAAAGATGCTGCTGTAAAAACACTTCCACAACGTGATACACAAAAACTGATCCGAAACGAGTATGATTCACGCATTATCGCAATAGCAAAGATGGGTTCATTGAAAGGTTGTTGTGCGTGTTATTCTCTTCCTGAAGGTGAACAAATCTATAAGTTTGAGTACGGTTTGAGGGTGTATAAAAACGGAGTAGTAACATGTGATGGATCATACTTAGCTGTCCCTGCCGTGGATAAAAGCGGAGATGTTTTAGGTGTCTATCATGCCAAGACCGGCACTCATTTCTACAATCTTCAACTCAAGTATGCTACATACAAACCTTTAATAAAGCTGATTCCTATGCCTCATGATCCGAATCAAGTAGCCCTGATTGACGAAGATAAAGGAAACATTCTTGATTTAAAGAAAAAGACTCTCGTACGGTCGGTGAATCGATGGAACGGTCAAGTGACAAAAACAGGCAAGAATGGTCTGTATGCTCCAAGCAGAGGAGGATTGGAGTACATTGAATTGAAACATGGAAAAACAGTAAAAGTTCTAATACCAAAGGTGGCTGAAGGTGTGTTTAGTGTGGACACAATGTTTAGTAGGAATGATCGTCACGTGATATATTATCATTCAGGTCACAGAACACTACGTTTGTTTCGATCGTCAGACGGTAAAATGTTGGCGAAGTACAAAGCACATGCTGAGGTCAAGGTTATGACATGTAGTCCTGGTGGCATGTCTGTAATTATTGGGTGTGTTGATGGCAGCCTCACTGTATTAGCTCTTGCAGACCCGCAGTATGAGGATAATGTACAATTTCTGCAGTCAATACCAAGTCGACAGAAGCATCATGTTGGAGCAGGACTGCAAAATGGTAATGAAGGAGATGACTTAAACACCCCTAAGAATAGCATCGGGGCTGCTCTTCAAGTAGCAAGATTCGTTGCTAAGGCTAGGGGTGCTCAGAAATCTCGTGCATGTGTTGTCATGTGACCTCGTTTCGGCACTGTTATTTTGTTTTCACTACGATTATCAAACACATTCTTTATTTCAGTGTGTCTTAGAGCCAAACACAATGCAAAATGTTGGAATGCTAAACCCGGTTGGCATTGTAATATTATATTTCGTACTTAGTATTATTGGTGATCAGTATGCATTTTTATTTATGAAATCTTAAAAAGTAATTTTAAAACACTGTTTGTATCTGTTATATTGCTATCAATATCATAATATCGAATTAATGGTATAGCTGTTACTTAAACATTAAAGTTCTCGGTACGAAATACAGTTAAAAAGCATCGACACATTTCTACTTATGTTTAAATGATTTCATTTTTTCACAATACACATTGTAGTTTTCTCACATTTTTTTGTTTTATAGTGTAATATATCGTTTGGTTGAACTGTAAATGGTAAAGTTTATAAGGCCTGTACAAATAATGTAAATAGGTTGATAGATTTAATGATGTAGAAAAATTGCACGAGGAACAGTTTTGAACAAAACTACTCCGATTGAGTTGAATTTAGACAATGACACTAAAAAATCATAATTATAACGTTACCAGTTGTGAGCCAAATTTGATTTTTAATGATTTTATCCACTAATTATTTCCACTACTTATTGTTTGGCATCAAGCTTAGCGAAAGATGATTTAACTATGTCTGAGGCCAAAGTTCAGAATACAATTTTATCATCAGTCACTCTTTAGTCTTAACTTAAATCAATGACAATCAAATTCTTAAGTTATAATACCATTTTCTTCAGTTACTTGCACTATGTTGTGATTATTTTTTTCCCTTTAGCATGTACATATATATGTAAACTTAAGTGCAATTTGTATGCATCGTATAGAAATTGTGATGCAGTGATTTGAATTTAGTGTTACTTTCAAACGCGGATGCACTTTTTGTGCAATCTTGTTTTGATAAATAAAAAAGCTTGTTGTTACTTTATGCACATGATATATACATTTGTATATATATTTAACTATTGCACATTTAAAGTATATTGTATTTTGTACAATGTTAGTAGTGGTTATGTAAATTATTAGTTGTAATGGTGCCATTTTGTGATGTTTTTTGTTTGTTAGTATTATCAGTTGAAATTTATAACTATTGACGCTGGACGCAATGCTGTTACAAAATCTGTTAAAATTAGAGTTAGGGATTTTTTTATTATCCTCATAGATTAATGGTTACATTATGTTTTACTTGTTTCCATTTGAATGTTAATATAGGAATATTTCTGTATAATTCGTAAATATATTCGAAAATCTTGTACTTTCAAGATATATACATGTATATTAAGTGGAGTACAATATGTTTTTTTTATTCAGTCCTTATCAAAAGATTGTTTGCCATTTAGCTGAGATCCAGTTTTTTTTAAAGTTATGTTTGGAACATCTTCAATAACCTAACGTCGGGTAGCAATAGTTATACAACGTCACATGTTTAACTGAATTATGATAAGCATTGCAGATATTTTTCTTCATAGTTAACTATATTTTGCAATCTTATTTCATCAAGTCTTATAAGCAGTAATGGATATTTAATTGAATGTTTTCTATGTCATTGCTCCAAGTAAGGATCTTTAACAAGTTTACTGGACCCTTTAATTGGAATTATTATACTTAGGTGATTTTTTAAAAGTTTTCGTTAAATAAAATACGTAAAAACCGTCTGTGCTTGAAAACGAAGTCGTAAAACATTAGGATTGCAAGTAACCACTTCAAAAAGCACATCTATGGACCTGTGTGTTTGAGTAGTAATCACCAAACCCTCGCCGCTGTGAGTTCGGATGAAAAACACATGTAAGGAACCTGCCTTGCTAGCTAAAGGAACGTCGGTGGTACCACTCGTGTGTACCTCCCGGGGTTTTCGTACACCATTAAAAATGGAAAAGTGGCCAAAAATCCTAACTGTTACTGCGACACAGTGAAAAACAAATAATAAAAACACATATTTGAACACTTTTTACGTAATTGTTGAATGAATATTGTCGAGTTTTAATGCTGTAATAAATTAACACATTGCAGTACCTTCATTTCAGGACAAGGAAGAATTGCTAGTGGGAAATGATCACGGTATAGTTAATGTGTTAAAGCACTCGTAATAAATAAGTTTATAGTTCATTATGATGTTAAACATTGTATAGTGATGTACTAGTTTGTGTTAAAGTTTTATTTATGATCTTGTAATCAAATGAAACAATTCTGTTATATCCTTATCCTGTACCATAGTGTCATCATGTTTCCAAATATTTATAAGGATAGTAGATATATTGTGTGCAATTTATAGGAACAACAAAGCAAGCATGGCGTAAATCAATAAATTTAAATGCAATGTTCCCGTGATGCAACCAACTATCATTTCCATAATATTAATTCATTTGTAAGAGTTTCGATAACTTAATCATGTAATTAGGTTTTAATTACTAGAACTGTAAGGATTTACAGTTATTAGGATTTTGAATTATTACAATGAGTTTCTACATTCGAGTTATGTGATAGAGAAAATCGAATCATGATAGATGATTGTCATGGGTAAGTTGTAGCATTCCATCGTTTTTGTCATAGGTTGCTATCATTCAACGCAAATACACGTACATGCAAAGACACATTTTTATTCTTTATGAATACTTTAGATTTTTACGTTAACCGCTGAAATAATGGTCTAACGATTTTGTAAGTTTTGACGCATTTGGGACATACATGTAATAAGAAGCATAAATTTGTATTACGTACGGAGTATTTTTTCTCAAACAAGGTAGGGCGTAAAATGGGGAGATGCTGATAAAGAATTTTCGGTATTTTACGCAATTATTTACGATTACGATAATGGCCTTTGTTCACCAACAAAATGTTGATCTTTCTCAAATTTTCTGACGCATTATTGCATCTTATCTCGATTCAAGTCAAAGAATATAATCAAAATTGACTTCAATTATATCCCCCATTATTTTGGGAACAATTATCTATAGATTCTATTCATTTCTCTGACATTTACAGCACCTAACAGTTTGTTTATTGTTGCTTTTCACTTAAGTGCTTTTAACACGTCGTCTTAGAAACCGTTTGTTTTCTGTACCCACAATTTACAGAGCGCTTGTTCTGTGTTGTAATATTTGTAATATTCAAACGTAAAATCAACATCGCAAGAAACACGTGCTCAGTTTAATCATTTCAAACCTTCATATTGATGTCATATATTTAGACTCTATTTAAGAAACCAATTACAAAGAAACCGCGATTAAATGTAGACCAAAAGGCTTTTTTACATTTAATCACTGATTGTTATTCCTGCCCCCCCCCCCCCCACCCCTCCATATAATAAAACATTTCTCGAAGACAACATTTTAGACTTTCTCATGGGCGGTCGTTATATTGATATGTTAAACTGTAAATATCAATTCATTTACAAGAAATGATTCTGTTGATTTACTTCAATATTATCTAGCATACTAATTGCTATTATCTATAACAAATTGTTGAACTAAATTACTGAATATGGGAAAGCACCGCGTGTTTGACAAATAGCACGCAAATCACGTGACTTTGCAGTCAATTTATAATACACAACGTGACATTGTTGTCAATAATTAGATAGTATTATGAAATCATGATAATTTGAAAGCTGAGTTTATCTTTGATTGTTACCATAGAAGGCATATTGTTGACGGTTATATGGTCGGTACTTGTTAATTGTTGCTTTATATTTACTTATTAGTAATTATTATTTACTTTTATTTTTTGCAATGTTTTGTGCAAATGAACATTACTTCGATAATACTTTGTTACAGAGAATTAAACTAGATATCAGAACTAGTGTCGTTGTATTTCTTCACACTGAACTTGAACGGCTTTAAAACATGGTGAACGGAAATGCACCATGTAAGACCACTGTGTCCTTATGAGAAATCTCTTTGTTTGGAGAGAGAACAAGATGTATGGAAAAGGGGTATCAAAAACAGACGACGGACCTCAGACAGTCACAATAGCTCACCATGAGCACAGT
Source organism: Lutraria lutraria (assembly GCA_964023205.1). Classification (NCBI taxonomy): domain Eukaryota; kingdom Metazoa; phylum Mollusca; class Bivalvia; order Venerida; family Mactridae; genus Lutraria; species Lutraria lutraria. Next base: position 28,222,412 of record OZ026848.1, on the reverse strand, counting down.
CTGAACACTCGTTACAATAAATCCAATTTCCTATCATGCTAATTATTAATTATACCCAGCATATATTCTTTTACCCAGTATTTTTTTTAGAATAAATAATTTTTTTTTCAAAATTTAATATTCTTTTTTACTGAATATTTTTTTTAACAAATATTTTATTTTTAGAGCATAAATATATTTTGAGTGAATGAATATAATTATTTGATATAGAATAATGCAACGTTTGTCATGCCATAGAAGGAAGACAGCGGAAAAGTATGAAGAAAATAATTTTACACTGTTCAGTGTTCAGAGTCATGCATACAATTGAAACAAAATTACGCCATACTTTGAGTATCAATTGAAGATCTAGGTTTTTTTAACAGTAAATGTATTAACCGTTTCTTTAATATACATGCACTGAACTATAATTGGATTTATTGCTTGTTGTAAAGATGAGTAAAAAGTCGAAACCATCATGTAAGAGAGTAAAAGTTTATTTGCGAGATAACTTGGCCTCAGTTTAATATCATTCAATTATGAGCAACATTCACCTAATAAAATAAATATACAATGGCATACATCACTAAAATACAAACACAAAGATACACACATACATATGCGCAAACATACACACGTATCGAATTCATTTTTGCATTTTTACTTATCTTTAGCCGTTTTTTGTTTTACTTGAATAAAATACTAAACACAAACTGCTCAAAATTTGATATTGCTTGTACTGATTGCTTCGTAGTCTTTTATACATACCACAGTTCAAAAATCATACGCCAGTGCAAAAGATAAAGCAAACAAATGATGTTCATAAAAGCAATATCAGCATATTATAAATTATATATGTTTGTACGGACTTTTCAAACTTTGAGTAAGTGATCCTTGCCAAATTTTCAGAGGTGAGTATTTATTGATCTGTTCTCCATGATGCCAAAGTACAAGCGATATCGCTGTCCGAACTAGAACGTTTCGGCATGAATCGCCTCCCGTTTGTAAAGTGAACACTATATTCACCCTGGATACATTGTTCTTGACCCGTGACGTCATCACGAATGATGAAGTATTCATGGGACCCCGCCTGTTCGCAAAAACAAGGAGCAGGTGAATGTTCATCGAACGTCACAGCCCTTTTCTTGTACAAGGAGCGACTTCGTCTGGAATGTCGATTCCCGCAGTACTGTAAATTGATATAAAAAAAATTAGTTCTAGTTTCGTCAGTTGATTAGATCTACTACCGCGGCAGAAGATGGCCGTATCATGCGCACGCCAATATACACTTAACAATCATCTACATTTCAAAGAAAAAACAACAAGTATTAGTTATCGTTCATATTTTGAATTTTATGGGATATATCACAAGCGACGCGAAGCGGAGCGCAGTGATATGTCGCATAAAATTCATAATATGAACGATAACTGATTTACAGTTTGTCCTAATTTCTGTCACGTACGCATGTTTTGTCTCGACAAAAACTGTCAATCATCACTATAGATGTAATTTGACGCCGCCCACAAAGTACCTCAATTCAGAGGGAAATTAAAAAGAAAGCGGGGGTATTCAGTGTGCTTTATATGCGTTAATAAGAGCCAACATTTACCTATAACAATGGATTTTCACTTAGCTTACGACGAATTCTAGATCTAGGGTTGTTTTATTCTTGAAGAAATGGTATTGTCTTAGTTATTATATGAACAATCAATACCCTGAAATGCATGATTTCAATGTTTCTTACTGTTTGACCATTCTTTCAATTTGGTCCTATGCAGCGTTATTTACAGTTTTCGACCGTTCTGTTTCTTGCCAAACTTCTTGGTTTCTTGCACATGTTTAAGTTCGAGTCCGGCTTAGATCGGATAGTGTGGTGTCTAGCACCGGCCCAGATGTTATACAACTTACAATCGACTTCTGAGCATCAAATCCACACCATTTTCAACGTATTATTGTTTAATGCATGTAAGGTGCTGGTTGATTTATAAAATGCAAATTCAGGTTGATTATGAGAATGTATTTACGAGTAATTATTATAGCAAGGAACCATCGATGGCAAGATGGACTGTCCGCTTGTATTTGACTGAAATTCTGTTGTAAACGGGCATTAAATTCAACAAAAATAGCGAAAACCATTGAAAATTCGTATGCTATAGGATCTGGTTCGAATGATGCAATCTCCCACTAAGTCTATGAGTAGTTTAAACTCCGCCTACTTTATTGCACGGTTAAGGATGACGTAATAAAACTGATGCAACTCGCACCGCCCTATTCAGCGCTTGGTCATGTAGCACACAAATTCGAATTATTTTCTCCATATCAGGGTTTCGGCAAATTTTATGCGATATATTTTTCAAATTTCAAATGTAATGCGGACATTTCATTGGACGAGAAATTAGGACAAACTGTAATCAAGAACCTCGTTTTCTTTTGTCATATTCGGTCCTAGTGTTAAAGTATTTTATAATATAAAGCATTTTTATACCTTTGGTATTGAGAACTTTCTTAGAAAAACAAAGAATGTGCATTAGTTTAACTGTGCTAAGTTTCGATCAATATTGGCTTCTTTTTGCATACATGCGCTTAGAATAATTATATAAATGCAGTCCAACCTGCTTGAATGACTACGTGTTAATTTCAAGCGGTCTTTTATCACAAATTTAATGGTACCAACTAGGAATTGGTAACTTACCCGCTCGTTTTGGTACATCTCGTCAGCGATACAAAACTCGTCCGCACCGCTACCGTGCGACGAATTACTGTTTCGTTTGTGTAACCGACGATTTTCGGAACTTCTGTTGGAGCACGAGGCAATATCTGTGTTTCTGTTAAACACTGCGATGTCTTTCAGGCGCCGTCTGAAATGTAATAAAGCTAGAATATGATTGATAAGTTCCGTATAATTTCATTATAACTATTAAATTTCTGACAAATCAATTTGATTGAATCAGAAGTTCTAACAAAATAATTACATGGTATATTGGATTAAATTCGTGCGATTTAGACACGATCATACATAATGTGTTGCTTAAAATAATCGTACCAGTTCAGCCATTCTCCGGAGTTTGTAATTCGAAATCAAAAGTGGAAATTGATCACCAACTGGCAATCTATTCTTTGATGCAATAAGGGCAAGTTGGGAGGGACAATGACGACGAACAATAGGGTTCAAGAAAAGGGACAAAGCAATGTCATTAATAACAACTATAAATGTAATGAATTCAAAATATAAGATATGCATATATGCATATACACGATCGACACTTATATGCAATGATGAGGTATAAAGTGATTTTATTAACTTGTCAAAGTGGAACAATTACACGTTCGCTGGATGCGGTTGTTTTTAGCTCCGTACCACAGTCGATACTTTTCGTTTATTTAATGTTATGAAATGTTCCATTCCACTTGGGGTTGACTTTTTTCTTTAAAAAGGTATGCATACACAATAAAGGCAACACAGTTATAGCTTTGGAGGAAGTTTCTCGTATTAGTTGTATAAAACACTGTTCAATAAACACCAGTGCTTTATCTTTCTTATGGTAACTGAGGTGAGGGTGTATCGGGATCCCAATTGTATACAATGCAATCATATATCTGTTTTCTTTGTACATTATTCTGTATATTATGTGCATGATGTATATATGAAACTGTGATATATTTGTATGAGCTTTCCTGCATTGGAGGTAATAAAAGTATATCGTTAAATACATGTACATTAGACAACAAGTATAACAAAGATTGTATACCTTAAGAAAGTAATCGAGCCTCACCGAAGCTATAAATAATGCAATCATTGACCGTGAAATTATTCAGACTTGATAGTTAAATAAAATCGCACAATAACCATGAAGAAAATGAAGGAAACTTACTTCCATATAAAACATATAAGGACTATGACAACAGTTGCCCATATAATGACGACGAAAGCACCGCCAATAGCTCCAGCAATTTCATCATCATTAGCTTCAGCACCATTACGAATCACTGAAAGTAAAACAATATAGCGTGTATAGGACATTTATAATTAATTGTTGTCTTTGAGGTAGCTTCTCCACTGTGAATGGCAGCCTCTCCAGCATTTTTGGATTGCAGTCGGTTTCATAGACACGAGACCACAACCGAAAATTTTGTATTCCTGATTCACAAAAGATGGAATTTTGCCCAATTTTTGTTTTTATCACATCCGATCGTGATCAATTTGACATAATTCCATGATTAAAATTGGAGTGTTAAATTGTGTACACTTTCTTCTATCAGGTCATGAAGTGATGTCGCTTTAGACAAAAAAACAATCGAAGTTCAAGTATAAAAAAGACAACTGAAAAAGAAAGGAGTGAAAATGAATGAATTGCATAATTTTCACCTTCACTTTGTTGAAACACGTCAAGCAAAGTTTAAAATTACATTTCCATATTATGCAATTGCAACCACCTACGCACCTACTGTGTTTAATACCCAAGAGTGTTAAGAGAATGATATTCTGAATTAAACTGACAGCAAGCACGGCATTAAATTCAGATAAGGATAAATTCAATCATTACGCCGGAACTTTGTACTCATAGTCTCCGTAGTATTATAGTACATTTCATGTCATGTTACTTGGCTCAGCTACGTGTTCTGTGATATTCGTTGCAGCGAAAATAACTAATGGAAAGAGAGCATCATTTTACAAAGCTTCGATGAAACATAGAGGAGGGATTCAACAGTATTTTAAGCATAAGGAGTGTCAACGATTTTGTTATATATTTGAACTGACGTTGTGTTCAATAGAACAAGGGAGGGTTATAGTTCATTTATGTCAATTCTGCTGAGCATCATTAACAGTATTAATTGTTATAGTGAAGGTAATACAGCAATGATATCAACTATTTTACAACCATTAAATATGTCAGCACGCATTCAAAACGTTAATCTGCGTAAGTGGAACCACTGCTATTTGTAACAACCTTATTAATGAACTACATGTATATATTTTTCTTACAGCCGTTTCCAGACATGATCTTTTTCCGACCCTGCTGTTAAATATTGACAGATAATAAAATTATCTAAAAAGATCTTGATATATAGCTACCACAGTAGTTACAAGCCACACTATCTTATTTCATGATACTATGTATACCGGGGCAGAAACAGTTCAATAAACGCATAATACATGCCCCCCTGTGGCAGCTTGACTAAACCTCACACGGACAGACGGATGGACAAAAAAAATAAAAATATTGAGATGTCACCGATTCTCATGTTAACAAATCGATGTCATGCAAAATAGTCTATCCGGAGCACTAGAATATGTTACTTATTATATCAATTTATATGTACTTTTATGTGTTTTATTTACATGTCCTTAAGAAGAAAAGGGAAATGTCAAGCGTTGCTCTAGACGGAAATACGGAAGTATTAAACAAATCACAGAAACATGCATTATCATCTGTTTTTTTCGCAAAAAAAACATCTCAATCGTTCAAAGCAGCATTCATTTACACTGATTATGTCTAATCGCTCTGTGACGCATGCGCAATAACTCTAATTTGAAATCTAATCGACGGTTTTACAGGATAATTGATTTTGTGTTTTGCAGCAATTATGGTGATTTAATTAAACGATAAAGCAAAAAAGCACCCTGGGAAAACGTCACAAGCAAGTAATAGATAATTAGTATGTTACCCAACCATTGTTAACAGAACCATACACTAAAACGCTTTAATAACCTCGAAGCTTTGTCGATGCAGTTGTAATGTAAATAAATCTACAAATAGTCTTCATAAATTCGGTTTCGATTTAACATTTCTTCAAGAAGTAGGTGTTACAATTCATGTTTATTTATTGGACTTTGGTATCACAAAACTTGTAAACATCACAATGATCGGTTTTAAGGTCCGTGTTAAATCAGATCATTTGTTGCGAGCCTGGATGGACATTCGATGGTGACTGTATACGAATGGTGACTACTTTGTTGTCATAATTCTGAACAAGAAACAGGGAAAGATGCATGTACATGGTATTTTTAAGAGACGATGATTTTTAATGGAATGGTGGTGTTAACGTCACGTAAACAGCTACTTGAGGTAATGCATCGATCTTTCCAGCTTTGACTATGGTGGAAGACCCGAGGTTTTCACCAAGTAAGAACTACTGATCTTTCGCAAGCTAGTTGGGACCACTTCATCACATGTAAAATTTGTCTGTTCCTAGATGGGATTCGTTCTCACAGCGTTGAGGTGCTAACGATCATTATTCAGATACCAGAACTACTCGATCACAGAAACCACTCTCAAGAGACAATGAAAGCCCACGTGTCTGTGGTGAGCCTACATTTCTCCATTTTTTAATTGAATCAGCTGACAGGTTGTTCAAGGGTTAACTGGTCCGATATGGTAATCTAATCGCACTGAATACGACCATGACAATGAGTTTTTGTCTGCGAAACAATGAAATCATTTGAAACATTTTCTCTATGTTTATAGACTTATGTTTGGGTGTATTTACACTTTGTTATGCTTACACAATTTCAAAGCATTATATCATAAAAGCTACGAAACAAAGAGAAAGATAACAGAGGGAGATAATTTGTGCTGTAGCTTGATACGGTGTAAACTTATGTGACAAACACTGAATATAGGGACATACATGCAGTGACTAATCTAAGACGACACATTACTTCTTAAATATCAAGAGATCAAATATCAAATAGTGTAAATAAGACTTCGTGAAGATGTTCCTATTAGACAATCTGCTTTGTACGGAAACTTTGGATCGATACAACCATGCCCACAATTTCAATACATAATAAGCGCTAGGTTTTATTGTTGGAATAGGATCAGTATCATAGAGAAGCTCATTAGAATAATGGACACATAAAGCGCTCATTGAATTAGATTTACACGCTCATAAAATTGTTGATACAACAGATTCTCAGATATCCAACAACATCATCACGTCAAATATATCATGCTTGAAGATGTTTGCACTACGTTCTTCTTGTTAACAATAATATACGCCAACTTTAATATGGTACAAAATGTATACATGGCGCTAATTGAATTTTCCTCACCTTATCCGATCGAATATTAGATCTTGATAGTGTTCAGAGCATCTGGGAATGTCCTCATTTGTAAATTCAATAAACGTTCTAAGAGAAAAGAAATTCAGATCTTTGTGAATCAAAACCACATAGTATGCTTTATGTAGCGATTCTCTAGTGTTTTTTTATGTTTCGTGGTACACTGGTGTATTGTTACTAACATGGAGCATGTAACATATTTACTGAATTAACCAAATGAGCATTGTCACCCCAGAAAGCGTTTGTTGGTGAAATGAAAATACTTATTTCTTAAAACGAAGATCCTGCGGTAAATCAAATATCTCTTAACAACCAGTAGACTAACAATCCTAACAGTATCTTGAAAAGATTTGTCTTAAAACGGCTCGAACTACTTAACGATTGAACAACTAGACGTTTTAGTGTGTATATACAGATGTAAGATAGACGAACGTGAAATAAATCATTCGTCTGTAAATAAGTCCTAATGTAAGAAATTCAGCACCAATTTCTAAAATGATGGCGATTTATGTTGATTAGGAATTGAAACTACATCGATAAGAAGGGCTGCAGTCAATCACCAAATAGTAACTTTATCAGCGATCTAATATAGCTTAACATCAAAGCAGTTAAATTATTGATTTTAAAAGATACAACAGTTTCAGCTTTTCGTATTACGTTATTGTATACCTATCATTGTACTTTACTGACATATCTGCCTAGTGATATATAGAAATATTGATATTTCAAGATTTTCTGTGTGAGTTGTTGCCCTTGTGGTAAAATAGAACAAAATTAATTTATTTTAATATAGCATGGTGACTTACACTTTTCTTTATCAAATAGTATAGATACTGCGTTATTGCATCTGTTACCCTGAGTTTCCATTGAGATAGACGTTCTTTTTTCATTAAAAAATGGGTTATATCTATAGACTTCAATGCAAAATAAAAGGGAAATAACTCACAGGTACATGTATATCATTGTTTTTGTTTTTAAACATGTTCTATCATGGAAACCTATAAAAAGATCAACAATTCAAGAATCTGTCCGCACTTTTTTCAGAAAACGAGGTAAGAATCTTAATACCTTAATAAAATAACTTCAGCTTGTAAAATTTAACACCACTATTTGGAGAATGTTAACACTACAGAATGTAACAACAAGACAGGATAATACGTCAACAAATCCAATGATCGTGAGCCAGTTTTAACAAGTCTTTCGTGATACATGATATTGACTTATTCAGGGTAAGATTGGATGGACTTGAAGTTCGTCAATTGTGAAGAAGGTAATAATCATTGACACGAACTAAGCCATTTGAGCGAACTGCATGGCTACTGGAACGAAATGAGATATTCAGTCGACATGAAATTGCGCTATTGAGTACAATGCGATGCAATTAGTAGAGAATGAGACAGCTAAGTGAATAATATGATCAATTGATACGACATGCAAAATTGTTCACATTGTCATGGAATTAATATAAAATGCAAAATGAGAAAAAGAGAAGGAACAGGCTTGCTTGTGATGAAATATGCCGGTAGTTGCTCGCTCCCAGTATCACTACAATCAACACAAGTTAAATGTTTGTACGGCGCAAAATCGCATCCGGCAATTCAATACTAGAATGTGGCCTATGTAACATTTTTTTATCAGGAAGTGCGAAGTTTCAGATCAAACGAATTTGTTATTTTAACTTAACTGATCCCGAAACTAAAGTGATCATCTACTCCATCAAAAATACAAGTCGTTGATGTTTCATGAATCTCATGAATCTGGTCATATGGTTCTACAGTTCACGAGGTACTCTATATGTAGTCCCTGTTTCCACCCTAAAATTAAAATCAGGGGAAACTATCACCTCGATGTATCAGACGTTGCAATATGTGCTGGAATGCATATAAAATATTTAAATAAAGTCTCCAAAAATAATATACTCCGTTGTCTGAGGGTACGTTGTCGTAAAAACCTGGTATAACGGTCCCAAACATAGATTTTCAACTGCAAAGTGACCATCTATATCGAACCATAAAGTGACCGTCTATGTCGAACCAATTAAGTCATCATTTCTCACCTGATCGGACATTTTTTGTATTGAGCTCCGAAATCGATATTTAATTAACGACAATTGCGTAAACAAGTCAGTGTCCACGCTCGCGATTATAAAATTAGTCTGTGTGAATATGTTTATAATGTTTTGTTTATTTGCGACATGTTGCTAAAATAAATACATCGAAACGTATAAATACCGTGTTCCGTATCTTATAACACGATTAAATGATTATTACAACACACCGATAATAAACACAGCGAATTTCTCTAATAATTTATACATCGAACTTCATTTAGATCGAACAATTTTTCCTAATTCCTTTGATATAAAGAGTTTCGGCTGCATTTATTGACAGATGGGCAGATATCGAGCTCGCTCCATTCTTAGACTATAAATAGCGACTGCGTCATCAAGCTAACACTAGTTGGTGTGAGTAACACGTGACCTCGCTCTATTTCTGTTTTGTTTATATCACGTGATGACCATTGCGGATATTTCGGAATATTTCGGGCACTGTCACTAATCTGCTTCGCGCAAGAAGTTGCGATTTTGCATTGCCACTTAAAAATAAGCATTCCAGAGAGTACGGCGGCCTTCGTACAATAAATATCACCACCAACAAATATCGTAGAACACCATCGTCATCATAATGTTTATCATCATCGTCATCATTATTATCACCAACAGCAGCAGTTCTACTAATATTATTTTCGTTAATGAACAGTTTATATAACTTCTTAGTCAGGATCCATAAAGTAGAAGTATTTACTTTTTAACACGAAATACATGTGCATTCATTGGTGTTTATTTCTCATTGCGATTTGTAATATTGATGGTGTAACAAATGCAAATATAATGGTGCCTATGGGTAAACATTAAGTAGATGCAGATTTTATCATCTGTGGTATATCACTCTTTGACTTCTTTTTCTAACGCTCGCATCTTGATAATAGCAATCATCTATTACCAACGGTTTATACATATGCATAGTCTCTGTTTTTTCTCTCTTATGATGTACGATAAGATCTACTCGTGTACATTGATATCTCCAAATACAGTAATGCATTGTTGAACCGTAATTTTTCACACATACGAATTCGTCACAGGTGTGAAAAATTCGTACGAATTCCTCACACTTGTGTGAAAAATTCGTAGACTTATAAAGAACGTACATGCTGTTTTACGACTCTTCTTTTAGTCTACGTTGTGTTATGTATCGTCCGTCTTTTATATCAGAGAGCTATGGACCCGAGTCTTTCACGCGACACGTTTGCAAAGTCATTCTGCAATTCCACTATGCACGGCAAAGTTATGTCACAGACACCAACACACCATCACTATACTTATATGGTGAAAATCAACAGACAGCACTGTGCTAAATAGACATTTATGCTAGATACTTTGGTCTCGCACGCCACACATTTTCATGATGTGATTAATATATTTGAAAACCACTCCACGCATCATGTAGTTATTGACCGGACACGAACGAATCGACCAATCATATGGTCCAACAAGCAACAAGAAGTGTTACCCCCTAAAGGCCAATTGGATAGTAAGACCTTGACCTACTGACCTCAAAATCAATAGGGGTCATTTGTATTTGATGAGCAACCTCCCAACCAGATCTGCGGAGCTTAGGCTAAATGGTTCTCTAGTTATTGCCCGGACAAGGCCCGGTTACCAGGCAATATACCTCCTTCTTTTTCGAAAAGGGACTTAATTACTACCAAGATATTGAATATTAAAGGATTTCATTTGTATGACACCTGATGACCTTGATCTTAAACGAAGTGAGCCCTTACACCATGTCGAACTTCAAAAATACATTGAAAAAACAATCATCTTGTGACATATGAAGTATCAGTGTCAAAAGATAATCATGTGAATGGGTGCTAAAGTACTAGTGTACGACATAATTACCTCTGTAACCGTGACCTTTTGATCCAACCACCCAGACTTACACATGGTCATTTACTAAATACGTTTTGCTATTCTGTGAAATATGAGGGCTCTATCAAGCAAAACAAAAACAGTGTGACATTGTGATATAAAATATATCGGTTGGAATGTGTGACGTTTTCGTATGAACACTTTTTTAAGATATGTTTTTCTCCCTTTTTACATGTGAATTTTACATTTCTGCTTCAGGTAGGGTAAAGGTACGGTACACCTGTGACAAATTCGTATGTTTGAAAATTACGGTTCAACAAAGCATGGCCATAGTGAACAAGTGATATATTAAAAAATCGGATAAAAAGAAGTAATTATTTGCCCGGCCATGCATATTTCTATATCAATGAACTATTTACAGTGAACTACGAATATTATGAAGTAATAATTCAGATTTCCTGGAAATCACTATAATGATATTATCCTGTATTAGGATATTCATATTGACCGGTCATTACCCCCCCCCCCCCCCCCCCCTTGTCCTGCTTAGATTGAATTACATAGTTATAAAGGTTTTGTATGAAATCTGATATTAAATCAATTTACACATGATGAATTAATAAACAACACTTAAGCCTATCCCTAAATTGGAGTATGTGTTCAATCAGATATAACACCAGTCAGCAAGTTAACATTGCATTTGCATGAGTAACTCTGGTTCTGAAAATCAAGGTCGACATATATACAGTCAAATATGCCTGTGATGACCATCGATCAATAGTAATCAGAAAATATCATCTTAACATTATGTATTCATTATCCGTAAGCAATAATAAATAATTGTTGTTTTTTTTGTATGGATTATAACTCATTGTTTATAACTAATCGATCTCTTCTTAACGGGTGTGAGTTTAATTTGTAACAAGTCTGACTACATTTGTGATATTTACTACTGCTTTTATTTCGCTGATAGAAATAAACGATAAATTTGTATTTCTCACAAAACGTTTATGTCTTATGAACGGAAGCTCCTGCCAAAGAGGAAATTGTGGAGAAGATAACGCATTGATGGCAAAAACATTGAAATCCATTTCTAAAAAACAAAAGAAAGAGCTTACATTACCTCCACATATCTCTTCCGTGTGTCCATCTATGCAGCCATTCTGACAAGTACCATTTAGCTGATCACATACAGAATCTGTACAAAAACTACTGCACGTGATATTACACTGTTCACCATAAAATCCTCGTAGACATCCACTGATACAGTTACCCGTGCTTTGGTCACATGACCCCGCTTGTCCTTTAAGAAAACAATTTTCAGGACATACAGAGTCACAGTTGACTCCGTACCAGCCGATATCGCATCCATTTGTACAATATCCAGATGTTTGATTACAATTTTCGCAAGAACATGAAAAACACGGTAACGATCGGCAGTTTACACTACATGATAAATCACAGTTTTGTCCGTATTTTCCCGGACTGCACAATGACACCCGACAGCCGTCACACTCTGTGCAAGCCATATTTCTCTAAGTTGTCACCAACCCGTAGCTTTCAGATCACAACAACGAAACGGTCTCAGTGGGACGCTGAGATACTACAAACCATATCGCATAAGAGATATTGCTGTTTTATTTCTCTCTCTCTTTCTCGATACTGAAATGTACAAATCATTAGGCAGTGAATTTAATCCATACAATGTTCATAGAAAAATATTGAGTATCAGGTAAGTTATATAAACAGTCTAAAACCAGAACACACTTTTGAGAGTCTTTGATAACGATGTATCATAGAGTGTTTATATTAGTATCCAGATATCTTAGCAAATAAACCCGTTATAAATATATAATAAGTTCCATGAGCGATTTTGTTCCAGTAAAATTGCTTCTCTGTAACATTTATCGATTCGTTAGTTCGGTGAAATACGAGAATTCGCCAACTGAAAATCATACCGCGAAGTGAATACTCGTCAAGTTCTTGTGTTACAGAAGTCTTTTGAATCTCGTAAACCTACACGAAAATGCAAGTGTATTATTTCACGAACTCTCAAAGTACATTTTATAATTTCTGTTTCATCGTGGTTTTCACAACATTTTTCAGCAGCGCATGAAATATACGAGCGTCTATACTCTGATCATTTGAGTTAACCGCACTGCAATCCTTGGTTTCCAGCCAATTCATATGAACTCCTCAATTTTAAATTTACATTATCGACCATTTTGTATCATTGAAATTATCGTGCATAACGAAGTACTATAATGAAGGACAATATTTCAGTATAAATATTTCATCGCTGCAAAGACAGAAACAATCCGATCGAAATACTAGTAATGAAAAAGTATGAAATACAGGAGGACGATACCGAGGGTATTTGTAATTCATCTTTCAGCCAATTTTATCAAATTGAATAGACCAGAATTAACAATATGTGCCTAATAAACCCGATTTTAAATTAAACAATTACATGCATACGTATAGGTATTAAACTTTGGAAATTAGTTGTTAGATTGCATGACTACATTCTCTCGTCGAATGTGGTAGCTACAGTGTCAATTAATCATAAATTAGCTTTTAAAACCCCCACATTTAAACTGCAATCATTTTATTGACTATTTCGAACAGAATCTTGAGACTATCTGGTATATTATATGAACTAAATAACGATGTTTTACGCGAAACAACAACATGATAATAATGTTTCTGACATAAAATTATAGATTAAATGAAAGGAATGCAGAAAATTTACTGAATTTTGTAATTCAATTTGAGTCAGAAGCAAAAAGCATTGCCTAACCACGTGGATGTTTGAATAACTGAGCCAATGTTGCTTGCAATAACCTGACCGATCCCAAAGTATGTACTCCAGGTAGGGTAAATGCGAGATTGTTGTTTTATGTTGAAAACGTCCTTTCAAATGGTTATTTTCGACAATTGCAAACCCGACATTTAATTGTTTTCAAAGCTGCATGTCTCATAGTTTCATATAGATTGAGATCTTATAAAAACAAGAATGAACTCCTGACAGGTTAAACAACATCGATAAAAAGATGTTAGTATCAACAATTGCAACCCCGACATCTGTTTTCATAAGTTGTGCGCCTCATACTTCCTGATTCTGAGAAATGTCCACTATCTTATCTACAAAGACCCTTGGCACGTAATCAGTATGGCCAACTGTCCAATTATGTTTTTATACGATCAACAGTACACTGTAATTAAACCTTATCTGGAGTTAAGTTATAAGTCTGGATATCACTGTATTTATACAGCATGATTTTATGATATGATCATATTGACACTGTATGAGTTATCTCATTGTGTATATTTGTGAACACTCTTAGGTTCATGGAGGATTTTCTTTGAAGATTATTAATATAGTACAGATAATCAAATGTTGTGAGGTTACAAATCGCGTATTTTTCTCTTTTCCACTCAATCTGTTCAAGGAGACATAAAACGGACGGAAATATTGGAAGTTAAAGCGACAAAATCCATTTTTATGGCACTTTTACAATCATTTATGACACCGTTATCACATTACAGAGAACATGTATATCGACCACATTAATGCGATGAAAATACTACGTGACTTAAGAGATACTGAGCACACAGAACTTATATTTAGACGAGTATAATAAGATAAGGCTGAATGTACCAGTCACAGATATCCAGATCATAAAGATTTTGTGAGAAATGTTATTATTGACATCTTATTCAAACAAAATCTGTGGGAAATAACGACAGTAATGAAGCTATGGCTTCAGATAGAGCTCGACTGGAGCTTAAAGATTTTTTACTTTTTCTTAAATTGTTCAATAGATCCGTGTATTCTCTTGGCAAGGATACCTTTCGTTTCCAAAACAACGACTTTTAATATGGCTCATTTCCAGTTGTGCCTAAGAAAATGTGCACAAACAGATTCTCAATATCTTCCTATACTTATTTAACCCTTTTCCTTAATAAATGTGTATAATATACGTACTACACGTAATAGAATGTAGAAGTTCTTAGTTGGTTGTGGAATACCAAAGTACGGATTGGAGCTTGGAGCTCTGACGAGGTCAGAAATCAGCGGTACATATACGTACACGAGCATACGATATACTACATTGACTAAAGGTGATACGCTCTAAATCCACACAGAAAACATATTCTGATATTATTCTTTGAATTTGTTATCCATTTCTAAAAACTTATTAATGAATCGGTGTTATTTCTCCTGGACAGGAAATCATGTTTTAGTCCACAGTCTTCGATTTCATACGGTGGATTTGTGATATGATGTACAGATAAAACGCTGTGTTGCATTATCAATTATTACAGTAATACAAATGCTATTTTATTCTTCCTTTGGTTGCCTTCGGTCTTAACCTCCTATTCCAAATGTTGAATAACAATATAACAACACTTGACCAAATTTGTCGATCTATTGTGACCTCTGTTCTAGAAGCGCTAATTCTCCCCTGCCGTGAGGAGCAGCAGAAAGAGCCGTTAAATTTAGTCTGAGTTAAACGCAATAAGTTTTGTAATAGCGAACACATTAATGGGAACATTGTACCGCTTAAATGAACAGAATGTCGGCGATAAATGCAGAACTTGTATGCAGACTTAAAAACAAAATCCCACTTGGTATTCCCGCATGATAATACGTATACAATAGTGTTTACTTATTTCTTATACGGGAACACGCATTCTCATTATCTCGATCTAGTTTAGTGCCTGGATTTGTAAGTATTTATCTTTTAAACATAAAACATTACAAAATTAAATCTTCGATGTTTCATGATTAGTTTGGTTTGTTAAATACCCGTTTAGAAACATATACTGACTAACCGGAAAAAAATGTTCGTCTGGTTTTATCAGTTTTACCATCTTAATATATCTCCAGTTGGTCTAATGAAGTGATACGTGTCTTTGAATGGTGTTTTCCTCATGAATACAGTGTAACCTCTCCAAAGCAACACCCTTTGTGAGTAGCACAATTATATTGTTGTTGTGAGGTTGTTGCTCTAGAGAGGTTAAATTAATAGTTAAACCATGCAGTGGGTAAAATAAATAATGTTGTTGTTGAAGGGAGGTTATTGCTCAAGAGAGGGTCGCTCTGGAGAGGTTGCACTGTATATGAATTAAATCTTACGTCACGGATGATCAGATTATTGAGTGGCGTATGTATCCAGACCGTGACGTATCCAGGTACGAAACGTCAAATTACTTAGCGCGCGAACTTAATACACGAGACAGGAACAAATAATGTTTATTATAATCATGTTAAATAAATATATTTCTATGTTATGAAATAATTATGTACACCTAGTGTTACAATATGCTTTTAATCTTGTTCAATCATCGTCTATTGTTCTGTATTATTCTCTATAACAAATCTCGCGTAACGTTATTTGACGTTGCGTAACCAACGTCATTCATTTCCTGGATACACAGTTTACAGACGTCATTGACGACGGTCGATGAATACGCAATAATACAGCTCTAATTCGACGAGCGATGACATCGATTTTTAGAACTGTGTTTAGATGTTGTCTATCCAACAGAAATAGAGTAGTACCACACCTGAATATACAACAAAAGGACACTGCTGATGAAATAGCCGACATCTTTCACTTCATCCTTCCAACTGAGTATTATGAAATGTTCAAACTGATTAAACCAGAGGACGAGTTTCTTTCTGTAAGTCAGTATATGTTCTTATACAGGTTTTCAAGATCCGTGGAACAACTGAACGCTCCAGGTCCAGAATATGAAAGAGCTACTTATTTCTTCCAAGATGGAAATGTTAAATATCAGTTTAAAGGCTAGGTACCATCTAAGGATATCGTAAAAGATGAAGTCAATAATATCATTCAACGTCTCCAAAAGGCATGTTCTTCTAAAGTACACGCTGGTACCCCAACAGGGAGGTGAAAATTACAGAGGCATGGACCAGAGCCGCCGTTCTACTGGAAGCAGCGCTGACCACGTTCCAGTCAATTTGTTCTCCGTCACAAGACCAACCGTGTTGAATCAATAAATCTCCCATCTGTGGAGGCTAATCAAAACTAAAATTATATGGTTAGCAGAAAACCATAGTGCTAGACCAAATCAACACCACCGAAACAAAGTACATCACACTTTAAGCCGTCGTGACATATCATGCGTTGTTTTAACGCAATCATTCAGCACAATATGTTTAAAGTGAAGACTAAAGGCGCCTTAAGGAAGAAGAAACCAAAACAAGTGCAATGTAATTGTTACTAAACGAAATTGATGACCAAGTGACTTAACGGTTCGCATGAAAATAGTAACTTGTGCATATACAGAAAAAGCATTTTACAAAAGACAAAACAGAACTTAAATAACTTCAGAATACATTATAAAATACGATACGAAACTTCAATTAGCGTTTCTTTAGAATGTGACAATGGCCTAGAATTGTTTAAAATGACTGAAATGAAAACATAGCTTCTAACTCCCTTGTGATAACTCCAAAGACGCATTAAATGTATATAATTCATGGAATAAATACATCAAATTCATAGACGTCTACAGTTATTTTTGTATTGAGGCTTTAATTCTTTAGTACCAGATAAAGATTTTAATAGTTACGTGGTGGCCGAATATGCTATTAAACATTAATTTACTGGGACAAATCAGTCCATGGACGTGATGATTTGGTAAAAATAGATGACAAAAGGTGTGTATTTAAAAAAGCAACACTAGAATTATGTAAATTGAGAGACGACTAAGGTTAATCCGCTCAAAGCAAGCAATACATTGTAAGTTGATTACACTTGACCAGCTAGAAAGTACACTTATGTAACTGAACTGAAACATTTCCACAATTTCAGAACTTTTTGTTTAAGCAGAAATCAAGATTTTGAACATTAATCACTATCTATAGTCGGCGTAATGTCAATAAATTGTACGACGAATTAAGAAGCTCACATTATGAAGTTTTACATTTACATATAGACAAGTTAGGATTTCAGATCCATTCGCATGTCACATCAATCAACTTGTGTTGTCAACTCATCAGCAATATTCCAGATAAATCAGAGTTTGATAGAATCCAACGCTGACATGGCAATCTTTTGTGATTTATCTACACGTAACACGGAAACATCGACATTTACAAGACGACTCTCTAACGATACTCGAATACGTGTGTTTTTATTTTTGATTAATGTTATCATAACAATGTAATGAGACAATTAAGGTCCGCATCGCTATGGCTACATCGTCATGAGGATACGGTTATACAAGCTTCAATGACACGAGCCATGGTATCATTTTTCCCCCAACTCAAACCATTCCTTTTTGCATTAGGTCGATGATGAAGATAAATTGTACTCGTAGAATTAATGAAATGAACGAGGAGACATTAAAGGCAGCGCTAATGCGTTCGTGGATTTTGTGACGGTTATTTAGGAACTGAAACCATGTGCTGTAAATGATTCACACTACGCTTGATCTTGTGGAAACAAAACAGAAGAAAAATCACGAAAGCTTGTTATCTTAACAGCTCATTAAAACATTCATTAAGTATACTTAACGCGAGTTCAGCAGTGCACTTTAAAATACTAGTATACGGTGAATTTTATGCAAGTGAGTGCGAAAGATGCGTATATTCATACGCTCGTGCATGACTATAATATAAACATGCTTATGCTGTAAATAGATGTATCCCATAAAACAAGCAATCTGAAGACAATATAGCTTGTATAAAGGTAATCTCATATTTGTCCTTAAAACAACCTCTCTGATACGCATACAAAGAGTTGAACTGAACAAAATTTTGACTAAGAAATTATCGCAAATGTTGATATTTGATATAAATTCTTTAAAAATTAAAGGTTTCTCATAAAATGCCGTATAAACATGCCATACTAAGATTATTCTACAATGTATTTTGTTTTAATTACCAAGTATCAATGAAATACATGTATCATTTTCTTAAAATCAAAATAGCGCTGATCATAATTATCTCCGTGACATTTCTCAAATACGAATGTACGAAAAACATTTATTTACATGTAATTCCATCTGTTAGATTCCTCAAATATTTACCAAATAAATCCGCTACAAATGATTTACCAACTTTTCTGGAACACTACATATATTCCATAAATTTCTTCCAGATCTTAACCATCGACTTTCTCCCGGAAAAATATCGTCTTAACGATCACTTCAATATTACTACATTCATCAATTCACGGCGTGGTCTGGAATTGTCATTGCGTTCTAGCAAAATTGTTATTTCTGTGAATTCCTCCAAGAAAATACTATGATTACTTTAAATCATGCACGACAGAGATGTAATTACCATTAACCAAATCAATGAAGTACTAATTAGTTGCGCAAGCACGTATACGTATTTCCAGTTTCATACTGTAATTGCATTCTAAAGACGACATTCGATGTACAGAATTGGAGGCAAGCTCGAGATACGTTATTCAGATTTTACTCAGAACTACAAATAAGGCGAATCGCGCACTAATCCTGTATTACGTGCAATAAATTGTCCTGCTAAGAAAGAGATAGATATGGGTGAGTCTGCTCCGTAAAACGAGAATAAAATAAGCAAACAGTTTATTCTAAGAAAGAAATGGCTGAATATTTAACTATAACTACAACAGATTGCTCTGTTAGAAGGGTTTGGAGTCATCGTTGTATGGACTACAGAAATAACGGAGGAGACAAGAAATGGGAACAGAGTTTGGTGTTTAACGAACTATTATTGAAAGCAATAATGAAAAACCCGTAGCTTATTTGTAAATTGCGTATTGAGGAACATGCTAGGACTGTTCGTTACTCTGGTAATATCAGATACTCTTGTGGTATACTGTTGATGTTTAATGTTGTTTTATGACGCATCGACAAATAATGGTCATGTAGCACGCTTTTAAATTAAAGGGTAATCTACCAGAATTATCCCAAGTGAAAAGATTATAAATACGAAATGAAGGGTAACTGATCAAATATGAATTGGTTAATTTTACTAGTACATGTAAAGTAACAAAATAAAAAGGTTTAAGAATAATCTCATCACTGTATCATACACTTATAGAGTGTATAAATGTGTACACATATTTTAATAAAAGGAAATGTACTGAAAGTAATCACAGTTCATTGTACTGTCCAATTTCCTTCCTAGTATTAATAATTGTTTCTCGCCTGACATTTTCAAAGAGAATGAGTTCATGGTTTTGACATCAAAGAGTCTAATAAGGATTGGCTGAAGGTCGACGCAGTCAATAATAACATGTTTGATAGAATGTGTTGCATTGCACGGAACAAATTCAGGCTATCATCTCCGGTGAGAAGCCAAGAATGAGTTAAACGCAGATGACCTATTCTGCATGGAGATGGACATGTAAGCAGGGTGCTCGGTGGTTAACTGGCTCGGACTTTTTTGGATCAAATCAGCGTCCCCAGACTATTCATGATCGATAATAAGGACTTTTAATGAATATCAAGCTAAAATTTAGACAGGTGTGTTCAAAATATTTGATATTTTATATGTTCTACTTATTTTATTTTAACTATTTATGTGCGACGGAACGACACAAATGTATATTAACAAGAAAATAATGTTAAATCAATGTTAAGTCTATGCACAAATGTAAGCAAATTGCATTTTCCCTCACAAAATTGGGCGATACTGTCAAGTGAAGGAATACAATCTCAATTTCTACAAAGTTTTCATGTTTTTCAATCGATATCGTTACTGAACTGAATAATAACAATTTATCAAAGGTTATTTATCGGGTATTTATCCAGTCAAAATTCGATTTATTGTTGTTAAAGAGAAAAACAACAAACTTAGCAGCGAAGGACTTCTAGTGATCATGGAAACGGACTAGTTATGATCAGTTCCTTTGGATCGTTAAAAAACTGATAATTTGATATCTGAAAGTCCCACGTTTGACTAAAACACCTAGGCAATGTACTATACATATATTTTAGAGCAATAAACATGCATGAAGTCTGAAAAATCGGTGTACTTTCTTAGTAATTCAGGTAAATATTGATGTACTTTCACTTTCACTGAAGAAACTTCAGACTTTTTCTCGATGTAAAGAATAAATTCACAAGAAATTGTTAATTATTTTGAATGTATGGAAAGAACAGACATGTTACAGTTACGTGGTACAGAAATTGTAAAATTCGTACGTGTTTTTGCGCCTGAATCAGGATGTTTGTCCATTGTTTTAAGAAATTAATCAGTAAAAGTCCTTTGCTTGATCAAAAATAGTCTGGGGACGCTGATTTGATCCAAAAAAGTCCGAGCCGGTTAACCACCGTGTATTCGCCGAGGGTTGGTTTGACAGAGTGACGTTTATTGTAAATGTAGGCATCTCATTTGGGACTACCAGGAAAATTTTAATTCAATGTATGGACTTTTGACATCTGAAATTGGTAATGCCTGGGCTGATTTATAATGTTGATGAACGGGATCACCCTGACGTACACGTATAAGAAATCTTAACGAGGTTAAATCGTCGTACCATAGCTTTATCCTATATTTCTACCATGATTCAACTGCTGATGCTCATTAATTCCGTTCGTTATTCAACTTGATTTAGCACGCGTTGACTTAAACGAAGAGTAGAAAAAAACAGACATCGTAATCAGAAAAGCACGACCAATTTTCTGGCAAAAAGAAATTATTTACCGACATATTGTGCGGAAATCAATCTGTGAATGCGTTTCACATGTTTACGGTAGATAAACATTGCTTAAAATAAAATGATCAGCCAATCAGAAACCTTGTTACTGTAATGAAAAGAGTTTGTGATACAGTGCGGTAAGTGAATTACGTGTACACAACGACACTTTCGCTGACGTTTGATGTAATTAATAGCAGTAATACCAGTTTCTCTCTGATGATGAGAAAAGCACGAAAAATAATATAAAGTGTTCCCCATTGATGCAACATTGATAGATATTGCACATGGATTTCGAATGGTAAGCTAACCATGAGTAAATTGTGCTTGTTACTAGCATACATTCCATAGCAGAAGATGGTATGACTACAACCGATCTTAAGGCAAAACTAATTGCAGTCATTTTCATTTAGACTATGAGCAAAAACCACCACAGAGAGAAAATATATTTTTAATGGATACTTGGTCTTTATAAAAAGGCTATTTGTTAAATCAGCTATCTATGTATTCTGTAATAAGCATCGACATGAATCGTGCTTGATCCCTATCTGTGGAAGAATTAAGACGGTGATATTTCGGGCAGTTCCGATGACCATCACAAGGCACAGGGTACAAATTTATAGATTATGTACTAGTATTTCATTAATATGTCTACGAATATGGCAAATGAAATTATTCAAGCAATTTGAATAGAGTTACATCTCTACACGCCTTGTGTTGTATTGTAGCCATTTGTTATAATGTAGAAAATATAAAAAAAACACGCAAGTGTTCAATTTCACATTACATGTATATTGACAAAAAAAACCGCTACATTAACACAACAAAAGATTAAGAAAAAATATCTAATAATTGTGCACAATAATACAGTGAATAAAGAAAAATGATCAAGAATACAAGAACATTTTATACAAGCACCACAATTGTACTTATTTCCCTTGCGATACTATGGACATATAGGAGCAAGGAGAGAGAGTGGAGAGATGGGTAAAATTGTCCAAAATAATACATAATCCAACATTTATAGAGCAACAATCGAATTTGTTTTTTTAATGTGTAATACATTTATAAAGAAAGCAATAACTGCATGTTAATAAGCATTGTTGTAGTCTGGAGTTCCTTCCCCTTACACTATGTTATCGGGTCAGGCAAAACGCAATAATGGCGGCGTCCTCTGTACATTCTGAAGTATGGGCATTTCCTAATATCAAGTGATCAAGTGCTTGTGAGGGTTGGTAATGAATCCTATTTATATAATATATATCATAGATGTCCATTTTTAGATGATCACAAAAGATTTTTTGGAAACTATAAAGACTCACGTCCGAAATTATAGTTATATATACTTCATGAAAATATTATCAACAAATAAGAATGATCATTAAAATATCTCCGCCGTTACAATATTAGTTCATAATCAGGCATATAACATCACGTATCATCAGTCAAAATAAGATTATTCCGTTGCCTGTGCTTTACCACTGAAGGTCGCAATTACTGGGCGTTGCCTTACGTACGTAATTGTAGAGCACGTCCGGGAACCAGACTAGCATTGTCAATACATTTACTTGGCATCACGCAATACTATTCTTGCAAATGGACACTCATGTGTATATGTATGTATAATTAGTTTGTTTTCGCTGAACGGGTTTTCAGAGTATCAATGTTAGATAAAAATAAAACATTTACAAAAATGATAACAACATATATTATCTTACCTCTTAATCGAGAATTTTCTAGACGAGGATACCACATACGAAAATGTTTCTGGATGAAAATTTCGAAAATAAATCCGGATAGGAACTCGTCTGATCAAGTCATGTCAAAATAATCGCTCGGACATTCTCCATTATCATCTGTAGTCTAATGCAATACAGATAATACTGGCGAATTTGAAATAAACGGAAAGAAAGACCGCTGGAATACTTTTTTTGTGTAGCACGATCGTCTAAAACAAATGCGATTTTTATAATAGAATGGAATTACCAAATGTGAACCTTTTGTTTGCACAACTGTGTTTTACAGCTTTCATGTTGCGATTCCCCATATTTACTCTCCGTGTACATTCAACAAAGCTTTTAAACGGGAGGTAATTGTGCGTATTTCATATTCCGAATTAGAGTGCGATTTGTTTCTCTTAAATTTCTTCGTTTCAGTACGCGCAATCCAGTGATCTAGGATATCTAATGAACGTGATGATAGGGGACTAAGGCCTCACTTTTTCAACCACTAACTCTCACCGCTGTGCGTTCGAACCACAAAATTCACATATGAAAATATTTTTAAACCAGCTTACTGGAGGTTGGTGGTTCTACCAAGGTGTAAGCTACCTGTTTCTTCCTTGATTGCCATATGCTTTTAGTGGTCCTTTAAATGAACGTAGCACGGCTCACGACTTATCATGTCCCCACATACAAGTTAACATAATACATCATGCAATTCGGTCGTTTTTACATCTTTATATTTTGTTATGTTTGTCGGTATGGTCCTATGCTGTTGATAACATGTGATTGTTCACAAGTACCTCGTCTGAATTCGTATTTCATTTTATGTGCAATATATATTTCGTGTCATTGCAAAATCATGAATAACAACTGTTTAAAATACATTAAAAACATTCAATTTTTGTATTTGAATATTAACCTAATATATGATATACTTAATATGACTTGCTTTATTTCTTACCCAACGTTTGAGTGAACATACAAAACAGTTTTTGCTGCATCTACAATTGTTCAGCTTCATGTTGAAACCTAACACTACACATTGTTAAAGTCGGCAAACCTTTGGTTGCATACGATGTCGTATAACAGAGTAAACAGACGTTATCTTTTCGGTGCCGATTGGGCTGGTTACCGTACTTGACCGAGATCACATGACCATAAGCATTACCATAAAGTTTGGTGAGGATTCGAATAAAAATATTTGAATTAGAGAGCGGACACCGTTGTGGACGCCGAACGCCCGCCATGGAAGTTCCCTTAATACGACCCGTTTTTTCAAACGAGCGTATAAAAAGGAAACGTATTTGTCTTAGTCATTATAACGAGAGAGTCTGATTTTCTGCGAATAACTAATGCATCAAATGCAACAAAGAATACGACCATACAGAATACATAGACTGCAATGATGTTTGTTACTTTGACACATAGTTTTTTTATTGAATTTAGAATTGGATTGGATACCTTGCGAACACCAGTCGATACCTTCGTGAAAGGAAATGCATTAAACTTCATTGCAATGGAGAGTTCTAACTACTAACTACAGACAGTGTCAGGATCGTATAAAACACCATGAGGAAGAAACCAGATGAACAATAGATAGAGTGGACAAATATATTGTAAAGTATCTAAAGTCTGTGAAATACTGCCTGAAAACAACGAATAGACGGCCAATGATGAGGTTTGAAATGTTAAAACCTTCACATTTTTAAATTCATACATGACATTCTAGTACAATGCGACCAGGGGCATGATAAGAGCGTGACAAAAACGTTTAAAGAAATAAGTTTCTACATCCATACAAGAGGGTGAGTAGAGTAGCAAGCGGGAACACATGTGCAAAGAATTTTACATACATGTGTATGAATTCTGTCAATGCTTGTTATCTGACATTGTATGATTTTAGCTGTACATCTGAGGACTAGATGCCCAAGGGCAACATGTCGAGCCCCTGTTTAGCAAGCTTGTGATCTTGACCTTTGAACTACAAGTATGGTTGATTTTAATGACACGTCATTTAATTGAAGTCAACTTTTATAATAATTTCTTTCAAAATCATTGAATGCAAACAAAATTCACAGCCCAGACAAGGAAATGTATTTGACCGAATGTGTAATCTTGACATTTGGCCTATTGACCTGGGTCTTGCCCAGGACACATGGTCACATTGTATTATGCCATGTCCTTTTCAAATAATAATAATAACATATGGCTCATGATGGTAAATGTTTCTGCCAAGTAATTCCAAAATCCATCAAGAAATGACAAAGTTATGAACAGACACAAAAAATAGACCCCATCATTGACCTCCAAGTGTGACCTTGGCCTTGGAGCTATTGACCTTAGTCTTGAGTGTGACACACTGTCTCATGGTGTTTAATAATAAGTCATTTTCAAATATGTCAATGCATAAGGGAGATACAGCCCAAACTGTCAATGTCTATAATGCTCATTTTTTTATGTTTGACCCCTAAGTGTGACCTTGACCTTTAAACTACAGATCAGGGTGTTGTGCACTGCACACCGTCTATGTTTTTAACAAATGACAATGCATAAGGGAGACACAGCGCGGACAGGTCTATAATGCTTATTTTTGACGTTTAACCTATAAGTGTGACCTTGACCTTTGAGCTACAGACCTGAATCTTGCGCATTGTACACCGTCTCATGGTGTTTAACAATTACGCCAAGTTATTTTTAAAAGTGTCAATGCATACAGCCCGCAAAAGGATCAGGACGGACTAACTAACAAACTAACGTACACGCAACAGACATTGTGGCGACTATGACGAGCTCACCGCAAGCGGGCTCGACAAAAAGTATGTATTATAACATATATGGAAAGAAAATTTGAAACATTTGAATATTCTAACTTATTAAGATATTATAACACATGCTGTTCAATTTGTAAGAATGTCAATTACTATTATGGCATTGAAATGTAGAAAGACATTGAATTATGTCTAAAAATGAACTTCAGAAAGAACTTGCAATACTGCAAAGTCAGCCAACACCAGTTCTCTCTGTGTTTAACTGTACGATTAAAATCTGGCCCGTATCAAATTCTTAGTTGTATATTTGGTCACGGTCTACAAACTCGAGTATTACGTAAGATATTTTCCTTATATTCGGCCCATACAAGACTGAATTAGGATGTTTGTATACATAATTTATGCTGTTACCTCTGTGTTGTCGATGATTGCGCTTATAGTCTATCTTTATCCGGTAGGTGAACATTTTTTGTTTTGGGAATATATCTTTGTATAACTCTTAATTTATTACTTTTGTCATTGATTTCATAACAATCTCCTGAAATAAACCTAAGTTTTTGGTTTTTGCTAACGCAATTAATTCAAACAGGACAATTTATAGTTGTCATGTGACATCATGCTATGTTCATCCTGCCGTGTTCAAAATATTGTAACTGTTTAATGATTTCATAAGTTTATGTTTTCACTACGCTTAATGTATGAAGTAGAGTACTGTTTTATATTTATCTATGTATACCAACAGGTATTGAGTTAAGCGCATAAAGGTTACAGTGCAAGATGAGGATCTGACACAATACTGATCTGACTCCCTGCACCATGCACAGATTCCACTATTCCACAGTCTTCTCATATTTGACTTATCTTTTATTCAATACATCAATCCCATTGTACACAGTATATATTATTGGTTAGTAGTAAGCTATAGCTTAACGAGCTAATGTGGTAATTATTTTATCTTCAGATTTCCAAGAATCCATCAACGGTTCCTGGACTTGAACCTGTTTCAAAGAAGTAAGATTATCAATTTTGTCCAGCGTTTTTGCTGATTTACGTGCAGTCCTACTTCTATTTTTTTCTCACTGGTTCTAAGGGAGACAGACAATGTCAGAGTTAAACTTTCTCATGAGAGAACTTATTCTCATGAGAGAATTTATCATAGTAACCAGCTACGTTGACAAGAAAGGAGTCATAGGTCTGTTTCAAGGACATGCAAAAATTTATTAAATATTTTAGCAACACTCCTAAAGAACTCAATCTCAGCAAGCACATGTTTTTCCTTAACTTGTTGCTTGATTGGTTTGTACATGTATATACATGTATACATTAATCCGGTTTTGGGATTTCCTTGGACTCGGCTTTCCAAAACAAAGTTTCCACAGTATCTCAAATAACTTAAGCTCATTCACTAACTGGTACATTTTCCAGCCACCTGAGGTTGACACATTTAAGGGCATAGGTAATGAAATAATTTTATAGTCTATATCCTGGATGGAACACCTTTGAAAAGATAAACATACAACAAGTTGCTTACAACTGAACCACTCTTAAAAGTGTTATGTAAATGTGTAGCCTACATGAACCAATATCTAGTGGCCAATGGGAATAGTCCTGTAATATTTCACTTCGCAAGAATCTATGGAGTTTCAAGTTCACTGACGGACTGTGCATGCTAACCTGAAATACTAGTAAGTACATTAAAAACGTCATAAATTACTAAAACGACATCAAGGATGAAAATTGCACTTTTGATTTCAAATTTGTTTTAAGGTTGTCTCACACTAAAAACTTACATATCTATATAAATAGTATGTAGTCATCTGCAATTCAAAGGGACATTAAACATGTATGAAAGTGTTACCTTTCTGAACTTGAACTGAGCTTCTGCTTATCACTACTTGTTGCAGTTCAGTGTCCCAAAACCAAACATGAATGCATGTCTAACTGTTTTACTTTATGTGTATGTAGTCTTCCTTATCCTATGTAAAAATATTTTGTAATCTCACTGTCAGAAACAATTTCAGACACAGTGTTTTCCAGTTTATATGTGGAAGTGTCTACACCTTTTAAAAGAAGACGAGAACACACCACTCATAGTTTTTCATTTTTCTCCTGTGATTTTGAATGAGATTGAAGGGCATTTTCTCTTCTGCGATATTTATGCTTAACACTTATCGATAGTTTCCTTCATCATGGAATAGAACCTCGGACAATCTCATTGGAACACACATTTCCCCATCCTAATGAATAACACGCTCAATTCAAAGCCTTAATAAATTGCAAATAATTTACTGAGCTGCGATCATTTAAACGTGCAGACGATAATATAAAACAATCATGCCAAGGAAAATTAAGCTAGCAATTCTGTAAAGAAGGATGAATTTTCGATCACCCTAGACAATTTCTATAAGACTTTTCTACCCCAATATAAAAATTATATTTGGAAATAAAAAATATTGAATGATATGGTCACAGTACATCTTTATAAACAGTGTGTATCGCAATCTGGGCTTTGCTTTTTTTCTTCTATCAGGGATGGTAACCTTGGTGACATAGCTAGGAATGGGAGTCTGCATGGGTTCTTGTTAAATCTACATAAACAGTTTGGTCCAATTGCTTCATTCTGGTGGGGACCAAAGTATGTTGTCAGTATTGCTAACGATGCTTTGTTCAAAGAGCATCACAGTGTTTTTGACAGACCAAGTGAGTTGATATTTTTTTTTATTTTAGGGTATTATTCCCACTTGTAAATATTGATGGCTAAACTCATGTTGCCAAATCATTGGTGATTATAGATGCAATTCTCATATCAAACAGAGATTTGTGATATTCATTCATTAATATCATATGAGATTAAACAAGAAATATTCAAAAGAACAGAATGATCACATAATCACCTTTGTTTAGTTAAATCACTAAATACGAGCGTATATGCATCTATATAATGTTTCAGCTATTTGTAATATTGGTTATTATCTTATTTGCAGAACATTTGTTTGAATTTCTTGAACCTCTGATTGGCCCTAAATGTATTCTGTATGCTAATGGCACAGATGGGAGAGCAAGACGTAACTTATATGACAAGTGTTTGACTCATAATGCTGTCAAAAAGTATTACCTGACCTTTCAAGAGGTACTGTTAATGTTTTAGATTTACAATCCTGTGATAAGTTTGGTTTCGCTAACTCAAAAAATCTAAATTGAAAAGAATAGCGTTTTGTCTTTAACAATAAAGAAACCTAGTTCTGGTGACATTTTATCACCGACTGGAAATAATTTGTTAATGGTTAACAAATCAGAAGCCTTATTTGGTGTCACAGGGTCAATCAGCATAATACAAGATTTATGTTAACAAAAATCGTATTCATTTCATAACTCTGCGGTTTTATTCATTGCAAATACAGCATGCTTATATAGGGTCATTATGTCCTATAATGACCACAGGACATTCAATGAAGTCAACATTAAATCAAAGGTGAATGCAAAACACTTTTTCCCCCAAATGTAATCGTTTATTATTTTGCAGATTGCTAATTATCTTGCCAAGAAATGGGAAAAAAATGTCGAAGGAGAATACATTCCACTTACACAGTCCATGATGACAATTGCACTGAAGTCTGTTCTCGCTTCATTTTATGGTGAAAAAATGAAATCTGATACAAATGTGCTCGAATTCCATGAAATCTATGTTGTGGTATGACAAATAGTCATTTGTATTAAATTGTGAATTTTGTTTCTCTGCATCAAATTATTCTAGTGTCATGATATACTGTAATATATGCAGAACTGTTTGATGAGGCTCATATTTGGGTAAATCTTAAATGCATAAAGCGCTAATACATAACATGGTATATAAATATGTATGGGTGTAATTGAAATCTGTCTGTACTAAGTTAGGATAGGACTATATATAACAGAGGCAGATAGTATGCTACTTCACAATTTGAAGAAGGCTACTTCACAATTCCAAATTGCCAGCTTCACAAACGAAAGAAATGCCACTTTCATGATTGGAAATTCTTTGTTTGATGCCGCAAAACGGTATCACTCGACCAAGTTGGACTAAATATATAGCATTTTTGGAAAACCCCATAATATTTTACTGAAAACGAGGCTACAAGTGAGGACTCACCTCCCGTCCAGGCCCTAAATTTTCCAAATTTTGTAATTATAATCACACATTGATAAAACCAGAGTCACTTAAACATTCAGTGATGACATATATTTCAAGCTGTCATTGATTTTCCTCATAAAATAAATTTAAAAGAGAAGTATAAGTTGTAAATTGCTTTTAACAAATTAAATCAATATCACACTTCCTCTTTCACAATTTAAAGAAAAATAACGCTAGAATTCCACAATTGTAAGAAAATTGCGCTTGTATTTCACAAAAGGGCCTCTTCACAATTTTGGGGGAAAAGCCCTGTTTACCGATCATGGTGTTCTCACCTAAGTTTACTTCATTAGGTAACATATGTATCAATTTGAAGATTTAAACATTACACGTACTTGTATCATTATTTAGGTCTTGGAAGTGATTGAGAACTCTATGAAAGAGCCAATGTCAGAATCCGATCTGAAGAAACTTATTGATGGTTAGTAGTTTTTGCAACCTTAATCCTATAGGCTAAGATCCCAGACATCTCATTATAGAAATTAACATGAATAAATTTGCAAAATGACAACGGGATTCAATAAGGATGTATATCTTTGTCTATGAAATAGCCAGGCATCTTGATTCCTGACTTTATTGGCTGACTGTAGCATACTTATTAGTGATGCGCGATAACACCGGTATACCGGTAGGCCTATATTGCAATACGTTCCAAATGCAATACGTACCGATGCGGTTCCACCCCGTATCGCGATATTTTTTATACTGACTATTTCAACTTGTATTATATCAACTGTAGCCCAATTCCGCCGGAAAACAGAAATGTTCTATTTTTGTGATTGTATTAGGACAGTATGCGTTTTATATTTACAGTTGTTGTATACTATACAGCATGAAGTTTCATTCTAGTATATCGTAATACGTATTGCAATCCAGTGTTGCGTATCGTAATACATGTATATCGCGATATAAAACCAACTTTAAAAAAAGAAGCATGTTTATTGTATCATATTATAGGTAAATACAAGATTCTCATTTCTTGTACTAGTATTTATGACCATGTAATAATATGGCATTTGATTATGACACTGAAGTTTTTAATTGTATACATGTAATAATTTAGCTAGCTCATTTGCTCATATTTTAGGACTTATATATTATCATAATATATTAATTTTTTTTATTTGTATATTACAAAATATATCATAAAAGTATAACAATACACTACAAGCTCATGATGCTGGTTTTATTCTCTTTTATTCCTTGCACTTTGGAAATTGGGATGAAGATTTCTCATACACATGGACTACTCACAATCGTCAACATAAATTATATGAAATAAAAAGTGTCCAACCTTTTCCCTGTATTAGTAAATTTTCGAAATATTTATTAAACGCTCCATATCTTAGGGAAGAAAAAACTGTCAGCTGTTATTACTGAAATGGTAGAACAGAGAAAAAGAAATCCACCTCAACATGGAGAAGAATTTCTATTAGATTTACTACTAGATTACACTGATGATGTTGAAGTACAAAATTCTGATGCTTTGATTTATTTTATTGGTGGATTAAGTAACTAGTGAATTGGTAGTAAGTAATCCTGTATGATCAGTAAGTAAACTAGTAATTGCATTTTACTCATATAATAAATCTGATATTTTGGCAAGATAGTAATATTACAGAATCAGTGTAGCAACATTTAAGGTTACCAGTATTAAGCTTTGACCACAAAGCCACAAATAACTAAACTACCTTGGCAAGCTTTTATAACAGTGACAGACTGTCAACCACAACCTACTTTTCCCTACTTAACCACAGCCCTACTTTTAACAAGAAAACTATAACGAAACGTTATAAGTAGACGAATTACAAGAAGCATATTAGTTTATGTTTTTTGTATGAAGTTGCTTTTTTAGCTCACCTGATGAAATCTGGTGAGCTTTTAGGATCGATGAATGTCCGGCGTCCGTCCACAATTAGTTTGTTTACACTCTAGCATCCACAGCTCTCAACAAATCGTAATCAAACTTGCTCATAAAGTATATGACCACAATGTCTCGGCTAAGTTCGATTATGGGCAAAATCGGATAATAACTTCTAGAGTTATGGGCCCTTGACTTACACAATTTGCTATATTTGAGTTTGTTTACACTCTAGCGCATTCATTTATTCACCAATCCTAATCATATTTAGAATGAATGTGTATAACCAAACGATCTTGGACAATTTTGATTATGGACGGAATCGGACCATAACTTCAAGAGTTATGGGTCCTTGACTTAGAAAATTTGCTTTTTTTTAGCTTGTTTACACTCTAGCGCCTTCATTTATTCACCGATCCTAATCATATTTAGAATGAATGTGTATGACCTTACGGTCTTGGACAAGTTCAGTAATGGATGAAATC
Source organism: Lutraria lutraria (assembly GCA_964023205.1). Taxonomy (NCBI): domain Eukaryota; kingdom Metazoa; phylum Mollusca; class Bivalvia; order Venerida; family Mactridae; genus Lutraria; species Lutraria lutraria. The sequence continues at coordinate 28,189,765 of OZ026848.1, read as the reverse complement.
GGACCACAATTTCAAGAGTTATGGGCCCTTGGATTAGAAAATTTGCTGCATTTTAGCTTGTTTAACAATATTATACCTTCATTGTTGGTTTTGATCTCAAAATATACGTAAAATGGGTTATACGAGATGGAAACTATATTATCTGGTCATTAATTATAGTGCCTTTGTTCTCAGGTGAGCGATAACGGGCCATCTTGGCCCTCTTGTTCATAAAGGATATTGACTGTATATTTAATTCAATCCTCGATTATGGAGAGTATAACATATTTACATGATATGAGTAATACACATATATTGACAATCATGAGTATTTGACAAATGAATGAATTCACAAGCACATGGTAATATCATACCCTACATCAATCAAATAGAATATACCCTAAATGCTAACAAATTCACCATAAACTGCTATGTTACATCCACATTGAACTTCAAATAGCATTTCTGATATTATGCCACACAACAACTTATCTAGGTCAACATCACAGAGCAATGCCTGCATTATTTACTTACCTGTCAACAAAGAGCAGACGAACAGATTCAGTCAAAATTGACAAAAATCACCATTAGCCAATCAAAAGGCCAGGATTACCCAAACTAGTAATAGACACTATACTATATATACCCACAAACAACTAGAATAAACTTGGACCCATGACTAAAATTCGTCTAGAAAAAAGAACCACTGTATGTATTCTCCAAACACTGTGATGAACCAACAGCTGAGTTCGCCTATTTGCAGTACAATGACTGAGTGGATTTTATCATTTCACTGAATGAAAGTAAAGACGATAGCCCTACTATCCCTATTTTTGAGCTGCAAAATCCTTTCTTTTGTCCTACTTTTTTACAGGAGGCCACTTCAATGGCAGCCTACAGCACTTGACAATTTTTTTTTAGTTTTTTTAAATTCCTAAGTAAACCATTATACTTTTGGCACTTCCATTATATATATACTACTTACACTTGATTGCATTTGCTGACCAATGTACCACTGTTAGATTCCTATATAAACTCCAATAATGTAGATGACAATTGTATTTTAGTTTCAGTATAATCAATGTCAAGTAAATCACAAAGATATTGGGATTATTAAATAATCATATAATAATATTGGCTTTTTTTAACAGATAACCGCTGCATGTATTCACCTTCATAATTTGACCAACATTGAAATAAATAAAAAAAAAAAGGTTTTACATGAAGAAACTGTATTACTTTTTATAAACCCTTTAAATGCCTTTTTATGTATCGTTTCAGTGTTATCATGGTGTTTCTACTTTTTGGCCACTCATGAAGACATTCAAGAAAAGGTCTTCAAAGAAATTAAAGCAGTTCTTGGTGACGAGGATTTGAATCATACAAATATTTTGGATCTTGTGTAAGAAATTATTCTCCTGTTCTTTTGATTTTTACTTCAATGATAATGATTTGTCATGCGCACATTTGGGTCAAATACAACTGAATGTACATTGTAATTGAAATGAAATTTTGATAGTAAACATATTCTTTGTTTGGTAAATTGTTTTTATTTTCTGAACAAGTAATTGTCTGTTCTCAGATGACAAAATCACTCCCATATTATGTTATATTTTATATAAAAGCTACCTACGTCAAGTAATAGATGAGACATTCAGATGTGCAGTGATTGCTCCCTGGGCAGCCAGATTTCAAAACTTTGATGCAGAACTCGGTGGACACAAGATATCTAAGAATGTAAAAATGATATTTATTAATTTTGTGACGTTTCATTGTCATACCTTAAATAGTAATTGTACCTCATGGCATCATTTGAGTGTATTTTGGATATGTAAATCTGTAATTGTTCTATTGTTTTAGTAAATTTTAATAAGCTGGTAATTGTAAATGTTCAAAATATATATAAAATACTCATATAATTTAATGTTTGAAAAATGCATGTTATCTATAAGCGAAAATAAGGTTTATGAAGCAACATGTTGCATTTTTTACTCTTAACTTCAAATTTCTGAATACCAGTAGGTAAAGATATTGTATTTCAATTGATCCACAAGTCAGGCAAACATGCACAAAACTGTTGTTCGGTAGAGGGAATTGCAGATGTTGTTTTGGTTGGAAAATCTGTACTCAAACACTTTCTTTTTGCAACGTCAGGTCTACATATATAAGATTTTAATTATGGAATAAGAATGTAGCTAAAAAATCAAGTAAAGTGCTATCATATTTCAGACCCCTGTGCTTCATGCTCTTGGTGTTGCCAGCAAGAACGAGACAGTGTTCCCTCTTCCTGATAGGTGAATTTATCCTTTTGGATCTAATGTTCGAATAAGATTTCCCTATGCTACTTTTCTAGTTTTACTCTCATCCACAGAACACAATGTGGTATTAATTAATGAGTAAATATAAAACAATTTAAGTGTTCTTTGTCTTCTCGTATGTAAATTGCATACTTATGAAACAGATCTAAATCATTTGTAAATTTGAAATTAAATAAAATAAAAATTGTCTACTTGTTACTAAAATGACAAAACAATATATACAAATAATTAAGGCACAGAAAGAAATAATAGACAAGTTATAGCGTAGATAATTAATCATAAATATTCTTTTTTCAGGTATGATCCAGACAGATTCAGCCCAGAGAACAAGAAGCACAGACCACATCTGGCATTCTCACCCTTTGGATTTGCTGGTAAACGAGTGTGTCCTGGTCAGCACTTCGCTTACGCAGAAGGCACTGTTGTCTTGGTTACACTTATAAGAAAGTTCAAGGTCAATATGGTGGAAGGTCAAGTCATTGAACCCGTATATGGTTTAGTTACTCATCCCAGTGATGAGATCTGGATAACTCTTTCTAAGAGATAGACGTATTTGTATTCAATATTTACTTTTTAGTATTTATACAGAAATTTGTCATTCCAGATAAGCCAAAGTATAATCATGTTTATATCAGCTAGACTTTTTTTCAATTTCATATAATTATCATTTGTTTGACTGTTTATAAGACACAGTTTACAAACAAAATTGATTTGTTAGTTATGAAGACACATTTTTAATAATGATTAATAACTCTTCACAAGTTTATTTATAAGATTGTATATATAAATTAATAGCTAGAAAAAAACCCAATGCACAGTGACTAATTTTCTGAAGAGCTAAAATAAATGTATCTGCTAAAAATTCAGAGTGTCATTGCTATATTGAGTTCTAAACAGATTGGAGAGGGAAGAAATAGGAAAGAGTTTGATATGTATTAAATAAAAACCGAGAGGAAGAAAACCATTGTCAAAGTTTTGTAGAATAGCACTGAGTTTCGAATAATTTTCAATATTTCATCAAAAGTCTCTAATTCATACATCACATGGCATAGTTGTGAGCTGCCCTCTCGGGAACTGATTAATGCTAATTGGGCTAAGGGGCTCTTGTAATTACATAATCATTCTCAGTACATTAGAGCCTTACTTTTGAGGAACTTTGAATCAAAGCCCAATACAATAAAACAAGATTCTTAACAAGAACATATTCTCACACAAAATATATTTACTTTGTGTATATCATTTATTATCCATGTCTGTTTAACTAATGTATGTTCTATACAGGGCAGTTTAAGACAAAGCATCGTTTGAAACAGAATAGTTCAGCTTTCCATATATATAGCTGTCACTGACTCAGTGTGCATGAATTTTTATGCGCATCAAAGTACTACTTTTTTCCACATCTGCCATGCATTTGTTAAACGAGAGTTGCAGTGCAAGTATATGTAAGTTCAGTTTCCCTGAGTACTTTCAGTACAGTACATTGATTATTATATGTACTTTAATAAATATTTTGCTTCATTGTACCCATATGAAGGACATTACTACCGGTATTGGTTCTGTAGGAAAAAAATCCACTGTGTGTTATTTTGTGTTGTATTGACAGTTAGTAATTGTACAGTGAATATAAAGTCTAATTAATACTGCCAGACAAAATTGAGCCCAGCAGAAGTGTTATACATGTATATGTATTCAATTATACAGTTTATTAGACTTTATGAAATAAATCTTGACCACATGTGCACCCATACAAAATGTGAAAACAATATTTTAAAACTTCTACTCACCTAATTATTTGTCACAGAGGGCACAGAACAATGCACGAGAAGGGATACAATAGTAGCTACCTCCCCTTACATTAGATACAGCCTGGGGGTTAAGGTGAGTGTAACAGGAAAACATCTTTTCTAGAATAGACAAAAAAAGATAATATATACAACTAGACTAACAATTAAATTTGTATTGAACTGAATGTTGAATATTTAACTGTTAACTCTGTTATTTTTTATTCTTCCATGTCTTAACTAGGACAATAATTATACTTGTGTATAATACTGGTTATAATATACATATAATATTGGCAGATAATTTTTAGGCTAAAGAATGAAAGTATCAAGTATCAAGTGTAAAAGCTTACCTTCAAATCTAGATCCTCATCTTCAGTACAGTTTTAGAACAAAGTTCAAATAAATTTCCGGATAGATGTCTGATCGAGTCACGTACATCATAGTAAAACATAGTCAATATTATGCAGTCTAACACAAACAGATTATTGTGACAGGTGTAAATATGAACTCCGCAAAAACATTTAAAAAGTCCAGATACATTTGTCTAATCAAGTTGGTAAAAAATAAAACTTTGTCAATATTATCTGTAATCTAGTGCACAGATACTTTTAACAAGCGCAAAAATAAACGCTGCGATAAACCTTGTCAATATTATCTGCCGTCCAACGCACAAACAGATAATATTAACAAGCACATAAAATGAATGCCGCTGATGTCCAGGGGAATAAGTTAGTACATATATACAAAGCACAAATTTAATATCTTAATATTTAAAATGAAAATAAATTAATTATACAATGGAAATGGGCAGAACATTTGGTCTGAAGACCTCAGATCTTAGAGTGTGGAATAAGTTCTCTGTGATGAAGACATGGCATCCAGATTGTTTCATCTTCTACTGTTGATGTTGAGAAATCTGTAGTTACTCGCAAAGAACAAGGTAAATACTGGTTCAAAATCCAAGAAAGCATGTTTAAGGTCAATGGCTTGCTGGTATTAAACTGAAATCCTTTTGAAAATGAGCAGGAAAAAGTAAAATGAACATGAGTACTTACCACCACTTGTTTGTCTTCCACAGCATTTTTATCTACTAGTCTAGAACTTATCAATTGTTGCCAATCCAAGAATACATTGTCTGCTGTTTGACTAGATATACCGATACTCTTAGAAAATAATCACTTTTGGTGGTTTTCTCAAATTCCTAAAAAGATAATTACATATTTATAAACAGAATTTTCTTCATACACATTATAAGTGCCATATACTTTACAGCTGCTGCTATTGCCCATGTGGGAAGGATGTTGTTGTTTTCATCATCTGCGTAATGAATCATGTATACCATCTAAGCCTTCAGTGATTAAATTTATTAACATAGGGCCTCCATTAGTCAAGAGAGCCTGCCCGGCTAGCTCAGTGGTTTGAGCATTTGCCTACCAACCGAGAGGTTGTGAGTTCCGTTACCCCGGGCGAGGCTCACACTGTCAGTGCATTTCCCACAGGTGGCCTTTATTCACAGGTTTGACTGTACAACTGAGAACAAAAACTGATGTGACTTCAAGATCTCCTCAAGATAAGCCTAGTGCTTTTGATATTGATATTTGAAATAATGTTTTAATGTATTTTAATTATCCCATCATTTGCCCTGGTCATCTGTTGTCAGTTGTTAAAGGTTTTGTTATAAATATTTTGTTCATATTTGTATGCCTTTTAATTCTGCTTTTATATAGTTATTAAATTACATGTATTTCTACTGAAGGCCATATTGTAAATAAGTATTATACTTTATATGTTAGCTCCAAGAAATAAAGATTTTATTATTATTATTATTGTAACTGTCTGATAAAGACTGCATGCTGTCTTTATACTTATGATATGTCCCTAGCTACAATTAACAGGCTCCTGATTATTTGTAGTTAATTGTTAGGCCACAAAAAATAGTCATGTTAATGGTAAATTGACCTACTTAAAAGTTGAGAACAGGCAACTTAGGCTGAGCAGATAATGTGTGAAGCATTTAGAGAGCAAGAGAACCAAGGGGTATTGGTATTATGCTCACCTTAGAAATCAGTTATGGCAATAATCACATATGAATCTGATTTAAATTTGTGCTTCAGTGAGTAAAAATTATTGGAAAATAAACCTCAGGGATATTATTTTAGCAATTTTGTTAGAGGTTGCTAAATGCAAGATATCAAACCTCTAAACCTTGTGCTTTGTATAAAAAGAAATGTTTAAACATTTTCCTATGTATAGAGCAGTACAAATAATGACCCCAGGGACATTATTTTAGCAACTTTGTTAGAGGGACTTAACATGTTGCTCCGTGCCAAATATTTAAGCTATTAACCCTTATGCTTTCAGACAAGAATTTCTTATATCTTCCTATATAAATCTATGTAACCCCAGGACTGGGCCAATTATGAGCCCAGGGACATTATTTATTATATAGCAACTGTGTTAAAGGGTTAGTCTTAAATATATGCTGCTCCATGCTAAAAAGCTTAGCTTTAGAACATGTGGTTTAAGAGAAGATGATTTTTTAAGATTTTCCTTTTGGTTGCCATGCAAACCAGAGTTCTGTATTGAATAATATTCTTACAGCAACTTTTGTAAAGAACCACCATTCTTGTAGAGTTTCTTCAAAAGAGAGAATTACTGTTCAGACATACCAAGTTTTGCTCATAAATACAGAAAGTCTAGACTTTAAGGTCTAAGGGAGGTAACTCAAATGTATTAATTTGATTTAATCATTGTAAGATTTACCTCCCTTGGCAAAGTGCACGCAATATGGGCATAAAAAGTTTCCCCGTCGCTTATACATGCATCTGAAGTATACAAAACGGCTGTATTCTATTGATAATATTTATGTTCAAATGTTTCTCAAACAACTGCAAGAACCCACCATCATTAAAAAAATATGAAAGTCTCTTAATTTCATTTACATGTACGTCAACGAAGTGAAGTATTGTGTAAATATGAATCACCATTCTCGCGGTATAGCGGCTTAAGCACTCTAAAAACATATAAATAAAATATCGATATAAAGCAATTTAGAGGTATAAAACCATTGATGGGCGGAGAAGAAGACAAACTTGTAAACTTGTTTTGGGAGGGGCGCATTTCTTTGTACATGCGCAGTTTTGGTGTATAGAGGATTTGTCGAAGAACATAATTATATATCACAGGAGATTACCAACAATAAAACATTTCATTTTCGACCGAGAATCTCTTTCATTTCTTATAAAGGTCAACCGCTTTAAAAGCCGTGTAAACAGGGCACTACATGTACAAGCATATATGTCCAGTGACTGTATAACTAGCCCTACTAATTCGGCTTTCCGGTTGGCCGATTTTCGTGAACGAATTCGGAAAGGCCATCCTCTTGTGCGGGACGGAGCCAAGTCGAAAAAATGTCTCGCCGTCACAAAGCAGTCTAATTAGTTGGACTAACTATATAACATGAGAATAGTGAAGCGACTATATATAGAAATTTTTACACGCTATCAATGTACACACCACAATTCCGCACAATAAGCCAGCGAGCAAACAGTAACTAGGCAAAACAACAGCCGAACATTCAATGCCGTCGAGCATTTTGACTTCATCTGAGAGAATGAGTTTTAATCAATATATATTTACGTGCAAAAATAAAGCAAAATATAGAAACAGAAGAATATTTTGACCAGGAAATCATAAATACCTTGTGTTAGTCCCCAAAACTCTGCTGTTGTTCATTCCGCTCCTGCACGCACTGAACCACGTGGACAGACATTGACAAGAAAGGCTCGTGAATTTCATGGAAGTCAAGTGTCACGATTTATTCTATACCAAGGGAGATAACCGTGCAATATTTATTTTCACTTCTTATTCAAGATTTGCTTCCTTTAGAATATTTTTCGATTGCTTCTTAATGTATCACAAGCATTATGATATTGTCGGGACAACCTCACCAACTTATGAAGTTGAATACGCCTACGATAAACTACATAATGTACATGAACAACTGATTAGCCGCTGTCATGTACACACATGATCTTCCACTTCCACCATTTAGTGTCTGGGCGTACAAATTGACGCTAATTAGACCCCTAGATGTCAATGTCAAAGCAGTGGTGTGCTATTTAGGGATACGGACAAAGCCCCTATATATGTATATACTCTTGAAAGTCTATACTGAACTTATAATTGCGTAGGTGACTAATGTGTATAAAATTATTTGCATACATACTAACAACGCGGTCCGGGTTCGATTCCTGCTCGCGGCAGGTCATACCCTTCAATGACAATTTGTCTATTTTCTCCACATGTGGTGAAGTTTCCATTCTAGGTTTAGAACCAGCTATATATTTAAAAGAGTTTTGTTTATGAAAGTTGTTGATTGCTTATACAAAAATATTATCCATGAGGCGTATTATATCAAATGGCAAAAACCGAAATGTACAATTTCAAATTTTCTGATAACTAAATATATTTTACTCTGATGTACCAATTTCAGACATAGAAAAGTAAATAAAAACTTGCTGCTATATATACGTACATATCACCTATCAATTTCGTATTTATATGCATATATAGCTTGCATGGCTTTTGAAGCATACCAGTAGTATAAGGCGTTACCCTGGCACCCTACCTCCTGGCACCATATAGAATATAGAGTAAATAGAATTAGGTCGGTGCCAGAAGTAAACAAAATTGTGACAAATTGGGACAAATTGGAATCCATATTGGGTGCTCAAAATAGTATGAATTGAATTTTAGGAAACTTCTGGCACTGTGTGTGTGTGTGTAATAGACTTAGACAATGAGAGAATTTTCTTTCGAAAATACATGGTGGCCCTGAAAAGGGCCGTTGGTGGTCCTGAAAAGGACCGTTGGTCGTGGCTGTTAGTCGGATCTTCATTTCTTTATTTCTTTACCATACTTGCCCCGAGGTTGTTTCTCAAGATCATGTTTTCGTTTCTTCGTTTCTGTCATCTCCGGTTTCTTTTTGTCATGCTCCGGTTTCTTTTTCTCATGCTCATGTTTTCGTTTCTTTGAATCATACATAAACTGTACAGGTACAATAATTTCTTGTGGCTTAAACCGTACTTCTTGATTCTTCATGAGTCTGACCATCTCTTGCATGACTTGATTCATCTGTACCATTTCTTCCTTGATACCTTGTAGAACAGACAATCCCGTTGTAGGCTTTGTAATTGTATTAGACTGTGTTTTCGCCATAGGGGGCTGTGTATTCGTCATAGTGGGTTGTACATCTACCATAGGCTGTGTATTCGTCATAGTGGGTTGTACATCTACCATAGGCTGTGTATTCGTCATAGTGGGTTGTACATCTACCATAGGCTGTGTATTCGTCATAGTGGGTTGTACATCTACCATGGGTTGTATCGGCTGTACATCTACCATGGGGGGTTGTACATCTACCATGGCCTGTTGACTGTATTGGCTGTACAGTGGTTGACTGTATTGGCTGTACTGTGGCTGCCTATACTGTAGTTGACCGTACTTTGGCTGGTTGTACTTCGGCTGGTTGTAATGCATACCCGCATTCGGGTCTATTAACTCAGATGATTCTAGTGCTTCTCTCAATATATCGTATGGCATGTTGAAGGACTCCATGCTAGATAATGAAAAAATAGTGTCTGCGCCGGGGGTATTTATACTTTTTGCCTGCACGCGCCAGTGTTCTATTAGGTCAAGGTCAATTGTGAGAAGTTTTTTTGAATACGTGTGACACTTCAAGTTTTTTTAAAATAAGTGTGACACTTCAAGTTTTTTTTGAACAAGTGTTTGACACGTCAAGGTCAAGGTTATATTGTAGATATGCTTTGTACACATTATACTATCACAGCAATTTGAACACTGTACACATTATACTATCACAGCACTTTGCAGACTGTACATCATACTATCACAGCAATTTGAATACTGTACACTTAATATATACTATCACAGCACTTTGCAGACTGTACATCATACTATCACAGCAATTTGAATACTGTACATCATACTATCACAGCAATTTGAATACTGTACACTTAATACTATCACAGCAATTTGAATACTGTACACTTAATATATACTATCACAGCACTTTGCAGACTGTACATCATACTATCACAGCAATTTGAATACTGTACATCATACTATCACAGCAATTTGAATACTGTACACTTAATACTATCACAGCAATTTGAATACTGTACACTTAATATATACTATCACAGCACTTTGCAGACTGTACATCATACTATCACAGCAATTTGAATACTGTACACATTATACTATCACAGCACTTTGAACACTGTATACATTTGTTGAAAATGATTGTACATCACATACTAACACTTATATTTGTGGGGGAAATACTTTGTTCTTCATACAATCACAGCACTTTGTATACATTTGTTGAAAATGATTGTACACATCATACTATCACTTATATTTGTAGGAAATGTTTATAGAAAACTTACCTCACACCGTCTATTTGTATTTGGTGTTATCAGATAGGACTGTAAATATTGACAATATGAGAGTGATTCTTTCTGAATTGTATGGGGGGCCCTGAAAAGGGCCGTTGGTGGTCCTGAAAAGGACCGTTGGTGCTTGTATGGGGATTAATGGCGTTGACCGCATCTCCCCATACAAGCGGGACACCACTTGTCCCATTTCTGGACATCCTTGGGGTCCGGCGGGGGTTGGTAGAGGTTCGAAGGAACCTCTATTAACTCATCTTCCCAGTTCTCTGGGGTTGATTCTTGGGGGGTATCCCCCCAGTCCTCTTCCCCAGAGCTGACCACAACCTCCTCTGCGAACTGTTTCCCCTCTCTTAGGGTCTTCACCTCCAACCTCAACTCTTCCAACTGCATCTCCAGTTGTTCAATATACAACCCTAAGGTTGTATACTTTCTCTTAATAATGTTAAGCGTGCGTTGCGACATCTTGATACAGAATGAAATTAGATCAAGGCAAGGTCACTGACTCTCATATGATACAAGGACTCTGATTGGTCCATTTTAACGGTATTTCATTGGTCCATTTTAACGGTATTTCATTGGTCCATTTTAACGGTATTTCATTGGTCTATTTTAACGACATTTCATTGGTCTGTTCTAGGTCAGTGTTTTTTCATGTTCCATAGCTCATTTATGTTTCATGATTCAACATGGGCAACTGCTTGAAAAGTTCTTCTGATGAACCTGATGAGTTACAAGAAGATGTTTGGGTGGTCAAGATGGGTAATTTGTACCCAGACTTGTCTGAATTTCAAGATACTTGTGTTGTCAAGATGGATGTCAAGATGGGTAATTTATACCCTGACCTTGCCATCTTTTATGATGAGGATTTGAGAGCCAACTATTGGCGATACCTATTTCTTGCAGAAATGCAATGAATTACCCAACGGCCCTTATTAGGGCCACCATATGTGTTAGATTCGTTTTATATCTCAAGCAAAGACAAAAGCATATTACATTGTCTATCATTTTATTTTTGAAAACATTTATAAAGTACAACAAAGTACAACACAATACAACTCACTTAGTCTCCAATTTATACACAATTGTCCAACACATTGTCCAACACATTGTCTGGATTACACAAAGTCACTCACAGTTTTTGTTGGATTCTTTTTGTATTTACGTTTTTTCTTACTCTGTTCTGCGTCCTGTAGATCGACCTGTTCACCTTGTTTCTTAGGACAGTCTGCGATGAAATGTCCTTGTTCATGACAATAAAAGCATTCATTGTTGAAGGGTTCCGTACAGCTTGTAGAATAATGTCCTTTCTTTCCACAACGATAACACTTGATATGATCCCATGTTACATTTTTCTGTCCACAGAGCTGATCCGCTAAGTTGTTAAGCTCTTTAATTTTCTTCTTTAATGAATACATCAAAGTTTGATCTCGGTTCTCTTCAACTTGGTTCATTTTAGGATCGCTCATGTTGAAATGATAAAAAACGGACGGAGCGTACGTCTTTTATAGAGTGTCACGCGTTGTGACCTTGAACCCGAAGTATAAAAAACGGCGGAGAAGTTCTAAGATCATAATCATGTCAGATACCGACAGTACTAGTGGTGAGGATGAACCTCCAACTAAACGAAGTAAGGTTGAGCCTGTGCGCGACTATTATGACATACAGTCACGCATGGAAAGAAAGTCAAGGAAATTTAAGACTCAATCCAAAGTATATGATGTGACATTTCAACCGTATAATCAATCGTTTGAATTTACAAACAGGTTGTTTAATGATATGATGGACCAACTCTACAAGAGATGTGAAGTGAGATCGAATGATCGAGTTCGAGTATCTATTCTACATCCTGATTTGGACTTTGGGATACATGTTCCGTTTAATAGGGCATCTCGTATTAGTGGAGATACATTATTGGATGAAATTGAACGTGTGGCACAGAGTAACCGTCAATTTAAAATTCATGATGGGGCGGCACAGATGGAAATTACGCATATTGCTATGCCACAGGGATCCGGAAAGAAAACGTTTAAAGCATCAAACTTATTCAGTATGCGGAAGTCAAAGACAAGTGTTGTGTGTATTGACAATAGTAAAGACTCTATGTGTTTAGCTAGATCGATTGTGGTAGGACGGTGCAAAGTACATGAAAATCAAACCCCGGAATGGAAAAAACGATGGCATCTAATACGTCAGTCTAAGAAAAATCTTCAAAAATACGAAGCTGAAGCATTATTAAAGCAAGTGGGTATTTCATCGGATCAGTCGTGTGGTATAGAAGAATACCAAAAACTACAGGACTATCTCTATCCCAGCTACGTGATTAAAATCCATCCACAACATTATGGAAGTGAATTGTTATTCAAACCACCTGCTCTGACTGAAAAAAGTCGTGTGATTCATATCTTTCACCATGATAATCATTATGACTGTATTGTATCCATTACCGGATTTCTCGGACGGGTTTATTATTGTGAATGGTGTGATGTCGGTTATGATCACCGTGAAGGACACCAGTGTAGCCATATTTGTGAGTGTTATGCTCACACCCTGTGCCCAGCAGGACAATCTATAAGATGTCCGGATTGTCGTCGCCTATTCCAGAGTCAGGCATGTTTTGACAATCATAAAACAAAAACGGGAAAACAACGTAAAACCATTTGTGAATCCGTATGGAATTGTAAGAAATGTGGACAAAAGGTGATTGAAACGAAACGGAATCACGTTTGCCCAGGGACAAAGAAATGCAGGTGTTGTAAAGCCATAGTAGGACCAGATCATGACTGTTACATTCCAACATATGAACCACCCAATAGAAAACAACCACCAGTACCATTCATCTTTTTTGATTTTGAATGTCGTTTTGATTCTGGAGAACATATCCCTAATTTTTGTGTGGCTCAACGTGCTTGTGGTGACTGTATGTGTCAGTCAGTGAAAGCTCCTTGTGAGTATTGTGAAGAGGTGAATGAAGCCAGACAAATGACATTCCGTGGTGAAAATACGTTACAACAATTCTGTACTTGGCTATTTCTCCCTACCCATCGAGGATCGACAGTGATAGCCCACAATGCTCAAGGCTATGACGCTCAGTTTATTCTTAGATATGTGGTCACTCAGGGGAGGGGACGGCGAAGCCCCAGTTAATTATGAATGGCAGTAAAATCATTCAATTGAGAGTGCATGGAATACGCATGATTGACTCCCTCAGTTTCCTGAGTATGCCTCTCTCCTATTTTCCCAATACATTTGGACTGACCGAGTTAGCCAAAGGATGGTTTCCATTCTATGCAAACACCCTGGAGTATCAAGATTATGTGGGACCTTATTTACCGCTACACTTTTACAAACCGGATAGTATGAAACCAGAGCGACGTGAAGAGTTTTTAACCTGGTACAATGAAAGAAAAGGTGACGTATTTGATTTTCAAAAGGAAATGGAGAAATACTGTCAATCGGATGTGGACATTTTAAGGCGCGGATGTGGAGAATTTCGTCAACAATTATTGGACAGTGATCAAATAGATCCATTTACTGAAGCTACCACATTAGCCCAAGTGTGTAACAAAGCCTGGCGCAAAAATTCCATGCCACCTCATAGTTTAGCCGTGATTTCTGATGCCGGGTATCCCAATAAAACCCGGTATTCCATGAAAGGCATACGTTGGCTACAAATGATGGCTGCTACAGAAGAGATACATATTCGGCATGCCTTGAATAACAAAGGCGAAGTCAAAATTGGACCTTATTACGTGGATGGCTATTGTCAAGAGACCAACACCGTGTATGAATTCATGGGATGTTGGTACCATGGGTGCCCCACCTGTTTTCCTAACCGAAGTACCATCAATCCATATACTTTGAGAAGCATGCAACAGGCCTATCACGATACGTATAAGCGACTGGAGTCTTTGAAAGAACAGGGGTACCCTGTTGTGGTCATGTGGGAATGTGAATTTGATCAGCGTTGTCAAAAGGATCCTGCCTATAAGACAAGAGTGGAACGATTCTATCATGGTCAAAACCCGATTCAACCTAGGGAAGCTTTGTTCGGAGGTCGTACGAATGCCGTCCGACTGTATCATGAAGTAGACAACGACCAAGAAATCAAATATGTGGATATTTGTTCTCTCTATCCGTATGTGAACAAGTACAGGGCTTATCCGATAGGTCATCCAGTGATCATGAGTCAAGAACAAATTGATCAACAGCATATTGAGAAATACAAAGGACTGATTAAATGTCGTGTTCTACCCCCGCAAGATTTATGGATGCCTGTCTTACCCATACACTGTAATAGTAAAATGGTGTTTACGCTATGCCGTACCTGTGCTGAGAAGGAGATGGATTATTGTACACATTCCCCGTATGAACGGTTCTTGTATGGCACATGGACTCATGTTGAATTGGCTAAAGCTATTGCTTTAGGCTATCAAGTATCAAAAGTGTATCATGTATGGCACTGGGATGAATGGAGTACGGACGTCTATCGGCAATACATTGATAAATACTTGAAAATGAAACAAGAGGCTAGTGGATATCCTCCAGGGGTGGATACGGAAGAGGCTCAAGATAAATTTAAACAGGATTATTTTGAAGCAGAAGGAATTCGTTTGCAACAGGTGGAGAAAAATCCAGGAAAACGAGCTTTTGCCAAAACCATGCTGAATTGTCTCTGGGGTAAAAATGCTCAAACTAACCTCTTGCCTAAAACAGAGTATGTTCATCGATTGGACCAGTTCTACGGAATACTGAACGATCCTAAAAAGTCTGTGAAATATGCAGAGTGTTTTGATCATGATGAATTCATGTTAATGAATTATACTGATGAATCGGACAAAGCAGACCCTCATTCATCAGCCAATCCTGTGGTGGCTTCATTTGTGACGGCTTATGCTCGATTAGAACTGTACAAAGTGCTTGAACCTCTAGGAAAGAGAGTACTGTATTTTGACACAGACAGTTGTATGTACATTCATGACCCTGATGGCTATAATGTTCCTATTATCTCCAGTCGATTGGGAAAATGGACAGATGAGGTACCAAAGGGTCGTATTGTGAGATATGTCGCTTTAGGTCCAAAGAACTATGGCTATGAATACATTGAAAACGGTGAACTCCATCAAAAATGCAAAGTGAAAGGCATTACGTTAGACTACAATGCCACTCAACAAGTGAATTTCAATACGATGGTGGATTGTGTGAAAGACAGACATCATTATTCGACCGTAGTTGAATATGCTTCTCGGATTAAACGTCATAAGGACAGAACCGTGACCAGTGAGAAACAAGTCAAAACATTTCGTTCGGTATATACCAAACGTATTGTGGTCGAGAATCATATGACTGTGCCTTATGGTTATCTACATGACTGACCTTGACCTTTGAGCTAGAGGCCTAGAACAAGTCATCTAAAATTCATTATTCATAAAGACATGGATTGGATACCCTTACTACCGATAGAGCTGAGACTTAAAATTTATCGTTATGTCATATGGGCTAACGCTAAAACATGGAAGATGGAGTTAGTGCACACATGGGCTACTCATAATGCTATACATAGCTTACAACATACAAATCATCGACGGATAGAGAGACTGTTGAAGGATGTAGGTGATCGCCAGGACTTGTCATTCAACCAAAAATTACCGATTCTACGAAAACTGAATGTGGTACAACAAAGCTTAGATCGTATGTTATCTACGACATGGGATTTTTTAATCCACGATGCTAATTTGAGCGACGTATCTGCCTTAGCTAACAATTTTCGTTCTACCCCTAATGTGATATGGTTCAGTATGGCTGAAGAGGACAATGGGAGATCTCACCCCGGATGGCGTCCGTATTCACAGTTTAAAATACGTGGTATCATGGTATTTAAGAGACAGGTACCGTTCACTCATGTTATTCATATTCTACAGTATCGTGCCGTGTTCTATAAATTAAGGCACCGCTTAAGAGAAGTCAAAGACGAGATTGAAGCCGTTCATGCGAATCGACCTAGAATAGTGATTTGTTCAGGAAATATTCAATTATGGTTAAACCATCTAGACGATTTATAAGTTTATATTACATTTTGGACTTTGAGCTGTATACGGATACGTTATACAGTATTGTACAAGATGACCTTGTCAAGGTCAAGGACATTCGCGCGTGGATTCTGAATCCTCACACGTTTGAACTATTTAGACAGATGATTCGTGATGCTATGATCAGTGCACACTTAGACTTGAAAGCTATCCATCGAGACGATTGGAATACTTATGTATGTAACGATAGAGTGATTCACACGATTCAAGAATGGAACAGTTTGATATTATGAACCATACCCTGTTGAGAAAAGCATTGGTATTTGCTTATCGTATGAAGATACCTGAAGGTCATCATTCTCTGGAATGGATTCGACAACAGTTGAGTACACCAGACATGTTTGAAGAAATGAAACATGGACTTCATGTGATGAATTCATTTTATAAACAATCAGTACCCATGGACTTGAGTGAAACGGATTGGTTCAAACAGGTGGTGAACAATGACTCTGTGTTAACATTTCTGAGTCAATCTGGACATTCAGAATGTGTGTTTGAATTTTCTGACAAACTGTTGTTACCCTTACATGACATGTGTTGTTCTTGTTGTGATTATTCTTGTACTCATACATAAACTTGTTACACAAATAAATAAAATGTTTTTCTTCCAATAGTGTTAGTTGTGATTTTCACGTCATGGAGTCCAGTTTACTTTTTAAGCATCCTTGCAATATGTTTATCGCAGGCCCTAGTGGCTCTGGTAAAACACAATTTGTAAAAAAGGTGTTGGAATACAAATCAGATTTGTTTCAAGTAGTACCAGAGCGTATTGTATGGTGTTACAAAGAATGGCAAGTAGCCTATGCACAATTACAAGAACAAGAACCTAGTATTCGGTTCATACAGGGGATACCTGACGAGGATGAAGAGATAGTAGAGGATACATCCATTCCTCATTTAATTATATTTGATGACATGCTTGGTGATAAAGATGAAGAGAAAATCAAATTATGGTTTACACGAAAAGGTCACCATCGTAATGCTAGTGTGATCTACATTACACAAAACATGTTTCAACAATCGAAAGCCAGTCGTACCCTGAGTTTAAATGCACATTACATGATCTTATTTCAAAACACAAGAGATAAAGGACAAATCAAAGTGTTGGCGAATCAAATTCAATTGCCACACTTGTTACCCGCTTATCAAGATGCTATCTCTACACCTCATGGGTATTTAGTGATTGACTTTCACCCTCAAACACCAGACAGTTATCGGTTAAGAACAGATATTTTTCATCACTGGATCACTGGAGAAAAACGTGGGCCAGTTGTGTATATATAAACATCGTTTACTCATATAAAATCATTCAGTCATCATGTCAGCCACAGCCATAGCTCAATCGTTAGAACATTTGGGTCAGGAACGAGACCCTACTGTACGGGAGCAAATGCTACGGTCTGGATTAAAAGAAATGCTCAAGTGGTTCACCTTAGCAGCAAAGGTGATTTTAAAAAAGAAAATTGTGCTACCTAAACAAACACAAAACTTTATGCAAAAACATCAGCATGAATTAGAGCAGCTGGGAGATGATCAAGTGGACATGGATACTAAACGTCAACTCATATTGAAACCAGGAGGAGGTGGATTTCTTGGTGGAGTCATGATACGAAGTTTACTCCGATGGAATGGTCAAAAGACGATTCGTAAATTTGTAAAAGCTCCAGCTAAAAGAAAAGCGCCTGCTAGAAAACCTAGAAAATCTCCAGCTAAAAGAAAAGCACCAGCCAGAAAACCTAAAAAATCTCCAGCTAAAAAAGCTAGAAAATCGCCTGCCAAGATCAATGAACGTTTTATTACTCTCCGTCGTCGAAAGCAAACCACTTCAACACCCTCTATGGCTGTAACTCCAATCAGTAAGTTACAATGGTCTCCTATCAGTCCTGTGAGTAGTTTGAACTTTAGTCTAAATTCATCTAAAAGCTTAAGAAATTCTTCTAGAAGTGGATCAAACAGTTTTAGCACACCTAAAAGTTCATCTAGAAGTTTATCAAGAAGTGGATCAAACAGTTTTAGCACACCTAGAAGTTCAAGAAGTTCAAGAAGTTTATCTAGAAGTGGACCAAGCAGTTTGAGTTCTTCAAGAAGTTATTCAAGCAGTGGGCCAAGCAGTTATTCAAGCAGTGGACCAAGCAGTTTGAGTTATTCAAGCAGTGGGCCAAGCAGTTCATCTAGAAGTTCACCAAGCAGTTTGAGTTATTCAAGCAGTGGGCCAAGCAGTTTATCTAGAAGTTATTCAAGCAGTGGGTCAAGTAGTTTGAGTTCTTCAAGAAATTCATCTAGGAGTTCATCCAGTAGATCATCTCCCAGTTCAAGAAGTTCACCAGACACTCCATTGTGCTGTTTTTCACCCCTATCCTTATCTACCTTATCAAGACAGGCTGTCTTGAAACCCCTTTTGAGACATCGTATTCACCTGATGAGACAGGGCCCTATGAATCCAGCTTCAAGACAAGCCTTTGATGCTTTAGTATAAAAGCTGTAAAGAAGTAAAAACAGGTATTATTTGACATAATGGCACCAAAGCGACCACTCCTGCATGAATACGGACATCTGGTTTTGGGTTTAACTCAAGCCCCAGATGGGTTAAGAAGAAAGATGATACATGGAGCATCTAAAGAAATGATTCAATGTGTGGCAGAATGCTGTCAGAATGTTTTAAAAGGCAATGTTACCTTATCCCCCTCTCAAAAGCAAAGGTTGAAGTCCAAGCGTCAACATCTCCGCACTTTAGCAGATAAAAGAGTATCCATTCAAAAAAAGAAACGTGTGTTGAATCAAAAAGGAGGATTATTTCCATTACTAGCTCTTGCTCCAATCATTGCTAAAGCTGTTGCTGCAGGAGCACTCAGTGGAGGTGTTGCCACACTGGTGAAAAAGCTATGAAGAAAATGGCTATCGTCCCATTCAAAATGCTAGAAGAGATGAATCGATGGAAAACAGAACAACGACCACGTTTACCTCCTCCCCCGCAAGTCAGTCAAACATCCGATTTACAGAAACAAATGGGAGACGTATTACAAAATGAATCGTTGTCTGAATCAGAAAAAGCACAACACTATGGGCAAGTCTTGCAAAAGTTTCAACTGTCACATCAAAAAGCACGTGAACCGGCTACTCTGGCTGCACCGGTTGCACCGGCTGCACCGGTTGTTCCAGCTGCTCAAGGTGCACAAGGGGCACAAGCGACTCCTGCTACATTGACGGATCGGATTCTTGAAAGTGTTCCTACTACCATGCGTCGAAAAACTCAGCTTTTATTACACTTTCTACAAAATCATCCCCACATGTCATGGAATGATCATGGGATGTTGGAATATCATGGAAAACCAATACAAGGATCCAACATTATTGATTTGGTCAATGATGTCATACGTCATAGAAAAGGGTCGGAGCCTAGAGGATGGGAACAGTTTTCTAGTGGACTAAGAGATGTCAATGTACCACAAGAAGTGATAGGAAATAAACGGAGATGGTCATGGATGCAAAAAGCAGACGATTCGGAGGAAGATGATGAATTTGATAGTTTTGTTGAGTCTCGTTCACCTAAACGGATGAAAGCAGAACCTATAAGTAAACCTGTCAAACAGATGAAAGCAGAACCTAAGTGGGAAGCCTACTAGACAACATGAACAAAAAGGTAGACAGTCTGTTACATCAGATTTATTATGATCCCCATCATCCGGCTGGTTTTGGTGGGGTAGAACGTCTTACTACAGCAGCTCGAACTCAACTGAAATCCATTACACCAAGTCAAGTACGAGCCTGGTTGAAGGGACAAAAGACCTATACCCTGCACAAACCTATCCGTAGGGCATTCTCGAGACGGAAAACGATTGTGGGTGGTATTGATCATCAATGGCAAGCTGATTTGGCAGACATGCAATCCTTGGCTCAGTACAACACCCCTTATCGATATTTGTTGTGTGTTATTGACGTGTTTTCAAAATATGCTTGGGTCGTTCCCCTCAAGGATAAAACGGGGCTCACATTGGTGGAAGCGTTTCGCTCTATTCTTAAAACGAGACAACCTAAAGCGTTGCAAACCGATAAAGGAACAGAATTCAAGAATCAAAGGTTTCAACAGTTTTTAGACAAAGTAGGGATTCATTATTTTACGACTGAAAACCCAGAAACGAAGGCTAGTATAGTGGAACGTTTTCAACGGACCTTAAAATCACGCATGTGGAAATACTTTACGCATCATAAAACACGAAGGTATATTCAGGTATTGTCTGATCTCGTGCATGCCTATAATCATCGTGTTCATCGTAGTATACAAATGGCACCCGTATCCGTAAATGAGAATAACGAATCTCAAGTGGCCTTGACCTTGTATGGAAAATCAAGAAAAAAAGCGTCGACGACCCTTCATGTGGGAGATATTGTTCGTATCAATAAAACAAAACGTACATTTGATAAAGGTTATCTACCCAACTGGACCACTGAACTGTTTAAAGTGATCCAAGTCAAAAAGACCTCTCCTGCTACTGTGAAATTGACTGATTTAGACGGAGAACCCATTTTGGGTTCGTTTTATTTCTCTGAAGTACAGGTTATAAAAGATGATGCTATCTATGAAATTGAATCAGTGCTCGCCCATCGCCAGAGTAAGGTAGACGGAAGACGAGAAATTAAAGTGCATTGGAAAGGCTATCCTTCGAAATTTGACAGTTGGATTCCCGAATCCCATCTCGTTTGAAGTTTGTTAATAAATACATCATGTCTCAAGCTGATACGGCCAGTGTGGTAGTGACTGCCTCAGAGCAAGCCAAATTGTGTGAACCCAAAAATAAGGTCACTTTTTTTGCACAAATTGTAGTGGTATTTATTATTATTACCGTATCGCTATTTAATTTGTGTTTTCAACGACCCGATCGAGAATTGTGGCTTCTGCTTTTAAGTAGTTCTCTAGGTTATATTCTACCGAATCCCTCCTTGAAATTCAATAAACCTAAATCAACATGAGTTCGTTTTACATCACACTCATGAGTGATAGCTCTATGGATTTATTCCCAGACAATACGCAATGTTGTTTTCGTACCAAACTGACAAAACCCATCCATCTCAATAAACAAGACTGGGAAATTGCCTTAGTGGAAATGATTGTTCCTAGTCAGGTCATTAATGTCACTGAAGAAGAGCGACATTTCTGCATTGTCACACACGATCCTGTCCTGGGTTAGGCCTTTGAATCCTTAATTTCCTATTGTACTCTCCCCAATAAAGAAGAAAAAGGTGTACGACTTTGTATTCCTGTAGGAACTTATGTCACACCCCAACATTTGATCGAGACGATTGACTTTACCGTAAAAGATAATCTGGGTAAAATATTTAGACAGAAAGGCCTTCGATTTACCATGGGTTTTTCAGGACAAAGTAAACGCGCAAAACTGGACAGTTCGGATCAACTAGGCATTCAGTTTCATCCTCACATGTTTATTAAACTGGGTGGAGCTCCTGATAGTTCTCCTACCATCTTTTTAAAAGACACTCCAGATCCGTTTCCTCATGGCGTAGATATTAACATGGGTCATAATCATTTGTTTGTTTATTCTGACCTCGCGGCTTATACCTATTTGGGAAACATAGAAGCCCCCATCTTACGTGTAGCTCCATTTGATCCGAGAACGAAAGCAGGAACTAACCCCCATATTCATTTCGAGTTCTTGAATTTACACTATGTACCACTGGCTAAAGCCGACTTTGACACCATCACTATCCATATAAGGGGTGACACTGGCCAGACTATTCAGTTTATTCATGGGAAGTCTATGGTGAAACTACACCTACGTCAAAGACAATGATACCTACTTACCAAGGTCAACCTCGACAATATGGACACGGACTTGGATCCATGTTTAAGAAAGCCATGAAAAGAATTATGCCTTTACTGAATCCATTTGTGAAATCTGGAGTTCGCACCTTGAAAAAAGAAGGACTCCAGCAAGGAAAAGCCGCTATCAAAGATATCTTGACAGGATCAAACGTTAAACAAGTAATACGAAAACGTGGAGCCTCTGTGTTAAAAGATGTGGGTGAATCCTTGCTACATGCCGTGGCCAGCCCTAAAAGACGTATAAAGAGCAAACCAGTCAAGAAAAGACCTCATTCGAAACTTCATCATCGCCGAGTTAAGCAGGCCAGACCTCTTGATATTTTCGATTAATCATGATGCAACACGGTTCCTGTGAATGTAGTAAGACAGAGTTGGATGTGTCTGTTGTGCCACCTACCATGACAGCCATGCAAGAAGGTCAGTGGACTGAGCATTATCCCATTTCTGCTCTGGACAATAATGCTCCGATTGAATTTGTGATTCCTGCACAGACAGAAAAATGGACAGATCTGAATCAATCTTACCTGTACCTAAAACTCAAAATTATACAGGCAGATGGTACAGACCTAGCGGCCGACAGTGAAATTGCTACCGTCAACAATTTCTTTCACAGCATGTTCTCAAGCATTGATGTGTACCTGAATAATAAACTGATCACCAGCAATGCGGACACGTATGCCTATCGGGCATACATAGAAAATTTACTCTCCTTCACCTCAAGCTGTAAAGACACTCAGCTTCAGGCGCTAGAGTTATGGGGTGAAGACACCCCTGGTCATATGAACACCCACGCACATGACGGGGGTAACCTGGGCTATATTGAGAGACGTGCTCGTGTCCATCAAAGTCGTGTGGTGGAACTATGTGGACGGCTTCATTTGGATCTGATGATGCAAGATAAATATTTACCCAATGGTATGGAAATACGCTTAAGACTAAACAAAGCGTCACCTCAATTCTGTCTCATGGGTGCCGCACCGGCTAAAATCAAGTTTCTAGAAGCAGGATTCAATGTAAGAACAGTAGATTTACTGCCAGTGGTAGCCAATCAACTCAATCAACAGATTGCTCAACATAACATGAAAATCCCCATCCGACGAACTGAAGTAAAAACATTTACGATTCCTAACGGTCAACGATCCAAGATTGAAGATCATTTATTTCAAGGTCAATTGCCAAAACGTCTTATCATCGGTATGGTAAGAAATGGAGACATGAATGGAGACATGGCTACCAACCCCTTTGATTTCCGTCATTTTACACTGAATCATCTAGAAGTCAGCATTGACGGAAAAAGTATTCATAACAAAGCGTTTCAACCCAATTTTGAAACGGGAGAAGTTCTAAGATCCTACATGTCACTCTATCAAGCGACAGGAGCTCTTGGTCTCAATCGTTCATTTGGATTGAGCATGACTGATTATCGGAACGGATACACACTCTGGGGGTTGGACTTGACAGCAGATCAAGGTTGCGAGGAAGGTCAACTCCATCCTATAAAAACGGGCAATCTGAGATTGGAATTTCACTTTGGAACAGCACTTGCACAAGCCATCAACGTGATTGTATTTGCGGAATACGACAATCAAATTGAAATCAATCAATTCAGAGAAGTGCTTCTAGATTATTAAGATGGAAGACATGGATATTGAACACCTGGAAAAAGGACAAGATTACGAAATGAAGTTATTGGCGTATCCTTGTTGTACAAGTTCAAGGACGGACTTTTTACAAGAGTGTTTGAATCATCACGTCACAGAAGCACTCCAATCTTTAATTTATAATCAAGTGCATAAAGACTGTTATGGTTGTCGAGTGAATCATCCTAGTCAAGTACAACATGTACTCTGCTTATACACGAATACGGAAGAGTGGACAGAACTTTACATTCAAAAAGCGATTCAACGTTTGGACGTGTTCAAGGTCATGGAAAAGTGGTATCCTGAATTAGTGACCTTGACCGATAGTGAAAAAGGAGACGCGTGTCGATTATGGATTCAATTTAAAGAAGAACTCACTCAGAATCAGTTCATAGATCAATGGATCAGTGTTTGGGCTGAACGTGTCAACAGAAATTGGCATTATGGAGACGAATGAACTACAATACCTATTAGATCATTCACCGTTATTAAAACCACTACGTGCTCGTGTTTGTGCCAAAGATCAATTACCTTCAGAGAAACCGCATGACGTGAAAGCCTATATTGTGAATACCCATAACGGGAATCAACGTGGAGAACACTGGGTGGCTCTTTATTTAAAAGACAATAAAGCAGTGTATTTTGATTCCTACCGATTACCTCCTTTCGAAGAGATTCTAACCTTTGTGAAAAAACATGCCAACAAAACTTATCTGTGGAATGCCATGAGAATACAAGGCGATATGTTACCGGTGTGTGGTGTGTATTGTCTATTCGCTTTGGATTTTATCTCACGTGAATGTGACTTGAACCAGATACTGTTAACCCGATTCAAACCGGACATGTATGGAAAAAATGACACTTATGTGACGCATTGGTTTCAACAATATTATGGTACTTATTACATGCATGCTCAATATGTGAACAAGTGTGGACAAAAGTGTTGTGCTCAACGTAACTCTAGACCAGAAGGTCACAACCGTTTGTATCATAGTATCACACATAGAAATACAACTCTTTATGGTGATCATTAAACAATGTTACTGTTTCATGTTGTTACTGTTTTCTTGTTACAAAAATAAAAGTTTAGAAAAACTGAAACTAGGTGTCTGTTGTCTTTTTTCTAAGTTCATAAAAATCAAGCACATGTCTGTGCGGTACATTGGCGCGTGACGCCATCCAACCCTAGGGTGACGTCATCCAAGCGATATGACGTCATCCAACCACGAGAGTGGGCCATACAATACTTACAATGCCTCATTTCATTCTGAGAACTCAAACACTCAAGATGGAGGCTTTATTCAATGAACTCAAAACAGCAAAACAACTGACTGAAAAACAGAGCAGGGTATGGCGTTCAATCAGTCGCTTAGCGGCTAGCATTGTTAGAAAAAGGGAACGTGATCTTCAATTCATTGGTGAGACTTTGAATACCATTGAAACCAATCGATTTCATCATAGAGAAGAATTATCTCAATTTCGAGATCAAGTCAGAGAAAGGCAGCGAGATGCTCGGGAACGAACGGTGAATAGACAACGGGAACAACAACAAGAAGAAGAGCATTGGCGTATCATCACTACCGCTCAAGTTGAGTACACGGAACAACCACCAGTACCAGAACAGGAATGGTCCTGTGGGGATCCAACATGCAGGCTCTGCTATCCCCCACCAGACTGCCAATGCGAACTATGTACCCAACCAGATCAGTCAGCAAACACGGTTTAAAAAACCACCAACGGTCCTTTTCAGGACCACCAACGGCCCTTTTCAGGGCCACCATGTATTTTCGAAAGAAAATTCTCTCATTGTCTAAGTCTATTACACACACACACACAGTGCCAGAAGTTTCCTAAAATTCAATTCATACTATTTTGAGCACCCAATATGGATTCCAATTTGTCACAATTTGTCACAATTTTGTTTACTTCTGGCACCGACCTAATTCTATTTACTCTATATTCTATATGGTGCCAGGAGGTAGGGTGCCAGGGTAACGCCTTATACTACTCATACCTGGCCTAGCTTTCATCAATGCTACTCTGTACTTAGTTTGTATTCTTTTACATACAGCTATGTGGATTAAATTAGTCATATTTCTTTTAACTTGCATTATCAAGATGATTTGTTGAAATGCTCTGGAGATACTATTCTTTCTAGATATTCACAACATTGAATCAAATAATTTCAATCAACAAAAGTTGGACAATCTGAATATTAATTTTAATCTACTTAATTTATATAAATGAATAAAAACATAAATACACAGACTTGAGAATATTATTAATTTTCTTCTAGGTTTACCCTTTGGTCGATGTTCTTGGATAGTAGAGCGGGTCACGTGCACATATCAGTCCCGCGCACGAAATTATCTTGATAGGTCTTTCGATCCATTGATATGCCAAACTTATGTAAGTGTGCCCGTGCAAAACATGAATATACTTGACTGTTGCCACACTTCTTTTATCTTTAGGAATAACCATTGTTAGCACTAATTTGGTTCTGTAAGTATGCTCAGCCACAAAGTGTTTTTTTGTATTTTTATTTTCTATTCCACATGTAATAATAATTAAACAGTCTATTTTTGTACAAAGTACATAGTAAAGTAAGAATGTCAAATTTCATCCAATATTATTGTATACATAATTACAACATTACTATAATATCACAAATGCACCTATAAAAACAGAAAAGTCCGTTTATCAAAATTAATACACAAAATTACAAACAGTATTCATTTTAATTTGGTTGTAGTGTAGTCGCTTAGTTATTAGATAGTATTATTTTGTTTTATCAAAAAGTC
Organism: Lutraria lutraria; assembly: GCA_964023205.1. Taxonomy (NCBI): domain Eukaryota; kingdom Metazoa; phylum Mollusca; class Bivalvia; order Venerida; family Mactridae; genus Lutraria; species Lutraria lutraria. The sequence goes on along the minus strand of OZ026848.1, from coordinate 28,162,839 downwards.
ATTGAATTCGAAGAGGAGGAGTTATTAAAGTTTCAAGAAAAAAGGCTTTTAAATTAAGCATTATATCACCATACTTAATAATTAATTATAAGCTTAGTGTTTTGAAAACAATTAATGAATATAGCCACACAGTGTTGATTTAAGAACTATGATGCAACATTCTTATTGATTTAAATAAGAGTATCCTGAGATAAATATAGTGTATGTTATATCGATGCTTGTAAAAATGAAGCTGCATTGTTGTTTACTTTATAGGGTTACATTTGTATGTAAGGACTCAAAAATGTTCATCATCGTGATTGTTTCAGGTTTGGACAGAGATGGAGAACTCACTTACGGAACCAATGTCTGAGTCCAGTCTTAAGAAATTTACTGAAGGCAAGTGCCATTTTGACTTATTGAATATGCTCTGATTAAATCAGTAATCCAAGACACAAAAAATGAAGAAATGTTAGAAGAATTAAAAGGTCATAATTTTGATCTTCAGGCTTTAACTTCTTAATTCATTTATCGGAGCATTTTAAAATAGGTACGTTACCACAAATGTTAACCATCATAAGATGAGTCGCACGCAACTCACATGGCTGTAACTCCAATGTTAAGACTTAGAGTTGAAAGGTCATAATTTTGGTCAATTTGGTTTGTCCGCTCTGTAACTTCGTCATTCATCGGAGGGTTTTGAAAATAAGTTATCACAAATGTTTGCCATCATTAAACAATGTGTCGGCACTGTCGCGGGCAACATCCATGGCTGTTGCTTCAAGGTCTAGGTTACACTTAAAGCTAAAACTTGGGTATTTTTTCGTGTCTGCTTAGTAACTTTGTCAACAATTGATACGTTTCGGAAATACATGTGCACCAACATGCGACGGTGTGTCATGCGTAAGACCAGGGTACAACTGCCTCTCAAAAGAAATCAAGTTCGCATCTTTAAGTAATAGCCAATACCGTATACCTCTGATCTTAATCATTCGTTGTCAAAGCGGCATGTGGAGGTATTCGTCAGTCTAAAGATGAAGTTAAAAGAGATTTTTGTGAATTGAGTGAAAGCTTTTCATATTTGATGAACAATTTCGAAATACACCTGTCTGTAATACGAGTAATAATTGAAAATATTTAACTTTCTCTCTTGACAATTCCATAATAACTAAGAAATCATTTTGATATTCTAGGAAAGAAAAAGTTGATGGCTGTTGCTTCAAAAATGGTTGAACATAGAAAATCTGATCCACCTCAACATGGTGAAGAACTTCTGTTAGATTTATTGCTTGATTACTCTGATGATACTGAAATACAGAATTCTGACGCTTTAGTTTATGTTATTGGTGGATTCCACACTGCTGGATATAGTAAGTTACTGACTTTAAATTATATTGTGGACTCAGGTAAATTAGTAAGTTAACAGTGCTCTGACATTTACCCATACTGTAGAATAAGATATAATTGTGAAGCTCACATTTTTGGGTAACCAGTATTAAACAGTTGAACTTACCAATAGTTCCTACATGTTGTAACCTATACATGCACGTTTTGCAAGCTAACGGCACCCCCATTTGATGCATTTATCAGAATTTTTTTATCTATATAGAAAAGTTTTGTTCTGTTGTTTTAGGGTGTTATTTTTTGTAGAATATTTTCATTTTTTCTCTCTATATAACTGACATGGCGGCCATCTTGGACGCCATCTTGGATTTCTTGGCTCGCCGCCAAAATTTCAAATGCCTGCCGGGCTTTGGTAAAACTTCAAACCCTCCTGAACATTTTGATATATCACACGCCTTGTTACTTTTTTTGGGCCATGTTGATCTTCCAAATTGGCTAATATTTTCTCTACTATTGCTGTTAAAGGAAAATGACTGAAAAGTGTGTGCCATTGGAAAGATTTAAGTAATGGGAACTACAGTATGCTTAATTTTATTATTTTTCAATCAACCACTTTTTATGTGTCATTTCAGTGTTATCATGGTGTTTCTACTTTTTGGCCACCCATGAAGACATTCAAGAAAAGGTCTTCAAAGAAATTAAAGCAGTTCTTGGTGATAAAGATGTGGATCATACAAATATTGCAGATCTTGTGTACGTAATTATGTTTTCAAACCACCCTGTCTGTCCACCTGTTCAATTCTCTGTTGCTTTCTCTCTATACTCATACGCACCAGTTTCAAAATAGTTTAAGTCCTTTTTATGCCCCCGTATTGATAGATAGGGGGCATATTGGTTGTTAGCCTGTTTGTTTTGTACTAAATTTTTACCTTGTCTATAAAATAAAAGAGTCCATCTACAATTATCAAAATCCATAATTATGTTGGTTTCTCATGACAACCTCTACAGGACCTAGTATTTTCAGGTCAGTAGGTCAATTCCCAAGGTCACCCTGAGGGGGCATTGCTTTTTAAAAACACATTTTGTTTTCTATGAAATTACACCATAATCATTTGTTGACCTCCGCCAAGTAATAGATGAAACATTTAGATGTGCAGTCATTGCTCCATGGGCAGCCAGATTTCAAGACTTTGATTCTGAACTTGGTGGACACAAGATACCTAAGAATGTATTATTTAAACAATACATATATGTCTACTTCTTTCTTAATCCAGCCAAGAGAAAAATACTAGTAGTGAATAGATATTGTAAAATAACTATGGTCATTCTTATTGTTTGAAAAATAGCAGCCAAAGAAGTGATGATTGGGAAAGTTTACTAAAACATTTTCTCTTTTACATAATTATTATGTAAGGTATTTATGGTCATATTTAAAGAGTATATAATAATGCTGTGATTAAATTTTATGTTATTGTATTTCAGACTCCTGTAATTCATGCACTTGGTGTTGTCAGCATGAATAAAGACGTTTTCCCTCTTCCTGACAGGTATGGATAAACCATGATGAAATCTCTAATTGGCTGCCATTTTATATGACTTTCCTCCACTGAATTATGAGATATTACCATGAAATTTGCTCATTGGTCAAACCAGTCAAGATAGCTGAAATTTGATATCCTTTTGAGATCAGGTTTCCATTGTGTAAAGTGATTATCGACGCTACCTAAAACAAAACGTACTAGTTTGTTCAAAATCCATTGAGAAACTTGCTTGCAATATGCCCATAGTTGCCACAATGATGGATCAGTCTTTGTTCTTGAGTGCACAATATTTTAAGTCCACATTACTTTCGTCTGGACTGCCAGTCAATCATTGGGGATATTGAAATCATATTTGACTCTTGAAAATGTCTTCTAGATGAGACAGTGAGCAGTGCACTAAAATCAGTCTGTATATCAAATGTGAAGATCATCAAGGAGCTTGATATATATGTTGCTTTCGTGTATTTAGTGTCCCTTAAGGGATTGTTACTTATATCACAAAACAAAACAAGAGGGTCATGTGACCCTGCGATGCTCACCTAAGAAATGTGTCATGGCAATATCACCTACGGATTTAATTTAAATTCGTGCTGCAGTAAGTTGAATATTAAAATTTTCTTTCCATTTTTGATCCAGATAGATTCAGTCCAGAAAACAGGAAGCACAGACCACATCTGGCATTCTCACCCTTTGGATTTGCTGGTAAACGAGCGTGTCCTGGTCAACACTTTGTTTACGCAGAAGGCACTGTTGCCTTGGTTACTTTACTACGAAAGTTCAAGGTCAATATGGTGGAAGGTCAAGTCATTGAACCTGTACATGATTTTGTTACTCGTCCCAGTGATGAGATCTGGATAACTCTTTCAAAGAGATAGACACTTTAATATTTATGACTTGTTTAATATTTATGACTTGTCTCCTATATCTGGTTTATTTGTTGTTCCAGATAAAAGTTTATTCATAATATTCTATTTATTTACCCTTGATTCTTTTCTAATATGATAGTTCACTATATCATTTTTATTTATTCTGAATTACTTTCGAAAATACACATCAATTTATGTTAATATCTACATTGTAATTAAATGGGATAGAAAATGTTTTGATGTTTGTCAATTGTTGTGAAGTGTGCAACTTGAATAATTTGGGGCGGAAATTGGTGTATATCTAATTGTAGTCTGTATACTTTGTGTAAATTAAAAAAAAATTGAACGAACGGTAAAAACACTGCTGACATGTTGTGATGTGACATATGCATGAAGCATGATAATGTGGCGATAATTTTAGAGGAATATTTTTGTACATTCCCATCAGCCATGAAATTCTTATGTCTGATGAATAATAAAAGCAGGGATACATTGTTAAGCCTAGCTGTATTTTGCAAAAGAATTATGTCTTGTTTTAGATAAATTAACGTAGCTAGTGAATATTAGCAAAAAGAAAGTGTGATTATTAGACATACCTAAGTATTATAAGGTAATAGCTAGTGTAATGTAATAATGTAATTGGTAAAGTTTCTTTTAGAACTCAATCTCTCATCCTCCATATATTTTTTCTGAACTATACTGGTAAAATATAAATTCATTTATTCTAAGAATTCTTTGTTGCGTTCTGCTTTGTTTATTTATACATTGTATGTTACTGGTATATTATTTTGTTACATGCCCATAAAGGCCTTAATTAACTTAATTGTTAATACAACTTATTCTGTGAACTTCTGTAATATTTACTTCCCTTTGCAAGATACACGCACTCTGGACAACGGAAATAGTTACCAAAAAAGTTACACGTCGCTGCTATTTCAGGTATAATTCCTCCAAATTTCATGCCATTCTAACAAACTTTCTTTTTTACGGAGCAACACCGCGAACAAGCATCTCAACGGTTTAAATAAACATTTATTTAACGTCTACATGTATTCTCTCGGTAATGTATTTATGTTGAAATATTTCAAACAACTACAATAACCCACCATTATTTAAAACACGTGAAAGTACTTTTATAGTATTTTTAAGAGTAAATTACATTCACGCACTCGTGAATTTCATGGAAGTCAAATGCTTCGTAACAAGGGAGATAACCGTGCAAGATTTATTTTCTTATTTAAGATTTGCTTCCCTTGGAATATTTTTCAATGGGGATGAATGGTGCGGAGAGCCAACACAAGCATTATATGATATTGTCTGACCAGGTGACACTTCTTGGTCAGCCTCCCCAACTTATGAAGTTGAATATGCCTACGATAAACTACACATGTACATAAACAACTGATTAGCGGCTGTCCTGTAACCACTTAATCTTCCACTAATTGGACTCTTAGATATCAATGTTAAAGCAATGGTGTGATATTTAGGGATACGACAAAGTCCCCTATATATGTATATACTCTTGAAAGTCCATGTACTGAACTTATAATTGCGTATGTGACTCATGTGTCTAAAATGCACAATGTGTGTATATTTCCTCCACATGTGGAGAAGTTGCTGGTTCTTAACTTAGAAGCTAGTAGTTTGTTAAACCCAAATAAATCACTCATACAGATAAATAGCAACATTTTCAATGATTAAATTGCTAAATAGACAAACTTGAATATATGATGAAGTTTTTTCTAGGATTACCCTTGGGTCGATGTTCTTGGATAATTAATAGACCTGGTCACGTGCACATTCTAGACACGCGCACGAAATTGATGCCAAACTTGTGTACGTGTGCCCGTGCAAAACAGTATACTGCTCTGTTGTCATTATATGCACTATATCATTATACAAGCTTGGGGCCAGTATCAGTCCAAGTTACATATAGAGGAACTGTAAGTGGAGTTTGCTTTTTGTTAAGAATAACATATTTTCACTAGATCCGGGTAAATCTATTTTCTACGTACTAGTTATTTATGAAATGCAATGAAGCTCACATGCAAGTGATGACGGGTCAAAACCGCACAAGACCGGGGAATAAACTTGCCCCAAAAGTGTCACTCGAGCCGCACGTGGAACGGGAACCAGTCTAAAATACGTGTTCATTTCAGTCACAGTGGTTTCCCCTTTTCATATATATTCAAGGGAAGTAACTATTTCAGGTACAAAGTTGATCAACGTATGTTAAAATTTTGATGAAATCGTGCTTATTGTGCTTTATCAAGACTGATACAAGATGTTGGCATTCGCCATATTTGCTGTTACCTTCGTGTTATCATTGATAGCCCTTGTCATATATCTTTATCCGGTAAGTAAACATTTCTTCGAATTTTAATTACCAATGGCATCATACTGTACACTCATATTCTTACTGCGATTTATTATATACCTAGTTCAATGAAAATTGGTGGCAAGGACTTATATACATACATGTATGTATATAAGTCCTTGGTTAAATAGACGAAGGTCTTTGACGCTGAGTTACATTGCAAAACTTGTATGTATATAAGTCCTTGTTGGTGGCAATAATTATCTGCTCATCTTTTGTCTTTGATTGGTTAAATAGAAAAGCATGGCAGACTTGACCTTGGCAATGGTTTTATAGTTCCCTTTTTATAATTTCAGAGTTCAAAGAATCCATCTACAATTCCTGGACTAGACCCGGTTTCCAAAGAGTGAGTTTAATATTATATTTTCCCCATGTATTTTGCATGCATGTACACTGAACGAAACTTAAAAACGCTACTATAGAATGCGATTTATAGACATTTGCTCAAAAGACAATTGATCCGTTTAACCAAATGTTTATAAGATTTCGAAAGTTCTAAACATATAAATTACATATCATTTGTCTCTATTTAATATAGCAGAATGGGTGGTTAACTTTATGAAAATTGGCCCGAAATCATGTGCATATCATACTACCACATCATGATAACTTAAGGTTTATATTTTTTTTTCAGTATATAAGACATCCTTATTACTGCATTTATAGCCATATACACTTTTACTTATCTCAAATGGGCGTTTGTAATTCTATGTGCATTTACTATTGATTAGAATACCATGCTGTGTATTTGATTAATCTGAATACAACGTATTATACAAAAGTAGAAGATTTGTAAACCTGTCCTCAAACTTTGTGCATATCTATTGCTCAATTTGTATCAGTTTTGATTGGGGAAAATATCAAAGTTCAAGTTATTAGGCAAGAATTAAAAGTATGTTGGTTTGTGGTCTCCTCTCCAGCTGATAAAATTGTATTTCTAATCAGGCTAATAATACCCATACTTTCCTTATCAACCATACTTTTTATGAAAAATATTTTCAAGACTAACATGACATCGAACATAGGAAATTTTGAATACAGCTTTAAGGATGAATTGTATTGCAAATAATGATTTATTTTGCACTTATTGCTAGGTGTTATCAGTCCATTGACCATGTTTTCTGCATTTATCATACACTCTATAGATTATTGTTTCATATCCATGAAGTAAAAATCTATTAAATACACACAACTTTGTATGCAGTATTACTGAAAAAAAATCCTTTTTTTCAGAGATGGTAACCTCGGAGACATAGCTAAGCATGGAAGTTTACATGAGTTCTTGTTAGATCTACATAAACAATATGGTTCTATCGCTTCATTCTGGTGGGGACCAAAGTATGTTGTCAGTATCGCTAATGATGCTTTATTTAAAGAACATCACAGCGTTTTTGACAGACCAGGTGAAAAACACATCTTATTTCTTCTCTGGAAATATTTCTGTTTCTGGGCCCACTTGGTTGCTTAATATTGGAAGAAAGTAATATTCTGAATCTTGTAAATTATTTTTCTAACATTCAGTTTTATCGTAAATCTCTTAATATGATATTCCCCCAAAGATGTAAAACTTGTTTTAACAGAAAGTTGTTAGGGGGGGGCTCTATAGTTGAGTAGTTAGTATTTCTGACTAGTAATCACTAGCTTTACAGTGCTGCAAGTTCAAATCCCTCCCAGTGCCAACAAACCTCATGTGTGATGAAAGTGTCCAGGTAAGAAGGTCGATGGTCCTACCCAGGTGTGCAATTAGGGTCTTTCCCCACCATTAAAGCTAGGAAAGTCAACAATAGACCATGGTTTTTGGTGCAGTTGAACAAAATAAGGAGAATCAGTTGTTTGTACAGATTCACTAATTCTCATGTTAATGATTTATTTGCACTTCTAGCATGAATTTATTTTTTCAATTGCAGAGTATTTGTTTCAACTTTTTGAACCTCTGATTGGCCCTAAATGTATACAGTATGCTAACGGCACAGATGGGAGAGCAAGACGTAACTTATATGACAAGTGTTTGACTCATGATGCCGTTAAAAAGTATTACCTAACCTTTCAAGAGGTATTGTATCAGTTTTTATTTGGTTTCCTAATTTTGCTATGTGTTTGATTATCCTTGAAGAAAAAAAATGTATGATACCTTAATCAAGGCAGTATCTGTTTATTCTTTTTTTTGTCCTGTTTTTTAAAAGGATTTTAACTCATAGCATGAAATGCTCTTCAAAGCCAGTTTAGCAGGCTTTAACAATGGTGTGTTGGGATTACCAATCCAGAATCATAGTTCATTTGATGTTTTTATCTGATTATTCACTACTTTATTCAAGATTGACCAAACCGAAGTCTTATTATGCCCACTTTTGAAGAAAAGGGGATATATTGCTTTATACATGTCGTTCAATCGGAAGGTCCGTCTGTTGGGCAGTCCGTAACCAAACCTTGTCCGACCAATAAATAAAAAATGATTTGGACTAAGTTCTTCAGATTTGGTTTTAGTGGTTGGTCATCACATGTAGATGACCCCTATTGATTTTGATGCCAGTGCGTCAAGGTCACAGGGGGCATCCATGTTTCACAAACACTTATTGTTATATCAGTAAGTCTCCATTTAGTCAGAGGAAACTAATACTATACTTAAAAAGACCTGCTGTTGAAGAGTCTTGAATGTGTGTATCAGAAAAAGTGTAATTATTTATCTCTTGAAGATTGCTGATGAACTTGCCAAGAAATGGGAAAAAATGGTGAAAGAAGAACATATCCCACTTACTCAGTTCATGATGGCATTTGCACTGAAGGCTGTGCTGGCTACATTGTACGGTGAACAAATGAAATCTGACAAAAAAGTGCTAGAATTCCGTGAACTTTATGATGCGGTATAAACAATTATTTTTATAAATTGTAATGATAATTAAGTTGTTAATAAGTTGCACAAAAAGGCCATATTTAGTCATAGATACCCACATGTTTTATTGTCAGGGTATATTTTCATCACTACCATGATGCCTATTTTCCATGTCAATGTTTCGTAATTCTGTGAGTTAGACATAACGAGATTCAACAGTACTGTACTACTAAGTACAAAAACTAATGAGACTTTTAAAAAATCTTAAGATACAAGTATGGTGCTTGTGATATTAATGCTAGTAAAAATGAAGCTGTATTGTTGTTTACTTTATAGGGTTACATTTGTATGTAAGGACTAAATCATGTTCACCGTCATGATTGTTTCAGGTTTGGGCAGAGATGGAGAATTCACTGAAGGAACCAATGTCTGAGTCCAGTCTTAAGAAAATTATTGAAGGTAACTTCATTTTTAACCTACTGTATTATGCTCTGGTTAAATCAGTAATCTAAGACAAAAAATGAAGAACGTTAGAAAAATCAATTCTATATTATGGTGGTAGTATTATCAAATTGAAATAAAGATTTGAGATTGATCTGATAATAATTGGTCTATATAATGATTTAGATGGTTTTAATAATGTGGTTTGTGGCTTTCCTTAGCTGTCACTCGCTTGGCGTGAATGAATTTTGAAGCAGACCACGTTTTTCTGCATCTGCCATGTAATTGTTAAACTGGTTCCTGTTCCATTTAGTAGTACAAGTTTATGTAAGTTCAGTTTCTGTGTGTACTTTCAGTACTTTGATTATGAAATGAGGTTTAATTTCTTGTGAATTTCAGATTTTTCAAAAACTTTTTGTTTCATGAACACTTTCGAAATCCTTTCTGTAATGTGAGTAATAATTGAAAAAAATTAACTCTCTTGACAATTCAATAATAACTTAAAAATCATTTTTATTTTTTAGGGAAAAAAAAGTTGATGGCTGTTGCTTCAAAAATGGTTGAACATAGAAAAAGTGATCCACCTCAACATGGTGAAGAACTTCTGTTAGATTTATTGCTTGATTACACTGATGATAGTGAAATACAGAATTCTGATTCTTTAGCTTATGTTATTGGTGGATTCCATACTACTGGAAATAGTAAGTTACTGAAACATCTAATTCCTGCCTTATCATTCGCTAGTCATACTACATCAACAGAACATCCCTGGATCCCATTTAATATACATATATGATTGCTTGTTCCTTAGCTTTGATAGCTTTTTGGGTAAGCTTTGCTATCCTTTATTTGTATACAAAAGTTTGGTCTGTTGTGTCTATGGAGTAATTACATGTACTTGCTGTTAAAAGTAAATGATTGAAATGTATACCATTAGAAAGTGAGGGAACTATACTAGTATGCTTAATTCTCTTACTTTTTTATGTATCATTTCAGTGTTATCATGGTGTTTCTACTTTTTGGCCACTCATGAAGACATTCAAGAAAAGGTCTTCAAAGAAATTAAAAAAGTTCTTGGTGATGAAGATGTGGATCATACAAATATTGCAGATCTTGTGTACGTAATTAAGTTTTCAAACCACCTCGTCTGTCTGCCTGTTAAATTCTCTGTTGATTCTATCTGTATTTACACTCACCAGTTTCAAAAGAGTTTTTATTATGCCTCCGTATTGATAGATAGGGGGCATGATGTTTTTGGCTTGTTCGCTTGTACCCTTTAACCTTGCTTATAAAATCAAAATGCTTCCATCTACAATCATCAAACTTCATAATGATGTTTCCTCATGACAACCTTTTCAGGACCTTTGCATTTCAGGTCAAAGGTCAAGGTCACCCTGAAGGGGCATTGTTTTTTAAAAACACATCTTGTTCTCTATGAAATTACAGCATAATCATTTGTGGACATAAAATGTGTTTATTTCTATTATAATAGGTACCTCCGTCAAGTAGTAGATGAGACATTTAGATGTGCAGTCATTGCTCCCTGGGCAGCCAGATTTCAAGACTTTGATTCTGAACTTGGTGGACACAAGATACCTAAAAATGTAAAATCAATACATATATGTCTACTTCTTTCTTAATCCAGCCAAGAGAAAAATACTAATAGTGAATAGTTATTGTAAAGTTACTAGGGACATGTTTTTTGTTTGCAAAATAAAAGCCAAAGAAGTGATGATTGGGAAAATTTACTAAAACCTTTCTCTTTTACATTTTGTAAAGTATTTATGGTCGTATTTAAGGAGTATAATATTAATACAGTAATTATATTTCAGACCCCTGTGATTCATGCACTTGGTGTTGCCAGTAAGAATGAGGATGTCTTCCCTCTCCCTGATAGGTAAATATACAACATTTTGTGAATATAACATGACAAAATCTTAATTTAGCTGCCATTTTGATTTGTATTTCCTCCACTGAATTATGGGACATAACCATGTAATTGCTCATTGGTCAGATCAGTCATGATCACTTAAATTTGATATCCTTTTGACATCAGGTTTCCATTGTGTAAAATGTCCAGATGCTACTTAAAACAAAACTACACAGTTTTAAATCCAGATTATTTTGGAACCTGCTTGCAATGAGCTCATAGTTGCCACAATGATGGATCAGTGTTTGTTCTGGAGTGCATATGTCTACATAACTTTTGTCCAGACAACCAGTCAATCATTGGGGATTTTGAAATCATTGGCTCAAAGATCACCGTAATGAGTCAGCAAGTTGTATATGCTGTATAACATGTCTGTATATCAATGTGAAGGTCATCAGGGAGCTTGATAATATTGCTTTGGAGTATTTAGTGTCCTTTAAAGATTGTTAATTATAACAAAAAAACAAAAAAAATTTACATACACAAGTAACATTAACCAAAAGAAAAGCAAATGAACTAAATTTTCTTTCCAGTTTTGATCCAGACAGATTCAGCCCAGAAAACAAGAAGCACAGACCACATCTGGCATTCTCACCCTTTGGATTTGCTGGTAAACGTGTGTGTCCTGGTCAACACTTTGCTTATGCAGAAGGCACTGTTGCCTTGGTTACCTTACTACGAAAGTTCAAGATCAATATGGTGGAAGGTCAAGTCATTGAACCTGTACATGGTTTAGTTACTCATCCCAGTGATGAGATCTGGATAACTCTTTCAAAGAGATAGATACTTTTTTATATCAATGACTTGTTATGCTATTTCTCCTATTTCTGGTTTTTGTTTTGCCAGATAAAGTAAAACCTATTACATTTATCTCCCTTGTTTGTTCTCCAGTCACTGCCACCTTCAATTTCACTTTCAGAGACCATTGCATGAAGAAAAGAATATTTATTTTATATTATATTTTTTTTATTTAATTACCCTTGATTATTTTTTTGTAATCAGAGAGTCCACTTTATCATTATTATTTATTCAGAAATACTATCTGAACTACATATAAATTTTCATCAATATCCAATTAAGTGATATAGAAAATGGTACTGATACCATTATTGTATGATTTATTACAAGGGAGATTCATTTGTAGGAGTTGCCAACTGTTGTGATGTGTGAAACCTGGTTGATTTTGAGTGGAAATGATTGGATCTAAGTAAATGTATAGTTCATAATTATACAAATGTACTTTGTTTTATTTAAAAACAAAACTTAAAAGAATGGTAAACACTGCTGGCATGTTGTGATGTGACGTGCTTGAAGCATAGTGTTTATAATAAAGTAGATGGTGGAGGGTATTTACATTGTTGTAAGCACACATATAACTGTTATTTTCTGTATTCATTATGTCTTTTCTGAGCTTGCTTTCTACAGTTTTGTAGAATTTTTGAAGACACCATGTTGAATAATCATAAGACTGTTAATTCATCATTCTAAGTACAAACTTAGTATTGTACTTTGTGAAGACATAGGTTAACATCTTCTATAAAAACTTGAGTGATGCGATCTAACACCCACGGTCCAACAAATCAGAAACTTAACCATAGAATTATAATGGAACTATTGTGGGAGTTCAACAATATAAGGAGGGAGGTTTAATCAGGTGTTTTATTACTAATCCAATAAAGGCTTGGATTGTTAATTTTGTATGTATCTGTTGTATATATAAAAGGCTTATTGTTTAAATGAGTGGATGATAAGACCTTGTTATTGCACTACTATTAGTTTTAATCTAAGAATTTAATCATTTTTTCCTCTTAAGTCACTAGTATATAAGTTGCATATCCTACCTTAGTCATTAAGTGTACTTGTGATGTATCTACATGTACGTATACTTCTTGTTAACTTTTTGTAGAAAACATGCAAATGGTAACCTCTAGTCTGTTAAAAGTTTCTTTCATTTAAAAACTGGGACTTGTTTCATAGACATTTCTTAGCTGAGATAACCATTTTATATTAAATATCAACTTGACAAGGCACTTAGTTGGTTAAGAAAATTACATGTACAAATGTATGTTTTACTCTTTTGTTTGTTTTGTTGCATTTTACCAACTGTAGCCAACAACCAAAATTAATGTATATCATTGTTGAGATATTTAGTTTAAAAAGTGCTGTCTTAGCAAAGATAGGTTTATGATGGTGTTTTGTTAAATATTTAATTCTATGTGCAATACTAGACCAGTGGGGATACTGAGGCAATGCCTTTTCTAGAAAGTTTTGCTGTGTAATGACACTTGTACCTCATAATATTGTCTCATTTAAATGTTTACATAGATCAAGAGGACATGATTTTGTTTACAGGTAATCTGTTATATTACTATAACACATAGTTACAAAGGGAGACTATCTTTGTCATATAATAAACTTACTAAATACTGTTACTGTTAGAGTAACCAATGGAAGTTCATGCGCAACATTGGTATTTTCCTAAATAATTCTAACTTGGCAGAATAAGTTGTGGATTAGCAACCAGAGAAAATTAATATTCATGTGATGGAAGTATTTTTCATGGGTTGTTAATCAGTATCAAGACTATGTTTTACCTCAGTTGTAGAAACTCTTTTTGACAATTGAAGCTTCCTGTAACTGCTTTATGATCATATATTTCATATATAATTATAAACACAGTGCAATGACTTGTACTCATAATCTGACATTTTCTTCACAAATGACCACAACATACTGACGTGTAATGTTGAATATTCTAAATGAAAATACTTGTCTAATTTACAGAAACCATTTAAATAATGACTGAACTATAAAGTATTCTTTGTGTGTCACTGTGTAAGGTGTTCAAGATAAGTGTTATAATTATACAAGTTTTAGTCGTATTAATTGGTGCATTGTTAAAATATATCTACACTGGTTCTATAATTTATACCAGCATGACATTGTATTAAATACAATAAAAATGTATTGCTTATGATGTAATACTTTCCTGTGTTTTTAAGCTCAATGCAGCACAATGTGCTCATGGTGAGCTATTATGATCGGGTGATGTCCGTGTGTGTGTGTGTGCTTGTATGCGTGTGTCAACAATTGCTTTAAACAACATCTCCTTCTTAACCAGTTGCCCAATTTCAATGAAACTTTACATGGATGTTCTTTGCATAAAACTCGACCAAAGTTTACCAAATTTCATTAAAATCTGGTTGCCATGGCAACCAATAAGAAAAACTTTAAAAATCTTCTTGTCCAAAACCACAGGGCCTAGAGCTTAGTTTAAAAAAGATCAACATGAACCTTTCTGTGGGAGGACAACACTTCTTCAGAAATCAGTAACGGTCATACAGGTATATAAACAAAGGGGAAAAAAAAATTAAAAACAATTTTGTATTTGCAGAGATTTTATTTGATAAATGAAATATGGACGGAAATGACAAAACAGACAAGTAGAGAGAGTCATTAAATATATCATGAATTTCATTTGTATCTGATAACTTAAAGAAGTACAAATGCATCTTTAATAGCCAATTCTTGTGTTTACCGGGGTATGTACAATTTAATCTCGCAATCAATACAACCCTTGGGACATGAAATAGTTTGTTTCATTATCAATATGAAATATAAATGAGTAGGTTTAAGTAGTGAAATACTACAGCGTACAGTAAGGGGTATAAATGTTCACCCAAAAACAATGATAGATCTGTATAAGATTATAATTAATAGATTCTTGTTTTAAAAATAAGGTATAGCTCCACCTGTTACATAGAATAAGAGATTGATGCAACAAAATAATTATGCACAGAAATAAACTATCACAATGACGTCAACAATGTCAAGAATAGAACAACAAAAATTTCATTTCCTCAAAATAGTAAATATGAATTGACAATATTTAGCATATTTATCTACAGAAACTTCAGAGATACAGTTTTATATCTTGAGAATGTCAATATTTTGTCCTACAGTCCCTAATATCAGGACTCGTTTATATAGTTTGAATCATTTCAAACCATGATTTCTATAGATCAATCACATGTTAGAATTTTTCTCTTTAAGAAGAGAATGGAATGTATTTCACAATAAATATATTCAATGTGGTACAACCACCACTGATACAAAGACACACTATGTTAGTACATCCCATAAACCAGACAGAGTGAAACCATCCTTCAGTTTTTCTATTGATAGTCCAAGTTCCTCAGAATAGACTGGTTCCCTGTCTTTGTCCTTGTTTCCATCAGCAAAATATGCCTACATAATGAAATGATAAAAAAGCAAATAAAAAAGGTAGTAAAAACAACAAACATTATACCATATATTTTGTAAATTCCATAAAAAAATCAACATTAGAACTTCAGTGCCAGGCGTATGCGGCAGGATTCTGGGTTCAGTAAATGATCCAATGATCAATAAAAGAATTGGTGACCAGTATATACATATAGTAACCACTAGGGTATGGGTCACACCTGTGTACAAGACGCAGATAGACGCCGAAATCCTTGGAAAAAATATTTCTATCAGTTAACCATAAATAATTATTTTAGCAAAGAAAATGACCAAAACGGACAATAAGTAAAGAAAAATCTGTGCTAATATGTTTGTTTTTTAGTTACATAAGCATAACAAAACATGATAATGACGTAGTAAAGCACCACTTAATTTCTCAACCTGCCAACACATACTCAACACCTTGAAGTTCTCTTAATTAGCAGCACAAATTTATTTCCCTTAGTTGTTTTAATATGCCATTTAACAGATCATCTCCAGTAATCAAATTAATTCTTTTGTCTGGATTTTGTCCAATTTTAGTCAAGGGCAAGCTGGATTGAGTTCTACACCTTTGTATAAGACGCCTGGATTTGCGGACCTGATTAGGATGTAAAAACAAGAGACTTATACACATAAGATTACAGTTATGTTTTGTTTGCTGATTGTAGATACCAATAAATGCTTACTGCAAATGCATCTGTTTGTCCCTCTGTCTCTATTTCTACATCATCCTTCACTCTCTCAATTGTAAGTTCATCTAAACCTTGAGGCTGTAAAAATAGAAAAATCCTCAATCACCACAATAGGACTATTACAACAGTTTTACCATAAAATTACAGATAAAAATACAAATCACAACTGCATTACAAATTCATCAAAAAGTTTGTATGAAAACTTATCTAGTGAAATGCATATACAGTATAGAAGCTACATGTGTATCACTAGTAGACCAGGGCCCACTCGGAGGCACTGATGTGCTTGGTGAACTATAGTTCTGGGTCCTATAACTAAATAAAATTGGTCTTTTTTATTTCGTCTTGTTGACCATTTTAGTTATGGAATTGTCCTCTTTCAAAGTCAACAGCTTAAGACGCTTGTTCATGCGTCTATTGAATCAGACCAATTCACATGCTTTCCTGAATGCTACTAGTATATTTGATATTTTTTTACACAACACTACAACTGTAGTCTACAGTTGTAGTGTTGTGTAAAAAAATATCAAATATACTGCATTAAATGCGTTTTAATACTAAAAATTACATACATGGAACATACAATGTAAGAAAAAAAAAAGAAAAATGCTCTGACTTTGAACATTCACCCAAGATAAAAATTTTGGATGTGTAAAAAATATCATGCGATCTCACATCCTCAATTACAATATCTATAACAACTACATGACAGATTTATTTACCCTTTCTTCTTCTTCAAATTCCACACCAAACACAGGACAATTACTGTATACTTTATGCAGACTCTGTATTTCTTTATGTACTTGCTGTAACTTTTCCTGTGGATCAATTCTAAAACCTAACACATACCCACCACTCTGAAATGTTATACAACATACATTTAATAAGAAGGCCCAACAAATCAGAAAACTGAAAAAAACACTCATTATTCAAAGACTGTGCTGTATCAAGTAATGATACTGCTTGAAGATAATCATGAAGCTTTTATAACAGCTTCTCAATGTCTTCATCTAGCTCAATTTAAAATAGAGATTTGATTTATACAATGCAATTTTAGAATAAAGAATATTAAAATTTTGCAGTTTGTATTTAATGTCATTATAATTTTTATTTTAGTTCATAATTGAAAACCGTCTCCGTGATTGAGTGGTTAAGGTAGCTAGCTGACTTCAAATCACTGTAACCTCTCAGTGATAGAGGGTCTTGGGTTCAAGCTATCCGCTACCGACCACATCTCTAGGATGGGAGTCTAGTACTGGTTCTTCCTAGGAAAGATGGCTAGGTGAACTGCCTGCCTCATGATTCTTACTGCTGAAAACAATCATAATTGAAAAGAAGCAAACTGAAAAATTCCTTATTTCAGTGGATGTCCTTAGCCATAAAATTTACAAACATGTATGATATTATACTTTCTTCAGGTTGGAAATACTTGTAGTACAAACCTGTTGTGAACTTTCTACAACAAGAGCCAGACCAAATTTAGAATCTCGAATTTTTATGGTTTTCTGAAAAAGGGAAAAAACAAGACATTCATGACACTGATTGACAGTTGTTCTTTAATTTATTCCAGTAATTACTGTTCCTTTTAAAACATCCATGAAAAATCTTACAAAATGCCATAGTTAATCATTTTCCAGATAAAGCTTCTACTTTTATAGAGCAAGATCTTTTCACGAAAACCAGATTTTCACAAATGGATAAAATGATTGCTCTCCATTACATTTTATCCATTTGTGAAATTTACAAAATCATTAAAACATCATTACATTTGAAAAAGATATTGACAAACACTTAACGTTCACAAAGACTAAACTCAAAAAAAAAACTCATACTTGAACATAGTACCCAATGGGCATCTTATATCAAACTTACCATTTGAAGGTATGGTATGCTGACATTGAATGACTCGTTGATATTAGCGTGCCATACAAGACGTACATTGGTGATAAAAAAGGTTCCAAGATTTCCCTGCAACAAAGAATTCAATAACTTTTACATAAATTCATTCAACCTTATATCAATTTTTATGAAAAAGAACAGTAACATTTTGTTCACTGAAATAATACATTGAAACTTTTATACCAACTTTGTCCTTACATTTACTGTAAACACCGTAATCATATCACAAAAGAAATATCAAATATCAATACTGCCAATATCTTAAGATTATAACCAGTAATTATCAAGAGTGGCACAACTGCATTGTAAGTTCTGTATATCAATTTGCTATAAATCTGCTAATAATAATCCATTATTAAAACTTATCTATCAAGTCAATCTTACAAGTTACTTTCACCTCAGATTGCAAAGACATGGTAGATGCCGACAACAAATGTAATCCAAATGCAAGACCTCAGAATAGGGAGTCAAATATTTCAGTGCACCAATGATCCAGCAAATACCATAACTCATTAACAAATCATGACTTCTTACTGAAGACTACTCCACTCATTTTGTTAGAACAATTTTCATTGGTTGACTTTTTTATAAATCTATAGCACTTACCTGGTCGCTCGACAGATTCCAAACACCACTGATCTTGTCATATATTTGTTCAAGAGGTAAAAGACGCAATTGTTTATTTTGTATCAAAGCTCCTCTTAATTTCAGATCTCTGTACAATTTTGAAGTTTCATAAGCTCTGAAAAAAAAGTGCATGGGAATTAATTGTCAATTAAATTTTACTGTAAGAGTGGGTAGGAAAGCAACTTTTTTCAGCAAGCCTATCAAAATACTTAAAATGTTATCAGAAAAAACAAAGTACACATGTATCATCTTACCTGTGTACAGATATAACAGTTGTAAACAGTCTAGGAGAACCAGGAATCTGAAGATGAAAATAAACAAAAGAGTAATAGCTTGGATAATGGCAAATGGTTGGATTTTCATTGTGACAAATTTCTTACAATCAATGTTGAAGATATGGTTAACATCATTTGCAATTTAAAATGTTAACTAACAATGATTATCAGAATTACTCAGATATAAAAAAGTAATTGAAACGTAATCATCTATAATCAAAAGAGAGTACATTTGAGATCCAAGGAAGCACTTGTTTCTTTATGACTATATCCCTAAAGATATTATAACGGATGTCATTTGTCCTCTACTTTTGATTCATGCATGACAGAACTTTCTCATAGGCTAGCAGAGAAACTTGTTAGTATTGATTAACTATTTTTAACCAAGGAAGAACAAGCTAGGACGAAATGACAAATTGTAAATATCTGAAAACTGTTAATAAAACAGTACAAAGCCAAAACAACAGTCAATGCCAGTAGCACAAAGATAATTCAAGAAATGTTTTTAAAATATATTTCGTGCTTTGATATACACTGAAAGATTGCAATAAATTTCTATATCCTTTCATGCATTGTGAATCAACTACTAGTCTATGCTAGTGATATAACATAGGCAATAGTTTTAAGATGTGCAGTAAACTGTTACAGTATTTAATGACACTTTTCAATTATCAAATAAGCTGAAGTATGTAGCATAAAATTCAACTTACCAAATTTGTAAAAATAAACTCAAATCTCGTATTATTGCATTTTGTAAGAACATACAATGCCTCTGTGACTCCACGTAATTTCTGAAAATTGACACAAAAGTTCAAAAGACATTCAGAAGCAATGCTTCAAGTGTGCAAACATTGATGATAGCCCAAGGCTATCAAAAAATGCCAATGGCTATTAAAAATGTCTAGTCTGTGGCCCAATGGGCTATTGTAAAATTGTTGGCATAATCCAAAGCAAGGTGACTGAGAAATTCACCGCTCTTGGATGCTTATAAGTGTCAAAGTCATGTTAAAAAATTAATGTCGCACACTGTGCTTCATACAACAGGAGGGCTATAATGACCCTAAATATCGCTCACCTGAATAACCTGAGGAATTGACAACTTGGCAAGCAAGGGACTGTAACGACAGAACCAATTTCGACAAAGGAGTATAATTTGATCAATCTTAATAGAGAACCACTAGACTATAATAGTATGCACTATCTAAGCTCTAGGCCATGTGCTTCTAGCCAAAAAGATTTTTATAGATTTTCTTTAAGACTAGGCCAGTTTCGATACAAGGAGAGCATAATGTGAAAAAATGTTCGTAGAGGACAGCAATCTAATTCATATCTTACAAAATGTATCCATGTTTTAGTAATAATCTTACTAAACTGCATGTCTGTTGCTTATAGGTGATTGTTAATTTACAGGTAGACAATAAATGAGTCTTGTCTGTAATTATAAAGAGGTATTACTTACTGACTGAGCTGTTTTTGTTGATATATTTATAACACAGTTGTATCCAATAGCTGAAAATTGTAACATACCATAGTTAATCTTAAATTGCATCAGTATTTTGTATTCTATAATCAAGAAAAGGGGTAGCTGTGTTTAATTAGTTGAGAATGTGGCATTTTAAATTAAGTATGAAATTATGTTTTTCAAGACTTGTTTTACAGTTTAAAAATAAATTGCCAAATGCACATGAATAAACTCAGTGGGCCATCAAGAAAACTGAGAATGTCCTCAATAACAATTATATAAAAATTTAAATTAATATCACAAGTCAACATAACCTTTAAAATATTTGATCACTTACAGAGGTTCACTCTAGGCATACTCAATGAATGCCAGATCAATCTTAGGTTTGTGACAACCAGTCTCCCTGAAATGAAACACCATTCTTTCATTAAAAAATGCAATTATCATCAACCTGATGGAAAATGATCCAAATTTGGACAAAATTAACCACTAAGTAGTAATCCCAAGTAGCAGATCATTTAGTAAGGATTTTTTAATGTGCCTACATTCTTTTTCCCAATACTGATTTACAGAGGGTCACTCAGGTGAGAGTCTAACAGAGGCTGAGAATAAAACCAACACTTGGAGAATGGCTGGATAAACAACTTCTTAAGGTATACATTGGTAATGGTGAAATGTATAACAATTACCCCGCTCCCCATTGTTTCCTTTTGTGTCTTCTACAGCATCCATCTTGTCTATTAGCTTTTCTCCAGGTCTCATTTTCATCTGACTGTAAAATTACACAAAATACTTTGCTGTTTAATCTCTGTTGTATTTAGAAATTTCATCAATCAGTCTCTGAATTCAATGCAATCAGGTACAAAATCAGAAAGCAATGTGATTCTAAAACACAGTGGCATAATATACAATATGAACTTTACAACATATGTAAATATTATAGACTGATAACAATGTGAACCATCAAGGCGTAATTGCATAGGAGAAATATGTGAAAACAGGTAATTGTAGATGCTGGTTTGAGTACTGAATAACAGAATATAGACTTTATGCAAGTATTTCATGGATGTTAGATAATAGGCTTTAATAATGTATTTAAACACAATACATAGTTCCCATATCTACAATATTTACCTCCCTTGGCAGCCATCTTAGTTGGCAAATTTCTTATATGCTTAATAGAAAAAATAAGAAAATTGGTTATTAAACAACTCAATTTATAAAAGATAACTTAATAATGACGTTGTTAAGGCAATAAGCACATCAGGTTTAAGAAAATGTAGTTGTCACATATAAATATCATGTATTTAGAATTATCAATAACAAAAACATATATATCTTCTATCAATGCTTGTTGAATTTGCCAACAAAGATGGCCACCAAGGGAGGTAAATATTGTAGATGTGGGAACTATGTATAGGTAGAACCACAATTTAAAATTTTATAACACATAAAAACAGGCATAATCTTCCAACATCATTACATGCGGAATTAAAGCAATGACCAAAAATTACCCGGTAGGACATGGAATACTTGAATCATAGATTGTCATAAAACGTAATCCAGAGTAAATGTTACAACTGTAGGTATATTCAAATCCAGCAGAATACATCTTCAGGCAAAGCAAAAAATGTCAATACTGAATAGAAAATATTCATGATAATTGGAATATGAAATTCGTGCACACACATCTATCAGAACAGTTTCTTTTCAGCAACCATAATACTTTGGAACCAACTGTCTCAGACTACAGAACTCAAATTTTTCTCATTAGCTTGCATGGCAACTATTTCTTATATAGGTTTATCATTGATATCAATCGATCAGAAATAGGATGAAACTAGAAATGTAGAGAGGACTTATATGCATTACACATAGACAAAAATCAATAAATTTACTTCGGATTAATGTCAAATCTGACATCTCTGTCCTCCCAAAGACATTCAGTACTCATTTTCTTGTTTACAATCTGGAATGTAGAGTAAATGTAATGACTAAAGTTATTTGCCTGAGACACCGGCTGGTCGCTATAAAATGACAGTATATCCGTACCTCTAAAGATTCGTTTTATCAAATAAGCATTTTTCTGGTCACCGCCGCGTTATGCACATGATACTCATTCTAGTCCAATGAATGATAATAAATAATGCTTAGTTTAATTTACTGATCCCCAAAATATGGCAATGAATCAATTAACCAACCCTTCAGTAGATTCGTGATAAAATTAATTTAATCATGTGTACATACATATGTATGTATGCTTAAAGACATGGAACATGTAGCTACTACTGTATATATGTGACCCCCCCCCCAAAAAATCCACGTAAGGTCTAATCTCTTGTTTAACTGTCCCTTATCAGTATTATCCTGTCTGGTCACGGTCTGTAGACTTTACACCTAGTCAAAAAGTTGGGGCATAAAATTAATTGATTTATATAGTGATAATAAGTTTATGACTTAAATTCCTGTTGTTTTATGTATATAAACATAGAGTAACTGAGTATGTAAACAGAAGCTAGTCTATCAATGACCATGTCTATTTTATTACCCCTTGTGGAAACAGGGGTCTTAGTTGTTGGTCCAAAAGTCACATGCCTCGCATTCCTGGTTCAGATATAGCTTAATCATTGTACTGTATAGTCATGACAATGCTGAATTATATACTATAGACTGGACTAACATTAAATCTTCATGAATTGCTTGATTTTGTTTTGCAAAAGTATAATATCAGTGAAAGAAACATATGATCGATCAATCGACCTTCCTAACCTTGGCAAAGTCCTCATCCCGAGATAAAAGAAATTACTGTGTCAGAAGAGGGCGTTGCTAAGTTACTTAGGAACCTAAATCCTCATAAAGCCGCTGGCCCTGATGCTATAAAACCAATAATACTTAAAGAATGTGCTGCAGAAATAGCACCCGTCCTCACTCTTATATATAATAAATCCCTGCTATCCGGTCTTGTACCATCTGATTGGAATCATGCAAATGTCACCCCAGTCTTTAAAAAGGGGGAGAAATTTAAGCCAAGCAATTATCGACCCGTGTCTTTGACCTGTATTGCATGCAAATTACTTGAACACATTGTGGTCAGTAACACCATTGATTATCTAGATGCAAATGACATTCTAGTCGACAATCAGCATGGCTTTCGTGCTCGTAGATCATGTGAGACCCAACTTGTGGGTTTCATTCATGATCTAGTCAAGTCTGTAAGGGAAAGTCAGGTTGGTGTCGCTATTATGGATTTTAGCAAGGCTTTTGATGTTGTAGATCATAGAAGACTCCTTCATAAATTAAAACATTGTGGCATCAGAGGTAACACTCATCACTGGATACAGGCCTTCCTCAGTAATAGAACCCAGAAGGTAGTTGTTGATGGTGCAATCTCATCAGAAGCCACTGTTGATTCTGGTGTTCCACAGGGTTCAGTTTTAGGACCTCTTCTATTTCTTCTCTACATTAATGATCTACCTGCCAGTGTTGTTTCAAAGGTGAGGCCCTTTGCTGATGATTGTATCATATATCGGGAAATACACTCAGCTATGGACTCACAGACCTTACAGGAGGATCTGAACAGACTGGAGGAGTGGGAGAGGAAATGGAAGATGTCCTTCAACGTGGACAAATGTCATATCATACACATCTCTAAACCAAAATCTAAAAAACCTGTCTCTTATAACTATGTATACACTCTACACAACCAGCCCTTGTCAGTAGTACAACAGGCAACTTACCTTGGTGTGGAACTTTCATCTAATCTTTCTTGGACACCACACATAAATAAAATAACAAATAAAGCCAGCCAAAATCTTGGTTTCTTAAAACGGAACTTACATTCTGCTAAACCTGAAGCTAAATCAGCAGCCTACAAGTCTCTAGTAAGACCTTCTTTAGAATACTGTGCATCCGTCTGGGACCCCTATCAACAAAATGATATCCAAAAGTTAGAAAATGTCCAAAAAAGGGCTGCCCGATTTGTTACCAATAATTATTCAAAGACACCAGGTGCAGTAACAAAAATAATAGATCAATTACAATGGGGTTCCTTAGAACATAGAAGACAAAACATTCGTCTTAGTCTATTCCACAAAATACACTATGGGCTTGTTGACATTATACCATCACAATATATGGAAACATTAGCAAGACCATCCCGACATCACCACCATCTGGCATATAAGATCCCACACTCACCAACTGACTACATAAAATACTCTTTCTTTCCCAGGACAATAGTCTTATGGAACTCACTGCCAGTATACTTAGTCAATTCTGATTCAAACCCTGCGTTTAAGTCAGGAGTGGCTTTGTTGCCTCACAACCCATAGACAATACAGATGCTTTTATCTTTTAACAGCACTAACATTCTTGTTTCTTCACCAAATACATAGTAGGTTTTGCACTTTATAGGCTATAAAGGCTAAAATAGGTTTTGCACTATTTTTTATCACATTGTCAATGTCCTCCTGGGTGGATTGAGTAGCTTGGGAGGCTTGACAATCTATCACTTTACTAACACCCCACGCATGGCCATTATAGTCCGGATGGACTGTTTGCCATTATCAAAGATGATGATGATGATCTCTTTGACAACAGGAATTGGTTTCCGTAAGTTTTTCAATAATAATTAGTTTTACCTTATCCATGGGTTTTAAGATGGCTTTGTATTTATATATGTAGCCAGGTCATATTTTCTATGATATGAGGGTTTTCTGTTCTTTCTTTGTGTTGTTTTCTTTTAGTCACTTTTTATCTTTATGGTTATAATGTTCTGATTATTTCCCTTGAGTGTTTTACAGGCGGTGTTTTTTGAGTCAGTTGCCGCTCACCTTTCATATTGATAAGATGTAAACTGTTGGAATAATATAGACATGTGCTTTTTTGACTGTTTAAAAGTGGTCACAGTTTTGGAAGGTCAAGATCCTACAGATCTGTAAGAGTACTTTTTATTATTACTGTTTTATATGATTATATAAGTAAAATGCATAAGATTAATTTAAGTTTATTTTATACCATCATGCTAAGTTTAACTTTAATATTAAGTACTGTAACGTATTACATTGGACCACTATTATATTATTATATGTAGTTTGTATGGTATGTACAATGTATGTATTATATTTTCAGTACCAGTGTGTTCTTTTCTTCCTTGCTGTTTGTATCGTGCAGTCACTCGTTTGATAAAGTGGTCGAATTCAATATAATGTGCATATCAATAAAGGTAGAAAAAGACGTCGAGTTACATATAGATCGATCTGTGTGCTGCATCTTCAGTTTTCGACATGAAACGGAAAATATTATCAAAGATCTATACTATACATGCACAGTACATATAGATCTTAAAATTGTACTGTTTTTTCCAATGTTAAAATGCAAATTAACTTGACTTCTGATGGTCTCCGGGTATTATCAGGGACTATAGATACATTAAAATGGAATGTAGAATCCCTGATGTTATCAACTGATTCGATCAACTTTCATTTACAGATATTTGAAATGGAATTTATATATCTTTTATTTCTTGGACTATCAAGTTATTGATCTGAATAAATTACTGTTAGTAATCCTTTCGATATCCACGCCCGTTTAACTCATAACGAGTGTAATTTATCCTTCCGCAAAAAATGTGAGGAACTTAATTTCGTTCCTCGTTAATTGTGAGCACCCATATTGTTTGTCAACAAGGTATTTTTTTTCTAAAAATTATGAAGAATTCAGACCTTCGTGTAAAAATATCGAATTGCAGTTATAGCTAGCTATGGGTTTTCCGAGTACGCAGAAGTTTGGAAAAAACTTACCTTGTGGACATGTATACAATATGGGTGCTCACAACGAGAACGAAAGTTCCTCACAACATTTTTGCCCAAGGATAAATTACACTCGTTTTAATTTAAACAGGCGTGGATACCACAAATGACTGTGCTTACACGTAGCTTTAGCTACGCATCCAAATCAGCTAATGAATCTTTCAATCTATCAACTTGAAACGAACCGAGATGTGAATGGTTATAAATGTGTATACATTAAAAATTAAATTACATGTACGTGTTAGTATCACTCGGTACCATATATTTTTTATCAGTATAATGTGTATGTTATTATACAATTGGAAAACCAACGTAAAAGCAATGAATTAAGCCAATTTAAGGCCACACATTCTATAATTGTATCCGCATATATATGTACCGGATGTTTTCCATTGACAAGGTGTACAAGTTTATATATGTACATGTTTACAACACTTAAATGTGTGTATTATCATTTCATTATGGTAAAAAAGAAAACATAACCCAAATTAAGTTGCAACGCGTTTCGTAATTTACTTCGTCAGGCAACTAGTATAATTATTGTAATGATGGTAATTTGGTAAACATATTATCATTTCATAAAATTGTTGTTTTAAACCGTATATATTCTACTCTGCAAGTGTTGGTACAAAAATACACATTTAAACATTGACTTTATCATAGTAAACACATACAAATTTAGAGTCATTTTATCATATGTATTGTTAAATGTGCTGACACAATAGTAACAAAATCAATCAAATAAAGGGTGTAGCTTTTTGAAAAGCTGTTTTTCTATTTCCGAAGTAAGAAATAATTCCTATTTTCTTTCAGCGAAAAAAATGACAACAATATTTTTTCAATTCAATGCAAATGGCAGGTAACACGAAATCTGGTCGATTAGAACAGTCAACAGTTCGTTAATTGTACTATTTTAAACGAACATTTGTTTACATTTCATTATGTACATTGCAATTAAAGTAGTACTGATAAATATGGCTCATTGACGTCATTCGGTTTAGTCAGCCAATGGAAATCAAACATTTGCCGGCTTGTAGGTGTATGAATATTCAAAATTTTCACGGTTATTCGGCTCTGTTGATAAAGCTATGACGCTGATGGTCGTCGTTTGACGTGGCGACTACGTATCTACAAATTTATCCTTCTAATTGGTGGCAAGGTTGGTGACGAAATCTGCGTAATTGGTAGGTACCCTACAGAAAAAGATGCACTAAAGTCGTTAACACTTGTTTTGTTGTGTTAAATTAGAAGTGCACGGCTAAATTTTAAGTTTATATCGGAAAGAAAAACGTGGACTCGAATTTTATTTCTTGTTTATATGTGCATTGTGGACTATCTATTTTGAAGGGCTTTCCCAAAAGAGAAACATGGATTTATTTCGGGATTCCCTCGACAATACTGGTAATTCAATTGATATTTCATCTAAACCTGGACTTGATTGTTTTTTTTTTTTCAAAAAAAGGAATCTGGTATAAAAAATGCGGACTGAAATATTATCTAGGTCAGCTTGCACTAGAAATACGGTACAGAACTTTGCATCTGTATACCTGTTGAGTTTCTTGTTATTTTTGTAAATATTATTATAAATAATACGTTCTCTTTTGTTTTACTTTTAAAATAAGACCCAGTTACTAATGGTCTGGAAAAAAATGGTGATTTCAAGGGAATGTTAAACTTAAGAATATCATTCATTTGATTTATTGGCAAACTGTGATTGTGAAAAGTTTTTTATCCAACAGTGATCTACTTTAATACTCAGTCTGCCATTCTTGTGTTTGTTTCTGGTTACCTGACCTGTCCTTAGTAAAATAAGTTATTTTCTCAATGACCTGTAGACTTTTTATTAAGTCTAAGGAATGGTACATCACTTTCTACTTAAATTCTAGGTATCCGGACAAAAGCTGCCCCATTGATTTGGGGCAGACAGAAGCTCTCCCATTGTTTTACTACCCCGGACAGTCGCTCTCCCATTTTTTTGCACACTGGACAAAAGCTCCCCCATAGATCATTAATCATGTTATTCATTCAATAAATTCAAATTAAATGTATCAAGTTGTCGGTAACAGCTATTTTCGAAGCTGATTTTACTGAAACAGGGGTGTGATTCTTCCTCTTTTCAGCTGATTTCCTCTTTTTTGTCTTAAAATATTTGAAGCAAATGGGCCAGATTCAGTCTGACCTACTCAAAAATGATGTTTTTGCAAGAGTAAGGGGAGGGGGTATAGGGTATTTCAGCTTTTTTGCTCTTGGAGTAAGCACACCCCTGTGAAAGCGTATTCAATTCAAATTCAGTGTACTGCCGCATATATGACTGAATATAATTAGAGGTTCATTCTCATATAGCCCAATTTACAGCATTTTATATATGCGATGACCTGAACAGACTTTAAGTTTTACACATCTAAATGTGCGATAAACACTGACAATTTTTGATACGCATAGCATACAGATAGGTTGTGTCGAAGTATCATTCTTCTATGAATGATAAGATTGATTTAAAATTTTCTCGTGATTTATAACTACAAAATATTCAAATATGCATCATGATTTTGCCTTGCAAAGTTGCATGCCTCAACAGAGCTCTGAAAGTGCCCCTTTTAGTACAAAAATGCCTCACTTAAACTCTGCTGTCTGCAGGAAACACTATAATGTAAAATAACTAATAATGTGTTTGAACTATTTACAGGTTTTCAACCAAGATGTCTGACGGTGTAACATCAGACATTGATGTGAATCAAAATTTATCTGTTGTACAAGTTTCTCTAGCAAGCCCTACATTACAAGTGCAGTCTGTCATTCAACCTAATCAGCAAATTATTCAATCATCTAGTCAAAATTCAGTTATACAAACTGCTGGTTCTAACGTCCCAACTATACAAGTTGTGCGGGTAAGTCTATTTTTGTGCTCGTTTTTTAAGTGGTGTAAACTTATGAATCTCATTTCGGTAACCATACACATTTTTCTCAATGAAAATTAATAGATTACTGCATGTAATTTGTGCTATAGTATATGTAGGTACAATGCTTTAGAATTATATGATTTCTTTGAAAACATAAATACTTTATTTGTTGATCATGTTGTACTAACAAGTAATTGAACTGTCCTGTAGGTAGCACAAGTAGACGAAGAGCAATTATCTGACGACTCAGAAGGCAGGAAGCGAAGGGAAATACTTTCCAGACGGCCATCATACAGGTACTTGAATATTACCAAGGTTATTCAACTTAAGTTATTGATGAAGTATGATCACTTCTTTCCATGCATAATACAACTTCAGAATGTTTAGTCTCTTGTGACATGTCTGTTCTTATCAAAACTGTTTGATGTTATGTTTCATCTTAAACTTTTTTAAAGTCATTTGTTACTTTGTATCAGGTCTTTTACAATACTTTTTCTTTTATTTCTGTCCTTTTTGTCTATACTATCATATTTGTATACATAGTTAACTTACTATAGACAAAACTTGAAGTTGTTCAAAACCAAGTCAGTAACCTCGCTAGCCTGTATGATTTTTATGCTGATATTTGTATTAATTATTTGCAGAAAAATACTGAACGATCTCTCATCACCAGTGTCAGTAGCCAAAATTGAGGAAGAATCAAACAGCAGTCAAAGTCAGGACGGTGATTCTCAAGACGGAAGTGGAACCAGTCTGAGCGCTGCTGCATTACAATATCAGAGTGCTACAGGTGATTACAGTAAGACAATTTATTTATAACATCCAGACATTTTCGGTCTTCAAAGTAAAAATGAAAATTCTGTTACTTTCCATTTCATTGATCCATTGTCAGGGCTCGACCAATTTTCAGGTTACTCATCTTGCTGGACAATCAGCTTAGAATTTAAACTAGCTCTTAAGCAATTTCAGCTCATCTTGAGTAGTATTTTACCCTGTTGTCTATTATTAACATCCTGCTTCTTTTTGTATTGATACTTAGTAGTCAAATTATGTAATCTCTGTAAAATACATTATCATGGTATTAACTTTATATTATAAATGTATGTGATTATCTCAACTTATCTAGTTCATTAAAGTCATTTGATATGTTGAATAATCAAATTGTGATTTTTAGCTCACCTGGCACAAAGTACCAGAGTGAGCTCAGTACTAGAATCACTCACCATCTGTCGTATGTCCGTTCACGTTTTACTTCATCTGTCATCTCCTCTGAAAGTACTGCGTCAAATGCAACCAAATTTTGCTGGAACGATCATTGGATTATCCCCCCTTCAAAGTTGTTCCAAGACATTTTATTAAAAACTGGTTGTCATGGCAACTAATTGGAAAAACTTCAAAGATCTTTTTGTCCAAAACCACAATGTCTGTGTTTAGCATTGTCTAGTGGACCTCTACCAAGTTTGTTCAAATTATAGCCCTGGGGTAAAAATTGGCGTTGCCTAAGGGTAACTTGATTTAATATAGGCTCATATAGGAAAAAATGTTTGGTATAATATTGTGAAATATGTTCTATTATAAATGTAAAAAATGTTGATGTTTATTTATTGATTTCAGTGATTCCATCTGGTGCTATACAGATCAGTGTTAACGCAGACGGTAACCCTGTTGCTCAAGGTTTACAGACATTGACTATGACCAACGCTAGTCCTGCTTCAAGTGCTGCATCTACTGGTGGTGCAACTATAGTTCAATACGCACAGGGACCTGATGGTCAACAGTTTTATATTCCAGGTTAGATATACAAATTATTCTTTTTTACATCATCCACTATACTTATACTTTCTTGTATTGCTAAATGAGTAAGTTTGAATTTAATTCATAGTATCTTAGAATACAAAATGTAAAGTTTGCCTCAGTTTTTCTGGTAACAAAACATCATAGAATTTATGTCATTGATTCTATTTTCTAATATAATGATTCCCCCATCGGCCTGTTATGTCTTATTCCCATTGATTAGTACAATTGTAAAAAAGTCCTTTTTAGACTCAAATAGGACATACTGTAAGGCTTAATGTAACTTTTTTCTCTCATCTTTATCAAGATTACTTACAGAATTTTTATTAGGGTGGTTCTTTTTCTAAATTGATTGATTTTTTCACCCATCCATGCTTGTAATCTATAAACAATTTTTTATTTTCTCTATTCTTACTTTATAGTTGGTAACACCGGTACAATGCAAGCCTATCAGATCGCCACTCCAGGTACATTACCACAAGGTGTTGTCATGGCAACCAACAGTTCATCAATCTCAAATCGTGATTCAGCCTCCGAGGAAGCCTCAAGAAAGCGAGAATTGAGACTTTTAAAGAACAGGTAAAAAGTCCATTTCTTATTGATCTCCAAAGAATTGAATTTAAATTTAAATAACAGTGTTCTAACTAATGTTTTTAAAGCACTTGCCTAAACTTTCACTAACCCGAATAGAAATAACTAGCTGTAGCTTCATGTTTCAGATGCATTCTCTGTAATGTCTGAAATTTGTTCAACAATGTTAAAAATGAATGTAAATTTTGATACCCTTACTAAGCTAATACTGTCATTTTGGCATGCATTAAAGGTTATTGAATGAACTTGAAATAATTGGCTTTTAATGAATAATGCCATGGATGTACATTTATGTGGACAATTATTGATTGTTTGATTTGTGAATTTTTCAGAGAAGCTGCAAAAGAATGTAGAAGAAAGAAAAAAGATTATGTGAAGTGTTTAGAAAATCGTGTTGCTGTATTAGAAAATCAAAATAAGACTCTCATCGAAGAATTGAAAGCATTAAAAGAACTATATTGTCAGACTGAGGTATAGGAGTGAGCATGTCTCATTTGAAGGTCCAATGTCAACTTGAGTTGATAAGTGTGCATTTTGGAAAACTGCTTACAGCATCCTGAAACATCGAGAATTCATTTCATGGACTGAAGCTTGTTTTGAACGTCGATGTACTGATATTGAAACATGTGCTGGAATTGAGGCAATGTTGACAAAACAGTAATTAGCAATAATTGTTGTTAACAGTCTATTCAATACTACTACTAGGGTATTCACACATTTGAAATGACAACTTGTTGTCTATGCTGCAGTTATATGTGTTGCTTAAGTTATAAATTGCCTTTCGAGATTGTTACTCAAAAACTGTTGAATGTGTAACATTAAGTCCTGTGAATTAGAACTTACATATCTTTCTTCGTGTTTTATCATTTACCTCTTATCACAAGCATTGAAATCACCCTGTTCTTTTTCTTATTATTAGATGTCACTTAAAAGCTGTCTCATTTTAAAATCAAGTTACAGCCCAATATAGGTTGTATATGTGGAACGTCTTACTAGAACATTATTTTATCCTTTGCGACTTCTTAAATTTTACTCAGTATTCACTGATTTTCACTGACTGGATTTGCGTTTTAGCATTGAACATATAGACATGAATTATTCTGTTATTTTCATGTCATTTTCTACAAGGATAGCCAGTGTTCACATATTTTAAACAATCAATTGATTCAATGAATTGCTTTCAAAGAATTTATGTTTGATTTAGTAAAATTGTTTTTATAAAAAGTATGGAAATGTAGGATCAGGAATTAGAAATGAACTAGTCCTTATTGTATTTTTATTCTGGAATAAGACATGTTTAAGTGTGTTTTAAGTTTATTTTCAGTTAAAAACCTTGCTATTTGTATGTTAATAATAATGTGCCTACTTTGATCAACATATTGTACATGTTATGTGTCAACTTTCTGGAAATATTTCATTGCTTTTACCAGTAAGATATATTACTTTGACTTAACAGATAGAGATATCATCTTGTAGCTCAAGTCAGACTTAGTTTGGTTGAAGTTATTTTGTATATTGTCTAGTTTTGATCTTGTATGTTCTTGGTTTTGTTCATAAATCAGTATTTTTGTATTGTCACTTCTGAACACCCTATTTTCACATGTACAAGCAATTCTATTAGTCGGTACAAATATCTGTTATTTGATATTGCCAATTTTCATGGTCTAGGGTTCAAGTCCAGCTACCGACCATGCCTCTTTATATGAGAAAGTTGGCAGTTCCTTCCCAGGAACAATAGTTTGGTGAACTGTCTGTCTCATAAGGGGCGTAAAACTCAACAAACAAATCAAAGATTCATTCTTATGATTACTTAGAATTAGATGTAATAATCATAATGGTAAACTTTTCCTGTTCTACTTAATTCATTTTTTCTGACAACCCTTTATTTGATCCTTTTTTCATTTTTGTGAATGACAATTCTGTTTCTGTGTCTTTTCCTTAATTAATTTTGATGCTAATTATAATTTACCCCTTTTTTGCATGCTGCAGATTTAGTCTTGTTTTGGTATAAAACATTTTATGCTGGACTGTGATACATATTGGATGTAAATATTTGTGATTTTATACTCAGTGAAACTACAGATTACCCTGTTCATTGTTGTAGATTTTGACATTGGAATGTGTATAGACGACATGAACATAACATGGAGAATAATTCCTGTTATACTGTTTCAGTATTAGTTTAGATAAAGTGATATTCTGAAGACAAAAAACAATTGGTGTTGCATTTATACAAGCTGAAACACAAACACATGTCTTAAATAGTTACTTTGAATTAAGCTGATCAAACAATGTATTGGTTCATTTGAAACTTATATTTTTCTGCAAAAGCTGAAAGTCTGTATGGATTTTAACATTCATATATCTGGACATAAAGAATATTTCATTTTTCATATAGTTGAGTAGACTTGATGGAGTTTACTTTTTCTTCATTCATCTGCTTGTTGTTTCTCTTGACATTTATTTTCATCTGGCTTCCTGTAAATGTACGTTCGTTCTTTGTTGGCAAAAACTCTCAGTTGGGGGACTCTAAACAAGTAGGATACAGTTATAGTGACACTGTGTTGATTTGTGCAGAAATCAGTCTAACTTGCGTATTCCTGAATCTCTGTTTAAATGATTTGAAAAAATGAAATTCTTACTTCATAATTTTTGTTTTAATTGGTTATATTTATTGTTTTAAATATTTTGTTACAGTTGAATGTTGTTCATCTTGATATGTTTTCCTATTGTGCTCATGATTCATTATGGAAAGCGTGTCTGACAAATGTGTTTGTACAGTTTTACATCAATTAATCTCTCATCATTATCACAGTGTATATTTTCATCAAGGTTTTTATCAGACATATTTTTGGTTTGGTGCAATAGTTAGGTATATGCTTTGTTAAAAATGATTCCTTTAAAATTTGGATATGAAATTAGGAAATCCTATTTGGAAATCATACCCTTATTCAAAGCACCTTTTAAATTTCTGTCCTAGAATGTGAATTTACATAGCTTCTTTATTGCCTTGAAATAGCATTGATAAATGTTGCTATTGTATAAGGTCTGTTAGAAACTGATATATTTTTAAGTCCTGTTAATAAAAACTGGTGTATATTTATGTTGTTTTCATTTATAAGAATTTAAGCTTATTTTAGTAGAAACATTTCTGAGAAGGTTGATTTACTTAAGTTATCCAGACTGCTAAAACTTTTGTTTATTCTCGTCAAGTATCATATTTTTAGTTATGCATTTGTTACAATGTTCCCATTTCGCTTATACATGACATGATATTTCATTTTCATTATGTTATGTTAGTGTATGAGTCTAAATTTGTGACAAAAGTCTTGTTCCTTGTTATGTAAATTGTAAATAAAATGAAAAAGATAGTGTCACAGAGAAAGTTACGGTTTCTGCTTATGGAATGGAAGGCTTTGGGCACAATAGCAGAGATTGGAGAACAATTTTTTACGTAATCGATGGTTATCAGTTGTCGAAGAGTATTTTATTAACTTGTCAGTCATTCATTTGTTATCATTTTGTAAATAATGTCATTCTGTATGAGAAATTGCTTAATGAATATAATAAAAAATATTTGCAATGAATTTAGTTTTAGTTTTATTTTTCCTTTGAAATGAACTATCCAAAACTGAAAATTGGCTAAAAAAACAGATACATATCATACATATATAAACATGTATTGGTGTCCACTTAATAGTTTGACTAACCAATGATAGCCACTAAAATTAATTTTAATTAGATAAACTTTGATAATATTGTCTCACCCACTGATTTGGTATTCAGACTCTAAATTTGTATAATTTCAGAAAAAGGTAAAATCACAAAGATTGTCTTAAAGTGCAAAAACGGTTGTTACTGGTGGTATGTAAACCGGTCGAAAAGAATAACTCTATTTTATAGACAAAAACAATCTAGAATGATTAAACTTTATAGGCCTATATATGATGTAACTCATTTAGCACTTATAAACTAATTCCCTACATATAATTATGAACTGATTATGGTCAATCAGTTAACTTTTAGCAACAATGTTAGTATAAATATAACGAATCCATGCTTTTAGTCGTT
Source organism: Lutraria lutraria (assembly GCA_964023205.1). NCBI lineage: Eukaryota > Metazoa > Mollusca > Bivalvia > Venerida > Mactridae > Lutraria > Lutraria lutraria. The sequence goes on along the minus strand of OZ026848.1, from coordinate 28,127,144 downwards.
GTCTTGTGTTATTTTGGGTGAAAACAGTGGCGAAAATTATCCAACGATAGTGTGGATTGTTACACTATTTTAGAACCGTAGAAAATATCAACGACCGAAGAGTAAGCCTGCATTGAATTGTCACAAATCGTAAGTAGAAGAAATGAAACAATTCTGCCGATAAAATAAACTTATGACAGTTTGAATATAATTTTGATTTAATATAATATGTAAATGCTACATTGTTATGTTTATTTGTTGCAAATGCTTGTCACTGACTATGCTCAAATTGGACAGACATTGAACTGCACCAGTATTCGGATATGACGATAAAAACGTTCTCATTTTTGACATGTACAGTATCATACATGATATAGGTGTTGGCTACATCTAAGCTATAGTGTTATGTATATTGAATATTGGATGTAAGCAGGTTGAGTCCCGTTGACGTTTATTTCAAATTCTATGATAGGTCAATTAGTCGGTAGTTCATGCGGCTACTGTAAAATTCATATTTAAAGCCTGTCCTCTAATTTACCAAGTCCAAGGACTTATAATTAGTCTGCAATGTCCTGTTTACACACCTGTTAACTTATCAAGCCAGAAAAATACGTGATTAGCTGACGTCCAATATTTCTCTATGAAAAATTAATATATTACTTTAGTCTTGTACAATTGACCAAGTATTATCATATCCAAACTCTATACTATAATGCAACATCTTGGTACCATCATACTTTGATGTATATTTTTCTTTATGTGGGAAAGTATAGACAGTTGCTTACGGAGGATGGGAGTCTAGTACTGGTTCTTCCCAGGAACGATGCTTAGGTTAACTGTCTGCCTCAAATGACTCTCGACTGTTGAAAAGGGGCGTATAAACTAGTAGATATAAGAGTTTTTAATTTTAATTTGTTCAACTTGAATTATCTTTTGCGTAATTATATATGCATTAAATACTTATGCATGTATACCATGTGTATTTGTATTAGTTTAAAACCTAGGTTGTGAAAATATGGAAAAGTCAAGGCAATATCAACTGGCCTTTGCTGGAGGCGTAGCATTCATTGTACTGGTTGATGTTCTTCGAAAATGGAGAATACGTAAAGGGGTAATGAAAAAAATCAATTGGAAGAAAGCAGAGTGCAGGAAGGCTTTTGATGAAGTCATAGAACAATTCAAAGAGTCCAATGTAAGTATGACATCATTATACTTGTACAAAATTACTACTCAGAAATAAAAACAAACATTGACACAGTCATATTGCATTATTTTATTATGCTTTTAGACTCCTAAATGTAGTAACATTTGTGTTATTATTATGATGAACATTATTAAGATCATAAGTCACCTAATTCATGAAATACTTTGTTCATCCACAAATTCAATCATAAGACATAAGTATTCTAAATAGCCCATCTACTTGGCTTCTCAGTTGGTTGAGCTTTAGGTCTGCTTCTTTGGGTTGTTCAAACCTTGGACAAGGGACATGTTTATGGTCATTTGTGCTCCACTGTCGATTATTTATGTGGAGATCAAGAAAAGAACTGGTACAGAATCCAGTAAATATCATGTTTCGTGACCTGCCTATCAGTATATACCAGTAGCAAGAAGTAAAACACAAACAATTTATAAATTTATTTTTCTTGATATTAGGAGAATATACAATAAAAGATTATATCACATAGTCATATATTCTCCTGTTTTATTGATAGTATTTTATTTACTATAAGACATCTCATTTTCTTACTATTATTGTAACAGCTGACAGAAGAAGAAGTGTTGAAGATTGTACAACTGTCATTTTCTGAACTTCAACAACAACTGCAAGATGGAACACTTAAAGCTGTCCAAGTCTTACAAGCTTACCAAGTGTATGTGAGTATAAAGTTGTATGCATGCATATTGGTTATACATTGCATTTTTAGCTCACCAGAGCACGAATCTGCTCAGGGTGAGCTTTTGTGATCGCCCTGCATCCGTCGTTCGTCCTGAAGTGGCGTCCATGTTTACTTAAAACAACATCTCCTCCTACACCGCTATACCTAGAGCTGAGATATTTGGTATGTAGCATTGTCTAATGGAACTCTACAAAGTTTGTTCAAATTATTCCCCTGGGGTCAAAATTGGCTCCGCCCCGGGGGTAACTTGATTTTACATAGACTTATATAGGAAATTTAAAAAATCTTCTTGTCAAAAACTACAATGCCTAGAGCTTTGATATTTGGTGTGTAGCATAGTCTAGTGGACATCTACCAAGTTTGTTCAAATTATTGCCCTAGGGTCAAAATTGGCCCCGCCCTGGGGGTCACTTGATTTATATAGACTTATATAGGAAAATTTAAAAAATCTTCTTCTCCAAAACCGCAAGGCCTAGAGCTTAGATATTTTGTATGTGGCATTGTCTAGTGGACCTCTACCAAGTTTGTTGAAATTATGGCCCCGGGTCAAAATTGGCCCTGCCCTGGGGTTTATTCTATTTTATATAGGAAAATTTGAAAAATCTTCTCCAAAACCACAAGGCCTAGAGCTAAGATATTTGGCATATAGCATTGTCTAGTCGACCTCTACCAAGTTTGTTCAAATTATTGCCCTAGGGTCAAAATTGGCCTCGCCCCGGGGGTCACTTGATTTATATAGACTTATATAGGAAAATTTAAAAAATCTTCTTCTCCGAAACCGCAAGGCCTAGAGCTTAGATATTTTGTATGTGGCATTGTCTAGTGGACCTCTACCAAGTTTGTTCAAATTATGGCCCCGGGGTCAAAATTGGCCCTACCCTGGGGTTTATTCTATTTTATATAGGAAAATTTAAAAAATCTTCTCCAAAACCACAAGGCATAGAGCTTAGATATTTGGTATGTAGCATTGTCTAGTGGACCTCTACCAAGTTTGTTCAAATTATTGCCCTAGGGTCAAAATTGGCCCCGCACCGGGGGTCACTTGATTTATATAGACTTATATAGGAAAATTTAAAAAATCTTCTTCTCCGAAACCGCAAGGCCTAGAGCTTAGATATTTTGTATGTGGCATTGTCTAGTGGACCTCTACCAAGTTTGTTCAAATTATGGCCCCGGGGTCGAAATTGGCCCTGCCCTGGGGTTTATTCTATTTTATATAGGAAAATTTAAAAAATCTTCTTCTCCGAAGCCACAAGGCCTAGAGCTTAGATATTTGGTATGTAGCATTGTCTAGTGGACCTCTACCAAGTTTGTTAAAATTATTGCCCTAGGGTCAAAATTGGCCCCGCCCCAGGGGTCACTTGATTTATATAGACTTATATAGGAAAATTTAAAAAATCTTCTCCAAAACTGCAAGGCCTAGAGCTTAGATATTTTGTTTCTAGCTTTGATCTTACTTGGACTCGTATATGTTCATCTCCAAATGACCTTTTCTCCTGGTGAGCATTTATAGGGCCATGATGGCCCTCTTGTTAATGTTTTAAGCAGTGACACCTCCACCTGATTTAAATCTTTAGGGAAAGTTGGCGTATGCCTAAAATTCAACCAGTACAGTAGATTCCCTCTCTACTATTTGGCTCAGGGACAAGACCATTTAGCTGCTTGAGAAGGGAAGCCAGTTAAGAGAGGTTTTTAAGTTTTGTTGACTTATTAATACATAATTATGTAAATGTAACTACTTTGTCAGCCCAGCTGCTCCCATTCTTCCTTTGTCGTTGTTTTTAGATAAATTGTGAAATATGTTAAATCTTTAACAATAATTAGAGACAGACAAATCAATATTGTTTCTACTTGTTAACCATGTACTGAATGACATTTTTCTTCTTAATAGGCATTGAAAGCTAACGAAAGACTGAATGCTATTACAGAACCTCTCCTCACTGCAAAGGTAGGTAGTATCATTTATTTACCAGTATCTGTTGTTTAACGGCCCATTCAACAGTAATGGTCATTTTAGAGCCATCCTAAATAGAGGGGAGATAAGATACAGGTGAATCAGGCATTTATATTCCTACTCTTTTCAAATATATTTTTCTGGTTCTTTATTGTGCCCCGGATTAAGCACTGCTACACACCTCACCCTTTTTTCCTGTGATTTTCTGTACACAGTACTTGGCTCAGTAATTTTCAGTGTCCCTTTGAAATTCCAAAGGCGGAGCTGAGAATTGAACCCAAAAACTTTTATTAAGTCCAGTCCACTTGACCATCGATCACCCCTGTTGTTAGTATCATAGTAACAACTATCAATACAGTCTCATAATGGCACCACTTCAATACTAGTAGTAGGATCATCTCGTCCAATAACAACATGTTTACTATAATTATGTCAGTCTTTGTAAAGCTTGTATTTCGAATTTATTACAAGACCACCTAGATATTGAGACGTGTGTTTTTAGTGCCACAGTTACTGTTAGTCTAAATAACAAGGATGTTCTGCATTTCAAATGTTTTCATCAGAGAGACCATCTACTTTCATCTGTACAAGAAATTTGGCTTCAATTTAGTAATTTATTTTCATGTTTTACTGGTAGTCAGATTTTCTGATTTAGTTTGGAGTGATTTTTGAAGGAAATGTTTGGGAATATTATGGAAAATCTTTCTGTATGAATATGATGTTTATAGCTGTAAGTTTGAAATGCCAAGTACATTCATACTTATTACTGTAATTTACAGATATTTACTATACTATTCTTACATTTTATTTTCAAGAATTGATTTTTTTGTTCATACAAAGTTTACAAACTACAGTGATAATTACTTAGATCTCTTATTTGCTGTTGTGAAAGTAAGGAAAATGTTAGGGATTGTCAAGTACTGATAAAGCCACACCTTTGTACTAAGAATGTAAAATGTACAGGCAGTGAAACTATACAGAGCTGCCTCAAAGATTTAATATTCTTTTTCTATCCTGAGTAAATGAACAAAGCTTATCATAGAAAAAGTGGCTTTTGTGCACAGTTGACCTTTAGACTTGTAAGAATAGTTGTGTGTACAATTGCCTAACTAACCACATGTTTTGGTTCCATCCCTACACTTTCTTATGGCAATAATGAGAAGATGAAAATAAATTGTTTTCTCGTAAAAGGTGTTTAGAAAAAAAGAGAATTTTGACAGCCTGTTCCTACCCTAATGATACTCAGACTAAAATAGTGGGGACTATATACGAGTCATTTGTCTGTCTGTCCCGAATCATTTCTGCTCAGTAACTTGGTCATTCATGATATGATTCTGTTATAACTTACCACTAACCATCATTAGACGACATGTCACATGCAACTCTCATGCCTATAGCTCCAATGTCAAGGTCACACTTGGAGTTCAAAGGTCATAATTTTGGTCTTATTGTCGTGTCTGCTCTGTACCTTCGGCATTCATTAGAAGAGTTTGAAATAATTTTTCACAAATGTTAACTCCCATTAGGAGGGCTCTTAGGTCTATGCAGCATCTGGGGGTATTTGTCACCTTTTGACAGCTCTAGGTTAATTTTGGTCATTAACAACATTAAGCGAGTGCTGCAGAGTGACCATTGTTTACAAGTGACCATTAACACAAGTTTCACTGTATGATGAAACACATCCATAAAATATGATTTTAAGACTCCTGGGTTAGAAATTAACACAAATTAATATCAAATGTAGAATAATTCTCTGGATTCCATTATGTTTGTACTTTACAGGAAATGGCAGAGAAGTTGGATTCACAGAATGAGAAGAAAGGAATACTACATGGTATTCCTATTAGTGTGAAGGAAAGTTTTGATATTAAAAGTTTGGATACCACAGCTGGGTTAAGTCGGTACCTTGGTAAACCTCGGCCTGAAGATGCTGCATTAGTCAAGGTGAGTAGGTAAACATGGCACTATCACTGTACATTGTAAAAGGTTCCAACATTACACCAAATATTACAGCTTTGAATATTATGGTAATTAGCACTTAAAACTAAATCTAGGGACCAACATGTATGCTTGAGATATTAAGACTATGATAATCGTAACAGAAGTGATTTAAGGTGTATACTACTTAAGATAAAAATTGACGAGAATTTGAAAACTCCTGAAGGTCAGTCTGGTGCTTGTGACACTGATGCTTGTAATAACAAAGTTTTATAATATCGTATTTTGCTGAATTAACTACAAAAATATATCTGAAACAGGCTATATGATCCTCTATTAGTTTTATTTCTCAAGTTGTATCACTTTTCTAAAAAATGAATTTTATCAATAAGCCAGAAATGATCATTGAAAGTGTCGTCAGTTTATTGAACATGTCAATCTTTTCCAGCCACATCTAAATGTTCAATAATGATAAATAATTCTTGTATCTTTTCTACCCAGTACTAAATATCTTGTTAAAGTTATATAGTTTGTATTTATTGTAGGTATTGAAGGATCAAGGGGCCATACCTTTTATTAGAACCAACATTCCCCAGACTATGATGATGTAAGTGGTATCTATAGCTACAATCTGTGCCATTGTCATAGAAACTAAAGATTTGTAGAATTCAAACTGTTATCAGTCTAGATACTGACAGAATAATGAATATCATAGAAATACAAGAAAATACAAAAAAAATGTGCTGGCTTAAACACAAAGTGTATATTGCCTTATAAGGGAATGACCTTGGCCTTTAGGCAATAAAAACTCACTACTTTGACTCCTTATCTTCTGTATGATTGGGAACTGTAGTTCAAAAAATAAATACAATGCTTTCTGAATAGCTTATCATCCTGTAGGTCATATTTTCAGATATGAATGTTCGAATCCTATTTATGGACAAACAGTGAATCCATTTGACCCGACAAGAACTCCTGGTGGATCGACAGGTGGCGAGGCTGCATTGATTGGAGCTAAGGCTTCTATTCTAGGTCAGAACAATTCTGTCTTTAGATTAGATTAGATACATAGGATGATAAGTCATTAACAAGATGTCTGTAAAATATTTAGTGAGACAAAATTTGAATTAGTCAATCAGATAGACTGCTGATTTTTTCTGAACTTTTTTAAAACTCAGTAATTCCATTTTGCTTCACAGTCAAACATTGTGACCACATCAATATTAAGACCTTCTCATTAACAAGAATATTTATTCTTATAAACTGGTTGTTTATTTCAACTTGATAGTGAACTCACCTCAATATTATAACTTTTTCATTTGGTCACAAAGATGGTCTAAATATCAATGTTTTACTGTACATTTGTAAATAGTATGGAAGCTTAATACATTTGTCTGTGGAAAAATGGTTTAGATATCATCATGACCTCTGTTGTGAATTGCAAGTTGAACAATTGAAAAGGGATTTCAGCGAATGTTTCATTGTATGGATGTGGTGTAATTGTAGGGTATGGTAGTGATATAGGTGGAAGTATACGTGTTCCAAGTCATTTCTGTGGTTGCTATGGTCTTAAGACGACTCTTGAACGTCTAAGGTGAGAATTTATTGTAATATCAAAGTTTAGATTCAAATCTAGTACAATTTAACTTATTATGTGTATATGAAGGCCATTTTTAACTCACAAACCTCTCATTGGTTAATGTTGAATATTGCCTTGAATTTTAACCAATCGCAACACTCTGTTCTTGGACTGTCCTTGACTAAGCTTTGCATTATCTCTGATCTAGATCTTAGTCAGATGTACTTATTTTCATTGATTGTATTTTAATCAGTTCTTTTATTTGTGTTACATGATCACTGTGTGGTAGCACTGTACGCAAAAAATCAACGGTGTTTACAAGATGGCGGACGGATAAATGTTGTGAGGTAGGTGTCGTTTGTTTTTGGTTCAAACTTTTTAAATACGACGTCCTCTACACAATAGTATACATCAAATGACAGAACTTTAAAACGGCAATCGGCGGCTAATAATCGTTTTTTATCAAACCACGCCGTTTTCACAAAATCAGTGTCTGAACATCTCGTGTTGAGTTTTTGAAAAACGAAGCGAGGAAACTGAACAAAACCGACGATTATTCCGTTAAAATGAATGAATCGACAAAAATACTTGTCCACGTGTATGGAGAATGTAAAGCTCCTCACGTATATCCATTATTTCCTCTTCAAAATTCCTTGTAGTAGATGTTTTAAAGCTTTTAAATTTTACATACTGTACGCCACGGTGCTAAGTGTAAACATTGTACTGTACGCAACGGAGAAAACAATTTCTGTACGCAACGGAGCAACAATTTTAGTCAAAAATCTGTACGCAGCGGAGCAGTCAGTGAATAGCTTGTTTCTGTGTGTTTAAAAACATGTCTTCTATACATTGTTATAGAAGAATGCACGCATAAACATCAATAACGATACCAGTTTTGGCTCAGTATTATCTATAATAATTGACAATTTTTCATGAATTTACTAAGTGAATGGCTTTTTGTCGATTACGATTTCAGAATTAGTTGTCCATAACAATTCGGCTAAATTTGTATTTGTAATAAGGTTAAATAAGTCATCTTCGCTGGTCGAGCAGTCTACTAGCAATGACTTTAAACGGATGTCGGATGGTGACAGGTAGGTTCGAATCTCAGGTGCTGCGTGTATTTTTCGAAATTAAAATGATATTGTAAAGATATGGAACAAAGACAAGATATTAGCATAGGTTTTCCGCTGAATACTGTTTATATTTTTCATTAGTTATTTTCATATAGAATCTGAAATTTAATAAAATCTAACGTAAGAAAAAAAACTAACTTATGAAGATATATATATTTTTTTTTTATGGAAAGTGAAACACATATAATGCGAGTTTATACTGAAACATCAAACGTTATATACTCACTGAAGACCTAACGAGGTCTACGATATTCACAGTAAAAAAGAAATGTTTATTTGCCCCTTGACGTCAGAAACGTCAATTGACCAAATGGCATCAAAATCATGAAAATTGCTTATCCGCTCATTGTAATTATCATAGTTTAATCAATTCACTTTTTTAGCATGTAAGAATGAAAATAATATCTCATTTTGTCCAGCATTGTAGTAACATAATGCACGTTTTATCGTTCGAAAGTTTGTAATTATTCACTCAGACTTGCCTGCGTTAGTAATCATATTACTGCGCTTTTGAACCCGAAGCGTGCATTCTTCTTTAACAATGCACTTTAAATTGAAATCAAAGTATAGAAGACACGTTTTTAAACACACAGAAACAAGCTATTCATTGACTGCTCCATTGCGTACAGATTTTTGACTAAAATTGTTGCTCCGTTGCGTACAGAAATTGTTTTCTCCGTTGCGTACAGTACAATGTTTACACTTAGCACCGTGGCGTACAGTATGTAAAATTTTAAAGCTTTAAAACATCTACTACAAGGGATTTTGATGAGGAAATAATGGATATACGTGAGGAGCTTTACATTCTCCATACACGTGGACAAGTATTTTTGTCGATTCATTCATTTTAACGGAATAATCGTCGGTTTTGTTCAGTTTCCTCGCTTCGTTTTTCAAAAAACTCAACACGAGATGTTCAGACACTGATTTGGTGAAAACGGCGTGGTTTGATAAAAAACGATTATTAGCCGCCGATTGCCGTTTTAAAGTTCTTTCATTTGATGTATACTATTGTGTAGAGGACGTCGTATTTAAAAAGTTTGAACCAAAAACAAACGACACCTACCTCACAACATTTATCCGTCCGCCATCTTGTAAACACCGTTGATTTTTTGCGTACAGTGCTACCACACAGTGATGATTGATATTTGTAAAATGACTGAAGAAAACAAGTAAGTAGATACTACAGTATCACAAACTTACTTTGATTTTAGTGTATATTTGTGTATGTGTTGATCACACTAACCACCTCTCATAACCCCCCATACCGAAAAAAGTTACACATAGGCATAACTTTTCTGTAACTAAAGAGTAACTTTTTTGTAACTAGGTATTGAGTTACAAAAAAGTTATAACTAATTTGTAACTTTTTTGGACTTAGCTATTTTATGGTGTAACTAAAGTGTAACTTTTTTAACTCTGTTTTTTTCAAGTGTAACTAAATTGTAACTTTTTGAACTTAGTCATTCAATGGTGTAACTAAAGTGTAACTTTTTTTAACTCTGTCTTTTTCCAGTGTAACTAAATTGTAACTTTTTGGACTTAGCCATTCTTTGGTGTAACTAAAGTGTAACTTTTTTTAACTCTGTCTTTTTCAGAGTATATATATTTCTGCCTTTTAGACTTTGTCATTTTTTGGTGTAACTAAAAAGTAACTATTCAGAACTCTGTTATTTTCTTGACTTTTAATACTTAAAATGAGGCCAAAATGTTCTATTTTCTGTGTATTCAGGTTTGATGTCATGTTTCCTGCACAATTAAATAATTATTCTAATATGATTATGAATTTATATATTATTCCAAAGAAATCACTAGTTAGGAAATATAAATCATTGATTCTTTTCTCATAGATCTTACAAGTACATGCAATTCTTTTTTTACATGATATTTTGATAAACTGTCAAGCACTTGGACTTTGGTATGAAATTGCTATCTACACTGCAGTTTACATCCAATAAATAAAAGAACTCTACAATTTATCAGTTGAAGCTTTTGCAATTGACAAAAGTTTATTCATTTTTTTCTCATGTAATTTGACCCGGTGACCTAGTTTTTGACCCCAAATGACCCATGTTCAATCATTTTCAGTATGACAAACATTCTTAAAAGGTTGAGTGAAGATCCAATTAAAATTATGACCTCTACAGTGTTATGAAGGTTTTCCTGAGATTTGACCTGTTGACCTAGTTTTTGACCCCAAATGACCCATGTTCAATAATTTTCATGACATCAGTATGACAAACATTCTTACAAAGTTGAGTGAAGATCCAATAAAAATTATGACCTCTACAGTGTTATGAAGGTTTTCCTGAGATTTGACCCGGTGACCTAGTTTTTGACCCCAAATGACGTATATTCAAACTTTAAGATGACATCAGTATGACAAACATTCTTAAAAGGTTTGGTGAAGATCCAATCAAGGTCATGATCTTTACAGTATTATGAAGCTTTTCCTGAGATTTGACCCGGTGACCTAGTTTTTGACCCCAAATGACGTATATTCTAACTTTAAGATAACATCATTATGACAAACATTTTTACAAGGTTTGGTGAAGATCCAATCAAAATCATGATCTCTACAGTGTTATGAAGGCTTTCCTAACATTTAACCCGGTGACCTAGTTTTTGACCCCAAAACACGTACGTTCAGATTTTTTCGTGACATCGGCATGACAAACATTCTTACAAAGTTTGGTGAAGATCCGATCAAAATTATGAACTAATACAGTGTTATAAAGGTTTTCCTGAGATTTGACCCGGTGACCTAGTTTTTGACCCCAAAACACGTATGTTCAAAATTGTCTAAGACAACATATTCTGACAATACAATCAAAAAAAAAAAAGCTATGACCTCAACACTATCATCAAATAGTTCCTGTGGTTTTACCCCGGTGACCTAGTTTTTTACCCCAGATGACCCATGTTTGACCCGGTTCATGATATCACTGAGACAAACTTTCTGAAAAACTTTTATGAAGATGCAATCAAAACTGTGACACTTGTTAAGAAATCCTCCAGGTGTGGACGACGGACGTCGACATTGATTGTAATTTAAATACTCATCTTACCACATGCTCAGGTGAGCTTAAAATCCTTTAAAGTCGTTTCATAAACAGTGTTTCCACTGGGCCGAAATACATTTCCACCACCTGATAATTTTGGGAAAAGTTTGTGCTAATTTTCCGAAATATACGTGTACGTAACGACCATGTATATCAAAAACACGGACCGAACAACGGGCGTTTATTCAATCGATAGATTTGTAGATTTTCGGAAAATCGTCTCGTATTCCCGGCAAATAAATCAAAATTTAATCAAATCTATTAAGTATCAAGGACTTACATACATTCATGTGTGTATAAATTTGTATTACTAAGAAAAGACATTCACTTAAACAAAAAATCTATTTATGCCAACATGCGAACTGTCCGTGATACAAGCAAGTGGTCAAAATCGTATTCTGTGTGACATGATCCTTATTGATACCGGAAATAACAGCATGGGGTCGTATACCACCTGCTGTGTTAAGCAGTCTAGCAGCTTCGGGTCAGACGTGTTATTTATGTGTGTTACACTGTTTAAAATAGTACTGTACGGATCCTTCTATACACGCAATGCTTAATTTCAGTTCATTTACGCAAATAGACATTTAAATACATCGATGCCTTGGATTGCTTGTAAATATACAACTAAATGCATACATGCCAATTTTAAATCAAATAATGTACATAAACTTAGGTTTACACAACACGTGATGTTGACATACAATCATTAAATACCTCACTAAAATTCATTAGTTTTTGTAGATTATTTAAAGAATACAATGAAGTCAACAATACTAAATAATGATATAACTACGTTTTTTTATTACATGAATCATTACGACGGTACGTCCATTCTGATCCATTATAATTTTCTACACAGATGAAATTACGTACGTCACCAGACAAAATCCAAGACATAGTATTGCATCATACATATTTTAGAACAGAACAGAACATATCATTTATTCACTCAATACATGTACAAAACATGCAAATATTAGGTTTTTACAATAAAGCAAAACAAATAAACACTTCCCGTTCAGCTGAAAAATTAATGTTTAAATTGATCAAACAAACTCGCTAATTAATTGACCACGTAATAAATCACACATTGATTTGCCATATAAGGCTACGCATGTCGGTGTTCGTTGTTTGAAGCAAACTGTCAACTAATCAAATTTCTGTGTGTATTTTAAATCATGCCATAAATATGCTGACACCTTGACTGTACGTGTGACACGTTCTTCCCAGCTTATCTGATTGTTAATTAACTATTAATAATTCTAATTTGAAGTAGGTGATTGTATAAATTAACAGATCTCTAAGACTGGATAAATATTTATTCAAGGGAGAAACGTTACTTAAATATAATAAGAAAAAGTTTCGTTTTTTTAAGTCAGAACGTAGATCGGAATTACTCGGTTGTTTCCGTAATATTGCATTGCTGACGTCACGCTACACACTGATTGGCCAAATTCGAAACGTGACTTCGCGCACGATTTTGATTGGCTCGGAGGCATCGTATTTTCAAAAAGCCGCGTCAGTTCAAGAAGAAGAAAGATTGAAGCTTTAAATTTATTCAATTTATATTGCTTGTATCCATCATGTACACGTTCCTATACAATGGATCGGAGGAAGTCTATTTAAAATCGTCACACTGGTGGGAAAAAAAGATTCAAGGAAGGATTTCGACTCGTACATAGTTGGTGATATCGTAATTTTCACGATGGTCTTCAATTCCTGTCAAGATTCTTGGGATATAACGTTTAGGTATTTCTACTTAGATATTATTTGTTTACATAGAAAAAAAATTCTATATACAACATATATATACTGAGTTGCTCGATATTACATAGCTTTATCAATAATCAGATTAATTGGAAGTGTTAACTAATTGCCATTTTAGTATTTTTTTTAATGTTTGCGCTTATTCTGGCGGCCATGTTGTTTACTAACAACTAGGTCAATACTAGCGCGCCACCTGGAGTGAAACTGGCAGTATTTATTATTATTAATTTATTTATAGTTTTGGAGTTGTTGCCCTTTGTTAATGTGTTCATACATAATACTTAGCATAACTCCTAGACTATAAGAGCTATGACTTTGAAACTTTATAGTTAGATAGATTTCATTCTCGACTTTCCAGTAGCCCATAATCCTTTGCGACATGGTGACTTCCGGTTTACTTCCGTGTTTCACAACATTGGCTTTACAAGTTTACAAAACGATCACTGATAACGATAATTCTTAATGACATAACGAACCAACTACATCGTAGGTAAGTAGTGGCTTGAAGGTATTAATTACAGTTCAAATATTTCGCTGTCATTTGTTTTAACAATATATTACGGTCTCCAAATTCTACATTCAAGTGGGTGGGGTAAATCAACGGTATTTAATTTTTCCCTGTCTATTATTAATTTTACTGACTAAAAATGAGAGGCTGTGTCTTCTAACAATGTTAAATGATGTAAAACTACATAGCTGGATGATATATTTTTAAAAAATCATAACAGCAGGCACAATATTATATAGAAGTTGGCATTAAATGTAAACTAGGTTAAGGGTATGTACTATAAGGCCCCACCTGAATTTTGTGGGTTTTGACTTCTGGTTTGTGCTCATTCCACAAACTGTTATTTTTTTTGTCTCTTTGACAATAGTGTTAATTTTTGTAAAAAATAAGTGAAATGTTAAATATTAAACTATATTATTTTCAGAGGATGGACATTCCGGTTCCTTCTACTACCTGTTCACCAATAATTGTTGGTGGATCAGTCGGGGCTCATTGCTAGGCGATACAATGCACAAGGGCTCTGCACCGAGATGTGTGGAAGTTGTCATGTTATTGTTTTACCGAAGGATGAGAAGCAGAATAAAAGCTGGCTGGACCAAATAAGACAGGACGTCATCTATACAGATATATGCTAATGGGAAAACCATTCCTTTTGAGCCAGAAATTCCTTCCCGGGTTAGCTCAGCAAATTTGTTGAAGGTATAAATTTGCATAACACTCTGATAAAATCATCAAAGAACATCAGTACAAAACAACTTGAAATTGTTTCAGTTTAATTTTTAAATGTTAACTAGTAAAAAATGTTCCAAATGAATGATACAACATATTTTATTCATCAGTTTGTCTGACTTTCTTGCTTCTATTTTAATTATATGTGCAAGGTACGAAATTGTGCCACTAAAAGTGAAATAGTGATTGAAGTTACAGTGTCGACTTTAAATTTGTGTTTTGCCAATGACTATACTTGCATTCCAATAAACGCAGTGTAAATTATCATTTTGACTGTGAATTTTACTCTATTGTATCTAGCATATTGATCAAAGAAATGATTTTGTGATAGTGTTGTTTGATGGTTGCTGAAATGCTATCATTATTTGACGTTTCATGAAATCAAAATATAGTACTATATCTATTACAGGGTATTTTTCAAAGTAATTCAGTAAATAATATTTTAATTCTACAACCAGTATTAGGTCAAATAAGTGCGAAAAGAAAACAGTTAATTTGGCCTTCAAAATATTGTGTTTGATAATTCATATTATTTGTAAAGCTTCTTTCTGTTTATTTTTTCCAGGTGTACAGACTTCACCACAGTCCAATATGACTCATCTGAGTGACCAGTTCAAATAGAAAGTACAGCGATCACTACATTTCCCAAAATCAT
Organism: Lutraria lutraria; assembly: GCA_964023205.1. NCBI lineage: Eukaryota > Metazoa > Mollusca > Bivalvia > Venerida > Mactridae > Lutraria > Lutraria lutraria. The sequence goes on along the minus strand of OZ026848.1, from coordinate 28,111,933 downwards.
GGTTGAAGATTATGTTAAACTAGACACTTTCAATCCAGGTTATAACTGCAGATGATTCTAGGTTGAGTGACTTGGAGAGGCTATTAAGGTCAAAGCAGTTGAGACTGGAAAAACATTAAGGATAGTTTGTGTTTTAGTTTTAAGGCAACCTACCAAATTGTGCTGTTTTGTCACTATGTGCAGACATGAAATCGAGAACAAAACCAACAGGTGTGAATTATTGGAGAGGAAAAGCAACCAGCACTTTAAATTAATCACCAACAATGTATTCCAGGCAATTTCATTGTAGACGTAGTACAAACTTTTGATTCAAGTGTTGTTTTTTCAATACTTGGATAAACATTCGGTGCTCAGAGTCAATTATTTGTGTGTAAGGTTGCATCGTAAATTTGTATTGATTTATATGTGTTTGTTAAAGATTGTTCCGAGTCATGCGAATTGATATTAGAAATAATTAACATCACATAGTTATTATATATGGCCTGGTGCACAAATTATGGTGCATTTCCTTAAATTTGACTGTAATGGCTCAGTTTTATATAAGTTGTGTAATATTAGCTTTTAAAGGTTGACGTTTTCTTTCAGTATGTATACCTGTTATATGTTTGCCTGTAATGAATTAGCATCTAGTTTTTTCACTTTTTTAAAATCAATGCAGTTGTTGGAGTTGGAAAGTAAAGTATTATGAGACTTCTAATTCAATAAGAAAAATTAAAGCGGATTGATCTGATACCGTATATATTTAACAGGGATTTATCGGAACGATTTTATAGCCGAAATTCGGTCATATTCCCATTGGAAAATAGTATCTTTTTTTCCCAATTCACAGACAAAAATTTCCCAATCCCCCCCTCAGAATTTTTTTTTATCAATTTTATAAGTTCACTAACATAACTATTGGTATTAAATAAGTTAAAATTGTTGCTATACATTTTCCCCAAATTTTGATTAAACACTGCAAAAACTACCAATCCCAAGGGTATGGGTCAAATTCCCAAAATACTGAAAAAAAAATGTATTAAGATACACCCACAAATAGTGGAGATATTTTGAAAATCTGAAATGTGGGTAGCTGTTATGGTCTTGAAATTACAACAACCCATATTCCCTATAGTAAGGAATTTTTTAAGCGTCGATAGAGGTATAACTCACTTCTGTGACAAAGTTCAAGTTTTTTTTAATTCAATATTCCATAAAATCTAATGTTTAAAAAATGTGGTTTATACTTAAAAAATGCCTAAATTTAAAATACTGTGAAAAAATAACACCATCATATTTTCTGGGTAACTTACTGAAGATCTAGTCAAATCTATATTATAAATTTTTGTTAAAAAATACAACAACAAAATTTCATCCCAGAGTTTGGCAGGCCTTTGAAGTTAAATCCAGTGGCCACATTAGACGTTAATCAGTGCAATTATCAAAGGTCTTAGGGAGTAAGTCCCAGAACAGTATGGGGTCCTGAGATATCATCAAAAACATGTGTCACCAAAAGTTTTATGGTCATACATTGTTTATTGCAGCTGACAAGTATGACACTTTTCAAGACTAATATATGCCATCAGATAAGATCAAATAATGATAAATCAATTGTTCATTATGATAAAACAATGTGTTTGTAAAAATGAATTGCCAAATGCAACATGAAATTTACATGAAAGACAAAATAAAACAAGAAATTATTAATATGTGTCCTCAATTATAAGCTTAATAGCAAAAGAATGATAATCTAAACTGCAAAATATCTTACTTAGAACATTTTTTTAGGTTAATTAATTAATGCTATAATTAAGTGATGAGTGAAAAGAAAGATAATTTAAACAGCAAAATAAATTAATAAGTTCATTAATTAGTGCTATAATTAAGTGATGAGTCGAACAGGTGTCAAATCAGTGTAATAAAAATAACAAAAAATAGTTTATTATAACTTTATTCTTCTAAATGTTAATAAAGATGAAGATGTGTTCTTGTTAGCTACTGAAATAATGTAAGAACTGTAAACTAAGCAACTGTAAACTTAAACTCAATACAACTGTGTATATGTCCATCCCCTTAATGTAATATCTGTCCCCTTTCATTAAAATAAAAAAAATGCTTTGAATATAAATTAAGAATGAAAAGAACTGTTTTTGTAAGTTTTATGTCTGCATATCTGTTACGTCAGTGAATTACAGCTTTTTAATGCTAATATGGCAATAATTATATCTTTAGATTTAACACAGGAACAAATGCTAGTTTTTTCCTGTTTATGTGTGTGTTATTTTCACCTGCTTCATATTTCTGAATAAATGATTTTCCTCATGAAAAAGACAATGTATATTGAACTAGTATGTACTGAAATAGCAAATGGTATGAAATAAGGACAGTTGAAACTTTCTTTGTTTTCTGGTTACACATTTAAAAAGGTGTAATGCTCCTGTCAGTAATATATGTCCCCAATCTGTGTCTATGAACATCCAAGAAATAATAAAAACCAGAGTGAAAGTTATCTTTTCATTACTGGGTTGTGTTTCTAGATGGTCTAGACTTACTTAAAAAGTGGAAAAATACAGTACTTTATTCAGAACCATAATTTGTGAACCAGGCCATATATACGAGTTGATATATAATTATAATTAAATATATAATTTTTTATACCTATGTAATGTTATTTTTTTAATATATATATATGTATATCAATATGACTGCAGTTGAAATGACAAGAAAATAAAGTGTATATTTATTGATTTAACTCTATTTAATAATCTTACTATTGAATTATAATTTCATCCCCTACTTATGGGGGAGACATTCCATAATGTGCAATCTGCCACACTATGTTTTCTACCAATTTATTGTGTTCTTTATGACCCTGAGTCTTCAAATTTCACTGGTTGTCTGGTGTTATGTAAATGATCACTATTGTTTTTAGGGTCATAGGTCACATTGACTTGAAGAGCAGAAACCGGTTCCTTATTCAGTCTGTGAAATTAAGGTTTGAAATGAGGTTGTCTGAAACAGAACTTTTAGCTGCTTTTGCTATGATTTATTAATGAAAAGTTGGTTGTCCGAACCAAAATTTTGGTTCTCCAAATGTAAAATTGGTTGTCTCGGACAACTGCTAATTTTGCAGACTGCTTATTACTAACAGTCTAACAAGTATGTCGGGCAATACCATTTAGTTTCATAGGGCGATCAGAAAAACACACTGCCATAATAAGGAACAGTGGAAATTATGATCTGCACGGGTTGCAAAGACATCAGTATTTGCCACCGAAAGGTGAAGAGTTAAATGAGGAACATTCAGTAACAAACTTGATGTAAAAGTAACATATTTATTAAATACAAATTCAACCTACAAGTTAATTGAGACATTGTTCCGAATCTACAGTATAAACATGAAGGAATCTTCTTGTGTACAATGATAGTATGTACAAACAGATTTACGAACTCAGTTCAGACAAATATCTGTCACTGAGGGTTAATGTTCTGATAACAACACTTCATTGGCAGTTTAATGTCTGCATCATTGTCTCTACATGCTTTCTTCAGTTGGTCTGCTTTAAGGCAAGCAACACTGTTATAATCTTTCAAAACAAATAGATGTTCTCTTTCTGAAAGAAAATAAGCATACATTATAAAATGGAAGTAACAACAATGACTACAAAGTAACTAACTTGCTTTCTACCAAAAGCACTCTGTTTAAAATATACAATGTGAGAAGCTCTGCCTGTTTAATTATATAATAGCTTCTTTTGATTTATGAAAATTCAATATGTGTGGCATGGGCTTGATCCCCAGTATAGACCTAAAAATATTGAAAATTTAATTCCTCAAATTGACAGTCCTTTTATTGTTATATAAATGTCAATTACATAAATACTTTTAATACTTACAAAGTTTAATGTAAACTTTCCAATACTGAACGCTATATGAATGCGACATGCTTCGATTGCTGTTCACCAAACTACCAATAAATACACACTTCAAAGACTCTGAAATAGGAATATCAATCATACAGCAAGCTTATTTTTCAATATAAATTTCAGTTCTCAGTTCACTGACCTCAGTTCAGTCAGTTGATCTAATGTCAAATAGATTTACTTGCTATATCTGAGCCCATTATCTAATTCTTGCGAACTAGTTTAAGTACAGAGAGATAACATACATTGTATGTTTTGTTTGCATTTAGTAATCAGGTATATATGCACAAAAAACATGGATAACAACAGGCAGCGAGCAGCGGTTCATACTAGAAGCACCTGTACATCAAACACTACCTGAACTATCATGTATCTCGAAGAGTTTTCAAAAGGCAAAAAATCTGCCAGACATTCAGACTGATAAATTTAAGCTTGAAAATTCTGTCGGGACGAAAGGAACTCTGTCATGTGGTTAACAAGTATAAATGCATATACATCAGATAAATAAGAAGTCGGACAACTGATTTGGTGAGAGAATATTCTTTAACCGGCTAACACACAATCTAGCGGACAAGTCCTTCGGTATGGCGCCTTTCGCGAAGTTTGATCACATGTCTATATTTCAAATGGATCTGTATTTGTTTGATACATGTAACATACTGTGATACAATGATTATTTATAATAGTCTATGACTGTAACAGTTACGATGTGGTGTGTGAAAGTAAATTAAAAAAGAACAAGATTCTGATTCCTACAATCTAAGTCAGTTGGCATAACCAGAGACATATCTGGCATAATGACGTATTTTTTAATGTCACTACATGTATGTTATATGCATATTATGATTATGCCACTCGATTTTATGACTGAATATAATGAAAGCGTGCAATCAGACATCAAAATACATAAAAATACAGTAAAAATAACAGTTTTTTAAGGATAAACAAAAATTTACAAACATTTGTTTACATTACCCCACCCACCGTTAACGCTTGACATCAAATTTGTTAAACGAGGTTTTGACGTTTGTAACTCTTTTTAAACTGTAAATTGTGTGTTAACTTAACGAAATTGATAGGTATTATTAAATACTTACATTCATTACTTGTCTAATGTTCCAATCAATTAGTGTTTTAGGCTCAAATTGTAAATAACCGTTCTCTCGTTTTTCTACATGGAAACGAAACCGGAAGTCACCTTGTCGCAAAGGATTATGGGATTCTGGAATAAGGCGAATTGAGGATGAGTGTAGTGCACAAGAACCGTTACTCTGTATTTCTTAATTTTTGAGTTGTTGCCCTTTGTTAATGTGTTCATACATAATACTTAGCATAACTCCTAGACTATATGAGCTATGCATTTGAAACTTTATGGTTAGATAGACTTCATTGAGGATGAGTGTAGTGCACAAGAACCGTTACTCTGTATTTCTTAATTTTGGAGTAATTGCCCTTTGTTAATTTGTTCATAGATAATTATTGTCTGGAGCATAACTCTTAGACTATATGAGCTATGCATTTGAAACTTTATGGTTAGATAGACTTCATTGAGGATGAGTGTAGTGCACAAGAACTGTTACTCTGTATTAATTAATTTTGGAGTTATTGCCCTTTCTTAATTTGTTCATACATAATTATTGTCTGGAGCATAACTCTTAGACTATAAGAGCTATGAATTTGAAAGTTCATAGTTTGAAAGATCTCATTGAGGATTACTGCAGTGCACAAGAACCGTTACTCTGTATTTCTTAATTTTGGAGTTATTGCCCTTTGTTAATTTGTCAAACATAATTATTGTCTGGAGCATAACTCTTAGACTATAAAAGCGATGAATTTGTAACTTCATAGTTAGATAGATCTCATCGAGGATGAGTACAGTGTACAAGAACCATTACTCTGTATGGCTTAATTTTGGAGTTATTGCCCTTTGTTAATTTGTCAAACATAATTATTGTCTGGAGCATAACTCTAAGACTATAAAAGCGATGAATTTGTAACTTCATAGTTAGATAGATCTCATCGAGGATGAGTACAGTGTACAAGAACCATTACTCTGCATGGCTTAATTTTGGATTTATTGCCCTTTGTTTGTTTACTTGATTCTTGTCCGGTGCAAAACTCTTATACTATATAAAAGCTATGAATTTGAAATTTCATCGACAAATAGATCTCATTGAGGTTGAGTGCAGTGCACAAGAACTGTTACTCTGCATTTCATAATTTTGGAGTTATTGCCCTTTGTTACATTTGTTTATACTTGATTCTTATTAGGAATAGGAGCATGACACTTGAACTGTAAGAGCTATGAATTATAAACTTCATAGTTATTTTATATCTAGTCCTGCTTTTTTATAGTCAATGACAGGTTAAATTGCACTTATGCTTATTTTTTTATATTATTCTGCAGGTTCCACATCAGAAGTGAAAAAGCAATTGGAAAAAATGACACAAGACTTTAATTATGGTAGTCAGAAAATGGTACTTATATTATTTATTTGAGATAAAGCATTTATTAAAATGACATTTGGATTAACTGCATTTTAAATGGAACCCCTTTAAGTCCATATTTTAATGACATAACAGTTGGGATTTTAATGAGCCTTTATCTGAGTTTTTTCTCCTCTGGTAGGAAAGGAAACATTATGTAAAATTTATTTTCCGTATATCTGCATTTTATTTCTTTAGAGCAAGATGAACAAACAGTTCCAGATGTGATCAATGAAGCAGCATCCATTGGTAAGAACATTTATTAATAAGGGCTAGCCAGGACTTCGACAATTTTTTCAGGATACTTGTCCAGCAGGTCACAACCGTCAAGTTTGATAACCAGCCCAATTGGCACAGGCACTTATGAGTTATGGCCCTTGACATAGGGCTTAGGGTATTTGAGACCTGGCACTCTTGTTTGATAACTGAAGTCATATTTATGATTGGAACATAATCAATATGCATGTATAGAAAACACAAACTTTTTCAATTTCTTAATCTTAACATCAACTAATATTGCTAAGTTGAACACAAAAATCTTAATGAAACTTTCAAACAGAAATAGTAACTTATTAATAATCTGGATTAATCTGAATCCTATTTCCTCAAGCTAGAGATCTGGGCTGTTTTTCTACTAGTACTATATAGTATTGACTGAAAAATATTATAAAGAGCTTCTGTAAAGATTACTCTCTGTCTTTTAAAGGTTGTCTGCATATGAAATTCAAACACTTGCAAATGTTCTTTCTAAGTTGACTACAATAAGTAATCCACATTATCTGTTGGATAATCAATTGAAATTATTAAATCATATTTTATTATATATGTCTTCTTTTTTTCCAGACTGCTGTTATTAAAGGCAAAGATGTGAAAGCTGCATTATTCAGTTTTGTAGATGAACTTAGAATAATGCACTATTGGTCAGTTTTGAACAAAGAAAAATGAAAACAAACTTGAGGAAGAGAACTCTAATCACCATTGTCTTGTGAATTAAGCATAAATACATCTAAAATGTTGGAATATAGACTGTATAGTGTTTTATTCAAGAAATATCTATGTGCTTAAAAAGTCACAGTAAACTGATTTTGTTTTCACATCCTTTTTGTATTATTTAAGAAATAATTAAATGCTATGATATTAATATTTAAAATCTTTCTTGTCTGATTAAAGTGAAAATTCGGTTATTTTAGTGTAACTTTTCTGTAATTTTTCTGTAACTTTAATATAACTTTTTTGTAACTTTTATGTAACTTTGAATGTAACTAAAGTATGCCTAGAATATAACTTTTCTGTAACTTTTTTGTAACTTTTATGTAACTTTGAATGTAACTAAAGTATGCCTAGAATATAACTTTTCTGTAACTTTTTTGTAACTTTTATGTAACTTTAAATGTAACTAAAGTATGCCTAGAATATAACTTTTTTGTAACTTTTATGTAACTTTAAATGTAACTATAGAATGCCTACAATGTAACTTTTTTGTAACTTTGAATGTAACTAAAGTATGCCTGAAATGTAACTTTTTTGTAACTTTTATACACTTATAATTTTTTTGTAACTTTTCTGTGTCTTAATCATGCATAGAAATTAGAATGTAACTTTTTTGTAACTATAGTGTAACTTTTTTGTAACTAATATGTAACTTTTCTCTGTAAATAGGCACAAAAAAGTTACATATTAGTTAGTAACTTTTAATAGGCATAACTTTTCTGTAACTATGTTGAAATAAATGGTTCCAAACTTGTATAACTTAGTTATGCTTTTTTTGTAACTTTTTTTGCCTCAAAAGGCATAACTTTTTTGTAACTTTTTTCGGTATGGGCCATGACTTCTGATATACTTAGATTAATTAAATATATAAAATATTCTGAATAATTTCAGTCGTAAAGGGACTATTTCACTGTCTAAAGGTCAAATGCAAGGTAAGTAATAATGTTTTACTAAAACTGTCATATCTAAGTTGTCTCCCTTGGTAGAATTATTTATTTTTTAGACTTGATTTTTTATTTCATACATTTTTTCGTCCAGAATCAAGACAGTTTCTGATCCAGAATTCCTTTTTAACCAGACTTGCTGGTCTGAACATATCAGGATTAAAGCATTTTTACTGTACACAGATAAATTTCCTGTCTAAATTGTACTCAATTTCTTATTCAGTGTCGGGAACAGTAGGACCTATGGCCCGGGATTTTGATGGTTTAGTTGCTGGTACAAAGGTTTTACTGTCAGATCTTCATTTTAAGCTAGATCCAAGTATTCCACCAATGAAGTTTAGGGATGAGGTATGTGGTTACCATTGAACTTAAGTTTGATAGTGGTTTCTTGAAATTTGTTTAAGTTTATTTTTTAGTTTATTTTGAACAATTTATTAACAATTTACTTAGATTGCTAAAAATTCAACAGTCCATTGGAACATAAAACATAGTAACGTTTTTACTGTGAACAAATTAAGGTGTGATAGATATTATGTTATGAGTGTAGGCTGACTGAAGTGTGTAATATATGTTTTATGATTATTTTATAATCACAGATATTTAACAGTAAACAATCATTGAGAATTGGATTTTATGTAAATGATGGATATATACCAGCTGTACCTTCATGTAGAAGAGCTGTGATGTTGGCTAAGAAAGCACTTGAAGCTATGGGACATACAGTAAGTAATTCACTGTCCGTGTATTGACTTGAAGCTTTAAGTCTTAATTTGAATCTAAAATTCACTAAATTTTCTGCTCTTTGATTGTCCTGATCATGGACTCAATATTGACCAATGGCAAAGGTGCATCATGAAGCTGTTATTCAAACTCAGAAAAATACATGTCAGTTCACTGCATACATACCATGGTCTGTTATAGAATTTGTCTTGGAGACCAATCTGTAGCCTAAGTTTTGATTGGTTGTCTCTCAGTCAACAAATTGACCAATGGTAAAACAATTTTTCCTAAAAATTTTCCTAAGAGCAAAATAAGCAGATGCAAAAATTGGTTAAATAAATCTTAATGTTTTTTTTTATTACAGGTTGTTGACTTCAAACCTCCAAAAGTGGCTTACATCTATCCAAAGCTTTATTTAGGTACAGTGATGGGGGATAAAGGTCTTAATTATTCATCAAAACTGTAAGTTTTTAAAACCTCTTTTCTGTAGACCTGGTTGGGTATATCAGTTTACTGATCTATAGATTATGTTTACAAAATTCAGACGAAGCATATCATTTTTCTTGACCATTTGACATAAATTTGGAACTTTCTCTTTGAATATTTTGGATAAGATCATAGCCTTCCGGTATTTTAGGTAAAGTTTTTACTTTCATATTTTGTATACATGTATTTGTATTGTCTCCCTATTTTTACTCTTGTGAAACATTGGAATACATTCCTAATGTTTGTCATTCAAATGGAAGAACATTTCTTGCTCAAAACACAAATTTGACCTTTTCATTTGAAGATGGAGGTCATAAAGTGACACCATATCATTGAAATGTCACAATTTCTTATTCACTTGATTTTTTTTACTGAATACAAGGACTCTGGATTTAAAGTGTGTGCATTGGTGTTAGTTGTGTGTGAGTTTTAGTGTGTTTCCTTTGATCAGTCATATCTGGATTCTGGAAGGTTGGGTCCAGGGTTACAAGATTTATCTTTTGTATATATGTATTTCAGACAAGGTGATATCGTAGATCCAATAATCAAGGTATTGATGGCACCGAGTAAATTTCCAAACTTTGCTATCTGGTTGTTGTCTTGGTTGGCACAGTTTCTTACAAAAGTATGAGAATAAATATATACATGCATGTACTTTCAAAGGGTTTGACCCCTATATTTCTTTTAGTTATTGTAAACTTAAGGCATTTGTAATTTACTAATTTTAATCTAATTACAAGTAGTTCCAAATATCAAAAAGCTGTCATGTTTGTAATTTTTGCTCAAAATTGAATTATATATTTTTATTGTTGATTGAATACAAGTGATTTAGTATATCGTAATATATATATACATATTTGTCTTTGTGATCACTTACTATTTTAATAGTGAATCATGTGTAATTTGTTAAATATTACCACCATGCATTTATTACCAAAGATGTATATTATTTTGGTAATTTCAGGATGAAGTAATTGGAAATTCTTTACGAGCAAGAATGGGAGTCAAGTAATACATTATTCTAGTATCAAAACAATATAACTAACATATATATTTTTTATAATACATGTAGTTGTGTTTTTTAGACCTTGGATAATACTGTTGTTTTCTTTTGTGACATTAATCAAAATTCCATCAGACTTATAATGAATGTTCCAATGTAACAATATCTACATTTTTTTGTATTACCTTTAGTGTTTGAGGATGTAAACTTATTCCCTGTGAGGTCTAAATTATGGTCACATAGACTGACAGAATGTCAAGGTCACGGATATTGTACAGAGTGCTCTACAGTCTTGATAAATCTTAAACTTGTTTACATTACAGGTCTGTGCATGATTGGTTTCTCCATGCAATAAAAATACAGGTATGTTTAAATCATGGAATATTGAAGAAATATATCTATTATCAATATATCATTCACAATGCAAAAGGGGAAATAGAATTTTTGAGAAAAATATAGCTGATGTTCGTACGGGAGGACGCTGACAGTGTCACTTTCTTGGTAAAATAAACACTCAGACTTTACTTCCTGAAGTGATTCATTCACTCCTGATGTTAATTTTATGTTTCAGCAATATAAGGAGGAGTTTTTGTCTGCCTGGAGAGCAGAAGATCTGGATGCAGTGATATGTCCACCATTTGCCATGACAGCAGTACCTCTTGGGACAGTCTCTAAAGTCATTGGTGAGTAAACAGAACTGATTATATATTTATATCTCCCTCGACAAATTCACTGATAAAATGATTCCTGGATTGGTCAAATGTCTCTATGACTTCCTATCTTATTAAACCATTTTCCTTTTCACATGGATTATATATACTTGTTTACTTACCCTTTTTATCTAAATGTACATAACATGACCATTAGTTGTCATGTGCTATATAACATCATTAAACAAACTTTCTTTCCATGTCAAAATATATGCATATTTCATTGGTTTACAATACTTATAAAGCTATTTACTGGTAAATTATTAATATACATGACCTCCTTATTTGCCGGTACGTACCGGTAATCACAGTCTATGATCATGGTTATTGATTATTATCTTGAATTATGTAATGGAGATAAGTATAATATTGTTAGTTTTGTGAAATTGTTGCTATAATTAGTTTATATGTTGATATACAGTCAAATCTGTGTACAAAGGACATCCTTGGGAAAGACAGAATATGGCCTTTATTGACAGGTGGCCTTTATTCGGAGATCATTTTGCTCTAAGTAATAATTGACAGTTTTTAATAGACTGTGGTTTATTCATAGTGTGGCCTTTATTCAGAGATGGCCCTTAACACAGGTTTGACTTTACTAGTTCTGTATGATTGTATTCTAAACAGGTGCTGGAAGTTACAGTATGTTATATAACCTACTGAATTATCCTGCTGGAGTTCTCCCTGTTACCAAGGTGATGGCTGATGATGTCAAGGATCTGCATGATTATCCTAGCACTACAGTTCCATTGAAACTTATCAAACAGGTATATACTAATAGTGTTACACACTCTTCAATCAGGAGGTAGAATAGTGGTCTTTAATGATTTATGATGCTCTTTAACTTGAAAATAGGAATATCAGTTCTTAATTGGTTGTTTGTGTTCCAGTCTGCAAAATTGTATGCCATATTATCTTATTTAGTGGTGTTTTTGTATTAATTGCCTTATGCCATTGAATGGGGTCAATTGACAAAAAAAATAAAATAAGAAAAATATTTTCTGTTTTACAGTACAGCGCTAGAAGTGAAGGATTACCTGTTGGTGTTCAATGTGTTAGTTTGCCGTTTGGTGAAGAGCTTGTTCTGAGAGTTATGAAAGAAGTCGAGACTGGATTAAAGTTGTTAAAAGACTAAGTGATTCTTGTTGCTATGGTAGGCAAATATCGAGATTTGTCCCAAAACCTTTTTTTTTTCATGTTATGTTGCTTAATTAATCAGAGTTTTTTCTAGTGATTTACTGTTGTTCTGTGATTTTGTTTCACATTTTGTTGTTGTTATACTCCCGCAAACAAAGTTAGAGAGGGGGTATAGTGGAATCTGTCGGTCAGTAGGTCGTTGCGTCCGCATTAATGAACAAACTTCTTCCACATATTTTAAGAGATTGCAATGAAACGTAAAATATGTTATCACCATCAAGTGTAGATGTGCAAGACACAATTTTCATGCCCAGCGATTCACTCATGTAGAGTTATGTTCCCTTGAACTTAGCCGTATAGTGTACTATTGCAGTATTAGTGTCAAAGCAGCGGTGGGGTATTAGTCACCTCTGTGACAGCTCTAGTCATTGTTGTTAAAAACTCTATCATGCTAAACTACCGTATCATAGTTAATATTGGTGATAATTTATTGTTGTTTATGATAAATTGATTATTTAATGATGACAATACGACAGATTTCTCTTTGTGATGTACTCACCCTTTGTCTTAATATTTGAATTATTTCACAATGTATATTTTGATTAATATTGCTGACTTTGAAATTTGTTGTAAAGTTTATTTTCAGTTCTAGAGCCTGTTTGATAGCTCCTCAAGATGACAAATTGTAGCACTCTTCTTATTATTTTTTTTTATTTATTAATATAAAATCGTTCACCACTGAACATCTATTCATGTGGGCGCAAGAGACCCAAACAAGGCATCTATTTCATCATGACAGTTATTTGTTGGAAGCTCTTGTAGGACTTGTCAATGAGTACTTTTTTTACCATTTTCTGAAGGAATGTACTGTTATTAGATTGGCGAATGTAAGCAGAATTCCTACATTTCTCAAGGAATAATCATTAGGAGAATGAAAAACCTAGTTTGGTGATCATGCCTGTTATTTGCTCAAGATATAATAGTATGTAAATATTTAACCAAAGATAAGTGAAACAGATTTCACTGTTATACATCCTATTGTTATACATTGTTTTTAATTGTGATTTGTAATTTTTACAAGGTATTTACATATCATTCATTCATCTATATAAATGTTAGGTGTTTGACAATATACAATATACATTGCAATCCATTAATGAGTTAATATAGATTATATATGTCTGATAATGTTCACTAGATTATTAGGAATATTATGACAAGATGAAATAAATGGTTATCACATAATTTTATTGTCCTTTCTTAAATATTATTTTTACCAATTTCACAAAAATCAGCCAAATATCTGTGACATGATATAAAATTTCCTACACAGAAAATCTACAACAATGAGAAATGGCAGTTAATGAAAGTTTTCACTGAATTGATTTAAAAATTAACAAGATTTCAATTCTAAATAATCCCAATTTTTAACACACTCCAGATCCATCAGCAAGTTTGAGATGGTCTAAGATGTGTCCATGATAGATTGCTAGTATTGAGTTTATACAATAATCTGTGACTGCTCTTTTACAGACAAGTTTTGTGAAATTGGTAGAATTTTCTTAGTAAAATTTATCATACAAATATCTTTACACAAAGAACAGTTATTACATAAATGATTCAAATAGTTTGTATATAAAACATTGACGAAACTAAACTTGACTACATAATTATATGCTACACGAATACAAGCAGAAAAAAACTCACAACGAAGTGGAAAATTTAAAATGGAAGACACAAGTATGAATAAAATACAAAATATTGAACAGCTATTTAGCAATCATTCATTCTTGTATACTTTTAGAGCAATTCATTCATAATGATTTTATTAATACCTGCCAAATTTCCCAAGCATTAAATGCACCAATTAATGAAATTCTGAAACATGTATGAAGAAAAAAATCTAGCAAAGCATTATAAAAGAAAAACATTTTTTTTCAGCAAAAAAAATATATGTTAGGACTTAACAAGTTTGTACAACACTTTGGTCAGACAAAAAAGTCTTACAATCTATTGTGTAGAAGGGTAGATACTTCTGTACTTGTATCTTTTTTAAAAAATCTTTGTTCTTCAGAACTTGTATTTAGCATGTTTTCAATAGTGTGTCTTTCTAGGAATGATTTCTAAAAAGAAATTTTAGTAAAATTTTACTGCCATTCACTTGTTGTGTTAATTCAGACACAATTATATGAAAAACTGCCAACATTAAACCTTGACACTTACCATTAATGAAATTTGAGCAAATATGAATTAGAAAACATTGAAAATGAATGAATTGAATATTAATATCATTGAAAATGATACAGAAATTTATACACTTGTAGAAATGTTCAACCATAGACAACCTCTACTCTGTATATGGCAGTTGTAAAGAACCTTCCAACAAAGAAATTCTAAATAAAACAACCAGGAAATACACTGAGAATGGAATCATGCATGACACAGATACATACTGACATTCTAACCTCTGAATAACTCAATGTTGTATAGATGATTGAAAATAATGAACAAATCCATGATTTAGTGATACAAAAATTGAGTATAATCTCAATGCAAGTCCAAAGTCGTTATTTTCTATCTTATTATAAAGGTTACCAAATTTATTTTTTCATCAAAATTATTTTTTTACCAAATAAAATTGTGTTTAAAAATTGAATTTCAAATTTGGTATCAAAATGGTATTCTTATCTCATGCCAGTTTATTAATAAATTTCAACAACAAGAGTGTTGAATATCAACCAAGAATACTTGTAAACAATTACTGGGTCCTTGAGTTGAGAGCATACTCAAATCTTAACATGCGCTAAGCCAGGTCCCTTAAAGCCCCAATAAGGCTTAAAATTGGTAGTATTTTCTATCTACAAAGAATCTCGAAAGATTGAAATATTAAATTATACCCAAAATGGTACAGAAGGGACCCATATCTGATCTCAGGTCGCCGTTCCTTCTTTGAGAAATAAGCAACTGAAAACGCTATTTAGTATTTTGTCCTCCGGACAAAATACTAAATAGTGTTTACGTATGAGTTTCCCGAACAATTCCGAAAACTCTTCGTCAATAATCGGAAGTACGCACAAACGTATGACGTCATCGAACCACAAAATTGAAAATGGAGAACGAAGCGGTTACTCCCAAAAAGCGGAAAAGAAGAGGTCCGGTTCTTAGCGAGTCAGCAAGGAAACGTAAAAGGAAGGAACAGAAGCAAAAGGCTAACGTCCGTCGTATTAGCTTAGGGCTTGAATTTGAACGATGGAGGCGAGTAAAAGAAGAAAATGGACTAAAGAGTCACGCCGATGTGGCGAAATTCCTGTTGGACAAGTAAGCGATTATTCCTTATAAATGTTTGTAAATCTGAATCACACTGTACTGTTTGCGACTTGATGAATTTAGACGCGTATAATGAAATCTAATCTGCTGTCGTTTGTCAACATAGTTACAGTACAGTACTCGTAGAATAAATTGTGACTGTGAAGTGTTAGTTCTGTTGAAGAATTACATTGAAAAAATATTTGCCTAAAAATCTACACGTGTATGTAGATCTATATAGACACTGTGTCCACTACTGACAATGTTGACATTTGCATACATGTACATGTATAGTCAAAACTTATTTGACACAAAACCAGCGAGTATCATCAGTTAATAAGTGACTGACAGTCCCAAGTGTCTCGAAGTCACTGTTTGTTATGAACTCAGAGATGAGAAATGTGCATACTTTTTTGTACCTAAAATATCAGTTCTAACCTGCGATCGCCTGCTTGCAACTTTAGCAAGTAACCTTAGCTAGCTAGATGGTTTATTTCACAGACTATTTGTATTATACAGATACTACAATATTGATACATTTCATCAATTTTATAATAAATTAATATTGACTTATTTGAAACTGAACAATTAGGTAATTGACTAATTCTAACCTTCAGTTCCCGGTTGAGTGTGGGTTTCATACAAAAATATATATAGTAGCATACATCAAATAATTAAATGCTGTTGTTATAATTATCTATGTTTACTCAAGTTACTGTCAAATCGAACCAAAAAAATGTGTGATTTGTGTTTGAACTATGTAAAAGGCGGAGAATATTCACTATAGTGACCAATCTAGAACTCAAGAGTCAAACATGGGGCCTTCTGTTGTCTGTTATAATTATACCATACAGGTGCTGTGATTCAGTGATTACCACATTACATATTCACTAAGTGATTCACTTCAATAAGCCCACACTTCTATCATCATTCCTATCCACACTTCAAACGAATTACAACTACTAAAATAAAGTAAACTTAAGCTGTATATGGCGATATATTGTTTATGAATGCTAATTACTTGTTTCCTTACAGTGTTGCACTAAAATGATGATAATAACAGCAATATTTTCCTTGAAGTAACATGCCATAATCAACAGTTGTTTGTTCGCATGCACAAACAAGGTGTTTAGGTGAGTACTGTACTTAGGTACTGATGAAAAGTCTTCACAAAACAGACTTCCACTTATGATGTGGATATTACAGTGACTTACAAGTTAGATGTCTTTTAAAAAAGGATGTGCCAATTGATCAAAGTAAAGTTTTTATGGTTTGCATAAGTAAATGTCAGGTAATATGTAAGTCATTTACTTATCATGGTCATGGCTTGTGTTTCATGTGATGCTACTCCTATATTTTTACATCAAAAGGTGATTGTTGATATCCCGACAACTTCTCTAAAAATGTGACCTAAAGTGGAACACTAACTTGCATCAAAGGAGAGTTATTCAATTAGTTTGTTAAATTATTTTATTTTAGTATATGTATATAATATTGTTTACTTTTCCTACAGCTCCGTTACGATATATGTACAGTTGCGTTTACAATTGCATTGCCTTATTCATTTGTATTTGTACGTTTAACTTTCAGCTATCAAAAAGGTATGCACAGGTCACAGGGTGACATATTAGATCCACGCGTCAGTCAATTACGACAGGATGTAGGAAGAGCATTGTTTGCTTTCCCTTCAACTTCAACCCCAGCTAAACCAGGAAAGCTTAGTACACCATTAGTTTCGGAGATATCAGGGGCATCTTCCGATAGGTCAGAAGAAGTAAAATCATTTTTACACCTCCTTAAATAGTTTTAGGGGCGTAGCTCTAAAAGTAATATTTATGACCCGGAGACTGTGGTTTACGAATCCCATCAGAAGTAGAATTCTACAAGAACCTTCACAATCCATTCTTTCATGCATTAGTACTGGTCAGAATCCAAGACGCACATAACAAATGTAAAGTACTGTGCAAATATTATTATAAAATATGTTGAAAATGATTATAAGACATTAATTTTGACAGCAAATGCATTTTCGCACTTGAAACTATGCAGTGGTATTGTATGAATACAAAGTGAAACAATTATTGAGGCATTACTGTTTCTAGATTATACATGTTGAACATAAGCAGATGGACTGACCAAAAATTATGTGTTATTGACAGCTCATGAACATTATTCACATCCTGTTGTTTTCCTGCTTTTATTTGAACATCAGGTATGGCAGTGTATAGCCTTTAGTTCTTGCTATTAGCCAGTCATTTGTTTATGACTTACAGAACAAATTATAATTTGTAAAATAGTTCTGGAAATTGGAATGTGTCATTATGATTTCAGTAATGGTGAATTATTTACTTCTTACATTCATCAATTTCATGTATTGACTTGATATAGGTTCTAGTTGGCATATTATCGTACACTGCACTTTATTTCAGTGATGCGACTATGAGTGCTGCTGAAATAAGTGCTAGCTCAACTGCTTCTAGACACCAGGTCCTTAAAAGTGGCCGACGCAAAGTTACCAGTACAGGACAGTCATCATTTGTTGATCCTTTCAAGTAAAAATTTTACACTATTTATTTATGCTTGATGTTCATTCTTTCTTCATTTATATATCAATTGCATCATTTATTGTTGGACTAATTATGACATTTGGTCATAAATATTAGAGAACACCTTCAATTTTTTATCACTGAATTTAAGTTCAAGGAGATAATGTCAGTAAAATATTTCCCATTCAAATAGTCAAATACTTACAATTCAGATATTAGAGAAAGCTTAGGTAGTTTCTTCAAATGTGGTACAGAGGTTGGTCTAATGAACTTAATCATAAAATAATAATAATTACATGTATTAAGTAATTAGGTCAGACACAGTGACAACAGAGTTACAAACACAACTTCTTGGCCTTGATTGGAACATGTATACTTGATGGGGATGCTGGTCTTAGCAGAAGACCTCTATTTGCTTCTGACATCACTAGGTCATACTGCAGTCATCAAACTAGCTCATCATAAATTTCAATTGTTTGGGTAATTGGCCTTAAGATGTTTTACAAACATCATTTCATCATGCTTTATAAATGAATGATAGCAATTATGTGAAGCTTTTGTTTGTAATTCCTTCAGTCTCTCTATTGATGTGTCTGAATTGATAGAAGATAATGAGGCAGATGTAGAAGATCCTGATTATGAACCAAGTTTTGAGATGACGGCTGTCTTGTAAGTCTCTTTTACAGTATCAGTGTAGTTTTCAGTAGAGAGTCCTTTACATACATGTGTATAAGGTATACATTATTATACAGTTTCAAATCTATTTTGCTGTGAATAAAAGTAGTCTGACTTAAAGTGCTGCATCATTACTGAGACCCCAATATCAAAAAAATCTGCCCGCCTGTTAATAAATATACATTTGACTGAGTACGGGGTTAGATGCATTGTTGAGAGCCAAGAGATATGGGTTTGATTCCCTGGTGCAACTTTGTTCTTTCTGTAAATATCTCTTATTTGATTGTTCTATTTGTGTACTCAGTTGGCATTGAATAATTTTAGAACAACTCAATACATGATTTAAATGATATTACAAATCTTATGCACATTTTATTCTGACTGTGTTTTGGTTGACATATTTTTTAGGTCAGGCTGTAACTCTGTTGTGCAAAAGTAGGTATATTTTACTTTAGAAACACACATGTTACCACATTGACTAATTGAGATAATGTGCAAAAAGCAAGTACTTGTGGTGAAGACACCTTTACCACCAATACCAAGTGATGCCTTCACTTGTGAAACATTGGTAAAATTTGATACTAGTGGAATCCAGATAGTGCTAAAGTCACCTTTTCCAGTCACATGATGAATGCTATTATGATGGTGACATTTTGGTGTTGTTCATAAAGATCTGTCATTCTGTCTGTGTGGAGGGGGAAATGGATGGATATCAATTTGATAGACAATCTTTATGCTTCGTACAATGGTAGTTTCACAATATATATTTTCATTGGTGTCCAAAGCCAATGTAGCAGTGATCTGATTTGTTTCAGCTGAATAATTTAGGATAGGGTTACATGTATCTCGTTGAAATTATATAGGCGAAATTGAGCATCTATTGGGGATTATATTTTTCTTCATTTCCTAATTATTTCAGACCAGATGAAGTAAATGATTTATATGAAGAGGTCGCATATGAAGAGATGGAATTTGCGATGGAGACTGAAGAAGATGAAGATGTTGAAGGTGTCGAAGAAGAGCTGGGCCCAGGAATCAAACGAGTTCTTACTCAGGAAGGTGTTGAGCCTTTGATAGAAGCAACTGTGTGCTTTGCCCATGTAGATCAGATTCGAAGTCTGGCTGGAACCAATGTAAATAAATGTCTACAGGCAGATTGCAGGCATCCAGATAACATAAGACTTATTGATGAATTCATTGGATCAGCTTTATATCTGAAATGGGTATACTAAATATTCGCCATCAGAAAGCCAAATTTGTCTCTTATAACAAATTTGCAATGTTTTTGCAGTGAAGTTTTTTATCAAATTTTGTAAAAAGATATATAATTTACAACAATATTGTACCCTATACAGCATTATTGCAACACTGCACTTTTTATAAGTTTTAACTCAGCTGTTTTTTAAAAGAAAAGTTCCAGTGATAGTGATCATTGCTTTATGTAGCTCATAACTCAGAAAGTAGAAGAGGTAGCAACATACAACTTCATAGGTGATAGGTGTTGGCACTTGTGGCGAACCTCTTGTTTATAATTTGAAATGATAACTTTCATTATTACCCTTTACATTAACCTAATTGGAAAAACTGTTGAATCCACATTTATTGGTATGATAAATGAAATTCGCTTTTGAATGGAATTTGTATCCAGTTTCTGGTTAGAAAGCATTTTGAGAACAAAATTGAAAACGTATACAATACTGTCCGCATTTTTGTGCATTTAAACTTTGTTGTATGAACATGGTCAAATTACTGTATGGCACAATTTTATCTACTTTATAAAAATTCAATGAGTAAATATATTTCTTGCTACACTGGACCAAAGAAAAAAATGTAATGCTTATTTCTTAATTTTGGATTTATATATTGTTTCAGATGTGCGGATCCGGACATCTGGTTCATCGCTGGTGTGCACAGGCAGTGCTTAACAAAAGGGTTAATAGTGTTGATTTCCTTGTCTCTGTGGCTACACTAACGTCTGGGAATAACATTGGTAAATTGGTGTTGTGGGCAAAGCACCTGAATTTGAGGTTTGTTTCTTCCACAACATTCCACAGAATTCAGAGGAGCTACATAGTTCCAACTATAGATCAGTACTGGGCAGAAAAACAAACTGAAGTTATTGAGGCATTTGGTGATGAAGAACTTGTACTATTGGGTAAGCTAACACTTTATTTTTCTAATAAATATGAATGCTAGGTAAATATTACAGAAAACCGTGTATGAAAATAAACATATTTATTGGCTGTGTTCATATACTTTGCATAACTAACTATGCATACATTAAGCATGCCCGGTCACTAGAATATTGTCCACTCTGTTCTCCAAAATGGTTATTCATGAATGCAGAGTATAACACTGAGTCAAAGTACAAACTACCTTTTGGTACAGAGACTGGTGCTCGTACTGTTTTGCTCCTGTAAAAATCTAACCATGCTGTTTCAATGTTGATATAAACTAGTAACTGAGCAGATGTACACATTCCTCAACTAGACAATATATCCGGTATAAGACCTAAGTTCTTAGGTTACTTAGAGCTTTAATGTTTATTACTAACTTGAACATATATGTACTAAAATTAATGTGTGTCTCTGCTCTTTTATATATTTACAGGTGATGGACGCAATGACTCCCCTGGCCATTCTGCACAATATTGTTCATACACGTTAATGGAAGAGAAAACAAAAAAAATTGTATCTATCCAGACACTTGATAAAAGAACAACAGATAGGAAATCAGCAAATATGGAGAAAGCTGGATTTCAGTTAGCATTAGAAGATGCCAGAGGAAAAGGAATAAAAGTAAAGGAATTGGTGACTGATGCACATCTTGGAATCGGAGCCATTATGAGTATGTTGTGCTAATTTTTACCTTTTTATGCCCGCATATAGTGTTTACCCTGTGTTTTACAGCATTTTAGTGTCCGGCTGATAACTTTGTCATGCATGATTGGATTTTGAAATAATTTGGCGCGAATGTTCAGTATAACAACGCGATGTGTCATCTGAAAAACTGTGTCACTCAAAGTTCAAGGTCACAGTGGACACTTAAATATTTACGTTCATTCCTTATATTGAAATAGTGAAAGTACATTCCCAAGCAACCTGCTCTATGTTGTATTCACAACACTCATTTCTGTGTCTAGTGTGAAATGGCGGGGGCATCAAAGTCCTATGTACACATTATTAGTTTTTGTTGTTGTTGTTGATATTGAGCTCACCTGGCACAGAGTGACAGAATGATCTTTTAGGAAGATCTACCTGAATTGTTTTAATGAATTTAATTTGAAAAAACTCTGGGTTTCCATAGCATCCAAAATGGCTTTTTTTAATCTTCGCAACAACCAGAAGATCTTCAGGTTAGATATTTGTTTTGCAGAATTGCCTAGTAGACCTCTACAAAGATTGTTTAAGTCATGACCCCAGGTCAAATTGACCTGCTCTTTTCATAAAGGGAAATCTTCAAAAAAATATTGAAATAAACTAGAAGGTTTTGAGCAAGTGGTGTGATATTTATATATATGTGGCTATTTAGCTATGATACATGCAGTTCCGGCATTTTTTAAGTGTTGGTTGCTATGGCAATGGTAGTATAAATATGCCTCGTACATTCAGTGACTTTTCTTATCTCATAAGTAGTTACAGTTTCTACATGAGCCTTGGTATTTTGATAGAGCATTATAATGTATTATATCAGGATAGCACAGAGCATTTATTATATCAGTATAGCACAATATATCTTTATAAATAATAAGTTTCGTTCAGCAGCACAGTTCTCAGTATGCTGAACATTGTAGAAAAATCATTTAGACAGTGTCACTTTTTGGTTGACTTCATTCTTATCTGTGACTGAAACTTTGTATGTTTGTAGAGAAGGATCATCAAGATTTGAAACATTCACATGACATATGGCATGCTGCCAAGAACTTGGGGAAAAAAATAATGAAGGTATGGCTTCTTAGCACATGAAAGGTACTTAGTTATATAGCAAATGCTTGTTATTAACAAGTTCTCAAATACCGGTAATATTATTGTAAGCAGGAGTGATAGAGCGTTAATTTCCTTTCCATGATACTGCAGTTTTGTGCTTGTTTCACAAGAATATAACTGAATAACTTTTATGTGGAATATGTCAGGGTCAGACATGCATGTATTACTCAAATGCATTACTTATTAATATTGCTATGGATTTGTGTTTTTGCTGGAAACTGTTTGAAGTTGTTGCACACCAGTTCAGAAGGAGTGAAAGTCATGATTGTTGTTGGCATTTTTTGTGAAATGAGAATACACAGCTTTTATGTTTTCTCTAGATTGCCCAAAAGAAAGAAAATAAAGTTTTGATACAGTGGCAGCGAGATATAATTAACCACTTCTGGTTCACTTGTAGCAGAGCCAACAATTATGAGGAATTTCTGGTAAGTATGTTTATAACATCAATGTGAACTATCAGAAAGCCACATTATCTGCTTAATTATCCTGAAAATGGGTCTGACTGGGCCAATTCAGGCCACATAGTCATGTCTGAGTAGTTTGTGAACCCACTCAAAAGTATCTATATACAGAATTGCTTCCAAAGTCTTTACTGAAGTAATTATCATTCTGACTGATATTTTGTCAAAAGTGCAAAAACACCTGGATGAACAGCCATTGTGCCCCTCTAGTAAAAAATGGCAATAGGCATTCCAGGCATTACGGCAGACCAACGTAATTGGAATTCAGCACATTGTTAGTGTAATGTCAGAAAAATACCAGAAATTATTTATATGTTACAAATTGCAGATGGATTTATCAGTTTTAGTATATATAGTACTAGTAGTATATTTGTAGTAAGTGTTGGTTTGTATTTCTTTTATTTCTACTGATTGTTATTTCAGTGCATCTGGAGAAGCTTGCTCCATCATATCACCAATCAGCATTCATGGACATTATCTCATGGTTGTGGAATAAACCAGTGCTTACATGAACCAATTGACAATGAAGAAGAGAGAGATAAGCCCTGGCTATGCCCCCAAAAAGACAAGCAAACCTTACAGAATTTGGCATCTGTAATTCTTAACAAACGCCTCCTGAAAAATGTGCCATACTACCTTAACTTCAGGTTAGTTTTCATAGATAATATTAGCATAATTATATCCCCTTAAACAAAGTTTGAGCGGGGGTATATTGGATTCACTTGGTCAGTCCGTCAGCAAACGACTGTCACATTCTTTTAGCGATTGCAGTGAAACTTGAAGTATGTTTTTGCCATGAAATGTAGATGTGCAAGACAATTTTCATGCCCAGTGATTCACTCATTGCAGAGTTATAGCCCCTTGAACTTAGTCGTATGGTGTACTTTAACTTTCTTAGTGTATGGGGAATTAGTCACCTCTGTGAAAAAGCTCTAGTTGATTATGAATAGCTTACAGTTATTATTGTAACGTTATTTGTATTTCCATATTAGAATCCAATGTATGTGATAAGAACATTGAACCTTTCAGACTTCAGAACCTGCTTGAACCAGCTACATTAGAAGTATGGATTTCATATGTTCATATACTGCTATAACAGCCATATGCTCAAAGTTTCCCCCATTATTGTGTTCTCTGCATCTACCTTTTACATTCTTCACTACTGTACTGTGTGTTACCATCATTGTCTCAAAAACTGAAGTTTGATTTCATGTAGTTCAATTATATGTAAGGCGTCTAATACAGAAATACTAAATGTAATGATGTCTTATAAATTCATAGGAGTACAGCTGAATTAGAGGTTTTTCACCAGCTGATTCTGATGTACTGTGCCAAACGGTTTGCATACAGTCCTCCTGTGTACCGAATAAGAAACAGACTTGCGGCCATAGACCACAATCACCATGCAGACAGATCCCTGATGAAGAATAAAGATGGAAATGCAATGTGAGTGTTCAATTCATTAAACGATGACATCATTAAGAAAAAAGAGAATGATTTCTTTTGTTCATATGATATGTGTATGATAGTTAAATCACAGCACAGTGTAACTGTAGATATACTCATAATTATGTGAGGTATGTAGTTTTGCAGTATTGTCTGTTTCATTACATTATTGTTAAATGATTCATTAGTGTACCAATACATTTGGAAAAATCACACTATGATTTTGTCCATAAAAGAGAATCCAATGTATCAAAAAGGGAAAAAAATGTGAAGAAAACTTCACTTTCACTTCACATATATCCGTTTGCAGTGAAGTAATTCCGTCAGTATAAATGAAATTATACATTATAGATTATCTAAATGTATGGAATCAAGGCATGTGATATTTGCCTCTGACAGAACATACAAAATACATGACACCTTCACTGACACTACCCAATATTCCATTTTTTATACTTCCAGTAGGTTTCTAATCAGGTTTTCTGATTACTTTTTAACCAAAGCAATTTTATTGTACAGATATCACAGATACTACTCCAAAAAGAGTGGACGGTGGTCAGTTTTTCCTGTGAAAAACAAAAAAAACTACACATATGTCAAAGACATTGTACGCATAGCACTTACTATGCGGATCAATGACCGTGTTGGCATGCAAAGAAGGGTACTGGAAGAAGATGATCCAAGACGTTTAGCATATCATTTGGCACCAACTGAGCCTGCTGCAACAGGGGAATTGACAAAAGAGAAGCAGTCAAGGTTCCAGAAATGACAAGAGAATATAAAAGAAACGTCAAGCAAATATTCAAGAATGAACAAGTTTATTTAGAACTGATCAGAAAATTATGTTCATAAATGTAATAGCAATATGAGCTAAATGAGATTGTACACTAAAGATCTGTTTGGTAAAATCTCTTTATAATCAGGGTATATTCCAATGCATCTGTGTAGCAAATTTAAATGCTAAAAAAATGTTATGGTTAACTTGCACATTAAATACACATTTGATATTCAGGAAAAGATTTACAAAAGTGTGAAAACTGTATAATACTTGTAAAATGTATGCGTCATGAATTCAGGGGTATATGTGCCAGTAATATATTATTTCAAGCTTGCCATTGAACTCATTAGTGCCGGGATAAAAAATGAACTTCTTTCTTTATGGGGAATAATTTTCAACGCTATTACAGTAACAGTTGTAAGTAAATATTCACAAGAAATCTTTCTGGTATTGTTACAACTAAGGCATCTAAGAAAGTATGTACATGTGAATAAAATGTCATTAAATGTAACCAAAACTATAATGTACAGAAAGACAAAGGAAAATCAATGGCACAAATTATGTATGTCAGTATGGCTTTACCAGACTTCTGCATGTTACAAGGCTGCTTACATACTTTACAAATTGATTTCAACTTTTTCAGTCATGTTATTGGTACATAGCTAGCAATGTAACGCCCCAGGATCACAATTTTTACTAACACATTTTTACTTTCTAAGATAAAGTCATCATCTGTGCAATTTTTTTCAGTAAATAACTTATTATAATTTCATTGTCTTTGAAATAATATCTACAGTATATTCTGAATTTGGATTGAAAGCAACATTTGAAATCATTTCTTGCAAATATTTTCAGTTATGGAGTATTTCTCTTTCCTGGTTATGCAGTACTTTTGTGTAGTAAAATGTTGATCCTGGGAATTAAATTATAACATGTCCTCTAATTTGACTTAGAAGTTTATGTACATGTTTATAGATTTGGCATAGCAATGTGTTTCTGCCTCCAAACCAATCTAAACATACTTCTCAGCAATTCATGTGAACAAATAATCATGGCAAAAAATTATTGTACAACGGAATAATAAAAGAAGCAAAAATGAAATAAGTACACTATATGCACATTTAAATGTTCACTTTTATAGAATCTCATATATGATGCATGGGTTCTGTAAGATTACAAAAACATCTTTGACTTTTAAAGATACATGTACATTGTGACAATGTACATGTATCTTTAAAAGTCAAAGATGTTTTTGTCAAGAAAAATTCTTCTGAGACTGATGTAGGATTCCTTCTGATATTTTTTTTTTTATGAAAAGTACAGTAAAGCCACCAAACATTTTTTTTTACAGAACTGCTGACCATCAAAACTTTGTAGAGACTAAAACACATTTTCTTCTTATAATTTATGAAATTGTAAATCATGTATAGCCTGACTAAGTGTTTTGAGCCTTGTCACAAGAATGCACTAATGTCAGAACTGGGAGAAATTGATATTTGGAATATGTTATTGAATGAATGGTATTTACAGACAATAGAGTACAATAATTAAGCAAAACAGTATTAGTGTTGCAGATGCGGTAGGTAGAATGTAATCTTTACAACCAAAAGGCACAAGATTATTTCAAAATTTGTTCCATCTGAATTTTGAATAATTTCGTCTCGGCTCAAAACACATGGTCCGGCTACACATTTTGTACTATATTTTCAAATAAATTTCTCTGTATACATTGTTCTTATTTTAAATTATACTAATCTTGACGGAAGAAACCCAGTGTACTGCCCAAAGGCATCCGGATATCTGTCTCTAATAGCCCACACGCAACAGGAGGGGATAACCCTCCTGTCGCCTACACCCAAGCGGCCATGTTGCCATAAAACAAACTGTCTGTAGGCGGCATGTCTGTTTGCCTTTCTGATGTCGGCCTCGTCATCAAACACAAGAACGTCTCGTCTGTACATCCTCTGTAGGTGTAGAACAGACTCATCTAAAATGAGCACCCTGAAGTCCTGAAAGAAAAATGAAACACATGCATCATACAGAAGAATGTGTGCAAAGAGATCCTGTTAAAAAGTCCATAAAGTGAGATCACTCCGTTGTATAAATAGCTGATAAAAGGTCCTTAAGGAGTATCAGTTACTTTTTTATCAAAGAAAATACATTGATCTGTCTTTGTAAGACCAGTAATATTGTCCCAGCCACTGGGGATGGGAGACATTATTCTGGACTATATAAAATGGATCTCTAATTTAGTCACCTTTGCAAACTGAAGCAAAAGAAATCACCTCAAAAATACTTCACATCATCGAAAGTTCGGGAGGGCATGGAGCTTGTCATAGCCAGCAGAAATTAGTGTGATCACATTGACAGATTATTATTTCCGATTCTAACAAATCTACGCATTTTGATTGGTCAATGGAGTGAGTTTACACTTTGATAAACTCCTTTTCAATCGGAAATCTTTTGTTTCTGTACATCGTCTACAGACTATTTTTGACCTAATTATGTGTTCTGTATAACATAAAACAACTGACTACAGATCAGTAATACAAGCTTTATTTGATGTGTGCTATGAGGTCAGAGGGATTTAACACTTTGATGACTGACCAGAAATGAATGTTTAATCCTACAATAGCCACATCATTTTACTATTCACATTCCTATCTGATGATGTCATATCACAATGACGTCATCAAGTTATATGTGTAAGATTTTACCAGCTATATAAAGAGTTCTAGCGGTTCATGTCCGACATTTGTAAGAATTGAATAAAACAATTGAATTGAATATAAAAGAATTAAACTTGCAATTTCTGTCGTTTATCGAAGAGTAAACTCTCTCAGACTTTATTCAATGTGTTATGAGGTCTGATGGAGTTTACACTTCGATACAGTAAACGACAGGAAATGAAGGTTTAATATATTCAGCAAATGCAAGCTTCACTGAATTGGTGTACGTTACTACAAGTATTGTGTCAATGGAATACACTGTAATTTCTCAAAAGACAGATACACAGATAAATAAGTCATGTAGAAAAGGTTTGAGGCTAATCTGAAATTAGATGTACTTGAAAGTCAGTGTTATGGAAAATATTCTTCACTTACTGGCATTACTGAAACACAGTTCAGTTTTTTACAACACATTCTCTCAGCCTGTGTTGGCATCTCCCGGCACTTTCCACAAACACACCAGTCCGGCGAATCATCATTTTCAGGTGGATGGAAGCCTCCAGACTGCCTTTCTGGTGGCTGAAAGACATCTAGAATCAACGACGGATTCTGTTCCATTGCTTCCACTAGCAATTCCTTCATCCTTTCTACTGGCATGTCTTCCAAAGCATTCTGCAAATCACAGAACATGTATATGTACAAAAAAGCCGTAACAGTCTTATGTTACTTGAGTACCAATGGCACTCTAAAACATGAAGGTAGCTCACTGCATGATAATCAGTCAGTTACATGAATTATAAGAATTAGTTTGTAGCAGGAGTGTCTAAGTATTTTCATGTGCATGACATGGGGTTGTTAATTAAGGTAATCTTGTACAGAACCACTACACAATAGCTAAGCTATAACAAATGATAAGAGGTAAATCACGCAACAGTAGAAGCCATATAACTGCAGTTGTGCAGAAGTAGTTTTATCTATAGAGGTCTATCTAAAATTGAATGTACTGCAGAACATAGTCTATTTAGAAGTGGTCATATGACTGCAGATTTCTATATTCTCATTGGTGAAAAACAATGTAGTCACCCATGCAAATTTCTTGTGCTGAAAACATTTTTCATTCAATATACTCATACACTTGTTTGGATATTATGTTTGTATGTTTTCATATACTGTGGCAGTGCTTTTACTCACTTTATTATATAACTATTTAAATCAGTATTTAACTTGTTTACTGCCTGGCATAATAATGCAGTGGCATTTCCAATAAGCGGGCCTTGTGTCATTACGACTCTCCTCAGACAAATAACAGGGCCTATAGCATATCACTTATTAATCAATATATATTATTAACCAAATATGAACTTATAATTTACCCTAAATCTTTCCTCCCTTGTCTCTAGAATATGTAGCGCCTCATCAGCTCTAGTTGCGATGGACTTCCCACGCCCTCTGCCCCTCCCCTGTCCTCTCCCACGTCCCCTTCCAGATGCTCCTCTCTTTCCTCTTCCTCTACCACTCTTTCCTACATGACTGGCAAGACCTCTCTCTGGACTGTTTGATCCTGATGAGCTTTTAGATGAACTCTAAATATAAATGAATAAATAACATTACTGTATGTAACTATCAAGTCTATCTTCAACAACAACAAACGTCTATCCGAATACTGCAAGTGCTCATGGCCTTTTTGTTTTTATATCAGCATAAATTCAATGTAATGATCCGACGACACATAGGGTAAACGTACGGCTAACTGACCAACAAAAATAGTGTTTACCGTAGTAGATCTAACTACGGAGTAATTTTTTGCTAACTTTTGAGAGACAATCCAACAGCATTAAATTATTTTTTTGATTGCATCATGTGCTAAAATATATACGCTAAACAGTTAAACGCATCGGTATGCCTGACAAAGTTGATGTAGTGAATAAAAATGATTTTTTAGTAACAAACGTTCAATGTTGAAGACATTTTCGGAGTGTTATGTTTACTACGTCATCAATACGTGTGCTATCCATCCATTGGTTATCAGAAACTCGCGGAAAATTCTCCGTAGTCTCCGGAAAATGTCGGAGATGCTGTCGGAATACATTTAGCGCCGTATTTGTAAAACCGGGCTTGTTATGCCAATCTTCAAAAGAAGATTATTTCAGTTATATTATAGTTAGCGCGTGTTTTAATGGCTCATTGTGTTCATTATTTATCAGTCTTCAAATCAGTAACACAGATTTGTGTTTTCTATTTGATGAAAATACGTCATTTCGGAACCTTATTGTGGCTTAATCTTTATTCAGGACTAATCTGAAATACATATACTGGCCAATAGAAATAAGGCAGAAAAACATAAAATATTTAAAATGCACAAAAAAGAAAGATAATACATGTATATGTATTTGAAAAGAGATGAAAAAGGGCATTAGTTAATGGCAAGTAATTTCTAAAGCCAACTTAAATCTACCACCATTATTTTAACTACATCTAGGTTCAAATGCAAAATTAGGCAAGTTAAAAATGAGTATTTACTTCATTTGAATCTGAACATTTTTTATGGTCATTTGATGTTATTGCATCAGCAATGATACTTTTAGATTCATAAACATAATACTATTTAATGTATTTCTGGTTAATATACAAACAATTGTCATAACAATGGATACTTGAGAATTTACCAGTTAGAAAATCTGTTTTTATATATTCTGTTTACATACTAGTAAGAATAAACTTGACTGTGGAGAGATAAGATTGAATGAATGAGTTGTCTTGGAAAACAAAGTGTTCCAAGTTTTTTTAGAGACACAAGCAAAGAAAATACTGAAAAACAAACATTTTACATACATTTTTGTAGCTAAACATAGATCTACTATAATATCAAACCTAAGACACACACATTATTGAGATCAAAGGCTATGATTACTTTTAAAAAGAAAACTACACACATAAATGTGTTAATTGCTGCATTGTAAAATCATACATTACCTAATTTGTACTGCTGAAGAGCTACTTTTTCACTTGAGATATGATTAAAAACAGCATTCATCACAAAGATTGATTTTAATCCATAGATCATGCTGACAGGTGAGGTATATACATAAGATACAATTATTACCACTCCCTTAATTATAACATGATCAATAAGAATTCACCACAAGTTATTTTCTTTGTTACTTTCTTAATCTTATCCCATGTCCAATATTGATCTCAATTCTTGCATATCGAGACAAATGATCAAAACCTTTCTGATGAGCAATTAAAAAAGTCATAATTAACTAGAATATAAATAAACATAGCAAAGCAGTATCAATTCAAACAAACAGAAAAAAGCATTTTTCATGGAGCAATTAAGTCATTGATTGGATAGTTGAGCATGTATCACGTTCAAGTATAGACAGTCTTGAACTTTTAGTGTAAAAACTAGCTATTTGCAATTTTTTGGTACTATATAAAACATTTTCCAAATCATAAAACACTTGAGTTACTTGTCATTATCTAAATCTATGATTGTTTATTGTAAACACATACTAACTTGAATTAAAGAACAACAATCATCAATCATTCATAATTACATACAACATACTTTGTGTCTTAAAGAAATAAAATTATTTACTCAGAAAATAATGGACAGTAAGACATTCATATCTGCTTAATGCTCATTGTTGCCAGCATGCCAGAGCAGACCTGGCACATACAGTTTTTGTAAGTTTGATTTGTAATTTCAACACAGAAATTCAGCAAAATGACAAATTTTGCATAACAGTAAAATAAAAATCATCAAAGCTTTATATTCTTGTTACATTGTTGCAGTAGGCAACAATTGAATGTATCACTGTATGTATAAGATAAATGAAGACGAACAATTACGCTTCTATGAGAAACAGGCATAAAGATTAAATGACTTAAGAAAATTTTTGCAAATTAATGTACTGAAATAATTAATAAATTAAAACACTAAAATACAATAGCTACACTTGCCACAGGAAATACTTAAACTTGTAAAGACATGACAGGTAACACAATTAACACAGAAAGCTACAGCCTATATGAACAAAATTAGAGTACAAATATTGCACAATGACAAAAAGAATTGTGATCACTTTACTATAATTTTTATACAACCTCACATCATTTGAAAGATTTTCAACAAAAGTCCAATTTTTACTGATAAAATAATCTAATTGCATCAAAATCATTTCACATGACAATTCCCAACAGGACGGGAAAGTACCGAAGGGAGCCAATCTCAACCACAAGTCTCTGATTGGGAGTTTCTCATGATTGACATAAATTGACCAATGACAGGGCAACATTCATTTACTGAAGTACAAACTCAAGTTATATAATCCCTGATCCAGGATCATAGAATAAATCATACTTTTCACCGAAGGCAATTGATACTTTTTTTAAAATGTAAAATAACTGTAGCAGATTAGCTCCCTTGATCAGAAAATATCTTTAAATACCATGACCATGAAGTTTATAGTAAAACCTCTGAAAACAAGACTCCCTAAAAACTGGAATTATAAGAAAACTAGACTATTGGCCATGTCTGGTAGGGGTCCAGATTCCAAGGGTTTTACTGCAAATGTATCTGGTCTGTATTTGAAAAATTTGTCCTGTCCTAAAATGGCTAAAATGAAGATGACAACAGAATGTATATTACTGCGTAAATAGTATGAACATCTATACTAATCAAATGGAATCATTTTAAAGATATACTTCAAGATATGATGTTCTGTTTGTACAATTCTGAAGTAAAATTGACAGTTGAACTTCTCGGTGCAACACAAATATTTAATTAATATGTAAATTGAATTACACCAAAAATTTGCTTTTCTACATAATTTTACAAATAGCAAAGAATATTAAATGTGAACTTATTCTAAAACAATTGCTGATATCCATGCCCTGTATAAATCTTACACTAGTTAAACCTAATGTAATCTTGTACAATTTCCTTTGAATTTATGACTGTCTGAAAAGATTATAAATCTTCTTCAAAACAATGAAGAATATCTGAACATTTTGTATAATCTCTGAAGATGTCTAATCAGTAAGTACTCCTTTTAACAAGTAATTTTTCACTTTCAACTTTTACTACTGAATCGTTTTACTAGCTGTTCAGTAAAAGAGAAATTGTAGCCCTCTTTGTTTTGTCATTACCACAGTATTGTACAATAACTACCTTGACTATACAAAGCCTTCTGACATAAAATCAAAACAAGCCATTTTTGTATAAATCATCAAGGCTTTACCTTGTAGAGTTTGTCTCTCCATATAATGGAATAATTACACTTTATAATAAACATTTCTCCTTAAGTCAGTGAGTTTCAGATGAATATTTCTAGCACTGCGCCAAAAATCACCCATAAATCTGCTTTCCATATCCAAAGTTGATTTAACAGCAGGAAGTCCACATCTTGCTGGGAAGCATACCAGGGAAGCACAAGCTGTTAGGTATTCATTATAGAATCACAGAAAATAGAAACAACCACTTAATTGGTAGGAGCAGTTGTATTTTCTGTCCATTTTTTTCTTGTTATAAGATAGTGTTCAGAAGAAGTCGTTACTACTTCTTCCCATTGGTACAAGGTTTTCAACACGCCGCCGCTGACTACGACGTACAGCATCAGCTCGTCTATATGGTTCATTCTTCAAGTCTGCAATAACCACAAATCAATTGTTAAAACTTTATATACATGTATGTATAGTACCTTTTGACAATGGTTCCAGGCACATATTTTCAAACAAATGCAGATTAACTACATTTACTGGTACAAAGCAGCATGATATGGAATTCACCATATTGCATCCATCATTCCAAAACATCAATGAAGCAATTTTACAGCATAATAACGAAACATACTGGTTGGATGTCTAGACCAATGTATGTAAGACTTTAAAACTTTACCATTTCTAATTAAAAATGTTCATCATTGAACTAGGCGGCGTTAGAATTTTAGATGAGTGGATCAGTATTTAAGCAGTGATGTTATCTTCTCTACTGAATATTCCATCATCATCAAATTAAAACAATCCTACATGGATATTTCTTAATGATTCTAATGGAAAGGGATTTTCAAAACATGGTTTAAAGGTAATCAGAGATTTAAGAATGGTACCAAAGATCGGTGATTGTGCAAAGCCTAAATATTAACCAATAAGAAGACTCCATTCAATCAATAGTCAATCAACTGAATACCAAAACAGGTATAAAAATATATTCACAAGACTGCCGCATTAAGAAAACTGAATGTTTAGGAACAGATGGAAGTTAATTAAACTAAGGTATCATGCCTTTTAATTAAAGATAAAAGAAAGATCATAATACAATGTATGATGAACAAATACTTACCCAGTAAAATATCCTCCAAAGCACCATGATAGACTTCATCTTTGTTCAATAATTTCTTCTCCTTTATTTGTCTGTTCCTCTGTTTTAATTCAGAGACCATGGCCTCCTGTAAATAGAACCCGAGTATGTTTTACACCACATAGAATGATAAAGATTTTTAAAAAATATTCAAAATAATGAAAAAGAATGGACAGTCCTTGTGAATACTTCAACGACTCGCTCAATAGATTTCTTTGTGCTTACTGCCACAACTGTACAATCACCTTGCACTAATAACTGGAATTTCATACCTGGAGGCATATTATCAACTCATATGTGAAGTCCATCTCAAATCTAGCTGTTCCATCTTCTTTCACATAATTACTAAAACCAAATCTAGTCTACATTTTACCTGAGCTACCTTTTTCTCTTTCTTGTTATTCACCATCGGCATCTCATCATGTCCATAAGCAGCACACTCTAACTTACGTCTTCGTTCATTATCTAGCATTGCTTGCTGTAATGGATAAATTACATCGTTATAAGTAGCACAAACTGTCACTATTAAAACATCTCTTTCCTGATCTAAGTATTTCATACAAAAGTAAATCATCCAGTGAAATTAACTATCCCCCATAACAGTATGATAGACTATACTCGGGGTTTAAACTCACAAACCCTAAGTCCTAAGACCTATATTCAACCTGTTGAGCTATATGGAAGGGTACTTTTTTAGACTTAAGATATTTTTTAAATTATTACAAAGCATGATTACCACTAAAAAAACTGAAATTAATTTAGCCAAAATAAATACACAAGAGTGAGAGTTGTCTCAACATAATATGCTGCCTACCTTGAAAGCATTCACAAATCTCACAAATTGCGAAAAGAATGTTGAAGGTGACACTGTTCTTGGGTTCTCTCCAAAGAATTCCACAACTCTCTTATAAGAGTCCTGGGCAGTTTTAACATCACTGAGTAATTTACGTAATTTATCCTCTGAGTTCGAAAGAAAATCTTTTAGAATCATAGGTTGGTCCCTAGATGACCTTCTCAAGTCGTATTCTCGTTTCGTCAGCTCCATGCCTTTTTCAAGTTCATGAACATCGGTTGTGATGTTTTCCATCGAAACTACACATACACAATTATAATAAATTAAACAATAATGAGAGATTGTTTGCTTAACTTGGTAAAGATGTATGTATAAACAATTTTAGTTAATCAATATACAAAACAATTGAACAAAAAACGAACAAAATCTGTACAAGAGACAGTTGACATTTTCAATATAAGAATTTAAACACAAATAGTTTCAACTCAGAAAAAAACAGACAGAAAGACAGAAATAAATATGACAGCTGTTCAATTTTATGCCTCGTATAATAAAGAGATCATTACATACCTAGAGCTGCTTTCTCTATAAATCTCAATTCTGATTCGAAGTTGAGAATTTCAGGGAATTTTTCTGAGACTGTATCCACTAAAAAGTGCATCAATGTAAGTTTCTTATCTGCAGTCTTTGTGTCCAACAACTAAAATAAATCAATAACATGTTTACCATACACTCATGCATACAGTAAAACCTTCAAATTAAAATCACCTTCAACCAATATTGAGGAAGTCTCACATATTGTCAAATTAAATTATGGAAGAAATATTGAAAACCAATCGGAAAGTTAAGTCGTCAAGATAATGAGGACTTTTAATAATGAGGTGGTTACAAAGTGAGTTTCACAGTGTACTTGTCCGTATAGAGTTAAAACTGTACAGCAGTTGTGTAATTGGTCACTGATTTACTGATCTACGGACAAATTCAATAAAGAGATATTAGAATGGGCTTACTCCTCAGATTTTCTCAACAAATTTACACATTTCACGAAAAATGACCCATATATGATTATCCATTCCACAAAAATCAGCTGATCAACAGTATAAATAACACCACTGTATTATAAGTTGATATTTACAAAACATTCTGACTCTAATCCTAAAGTCAACTTCCCAGGGCTTGAAACTTTATCTTATCAAGAATATAAATAAACTACATACCATATCAAGACTTTGGAGTTTAAATCCATACACTGCTCCCCTCTTAGCACTATTCATGTAATTACCAAAGGCTAAAATAATCTGCAAACAAAACATATAAATAATTGTAAAATCATCATGATAACCATAAAGATGAAAGTTACATAAGGCAAGAGGTGACTAAAATAAGAGGCATTATCATATAAAAGCCACACGCTAAAAATACCAATATAAATATTTACATACTTTCTGCCAATACATGGAGAACATCTATAAATGAAATATATACTTTACCTCAAGAAGTTTTCGAACTTTCTGTGAATTTCTTAAAGACATAGAAGCAGCAATACAGGCATTGATTTGCTGAAAATAACAAAAATGTTCCTTACAACTTGCTCAAGTTGAATAGCAAGATAATACTAGGACTTTAAATTAGATGGACTCTGTTCACACATCATGGCATTTAGTACCAATTTGAATACATAACTGGGACAGACAATATCTTTCTAGCTGATCAAATATATTTACTTATATCTTCACTAAGAATTTAAGGAATTCTCTAAATTTTTATGAACCAATTTCAAATTTTACTTTTAGACAGTCTTCCATGTCAACTGGTTTTAATTTTTTTACAGTAATTATGGCAAATGACAGTAGGTTTAAATAAATGAAACTAAGTAATACTCACTGGTTGTAAATGATGAAGATCATCATGGTAGTTAGCTATGAAACTCATTATTTGTAACCTCTGTGGTAGCCTCTCAACTTTACACAACTAGAAATATACAAGGCAATTATTATATACATAGCAATGTATATAATATACAAAACTCATAAATTTATGTCCACTCAATCATTAATGAAAAATCATAAGATTAAAACAAAATGATAAATTACAAACAATTTTAACAAGAACATCATTTTTTATAAAGAATGATCATTTAAAAAGAAAAAGTACTTCTCCTGCATCTAAGATAAGAAAGCTAGAGATTGGTCACAGAGCTAAAATAACTTACTTGTAACATAAATTTATCTTCATCTGACAACATGTCAATGGGTTTACGATCTTTTTCATACATCTTGAATGCTTTCACCTGGAAATTAAGAAGTAAAATAAGATTAAATGATATAGACAATGGTTATATATCAGTAAATAAAAGTGAAATACGAAAATGATTCCAAAACAAGTATCTACAAAATCAAAGAGCTTTTTTTAACCAAGCATTGGGAACTACAGGCAATACTTAATTCAACTAACAGCTGGGGGGCTTAGGTAAGATAGCAGTTGCAAATGGTATATATTTACCTTTAACAATTGATTCACAAATCAGTCACATGGTAAAACGAAGAGGGGCAAAATTTTAAGTTTAAAAACTGCCATCTTAGCCACCACATGCCTGTAAATGGGCCCCATCACACTAACTACTCTACAAAAAGACTTTCATAAAAAATAAATTGTAGGAAAAACTATATACCTCTTGGTCATTTGGAAGAACTGTTTGTAGAATATCCACAATATCTATAGATAAAACCTTCAAATCAATACTGAAATAGATACAATACAATAAATTAATAATGAAGATTATTATTTATTTATGAAACAGTTACTAGTTCAAATATTATATAGGGCTAAAACTATTTAACCTACTATTCTGTTTATTCAAGTGATACAAGCTACATACTTGTGCACTATACAGAGTGTATAAACTGCAAAAATCATAACTATATATATATGCAATTAAGAACAAGACATGACCAAGCAAAGCTAAATTACAGATAAAAACTTTGATATGTTATGTTTATGGTACAATAATAGCTTACTTTATAATGGCTCTAATGATATCATCATTTGATAACTCGATCTTTCTTCTTGTGATGGCTGAAAGAAGTATACACAATAATGAACAAATAACTTACACACATCTAAACATCAAACTATTTGAAGGAAAGAACTTGTTCCATAACATTAAACATTACAGAATAAATACCTTAAATCTTTCAGATTACAATACATACATATACCTTTAAGAGGAGGATCACATACCTGATTATTATGCTTTCATCTAAGACATTTTGAACATTGGGGAAATTCATAGCTTATTCATTTTGTTTTAGCAGCATTTTTTAACAATTTTTCAGTTATATAGAGCAGCCAGTTCACATATCCAGTTTCCTGGACTATATTCCAACCAGTACTATCTTACCCTTCAACTAGGAACTGGCAACTTTTCTACAGGGTTGCAACAGGGAATTGTACCCAGATTGCTGGGTTACAAATCAAGCGCATTAACCACTGGACCACAGCAGCGGCCTGGGGAAATTTATAAAATCCTATTAACTTATATAAAATTAATAAGACAAGATATTATATACTGATACTTACCAACATTTCTCACTCTGTTAGGTTCCAGTAACGTTATACTTTCAGGTTTCTTTTTCTTCAATGTCTTTGGCGTTCCATCTCCGCCTTTCAATCCTAGCACACCTAACTTGAATGTTTCCTCGAAACCATTGAAATCTATCACCTAAACAAGAAGAAAGAAATACAATCTTCAGTATAACTGATTGTAGACAGTATATATTTGTATTACAGAAATAGTGAAAAGGGGTGTTTTAGCTGTGATTTAGTGCTTTATGTCTAATAACATTAGATCAATAATAGTTTAGGATTGTTGTGGAATTTATGTTTTACGGAAAAAAAATACTTCAGAATCCATTTTGTTTGAGTCGTAGAAAGTATGGGATTGAGTTCTACCACCGTGTATAGGACGCACAGATTTTTTGGTCCCGATTTTGGAAGTAAAAAAGTGCATCTTATACATGGGCGTTTACTGTATAATGAAGGGTTTATTTCCCCTTGAATACACCCTTCTAAAAGTTCCATGTCTTATTGTTATAGATATAATGAAATACGGATAAATGAAGTAATTATTCAGGTCCGCAGGATTTCTCTAAAACTGTGTTCTACTGTATAGGGACAATGCTGTCTATCATGAGATCAAGGAAGGTCAGAAATTTTACATTTAGCTTTAAGAGCTCACTAGTCATTTCTAAATATACGTCTACAGGAAAATCTTACAGACAACCAAACATCATAAGGAAAAAGTTCATAGAGACAGCTTATAACTTAAGCTGTTGATGTGTAATTTGAAGCATTCCTCGAAATTGACCACAAGCAAAACAGCTATCTAGGGCACACCAATCAGATCAGTCTTTAAGCAATCTGACCAGGAAACTTTTAATTTGATTATATATAATTTCCAGATTGCAATTAAAAAGGGAAATAAAACTTAGTTAGCTGTGAACATCAAAGATAAAACAATCTACATTGAATCTAGTTTAGCATGAAAGTCAGGACTGGTGTGTAATTGTACAGGAACAAAATCTCCAAATTTTCCTCATCCATTTATTACTTCATAATATTCAATCTGCTTCCTTGTTTGTAATGTATAAATGTACATACTTCCTTCTATACAGTAGGACACAGTGACACATTTTCACTGGGGCCGCACAAACAGTTAGGGTCATATTATGGTGACATTCCAACTTCAATGGTAGAAGAAGACCCTAGACATACACCTGAGTAGAACCACCAACATTCCACAAGCTAGCAGGACAGCCTTGTCATACTCACAGAGTGAGAGGCACGACAAGTCAGAGAATATTACAATTCGACCACAGAGGAAACAGTCAAAACAGTCAAAGGAAGTCTTTCAGATTCAATTATGGCACGAAAATTACTCAAAGAATAACCAGTCAAAAGTTTAATTGTAACATCACAATATAAACCAAACAAAGTCATTAAATGTCAACAGGAAGGAATATTATGAGGAAATTTGAAGTACAACTGACACATACAATTAAGCAGTCTACCGATAATGTAATATTCTAATAAACAAGAGCCAATACTTAGTTATAACACTATCATCAGACATGTGGTCAAAATTGCGCCAAAGAAGTTAGCCCACAATAATACTATTAGAACACCATGGTTAAAAAAATAAAGTAGTGATCAAACATACGTGATACAATTTCTCATCAGCCAGATCAGCAAAAACAGTTCCTTTCACTTGCTGAGGTTTCAACGGGGTCCAATTTAATACTGGAAGACGATATCTTGTCTGTATCTTCTTTTTGATGGTCATAGCTGGAAAATACAAACAAGAAAATATACTTCAGTGTGACACAAGATGCAACTAGTGATGTATACCTGAATGTTACAGTCTAAGCTTGTGATTTTGGCTTTAAAATTTTATTTTTTTTGAAGTTTTCTTTTCAGATCATCAGACACCAAGCGATTTCGTTTTGAGTGTAATTTGTTGTGTATACATGTACTATATACATACCTGAAGGACCACCACCAGGGGCTGGTGGTGGTGGCGGGGGTGGAGCTCCTGATCCCGGTGCTGGAGGTGCCGGAGGAGGGGGTGGAGGAGGAGGAGGTGCAACAGCAGCTGGTGGTGGAGGAGGTGGTGGGGGAGGGGCCACTGCCCCAGCAGCACCTGCAGCTCCAGCAGCACCTGATCCCGAACCTGTAATATAGAAAGCAACATTCAAATTCGTAATGATTAAAATGTGAAGTTTTACATGTATATAAAAAATTATGTATCCAGATCTAATTTTATCTATTTTGCAAACTTTCTGAACATCAAAAAATCACTTCAAATCTTACGCTTCAGTAAATATAGATCTAATATTCTTTAAATGACTTGAAAAAATCCACAGTGGATGCAAGCAATAAACCAATCTACCAACTTATGTCTAAGTCTAAAGTTTTGCTAACAGACAAGCAAGCTAATGTCAACAGACCAATATATCTGTCTACAGATAATGTGAAGGGACATAAACTAACCTAAATACAGTTCAAGAAGAACTTAAGAAAATGAGAATGTTTCTAAACAAGCAAGAATTGTGTACCAAGTTTTATTACCAATATTTTTCTTGAGATTTTCTAATTCCTGTAATTTAGCATCAAGTATATTTAGATGTTTCTGTGACTCAGCATCTTTTTCATTGATGGCTTCACGAAGTGCCGAATTCTCCGCTTCATTTTGACGTAATACTTCCTGTTAAAAAAAGTAAAAGTTCCCCATTAATTCTCATTGAATAGCTTAATTCCATGTCTGATAAGCTACAAACTATTTGAAAAACTTAACTGGAGTAGAATTAAGAGACAGTGTCCACATACAAAAAAAGTCCAATTAGTGTCACCTAGATACAAAGACAACTATAATAAAATGGAAAAGAACTAAGAACTGCACTCTTTCTAATAATGAATAAGTGTACAATTACTTACCTTGACTTCATCTAATTCAGTATTCGTATCAGATAATTGCTTTTCTAATTCTATTGTTTTAGATAACATCTCTTCCTCTACTTCTTGTAATCTTTCATTTGTCTGTAATATGATAGATGTGAACAAAATATTCAATTTTAAAAACATTCCCAAAAGCCTTCAGCTTCATATGTGTATAATATGTGTATAATATAAATGCAAACAAATTTATCATAGTTTTTGAAGTATTGATTTGCATCTAATGGTACTGAATTTACTTTTACTGCTACTTTATTATCACGAGGATAGAGATATATGGATAAATTTGAATATTTTTTGGTTAGCAGATGATTGTATGGAACCATTTAGATAATGAAATCAAGTGACTATAATAAGGAGTGTAAGAGTTCTTATAATGAGGTTTATGTTTTTTTCCTAACATTTTATGCAAACCTAGAAAAAATTGAACCAAAACTATCCAGAACTGGGCAGACAGGGGCGTGATTGGTCACTGTTCAGTCAGGAGAAAATACTTTGTCATACCATGGAATATGACCAGAAAGCATGCTAAAATTAGAATTATCAGACAGATACAAAAACCAGTTCATCACTAAGGTGATCAGGGTTACTCCCCCAATAGCCCCATGTTTCTAATCCGCAGATTCAAGGAAAACTCAAGACAAGAATGTATTTCAATGTTCAAACCTACCCGAGACACTTCATCCTCAAGTTCTGCAGCTTTCTCTAATGCCTCTGTTTTAGTTTCGGAATCTTCTAACAATGCAGCCACATCTATCATGTTATCAAGATAAGCACAGACTTGTACAGATAACCTATCACTCTCAGTATGGCGTAATTTCTGTAAAACAATTTCACAGGATAATCCAGTGCGCAACATTAATGATTGGCCGATAGACAGAGGTTATTAAGAAATGCTCAGGGCTATAAATGATTCCCAGTCTGTGACATGATGGGTTATCGTTAATCAGTTCGTAACACTGAAAACAAGGCGATTGATACATTTACTACATCACTGCTATCATCAAATAGCTTGGGCTATTAAAATTTTAGACCATAGCCCTATTTACTATCATGTTCAAAAAATAAATGTTGAATACTGAAATCACATGTACCACTTTCAGGGACATCAGTTCCAGATAGGTAGATACAGTCTGACAGAGGGAGATTAGACAATTTTACAAATTCATATTTTAATTAATTGGGCACCTAAGTAGTTCTGCATTGGTTCTAAACTCTTCAAGCAAGATTTAAATGTAACCTAGAAATCATTCATAAATGCAACCACTGATTCTTACAAAGAAAGAATTCTATAAGAGATATCTTTTATTTATAGTACAATTTGATTTGGTCAAAATGTTAGCTTATACTTATTACATTGTAACTTACCTCTAAATAATCATCTAAACCAATGATTGAGAATTCATGTTGTAAATGGACCCTAAAATTCATATTCTCCACAGAGTGGACCACAATATTTACAAACTGCATACAGGCAACCTGAAATGAATCATTATGTAATCATGCATTAATTATACAGAGAAGTTCATACAATTACAAAGGCTCCTCTTGAGACTCAGAGGGTAAATTTAAACATCTCAGACTAGTGATCACAAGTCCCTTAAATTCAAACTTCACTTATGAGGAAACTTTCCAAGTTGCTTAAAGAAGGTCAGTGGTTCCACCTGGTTGTCACATGTCAGTACCACATAAGACCCCAACAACAAAAGTAACAATGGAGTAAGAATTTCCTCATTCTATCATGATGTTCAGCAGCCAAAATGGTCCTTCGCAAGGTGCACAATGATGAAAATGTACTATTTTACTCAAATTATGAAGAATGTCTTTTTGTGTTATTTCTACTATGCCAAAAAAAGGGACATGAGGAATAGGCCCTTTAATCCAAATGATCAGATTTAGTGCTGAATATTATAGGCTTTCTTCTAAAAAATGATATTATATCATTAAACATTCATAATCAGTCTCCTTTATAAATAATTCAATTAGAAGAAAAAGACAGCATAATAACACTTGGAATGTCACAAAA
This sequence comes from Lutraria lutraria, assembly GCA_964023205.1. Classification (NCBI taxonomy): domain Eukaryota; kingdom Metazoa; phylum Mollusca; class Bivalvia; order Venerida; family Mactridae; genus Lutraria; species Lutraria lutraria. The sequence continues at coordinate 28,067,994 of OZ026848.1, read as the reverse complement.
TTCCTCTAGGACATCCTAATCATCATAAAACAATGGGAGAATTTCTCACAAAACAAAGATATAAAATGAGACAGTCTCCAATATATCACAGAAAGTTCCATTTATAGAAACAAATAACACAGAAATACATTTTCTACGTATTTTAGCTTACCATGAAATCTATGTGAAACTCTTCATAGTTTTTGAAATACTCCATCAAAGTCTCGAAACGATGTCTTTCTGCACATACCTAGACAAAAACAAGAAAGAAATAATTTAATTTTTTGATGCTTTCAAAACTCATCTAGTTTATCATTAGCCAGACTAATACTGAAATTGAAACTAAAATTAGTCCTACTCCAATAATATTTTAAACTCCCTGAATACTGTTCACAAATACATCTAAGCATCTGTTATACTTCTATGATCATTACATAATGCAACAAAAGTATTTAAATTGCTACAAAAACAACAAATGCTCATTTGTTTTTTCTTTTACCCACAGTAAGTTAAAGAATCCTTAAATAAACATCACAAAGTCATACAACATAGTGGATATCGACAGTACAAAATATACAAATCAAACTTTAGACATATTTTTCAAAACAACAGCGAAACCATTGATAATTTTTGTAATATTAAGACCCAAAGATGGTGGACGTATGTCTAAGCATGTATGTAAAAGTTTAACACCACAGTCTATACTAGTTCACATTTTAGAAAATTTCAAAGAGAAGCCAGACAAGGTAAGAGTATATTTTTACTCAGATAATGAGATCGTAAACCATACTCACTTCTTTGAAGTTATCAAAAGCAGAGAGAATGATCTCATGACCTCCACTGACCAAACATACAGCAGCCAGCAGCTCTAATACTAACGCCTTTGTTCTGTAAATTAGAATCATAGACTTTAATGACATCAAAGTTTCACAATCAAATAATTTCCACAAAATACATGTTTTAGTTTCTACACTCAATTTTAGTCAAAATCAACTCAACTTTTTCATACTTTACTCATATTTCCCAGCTCAATGTAAGACATTTCATTTTCATTATAGTTCAAACTTAATCGAGTTTCATTACTTATTATTCATTGTCATGAAATTCATTATTTAAGAAAATTTGATCTCATTCAACAATTATGGATACGAGTGAGCAGTATAAACTGTAAATGTCTAAAAATCTTACCTCATACTTCTATGGTTCAGACTTAATGCTATACAATTGATGGCATGAGTGTGAGCTATCACAAGGTTGAAACCATACTGAAAGTATAAAACAGAACCCGCAAATTAAATAATTTCTGCATCCTCAGCATACTTACTTTACTGTCACTCACATATTGGTGAATGCTGATCTATAATAAAGTGTAAGAAACATTATCATAAATAATATTAAAAGCATTGAATTTAAGAATCAGGGGCCCATTCCATAATTTATATCTAAGATAATAGTTTTTTGGAAACTTATCGTTACATCAGCTTTCCATAGCTGTCACTCGTTCAGCGTACATAAATTTTGATGCGGACCAAAGTACATGTTTCATACATCCGCCATGCAATAATTCGAGGGCTAAGTGCAACACTGTCGTAACTTGTTCTTATTTCAATATGAGTTACGACACTGTTGCGCTGAACCCTCGAATTGTTCCCATTCGATGTTGCAGTGAAAGTTTATGTGTGTTCAGTTTCCATGAGTACTATCAGTACTTTGATTAAACTTACAAATTTTACTACCACTTGTTTGTGAATAGAAAGTGAAGTGGAAAATTCTTTTAGGATATTATTATACCTGATGGTTCATAATTGCACGCAGACACATGATACAGACATGCACATCATCTCGTGCTTCCCCCATGTTGAGTTTCTGTGTGTATTTAGCAATACCCCGAGAGGCACTGACAGTATTGGAACGTTTTAAACTTCTCGTTGAACCTCGCGCTAAACCAGTATCCATACTAGAACTTTTTTCTCTGTTTAACAACTGTTCTCTCCTACAAAAACAACCATATTTCATCATATATTAGATGTAAGATCACTATTTTATAGTCATACATGGCTTATCATTACTATGGAATCATAATTGTTAGTAACCAGTTACATATATTCACAAGATATAAAAAGGTTATTGAACTATTCTGATATTAGATAAAACGAAGTCATTACATTCAATAATCGACAATTAATCAGAATATTATTATTAGTAGTAAAAGATCAAAAATCATATTTAAAGATACTTACCTCATCATCACCTGAGTGAAAGATAAATAGTCCACTAGAACATCTAAACCCTGATTCTCCTCACTTAGAAACTCTCGAACCCATCTACAATGACAAAAGTATCAATTATAACCTGACTTACAGATACCTATATAATAGACCAAATCAATCAGTCTTAATATTTAGAGGAAAACATGAAAATGAGTAATAAAAATAAATGTTTTCTTAATAAAGAGGAAGTCACCATGTGAAGTTTAGCTACTGTGTAGTTTATAAAAGGCAAGTAACGCTTATAACATCTGATGTCATTAAGATTCATAAATCAGAGGGCAGATTTCATTAATATCCCTTAACAAAATAATTAGAGTAACTGGGTGAATCTATTATAACCATACAAGGCTACATTCATAAAATATCAGGAGTCTTGGAGCTGATCTTATTCCTCATGATGTGGAATAAATCTACTATCTTAAATTATATAATACAACCTAATTAAGAATAAATCCATTTATTTGATACAAATATTCATAACAAAATAGATTACATTCTGTACGGTACAGTTAACTCTCATTGATTTCCCGCACACTTACTCTATATGATTGGTCCGCAACGAGATCTCTAAATCTCGCAACACTTGCGTAGAACTTGTATCACCAAGCATCTTACGTTTCTATAAATTAAATAAAACTTGTGTTAACAACACATATCAACTGATTGTAGAGTTTAAAAAAACATCTCAATACACTTCAAATTATATCACAATGAAACATATTAACACATAAAAGATATACACTTATTTTTGTAAGTATAAAAGTTACAAACAACCAACAAATCAGCCAAGAAAGAACAAAGGTAATTAATTTAAAGCTGACATGTACTTAACATAAAAATTATTTCATAAGAAATAATCATTTAACACTTACACTATGTTTTCTTTTATATTTTAAAGAAAATTAGAAACTACATTTTAAATCATTAAGACAGTAAACAAACACAAAAATATTGTTTAAATAATAGTACTATACATGTATACACATTAACTAATTCTTGTTTATAACATTAATTGTTCCTCTGTGTATATAAAGTAACATATCTGTTATACAGCCTATAATACTTTTATTCAGTCATTAAAATTGTTATAGTAAGTTAATTAGCTGAAATAAAATGATCCTGAAATAACATAATAAATCAGAATAAGATGTGAACTTGTATATAGACAATACATAATTATATATATTTTACAAAATTTGTAATATCAAAATTAGTAAATCAGGGGGACAGACATATTACATCTAAAATTAAAATGCAAGATGGCCCAGAGGTTGGGTACTTCCCTAGAAGGATTTGTGTAATAAAATAACAAAATTAACTGTATCTAGAAAATTACCCCATCATCTAAGAATAAGTTTTACACTATCTAATTCATACAACCACATACCATTGATTCAGTTAAAACAAACAATACAAGGTAAATGAACTTGTTTTAATCTCTCCATATAATTGTTATCAGGCAGACCCACCTATGTACTGTCAGTATAGATTTCAATGCAGAAGATATATGCACAATAAATTGTTAAACAGCTGATGCATGTATTTTTTCAGAACTCAGATAATGAGTTCAACAATTCCATAGGGACTCACATTTAAATGTTTGATTAACATTAGATCAGGCGAAACTAAAATCAAGTATCAAGTCCCTATGGCATTTTTAACACTTGTCTTAAAAAACAGTCTAACATAATGTACAGTGAAACCTACATAATCTATATCCCTCAGACACTCCAATTAAATGGTTATAAATGTTATGTCAATGACTTGTTGGAGACATGAGCAGGCATACTTTACTTGTAATTAGCAATTATGGAAGGCATCTGAGTGCATATTGTGTACAGATACAACAGATATTGTTTCCATTATTACAGAATCATAAACTGGTACCAGGCCTTCAGAGTCTCAGACTGATAGTTACAGGCACTTGTGATGTTGTATATTAAGAGGGGAATCAGGCAATAAAGAGACACTTGACTTGGTAAGATTGAGGCATCACATCAATAAATTAGACAGGGGAACCAGGCCCTAAGACTTAAGGACATCAAGACTTAACACTTAGTGGGTAACCAGACATATCCCTCATAATACAAATTAAATAATGTTTTGTAAGAAATTGAAATGAAGTACTGGAAATCTAAGTACTACTAGGGTAACTTAGCTAAAATACTAAATAGGTGTCAGGCATATAAAAGTTTATACAATATCTCAGTGGTTTGCTGTATAATTAAGGAATGATGTAACATTTCAATGTGTACATGTGAACCTGTGTAATATAAAACGTGCTTTATCATTCAATAAACATAAACATTAAATTTCAATAAAAACATAGATAAAGCAAAATAAAGCTATAACTATAACAAAGCAAGGTTTTAAAATTAATGAAAAACAATTGTCTGAGAAACAAACAAAATTGGCAGCAAATCAAATTTAATAATTGCCTTGGTTACCAGAAATATGCAGCAAAATAAAATCACTCCAAGGATGCAAATCTGTTAATAAATAACAAGGAAGTGAATTGTACACTCATATATTATCAAGTTTTCAACATTCTCATAAGAACTAAACATTCTTATTCAACTAAATCTTCATAAAAAATAAACAAAAAATAAACAAGGCAGTTTCTAGCCTTCCTTAAGCGGAGCCTTTACATTTTTTCCTCCCTTTATTTATTTGGGTTTAACGCAGTTTTTCAACAATTTTTCAGTTGTATATGGCAGCTGGTTCCCAACCAGTTTTCCTGGACAGTATTTTAACCAGTACTAACTTAACTTTCTAGGAACCGGCAACTTCTCCAAACTTGCATGAAGGGTATGACCTGCTATGACCAGGAATCAAACTAAATTGCCTCCATTAGCTAATTGAAGCCAGGTAAGTAATCCCTCAATCAATCATTTTTAGGCAGGAGACAAGAAATTTTACCAAATTGTGGCCTTATGATATCAGACAGAAATATTTGTATAAGGAATACTATACACCAACAATGTTTATTGTATGAAAACAAAAACCAATATTAAAACAAACTATACTTCAATAATATACTTATATACTTGTACTTGAAACAAAAATAGTAAAATAGTCACAATATTCATACAAAACTACCTAAAAAATGACAAAATTAATATATGGAAGAAACATACAATTACAATAAGTAGTAGTAATATTCTGTCTAATGCATTCAGACTGCTTCATGTCCTTAAACCCTCTCAGGTAAATGAAGGAAGTACAGACATTTGATGAACCATTAGCACATCGTAAGTTTATAGCCATTCATTTTCTCTTAGATAATTTACATAATCTTTTAACAACATGAACCAAATAACTGCCGAGGTCATTAAAACCTTCATGGAATTTTTTTGTCTAAAAATATTTCAATAAAAGTCATGAGGAATAGACTGGTAATGTGTTTATAACAGTGACTATATTGTTTTTATCTGAACATATAAGAAGCACAGTCTGGATGCATTAATCAAAATGATAACAAAATATTGTATACCGGTAAATATAGCTGACATCAGCTACAATAATGCATGAAGCAGATTATAGCTTATTGGTCATCATGAATTTTTTAGAAGCATTAATAAACCATCCCTATTTATCATAAATCTAAACCCAGAAATTAATTTTCCATCAAATCCCAACAGTCTCTAACTAAAACCTATACTTGGAGACCAGTCTAAAACTAAAGCCCCTAATTTAATAACCAGTCTGCAGGAAATACCAGACTGATCCCCTTATTTCTATTTTTAAATTCAGTAAATTAAAGCTGTATCAAATAGTATACAATTTTAAATTGTACTAAATTTTTTTTTGAAAACCTTACACAAGTAATTGCCATGGTTACATCGACCTTTATTCAGCAACTAAATGCTAACCCCTTACTGAAGTACAATGCCAGTTTGAGGTCCTTATTAAAGGCGCATCTAAATCCACACATTAGCCCCAGCATGCAATTTTCCTAACAGCAAGAGTCAAAGCAAAAAAAGGAGGTTATTTTGTCTTCATTGCAAAAGGCATCTAAACCCATTTTTGGCTTTAACTCCCTTGATATTTCAAACATCAAAATAACTTATAAACTAAATAGACTGAAGCCACATTGAAATATTTACTATACTTCCACATCTTGCCAGCGGATACATTGTATGTAATATGCACAGCTGCTGTAAAGACCAAAAATACAATAAAGGTTTTCCACTAATCATTCAATTAACAAAACCTTTTTACTTCTGATGGGAAAACCTGGTAAATATGCTTTACTCATATTTTTCATGGAGTCTATCAACAAAAGATATATTTAAACTCATGACAGAAATGAATGACTCCTCTTCACATTAAAGATGTACGTAATTCCATAGTTTAGAATTGATGTTTTTATGCTTTACACAGGGTTCAAGGTCAGATCCTTGTTCTTTGATACCAGTAAGAGAATCCACCCTCGCCATTGGTCAGTTATTAAACAGCACTTAAAAGCAACCGATCAGAGACTTTGGATTTGAAACAGGTCTCAAAACTGAGACTAGACACAGTATAGAATATAATAGAAGTTAAAGGAATACACATCAGACTGACTAATATGGCTGTGTAAGATGCAGAAAAACATGACAGCAGGACAAAAATAGACACTAATAATAAGCATCAGGTAGCAATAGTTGACTACAGGTAGACTGACTGACCTCACATAAACACTATTATAAACATTATTTTTCTAGTTTCCTTGAAGACAAATTCATTTATTTCTGTCATGAGTATATCTCTAAGCACTAAATAAAGGTGTTGGTGTACAATAACTCAGTGAGAAATGACAAAAAAATGAAACACTGAAAAATGCAGAGCAAAAAAAAACTGAAGTAATGCATTGCTGCAGAAATGTATATACATATCATATTTAAAGCTATGCTTGTGTTAAAATTGTGAGATTTTTTTTCAATCCATGTTATAATATATCAACAACATCAGCAGTTTATTGAAAGGCCATACATTTCAGCAACATAAGGTGAAGAGAAAATAAATAAATGTTATATGATATATAGTGATGGTCACATGACAATACCAAGATAGCTGGTTTGGTCACTTGAATATACAAAGAAGGCTAATTCAGTCACATGACTATGTGAAAATTTCAGCATTCAGGTCACATGACTGAACAAATTACTGTTCAAGAAAAGGAATTTTGTAAACTGACAAATCATATTTAACAATGGAATGAAGCCGGGAACCAAACCAACTGAATCTTACTGTAGTATGTCATGTCAGGTTGGCCACAATCATGATTAATGGATAATTTACTACAACATACTAAAGGTATTATGGTCGGCAGCAAATAATGTACAGTACTCTAAGTTACTTGCATTCATTTCTAATTTAATCTATCTACAACTGTTTTACAGTTACAAAAATTTGGTTACAAAAAAATCGGTCCAATGAAAGTGGAGCTTACCATCACAAGACTTGATAACTGGACGAAGACATAATTATAATCATTATGAACATTATAAACAATCTAATCATTAGTATGAATAAACACAATCAATGATACTATTAATTTAGACTAACATGATGATTAGCCAAGAGTTACTGCCCTTTATTAAGAAAATCATAGCACAAATTATATTCTAACAGATGCAAGTTTTATAATATCTAAGAAATGTTTCATATAATATTATATATTATATTGATACTTTTGAAATATGTGATACTGATGGTAATCGAGTGGTTGTGCCAATAATTCATTTATTTTTATAAACTAAGGCACCAAAGGGCAGTAACTCTTACAACAGCAATTAACAATTCATATCTAGAGCAATAAAGAACAGTAACTAAAATAAAACTTATCAATTATGGATTTCATGTTTATATAGTAAATAACATAAAATGTTAATAGCCTAGTTCAAAATTTAAATGGACATCAAACTTACTAATACAGCTAATGAGACTCATAGAACAGGAAGGAAGCAACTGAGGACAGGAATTGATCAGAAATTAAGATATTGATATAAAATTAATAATCAAATCAAGTGGCGAGTGGGTGGGGTAATAAAACATCAAAGTGCATGACTGTGTTTTCATGTGCACTGTGATATTTTACCAACATGTTCTTACATCTTTCTATGAAGCACAAAATAAAAGCAACAATTAAGACTGTAGGAACAGTTGGGGAGTTATATGTGATGTTTATGAGCTATAAATCTATTACCTATTTATAATTATGAGCCAAAATTTATACAGTTTTTATTTTAGTTCATATTTTAGGCTGGGTTTGTAAAACTGAGAATGGAAACCAGTCACAAAATTCCAGCATTTAATTGGTTGTTTCAGAGCTCCATCATGAAACTGACCAATCACAACAACGCATTCTGAGACTGGTCTCCCATCTTAGCTTTGTAACATCACAGTTAACTACAGAAAATCTGAAATAATCACAGTAAAAGTCCTATGTTCCATGAAATAAAGAGCCACATTATAAACCATGTTTAATAATGTTTTTCATTTAAACATTCTTGAAAAGTTCTAACAATATCATAATACACTGGCTTAAATTCAATACTAAATGAAATCAAAATCACAACCTATTTCTTTCATGAATCTGGAAATGCAAAACTAAGGTAATGTGATACAATATATAAATAATTTCTTACACCGACTTCAAAAACATGCAATTTTCCCCTTAAAAATATGTTATCAAGATAAGAAAAGCTTAGAAATATGAGAAGGAAAAAAAAGAAAATTGATTCCCAGTGGGATATAAAAGCGGGAGTTAGAAGAAGGGATCAGTGGGGACTGTAACCATAGTTACATGAACAAATCTAAAATACAAATGTAATGAACTAAATAAAGTACAAACAGTATAATGGATGTTGATTCCACTTTACTGCAGATGATATTACTATTAAAGTTAATATTTCATAACTTTAAAAACTCAAGCATTAATTCACATAAAGGTCATATCTGTGAACAAAGGCTAACCTTAGGAAAGCTAAAATGTGGCCTTTATTGACAGGTGGCTTTTACTATTTTGTTCTAATTAATAAATGACGGTTTTGTTTTTAAAAGAACAGCCTTTATTCACCAGATGACCTTTATTCGGAGGTGACCACAATCACAGGTTTTACTTTACATGTACATCACCTCAGAGAAAACTATAAACACTTATAATATTTTATTTGCACAATGAACGACAACTTTGTGATTTAACTTGATGCATGCTGTCTAGAGATTTAGACAGTTTTGGCAACGAAATACTGCTGTTATACTCAAAGTTATGCTTCAAACTCATCATTAAGGAGTTACAATACACAAAACTAACAAGATTATGCAGCAATTCTTTGATTTGCCAGACTGGCTGTAAAACATTCATTATTTGTAATTATTGATACATGTGTATACTCAAGGCAAAATCAACGGTATAATACAGATTCTGTCATTTATTACAGGAAACTATGCCAAAGACCAAATCGGAGGATTTTCACATACGCTGCAGTACATAAATAACAATACTTTCATTATGCCTAGATATACTTCAACACCCAAAATATATAAATCTATTTTTATGGCTAAGATTCTACCATATCAAATCTCTACAATTATTCCAATATTCTAGATAAATCACTTTCTGCATACCTAGGTTTCATGCCACACCCAGAGATTTCACAGCCAAATTAGACATGTTCATTGTATAAAATGATTATAAATATTTTGATAATAGAATAATTTAAAGGATAACGGAAGTGAGTCATTCCTGGTAAACAAATGGAGCATTTTCTTAGCTATGTATATGATACCGTAGCTTAAAAATAATGAGCTGAATTATTCTGACTAGAGGTGGGTAATAAACAGTTTCACATTTTCACAAATACTCTTTATCAAATTACTTCCTTTTTATTTTTATTCCTGCTTATTTCCCTTGATTTGTGAGTTAAAAAGAAAAGAAAGATGAATAGTACAAATTTAATGAGGCTAACTCTCAACTCAATACAGACACTTAAATTTATCAGTAGGAATTAACAGACAATCTTAGTTCTTGAAAAAGATCATGACATCCGTACAAACTGCCTCTACATTATCAATAAGAATAAATAGAGGGTAAAAACTTCATTACAACATGTTTCACACAACTGAACTAAAATACAATTTTTCAATACTTAAATAATTATGGTGTACTAATTTGGTCAATAAGTTGACTATAATCTATATATTAGATAGTTAGGTAGCGGATTTAGAGTAAGCTAACATGGGTAGTGTAGGGTATGGATTTATACTTCTTTGTATTAAATAATACTAACCTACCAAACAAATAAAAATACAAGAAAATTTATTTTAAATAAGCAAATCAATGAAAACAAAAAGAAAAGTCCACAATTACATCATTATCACCCATATTTATTCATTTTTGAAAAAAAAACTATTTTTTTTTTTTTTTAAACAAATCTGAATTTATTTTCTAGTGACAAATACATGACAAATACTGCCTTTGGCCTGTATTAAAAGGCTGCATCCACTCCTAGCTTGCCTAGGGATGAATAGGAAGAGTATTATGGTGAAAATAACAATTGTGGTTGATGAGTAATATTCACTACCAAGTTGAAACATCAAAAACCATTGTGCTGATAGAAATAACATTAAAACCACTGTTAATAGAAACATCATAAATTGTCCTATTTTATATGAATATGTTTAACACCAGAATGTTGTTATAAATTACATTAAATTCTCCAGATGTACTGTACAGTCATACAAACTGTGCTGATGGACATTATTTAAACATATCTGCCAAAACGATCATAAATTTAATCAAAGTCCAACAAAAAGGGGTATTTTATGATGTTTCCACAATATAAAAGAACATTCAGTTTCAAAAAAATGTTTTCAATTACCTCATGCAAAATACTTTTTCAAGAAATCAAACTTGAGTCAATTTAATGAATACCTGGTATTTAAAAAGTAAAATTCCTCAAGAAAGATTACCTCCTGTGAAGGAGCTCATACTTAAATAAAGGACTAGGTACATCTATATACATAAAAATATTATTTACAAAATTAATTCAAACAAAACTGCATCTTAAACAAAGGGAAGTACTTTTTCAATTCTATCAAACAAAGGGAGATAATAAATCAAGGACATGAACTCTAACAAAGGGAGGTAATTGTATGCATTCTGAAACTGAATGATTTTACAATGAGTTATATTATTTTATATGTTAGTGTGACTACAATTTCCGAGTGTAGGTTATGAGGTTATTAACTAAAGCCTACAACTATAAAGCCTTACAAAAGACATTCTATGCCGACTTTGCCGATTGCCCTAAAATCAATTCAAGCAAGACACATATATCATTCATAACATGTATATTAAAGGTATATATGCAGAATTTAATCACTAAACTAAACAGATAATACAAGTCAACTTGCTCAAAAACCAATTAAAACTTCTGAACACAGTAGCACATGATTATGGTGAATCCCTGAGGACCCAAATATAATTACTTTGTTACATCTGTACTTCACAAACTCATCTTACAATGAAATAAAGAGCATGTTCAGAAGAAAAGAAAATGCTTCACTGTATTGAATTCTTCACTAAATTATCTGAGTTCACCATAATCATGTTTAATTAAATGTACGTTGTTTTGTAATATTCCTTGTAATAGACCCAATAACTTTATATGCTTTAAATACATTATATGGTTTAATGGTCGGACAGTAAAGTGGAATAATGAAAGAGCAAAAATATTGATATTTCTATGGTTGTTGTATTAATTAAAGCACACAAATCAGTTGGTTGGAACAGGCTAGAAAACACATAATACAAATCTATTTTGAGCAAGTTGAAATCACCAAAGAGTAACGACTTTTTAAGTTCATGCTCGCAATATAATATATAATAAATCAGTGGCCAAAAATAAGGGGCATGTGTTTATTATGTAATAAATGTTAAAATACATACACAAAAGATCATCTAGATCCAGTTTGGAAATAAATTGCATTTCATTTTCATACTGATTCAAATAAAGTGTTCAGTCTTTAGCATTACAAGGCCAAACCAAAATAGTACATAGGTTATCATGAGATATCATCATACAGAACTGTATAAATAATAGAATTACAGGTATTCTATCCAGAATTGATAAGATTGTAAAGAATCAATAGTAATTAATTCAAACCAACAAACTTTATCTAGTCATGCCTAGAACTTGTGTATTCTTCAATCTAAATATGCAGATTATGCATTAGTTATAAAAGTATTTGGTGACAATTTTTTTTTTTTACTTTCTATAATGTATCAATTTGAAACAAACGTTGAAACGAACATAAACTGCGTACAGGTCAACAATGATAACCAAGTAATAATTTTGGTATAGCCTCAGTGAAGATAGAATTTAATGGTCCTTCAATCAGGACACAAATCATGCTTGTCAATGTTAAGTAAGGCAAGAATTTAATGAGATACATCATGTGTTAATTTGTGCAACATCACAAATATATACAGGTCAATTATGAAGTTATCAATAATAATAAGTCAAAGACAAAGAGCATCTAAGTTGTAAGTGCATTCAATTAAGTATACATTTACAATTCTTTGCTTTCAATTTCACATGATTAACACCAAGGAAGTTGCATGCTTACAGTATCTAATCACCTAACTTCAATTTACATATTTAATTGAAGTCATTTAGATATTTGTATGATCTTATTAAGACTCATTTGTATGATCAAAATCTTAATAAAAGCTCACTGAATTTATTGTTGAAGGTCAGACACCTATAAAACCATTAATCATGTCCATAGGTCAGACACCAATAAATCTTCATCATAAGGTGCCGGTGACTGAATTTTCATATATCCTTTTATTAATATGCTATTGTGAAAGTTAACATAAGTCAAAATCATTCCATTGTTTCAATCTGAATGCATAGATTTACAACTTCATTGAGTAATAAAGTGACCAAAGTATCCCATCAGGGTGATCAATTATTCACTAACAACTGGCTTTGCAGGCACCAATATACAGCCCTACTTGTATTTCCGCAGTGTAACGTACCAGTAAGCAATATATAGACAATGCAAATTCATCTAAATGTTTTTGACATATTCACCATATCGGAAGCAAACACAATTTAGGAATGGTGTATTTATAATCTTAAAATGACTACACAGATGAAACACATTCAGCAAATATACACATGTATATAATATGCGGCTACAGTATTTAGACCTAAATACACCATCTTCACACCTTATTTGTCACCTATGATTCACCATTGTTTGTCCTATTGTAAGTAAATTCATGCATTGATACATAAATGTATTTCATTCTATTGCAATGAGTTTGTCAGTCAGAAGAGTAACATGTTGCACAATCACTAAATATAATACATGAATATTGATATTAATTTATGATGTATGGACACATTGAGTAATTTGTCAACTGCTTTCATCCAATAGGAAGAATTGCCAGATGAATTACATAGGAGTAGCACATCATTGATTAAATACTGTGGTCCAACACAAATTTGGACACAGCTTACAGCTGATCAAAGCCTACACAGAGTGTTTTTTTCAATATTTCCATCAGTCTAGTACTTGCTCTCAGCTGCTCCATAAGGGTTGGAACTACACTAGTACAGTAACTGATTCTTAAAGAAAACTTTATCACAACTGATTTTTTCAAAGTTGGTCATAGGATATCAAATTATTCCTTTTATTGTCAACACGGTAAGTCATTATGATTAATACACTTAACCAAATCAGTTCCATCTTTTAACAAATGTAGACCCACATCATGTGATTCTGTTTCGTTCATAGCATTTACAGTCTTCATGCTAGCCCACTAGCCTGGGGCTAGTAAATTTCTATTTGGAAGTTTGTAAACTGTCTAAAAATTGCGTATTCAATTATAGCCCACTTTTAGTTTGGACTCAGGTGTTTTGAAAACTTTGTTCATACACAGGTATTTTTCTTAATTCAACCAGTTACATAATCTTAATTGAACAAAAAATAACAGAACAAATTTGTTATCAATGATTTTCAAAACAATCAGTCTTAGCCTACAATGACATGTAAGAACTAAATAAACACAAAATGAACATTTAGAAATAATCCAATCAACCAAATGGCCCTGTTTATAAGATTCTGTATAAACTTGGTTCATAGAAATTCATCAGAATGTTTACTTTTAGCTTTCTATATATACAAATAACCAATACCACTGCAGCATGATGTCTACTCACTGGCATCTACAGACACTACAAGCTCAACAAATCAATTTTTGTTCACCATCCAGAGTAAATTCATACCACTGGAGAAAAAATCCCACTTATCTCTAGACTCATAAGGTAAAAGAATTGGACTTATCAATAGATTAGGTCTCTATAGTTGGTAACATGGTCAATTATTTTGGGAAATTTGGTCCGTTACACTGAGCAATTAGGTCAATTACATTAGGTCATTTAATTATACTAGGCAATTTGTTCAAGAACACCAGGCAATTAGGTAAGTTACACATGGCAATTTAGCTGATTATAAAAGGATATTTGGTCAATAACACCTGGCAAATGGGTCAATCATACATGACATTGATCATACAGAAAGCAGTTGACAAAATACTCAAGATGTGTCCCTACAATGAATAGAACAGAGCCTCACACCAAATTTTTAATACATGATACAGGAGAACATATAATTATAAATATCTTGTATCTGAGTATAGGGAGGATTATATGTATGTGGAACAATTACCTTGCGTGACAGCTATCAATGCACATCAATTATAGATTAATTAACATAACATCTATACATTAAAACAACATATTAACACATGTCATACCTAATTTTACTAACAATCATCAATTAATTTATAATGAACTTCTGTCATGAATAATTTAAACAATTCAATGACACTAATCGATGACTGATATATTATTATTATTATTATATATCATCATAAATTGATATCATAAAAGCAACAAACAACTGATTCATAATCAAACATCATCAAATATCAGTTACAGTATAACTTCTAAATTAAAACCACATTTGGGCCAAAATAAATTAGTTTTAACAGTAAGGATATCTCATTAACAGAGGAAATATTGAAAACTGGTTTGAAAATAAGTGGTTATAAAATTCTGTGGTTTAAATATTGAGGTTGTCGCCAAGTGAGGTTTTACTGTAATAACTCTTTCCTGGAATCTACACAAAACTCATGAAGACTCATGAGTTCAGCAAAGATCCCTTAAATTAAATGAATTCAGTATGTCTGCTTGTTGACAGAAACATTTGTATAAATTGTAAGTTTGATCACTTAATTTCAATTCACAAAATCATATCAATTCATACCAACAGTTAAATCATACAATATGAAGATGACAAGATGCATCAACATATGCAATGGATACCAGTTACCAATGGATACCAGGTCAAATATTTTAAGTATGATGTTTCATGAGAATACAAGACAGTTATGTTGCAGTGTATGCAAAAGACAATGAAGTATTACTGGGGACCAGAGGACTGACAAACTTGAAAAACATTGCTGGACTGGACAAAACATCACTGACCCACAATAATCTGTTGACTCAAATCTTCCCTGAAATCAAGGGAATTTTACTGGACTTCATCAAAAATTTTGCCAGATGTTTGATGGTCTGATGAAGCAACAAGGTCAATACAGTACAACCAAACAGTGAGAGTAAGGTGCCAATTCATTCAAGCCAGTTCATTATCCTCAAAGAGACGAACATGGTTCTATTCTAGCAAGTCTTTAAGCTCAAAGCCAGAAAGTTCCCAAGATCTACAGTTACCAGGCTTGGTTTAAAGCAAGCAACAAAGAACTCAAGCATTTTGCCATCTAATGATGCAACAGAAAAGTTCTCTAAACGTGAACAGGGAGTATGTTGACAATGTACGAAGCTTGCATGGTGATCAAATCAGATTGTATTTCATAGACAACTATGGTATGGATAGGGTATTGCAACACGTAGATAATGAGATCAAAGGGAGGTAATACATACCTTTGTACTCTTCGTAGACTTTGGGTCCAAATAAGTGCGTAACTTTGTGAGGTAGACATCAGGGGGATCTTTGACATGTACTCGTTCCTGTAAATATTCAAAATGTTTCATTAAAAACATATTTCAATTTAATCAGCTAATTACTTCGATATTACATTTTATAACAGCAAGGCCGCTTACATTTAAAGATAGAGCCCAGGCTCCTGGCTATAGGTATTAGTCACAGTATACCAGCACATGCACAGACACCCTCTAACCTAGCATTTTATGATCATAGTAATTCTAACTAATAAGACAATAACTACAAAACTGTCATTAAACCAAAGTAATCATTTAATTAAATGTACAGTGGGTGTGGTTATATTCAATGAGTGTTTCTATATCTGATTATGCAAATGACAAGCTTGATAAACAGCCTGAGTAATAAGTATCTATGTACTAGTTAAAGTCAAGAAGTTTAACAATACAATGAGCAAATACTTGTACCTAGAAAATAAACAAGTGCTTTTTCACTGAAACTCAGTTTCAACCAATGATATCAAATTTCAATCGAGCAATAAAAAGTTGAGAGCTAACAACAATACACACATGTGTTCATATTGTAAGGAGATATTCAATCATTAGTCATTAATACAATTAATACAGTGTTATGTCAGTATATCACTAGTCATACTTTCAGCTTCTAGTCAGACAAACCCTTGTGCAAAATATACATGCATCATATTGTATACTATTAACTATGAAACTGTTATGCAATGTCATGTATCAAAATCAGTTAAATCGACTAGACTCAGCCTTATAGATGCAGTGTTACTTTCATTTTGTTGAAAACTGAGCTTAAGAGATCTGTAAAAATACAATCACAAGAGCTTTTGTATTACACAAACAGTTTATCTAAACTTGTTCGTAATTTAAGCAATTACATTTGATGTAAATTAGTCTCCATAGCTGCAGACTACAGTGCAGGACTTTTGCTCCAATCGTTGCTAACTATAAAACTAGAAATATGTCAAGAGGACACGGATGCCCCCACTATGAGCTAAGTAAAAAAGGGCCATAACTCATAATTTTAATGGAAATCCAACTTAACCAGTATTTTATTATTATACACTTTCACATAAAATATGAAACCCGTCCATGTAATATGCTTGGAAAACAAAATTTGAATGGACAGACAGGGGTAACATTCAGGGGTAAGATTCAAACCAATAAATGACTAACACATCCTTAGACAGTATCAAAACTTTTCAATTTCATTGGTTAAATGATATGTGGAGAGTGACATTATGCTTAGCTGCAAATGGTCTACTATGAACACACGGCTTAGTGGCTTTGTCTATTAAGTCATTAAATTCGCCATAAAAGATCAAATTAAATATATTACTTTCCAGAAAAAAGGGATATTCTTTTTCAATTTCCAAGATGAAATCCTATCTAACCCCAAAATGCCTAAGGTTGTTACTAAGCAACCAACATCAAGAGTCTCGACCAAATGTCTCCAGTTTTAAGTAAAGTCAGTGAATATTGACAAAATTTAAGACCACGTAATTAAACCAGAAATTTAAGACACACCATTACCCCACAAAGACAACACAAGACAACTAGTGTGAGCCTTTGATGTTTCTGTCCTTTGTCATCTACAGATATTTGTATTGATTTATCAGAAATGTTGTAATTACTGGAGGCAAATAAAAAATATGGGCCACAGAGGAGAGGGGGAGTGAAAATAATCCACTGGCACATGAATCCAATACCATGGCAACAAATAGTTTATGTAAAATTAAACATGTTAAAGAATCCTTTACACAGGAGAACCATTTTTATGTTAATTAATATAACAGAATTAAAGCTATTACAAAGAGATCTTTAAGACACTAGGGTAATAACTTTACAGTATTCCTAAAATCCAATTGTCATGTCAGCTAGTTTAAGGAAAAGAAGAAGGAATTTACACACAAAGAAAAAATTGATATCCTCAAGGGATATAAGTTGGCAACTTCTGAATTCCAAACCAATTTCCATAAGCTATCTAGACCAACTATGGAGTTTTTTCCAAGGCTAGAGTTGTAAATAATGAATTAAGAAAATAGCTAGACATTATTGTGGAACAGCATCAATAGATTAATATACACTACAGCTTGTAGCATACAACACTGTTACCACAAAACACAAAGCCCAAATCAATCAACTCCCTCTGTAACATACTGCTTAACACAACATGAACAGTATTAAACAATATATTAAACACAAGTGTTGCATAATTACTTTCCAATAAATATCTGAGTTTTTTTACACATCAGAATGTGGCTCAAGGTAACAAGATGGAAAGAATTAATACAGGAATATGAAGAAGACTTGTGTGAAGTCTGATTATGTTCTGTTGGCAATGCCGTGAAACGATAAGGCAAAAAACAACAACATAGTTCTAAACATACCTTAGTGCATTTTCACACTTACATTATAACTGGAGCTTCATTCATACAGATATAGTAAAACCTGTGAACATAGGCCACCCTTGGGAAAGACATAGCATGGCCTTTATTGACATATGGCTTTGACTTGGATGTCATTTTGGTCTAAGTAATCTATGACTTTTTTAATACACAGCCTTCATTCGCAGAATGGCCTTTATTCGGAGGTCGCTGTATTTCAAACAGGACATAATGGTTGGGTAAAGAATAATATTACTTTTACAAGAAAATGTTCATCATTCATAAGAGGATAAAAACTTCCGTAGAATAACACCAGTGTACTATGAGTACATTTAACAACTTTCCCAGACTGAACCGAAATATCACTTCCTTGTGTTGGAAATGTAATGGATTAAAGTCAAACAGGTTTAATAGAGCTTAAGTTGAGAAGAAATAAGAATTAATATCATACATAAAGATTAAATAATCAGGCCATTGCAAACTGACAAATGGCTGTGGTGCCTGTGTTGATTTTTCATTCATCAAGAGTCGAACGTTATATAACTCTGTTCTGCGACTGCTACTCAACTCAGAAAGCAACCGTGCCAATGGTCAATTATGATGCTATGCTTAAAACAAACAATCATGCAGAAGCTCAAGATTGAAATCGTTCATAACATCTTTAATATGCAACATACCACACCAGTTTGATAATAATAAAAGTAAGAAATATCGGTTAACGTACTAAACTCAGTCACTGACTGATCAACTTCCACACCATTGTTCTAATAAAATGTATATTTGTAATGTGAGTTTGGTTATTTTATATCCCTTTTGAGTCATCTCAATTATGATGAGATGTGATCATGACAAATACAAGGCTTTAACTCACTATTTCCAGGCTGAGAGGACTTCATCCAATTAGCTACACTAACTGTGAGCTCTCTATGATAATAATAATCCACTGAGTAGACTGATATGACATGTATAAGCCATTCAGTACTAACTTACTACATGTATGTACAGACAATTGATGTTCATATGGGAAACCTGATGATAATTATGAACAGACAATGACTTTTAAAGTGCTGTTAAACACATGCATAAATATGAGAAGATGCAGCATGAGTTGATTGATCCTCGATGAGTTAAACATAAACATAATGATCTACATCACATTCAGTCAGGAACTTACTATGAGTATGAGAAAAATTGCTACTGGCTAATTATCCCCATTAATATTGTACACATACCAAGCTGGTGCTACTTGTTTCACACCTGGGGGTAATTTTAGACTAGTTTTAATAACAAGAGCTTGTAAAGCTAATACACTTTTACAATGAACTCAAAACCATTCTGATATCATCTTGCAAATACTGTGAACAATTATATGAAACATATACATCCATCAAAATGCAATAAACTTCACCAGTTAACAAATTTACACTGATGAGATTTTAGCCATAAAAAAAACAACATCCTAACACAATGATAGACCAAAATAGTAGGGGAATATCTTGATATCACTGCTTTTTGTCAAGTAAGCAGTTTGCACCGAGCAGTCAACTTATAGAGAAAAAAAATAAAGGTGAATATAAAAGACACTCTAATAGAAGTTCAGTCTTGGACAGATTCCCTGACATGGATAGCTAATGGTTGCATAGCAAATACTAATAAAGTTTACTTAAATACTGAATACAATCCTATATTAATTAAGATGGAATTTCTTTGTGCATCAGTGAGCTAACACACGAAATTACAAAAATCAATAACAAGTATTTATAGAATAAATGTATTAAACTCATACAGTGATAAATGAAAGGCAAAATAAATGTCTTTAAATTGGTTGAATGCATGATTAAAACACACTAACAGATGGTACAAGTAACATTTGTTAATACATATCAGTTACATTATTCAATACTTCACTGTTTCCATGGTGATGATTAAAAAAGCAAAAGATGACAATTTACAGTTAATTAGATCTGCAAGCTGTTAATTAACTGTAACAAAAAACATTTAATATATTTTTTTGTAGGCTTTATTTAAGGCTTAACAATGATACATGTAAAGGCAGTTAATCAAAGTACTGAAAGTACTCATGGAACTTAAATAATTTACACAGCAACATGGTTACAGTTCAGTACTAGATGGTATATGACATATTACCACCGACATCATAACTCTAAACTCATGACATGGCAATTACCTTGTACAAAATTTACATGCACAAAAACAAGACACCAACATAGTTTGAAGGCAAGAACTGTCTAACTGTTGTTTCTAGCTAATCTTTACTGCAAATTCAGAATTCCACAATGTTGTTAGTTGTACAGTAAAATTGAAAATATGCACCAAAACACTTCCTTGATCTAGAGAGATTGAGGCCAATCACATTTAAACAAATAAGTTAACCATAATTAGCTCAATAATTTTGGCCATAATTTTGAGTTTTAATACAGTACAACGTATTAAGTAGGACACCAACCACAGAATCATAAAACAAGAAGTGTTTGTGAAACATGGATGCCCCTTAAAGCCAATAAAGGGCAGCTGTATAGTTATAATAGTATGACCTTGACCTTTAAATCAATAGGGATCATTTACAAGTGAAGACCAACCTCACAAACAAATCTGAGGCGCTTAAGCCAAATAGTACTCTAGTTATTGCCCTGACAAGGTTTTTTACCGACAGACCTGTATGGACCGACATAATGCAAGCAATATACGGGCATAATAAACATAGGACAGTCAAACTTGAGTAAACTGTCATCCATGAACAAAGCCAACTGTGTGTCAAACCATGACCGTTAATAAACATACATTTATTGTATTAACAGTGAGCCTGAATGAAGGTCAGAGGTGCATTAATAAAGACCACATTAAATCTTCACTCCCATTGTTAGCCTTTGTTCACAGGTTTAACTGTACTTGTGCCATGCAGAGTGTCAGGCAGGAATTACACACAGTCCACAATTTAGCCCCACATCTGGCAACAGATACCAATCAAAGTACTGAAGTTACTCATGGAATCTGAACTAAAATGGACTTGCACAGCAAAATGGAATGTGAACCTGCAGAGTAACAATTGCATGGCAATTATTATAGAAAACATAGTATTTTGGTTCGCATCCAAATTCATGCATGCCAAGCGAGTGACGGCAATGGAAAGCTGAACTTTCGTTTAATTTCCAAAAACAGGACAGTACTTTCAACAAATAAGAGTAGCCAGATCTTTAAGATATGTCTATGAAAAAGCACTTAAGAGTATTGAATGCACAGACAAAAATATAGGAGAACAAATCATGACCAAAGTTGAGAAATTATGCTAATTCTATACTTGATCCATGTCTCATGATTCAAAGTTAAATCCAATTAAAGATGTAAATTCTACTGTTGAATTATTAAGAAGCTCACACTGATGGGTGGCAGGATTCTCAGAATCACAATTATCCCATAGCTGCCAGAAACACTAGCAATATCAAAATATTAAGAAATATTGCCACTTTCAAATTCCAATCATTCAAGTCAGGGGTTTTGTAAGGAAAAGGGCACAGGGCACTGGTAAAAGGGGAAACAATATTTAAGAGGCATATTTCAGGAATATTCAAATTGTAAACAGATTAAATGATTTTTATTTGAAAATTATAGCTTATCTATTATATAGCAACCAGTTAACAAACACTTATGTCACACATGCCTAACTTACAACAAATCTACAGCAATAATCACACAAATTAATGTTGCAAATCAGATATTAAAATTATGCAAAAATTTGAAGAATTCATAAAATTTTAATAGCTCATGTAAGTGTTTTCCACATCAATGAAAATAATGATAATGGAGTACATAAAAATCTGACTTGGAGTAAATGGTAATAAGTTAACATACTGCTGCATAATGCTTTAAATACATGCATGTACATGGATATGCTCTTGTAACTATATATCAGATTCAGCAGGCTTGATATAATTGTACATAACCAGTATGGACTTCGATAATAAAAATTTGATAAATGAAAAAGTGACAACCATTTGTAAGACACAAACACTTTGTTTTGGTAAACATTTCTGGTCTTAAAACAGAGATTTTACTGTTCCTATAAAATTGGTGCATTACACAGACAAAATAAAACAATAAAATTATAATGCACCACACAACCCAGAAAGTAACATATTTAATATCTCCCTCAAGGTGGATACAATTACAATAAACAGAGAATAATTCTCAATCTTGTTACTGCATCAGTAATAACAAGCCCATATCACACAGGCTTGCTCCTAAGTTGTAAAATTTAATTAAGAAATTAAACTCAGACTCCAGTACTAAAGCAACATTTTCAAAGATCTTACAAGTTCTAGAGTTCATGATAATCCATATACCCAAAGCTCAGTTAATAGATACAAGTTTGTTATTTTTATGCCTGTTTCGTAAACAGTATTCAATTTAGAAACTGGCATGTCTTTAATCTAATCCTATTTTCCTGGATTCTGGACCAATGCACGCTGTGTCCATTACTCTCAAAGTCACAAACCTGAGTGGACCGTCCACCCTATATCCTACCAATTAAGGTAAGTGGCTGAGAGAGGTCATACAGGTTTATTTTAAAGGAAATTTAAAATTCTTCAAGGTGAAGTTTTTATTGAATTAAAGAACAAAGTTGAACGGAGACACTTCAATTATGGTAGAATTCCATAGACAAGTTTTCAATTAATCACTATTAAGCAATTATCTCACTTATTTGAACAATTTGCTCCTGGCTAAACTTTCTTACAAGTTTGTTTTAGTTCTACATCTAATATACAAATACTCATTTACACACTGTGGTCAGTTGACCTTAAAGTCAAGCTACAACCCAGTACTAAGCGGTACATCCATAAAATACTGACAGATTCCCCACATGAGTCAGAGGTAGAGGACAAACAATTTGGATGTATATTATCATCAGGCATATTGTCATGGGGAATCAATGTCTAGCCTAAAGGTAAAACAAGAAAAACACATTCAACAAGACATTAGTATGACCATGATACACATTTTTTTCACACATGTACAATAATACTGAATCTGTATTTAAGATATAAAGAATAAACATACAAATATTACACTGCCAGGTTAAAGTCGATCACTAAAATACTGCAAAAATGGAAATACAAACATTTACTGAATGCCAGTCACTATTTCACTGGAAGTCCTTTTAAACTAACAGTACAAAAAATACTCAATTATGTTGTTTTTGGGGTATTTCATTTGTTTCCAACAGAATTTGTGTCATATGCTGATCAACCTGACCATTTTCAGGATGTACCCATACTTACCCCATTCTCTGAAAGCACAGGGCTCAAGGTCTGTAGATATGCCCTACCAACTGAGCTAAGAGGGTGGACAAATTTGCATGTTACAGCTTTCAGTATTTATTATCCAGAAAAAAAAGAAAACATAAATTGCCAGCAAATTGCCTAAATCTCAAACAGAATGGAGTGTATGTGACAACAGCTTGTGTTTCCTATTTGTCATCTAAAACCATCAAATCATGCGACAAGTTTTATGTGCTTAATGTAACAACACATAACATAATTTATTATAACCTTGTCTGAATCTAGTCTCACTTGTGGTGGACTACAGGCAAGTGAGTTCTGTCACACACTCACATCATATTAAGTGATTTCCCACAAGAATTCCTGAGTTAACTTGACTGAAGATTGTCAATGGTGGGGAATTCTGCGTTGCTTTAAAATAAACACACCAAATAAGCACCTGAAACTTAACAAATACTCACCAAACATCAGAAAACATACTGAATGAACACACACAAAAAAGATCTTAAAAAGATATTGACGCCATACGCTACTCACAAAACTTTGAAATTTGTCAGATCTAGAAAAGCAGGCATAAAGATAACTCAAAATAAATATAATTTCTCCCAAGTGCAAACTGAGAATGATATGATGAAAGCTGCCACCATGAGAGGTTTCCAGAGAATTCATAATAAAATAAACTTTTTTTTAGGTTAAAACACGACTCAACGAATTCTGCAGTCCATCAAATTCTTCCAATACAAATATATCACAATAAATTTATCTTTTTATATTGCAAGTTATATCATTTTGTAGCATTACATTTTGTTCTTCTTTAGGACTGTGAAAGAGACACTACCATTTACCACATACAAGAAAATCTTAAAAAGCTCAGGACCCCAAAAGAAGGATGATATGAGTTTGGAAAAGCACATTTTTTTAATTTGGCTCAACAATGAACAGCCACCAGTGACCTTATGATTCATACAGGGATCGGCGGTTCATATACTAATATAAAACTTAGTTTGGAGACAACCCTATAAACCCAGGCTTCTGATAGGTTGATTCTAAAAGTAATCTTAAAATTACCCCCATACAAAACACGCTCCACAATATCCATTCTCAGACTAGCTTATCTTCAAATTCATTTTTATAACCTTATGTCGAGGTTACAGACCAGCACAATACTGATAATAATTGGTGTTTATTTTGTAAAGATAAGACAAAAAACAGCCTTTAACACATGTTACAATTTCCATACAGAAATCTTGCAGACTTGCATTCATAAGCATGAACAGCCCAGTCCTCGTTTATCTTCATATGAACCTTAATTGTCTTGTTTTCTTTCCTCCATAAGACCATTGTTTATAATAAATTGAGTCATTTATTTCTCTACTACCATTGATTTCCTGTTATATTCGGGCTTTGTATTGTTTATACTGTATCCAGTAATTTTGTGTTACTCTGATAACATTACAGAGACCACTGATTAAACAAACAGGAATTCATTTCACTGCTTGGATACAAGAAAAAATTGAATACATGAAACTTCCTGACATGCCACATTATAAAGCGAAATCCAACCACAAACAATCAACAAGAACTTTACGACTTCACTGTTACTTATCTATTTATTTAATAGGTCAGTTCCCTAGACTTCAAAAGTTGGGTGGTCAAAATGACGCTTAGCTGATAGAAATTTAAAGAGTCAACAAAATTTCTAACTAATGTATTAGTAAATTTGACCCATTGGTTCCAATTCTCAAGAGTCAAAAACCTTATTTTGCAAATTTCAATAGTCAAAATGCCATTTTAAGGGTCAAAGGAGAGCCCAGTTCTGAGTTCTGAACACATATAATTTTCTTAAACTATTACATTGAACAGATGATTTACACACAGTTTCAATGATAAGGATGTTAAGATACTGCTGACTTAGTCGATGAGGTACAGTACCATACTTAAAACTAACAATATCAAAACAAATTTAATAGTAAACTGAAGGTTGAAAAAAAAACTGCTGAGACCACTGGGTTTCCATAAGGAGTCTGGACTCTATAAAAGGGTAAAGGACTAATGTCGTAACTTTTGCAACAGACCCTCGATATCTCAAGTGCGATGAAGGACTATCAGACCTCAGTCCTCTAACAAAATTTTGACGAGGACAGTGGACTATTAAAATTTGGAGGAAATTTCTTTTGATCTTTAGCGAAAAATTTTACCAGTAAACTGTACATTATGGGTGGTCAATATTTTGTCCTGTCCAGTAGTTTGTCAGTACCCTAGTTCAGTGTCTGAATTATAAATCAATAAAATCTACACTGAAATCATCAACAGAAACTGAACTCTGTCCTAAATTGAACATTCTTTCCCTATGAATCAATGATTACTACAGAAAGAAGAGGAACCGGGCACCAGCTATAATTTATATCCCTCAGACAAGTTTTCTATCCAACACATAGGTCATAAATCTTACATAAGGTCAGAATATTACCACCCAAGATTAAGAGACTACTTTATCACCCAAAATACCTTCCTAAGACAAAAGCAACATAACAACACACTTGTATCCACTTTAATGGCAACAAAACAAAAGATAACAACAGAATGAGCTGTGTAACTTAATCTGTACAGTATTTTACAATCAAACCACCTGATTTCTGGTAAAAGGTGAGAAGTCCAGAATCATTCAATGATGTGTTTTTTTACTTTCAGTCAAGATTTATAGGGTTTCATTAACAAGACATAAATTATAGGAAATGATTAAGGAAACACTATCAATTTACTGTTTACATGAACAAAGGCAAACCTTAACCCAATGTTTGTTAGACAGGAACATACATTGTAAACATCATGTTCATGCCTTGTGGATTAACTGTGAGTGTGTGTAGATTTAGTTCTCCGAGCATAATACAGACTACATAACTTACACCACATGAGGAGTTCAGTAAAAATGTTACTAAGCAACCATCTCTATATTATGACCACCTCATTATAACGACCGATTATTCTCTACAACTTCAAATGTTACAGAGACTATACCTCACCATATCAATGTTAAGGCAGTTATTTCTGTTTCTGGTCTGGATATCAAGGTTTTAGACAAATTTCCTTCTCAGTGAAGGAAGTTTGTAGAATTAATCACACACATCTTAAATACACTTGTCACCGGCCTTGATGTTTTTGTTTTCAAATGAAATCTGTAATTCAACAGGTGTGATTATAAAGCCAATACAGGTACCGTACATATGTAGGAGGATATATCAAATAAAAGTATTTTTAATGGTTTTGTGTAACAGGTATTAGGTCCCTTTACTAGGTGAATTTTGCATCATGAAACACTAATGGGGAATTTTTAAGGCTAACAAACTTTCTATACTTAGCATCTTGAATTTCTTTTTTAATTATAGGGAAACTTCTTTGTAATGGGAAAAAATGTATTCTTTTTTACTGGGGAACAGGGCATACAATTATCTTGACCCCAAAATGGCCTGAATTAAACAGACAGATCCCTCATGACATTTTCTTCTTGCTGCAAGTAGTGCTTCAAAGTCAAGACAAGATCCAAATACCACAGAAGTACACACTGACTCATTTTATTCCTAGATTCAAAATACCTAGGTAATACGCAATTAATAGCTTTGGCCTAATTGAACTCAAGGAAGAAGATAGAAAATATCCAAGCTCATCATCTATTTATGATAATGTAAACAAAACTTTGAGTTGATCTATTGTCTGACACTACAAGTACACACACCTGTCTGAATGCCTCATGTTTTCAAACCATGAAACATTTCTCTTCACTCTGATTACAACGGGGATTTTTTTCAATGAAACTGTGGGAGCTCAACTTTTGGCACATGATAACATTGTAAATTTTATCCCTTAGACATGAACATGATTTGAAAAAAAAATTGAAAATTTACTATGATCAAAATAAAAGATTAGAGTTAGCATATAACAGAGGGTTTTGCATTATAACACATACAACCAAAGTTTCACAAAGTAAACAACCACCTTATCACAATAACTCAACAAAAATGTTGGCTTGATGCTGAGATAAATTCAGTGGAAAGGTCATGAGGATTTATATAATTTAGTGCAGATCAGTTTTGTGACAAGCAGATAGACAGACTGACACTAGTGATCACATAATGAACATAGCATGACAAGCAGACATGCAATAGGAAAAAAAAGACTCAGCAATGGGGAAACAGAAAATGAGTAGCAAGAATGGGGAAATAGTAACAAAGTATGCTTGTTCAATTTCAACTCATAAGAATTTAATCACTAAAGAGCAGAGCACTAATTTAATTAACAAACAAACTTTATATTATGAAGATGATTGCATCATAGATGGTAGCAGTTTCTAGTTTATATACACAATGGCTAAAATTGACAAGATGGCGTCAATCCTTCTAGAGGTCAACATGTTCATAAATTAAATCACAAGTATGCCACAAATATTTTGTGTCAACAAAAACATACAACTACTCAACCAGTAAACAATTATAATACTAAGTTGTCAATAATATAACAGAGTTCACACAGTCTAAAAAAGGTATGATAAATTCATCATTCACCAATGACTTATGCTAAATTGCTATCTCAATCCCCTAGTTAAAGGATCTTTAAGCATATCAAAGTACTAAAGGAAGTCAAAGAAATAAAAGTATTGTACATAATATTATGTTACTTGTATGCATACAGTAACATTGCCATAGCATGTACTCCACTTGATTGACTTTCATTCATAAAACGACTGATAGGAAGTTATAAGTGGCAAGAAACATGAAATCATTTCCCTAGGAAATAAGCTCTTAACTAAAATACGACTTACAAGATTATATTATTATGTTGTTTACATAATTTCCACATCAGTAGTGTCTGTGAATAGATGTTTTTTTGTGATTTTGAGTTTACACAACTTGAGTACATGCCTGCCTAGACGAAACAAGCTGACAGTACACTAACACTATTATTAACAGTCAGTGAGTCTGATAAAAGACAATGCACTGACTAACATGTTTGGGTGTAAGCTTCGGTATAATTTTCAACTGCATGAGTTCAAATAAGCCTCTAATGGTTATGAAATAGAAATCTAAAATATGTGTAAAAAATTGCTAAGACAAGCAAGAACAGATGATCAGTAGCATTTTAGAAGTAGGTTTTTGTTGTTGTTTTATACAAATACACCTTTGAAAATGACAGTATAAATTATAAAGATTATTTTATAATTACATTGAACTCCTCCCCCCCCCCCCCCCCCCCCCCCCAACAAGACAGTCATGGTAACACCCATGGATGTAAGTTCTAAGTATGTTGATCTATACATCAAAAGAAATCTAAGCATATTAAAGTAAGAAGCCACCAATGGTTTTATAAGGACTCTTCATGTTTCATTAAATGTATAAATTGATTAGATCTTTATAAAACATTGACACAACAGACAGGAAGTTACTAATCTGACTAACATACCACAACAATGACTATTTTTATATGGTTTTACAACATACTCAGTCAGAACACAGGGGAGCTAGTTTTACAATAGACAGTGATGCCTATTTGACATATAGATTACATTACACAACCCTAGTACTTAATTCTTCTGACAAGGGTTAAACCTCCCATACATGTATATAGCTTTTACTGATGAAAATCAAGACTACATTATCCATGGATACATTCTATGAAATAAGATTCAGTAACCACCAAGAACAAACATATAGTTTAAATGTATTCATATTTTCTAACATGCATATAACCATCTAGTATTGACACAATGAGTGATTATAGAATGACAATTATTCCTCTTTTCGAAAACATGAAGTTTACACAACAAATTAACCAAACACATTTATATAAATATGAGTCACCACTATTTCTTAAATCAGGTAAATTACTGCACTTGAAAATTTGAATGCCAGACACAAAGGTGGTCATGTTCAAGCATACATTGTGTAACAGGCCTAAATCTATAATGTCAAGTTTATCATCTTTATTGCAAATTTAAATATACATAAATGAAACAAAAGAGATTTCAGTCTGAACTTTATTTACCAGTTACATGTAACCTTGACTTTTGTTTGATTCATCTGTCAGAATTACATTTGGTAAAATAGACTTCACATTAGTACATTACTCCTGACGCAAACAAGCCATCTGCCTCAATCCAAGGATGTTTATGCAAAAAAACATTCATAAAGAAAATGCTTTCATTAATTTATGATGAAAATTAACCACCAGACCAAAACTCATTATGTGGTTTTTTCGTACAGGAAGAAATCATGGTTCATACATGAGTTTTGTGTGCATTCAAGTACAATATATACCTTTATGAAACACTCCTTTTCTTAATAAGTAAATAACACAATAATGTTCATGGTTTCAAATTATCTTTATAATTATGTTGTTATATAGATGTAGATGTATATAATACAGTAGACTCAGTTATATTGGATTCCTGGAGACCTGAATTATTACTTTTACCTTTTTAAAGAATAAAATATACAGTATATTTCAATCTTTACTAATAGTCATATCCAAGTTCATCATATTCATAGCCATGTTCAACAGACTACTGTATAATAACTGTATATTATCAGTTTATCTATAATATTCATGTTATCTAGTAATCTTATAGGGAGATTTTGACTATCAATAAGTTAATAAATGACTACCAAAATCTCTAGTCCCTATAAGAAAATCACTACTTTATTTTTCGATTACGGTACTTTGTGCATACATTGTACATATCTCATTCTGTTTTTTTATCTGACTCAAGGTTCAACCATGTAAGATTCAAAACAACACATACATGTTATTAATATCTTAACGGTAACCACTTTATTACTATTAGTTTACACCTTCCCCTTCAGATTTTTTTCTTTAAAAAGTATGTATTACATGTTTAATGCCTGTACATGTATTTAAAGCAGTATCTAAACTAATAGTCTATAATCCATATATATAATAATGGCAGGCTGTTAACCAAACTAGTTATATAATTGTAGTTTTTCTTTAATATTAAATTTTTGAAAACAAGAAATAAAAATAAAAATCATATATAATAAAATAATGAAGTTATGAACAAAATATTGAACAATAGACTGAGTAATAGATGAGATCCCAACTAAATAATAAATTGATCAAACAATAATGAATCTGAGTAGAGACTTCTGTTTAATTGTATTATTCTCACCAAGCTTGTATTAAATTTAAAATAACACTTACATGTAAGTCTATTAAATTATGGTACTTTAACCAAAATAATCCACCAGAAATAATACCATGAGGACAGAGTCATAATGTATAGATAAATACATCCAATAATGAATTTGTAATTAATTTTTGCAAGAGCATAACAAAGTAAAAGCTCATTTACAACACCTATAAAAGGTAAAGGTTTTGTTTATTATACTTTTATAGTGTCATCCCTATTGAAAGGGTCAGCCAGTTGGCTTATGAGACACTTTTGAGCTCACTGTACCTCCCTTCAAGCTCCGTCTGCCAGGCACCTGGCTTAGATCAGATGGGCCTATGATTTCTTTAACACTAGCAAATATATTTTGCTTACCTGAACACAAAGCCCTGTAGTTGTGCTTTCAATGGTCTAAAACTATTTAAGCTCAGTATAAGGACGAAGAGTAGCACAACATTGATATATAATGGCAGCTATGCTTAAATCCACTTGGTAATTTTGAGCTACATGTAACAGTACTGTTTGATAGAAAAAATGAAGAGCTGAAGACCTTAAAATATACAGCAAATAAACGTTTATTTATATATAAGTGTTTATTAATCAAATCTTACCTGGTCACAAATAAGTTCCCATTTTTTCTCATCGTCATAACTTTTTAACAATTTGGCCTTGTCAGGAGGCAAGTCCATAGAATTCTGTAAAAAGGTAATAAATATTTTCATGTTATGGATATGACACAGACAAATGAACACTTTACTTTGACAATCAGTCTGTCTGATAAACATAAGTCTTTCAGAGCTGTCATTCTTCAAAAGCTTTAACATTGAAACTCATATCATCAGACAGTGAAATAATTATAACTATAACAACATGTTGTGAGACAAGAGGGCCAAGATGGCTCTATATATAGCTCTCATGACAATCACTGTTCACTCATTAAAACATAGTTTTAAACCGGTGACCTAATTTTTGACCCCAGATGACCCATGTTAAAAACCTGTCCTACATATAAACATTCTGACAAAATTTGGTGAGATCCAATCAAAACCATGAAAACTACAGCATAGACTAAGTTTTCCTAAGATTTGACCTCGTGACCCCAAATGACCTATGTTCGAATTTGTCTTACATATCATTAAGACAAACATTCTGACAAGGTTTGGTGAAGATACTTGTAATCAAATTTTTATATCTACTGTTTCTACAGTGTCAATAAGGTTTTCCTAAGATTTGAAATTAACGTTCTGACCCAGTTTTGCCAAAATTGAGCTAAAAATGTGGCCCCTAGTGTGTTCACAAGGTAAAGTTTGACGACGCACAATGTCGGACGGAGACTGATCAGAATTTAACTTTTAAGCTCACCCTGTCACTTTGTGTTGTTCTTCAACAGTTGATCTTTAAAAGCTAACCAGTAAATTACTCAAACTGAGTCATGTTTGTTTTCCTTAAAAGTTAAACGCACAAATTTCCGTAAAACTTGTGTACAGTGCAATGAATTATAGTAAATTCTACCAACATTACCTAAAATATACCTTCAACAGGTGAAGGTATTGATATTTCATTATTTGCCGAAGTTTCTAATATTTCATTATTTGCCAAAGTTTCAGACTACCCTAATGCACCTGTCAATATTGGAATATTTCCCCGCCCTGGGGGCGACGGGCATACACAGGACTTCAGACCATTTCGGACAGGCGGGAATTTGATTAACTTAATGAATCCAGGTCCTGGGAAAGAGACTTTGGCCGGGTTTTAGTACTTTTACATCTATGTCGCATTTGATAGACCAAGTAGGCTCTAGGGTGGGGATTTAGACTGTTGTCTCTAGGGTGGGAGTTTAGATATCACATTTTAGAAATGTCAAATTCCCTTCCCCCAACAGGCAAAATATTGACAGGTGCAACAAGACGAAATAAAAAAAAAATTAGTTATGATATCCAGAATCGATTATGACACAGCGTTTTTTCCACCTCATTGGGAACGGGTCCGGTACCGATCAAATTGGGAATTTTCGCGTCGTGAAAAGTGCCAAATTGGGAATTTCATGTCGCGAAATAAGGCAAATTGGGAATTTTATATAAGGTGAATAAATTACAGTTTTAGCAAGTCACATAAATGATTCTGCTTTCTTTTAGTAAGTTTTATAATCTAGGTTACTTTTATGATCTTGTTTCATAGGTTTATGCACATAAAAATGTGAAAAATAACATTGGAACACATTTATTGATAAGCAAAAAAGTCAAAGCCATCATTGTAATGTATTTAGGCTATACGGCATGTTCACATGAAAGAACACTTCTGGGCCTACCTTTAGAGAAAAGGTGGTGGTGCCTTAGAAAAGGGAAAAACAGCATACATATCTACTCCCTACATTTGATTATCAATAGGTTATAACCTTGTTGATTGCAAACAAAGAGCTCGCCTACTTTATTGATCTTATTTATCAAAACTTTATTTCAAGACCATAAAATTATACTGTAGGGGGGTTTAGGAGAATTTAGTCAAGGGACATGATGTCAAATTTGGTCCAATGTCAGTCCCCCAAAAACCATGAGTATCTGACACTCTTGTTTCGCTTGTGTGTGCCTGTGAAAAGTTCACAACATGTTACATTCATCAATTTTCTCATAAATATTATTAAGAATCAGGATCAAGAGCCTTAAATTAGCATTGCATAGAGTAAGGTCTACCTGGTTGTCATGCACTGCTGATCGTGTTCTGCTCTAACACTACACGTAACGAAACGAGAACGTAACTTCTCATTTTCGATCCGAAAATCGTTTAACACTCTCAGCTGGGCGCAATAGAGACATAAAGTCAAAATCGGTTCGATGTCTGGAAGTAGAGCCACTTTCTGTAATCTGTTTAAGTTTTTTACAATATTACATGTTATACTGTCGTGATTTATACTTTCGGTTTGACTCATTTTCGGGAAATCGACTGGTTTCGTTTTCTTTCCAATCGCCACATGTTTTATCGTAATTATACGGCAAACCAGTCTACCTATTTTTTTTCGTACTCGCAATTATCCGATCTAACATCGTACACGTGAAAATGCCGTTATCAGCAGTAAAATTTGTGTTAGAGATTGTGATTATTCGGTGGTTTCGGACGATATTGATTGATATCTTAAAATAAATTGGGAAAAGGGCAATATTGATCAAATTGGTACAGGTCCGTGCTCGAATTGGGACGGGTCCGGTAGAGATTGGGAACGGGTCCGTTTACCGGCCCCGTCCAAAGAAGGAAAAAAAACGCTGCTGACACTAACAACTGAATAATTATACAGAAACAAGATGCATTGTAGTTACTAATATAAAATCATTGTCAAGTACTTAACATACACATGTATTTTTTTAACAATAAAGTTTAGGTCAATGACCCCATTTTTGCTGTGTAGTGCATATCTTACCAAAACTTTAGTGAACCGTCTGTCCAATTCACTTGGATCAGGCATTGGCAATCGGATCGGCATACTTGAAAGTCTAAAGTCGTCACGCTTAAAATTATCCTGTTTACTTCCAGAATTTCCCATTATTTACAGAACTTGAATAAATAAGAACACTAAAACTCCACTCAACTTCTAAAAAATGAAGGAGCAGAGTTGCGAACGATATTTAAAGAACACTTCACATATTGACATACGTCATAGGTATGTTTTAAAAAGGATAATCATGCTGGATAATAATGTCAAGTGTTAATCCGGAGGAAACAAAGAATATAAGATGTATTTGGTGATAAACATCCTTTCAAAAAATTCAGGAAAGTCTTTCTGACTCACTTCTCGCGAAACGCCGCGAGAAGCGAGATTACATTAGCCGCATGATTTAGGTTAACTTCCACTAAATCTTAACGTTTTGTGTAATAAAAAAAACAGAATAAATTAGGGCCTCAAAGACGATTCGAACGATCCCAATCATGGAAGTCTATTCAGTATATCAAGGACTTATATACATACATGTATGTATAAAAGTCCTTGAGTATATTAATCAAAGAAACATTCTCGATAATGTGAAAGGGGAGGATCCCAAAACCAAGGACATGTACGTATAAGTCCTAGCCAAAACTAATTTTTATACATGTGGACAAGGACTTATATACATACACACGCCATTTTTTCGATTGACGTTGTATATATTTAGTTATAATATGAATTAATTAGAGACTTCTGAGTCAATTTGGTATAATCTTGACATTGCTGCATTTATGTCCAAAATCAGTCAGTGTTTCAATAGCTTAATTCGAGTATATAATGTCTTATAAGACTTAATTATACCACTTAATTGGTTGTAATGATATATAATTTTATATCTATTCTGGTCAGGTTTTTGTACGTATATATGCCATTTGAACATTTTAAACAATCATTAAATTTATGTATTTGGTTCTTTTTTTTGGTCGCAGACAAGGTGCGTGTGGTCACATTCTGCTGTACATATAGTGGATATGTGGCAGTGAAATGTTACATTCAAATGAATAATGGATTCTTAAAGCATCAGATTCTTGTCAAAGTATTGTACATATTTCTGTGAACTTAACTTACTAGCCCAATTAATAAAATAATGTTGTTTGTTTACATTGATTTCTTCGACTCGCACACCCAGATAATTAAGTTTGTGATTTTGTGGGGCAACATTTAAAACTTGTCATTTAGCAATTTACTATACGGTGACATAAATAATCTCACACGTGTCGCCAAGCAGCGCAAGAATGAACTTGTAGATGGTCCGTATCTTGATGAAGTAACATAATTATTACAGTTTTCCGGCAGAACTACTGCATAGATAAAACTATATATCTTACGTACATTCTAATATCAATGTATTCAAAATAATATTTTAGCACACACTTTTTAATATACATGTATATAAAGTACACATTTTTTAACAAGTCGTCATAAGTGTGTTAACTTAATATACATTCGTAGGAAATTAAGGATTTTTTTCTGAAATTCAAATGCACGTACGTGTCATCTTTTAACAAAGTTGATCGAGAAGCACTTCCTTTTCAGAATACAAGCACTTTTGTGACATCTTGTCAGTTATAAATAAGTCATTTTAAAACAATTAGCATTTGTCTAGAGGCTTTGTATACGTGCCATGACCAATGGTTACATGCGGCATCTACACTCAAGGTCAGAGCTAAAGAATCACTTAATTAGTATGTATATAATTATATGTGTAATATAATTATGAGTATTCGTGGACGGATTGCGTTCAAAGTTGGAATAAAAATAATTCAACACATCATATGCATACCTAGTAGAAATTTCTTGTTAATCGATCAACGAAAACATGTAAAACATAACAAATGAAAATATCACAGCAGAAGTGAAATTAGTAAAATCACGTAATGGCGCCAATTCTAAACCGAACACTGTCATAAGTCACCATCACATCCATATCACAAGCCTTTAATTGCTACCACTGCCTTCAAAATCACCGAACCTTAATGTCATAGGACGTTTATTTGATGAGCTTAACCCACGTGTTAGAAGATAAATTTAAGTCAGTAGCTCCTCGTAACACACAAGAGCTGCAGCAGTCACTGGTTCGGGAATGGAGAAACATCCCATAAGCTTACATAGCTAGGGAATTACGTTCTGTCGAAGAGGCAAAGGTACGTGTCTGCAGGTCAATATATAGGAGCCAGCTAGAGTTAATCACACTAGGAATTAGTTACAGACAGAGTTGTGCTATGTAACTGTGACAGTGGAATTACGCAGCAATAATTAAAGAACTAGCCTATCGATCAGGGCAAACAAACGTTAAATACAACTTTATTTTTTAACTTTTTGACATATTTCATGACAAATAAATGTACCGTGTATTTAGTCCCGTTAGCGTGTATTTTTACCAATGTACAAATGTATGTATTTATTTATAATGTAGAATTAAGAATATTTCACTTTTAACTTATTATATAATTTAACATATATATATGTCCATCGTCAAACATTTTCTGCTAGCTGGGACCATTATACATTTGGTCCCAGCTTATACCACGATTTGAGATAATTGTTACTCGCGCTAACCAGCCCAGCATAATGTAATAATAAATTATCTAAGTATGGTTACAAATTGTATAGGTATGTCATCATGACATGTATGATTTAATAGCAACTGAATACTGAAAATTATTTCACAAATGGTAATTAATTGCGACAACCACAGGCTCTTTAGACAAACAAAGCCTTTGCTTCATCCTAGCTATAGGATTCCAAGGCTAGTCAGGAGGAGGATATTGTACCCAACGTGAGGTTCGAACCCGCGACCTCATGCTTGTAAGTCAGATGCTCTACCAACTGTGCTGATCAGCGGTTAATATTCGGCCAATTTCTTGTTATATATAATACCTACTTTACGTTTATTATTTTCATCATGGATATGTAACATACATAGGATAGGTGTTTGCAATTATCCATGCTTCACATAGACATGTCCAATAGTCATAGGCTTCAGAATCAAATTGCTGTATGATGCATTTTCCATTATTAACAACCATGAGTATAAATAATTGTCGAACATACACTAGTAGAATCTACACTCGCAAGAGAGGTTGACAGAACAAGAAATAAATCGTACAATATTTTTTCGGCTGTCTTAATCTTTTGGTGCTCTGTGCCATCATAATTATCACAACATATTGGTTCTTACGACAACACCGATTTATAAAAAAAATAGAAGAAATACGTGTGTGCATAAATTTGGTTTATTCTTAGATTCCATATATTTAAATGGTAATGACATGTTGAATGTATCTAACAGATTGTTTGCATATAATATGAATGATGTGTTCTTGTTGTTTTTTGTCACAATACTTTATGAAAATCTTAGGATATTTTTTTCTTTCATTGACATGTCTCAATAAATTTCCTTATCTGTCATAATTGTCCTCGTATTTTTTGGGTGTCTCATCATTTGGTTTGCGAATTGATATGGTTAGTATATCATGATGTTTAAGTATAACTATAATCTCTCCAGTGGTTCGTAATATGAGGAGGAAAATGTACCCGATACAGGTAGGCCTACACACTGTCCCCCTCAGGTCCTGTGATACCAACCAGTTTGTTCAAGCATGCTGTAGGAAAAATTGAGACAAATGGAAAGGTCATGCTATTGCCGTATTGTATTCTTCAACTGTTGTCAGTTGTTCTCATTATAAAGTACCCTCTTCATATGTCATATAATTATGCTATCGTTATATATGGTAAATATTTAACTGATCCATTCATAAAGGTCTGTGGTCATATCAGTAAAATATCTGAATGTACAAAGGATTTTAATAGGAATCTGGATTCTGGACATTATATTCTGACCAGCAGGAGACCAATCTTCTTTGATTTAGTGACAGGTTTCAGGCATCTTGACATTTAAGAAAAAAATACTACATTTTTCAAAAATACCTTGTAAAATAGTTATAGGTATTTTTTATAATATGTTACATTGCATACATGTACACCTATCACTGCCAGGTTGAAATGTGACCATTTGAGTTTATAGCCTGTATTTGTAGACTTGTATCTCATTGGGCCTAAATTAAACATATGTTTACTGACCCGGAATTTTAGAAGAGGGTTGGTATGTAGGAAAAATACTTTTTTTTATTTCTGAATTTGACCTTTACCTAGCATGAAATTACACTTGTATCTTGATGCATTCAATATTCTTTTTTTTTTAATTTATATATTCTGCTACCATACAAGTAACAACCATTTATTGTATGTTTTAATCAACTATAACATGTACTCAGTGCCTTAACACACATTATTCTTTCCCTTCATTACTTCAATTTTCAAATGATACCTACTTTATATGTCTATTGAAAGCACTGAGTACATGTATATTTTCCCAAGTATAAAAATAATTAATTTAAGCCTTCACTAGTTTTTGTTCAGAGCAGTTCATTGAATGTTTCAGAATTTACCAAATGATGGATTGATTATCTTGTATTGAGTAAAGAATGCTACATTAGAAAGAACTCGCTATTGGTACATGTATATAGTGATTCAGGGCCTGTTGTGAACTCTGTACGATGGTTGCTAAATTATTCTGGGATTCATAGCATTACAGGTAGGTACTTAATGCAAGTTGTTGCAGCATATGCCATATTGTAAAAGTATTTGCTAATTTAATTATTTGCAAAGTCAAAATTTGAAATAGCTTTTTATCATTCCTGCTTTTTAATAAGTTAATGCTGATTTAAAATGTACTGTCCATGTTAACATAGATTGTACATGTTTATGTGTTACTGTGTAAACACAGATGGTATTTGTTCCTCTTTTTAATGAGCATTGGGTCAAGTTTTTTTCATGTTTGTAAATGGTTTGTATTCTCTTCATATCATTGATGAAAATGTTTAAGTTTAAAGGAAATAAATGATAAAATGCTATTTGAAATGTCAAATTCAGTTTGTCTTCTACATCTAATTTCTAAAAATACTTTTGTGTTTTTTTCAGTGCTGTGAGTGGTTTCTAGGGTTACATTGGCAGGAACATCAACCTATATATATGTATAGCAGCAAACTGGATATGAAGATTTCAAGTCTTCAAGAACGATACATTACTATGAATAACATTACCCAAGCAGTCCTTAGAAAGACATGGAAACCATAGACTATTGTTTGGTTTAAGGATATGTAGGAAAGTCTTGACAATATGAAAGACATCTTTAAGTATAATGAAATGGAAAAATCTAAGGGGGACAGAGATGAACTGGATGTTGAAAGCAAGGATTTTATTAAGAAAATGGATTATAGTAGGTTATGTTTGATTGAATTAACCTATAAGTGTAAAGAATGCCTGAGCTCTTTTAATATACTTAAAGATTTGG
Organism: Lutraria lutraria; assembly: GCA_964023205.1. Taxonomy (NCBI): domain Eukaryota; kingdom Metazoa; phylum Mollusca; class Bivalvia; order Venerida; family Mactridae; genus Lutraria; species Lutraria lutraria. Next base: position 28,028,005 of record OZ026848.1, on the reverse strand, counting down.
AGAAACATATTCTAGATCATCACGAATTTAAAGATGGGTCATATCAAGCATGTGAAATAAAAACTGAACCAATGATTGATCATGATGAGTTTGAAAGATTGCCAGTACTATCAGACACGGACAAACAAAAGCTTGGTGATACAATAGACGGTAAATCTAAAAAGCAAGAAATTGCATTTAATGGGTTCGATGATGACAATGAAGAATCAGGCTTAGGTCATACGGAATCAGAAAACTACTCATATTTGTGTTTTGTATGTGGAATTGAAGAAGAGTCAGCAGAAGAAGTAAATGAACACTTCTTAAAATATCACAAAGATTATGATTTGTCTAAGGACCAAAGCGATCATTCACATGATAAGGAAGAAATGTCTGAAGATCAGAAAAAAGGATCAGGCACAATGATGGCCAATGCTAATGATTTTATGACAGTGGCAGATGGCGAAACAAATGTTCATGCATGTAATACTGATGAAGTAGATGGCGATATTAAGAAAATTGATGAAAAACTTGTGAAACAAAATGAAGCAGACAATGCACCTAGTAAGAAGGCAAAAAATTGTGACAAGCAGATGATGGGAAATTTAAACATAAAGGTGTGTTTTACCTTACTCTATACCATAATAATGAATATGTTATCAGGGTTCTCAATAACAGCAGGCTGCAGGCCAATTTAGCTGCTTAGAAATGTGTTTGGTCTGTTAGGAATCTAAAAAGTTTATAAAATATTGCTAGAAAATGCCCGGACCCTCCCTAGCAGGCCTGTTAGTCTAGCTTTTGGGCCTGTTGGCCACAAACTTATTGAGAACCCTGTGTTATTATTAAAACATTCGTGATCTAGACCTGACTCTAGATAGGGGAAAAGTAAGTAAACAATGATTGTTAAATGCAGTTATTTGAATTTGTTGTACATGAGGAAGACATGTTGATTTTTTGTTCTATCCATTTGTCATAGCCTGCCTGGCTAGCTGAGTGGTTAGAGCGTTCGTCTACTGATCGAGAGGTTGTGAGTTCGAACGGTGAACCCTGGACGAGGCTCACAATGTCCGTGACAAATTTGACTGAAGATATTACATTGATGTTAAATTGTCCTCCACCTCTGAATTATGTGGGGTAGCATGTAGGGCTGAGTACCGGTTCACGTATCATATCGAATACTGGTATATAGGGTTCGGTTGATATATCTTATCGAATGTTAACGTATGGAACAAATATCGATCAACATAAAAATGAATTTTAAGAACATGTTTTGACCGTGTTATGTGCGTTTTGTGAATTTTCGTCAAATAAAAAGTTGTGACGCATACATAAAACCTATCTGTAGTCATCCACAAGAAGAAAATAGTTTTTTGCAGTTCAGTATGAGTGTTTGGCATGCATGTTGAATTAACGTTAGGTACCTTCCCTTATTATTAGGTATATAAGTATCCTATGCAGTCAATATTTGATTTTGTGTCAATTACCTGTGCCTTTACAGTCAATGTTTCTCAGCATTTCTGTTTTTATTTCATATGTGTAGAACATCAAATGATATATTGGATATCAATCATCTGTATCGATACAAATATCGTATCGATAATTTTTATCGATACTCGGCCCTAATAGCTTGGATGGAATGTGGTTAGTACTGGTTAAAGCCTAAATGAAGTCCAGGAAAGCTGGTTACATAACTGCCTGCCACAATATGACTGAAATAATGTTGAAAATGGCGTTAAACCCTATGAAACAAACCATCCTGTATTTTCAGGTGTCATGATTCTAAAATATAGTGTTGTCACATTTAAATCAGGTTTTCCAAATGGCGAATGTCTTCTGTCCAGTCAATGTCTTAAGTTTGGAATGACCAATGTTGACTAAACTTGGTATTTAGCATCCTTGTATAAAAACCTAGCTTGGGATTGTATTTGGGATCTGTGGGGTCAAGGTCACTTTTACTAAAAATAGAAATTCAGTGTCCAGTCAATAACTTAAATTTGGAATGACTTATTTTGACTAAACTAGGTATTTAGAATCCTTGCATAAAAGCTTTGCTTGGGATTGTATTTGGGATCAGTTGGGTCAGGGTCAAGGTCACTATACTAAAAATAGAAAATCAGTTTCTATCAATGATTAAGATATTGCGATGAAATTTATGTGTAGGTAGCTACATCCAGTCCATAGCTTACATAGGAACCAAGCTTGGGATTGCATTCTATGCCAGTAGGGTAAAGGTCACTGTTAAGTTATTAGTCGCAATGGAAACTGAACCACTGATGAATTAAGCCTTAGCAAAGAGTTCTAGAGTACTGTGGTATTAAAGCCTTGGAAAACCTGGTTTCGTGGCATTGCCGTGTTTCTTGTTTTTCACTTGAAATATTATATCTGTACATATTTCAGAAGAATCTTAGGACAAGAAAGAGACCGGATGACATATCTGTTGCTGAAGATGTTATTACTCTGAAAAGAAAATCTACACAAGCGAAGAATAATCTTCTCAATCCTAGTAAAGGCAAACAGAAGAGAATAAGACAGACAAATAATCTGGACAAAGATGACAAAGCGTTGATGAAAGCATTTGGAATCATTCACAGTAAAGTTTGTTTGAGTCGAGTAAATGATAGTGTTGTAAGTGAACTACATAGTGAATCAGTTGATGTGCCTGAAAAAGATGCTGAACATGATCCTAAAGGAAGTCGTGGAAAAGAGCTTAAGAGAAAATGTAGTTATGATGAAAGTTCTAGTAAAGATATAAATGTGGTTAAAGAGGAAACAAATCTTAACAATCCTTTGTTTGATGATGATTCTGATTTTGAGATCATTGAACCCAAAGTGAAATTAATTATACTTGATGAAGAATCTAATATTTCAGACATAAGTCCCAGTAAAAAGGTGTGTACTACAAAATGCAAGGACACTTCTTCTGTTAAAACAGATATACAAAATAAATTACCCAGCAAAAGTGATTCTGAGTTACTCAAGCAATTCGGTATGAAAGAAATGTTTGTCAATCTCAAAAACTCACCAGTGAAATCAACTGTCAGAAGAAGACCTGGTCCTAAGTGTAAAACAATGTCAGAAAGAACTGAATTGGCTTCTTTACCCATAAAGACCACATTAACACAATCTAAATGCATGAAACAAGTGGATGAAATGTCTAAAGCAGAACTACAGGCAATGCTAAGGAAGTGTGGCATGGGTATATCCGTTCCTGCTGTTGCTGATGTAAGCAGTGATAGTCAAAACAGTCTTAAAAGGAAATGTAGTCCTGAACCTGGCACATCTCAAGGTCATAGACATCTTAAGAGAAGCAGAACAGCTCGGAAAACTACTAATGATAGTGCCTTATTTCACAAGTATAAATTAAAGGATTCCAAGGTAATATTGAAGAATTTATCAAGAATTGATGTATCATTACTGAGGAATCCAAATTCTCCATTTGGTAAATCTGATTGGTTAAAACATAAATTTGACTCTGATTCAGAGAGCGATACAGAATGGGATATACCCACACCTCCAATGATGGAAGAGTTCATTGAAAACACTAATAAAACAGATTTTGGATTGTTGAAAAATTCAAACGCAAGTCCTACTAGAAGGAGTCCACGGAAACCGTCGGATGCTCAAATGTTGGAAAAGTTTGGCATTAATGATTCTAAAGTTGTATTGGATAGTCCAGGGAAAACTCCTGGTTCCCTGGCTAAAAATTGTAGTTTTCCTATTCAAGTTTCCCCCTCCCATTCAAGAATTTGTTCTCAATCTGTGAATAAAAGATGCCTGTCAGATGCTGACCTTTTAAAGAAATTTGGAATACCAGATGTAAAAGTGGTTATATCAGGTGGTGGGAATCCAGTCCAAGAACGTGAACAGCAATTATATTCAAATACACCTAGAAAATTTGCTGGGAAAATCAGCTTTACTGATTTTAAATCTGCTTTAGATACTGCATGCAAAAAGATTTTAAGTAAATTAAAAAAGTCACCAGAAACTGGAAATATTACAACTTGTGATAATGAAAACAGCAATACTAAACTTGACCCAGCAGGTACAATGAGAAATACCAGGCTTAGAAATAGACTTATAACTGAAAAGGAAAAGATCGCAAAACATATGTCATCTGAACTACAGAAGGTTACAGTAGGAAATGAGACTAACATTCAAAAGTCTAGTAGAGGTTTAAGGGAATCTCCAAGAAAGGTTGAAAAAATTAATACAGAGAAAGATGCCTGCTATTCATGTACCGTGTCTGCTCTTAGCCATTATAAAACCATGATGAAAAAGTCAAAAATGTTAGATTCTGCCAAGAAAATTAGGAACTCGCGTAAAATTTCTATGTCGGCTATGACAAAACACAATTGTAATGGACGAGTTAAAAAATATTCTAGAAAAAGAGTAGCCAGACGGTATAAATTCTACAAGAATGTGACAATGTCTACACTAAAGTGTAAAAAATGCCCTATTGCCAAGGGAACTAAAAGTTTGAAAAAGAAATCAGTTAATGAAAATCTGAGGAACACAAGATCTCAGTGTAGATTTGAATCTGGAAAATCTAGTGGCATACCCCAGCTGATAAAATCTTTACCTGTTGTCAAAGTGAAGGTACCAGTTTTAACTGAAGAAGAAATCATGAAGCTAACAAAACAATTCAAAGCAAGAGATGATCATGATGACAATGTAAATGACAGTGAGCTCATAGTTGGTGATATCTTAAATGAAATTCTTCAGAATATTTGTTGTTCAGAGGAAACACTTGAAAACTCTGATGTACTTGATACACATGTAGATGTTGAGGAAGACAATTGTAATAAAATGTCAGATGATCTAAAAAATGGTGAATTGGAATCTTTGTGCATTGAGACAAATGAGTTACAGAAATCAGACTGTTCTACTTCAGATGAACAAATGGTTACTAGTGAATCTGATTTAAATTCCAGCATTGTATCTGGGGAAGAGGTTATTAGGGATATTCATAAAGTAGATTTCTCTAGACAGCTTGACACAACTAATTCAGATAAAGAATCTAGTGGAAGTGATCATTTGGATAAAAGACCTGAGATGGAAGAAGGAAATTATGACAGTAGTACTCATGGAAGTGAAATATCACTTATTTCTGAGAGTCCACTTTTTGAAGAAAACACTTGTGATAAACCGGAAACAGGTATTCAAAAGTTGGTTAATGAAGATCCTGATAATATTAACTTGCCAGATTTTCATGATGTTCTGCAAGTTGGAGTAAGTGTATTTTTTGATGAAAATGAAAAGCTCAATGCTGATGAAAATAACGATCTTAGCTGTGAAAGTGATAATTTACAAGCATTCAAGTCAGATGATCAGAATGAAGGTGACAGTAAGAAAGAATGTATTGAAGGACCTAACCATAAAGATCCCTCTAACTATGAAAACCCAGATGAGGGATCAATTTTAGGAAGACAAATTTTGAAAGAGAAATTTGAAATAATTGATAAGGACACAGATACTGTTATAGGTGACTGGTATGGTGTGATCGAACCTAAAAACTGGGAATTGAGAGATGTTGACAATGAGAAACAGTACAACAAGTGTTTGGACAATGCAGAGTTTGACAAAATACAAACCATGACCGGTAATGATATGGCTCTTGCAAATGATTTAACAGACAATGTCAAAGGAGCTGTTACAAAAGTACTGACTAATAGTGATGATATAATTGAAGCAATTAAAGAATGATGAGTTTTGAGTAAGAAAATCCTACATAAAACATTTGTAAATCATGTAGCAGTCAGGTTTGTTACATAAGTAATTCTGGTAATTAATACAATTAAGTTAATTAGATGTATTGCATGAAATAATTTCCATAAGGCTGTTCCTTTGGATTTGTTTTTGCAGTGCAGTGTTAAATCTTTGAAAATATATTAGTGAATTATAATCATTGCTGTTAATCTGGTTGATGTGTTCTTGTTGCTAAAATATGTTTTCTTGAAAAATTATTGTTATGTCATTTGCACAGGTACTTGTTGTAGAATTGCAGTAAAGTTAAATGTACAATTGTTTTATATATTTCTTTGCTATCATTTTGTTATGTTCTCAATAGCTTAGGAAAGTATAATTAAGAGAATTATGTTGTTTTATGCATATTTTTGTGCACATTTTACCGAATTATGAAGTTTCAAGTGTTTTTAGTTATGAATATTTTCAATTGTGTTCATTGCACTGCCTTTGTACTTGATGTAATACTGTCATTATAATAACAGAATTCATATTGAATCTATCCTCACTGTAAAAATGATAGTAAAGCTGAACTTATACATTTGCTAGGGGTTGTTGTCCAGTGGATAGTGCACTTGATTTGTAATCTGTCTAGGAAAACTTGTTGGGTGAATTAGTCATATAACATAAAAATGAGAAAAAACGGCATTTATCCCAAATAAATAAACATGTGTTTAATCTGATCTAATTCTGACATAGATAAAGCTGTGATTCAAATTTTCTAGAAATTGCAATGCTTGTTTTATTTCCTCAGATATATCAGTTAAATCAGCCACTAACAAACATGACTTGTGCCAAGTTTGTTATGCCAAACTTACAGTTTTGTATATTCATGTATATCTTTGTGAATATTATCATTAAGTGTAAAATTTTGCCCCTAACATCACAATTGCCCTGGCCCTGAGTATATTGTTATATATGGACTTACACATAGGGAAATATTCTCGCCAAAAACATCATGGTCTAGAGTTTAGATATACCATATAGCATTGTGTAGTTGTTCATACCTGTGATTGTTTAAATTTTGCTTCAGAGCTCAAAATTGCCTCTGCAGTTTGCCATGTCAATAATCAATTCATCCAATCATTCAGGTCTGTGATTAAGGGCCATCATTGCCCTCATTACAAATCTTGGTTGATGCTACCTTTGAATAACAGTCACTCTAGCTTCCCCTTACTGGCATAATAGACCAAATATACCTATGAATACAGGGCAACTATGTATAAAGGTCGTATTTCAGCTCACCATTAGGTAGCCTTTGTTGGCATGTTTGCCTGTATGTTAATCAAAGTACATACAGATATATTCTACATGTCCCCCACCAATGTTTTCATCTTATCTGTTGTTTGCTTTCTACTGTTAATGATATTGTTACACTTTGTATTTGTTATTTACTTTTAAATATTGATACAAATCACTCAAACAATCAAAATTTGCATACCGGTTATATAGAATATTTTTCATGATGAAGTAACTCAGAAATGTGAGTATTACTCAGTATTGTGAGAGCCAATTGTTACAGTAAGGTTCACTCAGACAGTATTAGCTCTCAGTAGCAAATTCACTCAGAATCAGGAAATGTATTGCAATAATTATTCAACATAATATGTCTCAAACTTGACGATTCAAATTTAATCTTTTAAGGTAAAAAGATTGGTTTTAAATTCAGAACATAATCTTGAACAGAAAACGTAATTTGTGTTGTAGGATGCATATTTCTATTCAAATAAATACTTATTCAATTGTTCTTGATTCATTTTGATTAATGTTTTGTGTTAATTGTCTAACCAAATGCTTAAATACAAAGTGAATACAAAATGTATGTAAAAATACTAAATGACTCCATGATATTGTCACAAATATTTAATTGTCTGTGGTATTGTTCATTCTGTATTACAGCAAATTACCTATATACCAGTATGACCACCTGATTTTCAGGTTACTCCTAATAGATCTACTTTCCTTTTTGATGAGCCTGCTTACAGTCAGCTCGATATAGTTGCCACAATGGCAGTTGCATGTCTGCAGTTAATTAGTGGTTAGTTAGTTAGTTAGTTAGTATGACCAGATATTCCTTGTCTGGGATGAATCTCCCTTATTCATAATGCATTGTCATGTTTGAAAATAACTTGGCATAATTGTTAAACTCTATGTGATGATGTGCACAAGACCCAAATGAAGGTCCGTAGTTCCAAGGTCAAGATCACACTTTGAGATCAAATGTATTTTCCTTGTTGGGCTATCCCTTCTGTTTGCATGCAAGAATTTTGAAATAACTTGGTATGAAAGTTGACTTGAATGAGATGATGTCACATGAACATCACCTAGACTCATAGTAAGTCAAGGTTACAAACTCTTAACAGCAGGCTTGACATGTTGCCAGAGAGGTTTTCAGCTAACTATGATACATGTATGTACTTTCCTCTTTTTTAATATAATTCTCAGCTTCTTCATGTTAATTGTTATTGTATTTAGAATTTTTTAAGCATGTTGCTTTAATTCTTTATACATGTATACATTTTAGAAAAATCTTTGTGGCAAATAAAAGATTAATCTTTAATACTAGTTTGTATCTTGTTCCTGTTCTTTACTTGTTAGTACATGACATTACATGTATACTCTTGTTAGTGTGGCATGCAAGTCGTGCAGAGAGTCAACTTAAAATCAGTGTTAGTGGATTTTCATCAGCATTAACTCATTCCCATTATAACATATTAAAACAACTGATTTTTTCTTACATGAAGCATGAATCATGGTGAGAGGCAAATTTAAGACATAAAATCTTCAAATTGTCACCAAGAACATGCATGTACATGTCTTACAGAGACTCAAATGCAGGCTGTCCAGGGGACATTAAGTTTGCCTACTTTTTAATTTCTCCGTACTTCTTTCCTGCTTTTTATTCAAAATGACATTATTATCCCTACATTGTGTTTGCCAAAATGTTTGTTTTTCATAAAATCATGTAAATTTTTATCTTTTATCCTGTTAGATTGCAAATCATTAACCATATACAAATGTAGAAAAAGTCATGAAAGTCGAGATTTATGTTTTCTTGTACTAGTAGAGGACTCCCAATAGATTGGAGAGTGGTACGTGTTGTTTTTTCAAACACAGAGACTGAAGCCTAATTTTGTACCTTATACAGATACATGATTGCGCCTGCAGCGAAAGAATAGGTAACATCGACAGTGACATAATTATGTTCATCATTATTAATAAAAATAAATTTTAAAAGTTCTATGGATTTTTTTTTCTTCCAACATCTCACACATGTTAGGGCTGAAATCAGAGAAAAAAGACAGGAATTTGTTATTTCGCCATTGATTGGATGAAATGCTTATTATTGAATAACCAAAAAAGGAAGCAAAAAAAGAGAAAAGTTGTCTATCAAAGTGCTGAATAAAACATTGGATGTAATGCTGCTACAGATATTTTCTCTGAACATCTGCTTTGAATCTGGATTATACTGTCTGATTGAAAGCAGACCCAAGCTTTACATGTATCAAACTGTATACCTTTATCCACTTCGTCCAATACATTATCTTGTATAATACGCATGTATACTTACTTCTTTGCAAACTTCACTATTCACAGAAAATGGCTGAGTCAGGCGACAACGATTGAGGACACCGTGACAAGATGCATTATCTGAGTGCAAATGTATGGCAACATTCGCTCTCTTAACTACAGGACAAACACCATTCCATTCATAGATAATTATTACTTCAACAGGTTCTTCATGTCCGTCGTAACCATAGTAACACTTCTTGGTAAAATCTTCATAGTTTGTTGTACACCTAAAATGTACAAACCCGGGAGATCAGAGGGACATTGGTTGTCCACATACAACATGTATCATACTGCTTTGATATCCTGCCACTACTAATACACAGAGGGGCCAATCTTGGTTAACACATGTATATGAAAAATTAGTATCAGTGAGTCCCAATAGCTGAACAATGATTGAACACTATACAAGAGGATATTTTAAATTCAAGAGCAAAAAAATAACAATTCATGAGTTAGGGGCTACTAGATGAATATGATGTATGAAGCAAGCACTGGAACACCTAATGGTTAAGCTACCAGAACCTAAATTATATTGATAAAAAGGCCTAGGTTTCTGTTTCCTTACTCAAGTACATTGTATATTGAGTTTCCCAGTAAAAAGGCACCAAGCCGTTTTTTGAAAAGGCAAAATCGTAGTTGCAGCTATACAAGTGGCGACTGAGTTTTTGAGTTTGTCCGTTTATTTCTTTTGATCAACAGAATTGTCATAGGTTGTACCTGACAGCCAACCAATATTACTGTCAAATGAATTAATACAGATGCTAAAGGAATGATATATATACCATGGTCGATGTGTTGTCACAGGGGTGGGTGTTGGTACAAAAGATGGACAAGAATGTTTAGAAGTTATGGTGAATTTCTGAAATATAAAATCTCAGTTGCCAACAAGAAAAATATAATTATATACATGTAAGTTTATGCATTTTGTATGCACATAAGAGCATGAAGTTTCAATTTTTAAATATCTTTAATCCTGAACAATCTAAATATTTAACAAACTGTTTTCTTGAATTTGTAACAGTTAAGTTTTATGAAACAAGGCCTGCTTGGAGATCGTTGGAGGATAGAATATTAAAATAATACACAAGTATTTTAATTAAGCTATAAAACTTCACATTTGACAAGTACATAAATTCTTTCTGTTATGAGTAAATATACATGTGTACCTACATAAATTCCTTCTGTTATGAGTAAATATACATGTGTACCTACATAAATTCTTTCTGTTATGAGTAAATATACACGTGTACCTACATAAATTCTTTCTGTTACGAGTAAATATACACGTGTACCTACATAAATTCTTTCTGTTATGAGTAAATATACACGTGTACCTACATAAATTCTTTCTGTTATGAGTAAATATACATGTGTACCTACATAAATTCTTTGTTATGAGTAAATATACATGTGTACCTACATAAATTCTTTCTGTTATTTCTCCTTCAGTGGAAAAGGTTGGTGTTTCTGCTTCCGTGTTACAGATGTAATCAACAATGGTGACTCTGTTGAGAGAAAAAAACATGTCATGATTATTTATTCCATTTATTTTCATTCAGTTTTCTACTCAGTTACGTTGAGTAAGGGGAAGGATTTACTTATAAGAAACTTTGCTTTTTGATATCAAGCACTCAACTTCCAATATAAAGGCTGCTCATCAAAAATAGGTAGGTAGGTAGGGATTTTTTATTCTTATTGAATGTGTGCGGTAAGGTAAAATATTGAGACAGTGTATGTACCATTCCTCGAGCCTATAGCAATCACAGGGAAAGTCGAGTAAGCTGAAACAAATTATTTCTTTTTTACGCCTAATAAGGTGATTTAATTTTGTAGAACATGAATATCATTCATATTCGCATCCTTGACAATGTGCTGAAAAACTGTGATTAGACCACAGATCAGTACAGACAGATGGACAGTAAAACTTGCTAGGTGACCACCTCATTAATAAGACCACCTCATTATAACAACCACTAATTTCTGAAGTATTCTTCTATGTATCTCCTCTATTTAAACTTGATAATGATACCTATGGTGCTAGATTTCAAGGCTGTTTTCATTTTGTCTCAAACATGGTGTAGATACTGAGCTTTCTACCTGTTAACTTAAAACTTACCTTGATAGACCATCAGGGTTGGTGTTTGAGTAATTTCCAATGAGCTTTTGTCCATCATAGAGAAAGGTTGGATTAACAGCATCACCAATTGTATAATATATATCACGTTCATGATCAATCTGACAGCCCTGGAATAAAATCAAGTACCAAATATATCCTATTTAACACCCTATGTGATCCATTTTATAGATACAACTTAAGTACAAAAATGTACCATTTTTTTAGGTCAAATTGAATCTAATTTAGATAAATGCTAAAGCACTTATTGTGAGTCATATTTTTGTTGTTTTTTTCCTGCAAAAGTGATGGGGAGTTAATTAGAGGAAGTTCATGTATCATTTAGTTGGGGATAACCAGTAATTGGAGTACATGTAGTAATACTACAGATGTGAGATCCAATATGGAATGGATGGTATAACTTATTTTCTGTCAAATCAGAGACAAGTGTCTTTTCTTACCAATACTAGTAACTGAGCAAAGGCCAAGACTACAGAAATTAGTAGTGCAACCAACATATAAAGCATTATCCAACAGCAGGTATCAATTATTTTAGCAACAATAACTAACAATTATGTTATCAAACCCTCATAATAATTGATAATTAATCATACCGCAACATTTACACAGTCTCCAGTAGTTCCTTCAGTGAAAGGATAACATGGATTGAAGGAATATGCATAGTTACGAGATTTTAGATCCGCAATTCTGAAAATAGAAATGGTCAAGCAACATCAAGTTCCTCAGGACCAGATTACAGTGAAGTTATAGTTAATCGTGGTTGTACTGTAACCTATTGTTTGAAGTGTATAATGGAAAGAGCAAATATAAAAGGTTTGTAAATTTTATAGGACAGACAATTAGACAGTCCAACTAACTAGATGATATATTTTTCTTGGGTGCCATTCCGCACACATGATGGCCCATCTAAATTCAGTAATTACAAAATCTGTCTATAATATGGTTGAATAAGAAAGGCTGTCAATACAACAGCTTAGTTCTAACAGCATGGTAACAAAGTTGGGACACACATTTTTATGTCTGGTTGTATGAATATTGCTTTGATGCACTTTTTTCATACATAATATTAATGCTGATTTTTGATAGTCTATCAATAAAAGCAAGGTAAACAAAAAGAGAGTGTAATATCAATGATAAGATAGCAGACTGCAGATACATGTAATATGCGATAATGTATGAGTATTTCTGAAAGTTACTACATTGATAATCTACAAAAGAATCATCAGAAAATACTTCAGTCTGAGAAAAATAAGAAAACTGATCAGTGCAGGTAGTAATGCTAGTAAAAACTTACAGTGGTGTTCCATTCTGCAGTCCTAATTTGGTCAGATCTATTTCAGCTCCATTCTCAAACTTGCAGAGACATGGTCCATCTTTCTGACACTGATCAATGAATGTAGAGGCAGGGTGTGTTACGCTAACAGATATACACATAGCCAAAATGAAACCTTGTATTCCAAACATTGTGAATTGTGTAAGCAAACCCAAAGGTGGCTGATGACTAACTGACTGATCAATTTGATAATGACTGTTAGTCTATAGTCTGAATTAAACTACCCAATAATGATAATGTCTGTTGTATACTAAATAAATTAAACTAGTACATCTGTATCAAAATAGTATGTGTCCTTGACCGAACTACTTAAGCAAAGGTAGTTGATATCAAACCACCTGATCAATTTGATAATGAAAGTGTCTGGACTATACTAAATGAATTAAGGTTTTATACTCATAATATCCAAAATTATTATCTCGAGATGGAGTGGACAGATTAGGGGAACCTTTGTAGTTTTAAAGGTTTCTGAATTACTGTAAGAATCCATTTTTCAAAGATTAAAGAAAAAAGGGGATCCATTTTAATGAAAACTCATAATTAAAAGATGCTAAACCACAATATCAATCTTATTTGATAATGAATAATATAAGTCACTGTGCAATATCTTCAAAAATTTACATTTTTCTAATTTTCAACAAGGGCAACAACTCTTACAAGATTTTCAAAATGTGTTATAAAAAATTAAAGTATCTATGGTAACTATCAAGCAAATAAAGATAAGTGGGCAATAATATTCTTAAAATATTAACATTTTAATAGCACTTAGCTAGTATGTCCAAAAAGTACAGTCTTATGGAACTAGTACATTGTATGTTTGTATCAGGACATGCATGTAGAATTTGTAGTTGACTGATCTACTTAACTTAAGCCATGACTCAATTACTTTTGCTTGTCCATGAGTTTTTGTTCTTACACACATCTGAATTTGAATAAAGACTCATGTGTAACTGAACACATGTGCAAGGCTGATTAATTTCTATCTGTTTATTTTAATTGAAATGTTAACAATACTTTTATCTTTACCTTATAATTATGTCATATAGTGACACTAGATTATGATTGTTTAAAAACAAAGTACATGTACTGGTAGTTGAGGGGTTGACTTAGGGATGGTTGACATTGAAATTTAAAGGATAAATCAATGAAAGAAGCTTTTTTCAGTTAGATATGATGCTTATTTTAATAGACTGCTTGCAGATATCTGCAGCTTTTAAGACTAGGGATTACAGCTGGTGTGGATCTAGACTTTTGTTTTCAATTCAAGTGTGCTGTTGACTCTTTAAAGAATGGTTGGTCATCAATCTTACCACAACTAATGTATCATTATTTACACTTCAATCATAATTGATGTTTTATAGCCACAATGTCCAAAATTAGTAAATGAAAAGGGAGCAGACAGATTCTGGTTTCTTTTATAAGTTTTATAGGTTTCCATGGTAGTAAATGATTTACTGTGAGATTTAAAAAAAAAGATGACATTCCTTTGAGATATTATCACTTGCAATTTGCATTGAAGTCTATTGGAGTACTGCAGCCAATTTTTGAGGTTTAAGAATCACAGTAAACGGTTGCAAAAATACAATGCCAATGTAATTTGATAAAGAAAAATATAGGTTTACCATGCCATATTTTCAAATTTATATTTTTCAACAAGGGCAATAACTCTTACAAAAATTTCCAATTTTGTTGTAAATTAATTGAAATATCAAGGGTAACTATCAAAGAAATATTGACAATTAGGCAATTACTGGTTTAATAATCATATCATTTTTAGTAGCATAAAGCAAATATGTAAAATAAGTACAGTATTATGAATATAATACCTAAAATGATATCATGACAACAAATAGTTACGGCTTATGATCAATTTATTGCAATATAAACAAGAAACAAATGTTTTATCAAAAAGATAAAACTCACATTGCATTTTCTTTTAATATGTTCACAATTCCATTTTATATGTTTATTTACTTTTTTTCTAAAACATCTACAGGGGTATTTTCATTTGGTAATTTAGGAAGAAATAATAAAACTCTTAATTATCTACATCAATTACTTGAAATTAATGAACATATTGCGAACACATATTTTATGAAATAATTGATAAATGTTTCTTGACTTTTTGTACAGTCAATTACTTCCCTTATTGGTACATTGTACATTGTATATGATTAAGTGGGATACTTTTATACTGTCAGTTTTTTAGTCCAGCTAGGCAGGTTGTGTCTCTTCCTTCATCGCTAAGGCTGAAAATAATAATAACCAAGCATGAAAATCTACATAAATAGCTCTATTTATTTGAACATGAAAAAAAAATATTCTCAGGTTTAAACCAAAACTAAAGGAATTAACACACTCTATATCATGTACAGAGATGTATATGGTACTAGTAATTTACAATGTTAAATGAATGCATTTACCTTCCTTTCTTGAATTTATGAATTGAAACAATATACATGTAGTTAATTATTTTCTATGTGCAGATATGGAGCTGAAAATCTCTGATTCATGTTTCTACTATATGCAGTAAACAATCCTAGATAATATAATTCTACTTACTTCTTTACAAACTTCACTATTTACAGAGAAAGGCTGGTCTGGATGACAACGTTTGCTGACACCTTGGCAAGTGGCTTTGTCTGAATAAAGATGCATAGCAACATCCAAATTAGTGGGGAAATGACAAACCCCATTCCATTCGTTTATAATCAATAGTTTTATTGGCTCTGTGTGTCCATCGTAACCATAGTAACAAATCTTGGTGAAATCTTCATAGTTTGTAGTACACCTAATAATTAGATGAAATAAACTTGACAATTTAGGCCATTTTTCAATCAATCGGAACACATTGGTTACAGAGAAATGGTGGAGTAGATTTAATCGATACAATTTCATGACCTCATCACCTGTGGAACCCTATCATAATGACTCAGTCATTTCCATAACCACAAATAGACTTTTAACAGGTGATAGGAGTGCAAAGTGTTCCAATTAAAACAGAATCCAGAGTTAGTTCTAAATATGGTGAGTGTCTGTATGTAGCCAGTTTTTACTAGACTAGATCTACTCTCATCATAAAAAAGTTATATGCTTACACTGAACTTTTTCTAATATTATGTATCATAACAATAGGTTATCACTTACTTACCTTCAATTTTAAGAGTTCTGGCGGTAAAAACTTGATATTTATAAGGTATAAGGGAGGCTACTCGTAAATATTTCAAGGAAAAATATGAACTGGTTCCCGTTCCATGATGCAGTGCACCCACAAGTCAACGGGAACCAGTTTAGGAAAAATACTGTAGTGGTTAGCATCACGACTAAACATTTGATTCTCTCTATCAGAATGATAAGAATAAAAGGAATACAGGACGAAACAGAACAAAAATAAAAGAAACTAATGAATTTATATAAACCGTGGTTTTGGAGTTATTGGAGGTGGAGTTGGCGCTGCTGTTGGACAAGCGTGTTTCGAACTGATTGTAAATTTCTGCAATTATAAGAAACAGCTAGATTATAGAATAGATTAAATGTGCAAATCAAACCAGTCATGTTTACAGTTATTTATCAAAAGTAGGGTCGTAGGTCGAAACACTTAATTTGTATTTTTCTCTATACACCCTATAGTTCTGGGTCCCATAACTAAATTGGTCTTTTTTATTTCGTCTTGTTGACCATTTTATGAACTGCAATGCAAACGTATCATCGTCAAAGCCCCTTCGACTATATACACCCATTTCACACTCTGGATGTACGATTCGTCCCAAATGTTAACGTACGTCGGATTTTGAGGTAAAAACTTATGGATCAGCGCCAAGAAATGCAAGACGGTTGGATTAACGTAAACATGAATATTTTCTTGCTTATATGCTATTTTAAAAGATACTACAGAAGTATTAATCCGCAAAAAGGTATGGATATACATGATAAACAATTAGTATCCATTATTTAGAAAGTTGAATCAATTATTATTTTCATTATAAATTATGCTATCTAGAGTTGCTTTATGAATGACAATAATTAATACCAATCAAAATTACCATACATTCCAAGTTTCAGCGGAGATTTCATAATCAACGTAATTGATTTCAGTACAAAATAAAAATACATGTACATTATAATTACTATAAAGTGCGCGTGTGACTCACATATGTTAGCGGGCTGATTTCGCCTTCTGTGGACACCACCGGTGTTTCTGCATCTGGCTTACAAATATAGTTCACCACCGATTTTCTAGAGTTAAACATAACAATCTTATGTGACAAAATGAATATATTTTTTTCAAAGCCTCGGTCCGGATAAAAAAAGCTCCATGAAAACAATGACGGAATTTATTTTCAGAAATTAGTATTTCCTATTTTCGTATGGCAGTACAAACAATTTAAGATGTGTTTTTGAAACACAATACCCCCTCCAGGTGACCTTGCAAATTGACCTTTCACATACTGACCTTAAAGTGCACAGATCCTGCAAAATTTGTCACGAGGTGCCAACATATGAAGTTTGATGATTATGGGTGGAAGCGTTTTATTTTATAAATCAGCAAGGTTAAATTTTGGTACCAGCAGACAGGCAAGCAGACAAACAGACATGCCAATAACAATATATCCCCAATCTACCAATACGAGGGCGTACGTACAGGTCGATTTCAAGACCACGTTGGAGACAAGAAGTTGGTCTTAACACAGAGATGGTCTTAATGTCAAGTTGATTATACAGACGAAATACTACTAATAAAAGTGGCCCTTAAAATGTGTTGTTTTAATACAAACAGTTTTAAAAGATTTTTTTAGAACTAATAACGGAAATTTTGTTCTCAAACTTCTCAAACCTTTCTATAGAACCCTCGTGAGAGTATCTACCAACCAGCATTTCACCATCGTATGTTAGTTGTGTACTGTTCACATCTCCGATGATGTAATATTCTGAGTAATCAATGTTAATCTGGCAACCCTGCAAATAGTAGTATGTGAATAGCGCTTGAATTAACATTTAGATTTGTAGCGCATGTCAGGTTATCTTATGGACACCGTGTTACCTTTTATATATATTTTCTATATTTACACAGCATGAATTTGTGTAATGAAACTCAATCGATCTTCTAAATTAAATATGATACGTGTACAATGGTTGCATTTACTAGCTCCTTGTATATTATGTACTATATATGAGCATATAGATGACTTTCAAACAACTGGATACTTAAGCAGTGTTTTATGCAACACACAAATCGCATTTGATTGATTAATAACAAATTGTCCAAATGTTAGTACTTTCCGAGCGGTTTCGAGCGCTAAATGTATGCAGTCTATGCGCAGTACTATTTTCGAATACAACTCGAATTTAGATGATAAACTCTCATAATCCATTTCCCTTACCGAATTTAAACTTAACCCCTAATCACGAATGTTATGAAGTTTTGGTCCACTAAGTGTGAAAGAAGAGAGATGAATGAAGTTACTTAAACAGCATAATTATATTGCTGATGTAATTGTTCATATGGAACCAAAAGTTAATGAAAAGTAATATAGTCTATATTCATATTATATAAATAGAAATTATCTGATATATCGATCCTTACAGCTACAGCGTCACAACCACCTTCAGTGAATGGGAAACATGGGTTGAAGGAATATTTGTACCCGTCATAAGCAAACTGATTTATTCTGAAACAAATACTCATGCATTAAAGTTTTGTGTCCATAAGGATACATGATATATAAATTGTAACAATAGACACATGTGTAATCGATACATTCGTGTATAAATAAAACACAACAATAGCGTAGTGTAATAGGAGGAGGAAAAATGTGCAAGATGCGGGCTCCAACCCGCAACCTCCAGCTTTCTAGTCAGATGGTCTACCAACTGAGTTAATCGGCCTGGATAAAATCACAGTCAATTTATTGCTACCTATACTATTTACAATACTGCCATATGTATATACAGGAAGAAACACAGCTTTTACGCATAAGACCAAAGCATATCAATAACAAACCAGTCTATGTTTAATAACAGAAAACTGAAAAAGAAATTTTTGATCAGTGTAATTGTAATTATAAGTATAAAAAATAAGCTCAGTATTTGACCACTCGTGCATACCAATAGCAGATTTATGTGACTCTAAGTTAAACAATAAAGGAATATAATTCAGTTGAATTAACCCATTTGAAAACTATACATGATGTATGTATGATGTCATTAATTGCATATAGATTGATACTTACATTTACTATTCACGGTATACGAATGTATATATGCATATATGTATTGAAAAAAGTAGATAATTATATACTGTCTTATGCAGTTTTACTCACAAAGCACTCCCATTTTGAAGACCCAGTGGTGTTACATTTATCTCTGAACCATTGTCAAATTTACATAGGCAGAGACCAACCTGCTGGCAAGATTCGCCAGAAACCGATATGTGCTGTCCAATAAAGATGAAAATTAGTATTAAAAATAAAGGCTGTGAAGTCATGGTAAAATCCCTTTTTTAAAATGATTCTCCACTTGCTCTTAATGTTTCCTTTCAAGTTAAAATATCAAAGGATTGTTATATATAGCATTGCTTTCATTTGTTTGATTTAGGGAGTGTTAAAAACCACAGGGGTTGGACCTACGTGTGAGCGTATCATTTCAAACATGTTGTGCATATTTTATTGAAACTAACAATCATTCACTGTGTACAAGTTCAGTATACAGTATACATTTCGTGTTTACATGTGACTGTAACTCAAATGCACGAAGTTTAAAAAAAAATTCAGATTTTGGCCCCCTGTGATATACACACTTGGTGCGGGATCACGTGTCGTAACCTTAATTCACGTCTTGATAAATATAATCAATATTGTACATGTAAAGTTTGCAAATGATAATATTATACATTGAAGATAACGTTGAATGAACTTTAACTTTGACCCAGAATAGATAAATGCATGTATCTATATGAGAAAGTTGTAACGCAGACGAATTTTAATATACTGGGGCGTGGTCAAAGATATGGGCGGAGTCATTACCGGAAGTCAGACTTTTTGGATGGAAAATAGGAAATTTCATGGTTCGATGTTTATGGAATAATGGCTAGCCAATCAAAAACATAAATCTACTGACATTTGGGATTGTCTTCGCAGATATAGAAACGCGTGTTTCAATAATGAATGAAAAGATATACTAAAAGGTAAGTTATTAATAGCACAGTGTTGAATTCTATGACATCAAGCGTTGGGAAATGAGTCACACGATTTTACACTGTTACAGTTGCTTTACAATTTACAGGATTCATTCAGCGGATTTCATACTAATGCAATAATGCATATATAATATAGAAGGTATGCGTTTTATCAAAACCTATACGATAAAATAATCATTTCTTAAATCTGGCTCTTAATCTTATAAATATGTCCACTGGCAAAAGGGCCGTTGAATTGTCTCAAAATCAACATGTTGTATGCCTCCCCAAAAAAATCCCATTAATTTTGTATACATGTGTTAGTTTAATGTCCGTGATTTCTGTGATTAATTCAAGGAACAGTGGTTTCTGTTCTTAACTTGCAGTCTATAATGAAGTTAACAAACTTGTGTAGTCGTGTTCATGTGTGTTGCATCATCAGATTTATGGAGTCCAAAATTTATGTTTTGCTTTGGTTGAACCCAATGACGTTGTTTTGAAAACACATGCAAATTACTGACGTAAATCACGTAAATAGTCAGAAGAAAACAATTTGCCCGATGCAGGACTGGAACCTGCAACCTCAGAGTCAGATGCTCTACCAACTCACTGCGCTTATTTGTCATTGGGCTGGTGAATATCATAGAATGGTAGACAATTTATTTATACAAATACTGTTAACACTACTGTTACATTAATATGTTAGAAATCACAAACATGGAAATATTCGTATTAGGTTTTGAGGAAATTATAATTAATGTGGGGCTTGAAGTTGAACTAACGTCTAACGACCTCCTGTTTGCAAGTTAGATGCTCTACCGACTGAGCTAATTCGGCTGTTAATGTTACAGGCATTTTATAACATAGTTATATAATATATACTAATCAGACTAGGACTTCAAGTTGTTAGACCTCATGTGGATTTGGGGGGGGGGGTCACTTATATAGTAGCTGTTCAATGTCTTTAACATACTAGTCACATAGAATATTTCCTTATTTGCTATATTTTAGCTTGTTAACACTTGGTCTCTGGCAACTTTAAGTGACCTCAAGCCAAAAGATCTAGGATGATTTCAGTCATGAACTAAACCAGACTAGTACTTCCAGATTTATAGGTCCTTGACATTAACAAAGTGCTATGTTTCAGCTTGTTTGTATACATGGGTTGTAGTTTAAAAAAATTCTAAATATAAACCAGAAGGCCCAGAGCTTAGATATTTGACATGAAGTATTGTCTAGTGGATCTCTACCAAATATGTTCAAATTATGACCCCCCTGGGTCAATTGACTTTGGCTCGTGGGGTCGCTTGACTGTATGCTGAAAAGTCTTCAAAAGAATTCTTAAAATAAAACAGAAGGTCTAGAGCTTAGATATTTGACATGTACAAATGTAGCATTGCCTAGTGGACCTCAACCAAATTTGTTTACAGTCAGAATAGTCATGGCCCGCATGGTCAAAATGACCTTGCCCTTGGAGGTCACTTGATTGTGCAAGGCTGCAGCAATATCTTTATGAGTATTCTATTGTCAATATTATGACTCAATGATTGAATGATCAATTTCTATCCTAAAACAGGGCCGTTGAGGAGACAATGCAGAAAGTAAAATTTGTTCATAGAATTTATTAGAAAAGAACATTGAATAGGGAGTTAAGTTAAACTGATAATTTAAAGATGTTATTTTTATTCCAGAAATGACAATGTAACTTGCCACTACAATGCAAGCAGTGAAGGACCGTGTATCTCAAGTGTTCTACACTCATGGTCTTCTATGTGCAAGTCACCCACTGTCCATTCTTGTGTCTGTATGCGCTGTGATTGTCCTTCTAAGGTATGAGTAAATTTCACATCAAACTGATGATTTGTATGACCTTTGATGTTTGATTTGATGACCTTTAATGATACATTTGATATTTAATTTAGGTCACAAAGAATATGTATGTTGTATTGGTACTTACTTATTGCAGTGAAATATGGCTCTATCTGTTGATAAATATGTGTATATATAATTTCTATGGAACTGAATCATTATGATATATGACAGAAAGTACTGTTGTTTCTTGTTAAATATGTGTTCTGTTAAATTCTGGCCTAGTTATTAAGTTGTTGGGGTACATGTTGTTATATTGATTGTGTTGATTGAATTTTTTTAACATTATTGCTTTACACATGGATTTATGATTTTGAATTTATAGTTATCCATTGCTGTACGTTCCATTACCTGGTAACATTCCGGCTGAGTATGAGACCCTGGTAAAAGGATATAAACCACCGCCTTTGTCCTTCAAAAAGCGGGACAAGTCTTTTGAGTATACAGATGTCACCAGTATTCCAAGATGGGTATGTTGCATCTAAATCAGTAAATGATCTATTCTTGAAGGTTGATATTTATGTCTCCCCAGCATAGTGGAGGGAGACATGTATACTAATTTGTCCCTGATTTTGGTTGGTTGATTGGTCTGTCCATATTTCGTGTCTGGGCCATGATTTGGACAATTGTAAATAACTTGACACAATCAAATTAAAAGTCAAATAGATAATTCATTAGATCATTTTTTGTGAAATGTGTGAATCTTTGGCTGAAAATGTTTGGTTGGAGTAAGCCCATTAGCCCCAAGTTGATGTAATGAGAATGCATCACCAGTATTCCAAGATGGGTATGTTGCATCTAATAAGTTATGGATATGCTGGTACATGTACTAGCTTTTATCAAATTATTCTTTTTTAAGAATGATTTTTAAAGTGTTATTTCGCTCTGTTAAAATTTTTCTCACCTCTGATCAGTCACCACTGACATTCCTGTCTGACTTGTTTCTCCTTTTCAAGTCCATCTTGTCACATGGACCTGTAAGTAAGTAGATTGCCAGTCTGGTGATTGAGAGGTCTTGTGTTCAAGACAAAATTTGGCTAATGATGTTTCTTTGTATGACTGTATGATTGATGCTATCAGAGTATTATATAAATGCATAAAATGGTCATTAATTTTGTCACATGCCTGATTAACATGATCTTAAAATAAGGTTAATTAGTATATATCATAACTATTCCACTTCAGTGGTCGAGTGGTTAATGTAGCTGACTTCAAATTACTGTAACCTCTCACTGAGGCCTAAATTAAAAATATGTTTGTTTGCCCTTTACCTACCCTGAAGTTTAGTAGAGGGTAGGTAGGAAAAATGTTTTATTTTATTTCTAAATTTGACCTTTACCTAGCATGAAATTACACTTCTACCTAGCATTCTGTATTCATTTTATGTTTTCTGCTACCATACAACCATAATATTGTGTGCTTTAATCAACCATAAACATGTACTCAGTGTTTTCATTTATTACTTCAAATGATAGCTACTTTAAATGCTTACATGTATATTTTCCCAAGTATAAAAATAAAGTTCTCCTAGATTTTGCAATAAAATGTTTTGAGTCGGCATGATTTTTTTGGGTCGGTCGGTAAAGGGCAAACAAACTTAATTTTAATTTAAGCCTGATAGAGGGTTGTGGGTTCAAGCCTAGCTACTGACCATGTCTGTTTATGTGAGAAAGTAGACAGTTGCTTTTGGAGAATGGGAGTCCGGTACTGGTTCTTCCCAGGAATGATGGTTAGGTGAACTGCCCGTCTCAGACCTATGACTCTGACTGTTGAAAAGCGGCTTAAACTAAATATAAACAAACAAACAGACAAACAAACAAATATCGTAACTCAGTTCAAAATTGTGAAGTGAATTCTTTGCAGTATGAATTCAAATATTAAAGTATAGATATGTAAAGATTGTCAGCAATACTTCATTATATAGTACATACATCAGCTTCTAGGTTTTAACTCTGTAGTTATTCAGCTGTCTAATTTGTAATGTAAATTATAATCTGTATTTGAAAGGAAATCAGTCATTTACATACACATATACAATAACTTAATGACTGCATGCTGATAATGTACTAGTACTACTACATACATTTGTAGTTTATCATTTGTTGTGAATTTAAATCATTTGTGATAAAATATGCCATGCATTAATGTACCTTCTACTTTATGTTTATTTGACTTATAATTCATAGTGAAACAATAATTTATTGAGGAAGTAATATTGTGATAACATGCATACCATATTGTATACATGTACATTTCAACCTCACAGGGTTCTCATTTGACCCTTTAAACTTTGTCTCTTGAAATTAGAGAAAAAAAATCTGACTCTTCAGAATTTGAAACCAAAGGTCAAATTTACTATTGAGTTAGAAGGAAATTTGGTTGACCCTTTGAATAACTATCATCTAGGGGTCTTTTTTTATCTTCCATTTTTGATGTCTAGTGAACACCTTGCCTCATTAAGCAACCGTGTTTGTTGAGACCACTTCCTAATAACAGTGTCTAATTATCAGACAGGTTTCAATGTTTTCTTGTATTTCATCTGGTCTTATTTGTTCCCAGATTTTAATAAATTCTGACACAGAGGCTTTACAGTACTGTATCATATGCAGGTGATTGTAAAACTTTTATCCAAGATTTTGGAACATTGGAAAATTGTAAACAAGTAAATACTACTTAAGAGTAATTTCAGATAGTGCTCATAAGTGCAAAGTATGCAGACATTTCCCCCTCTAATGATGATTGTTTAACAGTACCTGCAGTACTAATACTTATTTCAAACTGTTTGCTATTTTCACTCATAGTACAAAGGACCATCTCAAGGTTACATACAACAGTTGGTTGTCAAGATGATGGTGTCACCATGGGAACGTACTGAACATGATCCACTAGATGCACTTAATGGTCCTCTGTACAGAGTATTTCAAATATTAGAAGAGATTGAGAAATTCAGACATCAGCATGGGTAAGTGATGGTTATAACCAGAAATATTTTCTATTACAGAACTATTATTTGTTTTCAGTCAGTCTTAGGGGCCAACACCAAGGCCCTAATTTGCCAAAAATTCTTTAGACCTCATGTGGATTTTGGGGGGGGGGGGGGGTCACTTATATAGTAACTGTTCAATGTCTTTAACTTACATTTTAGAATTCATATTTACCTATTTTGTTTAATGCATACAATGTTACGTAGGTACACCAGTGATGGGCGGTCTGCACCCATAATAGTTGTCCGTGCTCAACTTAGTTTCCATTCAATCTTCACAACACAGTATTACTTGATCAGAAGATCTATGGGCATAGCATGATCTCAGCCAAGTGAAATAAACAGTTCAGTCGTTCCTGGCACTCGTGATTTAGCAAGAAGTTAAGAAATCATCTTGTCTGCAGTCCATGTTGAACAGTTCCCATACAACAGTTCGGTGCTCTTTGTTTGTTTTTTAGATAATTTTTAAATTGATCACATTTGCCTAGATCTGAGTTCGATACTTTGATGTGACAGAAAGGAAACAAAAACTTAAAAATGCAAACTTATACTATAAAATTATTTCTATTTAATTCTTGATTTTAGGAAGGAAGATAGGTCACTGGTAGACTGTTGTCTTAGAGTATCAGAACCACTGAATTCTAAACCAAATGAAGATATCTTACCCAAATATGGATGTCTGGTGTTGTCACCTGCAAATCTGTGGCAGAAAGATAGAAAAAGGTAGATAACTATAGGAATACCTTGTAAAGTAATCATTTCAGGTTGAGATGATACATTCATGATTATAATTCTTAATTTCGGGTTTCAGAAAAGTCTGAAAATCATTACTTTATACCTTTTAAATGTACTTTATTACTATGCTGCAGAGATAGTCATTAAGCAGGAAATATCTTCGTCATCATTCAAATGTTTTTTTTCACTTTTGTTAATTTGAAAATCAAGAAAAACCCTTTCCAGTGAATTAGCTTCAGATAAAGAATGAACACTTAGTTTAGGAAGTGTTAGTATTTTTCTATTGTAGACTTTTTGATTCCAAATTATATATTTGGAGATTCTTGTCCTTTTATTTTTATATGTTTTCAACTAATTTATGGCATGCGTATTTTGTAACTAATATATATTCTGGATTATTTTACTTCCTACCTTCATTCTATGAACTGTGAGAAAGTCAAGAACAACATTATGTTACATGTATTTTTATGTTGATATATTTCGTATTTTCAGATTTTTGGATGACAAGGATGTATTGAAAACTATATATAAGAGATATAATCAAGCATTGGAGGCCCCTCCTGGTATACGAGGTAACTTGGCTTCTTATTGTACTTGGAAAGCTGTCAATCATACCAGATATCTTCACAGTAACTGTGGGCAACAAATGATGAAGAAAATTGCAGTATTTTTGAGTTCCTTTGATTAATATCATAATATAATTAAATTAAGATAAGACTTGTGAGGTGCTTTGAAGTAGCTGTCATATTAATTTATTTTCTTGTTTATTTTTATATCAAATTAAGAATGTCTATATTAAAAATATCTCCCCATGTACACATGTACTTACTAGACTTTGTCATTAAAATATTCACTCATGATTTCTTTCCTGGTTTTAGATGTATTGTTTGGGTTACCATGGAAACAGACAGGAATTTCGAGATACTTCATACGAAACAGACAGAGAACTATCACATTTGCCATCACTCTAGTTCTAAAGACATTTGATGAAAGGTAATCTTGTGTTTATACAGGGGTGTCATTGTCTTTCTTTAATGAGGATTTTCTCTTCTCAGAGTTTTTATAATAATGTTGAACAGTGTTCAGGTCTAGATCTACTTAAAATTCTTTTATACGTTTGCTCAATAGGTGAGGTACATGTATTACCCTCCCGATGAAGTGATTTGCTATCACAAAGTTGTTTTATGTCTGTTAAATGCATGAATTTCAAGCCATATCTTTCAAGCGAATAAGAGTCTTCATCAGTTAGCTGAATGAATGTTTCTACTTAAAAAAAACCCCAAGGTACAAATAATGAATGTTTATGTGGTGATGAGTTACTTGACAAGATTGTATGTGTTGAAATTATTTTCAGTTTTACTAACAGCCTGCAAGCTCGTTTAGAATCCATCTATCCATTAACAGCATCCAACACCAACAACTCAGAGATTCAGCATATGGTTCATCTGCATTATAAAGACATCAATATCTACATCGAATACATTCATCTTATAGTTTTATACCTAGTACTTCTCATGTATTTATATTTTTCCGTCAGTAAGTACAAGTTTTAATTGATTTTGCTATTTCCGAAATCACATAACTAGATCATTGATATAAAGAATTTGTAGTAAAGGTTGCTTGAACAATTTTGTTCAGAAGTTTCGAAATGGTGGACGGGCATTAAGTGTTAACCCCTGTCCGTCCATCTATTCAAATTGTGGTATCCGAGGGATCACTCCATAACTATGTTATGGATTGGTTTCATATTTTACATGAAGGTGTATAATGAATAAATAAATATATACAGATTAAGTTTGATTTCTGTTAAAATCCAAACATTTTAACATGAATTTTGGCCACTTTTTGACTTAGATCTCTTTGGTGGCATTCATGTCCTGTGGACAGATTTCTAGCTTAAAGTTTAAAAGGATGTTTAAAATATGACAAGTATGCTGTAAAAATATACCATTATGTAGTTTTATGTGTCTGTTGGATGAATTGTCCCATATAACATGCTTTACAATTGAATTTTCAGAAAAAATAGAAATGGTGAAATCCAAGTGGGGGTTAGCACTAAGTGCTGTTGTTACTGTTGTGTCTTCATTATTGATCTCAGTTAGTGTGTGTTCTATATTTGGTATGAATACAAGATTAAATGGAGGGTAGGTAGATTAATTAATACCATTCTAATTCAATTTGTTACATTATTTTTCATACAATTATATTTCTGTTTCACACTGTATTCAGTCAGGTGAAATGTCTTTCTTCACAGAAACATAGTCATTTTTAGCTTTGCTGTTTTCAAAGAAAATGTCAAGCTATTGTGATCACTGCGTCTGTACAAAAACTTTAATGCAGCTCATAACTCAGAAACTATAAGAGGTAGCAATGGAGGCTTTACAAAGAAAACATTTGAACCATCACTAAATTTACTGCATACATGATTTATTCAAGATGTGGATTGCAGTATTACAAGGAAATGGATTGCAATTTATCCCCATTTCCATACATTACTGGTAGATGCAATGTCATGTCGCATATACCATAAAACATAGTTATGGTGAACTCAGTGA
The DNA here is from genome assembly GCA_964023205.1 of Lutraria lutraria. Lineage (NCBI taxonomy): Eukaryota > Metazoa > Mollusca > Bivalvia > Venerida > Mactridae > Lutraria > Lutraria lutraria. The sequence goes on along the minus strand of OZ026848.1, from coordinate 27,999,928 downwards.
ATAGCCAGATACTAAGAAAAAACCATTCTCTATTTCATTGTTTATGGATATATTGAAATAAAGATATACTCATTATACTAAATAATGTAATTATTGGGGCTCTCTTGAATTCAGTATAACTGTGTTCTACAGTATTCATTCTTATATTATGTTTGTAGTGAGATATTTCCATACCTTGTTGTATTAATTGGTGTGGAGAATGTTCTTGTGATGACAAAATCAGTTGTATCTACATCAGTGGAGTTAGATGTGAAATACAGGGTTGCTACTGGTAATATTTTATTAAAATAGTCTTAAAAGTATACCTTAAAGATATGCAATACAGATGTGGGGATTCTTGTCTTACACTAATTTAAGTAACACTTTTGAGTACACACAAACTAGGTCTTCAGATTGAGGTAGTCTCATCAAGTTGAACAATCTCAGCTTTAGAAAACTTTTGTCCAATCAATATAACTGTAACATTGGAATGTAATTAAGTTTTTTACCCTTACTCCATGAAATTCGTATTGAATTCACTGAACTCCTATTTTAGGTTTGAGTAAAGAGGGTTGGTACATCACAAAGAACCTGTTGATAGAATTGGCAATTATCTTTGTTGGATTTTTCACATTTGTTCCTGCTATACAGGTAAACATAGGGCTTCTATATTATTGTATGTATGTCATAATATACGGACATATTTACATGTTTCTATCTTATGCTCAGATTTAGTATTAAAACAATATCAATAAGAATTTATCTCCTAATTGATACGATCCCTCAGTGCTATGCTTTTCTTATAATGTTAAGCTTGATTATGTAATTTTCATTAGCCTTTGTTAATGATAAAACTAACTACTGAAAGATTAAGTGGCCTTAAATCAAACCCTATGTTTATATTTCAGGAGTTTTGTTTGTTTGCACTGGTTGGTTTGTTGACAGATTTCTTTCTACAGATGATATTCTTTGTTACTGTTTTATCTGTAGATATCAGGAGAATGGAAGTAAGTTATGTGTCAAATAATAACAAGTACGCTGTATTTATTGTAGTAATTATGAACTGAATTGAACCATTTTGGATTGACTTTTGTACTTCTTTTCTAGTTTAAATCCCATTCCAATATTATGATAATACATGTGTACAACCAGTTTTCCTGAATTTGGTACAAGTACTAATGTTGTCCTTTGCTAGAAACTGTCAACTTCAAGTCATGAACCATCAGCAGTGGAAGATGAATGGCCTTGTACACCAAACTGATCCCAGATAGCATGTGCATATTTGTCTTGTTTGATCATGGTAGAAGGAAACTTGTGACACCAGGAGACTGACATGTGTCTGGGATAGAGATAGATATTTTTTGAACCAGCCACTGTTAAGTTGATTATGTGGTTAAATTTTCATTGGTCAAATCAACTAAATGTACTATTTCCTTCTTATCCAGCTTTCAGATTTACAAAAACAAAGAGCCAGTAGCAGTCCTGTAGATCAAGTTATGTGTGAACCATTATTTAAATGTCCTTTCAAAACTAGAGTACCATCAGACAGGGTCAAAGTTCAGCCAAGAATTAATTTTTCTGCCGGAATGATTGCTTCTCGGGATGCTCCTATATCTCCCAGAGTTCAACACGAGGCTCCATTCTTCCAGCGTGAAAGTTTTCTAGATTTACCTCGTAGATTGCGGCTGATTTACTTCTGGGCGAGCACTAGAGTTGTGCAGAGATTTATTATGGTGAATATTTTTTGTTTATAATTTGTTGACTTATCATATAGTACAAAGTAAAAAAAGACTTTAAGACCTGCCGTCAAAACAGGACTACAAAGCTTGATATTTTAAAACAATCAAATGGTATGCTTATAATTTAAAGATATCAGAGGTATTGACAATTTAGCATGTATATTTTTATACGCCCGATGGGATGTATTATGTTATGACGCTGGCGTCCGTCTGGGTAAAATTTGGCTGATTTCGTGCCCACTCTGTAACTCTTTTAAGCCTGCGAAGGATTTTGAAGAAACTTGACTCATAAGTTCACCTCATCGAGAAGACGTGCGGAGTGCATGTTTTGGAAGGCTCTGTATCTCTTTAAGCCTGTATTCGTGCTCATGAAATTCTATTGTTAAATGAAAAATCGCATATTCATGCACGAAAAGTACCCCAAAATAATGTTTTTACAGTATCAAATATACCTTTGGGCGTATATTGCTCTGCCTTGCAGTGCTTCTGTCTAGTTTACATTTATCTTCATAAATATGAGTGGAACTTAAGTCTCCAATTTGATATCAACAGTAGAAAACATTTGTTTACTGTATACTGATAGACCTAGTGACTTTGGTCGATTTGTTCATTGGTCACTACCTTGCATTGTTGCTTTGTGTGTTAAGATATTTTATTGATGACTTATAATATAAAAATGGTTATTTTTCAGGCATGTTCTGTTATATGGATTGTATTGATTGTATATAAATCTGGATTGGTTCATCATATAACTAACTCAGCTTATACAACTAATGGAACAGTTATACAAGTGGATGACTTTGAAAAAATCATACGACTACAGGTTAGTAATTATTTCCTCACTTAATGATCTACAGTTTTAGTGAACTCAGACATATTGAATAGACACTGTAAGGGATGTAGTAATTTTGATATAGAAGTGAAGAATATATTACACTATAACTGTGTTCTTCTGTGTATCTCTAGAGTTTGTCTGGAATTTTTTTATCTTGTTTGTAATTCCAATTAAAATCCATTAAAGATATTTTCTTATTTTGTAAATGTGATTTCAAGAACTATCTAATTTGATATACATAATTCTGTCTTGTGTTTCGTGTTCATATTGTTATAGCATTCTATTTAGTTTACTGATTATTACTATACTTTTTCAGGAACAGACAACTACTGGAGATCAAAATAAAATTAACTTATTATCTCCCTTGGCCTATTTTTGGCAGCAGGATGATATAGAATCTGGATCTGTGAAACATACAGATGTGGAATCATGGAGAAAATTAACCCATGGACATTGGCTGACACTGTTCGGTTATTATAACAACAGTATAGTTGGAAAGTAAGCAGTTTTGAATGTATTTGAAGTTTTTTCCAAGTTATAAGACAGATTTGGCTATTAAGGCATAAAAATATTCTTTCTGGTTGTATGCTCAAGTGAATACAGTAGGTAGGAAAAATTTAGACAGTTCATGTTACGTTCTTTGGGCCTAATAAAAATCTAGTGCTGCAAGGAAAATTAGGGTAGGTCGGGTAACCTGAAACAAATAATCTTCTTTTACGCCAAAACATTATGACAGTTATATTGCAGTCTTGAAATATACATGATAAACAATGCTGTTTTCTTCATTCTTGTCTATGTCTAATGTGATTTCCTTAGCCTGATGTACTCATCTGTACTCACTGATTGTGTTTGGTATTGATGTTTTGCAATGAAAATTATTTTATAATTTCAGATATATAAGTATTTTACCAACAATTCATTTATCTGATACAATCAAACCAGAGGAAGTGATAAGACAGCGCGTCCCTGGTTACAAAACAAAATGGCCGCAATATGAAGCCAAAGATACCAAAACTAATCCAAAGATCATACAAGTTTCCAATGAAGAAAAAAGAGATAAAAATATTGTGAAACAATACACTGAACCTGTGATAACTGGTGACATTCAGTCTAAGCCAGAGGAGAAAATTAGGCAGACAACACTTGAACCAGAATTCCTGTCTGAGGAATATCTCACAAAGTATTATCCATACATTGATGGTGAACATTTGAAGCAATTTTATCCTAAATCTCGTATGGAGTTTATTATCACAGTGTCTCTGATATTCTTGAGTATTATTTGTATCACATATTTCATCATGGTGTTATATCGCGTGATGTGTTCAAGAAAGTATTCAAAATGGAGGGCATCATGGAATAAAGTACCGAAAAATGCTAGAGGGAATAGTTACTATAAACAGATAAAAGAGGCAGTACCTATTGTACTGAAGGGACATCTGCAGGTATGGCTTCTTGTGTTAGATAATGTCTGATTGATAAATGTCTAATGGTGTTTTTCTACCTTTAAGGGTGAATTGAAAAAAAATTGTGTTAACTGTTAAGAAGTTAAAGAACATGGTTTTGTAAAAATATTTTGAGGGATTTTATGCCTATTTTAGCATTAATCATTATTTTATACTCCTGACTGGCAGTCAACCTTAAAACCTATTTACCTGGATCACCAGCACAAACCTTGTTCTCCGTAAGTGACTGCTGACATCACCACATGAGTGATCAGTGTTAGAGAATAAATCATCCAATATTCAATTTCTTTAAGTACATTATCCCAAAGAGTTTATGCTGCACCAGGAAATATAAAAAGATGCCTCTGATTAATGTATTGTATGTATATGTATATAATATCGAACAATTCTTTGTTATTCATGAAGGAAGTGGAATGTTTGATAACTGATGGTAGTGTTATAATCAGCTCATGTCTTGGTGGACAGTTACGTGTCTGGGATTCTGTCACTGGTGAATGTCTTCATAACATGCAAAGGAAGTCGTAAGTAAAATACTAGTGTTGTAAATTTGGCAAATATTAAATGATTGAAAAGACTCAGTTACACTTTTTACTGACACTTTTCAATATGAAACTTGAACTTGAAGTAATTTCTCTTGTCAATATTAGTTGTAACATATTCAAGATAAAAGAATGGCATCTATAAATTTTGAAATGTTGGTAAGTTGAAATAAACTGCTGTCCATACTCAGCTGTTTTTGTATGATAAATCATTTATAGGATATGTGGAAAACAGTTGACAAATGTATTTTTAAGGTCAGTATACTTATTAATTGGTGCAACCAAATTAAGATGGAGTTGAAGGAATATGAATTTATTTTTATCCACTTTGCTCTGTCAAGGCTTTTTACTAATTAATGCACTGGTAGCTTGTTTATTTGTTTCTTCAGGGCAACTCCTCCAATGAAAAGAAAGCCATGCGAAGGACGGAATGTTGAAGACAGTGAAGCTGAGCTTTATGCAGAATATCATGGTAACCATGACAACCAGGTCATGTCAACAGATCCTGAACAAGATGACCAACCTGGTCCACGTCTCAGGAGAATATCTGGGCGATCGGAAAATGACCAACTGTCCAGTGATAGATTTGAACAATTTCCAGATTTGAAAAATACAATTGAATTTAATTTCAATAGGATGTATAGTGCAAAAGTGCCAAATGTTAGTGTCACCAGTCACAAAGAAATTTCAAATACACAAACTAGTATCACTGTCATGAATCAAGGTGATGGTTTTGATTTTAAGAAGTTTGATGGTTTATATGAGGAACATGAACAATATCTTGAAGAGAAGAAAGTTCATGATGAAGCTAGAAAACATTACCTTAGTCTCGAAGCTAGGGCTATTAGATCCAAAAGTTGGAGTGAAGGTAAATCATAGCCATAAGTTGGTTTTTTTTTTGAGAATTTTAATTTCAGAATTTGTATTTGAAAGGCATGACTTTTTCATGACTTTAAAACAGAATTCTGCTTTATTTCGTATTTTTCTGATTTCGTTTAATTTATAATTCCATTTTCTTAAAGTTACTTGGCATAAAGATTTTTCAGGTATGTTCTAGTTTTAATAGTAATTTATAATGCCCTAATATTTCCATTATGTATTGAAAAAATGATGTCAAAATGAATTAACTGTTGATTGTTTCTTCAATTGTAGGTGATTCTACCATTGATTCTTCTATGAATGATTCTTCAAGTATGGAATTATCTCCTTCACCTATTTGGTGCCTTGCTTGTAGAGGAAATCTTATCATTGCTGGATGTGGGAGTGGAAAAATTGAGGTGTGTATTGTATTCACATAGAGCCATACCTCAGATCAATGGCCATTAAACTGAGAGACACATAGTGTGACCTTTATTCACTGTTAGAGCAGTGTTTTTGTTTTGTTTTATGTAATCAAGTGTTTACCAAGGAATTGTCTATGTTTGTATGGTTACTGTTATTCGCAGGTGGTCATTGTCTCATTGTATATCTCATCAATTTATACATTTTCTTACTTTTTGGAGGTCCTGTCCATCTCTATGCTATATATTATGAAACATTCGTAATGTTTGATGTTACTACAACAGATTGATATTTATAACTGCTTACAAAGAGGCATATTGGTCAAGTCCTGTTCATCTAGTTTGTCAAACATTCTTTTGGTTCAGTTATTTGTTGAATTGTGTACAAACAGGATGGAGAATTTTGTCCATTTGTCTTCTCTGTTTACTGAGGCCTATAATCTACTTTTCGTTCAGATTTTGTCAGCCTATAATCAACTACATTGTAATATAGACAACATTGTAAGTAAGTTAATTAGTATATGCAGAAAAAGGTCCATTGTGACCTTTTTTACAACAAACTACATATTCTTAATTAAAGATAAACCTCACGTAACAATCACCTCATTATTAAGACAAAATATATTTTTTAATATTTCCTTAAGTTCTTATACCAACTCCATTGTGAGGCCACCTCAGTATTAGACCAATGTTTTTAGTCACTATGTGGTCTTTATAATTGAGGCTTTGATTTCTATCATCTTTCAGTTTTGGGATTCAACCACGGGTGCCTTGAAGTGTATGTATGGTGAAAGTGATGTTGGTGTGACAGGTATAAACTTTATAGGGAAGAAAGTTATTGTAGCTAGGATAGATGGTTCAATAGACTTTCTGGAACTAGAAACATTTCAAAATCCAAAACATTCGACACCATTATCACCGTCCAGCCTGAACAGAAAAATTAAAGGTATGAAATATTCAAGTGATGTTGCTTTTTGTATAAGACTGTTGATCTAATGCAAATGGAACCATTGAAGCATGTTTATTCATGTCCTGTATTTTGTTCATTTATCAAAATTTCATCTAATTTGTTTGTAGGATGTTAAGAAAAGTGAATAAAACGAACCAAATTTTTGTTTAGTCTCAGTTCCCTGAACTATGATATTATGGTTAACAAAATCATTCTCAATATGATATAATTTTGTACAAGTATTGAATATGTTTGCTTTTCATGGTTTGTTTCTGCGTAACATCAGGTTGTAATTACAAATTGTGAATTGAGAATATGCGTGCGTTCAATTTTTCAGGACATGCCCGTCATTTAAGCCATACCCGGACTGGTAGTGATGATTTAAGACTATGGGATGAAGCCATACATTGTACATTAATACAACATACACAAGCTCACCAACGTCCAATCACAGTGTTACAATGTGAAGGTGGACGTATAGTGTCTGGAAGTCAAGATTACACCTTGAAGGTTAGAACTTTGACTTTTTTTAATGTCATTGACTCCTTTACTCCTGAATACTGTTGTATCTCTTATTTTTGTCCATCATCTGTCTTTGTGCATTTCATTAGTCACATTATTCACATATTCCTGATATCAGGTACCAATGAGCTAAAATGTGCATTGAATAACAAAGCTGTCCAAAAATATATCTGTCCGAAATTTGTACCGTGTTTTGATATTACATGAAATAGCAGTATCTATCGTTATATTGTATACATGGGTGACTTGACGGATATTGTCTTCAATGACTTGATATGTATGGTACACTTGTGGTAACAAAATGTAAATAAGTTAACACATTACTGGTTTTTGGTCTAGAAGTCAATTATTATTTTTTTAGATAATATTTTGGTTTTTATAACAGATATAGATTTCATATTGTATTGATTTTCTAGTTGTTTATACTCAGGTGACCATGAAAGGATAGTATGATCACTAGGTACTGGTATTAGGTCTTCTGTGAAATTAGCCATAAGTTTCACTGTATTCAGTTGTATCTTAAAACGCAATTAAAATGTGTTGTTTTCACAGGTTTTCCGATCAGAGGATTATAAATGTTTGTACACACTTCATGGACACACTGGTGGTATCACATGTTTATATCTAGATAAGGTTAGTAGCATTTATAAAATCACCTATTGTGCCTTAATTCCAGACCCTTTATGGAATAAATGATTATTATATATAATTAACATTAATTCCATGCATGAGGGAATGTTAAAACCATAATTATATTTCATAATAATATTCATAATTCGACTTGTCTTTATGTTCTGTGTATGAATTATTGGTTTCTGCAAAATATGTCTTACAGAGTAACAAAAAATTGTTTTAAATAATACAACTTGTTCATTACATTTTTGTGCTCCCGTATCAATAGATCTGGGGTATATTGTTTTGTACCAAACTTTAACCTTGCCTATAAAATCAAAACACTTCCACCTACTGTCATTGAATTTCATATTTTGGTTCCTCATGATAACCTCTACAGGACCTTAGCATTTTAAGGTCAGTAGGTCAAGGTCACCCAGAGGGGGCATTGTGTTTTAAAAACACATCTTGCTATTTTTAGACCCTTTAGTCCATTGTCTTTACTGTTTAAAAAACTATTGCCTTCATTTCAGTGTGCCCCCTATGCTGCAATCAGTGGGTCAGCTGACGGGACAATAAGACTCTGGGATTTACTGACTGGTCATTGTGTTCACAAGGTCATAGGTCATGAAGGAACAGTGATTGATGTGACATGTACAGATATATACATGATCAGTTCTGGTATTGATGATAAAATGTGTGTCTGGGAGAGAAAGCGAGGACATTTGTTGTATTCTGTACAAATGGAGACGTCATGTGGAAGTTCTATATCTATGCTTGGGAATAGTTTCCTTGTCACTGGTGGTCAGGTGTGTACATTATTAATTATATACATGTAGGTAAGTAGTGAATTTCTGTTCTATGAAGTAGTAGGACCAATTTAAAGCTTTGGAAAAATATGCTTAAATGTTTTATTTCCCAAAGGGTGGAAAAGGCTAACTGGCTATATTACCGGTATATTTCCTTCAACTTTTGTCTGGAGCATAATGTAAAATGATCTTACAATGTTGTAGTTCTGTCTATAACCTTGAATTTAGGCAATTTAATTATAACCAATTTTTATCAAATTTGTACTGTGAATTACTCCAAAAACCAATTTAAAATCTTAAATTACCATCGTTAGGGTTTCGGATAATGACAAAAAAAAATGACAACATTGAAACCTTTAAATCAATTTTTTGGCTTTAACACCACTTCATGATGGAAGTTTTTTCTTATTGACTACAAAAACAACTGACGTAATAGACAACACGAAAAGTTGCATGAAGCATAACATCAAACACATTGGCGCCAAATGACACTAAACGTCTTTAGAAAAGTAATAAGAATTGGATATTGAACAATTCTTACAACCATACTCATGTATATTTTCAGGGATCCTTGTATTTATGGGATATCCATAAAGGGGAACTTGTGCGTATTGTGAACTTGGAGCAACGTGGTAGGACTGCGTTCATCAACCATATACAATCGATGGAGAACTTGAGTATTGTTTGTGATTATGGCAATGAAATCAAAGTGATCTATTTTCCTGTTGTTCTTGAAAAGAGAGAGTAGTTTCCACGCTGTTAGGCTGTTGATTTTGTGTTATTTATAATGAGCAATCAATTGAACTATTTTTATAATTTTACTAAAAATTTCATACATATAATTATGAACTGTCAAAGCTTGTTGCAGTTAAGTTTTGTAATATGCATGTTTTATACTGTTTTTTAGCTCACCAGAGAACAAAGTGCTCATGGTGAGCTATTGTGATCGCATGGTGTCCGTCTTCCATGGTAGCATCAACAATTGCTTTAAACAACATTTCCTCCTTAACCGGTTGGCCAATTGCAATGAAACTATACATAGACGGTCCTTGCATGAAGCTCTACCAAAGTTGCTAAAAAATTTAATGTCATTAAAAACTCTTGTTGCCATTGTAAAAATCTTCTTGTACAAAACCACAGGGCCTAGAGCTTAGATATTTGGTGTGTAGCATTGTCTAGTGGACCTCTACCAAGTTTGTTCAAATTATTGCCATACTGGGGCCAAATTGGCCCTACCCCTGGGTCACTTAGTTTTACAAAGTCCCATGATAATTTTCTGTACGAGTCTTTATCTGGTGAGCGATATAGGGCCATTATGACCCTCTTGTTTTACTTGTTAATGTGTAATCTTGTTTAAGGATAGTATTTTAAAGATTCAATATAATAAATCAAAATGAAACTTGAAACTAATCAATTCAAGTTTTAGTTTGCTGTTTTTTAACAAAATCATGAATTCTGCTTGAAAGATTGCCAATCATATAAAAAAAAGTTGGAAGAATTAGTCAGGCTCTTGACTGATATTACTTGTACCCTATCATGCTTTGTGAGTTGTTTTGTAGACTGTAAACCATTTTTAACAGCAGTATTAAGTTAAGTGGATTTATTTATCATACAACACACAGGAGAAAGCAGTGTATGGCAGAATGTTCTTTCTTTTGTTTAGAGTATCATTTTTCCTTAAGACAGGCTTTGCATCTATGTATTTTTTTCTAAGTGTATCATCTAGGAACTGACTTTTTGCTATTGGGTTATTTGATGTCTTTATTTTCTTCTTATCCATTCCATGTAAACTTGATGATTTAATTTATTTAATCATTTCCAATCATATTATTTATTTTATCACAAAACTGTTTTTGTAATTAATGTCATATATAAAGATATATCAAGCATGGCTCCGTCCCTTCATCTAGTAATACTTATATGTAATATAAATTGTATCGTTCAATCTTCAGTGCTGACATTCATTTGTTTAATTATGTCCAATAGGTCTGTTATTTGTCTACAAATGTACCGTTTAATATGATTTTTGTAGATTTTTTCTCTACATCAAGAGAATTTTGTTTCTCTTTCCTTTGTAGCAAATTTTGTCCAATTAAAACATGTAGTTTGGGGGGGGGGGGGGGGGTAACTGTACTTTGATGTCAATAAGGAGAATAATCTTAAGTAAAATATTTTTTTATTTATGAGTAATTTGATAATTGTAGATGATGTAGATTAGTATTCTTATTGATGTCTGTTTATATATTCTAATAAAACCCCACCTATCTTTGCCATAATTATTAGTGTATCTGATGAGCAGTTTTGTTAAAGAATTAGTCAATACTGTCTATTTGCTATGTATTATGCTTTGCACATGTCGGTCGGTCAATAGGTCGGTCAGTCAGTAACCAAACCTTGTACGGGCAATTACTAGAGAACTATTTGGCCAAAGTTCCTCAGATTTGGTTGGTTATCGTACGTAGATGGCCCCTATTGATTTGGAGGTCAAGGTCATACTATCCAGATGGCTTTTAGCGGGCATTCTTGTTTCACAAATATTTCTTGTTCATATTTACTTTGTTAAAGTGAGGCCAAATGTTCTGCACATATTTCATCATGCTAGCAAATTTAATGCACCATTGAATTTGTCTTTACCATTTTACAGTTGTATATGATGAAAAAGTCCAAAGTATTGAAGTGTAGATAATAGCTTGTCAATGCAAACCATTCTCATCTATCTTTTTATCATCTTACTATATCAAAAATCATTCAATTCATTATTTACCAATATATTCCTTCATTCATATTTTATATCAGACACGAACATTATTACCGTATTTAACCAGACAGACATTATGAAAATGTTACTTATTTCCATATAAATCCTGTCATAAGAAAATTGTTATTCGATGAGACAATGTCAAATCATTACTTCATTTTGTTAACTGTACACTATTGAAAAAAGAAATTGTTTCTTTACTTTATGGGACAGACACCATTAAAACATGGAATTCAAGAAATTGGTTCATTTTATCATATTAATTTATTCCAACTTTACAACTATTATATCCACCAGCATTGTTTACTTTCATTACCTATATCTCAAATATGAGCTTAAATTTTGTATAATGTTTTGTAAGAAATTTATACATGAATAGTATGTTTGAATAAAGTAATGCTCAATTTTAAGTATTTTGTACTGTGTGATTATTCTTAATGTTTATCTTTTCAACAAGAAGAATTGTCATGGTGACGTCTGAGTAGTAATCAACCCCCCCCCCCCTGCTGCTGGTCAGACATCAGTATTTAATTACTTTACAGACAGACACTATTAAAACATGAAATTGTTCTACAGTTTGTTAAGTACTGTATTCAACAACAAGAATTGTTCATTCACACCAGGGATCAAATATCCCATGTGAGAAAGTTGTCCTGCTAGCTTCTGGAAGGTTAGACAATGGTTCTACCCAAGTATGCCTGAGGTTCTCCTTCACTGTTAATGCTAGAAAAGTGGCTAAATGACCCTGGCTGTTGATGTGACATTTAACCCTAGTAAAAATGTGAGGAACCTTTTGAATAATAAGTAGGTAAATTTAATCAGACTACCGAAGGATTAGGAAATGGTTTGCACCATTTTCCAAAAGCATTTGTATAAAGAACATAATTGTGTTTAAATATAGTTAGAGAGCACATCACAACTGTGAAACAATATATGAAGGAACTACGGTATTAATGAAAAAAAAACAGAACATAAAGAAGATATAACAAACATTAATTCTGCAGTCAGCGGTTGTAACTGAAATTTCACCATGATAAAAAATACTTTTCAAAAATGGAAAGTAGTCCTCTCTTTCAGAACTTAAGTAAAAGAATCTGATGCCAAAAATTTCTATTACTAGTATATACATCTTGTATGCTGATAAGTACGTATCAAGCTTTTCGTACATGAAATTTTTCAAATTGACACGCCATTTAGTTGGCATGGCTCAAAACAATTTGAGAAAACGTATAATTAATGTACGAACATGGTTTAGTACGCAAAATCTTCAAATGCTTTCATTTCATGAACAATCTTCTGTTCAAGTTCAGACAATCCACATTCTGAGTCTGTGTTTGCCACTTCATGAATCATCTCTGAAATAAGGAATACATTTTATTATGTAACTTACTTGAAGAAGAAATATTTGATTAATTTGGCATCCAACTGAATCAACAGAAAGAGTAGTAGCTTGTAGTAAAAGTGTTAACATCCACACTTTAACACAAATTCATCTGAAGAAATCCAAAGGGAAATATCTCTTCCAAAATTATATTTTGGAGGAAAACACTGATACAAAATATTAGCATATCATGTATTGTTGTTAAACTTGATAAATGCATGAACTGCAACATGTTCCACAAACCATAAATACTGAATGGACAGTCTTACTTCAAGTATCATGGTATTAACTATTGTCTATTTGTCGGCAGTTCATCAAAAGGTGTAATGTACTAGTTTGATGCTGTTAGCTTGGTACTGATAATACACTAAGCTATTAGTATTTATGTTAGTATTTTATTTTTCTTGTTCTATGTCCATTGTTTAGTAGTATTGATCATCAAAATAACCTTGTAATCAATCTTACAACTCTAAACTTACTATCTGAATGAGACCTTTGGAATTCTGATGGTATTGATTTACCATGTTGATCTGTCAGAGTGACTGTGTCGTCATCATGAAATTTGACTCCAGGTTTCCGTTGATTCCAATCTGAAATTGGAGTAAATGATAACTCTAAAAAATTACCCTTGATTTTCTGGTTTTATATATTAATTATTGAAACTTGTTGTCATTGGTAAGGTGTGCATTGTCTGTTACTATACACTGTTCATCTGGTTTATTTATATGCTAGAGTTAGAGGGTAGTTACTGTTGATAAACAATGTTTTAAAACTAATTAAAAAAAAAATCTAAATTTACCATGAAAACTTGTTACATCATCTTCTTCTTTCAAACTGTCCAATATTCTTTCAATATCCTGAGTTACTGATGAATGGTCTGAAATATTATTCCCTTGACTTGAAATAACTCCAAAAAAATAACAACTGTAGGTTTATCTAATTCCAAACATATAAACTTTTGATGACGTTATAGTCATCAACTAAGTTACTATTCAAGTTCTTATTTTCATATAATGTTAGTTTACCAGTATATAAAAATTGTACTAGATAATTATAAACTATCTTTAAAAGGGAGAGGAAAAAATCATCTTATGTATGAAACACATGAACAGCTTAGCATGATATATTGTACAGAACCAACATGTAACATTATGTGAGGTCATAGATGATTAAAACATTTCCTATTGTATTGAAAAAAATTAACCTGGGAATGGATTTGAATTATTTCATGAACAGAGTTAAACTTAATATATTATATTACAGTACCATCATGTAAAATAACCAGGTTTTCCTGAGAAATCTTCTTTACTTTAACTACAGATTCCATTGTACACATATTTGTACTTTCTTCTGGCTTTACTTTTTTCACTCTTTTCTTTTTTGAAATGAAGGTATGTTGGTATTCTTTGCCTGTTATGTATAGCTCGAAAGGATACAGGTTTCTGAAAGTATACATGTACCGGTATGTCAAAAATTTCTGTCATTAAACTTAGAACAGCAGTATGTATATTTTCCTCAAATTTTGATGAAATTAAAAAAACATTATATATATAGAACAGGTATGAAAATGAGGAAACATGTGCATTTTAGATGTCAGATGGACAATCATTTCAAATGTTCAATATTGAATTGCTGTTTCTTGCAAGTTTTGTAGTTAAATTTTCTAAAACATTGTATGCTCATACTCATAGATACAATGAAGTATATGCATTACAATTACGCTTTAAACAACTAACCATTCCATTTCATTGTAAGTTTAAGTAAAGTATTATCAAATATTCATTTGCCTCTGAAATTCTTTTAATACCGGTATTTATTTCATGGTAACAAAGAGATATAAAGTATACATGTGATGTTTACTGTTGATAATATTTCTTGGCTGCTGTTCCTGTAGTGATGTGTTGCTGCTCTGTTAATTCTCTGTATACATTGGACCATTTTTTCCGTGCAGTCACCTACAAGCAAATTTTTCTACATTAGTTCATTAGGTGGAAAAAATTGTTTGTTTCTGGCTACCCCTAATTTTTTAGGCCCAGAACGATAAATCCACTTAGTCATTTTTTTACTTTTCCACACTTTCAAGAAAAAGGTGCTTCTTTTTTCAATGTCCCGTTGTTCTAAATTCTAAACTTGGCAGCTAGAAACAGGAGTCAAGCTTTGAAATACAATTAGTCATACAACAGTATTTTTTATTGTTTAAAGCATGAATAGACAGTCACATCTACAACATGTTTACTGCTTATACCAACTTGTAGAAATCCTCCTCGTTCATTAACAGAGAGGTACAGTTGAAACAAAGTGACTGGTACATTGTGCCATACAGGTGTGTTTCTGATATGTTGACCGTGACGAGACATAAATCTACGAACATCATGTTCAAAAGCTGCTTCATTTCTCTTGTACATCTGAAAAAAAAAACAAGACAAAAGAAGCAGAATGCAAGAAGTGCAAGGTTAATGTCAGAAAATAAAATAAAAATGTTCAATTAATTCTTCATTTACATGAATGAGTGCATTTTGTTATATCTGTTGCCCTGAAATCTCAGTTCCTTGGTTAGTGCATTACTTCACTAATATACATACAATGTATATCTTAATTACACAAATCCGGAACAAGAAAAATTTAATTTGCAACTTTTCTCAACTGTCATGTTTTATTAGGAATAGGGGAAGACGCTGGGCGCTATTAAAGAGGGAAAAAATAACACGAAAGAGGCAAATTTGGGAATATTCCCAATTTAAATAGAGGAAATACATTTTTTTGGGAAAAATATACCTTATTTCCTGATGCAAACTGTCAGTGTCACTTTCTTAATAACAAAACCCCCGACTATATAAACTTTGCAGAAGAATAAAATCTTCAGTGGCATAGAATTTGGAAGTTGTCTGCACATAAATTTGAAAATAAAATGTTATGTGTAAATAGTAAATAAAGGTCTGAACCGCCTCCATGGTCGAGTGGTTAAGCTCGCTGACTTCAAACCCTCACTGATAGAGGGTCATGGGTTCGAGCCCAGCTACCGACCATGTGAGAAAGTAGGCAGTTACTTACAGAGGATGAGAGTCTAGTACTGGTTCTTAATTCCCAGGAATGATTATTAGGTGAACTGTCCGCCTCATATGACTCTGACTGTTGAAAAAGGTGTAAAAATCAAACGAACAGAAACAGAATATTAGATCTATGAACAAGAATAAACTTACATCAACATCAATCCTGAATTTCTCCTCCTTGGATTTATCAGTCAATGTGTTCATAAACTTAAGTTTGGACTGAGAGAATTGAGCTGGTGAATCAAAGGCACATTGTTCATTAATTTCATTGCTGGCTGTGAAATAAGAAAATATGATTAAAAGGATTAATGTTATACAATTTTGAACTCATTCAAAAATGTTTCTTGTACAATTTAACAAAGGTATTTTCTTCTTGATTAATAGGACAATCTTGATAAATTTTATGCTAAGAGTTTCAAACTGATTGAGACTGTAAAGTTGAATGATTCACGTTGTATTATCATTATGCATGAAATGAATTACCTTATTTTATAGTTATGTTATTTGATACATGATAAGAAAGAAAAACTTTAAACCCATTATTTTTCAGGGAAATCAAATAAGCCATGTAATGAAAATTATTTTGACAGACTGGTGCTAACTGTAATCAGTAAAAAATGTTGTTTAAAAAGTTATGTGATAATTTTACTCTAAATCAAGTAAATTTGTAAGTTAGACAAATACAGACGCACAAAGCTTTGATAAAAATTATTACATTATTTTACTGTTAATCTTACATTTAGTTGACTTCTTGACACTAGGGATTGATGCCTTCCTCATTAAACCATGTTGTATTGTTTTTAGTGGATCTTCAGGTTTGATGGTAGATTTATGACTCGACGATATTGAGGAACCCTTTTTCCGGTCCCTTTTGTTAGGTTTGTGATATTCTTTACACTGAAGAACTATATTCCTATTTTCCTCTGTAAATTGGAACAGAACTTCAACATACATTACATCAGTGATAACCTTACATCCATAATCTCATTTAGTGAATAAATGTGAATACATTTTCACTGTACAAATCTTGGCAAAAGGAATGCTATTTGTTCACGCAACTAAAATTCATTTTTAATACACTAAAATATATGTTTCAACCGAATACAATCATTTAAAAAAACAACAACGAAGATCAGATTTCATACTAGATTTTTTTATAGAGCAATGATTAAATCAGGAGACTGTCATACTCTTATCCTGAACATACCTTCTGGAGTATATTTGAAGATACTGTATCCAAGTCTATCAGTACAAGTCATATGTAACAAGAAGTCAGCCTCAACAATAACGTCTTCTATATTTGTTTGTTTGTAAGAAGTTTTTGTCTTTTGACCACACTGTGAACTAAGGTTTTGTTTCTTCGGCCTTCCTCTTTTGATCTTCTGAAAATACAAAGTGTAGGTCAAATAAATGAAAGCTTTACAATGAAAAATACATCTTTTTTCTTATGCATGATACTATTTTCATTCTTCTTTTTCACAGACTGACTGGACATTTGCAAGACATTAGTCAAAGAGCCATATATACATAGCAAAATTTTACTAAAAAACAAAATACATGTAAGATCATTGACAAACATGATGGTCTTTACTTATCATATCTTACCTTCTTTTTACTACCAACACTTTGAGAGAGTGGGAAATCAGATTCCTTGCTTTGCTTCTTATAACCATAGACATCAACAAACTTAGCAGCTACCCAGCAATGTGTGTGTGGTTTACCAAGGAATTCTACATGATAACTGTGAGGATCGCCATCTATGTCTAGTGTGACATGCATCCCATAATCAGGATCCTGTGTGATCAATGCTGGCCAACTAAACAGAGACAAAGTTTTGTGCAACAATTCATTAAATTCCCTCTACCAGTACATCAAGTTCAGGAAATAGCACTTTGTGTCTTGTCAGGTGTGATCATTAACTTCTAATTTATGACTTTTAGATTTCTGTTTACCTCAAAATATGTATATTAAAGCTATGCCTAATAGAGACCATTTCATCAACACCATTTATTGTCAGACAGGTTTAATATATAAATGTAATACACTGGTCCTAGAGATTGTCTCAATATTCATGTTTTACTGTTTATGAATATAGAAGTGTATAGCTTGAATATTACAGCTTTTTCAGTTACACCATTGAAGTTATAAGAAGACAATTAATTTAGTAGTATTGAAAACATTTATGTGATCTCATGTTGTATTAGCATGATCTGTATATAATATGAAAAAACCAACCTGCAATAACCAGCCATTTTTGCCCAAACAAGGGAACCAACCTCAAAAGCAGACATCACATACTTGATCCCAGCTTCCTTTGCCATTTTATCATACAGAGCAACATCTTCTTCAGCAGCTGAACATGTGTTTCTTTTTATGTCTGGATTCATTTCACAAAACCAAACATCATTCAGAGTGTTTGACTCAGACACTGGAACTCGACGCCATTTTTGACATTCTGGTTTATCACATTGAACCCAGACAGATTCTGTGAGCTAAGAAACAATATACAAAATGTGGATCAAATTTTAAAACTAACTTCAACTGTAATGACATTCTCCCAACTGCTAAAGATTTCAATAAAATGCATTATTTTCGTAATGTCATGAGGCAATGTATACCTCAGTAAAAATAACCGAACATTGGTAAATTGACAGGCAGCCCTTCTTTTGGGTTCCAGGTGGTGGGTCCTTTCAAGTTGTTAAATATTGGACAGGGGAATTTGGGATGAAATTGGGGATAATAATTTTATGTAGACCTACTTTTTATTGAAGGGTTGGGGCTGAAATTCTGCTCACCCCCAAAACAAACCAAAACATTTGATTTACCTGGAGTGTCATATCAATCTGATCATCTAATATGGGACCTGTTGAAGCATGGCTACTAAATAAGTCTTGACTTCCATCTCTACTGTCACTGGAATCTGCATCGGAGCCAAGATTAGATGGCACTGTGCGACGTTTTCTTGAAGATCTTTTCATGTCTGTTATTCAGCTTATTTTGTCTATTGCTAGATCTGATATAAATGTTGTAAAACATGTCTACAATTAAATTTTGTCATTTGTTATGGGAAGCCTTGAACATGAAAAGAAAATCTATAAACTTGATGGCAAAATAAATCAACAATTCTTTCTTTATCCAACTAACTGCATCTTATCTTTGTAGTACAAAATTCTTACTTTTAAGGCAATAATGAAACAATGCGTACACATCGTTCTGTATCTTGTAATACTACAGTAAAGAATAGATCTAGATTTAACTCTTTAAATTTTAATGTCAGATTTCTCAAAGATTCTGTACAAACATCCTACTACCGGTAAATTAATCAATAATCACGGTATCTTTGCCTTTGATCTACAGTCAATCAATCTGAAGCTGAACAATTTTTGAGAGTGATGATCATGTAAAACTAAGTTTTAAGTTTGTACTATGGGACATATTCTATAGAACAGACTCTGGACTTCTGATAGTCGAAGGTATTTGACGATGACACGCATGCATTACATTGCAGTCCATCATTAAGATGGTCAACAAGACAAAATAAAAAAAGAATTATGGGACCCAGGACTAGACTTCAGAGCAAAGACCTACATGTATGTATAGATCTTTGTTCAGAGTGACATTATCTTAGAGTAGCATCATTTCTGGTCGGTCTGTATTCAGTAAAATATCACCTGACATTCAATTTGCAATCAGAGATCGTTTGAATTAATTTGTGTTATTCGAAATAAATTTTACCGCCTTGTAGACTTTCAACATTGCAGATGACGGAAGTTGTCTTTCTCGTTTCAATCCCATGATTCACGTTTAAAAGTAGTGCAGCGGAAGTCAAGGAACGCGCACTGACAAAATATTAATATTCTCCCCTATCCTCTGGGACAAAATCACATTCTCTTGCAAACCTAATTATTGTCATTAAGAAAATCGTGCGAGTGTGTAAATGATAACCGGTCATGTTGCTGAAAGAAATAATGACAAAAGTAAATATCCGCTGTTGTTGTTGTTGTAGCGTAATAACACCTAAATACGTAAAATAGTCCGAAACAATATTGTATCATAATTAAATGACTTTATTGAATCTGTAGTTCATAGTTTGTTAAATTCGACCTTAATGACTTCCTCCCTCCCTCAAAGAGCCTCGAAAAAAATCCACCCCCTTTTTAAAACTATTCCGAATTACTTAGGTCTAAGGGAACAAACTCGTGTGTAGAATTACCAGTCTTTTTCAGAGTTATCGTTCTTACCTCAATTGGGAGGTATACGCAAGCGTAAACTGGTTCCCGTTCCATAATGCAGTGCACCAAAGGCTTTGTACACACAAGTCATCGGGAACCAGTTTAACGCAAGCGTTGTGATAATGTGGACTGGTCCTCGAAGTATTATGTTTCGATTAAGCAGACTGACTTCAATGTGTACACTACGGTAGCGCTATGCACTGACCTGTGTTATTCTGCTCGGGGCATTATGGGTATTTGCAGGAACTACTTACAAACTGGAAATTATAAACAATAACATAGCGTGACGTCACCGTATGGTACACATTGGAGCCAAGCATACTTCAACATTGCGTTTCATTGAATAATGAGTGTTATTGACGAAAGCATCAGAATAGAAATGGTACTACGTATTCATTTTACATAACTAAACAAATTTGTTAATAACATACAACCGATATGGTTGTTTTGACATTTTTAATCCTTCCGCGGCACTATACTTATAGCGTGTGTATAACTATCTAAATGTGGATAGTAATCAGTTTTATGTATAGAGGTTAGACAAACGTAGTGACGTCACGCTATGTATAGAACGGACTGACTTTTGAATATTTAGTGTTTAAGAACGATAACTCTTATTTAGGTATGTACGAGTTTTCTCCCTTAGACCTCTTTTCTAACAGCCCTTCAAATATTACCCATAAGTCTTCGAGAGGTAGAGGAAAACATGGCGCGGCATTAGTTCGTCTGCTGAGTTGTGAGAATGGTGTTTGCTATAGGATTTATGTAGGGACTTTTGTGTTTAAAGGGATTTTATCAAGAACGGTAATTAACTCACAATAGAGATCAAACGATATGTTATTTTTTTCCCGATTAATCCCCTTAATTGGCTCCCGTTCCATGTTGCAGTAGGCCAAAGGTTTTGTGCAGCCACAGTAGTCAACGGGAACCAGTTTATTAATTTCATTGAGCCATTGAGATGTAAAAGAACATGCAAGGATAAAAGTCCCTGGAACATGGAGCGCCACATATTAGTTCGTCTGCTTACTTGCGAGAATGTTGTTTGATATTTAGATGCCCAAAGAGTAAGGTAAAGACATCTGTGTTGAAAGGGATTTTATCAAAAAACACTATGATAATTGCATAAATACAGGTTTCATTAATTATTGTTTATTACGTATAAATGATTGCTTTGTCACTTGTCTTGGTTTACAAAAAAAACATTGACATAGCTCTGCTTCGTAATGCAAGTCCAGTGATTTTACTTTACATGCATGTTTTTTTATTAATGAATCAAGGCTCAGGCATTTTTGAAAGATAAAGACAGTTATATTATTTATTTGTTTGGTTCTATTTTTTTTTACATTTTGGCATCTTTTATTAGATGGTAAGAACGGTAACTCTCAATAATGTTCGAGTTGTGTCCCTTAGACCACTGTATTGTTATTAAGTACAAGTTCTTGTGGGATTATAACATTTATTTATGAACAAAGTCTGTGTATATGAATTCCTATGTCATGCTATTGCTCATTGACGTAAAAAGAACACGAATTTACTTTCAATGTGTTATTTCTAACGAAGTTTCATTTTCGTCAGTCAAATTATCGTTTTATCTACTATGTGTGACAATTAAACGTGCACCTGTTTTGTTTACGAATGTACGTGGTAAGTAAATTGACAATTATTGAAGTTAAAGTCATTGTTAATGGTTGTCATCGTAAAAGGGACATTTATTTCAATAAAATAATCAGTCTTATTTCGTTTATACATAGACCTACGATCATTTGCTCAGTATTTTACCGATTTTAACGGTAAACATTATTTTGTAATAGTGGGTGGGGTAATTAAATATCACCCAGCAGTTTGATTCTTTGATATACTTCACATATGGTGTGTTTATATGTTGCATGTGTGACATACGTTTTAAGAGCTTACAGTAACTACGTTCAACTGTAATCTGAATTGTTCTTATGTAACTAATATGTTCTACATATCAGTTTGCAGTTGTATATTGCATTCAACTGAAATTGGTATATCGTGGAATGCCTACACCAAATGCTTTTACTCACGATGCTGTGAATATTGGTCATACGTGAATTGCTGTTTTTTATTGTTCAGTATCACATTTGCTTGAACTTATTCCACTTGTACAGAATAAGCATTCCATTTTTACTATTATGCTGATCACTTTTATGCCATATATCACTTTCAATTCCAGGCCGGGTCTTTTTTACTTACAATGTGACACTTAGCAAGTTAATGATGAAAAATAAATTAATTAGTTGTCATATGTCAGGGATTTTTTGGGGGCTATTTTATAGCCGAAATTCGGTCATATTCCCAAAGGAAAATAGTATCTTTTTTTCCCAAGTCACAGACAAAAATTCCCAATAAAAAAAAAAAAAAAAAAACTAATTTAAATAATTTTATAAGTTCATTAACATCACTATTGGTAGTAAATACCTTATTCTGCTACTGTTCTATGGGAGAATAAGTTGAACATTGCAAAAATTGTAGTTACATTTTTCCCAATTTTGATTAAAACACGGCGAAAATTCCCAATCCAAAGGGTATGGGTCATATTCCCAAAATACCGAGAAAAAAACCTGTATGTCACATGAAGTTAACCCTTTGACAAGCCAGCATGACTTATGATCTGGAAAGCATCAATTGGTTCTTTAGTTTGAATTGCCCTAACAACTACAAATTGTGCCATGCATAACTATGTCTTAAGCATGAAAGAATTCAACACCCGACATACCGAGTGCTACATGTTATGTGATTTTTCTACATTTTACTAAAGGTTTAATTTTGGCTAATTGCTAGTCATGGAAACTTCATACCAATATTTTTTATCACAAATATTTATGATAAAGACATTGCATTTTTCTGTTAGTTTAGTGTTCTGACAAAACTGTATTCCTAGCATACATTCTAGTGAGCATTGCTATCATACAAAATGTAGTATTTTCAGATTTGTTTGTCAGGTTCCCTGAACCACAATCACACATAATTATCAATTGCTGGAAAAATTAAAGGTGTAACCGTAATTTGGCCATACAGAAATTTCTAGCATTATGCTATTCTTTACATTTATTATTTCTTAGGATTTAATGCCATTTTCAACAATTGAACATTATTTCAGTCATATTGTGGAAAGCAGTTAACATAAACAGCTTTCCTGGATTTCATTTAAGCCTTTGCTAGTACTAACCACATTCTATCTGCAAGCCACCCCACATAATTCAGAGGTGGAGGACAATTTAACATAGGATTAATAAGAAATTAGTGTGCAGCTTTATTTGTCATCCAATGAAATCGCCGTATTTCTGCCTTTTTCTTAGCTCTTAATTTCATAGAACGCCAAAAATCGCTACTATATCCATAGTACGTTACTACGCCTCATAGTGTCGAATCTATACTTCGTAGAACGCCAAAAATCTTTACTACGCTCATAGTATCGACGGTTCTATAAATGTATTCAAAATGGGAGGAGACATTTTATTGCGCATGCGTATTCACCGCTTACGACACAGCCATCTAATTAATATTTATACCAGGAATTGAGCATGCGCTCTTCTCGTGTTAAAATCAGTTTAAATCACGTAGACACTAGGGAAATAGACCACGTCACTTCATACGTGCAAACTACGAATAACTGGCCAGAACAGCTGACTTTTTTTAAAGAGGCGCAGTAATAAAGATATAACCCCAAACTATGTAAGTATCCAGAATGTATAAATTTGTTCCCATTACATGTTGCAGTGCATCAAAAGGCTTTATACAGACAAGTCAACCGAATGAAAAGCTAAAAGGGGAGACAAATCATGTTTACCAGTTTACTCATCCCTAATGTCTTCTCTCCATCCATAATCAAAGTAGCTAAAATTATGTCAACCGAAAACCAGTGGTAGATGTTTTTTTCGATAATTAAAATATCCTATCGTCAGAAAAGATGTTTAATTTAGTTTAAAAAAAAAACACGCAGACTAAATATACTCAAAGCAACTTATTAACCGCCAATTCAAACTGAAATTTCTCAGATATTTTGCGGCAGAAATGTATGAAATTTTGCATACAATAATTTCATTCAAATACCCGTAACTTTACACTATTTTATTGTAAAGTCTCTTGTATATTTTTCCAGTCGAAACGTGTTCTTCACTATTGATTATATTGCTCGTGATTCCCGTGCATTCAATGAAAATTAGGTAGCATATATTTCAATCGGTTCGGTTTTCTATACGCTATCATAAAAAACATAAAACATGGATAGCATGTCTGTAGTTAATGTGTGTCTTCACATCGCGGCGCTCACAGACTACATGACCTGACGAAGGCGTAATCAATATTTTCCCGCGCGCTTAGAATGACCTTTAACATTGCATAGTAAAAATGTCAAATAAACCCGCCCACTAAGTATATTAGTATTCATCCTGAACTGTTCTATGAAAATTAGAAATGTCTCCGGTCGCTACGCTCCCGTCGACATTTCTAATTTCCATAGAACAGTCAGGATGAACACTAATATATACGTAATATCTTGTTTAATTAAGTATGCCCCTTGGTTTAAAAACTGATTTGAACTATAAAATAACCAGTATGTATATAGTTTTGAACAATGAAATTTGGTTTTGGTTTGTGATTTAGCTTTTTGTGAAATCTAAAAAGTGGACTCTGTCTTAGCTGTGGCTTATAGAAAATATTTTCTGTAAAAAATTGGGTACAATTTGGGTCTTGAAATAAGGATATACATGTATTGTCTTTTCAATGCAGTTCTGTATTATCTTTACTTGGCTTATTTTTCTTAAAGTTAAGATGTAATGTTGAGTAAATCAGATTTATGGTTCAGATGAAATTTTATATCAGCCTTACAGTATCTGATTAATCATAAAATGAGTTGATTAGCTATGTTAAAGTCAGTAAGTGCATTTTGTATTTAATCTTGTTTACTTCAAATTGTTAAAGAGATAGTGAAATTTGATCAATACATGCACCTACTATTCTTAAAATTACTGTGCATTATAAATAAATAATTTGTACTTAACTTCAATAATATCCAGTTATGGTCTGTGTTAGTTGTAATTAACAATATTAATTAATGTTTCACTGTGCATGTTGAATAGTAGTTCCTGTCTTTATCATTAATTATTAAGACTAACAATGGGAGTACAATGATGTTTTGACAGTTGAAGATCATTTCATATTTATTGCAGTACACAAACGTAATGCTCTTTTCTGTTATGATGAAGATTCATCGACGTAATTCACTAATTCATTTTAAATCTAATACACACATTCCATATAAATTTCTTTGATTTTTACTGAAGATTTAGTCAATATAATAATGTTGTGGACCTGTATGTCTGGTCTTGTAATGCATTAAAAAATTGTATTAAATGACGCGATATTAACTATATGTATAATGAGGCCCGGAAAACCATATTTTGTCTTATGATTATCATAAGAATTGCCAGCGTGTTACATTTTACAATTTTCACAACTCCCAGACCTGGGCTTATTCTGTTAATTTTAGTACCTTTTAAGTGGAATCAGGTGTCCAATTTTTTGTCCTTTAATTGAAAAGATATCCTGTTTTCAGGCTCTTAATTGTTCAGGTATGGCTAGATATGCCCAAAAATGATATTAATGCTCTTTAATACTAGATGTGTGAAGTATAATAGTGTTTGTGCTATCATACCCCAGGGTCAGGCAAATACACAGGTTAAATTAAAGTATGATACATCCTAAAAGTTGCTGGTTTTAAACCTCATCCCTCTCACGCAGTCAAGATTTGACTGATGTTTGGAAAAATGATGTAAACTTAACTGTGCACTTGTGTATAGCGCCTGAGAGTGAGTTTCATGTACCGGTAGTCATTTGTTTAATTTAATAGTTACGAACAAATCTTGGTCGTCTATGTAGATCATGATGTTTTTATGTTTATCTAATTCTTCTTCTTCTTTTCTACTGCAGGGGTTTTCTTAATTATATAGTTGAAGCCAGTAAAGGGCACCTTCCCCTCAGATAATTTCATCAAAATCATGCAACTTTCCCCGAATTTCCAATTACCGGTAACTACTTGAAATTTCATTCCCCAAGTTGGTTTCAGGCGAGAATTTTTCCCCTAAAAGAGGCTTCAATCTGCTATTTCATCCCTGTATATTAAGAGTTAGGGATCCTTCCCCAAAAACATTAAGAAAACCCCTGCCTGTACTGGTACGAAATGACCCCTCTCATTTCTGTGACTATACTCGAGTTAAGAAATTTATTTCAATGCCTCATATCCTGTTGTTAAACTTTATATTCATTGTGGTTAAATACATTTTGTACATTGTTCAGTCAGTCGTGTAATACATTGCTGCTGGTATTGTAAAAATTTCTGAAGAATACAAACTTTCATTTTTACTGTCATCCCTACCCGATTATGAGTGCGACCATGTGTGAAAAGATGACTCATTAAAACTTACCGATACTATGTAATTTCATTTGAGTTTTTACGCATGTTTAAACACCAAGACTACACCAAGTTGTTGAAACTGTAGTATTTTTATACAATAATTCTCGATGGAAATTTCACGCTTATTCAATCTTTATTAATTATGTGTAGTTGTTGGAATTTAGTTAATGTGTAATCCAGTATAGATTCTTAAAGTATTCAGTTGAATTCATACCAGTGTGGGTTTACATTTTATATAATTAATTATGGAAAGACTGTTATAAATATAGTGTTGTCATATGTAACAAAGACTTAACTGTCTGTATTTGAATAAGAATTGAATTACTACATTAAACTTAGCTGTGGCAGCAGGTAGGTGGAATTAATTGCCTGTATTTGTAGTGTTTTAACTTCTTAAAATTATTCATGAACTGGGAAAATGGATTATTTTATTGAACGATGTGATTATCGTGGTGAACAATTTTTGAATTATTGCAAAATGTTATCAGATAGAGTTGTAAGATAATTTTCTTTGTTTATTTACATTTTATGTGTGGTTTCATTGTACATGAGTCAAACATACCCAAGGTATAAACTCATAGGAAGTGTAGATCGAAGCATTATATCAAGTCATTCTTGTTTGTTACCTTCATTTTATGTAAAACGCTTTATTGGTCTGTGGTTTGTAATATAGATTATTATTAATACGCTGTAAGCAGAAGTAGTTTTTGGTTTAAATTTACTTATATTTTATGATCAGGGACGGCTTGGAAGGTTGGGCACACATTGTGTTCCTTATTTGGTAAATATTTTGTCCAATGTACTGTATATGAAAGTTGATGAAGGTGTAGTAACATTACTACTGAATTTTAAGAAGTGATGCACATTACAAACTTTAATAAAGATGTACTCATGTTATTGTTTGTGTAATACAGTCAATAACAATCAATCAATGGTTTATCAAACCATGTTAAGATCTTAGTTGAATAATCTCAGACTTGTTCAAAATCTCATTTCTGTCATCTTTATGTCAAGTCATTGATTCTTGTATGTAATCTTTTAATATTTTATGTAAAATGTTTTATTGGTCTGTGGTTTGTAATATAAATCATCATTAATCTGTGTTCACTCCAGTAATATAAATTGTCATCGGTTGGTTCTTCAATCCGTTCTTCCGCCTGTCTTAAGGTACTTATTCATTTATCAGAAGTTTATCCTAGTTCATGGCACCAACAAGTGGAACTTTCAAACATCTATTATACTACAAAAGTAAGCATTATGATTTGTTCTGTGGTTTAATTTGACCGACAAACATCAACTGGTAACAAAATGTGTCTGCCAAGAAGATTATCTTTCTCAGGACAACATGTATAATTGTTGGTTTCTGTGACTTTGCCATGCTCTTAAGTATGACAAATTATTCTTTTTCTATTTATTGTGCTGTTCAGCATAGACCATTCACCTCTTTGGTTTAAAGAGTATTTATTTCATACAAATTATGACATATGTCATATAATAATTATGTCAATGTATTGTGTTTATAAAAGAACACTTATATGGATATTAAAAAGGATTGGAAAACAAACATAAGGATGAATATAATTCATATAATGAGTATATAAATTTTCTTTCCTTTCTCCATTTCCTCATCAGTGTATGCCTGAGAACCTGATCTATTTACTGGTGTGTCATTTTAATACTTGGTTTGATATTTTTACAAATTTTTTATCTTTTAGAATTAATCAATTTAATAAATAGTAGTACATGTACTTGTTGAGTACATAATGTCTGGTTAATTATTAACATTCCCTGCAAAAGGTAAAATATTATTTTTATATTTCACCGACCCCCTTTCAGTTTCACTCTTGACTTTCTGTGAGTTATTGAGAGCCACAATATGCTATACTTTAATCTTGTTATAGTCATGTTCCTTGGTCTAATGTTTGTATTTACATATAAATAATGTGCAGTTATTTGTTATCAGTATTCGACTAAAACTGACCTATTTGCTGTTGATAATCTTAATGGTATTTAATCATGTAAGTACATTCATTATATGTATATGCCATATTGCCCCTGATAAACTTACCAGTACCCCCTGAATAAGGCTTGAGAGATCAATTGTTTCGTATTTACTAAATTATCTGGTTATAAATAAGTTCTTTTTGCCTTGGATGCCCTTGCTTGATAATACTTACAGCTAAATTTGTGTCATTATTGTACCAAGTTTTCAACTAAGTCAATGGACTCACTGGTTGATGGTAACTATGAACTATTAGCTTAGTTTAGATTAACCTTTTGCTTCCAAACTTGGTATGTTGGAAATCAATATGGAGACCTAGTTTGGTGTCATATTTGGGGTTCAGGGGTGAAGGTCATTATTGCTGAAGTAAGAAAAGTGTTGGCGCAGTGAATGTGATTCGGTGACATTGCTGCATTTCTTGATTAACTTTTATAAGCTTGCAATATTATAATACCTAAAAGCAGTCAATTTAACAGTTTTAGAAATTCCTTACAGATATTGACAACAATGTTGTTTTTAGCATTTATAGAGTAATTTTGTACTACTGTGGGTCAGTGTCCATTAATTAAGATAGTTGATTAATATTGAAACCATGAGGTTGTTCTTATTTGAATGGTTTTGGTATAAGAACTTGTCCTGCATGGCCACCTATTTAACTACATAGTGTCTCATTTTCTTGTTTTCATTATTGCTATTCCTTTATTTGCATATAATAAATAGCAGTATTTATGACAGTTTCAAACATATATTTTCATTATGGTCTAGATTTACTGTTGATTATCTAGAGAAATGTTGTAGGATCTATTTTTTCACGGCTTATCAGAATAATTTGAGGGTTTAACGCAACAGTGTCGTAACTCACATTGGAATAAGAACAAGTTACGACAGTGTAGCACTGAGCCCTCAAATTTTCAAGTGGTTACAGTTTTGCTACTGATAATTCCATAGAATGATCATTGACTTACTTTCAAGTTTGATTACAATTTATCAATCATTGCTACCGGTACTCTTCATTGACCTTTTTATGGTTTTATGACAACATTAAACACTAATTCAAGATATGATGTTGATAAACTTAACTCTCTGATTGAGGTCAGTTGTGTAATGTGATTTAATGGTAATAATATTTTCAACTGGAAGACTGGCTGTCTGTCTGGTGTCAGGATTTTTTTTTCTTTCTTTGGATTCTGTTGGATGGCAAGTTCAAAGTTACTTTTATATTCATTGTAAAACTAAATTGATTGTAATGGAGTGATGGATTATTCTGATAGGTCTGGGGAGAGGTGCTTATATCAGAGGAAGTAATATTAGTCAGTTTATTTGGGTTTAACGCCAGTTTTCAACAATTTTTCAGTTATTTTATGGCAGCTGATTCACCTAATTTTCCTGGAGTATTCTAACCAGTACTCAGTCTTCGAAATTAGCACCGGACCTTGGACCGAGTCCACCAAAATGGCCATCGGTCCGGTAAATTAAAAAAGTCAGTGGTCCGAAGGTCCATTAAATTTATCAGTGATAATTTTAGCATGTTTCAGAACCAAAAAATGAAATGTTTTAATCACTCTTGAAAAATATGTTTTTTAGCCAAATTATAAGAAATTTTGTTAGTAATCTTTTTGGTCCACTAAAAATTCATTCGGTCCTGTAAAGTTTGCATTTTCACTGGACCGAATGTCCAGTGCTTAAAAAAGTTTTTCGTGAAGACTGCAGTACCAAGTAACCCTTCATCAAGGAACTGGCAACTTCTCTACATGTGGAAGAAAATCAACATTGTTGTCTAATTTTCATTGAAGGATAGAATGACCTGCTGTGACCTGGAATCGAACCAGGATTGCCCGGTTACAAATCCAGCGCACTGACCACGGCTGCCACTCAGAATATTAGTTGAGTAAAATTGATTGTCATTTAAGCTCCAAAACTAGTCTATTATATCAGTAGCTGAGTATATTTATTCAGTGATAATAAACCTACTATCTTATTAGAGGCTTTGTTTACAGTCTGCTGTTGTATTGCATATGAACATTAACACATGTATCAAACTTGTGATTGTATTGTTGGTTGTTGGTTTATTGTCATACAATGTCATGGTCACTTAACAGGATCTGTGTTTTTTCAGAATCATTTTCATTTTATCAACTTATTCACGTTTTTGTTGCAAAGTGTGTGATATGAATCTTAAGTTTCATGTCTGATTGACAATTACCTTGATTGATTAAAATTTTAAAAATTAACATTCAAGTGTGTTTTGTTTATAAACATTCTATGGGCAGGACATTGAGGTATGTTTAAAATTGATTTTGTTTGGTTGATATTGGGAATTTTTATAGATTTTTTGTTTACCATGTGTAATGTTACTTGCTGACTTCGTGTACCTAAATTTGCATATATTGTTTGTTTGCTGATGCAAACTTATTGAAACAGAAGGCTTACCACTGTATGTTGTTCCACGAAAGAATTATGAGAGCATCTTTTCTGTAAAATCACTTCTGTGGTTGCTCGGAAGGTGTAAAATCGTGATTTTAGGCCTAAAATGGCCACACAAACCACACATGTTGGTGCATGTGACCATTTTGGGGTCTAAAATCACATAATTAAGAAAATGAACATAATATCCAATATTTTTCTTGTAAAAAATGAAGAACATTGTTATTCAGTCATCTAACAATTTAAACCTGTGAATTTATCAATTATGAGGCTGCCTTCTGGTCTACAAACAACATACACTGCCGAAATTAATATCTGAAAAAAAGTCTAAAGTGATTTTCTGGTACAAATGTATGCCATATTGTGTGTACTTTCTCTGTAGTTTGCATTAGTGTAACTATGGCTTGCATTGTTTAATTGATCTACAATTGCACATCTATTCAACATTAATTGATTGATGATCTGTGCAAGTGCTATTTACTGTTTAATTTAGACAGCAGACATAATAGTACAAACATGTTTTTCATTGATTATATTGACTAGTAAATTGACAATAATGCAAGATTGTGTTACCCTCATTTTATTCGTTTGGAACAATTAAGGTGAGCTGAATGCTTTAATTTGTTTTATCGTATAATTGATAACCTGTAATGCTGGAAGATTCTTTTTGTGAATGGATAATCTTAATGGTATAAAGAATTAGGGATATGTTAGGTGCTTGCGTGTGTACTGTGTGATATGCATGATATCAACGGGTTGATACACAGTTTATAGTTAAAGTAGGGCAGTACTACTTGGAGTATGAGATAATAAAACAAACTTCAAGTTGGTCTCCCTAACTTTAATAGTATCATATATGATGTATGTTGGAGAAAAAGCAAATGTACAGATTAGAACTTAGCATTTGCTGTGCACAGAGAAGAAAACAGGCGAAGCCAGAATTCCGGATCTAGGCCTACCTCAGGTCTGCTTCCAGTTAAAGTTTTTTTTTAGGAGGTGCAGGGGGTGTTCGGGGACTAGCATACGATTGCACATTTTAATCAGTGCCGGAAATGGCCTAGATAAGTTAAAGACTGTACTCATATTTCCGTACAAACAAGATTTAATTGGATGGCATTTTAAATATAGTGAGCTTGAATACATGTACTTCCTGCAGTTTACAGAAGAGATCATTCTTTGTACTGGAAATAACACAACACAATGCTGAGGTTATTCTGTGTTTGTTGAAAATTTACTGGACTTCAAAATCACCTCAAGATAGGAGGTGTGCAGGCGATATTGATGCATACATAATAATAAAGTTTTATAGTACTAGTGTGTGTATTATATGCAGAGGGACAGACATAGTGACTTGATTACTAACTAGTTAATCCTAATACAGAATGTACCAATTTTCCAAAATTTTAATTTTAATGGTACTCAGGTACATTTAGTCACCATGTCTGTTGTTTCTGACTCATCAGTTTACATGAGTTGACTTAAGGCTTCAATAAATTAAGGCATGATTCAATTATCTCATTGTAGGAGGCCAAAGAAGTTGGTTAATAAAACTTTAATGAATATTAAATAGTATTGAGTCTGTTAGATAAGTATGTCACATGATTTGTATGATGCTAATGTTTTCCAATTTTATTTCATTGACAGATCGTGGTACTAGTGACTGTTTCAGTGCTGGATGCAGACTACCTCATGATCAACCCATTCCAGATAGGTTCTACACTTCTGTGCAAGTTTCCAGTCTTTGTTCTGCAGTGTGTGATTTAATGTGCAGTTAGTGTCAGTTTACGGAAAGATTTACCTCCAAGTTACTAAGTCATTGGAATCATTTGATAAAAGTCTTGTTATGGACTGACTTGTTGGGAGATTGCAGTGTTTGATTATACTTCTTCACAAGCTGACTACTATGTTGGATGATTCAGAGTGTTAAGTTGGGATGCCTTATTCTTGACTCTTTGGAATGACTTGAGAAATAAACATGAATGCAAGAGTTTTTTGGCAATGGACTGAAATTAGGATTGGTAATTGTTAGAAATATGGACATATGAATAACATACAACAGTGCTGTCAAGTAAATTAATCAGGTAGGGTTAATTATTATATTTGTAAAGTTTTAATATTTCTTTTTAGTTACATTTATGCTTCTTTCTTTACCGTTAGGTGTAAAATGTGGTTGACATCCCTGTTGGCTTATAGGACTGATGTCTTATAGCTACAAAACTTGTTGGTGCCATTATTTCTTCTATTCTTAATGAATCCGTTCTTATTTTATACAACCTATTGTTATAAGGAATAAGAGGAATCTTTAGAAAATGTTTTCTATTTATTGTCTAAGTAGAAATTATAATTCTGATTTTAAATCATATCTGTTGATGACTTTTTAAGTGACAACCTGGTACTCTGGTCCAGTGGTTAGTGCACTGAATCTGTAACCCCACAATCCAGGTTCAGTTCCGGGTCGACACAGGTCATACCCTTCCATGAAAATTTGACACTAATGTTGATTAAGTTGTTGGTTCCTTGTGGAAGTGTTTAGAATATCGTCCAGGCCAAAACTTGTTGGATTAATCAGCCACAGTATATAACTGAAAAATTGTTCAGGGCAACGCGTTAAACCCTAATAAATGAAAATTTATCAGAACAGGTACCAAATTCTGTGGTGAAGCATCGTTATAAATCGTGAAGCTTATTTATAACCAAAGACAAAGACACTAATTGGCCTTTTCTTTGCACTTGACTTAAAGCCCATTGACACAATACATGCCAATAACAATGAGTTTGCGATTTTTTGTGTTGGAACAAGATAGATGTACCTTTCCTTATAAAAGAATGAGTTACAATAGTTTTGCTCTTAATGCACACTATTGAGTTAAATGTTTTTCACTGGACCTGGGTTTGAAGCATAACCAGTGTAACTACTTTCTTGTCAAGAATTATGGTAAAATTGTTTTGCTCCTATAACCCTCATTATTAAGTTTGACATCTAGCTCATTAAACAATACAAGACTAAGCCAGACTAGCATACTGGTATTCATTACATTTTAATTACTGAATTAGCAGATAGGGCTGGATTTTGTCTGGGAGGTTTATTGTACACATTCAGGTCTTGGCTCATTTATATTCATGATATGAGAGCAATTACCTTTGTCAACAACAGAAAACAATAAGAAATAGATTATGTGTGTGTGTGTGTGTGTGTGGTATGTATGATTTTTTTTGTAATTTTTAATCTAAAATCAATTCCACTGATGTAAACTGTGTGTTAGGTTGGTGAAAACAGAATTTATTTTAATGGTCATTTACAAGGAAATCAGAAATATATATACTTTGCACACTCATGTACTTGTATACTTCTACACATGCTTTTAAATATTGGGCAAAGCCGCAATGAAGATTAAGGAAACCTGAAAATGTATACTTTATTTTAAAGATTAGGTCATGATGAAGCCATGATCATTATGCTGTATTTCACATTGACTTTGTTCCTCTCCTTATTTCTGGTATTATATAAACTTCATCCTTAAAGAACAGTCAAGAATGCTGTGTTATTAATATTAATCTTTCTCATCCTAATAGTATAGCAAAGTTTAAATCTATTTTAACAATAACCATAATATTTTATCTTTCAATGTAGTAACCATTAATTGTATAATCGTTTCAACAACAATTATTTCTAAACAGAATGACAATCTGTTTGTGAAATTAAATTGAACAATGCACTTAAAATATTGTAGATTCTGATCCACTTGTGAAACTATGTAATTAAAAAAAAGTATCTATGCATTAATCTG
Organism: Lutraria lutraria; assembly: GCA_964023205.1. NCBI lineage: Eukaryota > Metazoa > Mollusca > Bivalvia > Venerida > Mactridae > Lutraria > Lutraria lutraria. The sequence goes on along the minus strand of OZ026848.1, from coordinate 27,965,127 downwards.
ATCAATGACAATTATAAATGTATATTGATATGTTATGTAATTAACTTGATTTACTAGCCTGAGTAGGTGATTGAAAATGATTTAGCATAGGGTCTGAAATTGAATGACAGTGTGTGACATTTTAATAGCTGAGAAAGATCATATCACCTCGTAATTAATATATATTCCTAGTTGTTTGTGCAGTGCAAACTACATGTATTTTCTTTTTTCAGATTTTATTGTTACCTTTAAAGGCTTTTTTACTTACAACAAAATGATTATTTTTTAATTGAATAATACTGTATTTCAGATTTGCAATGATGGAGACTGTGGTTGCTGTAGCCATTGGAGTGCTTGTTACCATATTTTTGATATCATTTGTGGTTCTTGTTCTGGTGTGTAGACACAAGTATTGTCGTAAAACAGACCATATAACTGAGCAACATGGGGATAGCAGGTTTGTTACCATAATACATTGACCTGCTAAGTGGTCAGCCACCATTGCAACGACTAATTAATAGTTTCCATAACAGCCATTTTAATTTAAGCTTTAAAAGTGACCACTCCTAGATCATACTTTTCTGTAGCAACCATTAATATATTCATTCTTGATCAAATAAGGTAAATAGTAGGGATGTCATCCGGAGTCCGGATATCCGAACGTTCGGATCCCGTTCCGAAGTTCGGATCCGATTTTTGGATCCGGATATCCGTATCAAAATACTACCGTCGTCTAAAATACGTATAAATGTTGCTGAAATCGACTGTCATAAAATATAATCGAAGTGTCGAACACACGGAGTGCATTTAATTAAGTCGACGTCGTCATGGTGATGACACTTTAACATAGTATATGCTAGGCCTACAATATACACCAGTGTCACTTTTGACATCGCATATCAACATTTTACGTAAAGTACGGTATATTGCGATTTTATTTAAATGTCAAAACTGAATAATAGTAATGACGATTCATTTTTCACACGTCTTATTATAATGAAAGTTTGTCATTTGACGATCGAATGTTGATAATTGGTGCACGTGCAGTTCTAACTAAAGACTTATTATCAAGTTTCAAAGACCGCTTAATGCCTTTTCAACGTCCCTGCAGACCGATTTGTGTCGCAGAAAACGACTTTAAAAAATCGGTTCATAAAATTTGTGTACGTGCATAATGTCACAAACCTTGCTAGCTGTATGTTGTTCGTGCCATTCTCAATACCCCAATTATTAAAACACGTCGAGGTGATCATGCAATCGCCCGGAGCGATCATTGGTTAATCCCATTAAATCGATGTTGATAGTAATTAGTCCTAACACGTGGTAGACAAGAGTAAAACAATAAATGCACTGATCTTTTTTGTTAAGTGATGTATTTGCACAAAGTTAGCGATTTCAGTTGTTTGAAACAAACTATGTTGCATATAATCATGCGTTAAGTTTGTGTTAAAGACTTCAAACGTCGTTCCGAACGCAGATTCCGTACAGCCAGTTTCCCCATTTCGGTTTAATCAAAGGCGGTGAATTGTTTTAGAAGTTGGTATCAAAGAGTAAAAGGACGCCGAAATTTCCATTACGATTTAGTAAATAACCTGTGTAACTTAAGATACGCGTCATCATCAAACTGGCAGGTATAGAGACATGATGACGTACGTACGCTTTACAATAATTTTAAATTCGGGAATGTTCCATCTGGACTAAAATAGTTTTATTGTATTGTGCGTATTTGTTTTTCATTATTATTCGATTTTTTTAGTCTATATTTAATATAATATTAATTCAAAATAAATGAAACAAGCGATGAACAGATGGTCGCGAAAACTGGTTACGATAAAACAGTAAATACTAAAGTCTAAATAACAGTGTGAAGATTGATCCGAACATCCGTATGTATCCGGATGCCTGATCCGGATATCCGGATACTTGATTCGGTCAATTTTGACATCCCTAGTAAATAGTGTCCAGCTACCTTTCGAATATTAGGTTTCAGTAGTGATCATTACTTGTTACTTATAATAAGATGGTTAACATAGCAATTTCAGCATTAATTCCATCATAATCATTCAATCATTTATTTATAAGTGACATACTGTTATATAAGTATAATGCTATCAACTATAAAAAAATAATGTACATTTGTATAATTTTTTGAAGTCTCGAAATGTCAAGATGACTTCATCAGTTAGCAGAACATGGTTTCATCAACTATATTACAATATTTATGACATTTTTTGAGTGGTTAAATTGGTTTATTTCACCCTGACCTATCATAAATCATATTCATCTAAATACATGATAAAGCTCATGACATGTGATTAAAAACCTATTATGTATCATTAAAAAGTAACCCAATACTTCACACTTGATTGATGTGAGTCGATCTCTGGGGATTTTTTTTGTTCGATGGAGAAAAGACATACTTTTTACTTGTGAACGGGGCCAAATACCGGACCCAAAAATGGCTTAAAAAGGCCTGAGTGCTATATGCTTTATATTTATAGTTTAGTTTTTACATTGAGTGAACAGTTAGCCATTGTGTGATGTATGTAAGACTTTAGATGACATGAAGATAATATCCACAGTCGGCTTGATCAGTTAATTGCCTGATCTAAGATACAATATACTAATAAATTGAGGCCTTTCACATTCTGATTCTAGCTACACTAAATAAATCTCATTTTTGAAGATATGATAATAATTTATAACCATATTAGCGTTTTTATCCTAATGAGTGCAAGACTTTGGTTTTGTGATGTCTACCCATCCGTTTGTCTGTCTGTCTACCAGGTATTTTTATGCTCCCTTTTGTCTGAGCAGGAGTATATTCCTTTGCTTGTTGGTCCTTCTGTCCATTTGTCCATCCTCTGATCTGTCCCTAACCAAATCGTGTCCGACCAATAGGTGGAGAACGAGTTGCCCTATGGTCCTCAGAATTAGTTGTAAGGTTGTTCTGTATATGTAGATGACCCCTATCCATTTTGAGGTCAGTAATTCAAAGGTCAAGGTCATATTGACCTTTAGCACAAAAAACTTTTTCTTACAGACACCTTGTTTATATAGTGATATATATGTCAATATAATCAGGAGATTTAGCATAGTTGTAACTTCTAGAGGGCACCTTGGCTTCCCTCTGAAATTTCATTGAAATTGTGCAATTTTGTTCAAATTTCCTATTTACACCTTGAAATTTCATTCCCAAATCGGTTTCAGGCGAAAAACATTTCCCAAGAGAGGCCTCAGTCTGCTATTTCATCTCCATATTAAGGACCAGGGCACCTTCCCCAAAACAAAGAAACCCCTGATTATGATATAATGGAGTTATTAAGACTCAATATTAAGGTCCCCATGAATTCATTATAACAGTTTTCTACTGTATTGTTTATTAATGTTTTTCATTTAAATCTTTACTTCAGTGCAGCCATGTTGAAATTGTCTCTATACAAAGAACATGTTTAAGTCCTTTTTATGTTACATAAGATACATTGAGAAAATAATTTATGTGCTCGAACTGATGGAAACTGCATACAAATTTTCATTGCTGATTTGCCTCATTAAGTTTGCTTATATTATAGACAGCATGTTCATTATAAGCAGCTCATTGTCTAGGTGTAGCCTATAAAATACACATTTTTTTGTCATATATTTGTAATTTTAATGACTTAAGACATTTTATTGTCTGGTATGTGTCATTAATCTTGAAGACTCTCATGGATACAAATATACTCTTACTGGTAGTTATTAAAATATGATTAATATGTTCCTGTCATCTGTATGAATCATTATTTATGTATGTATGTTTGTTTGTATCTATCATGTATTATATCACGTATCATTAAAGCTTTGTCATTTCACTAATTGAAATATACAAGTACATATCATACAGAGATATGTTTGACATTTCATCATAAAATTTATGGAACAGTACACCTTGATACAAAGAAGATCTCTAGGACAGACATGGGAATAATTGTTAATCAACAGGAATGCTAATCAATTAACAATCCTATCAATCAGGCATTAATCAATACTGGTAATCACAGAACTTGATGATTATTTTAATCATAATTTGATTATGCCCCCTTTCGAAGAAAAGGGGGGTATATAATATTGCTTTGCACTTGTCAGTCGGTCGGTCCACTGGTAGCAAGAACAAGAGAACTATTGGGCATAAGCCCCTCAGATTTGATGTAGATGACCCTATTAATTTTAAGGACAGTAGGTCAAAGGTCAAGGTCATACTATCCAGTTGGTCTTAGGGGGGGCATCCATGTTTCATAAACACTTCTTGTTTATTTATGTTAGAATTTGGGCAATAATCATGATTATTTTCAGTTACTGTATGATTACTTATGATATTAAGTGCAAAACCAATCAATCAAGTGTTGTTTGTTATAAAGTCAATAAATAGGTGACACTGGGCACTGTGATTCACACACAATGATTGCCCCTACTGTTGAGATATGCTTTTACCTTAGAGTTTGAGAAAAGGCTGAGAAATTAAGTCTATTGATTTATTTAGTGAGTGATATATGTTTCATGAATTGATGCATTAACCCTCATTAGATATCTCAATACATAGCCTTATAACCGGTATTAAAAGAAGTTAAATATTCACAACTCATGTATCAATTCTATGAAAATGGTGTTGAACTGTCATCAGCCTTTGCACATTGTCTTTCATATCTTGTTTTACATCTTAGAGTTAGAGAAAATATTTCATTTTCCCAGATAGTAACCTCCAGTTTGAATAAATATGTTAACATGCATGAAAAGAGAATTATTAATCAATTAATGAGTAAAAATTGTTTAACATTAAATTTAATTGATTAATTACAAAGCAAAGTAATCATTATTTTAATTGATTACTTTTTCAAGTAATTGACCTCGATGAATACTCAATCACTAATCCACTGAACTAGACAGACATGTACTATGACTTACATACTCATGTTTTATTGTTTTGAATTTCCCTTCTTCTTTCAGACCCAATGTACAGCTGATTGATGAAGAGCCAAGAAGATCAAAGTCAGAATTAGAATTAGATGAAGTTGATATCTCCAGTCCTAAACTTGAAGAAATACTTAAAGATGAGCATTGGGTGGATGATGTCACGTAAGTATAAATTAACCTACACTTCATTCTTCTTATTTATTTATCTGTTTTCTAACAGCCTATTCGACAGCTGGTCATTTCAGAGCCAACCAGAGAGAGAGGAGGGGGGAGATTAAGATACAGGAGAACCAGGCATTATTATCCCTACTCTTTTTCCTGATTCTTTTATTGTGCTCGGTGTGAAGCACCAATACAACATTGCTCTTTTTCCTGTGATTTTCTAGACACAGTACTTGGCTCATTGTTGGAATAGGGACACTGAAAACGTCTTTTAGAAATTCAAAGGGCAGAGCTGAGAATCGAACCCACAACATTTTTTCAGTAGTCCAGCATGTTACCACTAGATCACCGATCATCCCTTTCTTTTCTTCTAATTCCCCTAATTTCCTGGTTCCTTGTTGACTAGTAGTAGTAGTATGATCATATTTTACACACATGTTTAGACAAACATCCAATATCAATGCCATTCATATTCTGCAATAAGTGTTTGTAATTCACAGACTTTTTGGAAGAGATGTAAGTTAATAAGTTGCATGTTCGAATCTTGCTAGAAATTTTGATTAGTTGATAAATGTACAATCTCCTCCTAGTCTTGTTACAATTCTTTAACTCATCGAGACTTATTCTCAAATAAGGTCTACAAAAAAATGATGATTTTGAACTGTATCAAGACTTTTAATATTTCATTTTCTTCAATTTTATTACAGAGGACTTGTACCACATTGTATTTCCATTTTGAAGACTTGTCATCAGCTTACAGAACGTCTGGTTGGCATGACGATGAGTAACTCAGATAAAATTCATACTCAAGAAATGTTGACTGATATCGTCATGGTAGCTAAGAGAATTAATCCTAGGGTAGATGAAGTTGTACAGTCCATGTATCCACCTTTAGATCCAAGATTATTAGAAGCAAGGTAATAATAATCATTACGTCCGCTTACTGTAGGTTTAATGTGAAAGATTTATAATTGATTATTTTAATACCAAAATTTTTTGAAAATAGCTTTCTTGTCACTGAAATGTTTCTAAAAAGGATTTTGGCAGTTTAACTTATGTCTTTGGTCTGTCAATGGAGTACTAGAGCTTAAGATCTATGGATCTCAGGTTGTGAGTTCAAGTCCAGGCCCTGAGGTTATAAAACTTGGGATTGGTCTCCAAGCTCAAATCTCATATTTTGTCTTTTAATGGTTCTGAGTTAATTGTGATCAGACAGTAATTATATTATTGATATATTAGTCTAACAGTATAATTGATCTGAATATGTATTTAAACATTAATCAGTTCTATCTTTTCAACTATAATATGTTGAGAACGAAATTGAGCTTTGAGCTCGGAGACCGTTCTCAAGTTTTATAACCTCGGGGCCAGGGCACAGCTATTGTTCTCTTTGATTATTTGGTTGAAAACACTGAGTCTAGTACCATTGCTCCAACACTGATCATACATGTTGACAATTTGACAGTTATTTGCTGAGATCTAGTTTAGTACTGGCACTGAAGCCAGGAATATGGTCAGGTTCTGGTATTTAACTACATTACTATTGGAACCCTTTGTAATACTGGAAGAAATACACAATTATTACTTTCTGAATGTTACTGGTTTAAAACCAGGACAAGACACTTGTAAATAAAATGAGTTCATCATGCATTCCGTCATGTAAATTATTAATTATTTCTATCAGTCAATCTGTCTTCAGGTTAACAAAATTGATTGATTTTCTTTCGCATTAAAGATAAACATCTGATATCATGAAATTTGAATGTCTTTGATTGATACCTAGTACATGGCGCATACTGGGTATACATATCTTTATCAAACTTTACAATTATTGAAATTAATTTATTTCCCAATGTGAGACGTATTGTACACAAAAACTCATTGATTGATAAATGAAAAGTTCTTGTTATGTTGTAGATGTACAGCTTTAGTTTTGTCTGTCAGTCATTTAGTGCTGGTTACTAAACATGCATGTAAATTATCACAAAATGTTGATTGGATAGATCAAACACTGGCTGACATTGAAGAGCATTTAAAGGTAAGAATCTGAATTCAAGTTAATGAGTACTGATTCCTAAATTTGTATTTGAATATTTATGATTCAGTGCAATTAATCAGATTTCATGATAAAATGAACATTCTATATTTTATTAATCCAATATAATTATCAAGAGTTGATTGATTTCAGACAGACTGGCGACAAATGATTTCAGTCAAACCGGCAACAAATATGAACAAAGTTTATGTTTAAATGATTGTAATTTTCAATATAATACAGAAAATATTATTTTTTGCACAAATCTAGGTTATAATCTTATTATGGAAAAAATGTTTTGCCTCATATACTGTTATGCTGTTATACTGTTATGGACACCTTTTAAGAATAAAAAAATGAGGTTAAGGTTAAATACATCATTCTCTAATTAGCCCTAAATTTACCACACAAAATATTGTATGATTGATTATTATACTGTGGTAATTGAGGTTGAATTTGAAGTTCAATCTCCAGTTTAATTGACTTAGCTTCCGAGTGTGATGTTCAATCTGATCAGTGGTCTAGTGGTAATGTGCTGGACTACTGAACCAAAGGTCGCAGGTTCATCACTCAGCACCACCTTGGGATATTTCAGGAATGCTTCTTTAGTATCCCCATCCCCCTCCCAAGCCAAGTACTGTTTTTAGAAAAACACAGGAAATGGGGGAGGGGTGCATTGGTGCTTTACACAGGGCAAGATATAGAGCCAGGAGTACTACGGTATTAGAAATAAGAGTAGGGATATAAATACCCATTTCTCCTGTATCTCCTCCCCCCCCCCCCCCTCCTCTCTGGGAGCGGCCCTGGAATGACCATAGCTGTCAAATGAGCTTTTAAAAAAGGTAAAGAAAAATGATACTGAAGTCCTGGTATAGAGTCTAAAAACCGACCTATGTTTAGGATGCATGTTAAGATTGGTCGCTGATCTTGTGTTGAGTATTAATAAATCTGCTTATGATATGGGCAATCAAATGATGCATGCACAGTCAAACCTGTATTAGTGGCCACCTCGCAATAAAGGCCACTGCAGAATAAGGGTTCTCTTTTTAAATACAGTCATGGATTATTTAGAACAAAATAGCCCCCTTATAAAGGGCACCTGTCAATAACGGCCACATTTTTCTTTCTCAAGGATGGCCACAGGTTTTACTTGATGTTTGAAACTGATAGAGATTGACTTTGTTCCAATTTTACTTTCAGGTCCTTCAAGAAGCAAGTTATAGTCTCGCCCCAGATGTTCGTTCTCCATCTAATTCTGTAGCATCTGCAGATAGTCAACAACCAATGGTTAATGGTCATGTCAAGCATGATAGTCAATCATCACAGCTTTAATTGTCATGTGACTCTATCAACCAATGATAACTGATCATCTGTTGCATAGCTGCCTATCGTCACAGCTTTAAAAGTCATGAGACTCCATCAGCCAATGAAAATGCTTAAATGGTCATGTGACCTGATCAGCCAATGGTAAATGGTCACTGATGTCATGGCAGAAAAGCATCAAAGCTTGAACTGTTGCATGATTTCTTTTGCTTTGGGTAATTTAGCTTGTGAAGCTTGGTGGCCTATCTCTCAGTCTTTGATGATTGACACAAATTGAAGAATCTTATTGACCTTGAAGGTCATGTGATATACTCTTGTTCACGTGAGGCATATACATAGGTATTCATGATCGTTTGACGTTAGTTAAATGGCATGTCACACTCAGCAGGTAACATTCTGTAAATGAAAACTGACATTTATATTGAACCTTGATAAAAGTGATGGCAGGAGATAAACTAAAGTGTGTGAAACTAGCATACAATGGTTTCAAGTTTGCTATGTCAAAGTGTTCTAAGCTGGATTTATTTTGTGTGGGATCATTTATTCTAATTTCTACATGTGCACAATGATGTAAATTGTGTACAAAATTGACTACATGCATGTGAAATGCTGAATAGAATTACTGCAATTTTGCAAATTGTTGAAGGTGATCGTTAGGTTGTTCTCAGATTGTATGGTTGTGAAAACAATTAATGTGCATTTATTTATTAGAATTCATTGATTTCTTTAAGCAGAGGTATGAAGTGTTCAGGATGGATTAAACAATTAATGAACATGAATACATATTACATAGAGGTTGTATTGATCATCAAAGCACATGTTTTCTCCGTAGGCTACATGTACAGTGGAAAAACTGCAATCTTCCTATGTAATCCCTGTACTTCAGGGATTTACATTAAGGGTAGATTTTGTATACCTAATGACTCTATATTTGGCATCTAAATTTTGTTCTATTCTTTTTTCACTGGGAATGATGTCTCACCAGATTACATCATTTGCTGAATATGTTCATAAATGATAAATGAAAAAGGTGCTTCAGCTTTTTGCTATATATACAGTAGAACATGGTTATAGTGGATTTCTGTGGGCCTGAATTGATACTTCATTATTTTCATATTTCATCATAACAGTGGAATAAAGAAAGGTTTGTTAGGGAGAATAAATACTCTAGTGATTCCAGATGTTCAATATATCTGAGTTCAATATAACGGTAACTTACTGTATAATTATAAAAAAAATGTTATTGATACTTGGTATTGATTGAATGATGTATTGATTGAAGGATATATTTGTTATGTTTTGTGTATTTGATTATGTTGAATTTTTTGTAAAAGATACTGTCTTGTTTGCTTTGAATAATTGCATCACCTTCTGAAAATATCAAATTGTTAGCATGTCTTTTTCGATATAAAAAAAGTATAGGTATTACGATCACTGTGGCGTCTGCATCTTGCAAAAACTTTAACATAGCTCTAACTCAGAATCTATAAGAGGTAGCAACATGAAACTTCATAGACAGATAGAAATCACTGAGGCGATGAACAGACATTGTCACCACTTGCAGCTCTCTTGTTGTCTGTATATTATACCTTGGTATATGTATGTCAATGGATGGGGTGAGAAATGAGAAGTGATTGTTCGTACAGTAGAGGCTTACCTATATAAATTTGCCACAGAAAGATTGTCACAGTGGATAATGGGAGAATTATTTTCTACTTTACTACAGTGATATGTACATTTTACTCGCAGTAATAGAATTATAATAATCACATGTACGGCAATGAGAACATTTTTTGTAAGCAATTTACTTTTGAGCTTTTATTTTGTGTTAACAATTCTATTATTTCTCTTTCTTATTTGATCATGTGATTTTTAATCTATTTTATTGAAGTTGGGAAAACTTTTGATGTAATTTAATAAGGTTGGATACAGTTTGGTAAGATTAAAATTTTGTGTTACAGAATTATTTGAAAAATTGGCCATCTGATGAAAGCTGTTTCATTTACTGTCTGTCTTCTTATGGAAAAAATTTAACCTGACTTTTGGTAAATTCATGCATGATTTTGATTGTTTCAGAATAAACCTCGAACATTTTATATTTCAGGAATTAAATATTGTGCTTTGACATTCAATAATGTACCTTGATTTTTTCTGACAGCTTTTGTAACTACTGTCAACTTTAACTTCACAGACCTTCATTTTCAGAGAGCCAAAAATTTGTATTGAATTGAGGCTGCCAAATTTTCATCAGAAGTAATACTGCTGGCTATTGGAATATGATTTCTTCTAACGGTGGTCTTATACAAAAGTTGACTGTTAAAAGATATTGGAATGTGTTTTTCTCATGTGCTTCCAATGGCCTTGATTTTGTCAGGAAATTTATTGTCAATGTTGATGTAATGTGATATACTTTATTTGCACACATATGCTTTAAATCAGGAATTTCAAAGTGGAAATATTCTTGTACTGAAGTTTTAACCTTTTTGCTGATATTTTTTATACTAATCAAATTTTAAGTAAAGCATTATACAGTGTTCACAAGCTGATCATTTAAAAAATCTTTACTTGTATATTTATTTTGTAATAATTATAAGATTTTATCTTCTTCTTCTTCGCTACTTGTCACACAGTCACACAAGCAGCATCAATGAAGACACAGGTCTTTTACAGGTCTTCCAACGAGCCATGTTGAAATTTAAAATCATCCTGCCTCTATGAGACTTCAAAAAGTTAATTGAATCAGTTTTCCAAACAATGTAATGATTAACTGAGCTTAAAACACATAGTGAGTCATAAAAGTGCCACATAGATTTTGTACACATTTTCTGGCACTTAGATGGCAAGACTATTTGAAGCTTACTGTTAAATACTGCAAAAAAGCAATGACTTTAAAAAACATTTAAACTTTTAGAAGCTGAATGAAGTACTTGTAGCAATGCACTTACTGGTTTGAGTCTTGCAATAATTACCAACCTTGATGTATGTGCATTAAGGTCATAGTTACTGTATACATCTAATGAGTGTTTTGACTATCTAATTATTTCATAGAGTGAACTTGTTTTAGCTACCGCTTCAATGTTCAGACCAACTCATCATAACAATTACCTATTTTCATTGGAGGAACAGTGGTGTAGGGGTAGAGCGTCAGACTCCTAACCCGGAGGTTGCTGGTTTGAATCCCGTCAGGGGCAGAATTTGACCGGAACCTTTACAATCTCTTCTTTCGGCGCGAGTACTGGTCAGAATTCAGGAAGCAGTAATCGAGAGTAGTTTATATAAGTTGTAAGAACTTGCTTTACAATCAATGTAAAATAAATAAGTTTTAACTAATTACCTATTTTCTGACAGGTTTTAATAAACTTTTAAATTTCTTCTAAATAATGAGAACACCAAATTAATAGACCATACATCTTTGGTTCCAAACGTAATCTTTATATCATTGTTTTATTGTATACAATAACTTAGCTTTCCTGCAATGTTCACTGAAAGTAATACAGTACAGAAATGTTTATAAAATTTCAATTGTGTCTTCATTGATTTTATGCTTGTTGTGATTTTTTAAAAACATAACATTTTTAATACAATTTGCTATTTTATAAGAGAATTGATGTGATACTATTTTGGTATGGAACTGTCACAATACATGTACATTGTAGCTATGTTCCCTAGCTTAAACTGAATGTTACTATTAATGTCCCTCCACTGATAAATTCCCCATCCATTAGAAGAATAAAATAGTAATACCATTATTGCTTTAATAAACTGTCAAGTATACCCCAATACTTTCAGGAATCATCAAGTTATTTATTGTATTGAAAAATTGTCTGTAAATATGACATCTCTGATGACATGTATTTGGGAATGTTTGACTTGTTTTTTCTTTTATAAATTTGTTGTCTGTTATTGAAACTTGCAGTGATTTTTAAAAAAAAAAGTAATTTTAGGGCCTAACTTATATATGTATACATACACTTTCTGATCCATATTTTTAAGGATGTCATTTTACTATAATTGTATACATAAATTGCTTGCAATGTTTTACTATGCAATACTATATTGTGACGTTTACTTTTATTGAATTTAATTGGTTATGTTGTTTTCAGTCAGTTAGTTGATGTATAACATACCTACTAGTATTGTTACCATTAACAAATGATGATTAAGTCATGAAATGGGTTCATACTGTCTTTTGTATGATGTTTTGATAGTTTTACATTCAAATATGTTCAGTTTTTGTCTAAATGCCATATTTACTAACTTCTATTGCAAGTAACTCTTAATTTTTTCTTTTCCAAAATGGAATACACCTGAAACTACCTTTGTCTTGTGAGTGGGTTTCCTTGAAACTGAACCACAAGTTCCACCTGATGTTTGCCATTTGTTATAGTGCCATCTGAATTACTTCCCTTTACATTGAATAGCTTTGGCAATTTGTTGATAGTAAATGCTATTGTTAAACTAATTGAACTGGTGCTTTTATCGTTGCAATTTTTTGTCTGGCTAGTTTGCAATTTATTACATTAGATCCTTCATAATATAGTTGAGTCTATTTACTGCACTCAGACTTTCTTCATAGCTGAACTGAGACTTGTCTTTGAATGAAGCTTTGCTATTGGTGATATCTTAAAAGGTATCGAAAAGCCACCTTTGGGAAAGAAAATATGACCTTTAATTACAGGTGACCTTTATTCTAAGGTAATTAAGGTGATATTTTATGCTCTAGCCATTCGAAATGGCTGAAGGGTGTAAAATGTTACCCCTGTCCCGAGTGTGCACATCAGTCTGTTCAAATTTTGTTTAAATGTACCTTATGTTTGTGCATACCAAGAAATGAAGGACTTAACTATGAACATGTTTATCTTCTTATTACATATGTGTTGCTGAATAGATAGATGATTGCAAAATATTAATAAAATCTTCACCTGATATTTTGTCATTTAAACCTAGGCCTTTGTTATACCTATTCATGAATTTAATACTTGTAATGATATGGCTTTTAATGTGTACCTTTACCCCCAAAATATACTCACCTCTGTACCATATACTCACTATTTGTTGTCATGTTTTATATATTTGATGCCTTTTTTGTACTGCAACGTTTTATACAAATATCATTCCATTAATTTTGTTAATCAAATCTGTTGTGATCTCTTTCTGTTTTGGAAATAAAGAACAGCTGAAAAGGGATTATTTCGTCTTGAATTATAAATCACAATCATTTTTCAGTATTGGGTAAATAACCATGTACATCAGCATTCATGTGTGAAAATAAGTGTATTACATGTATGTCACTGAATGTGCATATATTCTTCTGGCCAGAATTAAATAAAGTCTTGTTTACGGATACCCGACTGAACCTATTTTTATGGTGCCAACCCAAGTTTCTTACATCAAAACCAAAAGAAATGAATATATAGATTTGGATGAATCATACATCATATTCTCACAAAAGGTGTGTAGAAAAAAATTTTGCTACCAATTTACCCTAACCTGTAAATATTACTATTCATATAATATATTGTAGCCTAACGAGGTTGTGGGTTCAAGGTGGGCTATGTATTTCCTGGGACCATTCCAATTTACATACGTGTTTATTGGTCCAAGGTCCTTCTTTGTGAATATCATTTGTTGCTTAAGAAAAGTCGGGGCTCATGTCTAGAAACTACATGATGTTCAGAGCAAATTTAAAGCATTCAATTCCTAATGAAGTTATTATTGAAAGAAGTACAATGTACATTATATATATTTATTATTTCTTAGAAGCAGGTAAATACATAAAGTAACACATACATGTACAACATTTGAAACATTTTTTTGAAAATGTCAATTTATAAAACACAATAAAATGAGCATAATACAACATTACAAAGGTTTAGAAAACCATACTATTGCTCATAGCATATAATATTTTACACACATATATAGAAGGGTTCTCACGGTCTGAGAATTTGTTGATTAAGCAAGCAATAAAATAGCTTAAGGTCTTCAGCGTACCCGGTTTACACTGTGATAGGACGGGTAATGCCGCATAAAAAGCAAAAAAATATTTAAAAAGCGGCTTTTAAAGTTTTGGAAGCCAGAACTAGCAATAAAACAGCTGCTCCAGGCCCTTGACGTTCTGGAAAGTGCTTCAGGTTTGGGAGGTATCCTACTATACCAGACAGGAAACCAATCTTAATTTAAATATTAAAAAAACGTAGAATATCCAGTAAGATATTACGGTATCACTATCTAAAATCATCACAATCATACATTTGACCTTGATTTGCTTTGTTGCTTTGGTTATTAATCACGGTCAGTGCCGGTGCCGTATAGAACGGAATTTATCCCTACTGAAGGGAGGTGACTGCGCAGAAACAGAAGTTAATGAAAATAAGATGTAAACAAAAACAAACTTGGCTTTTCACGCACAAGTTTTTGTTTCTAATGTAAGCGAAAATTGTTTATAACTTAAGAATAAAGATTTCTTTTTTTTAATAAATGTTGTTTCCTGTCAGCATTCATAACGTTTATTGGTTTGCGAATGTCATGGTCGTCTGCTGCCACTGGTGTCGTCATTAAAAATCGGCTGCAAAATATTTCAGCCTCGGGTAGAGTAAAACGCAGTTAGCACAAAGGTAACGTTTATTGAATGCAGATAGGATTGATATTTAACACAATTTATAAACATTCAAAATGGCCGCCAGAACGGAAGTTGGGATCCTAAACATGATAGCACGATACAATGGAGTTGTTAGATGTCACATGAAGATTGACATGGTCTTTTGCAGGTATGTAAGTATGTTAAAAGTTCCCAATGCAATAATTAAATTAATTCATGATTAACACAAATGATGATAGTATGTTTAGTTATATTTGACTGAATGAAAATTAAATCAGGAACGTTATGTTTATAGCGCCTTTTAGCTTTTTTAATCAAGTAGCACGATACAGTGAGGTCCCTAGTTACAAGTTTTCATGGTATTTTATGTATTTCACCAATGTTCCAGAAATTTATAAACAAATTGTCTGTCTTACATTGACTTTAAAGTTTTGGGGTCTGTAGGACTCATGTTTTAGTGGGTTCATGTCAAAATTTCAGGGGTTCCTATGTCACTCTGTGTTATAGTATGTAAATTACATACAAATGTGTCTTATTCTTACAAGAATTTACTTGTTGGGTGCAACTAGGCTTGCTAATAGTACTGGTACTGCAGCAGCATACATGTGGTAACCCAGTCTTCTAGTGATGTAACGATAATCGATTATAATCGAATAATCGTTGCTGACAGCTTGAGGTCGGCGACTATCGATGTTAGTGGTGTTAAATCGATGTTGTTACAAGTAGGTAGACCGCTGCCATTATTAGAGCAACTGTCTTCTTTCCACTACTTTTGGGCATTGTGTGTATTTAAACAAGGATGGTCTCTGTTATTTGAAAAAAATTGTGTGAAATTTTCCCTTGTCCATGGAAGTTCAGGTCGTCAGTCTGAATATATTGTATGACAAACAAATAACAACCAAATAAGTTTGTCAAATAAGGATATAAATTTGCTTTCGATTATTTTCCGATTGTGAATCGAAACACCCTGTCCGATTCGATTTGATAATTAATCGATTCTCTTTCAAGTCTTTTAGCCTTATTATAAGAAATTTTGTATGTACTCATTTTGGTCCTGAACATTCTCAGGTTTATTCTTACCAAAAAACAAAGATCAGTTTGTTTTGACATTTCTGTATTGTTTGTATCAAAAGTTACAGTTCAAAGTATCTAAATGCAGCATTTGTTAGAGATTCCAATACAATAAGATTAGAATAAGGTTGTGTGCTCAAACAACTGGCTGATAAAATGAATGTACATAATATAATCATGTAACTATCGCTTTTTTTCTTCTGGAATGTATGCGTACCACAGGACTCAATTTGGACATTTTTGACCGGCTGTAGTACAATTTTGTTAGCTTAATTACCCATTTTGGCAAACAATAAGTCATGATTAAGTTGTTATACAGTAATTTTGTCATTTTTTTAAAATATGCCAATGTTTTGTTTATACCATGAAAACTTCCAATTAAACTGACTGAGATCAATATTCACACTTTCAGCTTTTATTAAAAACACATGTTTATATATATATAGAGCATGCTTTCTTAATTCATATCATTATTTTAGATACAATGTATCATACCATTCACATTTAGTTCATACTTTTAGTTAGCAAAATTCTTACTTTAAATTCAGATAATGTATACATAAATACATCATAACATGTAACACTTTAGACACGAGGTTGAAATGCATATTAATCCTGTATTGGTTTAAAATTCACACTTCCAGATAGTGAGATACATTACAAGTAGCTTCCATTAAAAATTCACATTCATTATATATATAATGCATATAATGCATTCATACCAAAATAAATGCTGAGAAGAGATGAAAGATAAAAGCTATTAGAAACACTAAATACATGGAATATTGGACATAATAAAAACAATAAAAATGAAGTACATGCTGAATTTCAGAGTAAATGATGAGTAGGTACGAGCAAAGAAACAAATATCCATGAAAAAATGGCATAAATATGAATAAAATAAGAACCAAACATAACTTAAATCAATATTTCAGTGTGAATAACTGGCAAGTAAAATACTGGATTAAAATTAATAAAATAATTAGTTAACTGGCAGATGAAGTTCCTGACTTAATTAAGAACATTATTACTATAGAGATTTTTATTATGCATTGTGGTTAATGTCCATTTTTAGCACCTTATTGAAAAGAGATTCTTTCAAAAATGTGATTTGGAAAAATGAAATAAGTCTCAAAATTAGTAATCTGTGTACGTGTTTTGGAACAAAACTTGAGACAAAGTGTCAGTATGGGAACAGTTTATACTAATACCAGTTTTAGACCAAAACTTTTTTAAAACATAAACTGTATACTCACTTGCTGCACAAAAATATATCATAGACTATTATTTAATCAGATGTTGAACAATTTCAAGAACTGCAACTCTGAACTGCAACTGTTCTGAAAATCTTTCTGGGTTGGCAACCCAATCTAAAATAATTCAGGGGCAGCAACTCTGATCAAATCATACCAATGGCTGCAACATTGGAAAAAAAAACATATTTCAATATCACTTTTGGAATCTCAAACAAAACACACTCCATGGTAATTTTGTCACTAATTACTAAATTTTTAACTAAAATTTTAAAAAGCAACTATCTTCCAATTATGCAAACAAATCACTATAAATGAGCAAATATGGCTTATTGGTATGTATTGGAAGTGCTTAATATTCATAATTCTTCAGCTATTTGCTATATGTGATCCTAGGGATATGATTTGAATATACCTGAGTTTAATATTAGAATGATTAATGCTAAAACAGCTACAATGTGTAAATGAGGTATTTACCATTAATGTATTAAAAACACCATGAATCACAATGCCTTAAAAAGACTAAAACTAATGTAATCAAATTAAACATTGGAAAATTATAAGGACAATTTGAGAGTTGAAGAGTTGAGGTGAATGTATTGTTTTATAATGATACAGTAAACTTAAAACAAAATATATAATATAAACATTGAACAAACATTGTTAAATATCAGAGAAAAGCATCAGCATGAAAAAAGCATTTTTTTACAATATTTCATTCCTCTTATATCACAAAAGCTGCTTAATCAGATCATTTATGAAGCAACACTTTACCCAATAAATAAATTTCATCATAACAAAAAATGGTGTATTACAATGATATCAGTCATGTAAAAGATGTAAGTCATAGGTTATGAATAAATTAAGAGATCAATGTCAAAAAGTATCTGATAGGTTGTTTCTCTATGATAGTGTTGAACTGACCAATAGAAATGCTGCATTCTAAGACTGATCCAAAAACTCAAACTTTAACAATCATACATTGTAGTTCATGTTTGCTCATGATATTATTATCTGGATACATGATTATACTTATATATATCATTGTAATGCTTTCATACATGTTCATACTTATATGGCACCATGCCGCTGAAACTATAAAGTTTACACTGCCATCTGATATGATAATCTTCAGTACGTTGAAGGTGGCAAGTACTTGGAAAGTTGGAAGATGCTATGAATACTTGACTATATTTTTAACAGCACTATGTTTCATGAGTTATTGATGATATGTAAATGAGTATAATATCCAACATACAGATAATTCCATTCAAGGATTCACTTTCTTTTTGTCCATTCCTTATTCCACTCCTTCCCTACTAAATCACTAGTTGACTATTTCATTATAGCTCATTAATTCAGTTTTTTCTTCCCATAATTTCACCAATTTTCATTTCCTCATAATCTCACAGCAATTTTTCTTTGCCATATTTTCAAAATCAGTGCTTTTCTATCTGTTCATGATTTCACGTTTTTTTCCCTTTATGATTTCAGAATGAACATTTTTATCTCTTCATACTTTCACATTTTTTTCACATGTTCATGATTCCACTGCATTCCCTTCCTCCTCATCTGTAATCATTTTCTCAACTTCACCGCTATGTTGCATTTTTTTCATGTCTTCAACTCGTTTACGCTTAAAGAATCCACACTGTAATTAGATGAAAATCAATCACACATTAAAGCCTGAATTGTGTTAAAATCCCTTCTTAAAGAACTGTCAAACCATGAAGAGAGTTTACAACAAAATAAGATTAATTCATGAACCTACAATGTACCCATTCTTAGTCTGCCAATTTTCAACTGTCCACTTGAGCACAGACTTGAACAAACACAAATTCTCTAATACACATGTATTTATATTATATTTTTACAGTATAATAATGTTCCATAATTTCAGACAATTAGCCTACTGTCAATCTTAGAGAACATGAAATCTTATTAAGTGATCACATAGATGATCCAAGGGATAGGAAACTATATAGTTGTTAAACAACCAAACACCTGCAGTTGGCAAATGTAGAACAGAAAGGAGAAAATACCAGTTCAAGAATAGGAACTTTACAAAGTCATGTAAGTTTTAAAACAATTCTCCATTACTTATTACTGATTTATATCAATAGAGTCTTACCTTCCAGAGAATTATGATAACGATGATAATTAGTATTATTCCTCCTAGAATACTAACTAAATATATCCACCATGGTACTTTCTTAGGTGGAGGTGAAACTGGTAACAAATCTGTGCCAACCTGAAATGTATATCACAACATTTTTGCAAGTATTGTAATTGCAGAAATCGTTAGTTTTTTATTGCCTATTGAATCACAAAATGCACTTCCTGGAAAAAAGCAATGTTATATAACTTGAGAGCTAAATCTCATTTTTGGTCTGAGTCTAATTGATTTGTTTCCTTTTGAATAGTTATATAATCTTATGATAGTTAGCTTGAGAGTGTTGAAAACACAAACTTGTGCTTTGAGCTGTGAGACAGATGTCAAGATTTTAATCCCAGATACAGGACTGGTTCTAGGTGAGAAATGGTCATTGCTGATTTTTGTCTCCAACGTAAGATCTCAAAGTCAAATATTTAAACCATTACTTGCTTAACTACTTCTACTTTTTATTTCAACAAACAAACTTGGATATTAGGAGTAGAGCCTCATAATTCACCAATGGATTATCAAAAAACTAGATATTATCTGAAATTATTTTTTCAGTCGCGATATTTTCCCTATACATTTTAATGTGATTAATCTCAATTATTCGAATTGTGTAATTGGAATACCATGGCTTGAAGTGTTAAACAGGTCTCTAAGATCACTCAAATACATACTTTCACACCTATGATCTGAAATTGCTAATTAACTCAGATCGAAGACTCAGATAAAAATGACATGCCCATGGCAAGGAATCTTTACAATACATTACAGTATGAATATATTTCTTTGATTTTGGCTCAGTTAATACATTGCATAAAAGATATCATAATTTGAATTTTTATATTCAATTGACATTAAAAGAGATAAAAGATTTTCTTGTTCATAATTCCATACTAGTCAGTATCATATTATGTCAAAGATATTAATTTTCATCATAAATTTACTATTTATTGTTTTTGTTATTGATGTTTTTTACATTTTATGTCATTATTTATGTGGGAGTGACCTCCCTTATTTCAATGCAACACAGTCTTGATTTCTTTGACCATAGATTATTTGTAACCATGGATGATCCGAAATAATATTTCAGACCTGTCAATATCAGATAATCAAGGTTCTATTGTACTTTTAGACTAACATAATATAAAATTACATGGTAACTTACACTTGTATAATGTTCCACTGTATCATAGATAAGGCGTTCCAACTGTTTCAGTGATATGTAAGATTTTGATTTAATGGTCATGCCGTTCCCATCCTGAAATATTTTTAAAATGTCATAGTAAATATGAAATCAGATATACAACTCTTATAAACCATTCTAACCCATTCTAAGAAATCTAGAATTAACACATTGTTTACAGTGGGAGACTACATACAACTTATCATTGATCAAAATAAAAATTCACTCTTCAATCATGAACTGATCACATGGAATAAAGAAACCTGCAATTGCAAAATAAAGCTCATGTTTTGTTTCTCTTGGGTCAGGATTTACAGGATATGTTCAATATTTCGTCTGACACATGCTCTTTAAGACACAGGGTTCTCAATAAGTTTGTGGCCAACAGGCCCAAAAGCTAGACTAACAGACCTGTTAGAGGGGTTCTGGGCATTTTCTACCAATATTTTCATGAACTTTGAGATTCCTAACAGGCCCAAACACAACTCTTAGCGGCTAAATTAGCCTGCAGCCTGCTGTTATTGAGAACCATGAAGACAGGTAATATTTAGATACAAGTTATGCTATAAAGTTTACAGACTGTATATGTGGCTATTCTTGTGGAAAAACTGATTAAAAGTCTCAGCCACCTGTCCAATCACATGATTGGGTAGCTGTTAATGGTATGGTAAAGGTAATCTAAGAACATTAGAATTGTTAAACTCACTGATATTGATTGTAAAATATCACCCATAGCAACATATTCTAATATTACAACAGCACTTTCTCTAGGTGGAATGTCATACAATTCACACTCATATCTTGAACATTCTTCATTATCACAATTCTGAAACAAGCAAATTATAAGTCTGTATTAATCAATCGAAATATGACTCGATCAATCAATGAAAAACCTGTCTTGATCGTGCAGCACTAAAAATGGTTTTATAGTCTTTGGAAAACGCTTTAAAGTCTGACATTTTGATTTGAAAATTCTCTGAATCAAGATTCTCTTCCATCAGATAAATTTGAACTACAATTTTTGTGTGTTCTTTTGAAGTCTTTTGAATATCTAAGTAATAATATATATTGATACTGATTTCTATAAAGCCTTTAACTGTTTGAAAACCAGCTGAATAGTGTATCAATGCAAAATATAACCAACTTAAGCTTAAATTTGATAAAGTAATCACACTTACAATGTTTTGCATATTAGAAATTGTACGAGATTCACCAATATTTTCTTTGTCATTTGTGTTTTCATGAACATAAGTTGGTCCTAGATGGGAGGCATGTACAACAGGTGCCGTATTGTCAGAATCTGGGTATGAACACTCTATTCTGCATGGTGGAGGACAATTCCACTGTAACATAAACAATCATAGTTTAAGTTTATTGGTATTATCTGCATATAATGCCTCGGACCATTCATAGATTAAGAATGTTGCACCATTTCATTTGTATGTATTTCTTACTAAGTATTACTTTTAAATAAATGAATTCTGCTTCAGGAATCTAGTTAATAAATGCTCTAAACAAATTTATCAATGAGAACTAAAGATAGGAAGGTCAATTAATTTGTATTTTGGTCCAGTGCTATTTCATGGTACTCAAACTAACTGTGCCTAAAATGATAATTTTTCAAAAAAGTTGAATCAAGCAGAAATTAACAAATATATCTTTGCCACAATACAAATTAACTTACAGATGTGATATTTAGGAATAAATAGGGTTTGCCACTTTTCTGTATCTGTGGATACTGTATCATGAGACTTGCAGCAGGAAGTGGGCTTGGCCCCTTATTCCTAAATTCATAAGTATGTGACACAATGTAGGATTCAGCACTGTCCTTGATAGTTGTGTCTGACGGACGTGACACACTGAAACAAAAAGTAATTTATTTATTAATTAGTTTTTTGCCCTCAAAATAGAACAAAGGTTGTATTATCATTATCTTAACTGACTTGCCTATCTACCTTTCTTATAACAATGTAATTACTCAAGCCTATTTTTGCCACTTGTTACTGTCATATATGAAAATTGTATTGTGTTATTTGTATGTTCACATGGGCCTATGGCTTACTGAAATTTGAAATAAACTATCTATCTATAACTAGGAATTCTGAAAACTGGTTTGAGAGATGATAATTAATTCCAGTGAGGTCTCAATGTTAAAATAACAAATGTCTGATACTTGACTTAGAGAATATTTGTCAATACATACAAGTTAAATGAAATCAATGAAGAAAGTGCAGGATTTGCTGCACAGAACATTAATGATAGAGCATACCCCTTAAATGTAGTTTCTACTTTGTTTCTTACTCCCAGCATTATATTTTTGACATTATCATCAGGCTGAAGTTCGGTACTTAGAGTAGTAGCATTTAAATGGAATGTCAGAGAAGTTTTATTGAACGACTGCGGAACAAAAACATGAAGTGTGAATCTGAAAGAAAAAAAACATATGAGATACTATTCATTGTCTTTAGCACATTTCAAGGAGTCATCAATCTACTTTTAAATTTTATATCACAAAGTCCCCTATTTACTTTCATCCCATAGTTTCTACCTAAGTAATTGGTCAGTACTTGTGCCGAAAGAAGGGATTGTGAAGGTTCCGTTCAAATTCCGCTACTGACGGGATTCAAACCCGCAACATTCGGGTTAGCTCAGACTATTTAAATTTGATCAGAGGTATAAAAATGTCATACTAATTGGTAATAATAAGTGGAGAAATTCTTACTACAATACTAATATGGTAAGAAGTTTTAGTACCTAACACCGGTATCATTAGACATTGGATTTCCAAATGAACACATCATGAGAATTTCGTCTGTTGCCTTTTTTGGAATGTTTTTTCGTTGAAGATAATCAAGTGATTGCATGTCATCATCTTCATCACCTTCCTCTTCATCAATTTGGTCATCTACGAAACCACAACTTATTTCTGTATCTCCATGAATCTTTATCATCTTTAAGACACAACATAAATTATGATAAACATTTCTTAAGATATTCAAAGAACTTGAATGTAAGACCAGCTTTATTGTTATTTTTTTAATCACTCTTCAAAACTGAGGTGAAAAAGCAGTATTAAAAAACAACAAGCTTACCTTCTGGAACTGAAGAGTATTTGGAAAAGCAACAAAAAAGTTGGAACTATAACTCGGATCTCCAGTTTTTGAAATTGTAACATCAAGAGCCAATGTAGATCCGATTATGTAGTAGTTGTTATTTGAGCGGTCGTACATTGCTTCAGCATCGACATGGAGATCTGTCCTGCAGTCATTATTTGGACAATTTTTCTTGAAATCCAACTAGAAAAAAAATCATAAGTACAAGTGAGTGTTTTATTTAATTACCAGTCTCCAATATCTATATAAAACTTTTAGTTGGAACAATTGATGTCATTTGAAGGTAGTCTTTATTTTGAGGTTATAATACATGTTCATTGACTGGGTATAAAATTAATACATAACTCTTTTGGATTGTTAGAACAACACTCTAGGGGTCTGTTCTTGGTTTCACAATCAGCTTGAAGACCTGACTCAAACCAAGCATTTGATTGGTTGTTTAGGGGCACAGTGGAAAAAATCAACCAATGACACTTCCGCAATCTAAGACTGATTCACTTTATTCTGTCTATTGATCCAATTTGATTATGGACACAGTTACCCTCATACTAAGTGTCTGATCTAGTAAGGAACGGTTCCTGTACATGCTTAGAAAGAATCAAGCCAAATTTTCATAACTTAACAAAAATCAAAACCAATACATGTATGTATCACTGATACGCACCACTGTAGATGATAAAAGAAGCTGATTGTTGGGTTTTGAACCATCAAATGTATTAACTGTTGCTAGGTTACTACCAGACTGCATTATATCCTCCACTTCATAACTGGCTTCAATTCGAACTGGTGTCACCAAATCTGATGTGGACTGAATTTGATAAAATGCATTTATATACACTAATGGATATGCTAAGATGCACATCGAAAAAAATTCCTCATTACATAAATTTTGTCATCCCATGGTCGGACAACTCATAGAGTTAAGTGTAGTAAAATTATTGTATTTATCAAGGAAATAAATCTTATAGCTCAAATGTCAGTGTGCTCATCCTTATTGTATCATTATTGAAGTGGAATCTGTATTTTGAAAGCAAAATTAAAAGAATCCTCAAAAGGACCTCAGAATTGAATTATAGGGTGTTCAGTTTTCTGTTCAAAACCTCTAGGTATAGGTGAAACATTGAATTTGAGATTGTGGCATTCCTTACGTAATTTTACTTTTAAACACAAGTGTCATTATTTTGTATTGTATGTGTAACTGATTCAGGTCGGAGACAAGACCTTAATTGTCATTTATCTCCCAGTTTTGATTCAACAAAGAATTGGCTGCTGAAAGTATGAACATTGAAAATTCAAAGAGACATGTTCATACTGGTACCACATCATAGTGCAACTGAAAGGTGCAGTCTGCTGTTCAATGATTTATTGTTCATAGTTGATGTATTTACCAAAAAAGAACAAACAAATGCACAACCATATTAATTAACAAATTTTTTTCACCTTAATGAGTACATTTTGGTCCTTCATGCAAGACTGTTGTGATGAAAATATTCTTAGTTTCTTGCTCATTTTACTTTGACCATTTTGAAAAGCAATTCTGCTGTAATCTCCCATGTATGTGTCTAGCATCAAAGTCACATTTACATCTGAAAGATAGATTTTTTTGTCAAATAAAAATGAACCTTAGATTATCTCACTGATTACCTCTCAAATTAGCACTCGAATTGGCACTCAAAGTAGCACTCAAATTAGCACTGAAATTCAAATTAGCGCATAGATTCTGATAAGATGATACATTCTCTGATCACTAGCTCCATGAGCGCTGTCAATTTGAATCCCCAGCAAAGTTTCACATGTGAAGGAACTGCCCAGCTAGCTTACAGAAAGTTGGCGGTTCCACCTTAGTGTTTGCCTGGTTTAAAGCTGGATAAATCACCAAAAGACCCTGGCTGTTGGTGCGAAATTGAACCCCAGTGGAAAGAAAAATTGATATAATACCTGTATACTAAATAAACACATGAATGAAGGCGAGTAGTACTTTAATATTTCTTCTCTTTACAAGATGGCCTTTTCTCTCCAGTTAACTTATTACAAACCACAGTTATGACTGGTAAATCAGTATTGTAAGTTATTCATAACCATGCTGTGGCATTACGCAGTAACACTTACTGAAATAAAGTACATGTAAAATGTTTACCAATTGAGCTATACATCCTTTCATCGTAAAAGAAGCAGACATCTACTTTGAAACAGGAGACCAATGTTTGACCATCTTGTGACAAACATTTATCAGAATTATCCTTGTCTATTTGTTGTACACTTGTTTTCAGTGATAAATCAACATTGATGACATACTGACCATAAAACAGGAACACCTTGTCGGAGAGATAAGCACCAACAGCTATGTCTGTAATAACAATGACAGCTACATTAGTTGTTATAATGACATGTACAGCTTTATTTAAAGACGGCTGTTTTCAGGGTGTATGCTTGGAGTCTTCCCTTACAATTAAAGCTGGAAAAGCCACCAAATGACCCTGGCTGTTGATACGCAAGTTTGATCTAAAACATAAACTTAAATACATGTACCTAGTTTCATTTAATTGCCGCTTTTCATCATCACATGGATTTTCATTCAATAAGTATAATGAAACATGTTCATAAAATTTATAATAAATGAGTTTGATTGGTTGATAACTTTTCCTGCTCAATTTTACCATGTTGGCCATCATAAGCCATACTTATGTAAGAAATCACTTTCATCCTGTTATAAAATACATATTACTTGAAATTGAAGGATATATAACCGGTACCTTTCTCTAACTGACACAGACTAGCAGACAGAAATCCATAGTGGTGAATTACCAAATCAAATCTTACCATTTTGATCATCATCATTCATATCTTCTGCCTTTGAAAAGGAAATTCCAAATGACATTAGCGTAGGATTAATTGTTTGAGCTTTGATCTTCTGTGAATGTCTTGGCCACAGCCCCATTTTACATCCATTGTATACATAAATAGCACCATGCCCATTGTCTTCATATGGTGCCCCAATAATTACGTCTGTAAAATAACATTGCAGGATATGAGCTTTATTTACAATCCATACAAACTACAAAATTTATACTCAATCCTAAATTTACAGCCACCTGCAAACAAAGGCCAGTATGTGAATAAAGGCAAACCAATGTTGCCAAAGTCATAGTTTTCTGTCTCTTTAAAGACCTTTAATTACTAGTTTGACTGTATCCATGTAATAATAAACAATGTTCATTCGTACATACAGGGTCATTCAAATTCATCTCTATACTGCAAGCTTATTAGGCTTTTCTTTTTGTTGCATGGACTATGCATTCAGTGGAAGTTATAATACAGCCTGTTTATTTTGATGGTATAATGTACATGTAGTAATGGGTCCAGGCTATAAGGCTTGACTGACAAAGATAGTATGATAAATCACAATAAGTTTACCTATACTAAACTTGTCGGTATTGCATCTTAGTGTAAAAGATACACTAGAATTGTAAAACAGCATTAATTAATTAATCAAATATGTTTTCTCCAACTATTTTAGAATGACAGGGTCAATATTTGCTTTTTTTGAAATTGGCATTACTATTAAACATTCAAGAAAGGTATAGTTCCTTTTGTAAGGTTTTTCTGATAGTTTGAAGTCAATCATTTATGGTCCTTACCATTAAAACCATCATTGTTCATATCACCAAGGCTTGCAATGGAAGATCCAAATCTAGCACCAGCTACCTCACTTCCTGTCAGCAATGATGTTTGAGGTTTGAATTTCTGAAGAAAAAAAAACAACAACATTAGGTTAACAGTC
The DNA here is from genome assembly GCA_964023205.1 of Lutraria lutraria. Classification (NCBI taxonomy): domain Eukaryota; kingdom Metazoa; phylum Mollusca; class Bivalvia; order Venerida; family Mactridae; genus Lutraria; species Lutraria lutraria. The sequence continues at coordinate 27,937,515 of OZ026848.1, read as the reverse complement.
TTTCACTGTTTTGATTCTGCAGTAATAATATCGAGTTTGAAGCTCTCCGTAAGGGAAACAAATCTTTCAAGCCTAGATTAGAGAAAGCCAAAGTTACACAACTTGTTTCTGCATGACACCATTCATAAACCATGCGAACACTCACAACACTGATAGATGAACAATGCACTTCATATATTAGGCTTTCTTTCTTTGAATGGTAAAAATACTATTTCAACCAAAGTGGTGAAACCAATTACCGGTATGTAGTTTATGTTACCAGAACTTGCATTTTTTCTTGCACTTATTTAGAAGGGTGTTGAGAAGTAAGCTGACATCTCACCACAGACAGAACTTAGTCATCTCACATTCTACCCATGAACTGTGTCATTAAAACATTCTGATAGGGAAATCAATTGATACCATTTTTTAAAGACTTTGTCAATTTATTACAACAAATTTTAAACATTTAACCTACCAAATCCTCCCTGTTGCCTAGATAAACAAATACCATTCCTGTATCATCATTACCACCTTTACTGGTAAATGGTGCCCCAACAAGTAGATCATCCAAGCCATCATTGTCGACATCAACACTACACAATGCTGCACCAAAATATCCATTCACAGGAACCTGAATAAAAATATTTATTGTCAAATCCGAGATCTATGACTGATAAATTAAGGCTGTTTCTGATTAAAACAATTTCAGAATGTCTCAGTAATTGTATCTATGGACATGTTTGAAAATTTCTTTTTACTTATCATCAATCATTCTAAACACAACATCTGTATGGCATAAATGAAAACATGTGTTTAAGAGTCTGGTCCCTAAAAGTATTTTCAATTTCAAACACATGCTGGGAGTTTATGCAAAAACGAAATTATTGGCAAGGAGAAAACATTGTTTTGTGACAACTGGGCTGTCAAATGATCCAATGTTCATCTACCGGTAAATCTGACAAAAAGGGGTTGATTATAGAAAAATACCTCAATTAATTCTGATCCATTCAAGGTAAAGTCAGCATATTCCAGTACATAACTTCTTTGTTCTGTGGGAAACAAATAGACCTGAAATATAAGAAAAAAATCAATATATCAAGGTAAAGTTCTAGCTAGAGATTTGTTTAGAACAAAAAATGAAGTAGGCCCTTTTTGGGTGGTTGAATTAAGCTATGAACTAACAAAGGAGAATGAATTCTACCTGTACCTTTGCACTACCATAGTTTCAAACATGTATTTATACATGTACTATACAGTTCCCACTTTCCGACTTTTGATCGAAAATGAATGAAAATCATTTTTGTATCAATAGATTTTTAATCTTCAAATGTCTAGTTTTTGGAAATTGCACGTAACGTAAGTTCAGATTCCTTAGCCATCACCAGCTCGGTGCACATGAATTCGTATGCCGAACTAAGTACTGTGTTTAGCTACATCTGCCATGCAATTGTTAAACTAGTTCCTGTTTCATGTTTCTATATGCAATTCTATTTCAGTTCAGTCCTGTGATTAATTTCCCTGCTGTCTACCTTTCATTTCTATTTACAGTTGCTTATTAAAATTTAAAGTTTGTCTGCAATATATTCATTATTTGAATGATTTTTTTGCTCATACAATTATTTATATGTTAATGTTTTCCATCAGAAATGAGAATATGGAAAGTGTTTGTTGTTGTTGTTGTTGTCATCAGTTATGTTGTTGTCATTATCATCACATGTTGCTGTATTTATCATTGTCATTGCTGTTGTTTGATGAGATTATAAATAACAAGTATGTACATTTTTATTTAAAACAGTTTTTTTAAGGAAATAAAACCTGATTTGTATAATAAGACACTTAATTGCCGTATTCATATTTACTGTCAATATGATATAAGGAAATTAATAGGGACACCAACTTGAGCAACTCATAACAATTTAAGGTCATTATAAATATGTTAATTGTTTAATTATCTTGTCTTTTTTCATTCAGCTGTATTTTTATTATCTTAAAGAAAACCAAAACATCCAATATGGGCCCAATGCCATTTATCAGTATTAGATATTTATTGCTAACCCAGTCTATAAGTGAAGGCTTTTCATTGGTCAATAGCAACCAATCAGATGTTTAGGTTTGTAGTATGTCGGTGAAACAGTCAGGAATAGATATTCCTGTGCGAAAAATGAAGAAATATTTCAGTTTTTCACATTTTCATGTACACATGTATATATAAAATGATAACTTTGTAATGTTTGTATTAATAATATAATTTGAGCAAAACTCTTAAACTTCTTGCTGTCACTCATTAGTTCAGTGATATTAAGATGTCACAATTCATCTCATGCACTCTTGAGTATATATACTGCGAACATGTTGATTTGTTAAACAACTTGTGACATATTGTACAGGTCATGAAAGTGGTGGAATTTTGTTGGAAACAACTCCTACATTTTTCTTGACCTTCATAAATTTCTGGTATTATCATTCTTGTAACAATGAAAGTAATTCTTATAAAGTACATTATATATTGTAAATTTAAGTATTATTTTCCTTGTGTTGATCAAAGATCATTATCATGATCATATCTTGTTGTTTTCTTCCAAGAAATAGTGATAAAAAATTACAAGTTTGATGTTTCGTAGTTTCGGAAACAAATTATCTTGCTATAAAATATTATAGGACAAACAGAAACTATTAAGACTGATAACTTTATCTATTACGTCTTTCTAAGCTTATGGGATTTCAATTTACAGTCCAGTTTTATTACCTTGTTCATTGTGTAACAGGGTCAAATAAATAAGATTCAGTTTAAAACATATCGCTCACCTGAGAAACAATGCACTACAGGTCAAGAAATTCAAGATAATTAATGTGGAGTAGTCATTAAAGGCTTATTTCTATTTAAAGCTCTGGTGGCCGCCTTGTTCAGCAGACTGCAGGGAACCATTTTAGCTCTTATGATAGAGAACGATCCAAGGATCTTTTCTGTATAGTTTTATTCAAATCAACACAGTGGTTAAGGAACAGATGTTTTCCTTTTTTAAGCTATGGCGGCCATCTTGTACAGCAGACCAGAAATATTTTTAACTATTTTTGTAGTCGACCATGCAAGGATCATTCCAGTAAAGTTTTATCAAAATCTATCCTGTGGTAAGGGAAATGTTGTTTAAAAAAAATTTACCTGTGAATAAAGGCTCACACATGAGCATTGTGTAAAACATTTCTTACGATATACAAAGTCACAGATAATTTTACATGTGCGTTTTGCGCTTTTCACGCATTAAAATGTCCAAAAGCGCACAATATTAAAACATCTGCTCTTAGAAAACGCATTCTCGTATTTTCGTCAGTAATGCTGTATCGCATAATAAATCTTTTACTTACTTTGGTTTGCTTTCCGCTACTTATTTGAGACTGGATTAATAAATGCATTTCAAGCGGTACCCGCTAATGGATGAAAATAGATAAACCAGTCGGTTGCTCTTGGCAGTCTATTTTTTAGACGAATTATACTTATGAGTGTTAGTTTATTGTTACTTTTGTAGTTGTTTGCGAGTATATAGTGTAGTGTCTATTACTAGTTTGGCTAATCCTGGCCATTTGATTGGCTAATGGTGATGACAAAATCTATTAATAGTTGATAGGTAAGTAAATCATGAAGGCATTGTTTAGATAAGTTGTTGTGTTGCTATTTGAAGTTCAATGTGGTTGTATGATAGTGCTCAGATTTATGGTGAATTTGTTAACATTTAGGGTTGATTCTATTTGATTGATGTAGGGTATGATACTACCATGTGCTTGTGAACTACTTACATGAATTTATTCATTTGTCTATACTCATGATTGTCATTATAATGTGTATTTAACTCATATCATGTAAATATTTTATACTCTCCTTAATGGAATACACTGTCAATATCCTTTATGAAAAAAGGAACTTTATACAAAAGACATAAAACAATATGCTTCTTGTAATTCGTCTAACTATAATGTTTGTTATATAGTTTTTCTTGTTTGTAATAGACTCGCTCAAAACATCGAAGCATTCAACTGTTTATTTCACGTCTTCGGCGTCAAAAAATCTAAATGTTCAGATGTTAATTGTCGAAATGATGGGGCTTAGCACTGATCGTCAACTAAGACAACTGCCACTACCAACTAAGTGGTCAAAAATGTTAAAAAATGCAATTTTGAACATACATGGCTGACTGATAAATGTTTTAAAAACTGGCTTGTCTTTGATGAAAAGCCTCGGTCATAAAGTGTTCCTTATATAAACCGTTTTGTCTTCAGTTGTTCGAATTTCTGCACATCGACGCTTGACAGACACTTGTCTCCTAGTGATCACATTATTAACTTAGCAGCCCCATTTCATTGTCCAACCGACGAGATACTTTTTCGACATGACCCCATCCTGCATATTAATTTATTTGGTATATTTGTTATCTTATTTCATGACCCCGTATGTCATAGCCACTTACTGACACAAGCTAGATTGAACACTGCCCTAAATATATCATGATATTAAATATACAACAATTCCTAGTTAAGGAAAAGGTAAGATTTTGTCCCATGGTTTAAAATGAAAACAAAATCATAATGCAATACAAATTATTAAACAGTTATACCATTTAGAATAATTCATTATTGGTGTTACAATTTTCGGAATGAAAATGTGCTGTTTGAGTTTTTAGAGGTCAGTGCTCTAGATAGGAGGTAGTGTACATAACAGGGAAATTTCAATAGTGTGTTGGGTCAGAGTGGCACATCTGCTGATGCAGAAATTAAACGTAAATGAGCAATTTACACTGTGTTGACCTTTTTCATATTTAACCTCCGAACACACATAAAAACTCATTGGTTTTAGGAAAAACTCATTGTTTCAGAACATGTGCACTTTCATAACTCATTGTTTCAAAATGTAAAATTATCTCTGAAAGTAAACCTATATGTACTAGTACACAATTGTACAGAAAGGCCATACTACTTCCCTCTCATGTGTGGCTTATGTTCACAGTTTGAGAGTTGTCAAGCTGAACCTTAGTTTTTGTGGCGGTACATTTTCATTTGTTTTTAGCTCACATGTCACAAAGTGACAAAGTGAGCTATTAGGATCACTTAGGCGTCCGGCGTCGTGCGGTGTGCGTCGTCAAACTTTTTGTTGTGACCACACTAGGGGCCACATTTTTGGCTCAATTTTAGCAAAACTGGGTCAGAACGTTAATATCAACAAAATCTCGGACGAGTTCGATATTGGGCCATTTGGGGTCAAAAACTAGGTCACCAGGGCCAAATAAGGGAAAACCTTGTGAACACTTTAGAAATCACTGTTTTGAATTTATCTTCATGAAACTTTGTCAGAATGTTTATTTTAATAATATGTAGGTCAAGTTTGAAAATGGGTAATTTCTGTAGTAAAATGAGGTCACTAGGGCAAATTGCTGGAAAACCTTGTGAACACTCTAGAAGTCACTGTTTTGATTGGATGATCATGAAACCTTGTCAGAATGTTTGTCTTCATAATATCTTGGACGAGTTTGAACATGGGTCATCTTGGGTCAAAAACTAGGTCGCTAGGTCAAATCTTATGAAAAACCATGTTAACACTGTAGATTTCACAGTTATTATTGGATCTTCACCAAACTTTGTCAAATCGTTTGTTTTAATGATATAACGGTCAAGTATAAATATGGATCATCTGGGGGTCAATAACTAGGTCACCAGGTCAAATCTTAGGAAAACTTTGTTAACACTGTAGATGTCACAGTTTTAATTGGATCTTCACCAAACCTTGTCAAAATGTTTGCCTCAATGATATGTGGGTCAAGGATGAACATGGGTCAGCAAGGTTCAAAAACTGGGTCACAAGGTCAAATCTTAGGTAAAAATCTTGTAAAAGCTCTAAATGTCATGGTTTTGATTGGATCTTGGCCAAACCTTGTCAGATTGTTTGTCTTAATGATATTAAGGACAAGTTCAAATATGGGTCACCTAGGGTAAAAAACCAGGTCACAAGGTAAAATCTTAGGAAAACCTTATTAACACTGTAGATGTCAAATTTTGATTGTATCTTCACCAAACCTAGTCAGACTGTTTGTCTTAATGATATGTAAGACAAATTCGAACAATGTTTTAATGAGTGAACAGTGATTGTCATGTGAGCGATATAGGGCCATCTTGGCCCTCTTGTTTACTATATAACAGATTGTGTTAAGGCACTGAAACCGATGAGGCCATGCACTCATGCAGTCTTTAACCCCCCAAAAATTCTGCCTGATGCAAACCTATCAATATATTTGGATGGCTGTATTTTGCAGTCATAAAAAGAGACAATAAACAAACTGATTTAAAGAGAGGCCTTGACAAGAAATTACAACATGTGAATTGAAATGACAACAACCAATGTAGGTCTCCTCGAAAGTCACTTAATAAGATACTGTTTCACAGTGTCAAAAGGGCAACAAAACTGTTTTGTATAGCAGTAATATAATGATGTTGACTGCTTGAAGACTTGAACCTTGTTGAGGTCAAGAACATGTCTCCTCATGTGACACTGATACAGTCACTTATTTTCCTAGGAATGTGACACCACAATGCTTTGAATGGGCATCATATGTTTTAATAACTCACGAGTTTGAATATGTATCTACTAAGATATCTGTAAAAGGATTTTGTATTTTAGGACACTAGTAACAAACTTCCCAATGAAATCTTTACAAGTTTAACATCAACTGCTGTCAACTTAATATGTTGACTTTTTTAGCACATACTTTTCTGTAATTTTCATGCATCGCACTGAAAACATATATTTATTTTGCAAAATAAATGCAGATACATAACCATTTATGTCTAGTATATCAATAGTAAACAAAAGCTGTAATAGGGAGAGTTTAAGAGAGAAAATATTACCTTTATGCACAGCTGGCCTTTATTTTGAGGTTAATTTAACTTTGATGATTGCTACATTATGATTGGAACAGTCAACTGTATTTACTAGTAATTGTACATGTACATGTAACTGATTTCCTGTATCATGATTACAATGGCAGTGTTGTATATCATGTTAAAATATGCAATAGTGACTTTTGTTCATAAGATGCTAGGTGATCTTATAAGCAGGTGGTTATTAAATTAGTATAAATGTATAATTACCTTTCCAGCAAGATTAGTTCTAGGTGCACCTATTGCAAAATACTGACTTCCGAAGTAATTGCCACTTGTCATAGCATACCCTGAAATGTGAGAAATAGTTTACATTACTCTTTGACATAATATAATTCACCTGTTATATCTTCAACCTGTTCTTTAAGCTTTATAGGTTGAGTGTTAGGCCTAGGATCTTTGGAGACACGCCTCCGTGGTTGAGTGGTTAAGGTCGCTAACCTGTCAGTGATGGAGGTCGTGGGTTTGAGCCCCGCTACCAACCATGTCTCTTTATCTGAGAAAGTAGGCAGTTGCTTACAGACGATGGAGGATGGGAGTCTAACTAGGACTGGTTGACCATTCTTCCCAGGAATGATGGTTAGTTGAACTGTCCGCCTCATATGACTCTGTGTTGAAAAGGGGCGTAAAACTCGATATAAACAAACAAACAAATAGGTATCTTTGGTGAATGTGAGTTTTCATAGTGCTGAACCTAAATAAATAACATTTGTTTTTAAGCAAATTAATGTAAAATGTTTCCAAATGCAATTTTTCATGAACAGGCTACTGTGGTGTACATTCAAGAAACTGTTTTCACCCATTCTAAATAAATGACAATCTCAAAAATGGCTAAATTATAGCTTTTTATCATCAACTGAATTAAGAGCCTTTATAAATTATTTAACAGTTGAAAAATTTCTGTATCTAAAAATTCAAGACAATTAATTCTTGACAAGACAATTGTATAAATCACTGGTCCGTTTCAAATATGCAGCACAAAAGTTTTTTATTTCTATCATAATATTAAGACTGTTTGGGTTTGAATTATTCATTAGAGGGATTGATTTCAACCTGGTCCATGGTATAAAAGCAGTTGTTTCATACTAAATCCCCGCCCTTGTTAATGTCATGTCTCCGGTTTTTTTTAGATAATTGATGTTTTTATGATCCTTTAAATCATATTCATTGCATTAAAAAAAAAATCTTCCAGACAACAACTCTACACTGGGAAAGAAAAATAAATAAACATGAGACACCTCTGAGGGCACTTATTAGAGAATATCTTGTTCATGATAAGAACACATTAACATTTTGTAAAGCCTCTCTATACATGTAGCACAGATGACACAATCAAATAACAAGAATTTTGTGTTTTATTAATTAATTTGTTTTATACACTGGGAATGCTAGACAAAATTAATGTCACTGAGAAACCAAGATGCAAAATGATGAGATGCTTGGTATACAAGAACAAAACTTCATCAATATTAATTTTACCAGATTTGGGGGGGGGGGGGGGGGGGTAACACACTGTACTAGTGATTTGTGAATGAAAATTTGTGAGTTCAATTCTCGGCTCAGCCTTTCGAATTTTCCAGGGACGCTTTTTCAGTATCTTCAACCCAACTACAAGCCAAGTACTGCGTCTAGAAGGGCTAGGCATGTACTGGTGCTCAACACCAGGCATGATAAAGAACCAGGAAAACTATTCGAAGAGTACAGATATAAATGTCAGTTCTCCCCCTTTCAACCATAGCTGGTGAATGGGCTGTTAAACATCAGATAAATAAATCTACTAAAACTCATAAATTATTTGTAGCTATCATTAAACCAAACAAAAGCTTTGAACTGAATAATAACATGAACATTTTTATTCTATTGTTCAAAGAGAAAATTGCAGAAAGGCTGGAACTATACATATGTGTGTCTGTTAAGATCATTAAAAATTAAGAGGGGACCCTTACAAGAAAGTGAATAATATTGCATAATGGAGTTTTCAGAACAAAGGCATTTATAAGCTGATCAAGGCAAACTCACCAACCCTAGTCTGCTAAGCATATTTTATAGTTTCTGAAATTTAGAGCTCTATATATATAGGAAGTGCCAATATAATGCCAGAGGGTTCTAGATACACTTATGACATGCAAAAACTAACATGTATACCACAAATGAATACCATGTATTTCAATAGATTATTAATATGTTTGCTCCCTCAAAATATAAATTCTAGATCTACCCAAATCAAACGTTTGCCCCCCCCCCCCCCTCTCCTTGTCTTAATAACCCCAACTAGCCAAAATATTCTCAAAAATTTTCTGTAGTTAATTACTTTAAAGTTCTTTTAAATGTAACAATAAATACAAAAGTCTTTATCAATTTCGTTTTGTGTCTACATACTAGTAAGCTAATTAAATTAAAGAAAATTAAACAGAATCCTTTATCTACAACAGTTTTCAAGCATTAATTACCTACAGATAAATAAGATATAGTTTTATTTACCCTATCTGCAGAGAATTACCATTCTGCAGTCTAGATAAATTGATTTGTTTCATTTAAAATGAATGAGTAAAATGACTCAACATTTTTTCCCTGCAGCCTCCACAAATGAATCAGACAAAATGACATCACCTGCATGAGTTCAACACTATAGGAATCTTTGAGGCCAGGTGAAAGTAATTATTAGAATAAACGATTACTCTATCATGAAACAAATATTTTGTAACTGTCATCATATGATACTTTACATCAATTTTAATTGATTCTGATCTTAATTAAATAATAAGCAGCCGACTTGTAAATTACTGGAAAATGTCTTAAAATTGACAAATAACAGGACTTTATTCTAAGGCAAGTACACAAATACTTCATTTCATTTCCTGGTATTCTATTTTTAGTAAAAACAGAAGTATTCTTATGAAAATTGCATGCTCAACTTTAACTTACAAGAGTTAATAAAACATTAGATTAACATGTGTTCAGGGTCCTTTTATTTACCTTCTGAGAAGAATGTAATGCAATGTAGTGGCAATAATTTTGCAACCAAAAACTGCACATTTATTGAGTACATTCTCTTAGCTTTGATGTAAGTATTGGTAATGATTTAAGCTAAAATCATTACACTTCATGAAACTAAAGCACCAGGGTATACATGCACATTAAGGCGTCGTGTGTTTTTATTATTGATCAGTAATTTAAATTCCATAAATTCAGTTATATGATACCATATATATTCGTTCCTAAATTTCTTCCAATTACATGTAATTTAAGGGACAACAACCTAACATATATTTCCAATACCTACACTGCTAGTCATAGACTTATTAATGATCATGGTTCCATCTTTGTCACTATGGTATGCTACCAGACATACATATATTGATTACTGAATCTTCCAGCTAACAATGGATTATACCTGATATTTCTTGCAAACCAGACAAATTCACCATTTCATGACTAATATTATGCACAGTACTTAGTCATCTACAATTTCTAACAAATTGTCATTTTGATGGCAAGCCTACTGACATTTTCTAGAATTCAGAATACTGGTCGTAATTATCTGTCATACAAACACGCAGATATTCTGTCGTTTTAAAATACAAAAAGAAACAGAGTAAATTTCATACAAGTTACTGGAATTTCATACATTAAATGGCAATTTCGTATACAATCTGATAGTATTGTACACATAACTGGTTATACTATGCAAAATACTGTAATTATAAAAAATCTTATTGACTATTGGTACAAACATGAAATAATTTGAAAAAGCCTGGTAACTAGGATATAAAATGTGTTGTGATTCTAGCCAGACTGGGTCTAACTATATAGATCATAAATATTTGGGACAGGAGATTGAGTTTTGGATTTTGGGGTGTTCAAATTCACAGAGAGAATGTAATTACTTAAGATTCTTACCAGCCATTTCTGAGTTGTTTGTAGCAGGTTTATTATAATTTAGTATGTATGAGTCATCTCCCCTCAAATCCACAAAACCTCCTGTCCAGGTACGTAACCCAGGAGCCCCTAACAGCAAATCTGTGCCCTGAAATGTTAAACAGTGCATAAATTATCACAATTTATCAAATAATACTTACTGCTTTACTGAGTTTGATAAAATTAACTCAATAAACGTATTTCAAACATCACAGCTGACGAAATCTTCCAAATGAGGGGAAAAATCATTCTTGATCCATATTTATCAATTGTGTTCATCTATCTAATATATGCATTTAATGTTACAATACTTTTCTTTATTATGTTGTGTCTGTCAAATGATGTTGCGGCGTTACGTTCAGTGATTTCATTTCCTTTCAACTTGTTATGTTTTATTTTTACTATCACTGACGAAGGCTTATCAGCTGAAACATTTGTAATATAATAAAAATTCATAATGTGTTAGTGTGATGTTATTACATAAATGAAGGAAAATAAAATACAGACAGAGATGGCATTTGTAACTTTGTATAAACAGGGAAAAAAATGAAAATTGGAAATTCTTGGTTAAATTTTTGGTTTAAATACTTTTTGCTTTCATGCTTTACAGCGTGCATTTTACATGTTTCATGAGAACTGAAGACATTTGGAAAGCCTTTGTAAGTTAATTTGAATGTTCAAACTTTGTACCCAAATACATGGACAGGGAAACTTTGTTACCAAGACTACCTTTGGAATGAAACAAATAAGTCTTGTTATCAAGGTGGTCTCATTAAGTTGACATATTAAAAACCAGTCTGATGAAAAATGGTTGTCATAATGAGGTGGTTTTAATATTGAGATAGGTTAACGTTTAAGGTATCAATAGATGATTGAAATGTTCATTTTTCTTCTTTATTATATTGACATATGGATTATGAAAATACAATGTGTCAAATTGGCTTGGAAAACAAATCCATCAAGATAATTATCTAACTACATGTATATAAATTATGTCCATTTCATGACTTTAATTTGTTAGAAAATATTTCTTGGTACAGAAATCATGTAAAACTTAAAGTTCATATAAAAAATATTAAAATATTGCAAAATGCATAACTATGGAGCCTACAGCTACACTTTCATTAACATAAATATTTACTGATTTAGAATAAAAGATGTAGATTCAGCTTGGCCGAATCGAATGGGTAATTGAAATCATTTTCACTACATGTTAACAAGTGTTTTTGGCAGGTAACAGATTAAACCATACACACATTGAATGATAGAAGCCACAAGCTTGTATAATGTATACAGGTATTATATAGCAGCGTCGTAGCCACACAGAGGCATCATGTCGTGGCAGTTGCCCCAGCTAAAATTTGCAGAGCAATGAATTTTTTTAAGTCTTGGAAATCAATGTACTGTAATGAATAGAAAACATTAAAAATGTAAACAGGGGAAAAATATATATTTTTCTGACTAGGGGATTGGGGCCAACTTTCAGCCACAAGTCAGAAAAAAACCAGTGAACTGGTTTAAACTTGACAAAATATAGAAACTGTTCCATATTAGGAAAAAATAGGGTAATCTAATGCTTACCCAAAATAAGACTGAATTTCTGGGATGTTGAGCATTTTTACTGACATAATCACAATTGTATTCTGTGTATGAAAACAAATTACAGTACACTAGAGTGTTAATGAGTTGCATATTTATATGAAGTAAACACTTAACTTTAGAATATAAATTAAATACCAATTACCTTCAACTGATCTAAAGAAAATATTTAAACTGCAAGAGATGAAGTTTAAGAAAAGGAATGCATATCAAGTAAACTTCATCAAAAACACATTACTTTAGTATGTAAATTGATGTAGTTTTTATGTCATCTGTGAAAGATTGCTAATCTTATGATTTATGGACTTAGACATTCAATAGCTACTGTATAATTATGATACAAAAAAGAAATCCAAACAGTTGGTTTAAAGAAGTGAAAACATTGAAGGGGGGGGGGGGGGGGGGGGCATATTCATTTAAGCTTAAATTTTGTGTACAATATATACTTAACTTGTTTAAATCATAATACAGATGGTTGCTCAAGTTGCTTATGCCCATACAGGTAACATAGTGTTAAAGTTTATGATTTAGTTACCAATTATACACCAGTTGTTTTTGAAAAGCTCATTGACAAACATTCTTAAGTTTCCATTTCATTAACCCTCTGTATATATAAAATTAAGTTTGCTGTCCTTGAAAATTAATTTTCACAATTTTTAAGAGCTGGGTTTATTATGTTTGTAACACTTAAGCCAAAATAGCATATAATATTATAACTCAAGATTTACTTGGTGAATACTTTATTGATATAAACCATAATCATTATGCTTAACTGAATTAAATATGTGACTAAAAATAAAACAATTAGGAAGAAAGAGATCAATTGGTAAATTCCTGTAAATGATCGTTTGAATCTATCTCATCAGGATAGGAAGGGGAGAGACTTTGGATCAATGCACTGTTACTATTAATATACCTCTTCTTGGAAATTCAAAAAAGGGCTAAAACACGAAAAATCTTAAATCAACTTACCTCAGAATAATGAACGGATGAACCCAAACTTCCCATTCCATAATTATATGATTTCTGATTATCAATTATTTGCTTAGTGCCATCTACAAGGGCTGGAATTTTTCTTATGTTCTTCTGATTGAAGTCTAGAGGTATTTCATAGCATAAACCATTCATGAAGTAGCTATTGCCCCTGTCCAGAGACTCAAAATATTTATTGTACCATCTACTAGCACAAGTCTGAAAAAGAACAATGAAGATTCTTCCATAATGCAAACAATAAACTTTGGTGTATTTTAATGACAGGCTTCAAGTCACATTTTTAATACTAAATGAGTATGTCAGAATCCTTATGTATTTTACTGAAATATCATCGAAAAATGGTGTTAAACTTATTGAAATTGGTTATTCTATATTTACATGCTCTCAAAAGAAAAACAAGACTTTTAGTGTTAAGTTATGGGAATTCTTTTTTATTCATTGTAAAATGAATAAAATATAAATAGCTATTTAATTTGATCTAGAAAAGCACATAATTGAATTTGAATTATGCAGGAAAATCGATTTGATCAAGCCAAATACCTATACTACACTACTGGTCTTCGATCAAACATAAATCTTATATTTATCCGAAATCTATGAGCATCCGAAAAAAAATCCTTATCATTGTAATTTGAAAAGAAACTATACGATACAGTCTTACGTACGAATATGCAAGGACACATATTTTTGTGATGAAATAAACATACCACGATAAGAACAATTCTAATTGTGAGGCTTGAATTTGTAAAATTACGAATCGAGCTTAAAACGAAGACACATCGTCTTGTTAAGTTGTTGTTGTTGTAACGATTGTTGTTAAAATACATACTGGCCGTAACAAGTCCTTATATTTCGTCTTTAATTAATACGAGTTTATATAGTTGTGTAAGCAAATTTTATTCTTCAAATTACATCATGTTCGGATTTCATAACGTCAAACATTTTTGACGAACAACTTGCATAAGAAATCATGCAAGAGTTTCATTAACACTAACTTACCACGATTGCAGCTCGTTTATCTACATCTAAAGATGCACCCAACCATTGATTATCTCTACCATGTTTAAAAATTCTTGTTGTTTTATTAAATTCTGCTAGATCCTCACCATTCATGTCTGGAAATAATGATACGTACATAATAGTACTGAGATCCAAATATGAACAACACTGTGTACTGTGGATGTAAACTGACCAACGTTATAACGTTAATCTCGACTGTACCGATACCTTAAATACTCAACGTACGTACCGCGATTAAAGATACATGTGTACATTGGACCCAGATGCATGTGGATACCAGTAATATATTAAATACATATGTTGTTAAATACATGGAAGGGGGGTAGGTCTGCTTATATTTTGTTGCTATGTACATATATATATATATATATACTGAAAGACTTTTAGTTACAATTCATACAAACTTGGCGACGTATAAGTATTCTGCACAAGGACATACATTTCACTGGTCCATAAATGATATGTGCAATGTATATACAAGTGAAAATTAACGACCTAGGTGCATATCTTATGTAGTAACAGTCACTGTAGTCATTGCTTAACCTTTAGAATAAGTAACATTTGATCTATCTGAACCCAACTTGCATTAATCTTTAAAAAACGACTGTGAATAACCAACACCCTTAATATTATGTTTGTGACAGTCAGTGTGTATAAAACCTAAATATGTATGTTTCATTACAAAAGTGTCGTCTCTGGTGATATAGTACGTGTATATCATATTTTATTTTCCTGTCCTTAACTCGAGCTGAATACCATAAACTATACGATACATTAATAGATAACTTTTAATCCAAACACCGAACATTTTATGGTGTTATCTGTGTATCAAGCATACCCGAAATGGTACTTGAGTGTAATAACTCATGCATTAAACCATACATCTTGACGAACAATTTAATATTTGTGCCATAAAAATGAAAAAAGTTATAAGCTCGAAATTTTCCATTTACAGTCTGACTTGAATGAGTTTTATATACGAACATTGCGTTCGAGATTAAATACATTGTTTACTCGACCTTAGCATTTTGGCATGTATCTATGTCGGTGTCATTATACGCACACTTGTGCTGAAAATAGCTGTATAAATTACTTGTATACTGCTTCCCGAAATTATTTCTCACCATTCAAAATGCGCCGTGAAAGTCACGGTAAGAAATGCCATCATCCAAACTGTATAGATGCAGAACGAGAACGAAAACAGTTGATGTTACACAATATTCACTCACCCCCCCCCCCACAAAAACGAACTTCAAAGAATTGTCTTCTGCATTTCTTTTTTGCTTTAAATGCTGTAAATTTCAAATGTTACACACAAGGGAAAATTATTTGCGAAAAATGGCGAAATTCCTTTTTTGGTATGTTAGCTATACAGAAACTATAGAAACTGTTTTGTAATTCTTTGAAAGACGTCTTTCGACATTTGTAAAGAAGTTTACATAACTTGAACATTTCGACGGCAATGATAATAATGGTGATCCTGTAAATTCGTTACAATTATGAAATGCTAGGCATCTTCACCGTGGCAAACTTAAACTAAATTAAAGGCCTGTTATTTAAATGAAACAAGACTCTAGGCAATGACTTCATTGTGGATATATGTATATTTTTCTAAAAAATGAGCTTTGGTGTCACGTGTCAAGTTATACAATGGGTATAACATTTATCAACTGCTGTGTGACAATTTGCGGTAACTTTTTTTACTTTGAGATGTGTTAATGTAGGATTATTTTACTTCAATGTACGCAAGACAAATCAATTATCTAGTAAGACTATTTCAGCTAAAGAATGACTGGACATGTTTATGACGGTATTGTACATCGGAAGTCGTGGCTCACCAAATCCTTGTATACTAAATGGAAATCAGCACTTTGACACTTTCGGATATCCTACAACTACATTTTTGCCGGAAATCAATTTAAATGCACAGATGTAGCGTTTATGAACATTTATAAATTCAGAAAAATCTAACTTAAACTATAAATTCTATAATATATAATTATAGTATACATTATGTATTATTTGGACAGAGCAGGGCAAGAAAAATGAATATTTCAGACAACAGAAGTAATAGATTTTTTTCTCTCTTTAACTGTTACGATAAATATTAGGTTAAACTTTCTGCATGTCGGATTATCCTGAGAAATATAGTAATCACGTTTAAAAGATGATAGCTTATAAACAAGACGTACCATCTACAAACAATTCTTCGCATGAATCCACACTGCCTCTTAGTGTACACTTATATATAGCTCCTGGATTCGTCACACCTTTTAGGAACGTACTATTGTCCTTCGGGGCACCAATCAGTATCCTGAAAACAACGGAAACATAGATAAATAGTTTAAACTTATTTTTTTCTTGTTGTTATTCAGGTGTTTTGATGAAGTACAAGAGATTTGTTGCAATGTACCCAAGTCACTTGCTACCCACATCATGTGTAACATCTTGATTGGAATGCTGGGAAAAGGAACTACTTTACCCTCTGAAATACGGTAAAAGCATGAAGTGACGTCATGCAACTCAATTTCTATATAAACTTTGACATAAATGAAACTGTACAAATAAATTCAGACACTGGTAAATATTAACTACATGTATATTAACTAAGTAATACTTTTAAAAAGTCCGACTTTGTTTGGTCTCAAAATAAATATGATAACTGTACTATTTCCCCCGACTTTTTAACGTTGCGTATAAATAAAAACTGGTTAGTGATGCGTCTGAGGGAAGAGTTAGCTTGATGATGCATCCGCCATAAATAGAATGTATCTGTTGGGCATAAATCATATTTTCGTTTCGTTCAGTTTCTGTCAAGTTGTCCCCGTTGAAAGTGTTCTCCCATACAGTTTTCCTAAAGCAGGAACAAAAAACTTTGGACAAAACTTGTACGGAGGACTAGGATGAGTCACAACGTTCAGTGACTGTTCTCAAATCTGATTGAGGAATAACATCACACTAAGACGCATGGCAAATGTGACAGTCCAAGTGTACTGAATGCTTTTTGTCTAATTTTAGTATCTATACATGATTTATTTGAATGTTCATCAATTTTACACATTTTGTCCAAGGCAACCATTAACACTCTCGTCTTTGGGGCTAACAATCGATCCTAACTTTTTTTTCTTAAAATGTGGCTGACAGATATTGGAAATGTTTATAACTTTTATAGGTTTTTATAATAGAACATCAAAGACAATGATATTCCTTAGAGTTATGTTCCCTTGTAATCTGCACTGAAGTCAATGCGAATAACATATTTCTCAAAGATTACAAAGATTAAAGAAAGTGGAACAACTATTTGTGGTAAAAAGATGCAATAACACAGTATCAATGTAATTTGATAAAGAAAGATTAATATGTGACCATGCAATGTGACCATGCAAGAGATAATACGGTTCTTGTAACTTTTAACATTTTTATACAGCATTAAGCTGATATGCTAGGGATGTACTGTATAGTACCTTGATACATTTTTGCATTTGAGTTATCCCTAGATGAAATTGGCGTGTAGAAGATCTACAAAATCTTTTGAAAACTGGACTTACATAAATAAGTGACCTTGAAGTGGTCGCTAAACGAGGTTTTACTGTATTTATAAGCGTACTAAGTGTGACTATATAAGCACATACATGTACATGTGCCTCGTTCACTGTTTTCGCTCTGATAAGAACCTACCTGTACACTTGGTAATTACTGATAATTAGAATGTTTATCATATATTAAGAGACTTTCTGTGCCAAGAAAAATATTTCAGTTTATGTTTTAACGGTCATCTACATTTGTATTAGCTATGTCTAACGTTTTCTAGCTATGTACCAGCATACAACTATGATCCATCTCTAAGCAAATGGGTTTCAAATATCGATGTTCTTGTACAAAGCAGAGACGAGGAGTGTGTATAGAATGTTTCAAACCCCCATGAATAGAAACTAAAGCCTCCACTGCATGCCTACTTTCCTAAATATTACCCCCCCCCCCAACCAGAAATTCTGGATCCGCCTCTGCAAACAGGTACATACATGCACATATTATACACATAGATAGATAGGTAGATTTATTCAGCATATAAAACAAATGGTATGGTACAATACAATATATAAATGTTTTTAAATATTACATTGTCACAAAGTCTAGAATAATACATATATATGCAATATGACATATAATCGATACTAATCAATTTTTATATGTACACAGTACTAGTTGCAACATATTTATTACTGGGATTATACATTTCAGCAGTATATGTATAGATGAATATCTTATTCTTCCAGTTTTTTGCATCAAACGTAATTAGGCGTGACCCGGACAATTATTTTAACCGTCCCGGAATAACTGTTTCCGCGTGTTTGATGACGTTATCACCGAACCACACGGCAAAGTTTGATAAGGATTGTAAACATACAATATTAATAATGTTTATTGTTACTTCTACGCTTTATAAATATTTGTGTCTGTGTATTTATAACAAGACATAAAACATGTTGTAAATGTGTATCCTTTCATATTTTTCTGCGGAAAATAAAACCAATTAACTCAAATTAATGCGTAGCACGTTGTGCATAGTCGCTTTTCTACATTAAATATAATGTATATTAACTGAAACTTACGAATATCTGACACTAAGAAAGATTCAGTTATACTCGATTTGGCTGAAAATAAAAAATAAGCTTGTTTGGTGTGCTCCTACCTATCCACGAAAACACTAGCAAATAAAAAACATTTATTGGGGGGGGGGGGGGCATTTTTTACGATTGTTTTTAGTTTAAAAAATTCCCTTCCTAGTGTCAGAGCTCTCTAAACATAATTCGTTTTATTTTTATCCTTTTAATAAATAAATGTTTTCCAATGAATTAAATATGCTTGAATGTGAAAATATGCAACTTTTTTTCATTTCTCACGAAATAAATTGTTTAATATTAGGATATTGGAAACCAAAGGCCGTATTACCTAAGTGTATCAGTATTCCTTTTATCATTTTACAACAAGGACAAGTTTTATTGGCACCCACCTATCCTTTTTACAAACCTTTTGTAAACATACTACTCATAAACACCAACAGCTGTGCGAGAAAAAAACATATCCTTGGTTCAAAAACCTCAATTGTTTCTTGTGTACTGTGGACTCTGTCTACATGAAGAATTCATTAGGCTTATGATTGCTAATTGCCGATCCTTGTCTACCCGGACCATGACAAACTCAGTTGTATTTATATGAAATCAATGGCGTGAGTAATATATAAATGAATAGTGTACTGGAAGTGAGTAATAATGACGTTACAGCATATACCTAGAGAAGGTTACAAAATGTATTGCAAAAGGAAATACATGTACTCGAACAAACATCGAACGTATCGTATCTATCCAAAGCAAGACCAATGGTATTCATATATATATATATACATAATTCACACAAATGTCCTATTCATTTTTGAAATATAGTTAAAAAATTATGCTGTCGTATAGTTTATCTGTTGAGATTTCTTATCGGACTTCGAAATCCAACACTTGACTCAAACCTTCAACAAGAGCCTTTAAACTTTCTGTATTTCATGATTCCTTAAATAAACAGTTCTCTGTGGGGGTCAAACACATCTTCACGAATTCAACAAAAATCTGGACTGACGCTCTTATTTCCGTTAGATAAAAATACTGTACAGTGAAACCTCACTTAGCGACCACTTTAATATCAAGATCAACTCATTATAACGATCATATATTTTCAAACCGATTCTCGATATTTCCCAAAGACGGTCATACTATCGAAGTTTTACAATACAGACCTATACTGCAATTACAATCGAAATTAAACAAGAAAAAGTGTCGATTATCGGAAACGAGTACTAACTGCATGACTTATACTAGTATTTACCAATTCATGTATCTAGCATGTATCATTCATTGTGTTATTTGTTACTATTGAAACAATACATTGTCATTAAGTGGTTGTTTAATTGACCAGCATCCGGACTTACTGTTAGGGAGCGTAGCTTTTGCTTTGTGAAAATTCACAATACTCAAGATTCGCAAGACCACATTTGGCATTGTGATTCCCGCTCTATCGTGAGATGTTATGTGGTCAAATCCAAACAATAACTACGGTAAAACACATTTTAAGCGAACTCGCGAAGAATTTAAATTCCCCTGAACATAGCCTCTATTCCATTGTTATAGATATTGTGAAATAAAGATGTGTCACGAAGTAATCGGACCCTATGGATTCTGTATAACCTTGTTTTACTGTACAATGTATAATTATACATGTACCTATATGTCAAAACTTATCACTTCCCCTTATTTTAATGGGACCACGATGTTGTCCCAATCGGCAGCTTTAAACACTTGCCCGTTGTCAAACATGACTAGAAATTAGCTCCGCTGTTGTTTGCGATCATTACGTAAAGGTCAGATTGTTCACAATAAGGAAATACATGCATTAAAGACTTTTGTAAAATACGGCTTTCAAGATACTTCTAATTGTCCCAAATGATTTCGCTTTAATTACGAGATTTGAATTTTTAAGCTAGTTTAAAGCTGATTATCCGCTCATTTTTATCTTTTTTGAAATCGGGACCTAATTCTATATATTACGCACTTAGGGTTAAAGCTCAATTGTCATAATCTAAACAATAGTCTTTAAAATAATAGACAGTGTTTGTTCAATGATTATACTCCTCCATTTTGAGATGTGCGAGTTATTGAAATAATATCCCCATTCTAAAAAAAACTTGGATTTAATGACGATGGTTATCTTGTAGGATTCAATAGAGGGGTAGATGTGCGTTGGTCTTAAAGTAAGGTGAATCACCTTTGAGCAAATATAATAATTAATGCTGTAAGTATTCGCTGTAAATAAGCTCTGTGGTTTTATTTGTAAAACATATCACTGTAATGCGTGGATCTTGTCTAATTATTGCATCTGAATGGAAAAAACATATTTTGTTGCCGAACCATGCTAGAAACTCTGTGAAAGTGTAAATGGAAAACTTGGTGTCCCACTGGGTATATAAGGTTCCCGTTCATCACTCGGTTCATTGCCGTCAGAACAGAGTAACGTTATTCATCTTAGTAAGCATAAAGGGTCTACGAACTGTCAAATGATAACACTGGCCATCATCTTCCCTTGTTAAAATAAAGATAGGAGCATACTTAGTATATAGTATACATGAATGCTTTACTTATTAAAAGGAGCAATTTTACTGTGACTGTCTTCTGACGTAAAACCAATGTAACTGTTAAAAATGACGCCATCTTTACTTTTAGGGGTTTTGGTATTCGGTGACGTTTTTAATTTAGGTGAAAAGTGGTCATATTCTATTCCCCACTCTCTAAGTACTGTGTAGCATGTAATCTCTTCCAATCTTATTTATTTCCGCGGCATGTCGTCTGACAAAAATACATGTATTTATGCAGTTGTTTTTTTTTTGCTAAGGAAGTGACACTGATAGTCGGCATCTTCCCCTCGAAGAGTAACGAAGCCATATAATTTCCCCCTAAAACATATTTCCCCTCCTTGTGTAATGAATATTCTCCAAGGTTGCCTGTTTCCCCTATTACCTTCCTATATTTTGTCAGTGTTCCAATTGTCTCCCCTGTGCAAAGCAGGCAATCGTAATATACACACGAACGGAGCACTAAGCTTTCGTAATTCATGTTTTTATTACCTATAGTTAATTGAAAGGAAAATGGTCGACTTACCTGGGTGGTATATTCATTTATGTAAACACCCATAAAATTGAGGCGTACAACCGTGAAAATAACCGGTACGGCCTTGTCGATATAAAACTGACTTTTATCACGAACCTGGATCAAAATTAAATACCATGTGTTGAACACTTGTATCCGAATAGCAGTTACCATATTTATATTTTCTACCCTATTTATTAACACTTTCTTGATATTTTTTGCCTCGATGCATTTAGACATTGTAGGGTGAAAGCGAAAATCATCTAACAGCGTATACAGTTATCTTTCAGTACGCTCTTATTGCTAAGGTAATTTCGTAGTTTTAAAGTAGCTTTTCAGTTAAATCTTTCAATAGCATGCATGTCACGTTTTAGGTGGCTTAGCAAATTTAATGAAACTGTTACAAAATAACCTGACGCACGGAAGCACGCAACCTGAGTCAAAGGGACCAGGCGTTTTGAGGACTAGATTCTACATCGCTGCTTTTTGTAAACTTTGTATAAATCAAAGTGAAACCCTTTAACAAACACTACATATTATGTTGTGTATTCTTCACACAATATAAAACTACATTAACATTAGCACGGCAGATTCATATACGACCATCCATTATCTTCGTTCTGTGTTTGCTTTAAGATTTTACGAACCCTCTCAAGTATTTGACATTCCAATAAAGCACCGATTACAGAGTGTCGACTTTTATCAGGTGACTGGTAAATTGGATCTACATGTATAACTTTAGTTATTTCAAGTCAAGGCTAGAGATGTGTCAGTTCGTTTATATGATGAGTAAATAAATCTCTGTATTGACTTCATTTGTGATTGAGACCTTATTTCTTACAACTTTTGCTGGAGATGGACAGGAAAGTATAGTTTGCTTCAAATAACTACAAGATACTGGGTTTCAAATACGAGAGACATAAATTATGATGAATTTCTATTTTGAAAAACAAGTAAATGTCGCAAGGATTACATGCATATCACCCCACCCTGTCCCACCTCAAAATCCCGTATCCGCCTTTGAAAAGCTAAAAGTGTGTATTTATTAATATGACATCTAGACAGTGGTGACTACAAAACCAAAGAAGAAAGGATGATGTACTTTTATAACTCATATTCCCATTCCCAAATTTTTATCTATACACATCGCACGCTGACTTATTTACATGCAAATACACACGCCTACATTCTAAATGCAGACCAGAGTTGCGTTGTCTTTTTTGTCAGATTTCATCAGATTTTTTTCTGATAAAATAGATTTACAGGAAGATGGACGGCATATCTGAGAAACGATAAATCAACCAACTCTCGTCTAATGCAAGATGCATTGATCACGCCTATTCAATGTTAAATTAGTCTCATGAAACCATTAATTTTCGTATTTCATTAAGCCCTGAAGTCATTGTCATTGTACTGGTGCATGAGTAGATGATACATTGTATTTGTTTAATTAGATGTACGTAGATAGGTATTCTTAGTTAACAAAGCGTATGCAAGAGCCTTAGGTATTTTGTAACCATATTATTAAATCTAAGTATGTTAAAGGGGCATACCCTACAACTGACAAACATTCTGTGAAAGTGTAAAAATGTGCTAGATGTATATGTAAAACAATATATAATGGATAATTGCAGGAAGAACATGGGTCATAAAATGACTAGTTTATGTACTAGCCGCAAAAAACATAACTATGAATAATAAATCACTTCCATCCAAAAATTTCCATGACTAAATGTATCTGTCACAAATACATATTTTTTATGATTTTATTTTTAATTGGATGAGTTTTTGGCTGAAACTTTCTTCGTCGGCTTTTTTCTTTACAAGCTTCTAATTTATCATCATTTTGCCTTAATTCTAAATGCACCAAGTTGTAGTGTATGCCCCTTTAAACGATATTTGTATACTTCGCGAGTAAACAATTTAAAAGTTTGTGTGGAAATTTAGGTCAATATAAAACATTATTTACATGATATGAATAACATTACTAGAATGAATTTACCTATAGTCAGGTGTAAATGATACAACTTCAAAGAGAATGATAACAATCTATTCGAAAAATGACTCCAAGGTTGTTTATTAATACATGTATATCAATATTTAGCGAAGCTGTCTTGTGTCATGAATACCTGACTATCATGTATAACTGTCTTATCTTCCATGGCCTTTTCTTTAATTATTTTAACTTAAGCATTAAATATCGTTTTCTTCACTTAAGTGCGGTACTTAAGTGTGATACTTGATTAAAGTGTGTGACGTTAAAAACCAGTGGTTAGTAAAGTTTTTTTTACCATCAGCATGAACAGAGTCGTTATTAACTTATTATCATTCAAAAGATTGGTCACCGGCCTAATGACACTAATTAATATAAACATAATGTTGGTTGTTCGTTTATGTAACCATATAAGTATTTACTGTATATACAACAGTGTACAAACTGTTGGTAATACTAGTATAACCACTTTGAGTGTTTTGAATTGTTGGACGTCATATTTCACTTCAATGTAGGATTGAATTATTAAATGAAGTATGCATACAATGTATATACATTTGTATTTGTATATAAAGTCACTCGAAACCAACGTTACTGAAGCATAAAATTTATAATATGGCTAATATAAATCCACGTCCCAGCGCTACGTACATATTAAATTGCAAAAAATAATTTGAATGTTTTTAAAATGAAGTAATTTGTTATCCGAGCCTGGTTGCAATGAAATAGACCAAAGGAATCCACACGCTGGCGCATTATGCAGTGATTGAAGTGAAAACAAAAAATGCAAATGAATGTTAACAAATATTACAAGAAACCTTTGCAATATTACCACTGACACTATAATCCTACGTAAGCATACAGACAGAATTTTAAGTTAGTTGAACAACCTGGTTGCTATAACATGATGCCATAGATTTGATCAATTACAAAACAACTAAATCTCAGTTTTATATCACACTCTTTACATCGAAGACAAAAAACGAGGCGTCAACTTAACGAGAAATGTGAGAATTATAATGTCCAAAATAGCCTTAGTACTGAAATGAATTGATAAAAAAGTGGAGGAGGTAAGATTGGCTAAAGAAAAGCCCTATGGCCTAGCTGTTTTAGCTTACCTATGGCAACAAGGAATGTATAGTAATGGCAAGATGACAAAGTGAAAATAGAACTATCTAAACTTAGATGTGTACAAAATGACACCCTTTTAAAGACGCAGTAAAAAGGGTCGATTTAGGACCCGGAAATGCAAAAGTGCTTGGCGGCTACCTACCACTTGTCACCGCTTCTCTCTGCATCGTCCAACATGGCTATAGAATATCCGTAATAACTGCCCGGGTTTGGTCCATCGAATATTTTTTTGCTGACCGTGTCAATATTAAATCCATCACACACGTTTGTTAATAAAAACATCAAAATCAAACTCATAAAAAAGGGTCGGAATGATGAAGACATTTTATTTAATTTTAAATCCATATTCCGATCACATGAAAACGCTTCTTGATTTTCCCAAGCTCTGCTCCCTTTTCTTGTGAAATCCTCTAACCGCCTGTAACACTTCCTGTCAAATCTTAAATCCGTCAAATTTGGGCATTTGAAATCGTTTTTATCTCCCATGACACTTATAAATAGCTATGATTTTCTTTAAGTATCTATCTGTAATTAAAAGCCAGGACTTAAACTTGTATTTCTTTAAACAGTTTACCCCTTGAAAAAATAATTGAATCAACTTTCTATATACCAAGCTTACACTTAATACAGGTGAAAATACAACTGTATTACCGCAGCATACCACATTCCGTGGTTTATTTACAATCCTATACTAAACATAAAAATAAAACACCCATGTTTGTATTAGTTCACTTATGACTGTACACTATTGAATAAAACCCACTAATAGATCTATATATTTAAAATGACTACGTATGACTAAATTTGGACTTAACGTAATATCTACAGAGAGCACTCCAGGTTTAAAACCAATATGAATATTAGTCGGTCTTATAACATTTATAACTCGCTACAAAGATATTATCAATGAAAACGAGTTTTCTATGTATTAAGTATTAATGTAAATAC
Organism: Lutraria lutraria; assembly: GCA_964023205.1. NCBI lineage: Eukaryota > Metazoa > Mollusca > Bivalvia > Venerida > Mactridae > Lutraria > Lutraria lutraria. Next base: position 27,911,322 of record OZ026848.1, on the reverse strand, counting down.
TGGCACACTGAATCCGTTCTGTTTGTACTAAGCTCAACTAAAAAGCTACTAATTTCTACATCTGTATCGTTATTTCTTCACTGTTAGGCCATCCTTAAAGAAATGATTCTTTGCGGTAAACCTACTCAAATAATTCTCAGTTGGTATAGGTAGGTGGGGAATATTTTTTTTAGAATTTAATCTGTAAATTCAACCCAAAATACATGTCAGAATGCTATATACAAAATGTATATATATTGTTTTACACGAGAAGCCAAAAAAATGGATAGATGCCTTTTTGGTGAGTAAGTAGCGTTACTGCAAACGAAATAATTTTTTTTGAGGATGACCTTATATTTACTGTTTAATTTGCTTCGTTGCAATCATTTATTTTATGTTTATGTATTATTCCGTGCCAATATGTTCTGCAACGTCTGCCTCGGCCTTTTCCGTCCACTCGATTCCGTTCCGTTACGTCAGTTCCGTTATGTTGTATTCTATATTGGATAATCTGTTGCTATGCTCCACGTTTAAAGTTCATCAAATCCGACAATTTGTTTTTTATTGCGTAGTGATTACCAAGAATGACGATGTACTTAAATTTCTGATATGAATTCCCCGCGGAAATTGAAGTAGTGTACATGTATTCATATTTAAGGCACATTTTTGATAAGTCGGACGTCCGTTATCAATGCTCAGTTCTTTTCCGGTACTTCACATTAAAATTCAAATACGTATTTTCTAGTTAACTTTATTATTGGATGCAGGCGACCCTTCCACTTTCAGTTTCGTAATTCTATTATTCAGCGAGGCACAAAGTTACCTTAATTTCCACCTAGCTGAGTAGCACATGTATTGAATCTGAATGAATACTATATTCGTTGTATTGTACTCGACTATACTATTATTCGTTGTATTGTGTTCTAATATACTATGATTCGTTGTATTATGTTCTACTTCTTTTTATTGTGTTTACTGCGCAGTGTAGATGTATCCTACAATAACCAGGTTCCATTTGTCCACAACTGAGTTTTACACCTATATACGTGTCACATAGAACCCAGGCTCATTTTTTCAGTATTTTAGTTAATCTTGAAATCACGGATAATAACACAAGTCTGAAAAAAACATCCAACAAATACATTAGTCATTATACATAAGGTACGTTATATTCCTAATTGTTACGGCTGGCAAACTCTTACATCAATTACATAGGATACAGTAACTACTGCTTTTTATTGTATGATTAGCAAAGACTATTTCTATCAACATGTGTCGGTTGTTTTACCTTTGAACGTGAGAGCTGATGATCGAAATTTATTAATTGGATATTAAGTACTAGAAATAATGAATCGGTTACTAGACAAGTAGACATCAGTTTTGTTGATGGTATAATGTAAATCGAGCTTCAGATGGTATATTGATTCGTACGTGTACTTCAAAGAACTGTTAGCGTTTTTCCTTGAGAAAAGGTACGGACAAGGTAGTACCTTTACTTGATGAAAAGTGTTATTTTTTGCAATTATATTTCCTTGACGACGCAATTTTATACAACTGTACATGATAAAAATGGACAGTTACAAAATAACATATTTAATCTTTTCGCGGTTGTCTCCCTTTAACGTCTCATTTTACCAAGGGAAGTAACCTTGATTTTATCAATTTCAGGGAAATAAGATTAGTCTTTCTTGTTGAAGATAATATTTAAAACTGAAAACACTCGAATCCTTTCGCCATTTTATATCATTTATTTGATAATGTAATGGATACAACATTAATTCAAATTGTTATACATTTGTATATGTACATGTATTTATGTTTAGCTGCCAGCACTCTTATTGGTAAGTTTTTAGAAAAATGTACACATGTATTAGTATACGCACATCATATATATACGCATAGACCTACCATGTCCAACTTTGGCGGACATGGCCTTATCGAGTATCTGATCAATTGTCAAGGGAAACAACTACAATTCAGGGGTTTATATACAGTCTACCTATTGTTACCCTCCTTGCTTGCGTTATGCTGACTTTATTAGGGGTCATAAAGTAATAAAGTCAGTCACGCGTAACAGATAAAATCTGTTATCTTAATTGATCCAAAAATCGATATATGTATATATGTACATTACTTTTGGATCTCTGATATGTACGTCGTTAAAATGGACAGAAACTTATGATATTGACATTAATTAAATTTGTTTCACCAGTAAAATCAATTTTGCAAATGCGAATATCATGAAAAGACAAAATTCAAGAATCCTAGTAATAATCTTTTTATTGTTTGCACAGTCAAATAGTAATTTGATTCTATTCTGCATATAAACTTAACACATTAGCTTACAATACATTTATTTTCACTACTGAAACATTTAACATTAAATCATCATGATTACACTTAGGCGTGAAAAAATGTTTTTCTTTTCTTATTAAAAGTCGGTTAGTAGGTATGGACTTTATTTGGCTTTGGAAGCATATGGGAAAGTAAACAGGAGAAAGAGGATTTTCCATTCAACGGATAAAATCATGAAAATGTCTAGGGTCGCGGGATAAAATTAATTAGGGTCGATCGAGTAACCAGAAATTTTGCACTATGTCACACGTCTTGTAGGTCAATGATTATAAATGAAATTACTTCCAAATCCATTATATCCTTCAAAAACTGTTGCAGATATCTATTTCCATCACAAAATAGAAAAAATACGATTGAATAATAGACCTGAACGTTCTTAGTTATCCGAGTTAAGAATTTCCTTTGTCTAAGATTCAGACTAAGACATAAGAAATTTCTTAGTTTTCATCTTAGATTTATTCTAAGCGTAAACTAAGACGAAATTATTCTTAGTTTGAAAAAATCTTAATTTTGAAAATTTACCGTTGTCAGGGGGGTTTCCACGGAATTCCCACACGTCATAACTTACGCCTGCGTTTAAATTGGCGATGAGTTAAACCTATCATACTTTTTACGTTTGGTACTTTTTCAGCCACAAAATTGCACGGATGACACAAATATAATTGTTAGTCATATTTGCAGAATACAAACAGGTTCCTTATAAACAGGGTCACTGATATATCAATTAAAAATCCGTTGGCGGTATTGTGAACAGTCAAATTAATGTTTTTGACATTTTATGAAGTATGCAGTAATTCGGTTAAGTTTAAGCAACAGAAGTATCAAAAATACAAATACGCAACAATAGGCGTCAGAACTGAGGCAACAAATCGTAAAAGAAAAACGAATTTTGTTATATTGTACATGTATACGTTGTAAACGCAAATTGTGTAAATTTAAGTTACAAGTCTTTATGTTGTACAGCAAGAATACGGTTTTACGATGACTCCACATTCAATTTCAATATTGTACACATTAAGTTCTTAGTTGTGTATTCAATATGTACGAGGGGACACATACTAATTATCTAACTTGACTTGTGCCTATCTTCAAAATCGTCAGAATAGAAAGTTTGCTGTGGTTCTAAACCATCAGAAATGTTTTTGTGACTACTGATAATGTTACATTCAAGCAGTAAGTCAGTTACACTATTACAGCTATGATTACCATCAATTTCATCAAAGAATTCTATTTTAGGTGATCATTTGATTTTTTAATGAGTCACAACCTTCATAATTATATCAGTACCACTCAGATTTGCAATATATTGCTTAAAACAATATTTCCAATCACAATTTACCAGTAATAGTGTTTCAAATCTGCACATATCTTCCACTTTAACAACTACCTATTTAATTTCTATTCTGAGGTGTTAAATTAAGATGATAATACATTCAAATGCAATTCAAGTAGCATTGATCTCTCATGTTTTCGATTGACTCTTATTATGAACTATGTATACATGTATATATTTTATTTACTGTCTGTCTGGTGGTATATTTCTGCTTATCATAGCATTACTCACATGAGAATTTTGACAGCGTGTGCTTACTTACAACAACAGAGGCTCAGGTCATCTAAAACTGAACATTAATGATTAATAACAAAAAACATCCGTTTCAGTTGTGCAATATTTATGTAAGTTCATACAAAAGCAGTTTATAAACATTACTGATATCATTTACCCCATTGAATTCTTATTGTCAAGGATACAATTGCATGTTTACTAGTAGTTTCAACATAGCTTATACCTGCATTATTTTCTATTCAACAATCTACACAAAAGAATACATAAGTTTTAATTCATGACATACTAAAAGTCACAATGTAGTACTTGCAGGACAGCTGGTACAAACTTTATCACAATGTGTGCATTCAGAACAAAATGTATACAAGGTAATAAAGATTTAAGATTAACAGTTGTCTCTTAATTTCTTGTTCATATAAAAATTGATACTGCAAAACAGTAGTTGAATCCATATCATGAACTGTCTATGTCTTAAATTAATTAATGTCATCATAAACGGTACACGAAGTCCTCAAAAGAATCTGTGAATACAAAGTACATCATTTCAATTCATATAATGTCTTCATATTTTATACATGTACAAATACAAGTGAAATATCTTAAATGATGTAATTTTAGGTAACTATAATTTTGTAAAGATTAATGATTAATAAGCAATGGTAAAACATACTTTCAATGAATTGTAGTAAAATAATGAGTTTATGCATTATTTTATTATTTTTAAACAAATTGTTAGAAAAACAATGAATGAAAATGATTATATCAATTCTTATAAATTGCTGCATGTTGAGTCGATCAGCAATATCATGTTTGATGTCAACAACAAATGTATTGATACTGCATTTTTCTGTAAGACATGTTGGAACCTGTTTACATAGCCCAACCCACAAATACTCTCTGGTATACCAGCAAGAGTTACGCATTTTTAACAACAGAAAACTACGGTGTTAAAAAGCTCACAGTCCATGAAATTAGCCAATAAGTATCCGTATTTTTCATAGATATAGAAAAATAATTAGTTCGACGTAGCATCCATATTCGTTTTGTTTTTATCTAAGTAAATTTCTTAAAGTTAAGACACCTCGTACCTTGACTTAACTTTTAAGATAAAAAATCGTCGATCTAAGCATTTTTTCACTCTAAGACGAAAGTTAAGAAAAATCTTGCAAAGATAGCAAAACTTGGCGAAAACTAAGATAATTTAGACATTCTTAGATAATGTTTCATCTTAGTTAGTTTGTGAATACGGGCCCTGTATAAACAGTACAATCAATTTCTGCAATTGTATGGAAATTTCCATCCGTCTTAATTGAAATGATATCCAACAAATATAACTCGACGTGCCCAATTTTTTGTAAATAATGTGAGATGCGTATAAAAATCAATAATCAGGTAAAGTTAGCAACCATATAAAGGGATCTCAAAAATATGAATTTATTATCCGTCCTTTGTTTACACATCATTGAAAAAAATAAATATACAAAGTAGTTAATCTATATTATTTTATGATATGTTTTTATAAGTGACATGTGGACGTATGCCAAAATGATATATTAAGCATATACTTATATTATCAAAAATGTATTAATAATAAATTTCATTTAATGAAATATCATCGTCTATTTAAGGCCTATTAGAGCAATAGATGAAATGATAGTAAAATATAAGAAATATATATTACTTGATCTGTAACAATATTTACATAATACCTTCCATTAGGTATATCTCATAAAATAGTTTTCAGATGCTTTTTCTTATTTTTTTGCAACATGGTTAAAAAATACTGTGCTGTATTTCTATAATAATTATGCACTTTGTGATAAAAAAAAATTGGAACGTTTTTATTGCAAGTAAAATTCATTTTCACATTTATCTAGGTAAAATAAGACCTACTTCAATTTTAACATCCAAAAAGCTAATGGGGCTTTAACAATTATGAAAACCATGATCTTTTTTTTTTATATAATATCAACAAATTGGGTTATAAATATTTATACGGAAGTAAAGTAAAATATTTCACAGATTCTAATATTTTCATCCATGTTGTAATATGTTTTAGTCTTCAACCTCAATTATCCTAAAACTTGATTCAACGCGTCTAATTTTTATAACCCTGTATAATACATCATGCTGTGGCTGTATATATATGGGTACCTAATCAGCAGATATGATCATCGCCAAATACACGTTGTTTCCGTAAACGTACGTAAATGTCCGAGATTTGCCGAACGATTGACGAATTGAACTTTAAAAAAATGTAAGGGATAGTTTTAAAAATCATCAAAAGGGTCGAAGAAGATATTATTTGATTGTTTTCATATTTTACATGGTGAATGAAATTAAATTTTCAAAACGAATGCAATTAGTACAAATTTGATCACATTTCCCCCCAAAAAGTTATGATGCTGAAAACATCACATTTTCATTGAAAAATCCAGGGATGCTATATTACAGGGATGTGCAACCGCTTATCATCCACTGATCAAGTATAGATTATCAGTGCCTAGGCTAGTTAATGAAAGCAAAGGTATCAAAACTACCGAAATTACCATAAAAATGACACAAAGAATCGATAATTGACAAAAAGTAACATTAGTGGTCTATGATCGACTCAAGTTCCTCGTAGTTTTTATTTGTTTGTTATTAATTTTCACAACTTATTTTTCTAAATTAAATTTGAGAAAGAAATTATTATATTATGCAAATTTTGTAGGAAAGAAATGTTTACATTATGAAAGTTTTGTTCGATTTATGAGCTCAAGCAGTGATGCTACACCTGGCTCAAGACGAAATTAATTTTCACTGCTATTTTTTTTATATAAATTGAATTTTTAAAAGAAACGACTATATCATGAAAATATGTATGAAAAATTGAAATACGTGTAGTATATTACATTATGAAAGTTTTGTACAATTAAATTTTATATCGTGAAACTTGTTATCAAATTATCAGCTGAAGGTGAAATTTTCGCGGAATAAACTTGTGAAAGAAAAGTTATATCATGACAACAAATATACGATAGAATGCTAAAATTTGACTTTAAATTCGTGAAAGAAACTTTATATTATGAAAAAATGTACGATCGAATGCTAAACATTTTAATTAAATTAAATTTGTATAACAAATATTTATATCATGAAAGTTTTGTTCGATTTATCAACTCAAGACCAAATTTAATTTTGTATCGTGGAACTTTTTTCAATTTATCAGCTGAAGAAGAAATGTTCATGGTTAAACTTTTATTTAAAGAAATGCTATTTATCATGAATGTTTTGTGCGAAAGAAATGTACGTACGTTATACATTTTATGGTGAAAGGTTTGTTATTTGTAATTTTGATTCGAATAACTTTATCTTGTTTTTCATAATGTATGTCTCTATTATAGCGTTTCAATTTTATTAGCCAAAGACTTAATCTGTAACTTTTAATTTTCCGCCAAAATGGCGTAGGATATGCCCTCGTATAGTCATAATCATAATCTCGGTGACGATCTTTACTGATTACAAGGAAGCAATCAATAAATCCGGATGGAAAACAGTATGGGGTAGTCTATGTTTCATAAATCTACATTGTTTTCACAGCTGCGCATATGTCATTTGAATGCATTAGGTCACGGTGTGTGACCATTAATTGGAAACAACAGGGTTCCACCAATATTATTTAATGTCATAATTTAAACCAACATATTCACATCATATTGATCATGACAGTAATTAATCATTGTTGAAAAACTGATATTATTTTAGCAAAAACAAGTCAAGTACCTGAGATCACAGTGAAATATTCGTGGCGATTAGCATAAAACCATAATTTGGTCGACCTTACAACTAACCCATCATTAAAGATGTACATTACCAGATAAATATTGAATAAGATTAAAGTAATGTTTCTTCATTGCTCTCTTCATTATAAACAGATATAGAATACCTGCAAGGAATTCTGTTAGCATTATAATGTACGTAATATACCGTCATTATTTCAAGTCTTTGACTAAATGTAGTAGATATTTAAAGAATTGATCTGTATCTTATATTTCTGTATGGAAAGGCATGTATACACGTATTCTATGTTTTCATATTATGTATGTACATAATGTTCTACGAGTCATGAATAAACTGTTTGACTTTACTCAATCTGTATAATTAAACTGTTGATCGACACGCTTCGTGTATGAATTGATGTACATATTGTTTGTCACATGCCACATTCTCAATCAGCCATTGTTATGAATTGACGATTTCGAATAATAGGTGTGAAAATATGTGCATACCAAATAATATATTCGGGTTACACCGTTTCTGGTTTGCGCTAAAATCTATGTAATTTAGTGCTTATATGATGCATTTTCGTTTTGCTATGCACCGGTAAAAATGGATCATTATCGAGAGCGAAATAAGGTACTGCAGCAAAATAATTCTTGAAATTATTGTTATGCCGTCTATACAGACGTATGTCAGTCTCAAAATATGGAAGAAAATTTTCATGTTTAGTATACCTTCACATACAAATGGTGTTGCAAAAAGTGAAATATTTTCCTCGTCAGATCAGGCCGCCATTGAATTGAATCGTAAAATTGGGGTCATAATCAATCGCGAAATTGTGTTTTTTTACAAAAGTAAGCATGAAAATATTATCATGCCGCCAATATCGACGTGTATAAGTGTCAAACTATGGAAGAAAATTTTGATATACAGTATATATTCACAAACAAATGATGTCGCAAAAAGTACAATATTTTCCTCGTCAGATCAGGCCTCCATTTTGTAAATTGTAAAAACTGGGTCATAATCGATCGCGAAATCATGTATTATAACATAATAAAACATGAAAATATAGTTATGCCGCCAATATAGAAGTATGTCACACTTCAACCACGGCAAAATATCGTGAAATTAAGAATATCTTCATGTACTAAAGCTGTCGTAAAAAACTGACATTTTCTATTGTGCGACCATTTCGGTCAAATTATCACGTCAGTTTTATTTTCGAACGGTCACAAAAACTTGAAAATCTTTAGAACCACTAATATTTCGAAACAAAATTACAACATCTGTAAAATATTTAACACTTTAAGATCAATATATAAAAAACTCTATGCAAAAACAGCATTTATTTAAGCCGATTGAAGAGAATATTTGACCCATATTTTATCTGCTAGATACCGACATTAACGGTAAATGCGTGCGCATGCGCTCTCTCGTGTATATCCCTAGGCACTGTTTTTCAGCCAGTTTCCGTCCGTTGCGTATCCCTGTAATATAGCATCCCTGAAAAATCTACCAATTTTACGCGTTTTACAATGAATATAGAGGGAATCGATAGGTGTCTTTTTCAAACGCAAAAGGGTCGAAGAAAGCATTAATTTAAAATAATAAAAAGTACACCATTAGAAAGATAAAAGATTAATTAAACTTTTGTGATGAGTACAAATTTCGTATTTTAAATAGAATAAAAGTTATGACTATTATAGCGAAAATCCCCTTCTTTGTTTAATGTAATTTTTTTATCGATTTTCTAAATCAGCATGTCCGCGAAAGTTGGGTATGTCATGAACGCCTAACACTTTCTGACATATATTTAAACAAATCTAAGCTTAGGCGACATTATAATTGAAGAAAAACTCGACTTGCACGTGAAGCTTATCTCATTTTTATCTAGCTTCTAAAAATATCAATGAACCATGTACGATTTTTTGCAATACATGTACTACCTGTATCATAATTCATTACATGAAATATAAAATATAATTATGTCTCGTGTAACGAAGTGTGTTAAATCTCAACACGGATCGATGTGGTCATTGTTTTCTCTTTATTTCATTTTGACCACGAGACCATCCCCTCATATTAAGACCGAGTTTTAATATCGAGGCCGTTCAGTCGTAAAATATCTTAGCCTCGTGTTTTGTGAAATAATGTCAACCTCGCCTAGTGATATGGTATGGAATATTCTTATGAAGTTATATGTTCAAAAGCAACACAAGCTTGATCATTTTCGAGCTCAGTTGATGAAATATTAGGTGTACGAATATCGTGTCAATGTGTTCGGATCCTGAGCGCACCGGATGATTTGACTGAGAGCATTCCGTCAGCGGTCACTCGTCTTCAAACGCTGATCAACCATATCGCGTCATATCGCGTAGGCGGCTAATTGCTGAGAACCAAGCAAAGGAAAGCTGTTTATATTAATTTATTTCATCGGCTTTAACGCCATTTTCAACAATATTCCAGTAATATATCGTGGCGGACAGTCATCATAACCAGCTTCCCTGAATTTCATTAAGGTCTTAACCAGTACTAACCACATTCTATCTGCAAACTGCTGCCAAGCTACCCAACATATTATAATTCAGAGGTTGAGGACAAGGTTTAACATATTTAATGTTATATCTCCAGCCAAACTTGTCACGGACACTGAGAGCCTCACCCGGGGTTCGAACTCACAACCTCTTGACCAGTAGATCAACGCTCAAAGCACTCAGCTAACTGGGAAGGGTTGGTTATATCAAATAATCGCCGGTAATGTTGAAAACAACCCTGAAATAGTGTGAATGTCAATGTTTGATGTCATGTTGATCTCATTCTATTCTCACCCATGCTCCACGCGTTATAATTGTTAATGATGACAAAGTGGTGTACAAACATCAAATTGTGTATGCACTCTAATGCTCTCAGTACTTTCAAAAGATGAATACATGTACATTACTTTATAAACCAGGATCCTCGTTGTTACGTGATACAGCAAAAAGATGAATCAAGTTCGCAAACTTCGAGAACACAGTGACTTAGAACTACAGAGTGTGCATGTTTCTTCTTTCCAAGGGTTTCCACTTTCCTGACACAAAGTATCCCAAATAAAAGTGTTTACATCCAGTCAGGTCTGATAAAAATGACTTTTTATTTTTCTCCCCTCAATCATTTGTTCAAGATTTCACGTTCCAGCACCACATTATACATATACATTATACATATCCATAATATTGTAGCAGTTTTAAAAAACTGACTGTGATATTAACTGGCCTGATTAGCTCTCTTGATAGAACATCTTACTTGCAATCGGGATGTCGCGAGTTCGAGCCCGGCATCGGGTAAACATTGTTTTCCTCATTACAAAATATATTGAAGATATCCTGATAACCATCATACACTAGTGCACGTGTATAATAAGAGAGACAGAGACAGAGGGGGGGGGGGGGGGGAGGGAAAGAGAGAGGGGGGAGAGAGATTAGCCTTACAGTTACGTTTAGCAATAAGCCTCAAACTATAATTATTATAAAACTTAGCGGAGAAAAACTGAAAATAAACACGACAACAGAATCATGCGCTTGTGCATAGTAATTAAGCCGTTTTCATGTCTTTTATTGCTATGAAATATAATATGAATGATAGCATTGCTTACACATTGATTAAACCAACAACATAGTGTTACAATCAGAAGTATTTCATCAAAGTTAATATTTAATTCATTGTCTTGGATACAAAACGATAATGCAATCATCTCTGAATCAATGAGTTCATGAAATGAATATGTTAACCGATACGATAAATACACTGCTCACAGAAACATCTGTCGCTCAAGAATCGGTGTAATAACTAATTATGATCCAGGAATGATCGAGATACCTGAATATTTAACAATCAAACTATTGGATTACATCAGATGTCTGATGCGATAACTAATATAATAAACATTTAAATACGATTTATGACTTGTTTTTTCTAAGTACCGATGACAGAAACTAGGACTTCTTGATTTATGATTTTTAAACAACCTGTTTAAACAAGTGTTATTAAGCTGTTAAATACACGTGTCGTAGAAGTGCTATCAAAATGCAGCTGGTGCGTTCATCGTACGTAAACAAGAGCCAATCAGGTGGTTCGTAAAATTTGTCAGACATGATAAATTTATACAAGTTAATCCCAACAACAAATGCTTTTTATGTTTAAATAGAATACATCGATAAAAAAGATGTAGATACATGGCTTATCTATTGCATTAATCACATAAAAAAAGATTTAGTACATTTTTAACCGAATACATGTAAAAAAAATACTGTCGCTGTATATTTGCCTCGAAATGAGGATAAGTTGAAATGACGTTTCAGCGAAAACAGGGATTCCACATTACAATGTTAATCCCTGGCGAAAACAACATTAAAAACCTTACGCATAGTACAGGTTTTTGATAAAATCAATTATTGATGGTTTTAAAAGAATATTTGAAATCATTGCACATTACTTTCTGATTAATCAGTACGCACTCATTTTTAAACACCCGTTTTGAAAACGGTCGTATTATGGGAACACCCATGGCGGGCGGGCGGCGTCCACAACGGTGTCCGCTCTCTAAATTCAAACAGTTTTATTCGGATCCTTACCAAAACTTGATGGAATGTTTATGGCCATGAGATCTCGGTCAAGTTCGATAACCATCACAATCGGCACAGGCCCCTTGACGCTTTGAAAAATGAATTTTGACAGGCGTTTTCTGTGACGTTGTATTACATGTAATTGAAACTATGTTTATATAAACAAACATTATGAAAATGTGTAGGAGAATCCTTGCAACTTAAATCCAAATACACGTTTACCTCTGAGCATATAAGTACTCTCATTTGTGTTTTGAATATACGGTTGTTAAATACACGAACCTTGCAAAATAAAAATAACACGCGTCATGAATTCATTGTGAAATATGTAGCAAGGGAAGCAAATCTTCCGCGTTTGTTGGAGAAAGTGACATAAACACCTAAATACAACCACTGTCAGATTAACACGTGTTTTTAAAACTACACGTCTTATCAATTTAAATATATTTGCGTCATAAACATAGCACGTATAACAATGAAGAAGTAACACTCTCGAATATTATTACATAACCCTTATTATAATCTACATCATGCACGAAGGGGTTCTTGCGGAGTAACAAAGGGTTCTAAGAGGGTATAAGAGCAACATTTCGATACTAGATACAAAATTTATTTATAGTCGGTACACAAATAAAAAGTAAACAATCCGATATCGATAAAATATAAAAGTGAAGTGGATGGTTCGTTAGTCTGGGCCGTAGGAACCGGGTGGGGTAGGGGAGTATAGGGGAAGGGGGCTTAGCCCAACATTAAATGTTGGTTGTTATGGCTTTTTAAAAAGGGCTGTAACTGATCCCCGCCGCTGTTACATAAAATCCAAAATTAGCCCCACCCATCTGTAATTGCTTCCCACGGGCCTGTTCCGTCTTTGGTTTGTGATTATATAGCACTGCTAGTGCTTAAATGAGTAATGCCGGCAGCATGCTTCCACTTGGTTGATAAAAGCCACAGAAATGCACCATATTCTACTAACTTTTTGTTTGTTTGTGAAAGATATTGATTTCAATTAATTTGAAGGAGTATCTGAGCTGGTTTTTGGTTAGACAAGCCGATGAGGTCCAATGGATAGGTTACCTTCATCAACGTGTCACCGTGATTAAAATGATTACAGTGTTATAACAATCGTTCTTCACAAATCACGCTTGTAAGTTTTCACTTGGTCGATCTTGTCTGTTATTCCGTATTATTGCATTCGATTTTTTATCAGGTTCTTAAATATTTTTTCCGGTTCATGTACATTATGTAAATGTCTTTGATATTCTTAAATTGTCTCTATTACAACATCGTGCAGAAATATGCAACATTCAACTATTGAAATACACTTCATAGTATTTTATTCGTATTGTGGCCGCCGCGGTAAACTGTAATATTTTGTAACCACGCGTAATGACTGAGAACATTATAATCCTCGCTGGTCCTACTCTGCGTATTCCGAATTATTTATAAATAAGTACACATTGAAGATTAAAGCCTGATTATTGACCATAAGAATATTATAAATACATCGGCGGTCAATCTAATCTCCGCGACACTGTGTAACAAATCCCGCCAAAAATCGAATAGATCGATTGTCAGTATTTGGACACCGCCAGAGGACGCATTAGAAACCACGTGACGTTTGTATACCACACAATTTTAGTCGCGTTTACGATAAGGTTCAAAAGCAAGGTGTGTAGAGCTTTCGACTAATTTCCTGCAAAAATGGAGAATATTCTAGTTTATTTTGGACTTTTATCCTGCCTATGGATAGGTAAGTTATCATGGTTTGTTTTATTGCATGCTGTTATTATGTACTTTTAAAAGTTTACGAACTTTACCCCACCTGCGATTATTGCACAGGTAAATTTAATACCGGTAAAGGGAGGCCATCTTAATCTACATGTAGCGTGGTTTTACATTGGCGGGTTCGATTTCAGATTATTTCGTAATGCGGGTCACATTAGAAATTGTCAACTAGCATAACGAAAGGATTGAAATGCGCGCCAATAATAAAATATTTTATACTGTAAGCGCTGTGGTCGCTTTAAATATGCACGCTCTCCCGTTTTATTTGACAACTAGCAAATATTTACCCGCGCTGTAAATGTTCAATGCTCAAATAAACGTTGCATAATATTACCATAACCAGATTTGTAAGTATTTGCAAGGACTTATATACATACATTGTAAGTCCTTGGTATTTGTAAGCATAATGATGTATCCACAATATCTCCTAAGCAACACCAAAATTATGTTGTAGTTGAGAGGTTATTGCTCTAGAGAGGTTAAATTATAGTTAAAATCATGCAGTGCCACCAGTGGGGAAAAATCATGCTGTTGTTGAAGGGAGGTTGTTGCTCAAGGGAGGGCCACTATGGAGAGGTTGAGCTGTATAATAATTATCATGTAAAAACACTATTTTATTTTATTAACATGTTAATTAACATATTAATAAACATTTTTTTTAAATCTGTATTTATTTATTATTACTTATTTAGAATATTTTCATGATACAGTTACCTGTGGTACCCGCTAATATGAAAATTGCATATCAATTGATCTAAAGAGCTTTTAAATGAGCAATGTGAATTTCCCAATTGTTGTCTAAGTTATACAGAGTGATTTTTCACCTCAAATGATCACTTAATTATACAAATACAATCATATATCTGATCAGATAATTTTTATAGCCTGTCTTTGTTTTCACCTAATAAAATCCCTGTACTCTCCCTAAGGCTTAAAGCTGATATCTTGTTGATATTCCAATTGTGTGTCATTTGCATGAGAAGAATGTTACAGATATTTGCTATCTTTTCAATAGATCATATTTACTTAAGCATTTCTAATGCACACATTGCCATTGGCACATTCTAAAAAATGGTCAAACATGTGTGCCTGACCCTGCAGGCAGATCAATGTTAAATTTTTAACCATTTTGTCGTTATATAACGTTATATATTTCATCATGTAATCCCACTTTTTATACCATGTTTTTTTTTAATCCAATGTATTGAACTAGCACAGTGAGTAATACTAAGCCGTCTACAGAAGAGAAGCTTAAAATGATGACCACCTGAGCCTCGAGAAGTTCATTCCACTATGATATTGATCGATGAAGAGTATTGCATACTAAAAAACCCCAAATCTTTTGAATTTTTTTTTTTTTTACTGAAATATTGATGATTTAAAAAAATATCAAAACAAACTTTTTATTTTTTTTCATCACAAGCTGTTTTACGTAAAAGGAAGTTTAGATCTTAGGTAAATGGGTGCTAATTCTCGAAATTATTGCTCCAAAATATTTAAAATATTATGCAATCATTTGTTGGTTTAATAAAAATATTTTTTCCTCGAGTGTCTGAGTATGCAATAGTTTTGCTTTTAATGTTTAGTTGCCGGAAATCAGATACACAAGTCCTCTTGAATAAATAATCAGGGGATGAATAGTATACCAATTTATGTTCTAAATAAAATGATTGCTTTCAGGATAGTGCAAAAGTGGAAGTATCATATTACATAGGGATTATAAATACCTTCAATAGCTTGCATTGCACTAATTATTTTCAATATTTCAAGTTTAAACATTCTGTATGCATTGTATGATATCAAATAATTAATTGTTCTATTTACCAATCGTGAGAAGATAGAGGGTTTAGAATTAATTGGGGGGGGGGGGGGCCGGCATGCTCAGGAATGGACATGATTAGTAATGATCTGTTTTGGGTTTGTTTCAATATTAGGGGCCTCAGGGATAGAAATTCTTTCAGTCTCATATCAAGCACAGCAGTATTAATTTCTTGTATCATGGATTCCTTATTGTTTGATTTTTTTACCCCTTCTCCTGAGATTGACTAAGTTAATAATAAAGGAATTTCAACTTGTTCATAATCCATAATTAGATGGAAGAAGTCATCCTTTTTGCAATTTTTCAGATGAAATATTCTCTTTACTAACTTGCCTATTTAATAACAACTGTCACAAAAACCAGTTTATCATTGTCGCTGCAAACTATCCTAAGTTTCAGTTTACTAATTTATTCCCCTGTACTGAAAAATGGGTTTCATGTGTCCCCATTTAATGCTTCATGTAGCTTGCTAAGTTATAAGATTATTCAATTTGACACAGAGAGTCTTATGATTTATCGCTTGATTTAATCTAGAAAGTTCTACACTTGACTTCTGTGTTATTCAGGTGTGTTTTAACAATTTGAAAATTGTCAGTTTTAAGTTAAAATTGATTTATAAGAACCTCACCTGTTGAAGATGGCTGGCTTTAAGTGTTGCATGAATTAAGTAACTTCCTGCATATTTATATAGTAACAAATTTTAGTTATATAAGGCTATTCTGATGTTTTTGAATTGACAAGAGTTTTAATTCTCAATAGTCATTTGGAGTGTCTCTGAGACTTGTGTGACCTTGGCTTTATTTCTGAATCTTGTGTTTTTTTTTTGTTTTTTTTTGTATCATAGCTACCTTTTGGTTCATTTCTGATATATTTATAATTTAATGCTCTTTTGAGTCTTCTTAATTTCTTTGAGCTCAGATATCCAATCCTAAATCTGGACCTATGGGCTTTAGTAAGCCAGCCTATGATTTTTCCTTCTTCTAATCTGGATGTTGATTGGTTCATCTGGGAATCAACATTGTACTAGTGACTTTATCTGGGCAATTATTCCATATATGTCTGTGGTCTGATAGTGGATAAAATCTGTATTCATTCAGATGGCACTCTGTTTACACTTGTCCTGATTACCTTCACTTGTCATACTTGACCATTTATTAATGGTGATAGCATACCAGTTACCTGGAAGTTTTGAAATGCTTGATCCAATTGATTGCAATTTCTTTTGACCACCAAAATCTCGTTAATCACTGGGATTTTCCATTGCTGCATGAATACAACACATATTATGAAAGCTTTTCTCTGTAACTTTACATTTTAGTGGTTCTGTCTGTCATGAAGTCATTGCTGTAATTCTTTTGAGTCAATTTTTTAAAGTGC
Organism: Lutraria lutraria; assembly: GCA_964023205.1. Lineage (NCBI taxonomy): Eukaryota > Metazoa > Mollusca > Bivalvia > Venerida > Mactridae > Lutraria > Lutraria lutraria. Next base: position 27,894,071 of record OZ026848.1, on the reverse strand, counting down.
TGATGAACTTCAATTTTTAAGGTGATTAAAATTATTAAATGTTGAAATTCATGACCGGCACAACATTGTTCGACCCTTTTTGAAACTTGATTGCCATGTGCTTTCTTTTTAGTTGGCTCAGATTATAAGACCCCTAGTGCAAAAGCTCTTTAGCTTTAAAAAATTATTTGAAATTTTTATTAAACTTTTGACTGTTTATTCCCATTACCGGTACTTGCTGTATTTGGAATATTATACTACCCTGTGTGTCACTCCTTTTTGACACTTTGCCACAAACTTTAAGTAATTTAGTGTAGTGTATCATAAATAAATTGTGAATAAAATTTCCATTTCAAAATAACTTACAAAGATTAATGTATCATTGTGGGTATGAGACATAACTGAAGAGTATCCTTCATGTAATGGTTTAGTCACATCCTAGAGTATTTATGACTGGCCGGCTGGTACTCTCCCTAATCTTATAAAATGCTTGTATATCTTGCAAACAAATATTTGCTTGAACCTTAAGTAATTAAGTAAAGATAATAAGCCTTAAATTTGTGTTTTTATTTGTATTTTGAAATTGGAGTCTCTATTTTGGTTGTACATGTAGTCTTTAGTTATTATGTCAGACTTTGGATGTGGTCAGGTTTTGGTAATACATAATAAATAATATATATATATATATAGTCACTTCTTTGTCATTGACTAATGACTTATAATGGTCTGTGATTGACTATGGTCAGTTTTTTTGTTATGGTCACTTTTGATGTTTCTTTTAGGTTTAAAGATTTCATACTTAACTGATTTACCATTGTTTTACTTTTGTTATTTAATTTATTCAATTCAGTTCGCTACCATCAGATGCTAAAACTTTGACAGCAGATAATCTGTTGACATCTCTTGGAAATGATTCAAGTCACTGATGAAGTGTGGAAAAGAGTTATACATCCTGCTTAAAAGAGAGAATTGTAACTTTTATAGGTCAATTTTATGACTCCTTTTGGCAATTGTGGTATTTTAATGCACCATGTTCTTTTTTTTTCATTGTTCTGGAATGTAAAAGACCTATAAACGTGTCTGGTGTAAGTTCTGACACAGTCCACATGTCGATATGGATTATCTAATACATTCCTCACTTACTCTGAATCTGATAGGAACTTTTTGAGTGAAAGACCCTTGTAACATCCAGGAGGGGAGTGATCTTAGGTGTCACCTATATTTATGGCTTATCAGATAACAGATGACAAAATGTCTATTACAAACTTATTTCTAGCTGGGTTAATTGTTTCTTTTGTGTTCCACCATAATGTTAATTTGAATTGCTCTTTGAATAGCTGATGCTTGAAACTGGTTATTTTTATGACCCCCCCCCCCCCCCCAAATAAAAAAGTAATTAAGATCTTTGTTATATTTCTGAATACACCAGTCCAATTTTTGGAATTTTTGGGAGTTGTAGTCTTTGAAATTTCCTAAGAAAATCATTATATACATGAACAAAATATTTCTTATTCAAACCAGAAACATTTAGATAAAACGAGGAATCTATTGGGTTTTATATCTATTGATGGTGAATAATTGGTTTATCTCCCCATTGGTATGAATGAACTGTTAACCCATACCTTAATGATGATAAAAATGATAGGTGAAAGTGTATTTACCTGTTAAGAGTTCTGTTCTGTTCTATACATTGTTGTCAGATTGAGCCACAATATCTAATGTTTACATGACAGTCATTGTTCTGGCGGGCAATAACCGACAATTGAATTATCACCATTTTTTTGTGACTGGAAATCTTATGTATTTTTTTATGAGAGTGTATTCTGCTCTAGACTCTGTTTTTGTTTGCTCTATATTTAGTCTCTTGCAATTCTGGGAAATGATTGGATAACATAATTATGCTAATTCCTTGAATAACATTTTTTGTCATGTTACATAACTCCATTTGATAACCATGGTATTTAAATGACCAAATTTTACTTTAAGAGTGTGGGCTGGCTTCATGACAACCAAGCTGTGACACAAAACAATAACTTAATCAACTTGCCTCAAGTACAGGTCAAGTAAATTACTAATGTTGCCCTGGGCATGCACAATGTTGCCATTTTAAGTAAATACAAAAATGAGTTCTTCAGTTTTTTACCACTTGTTTTAAAATTTAAAAAGATCTTGTATCAATCTTCAATTGTTATTCATGATAAATTGAGATATAACATTGGTTCAGTTGTTTGTACATTCCTGCTTAGGGTTGATAAGCTCTAAAATATTATCCATTTGTTTATACTTTAATTCTCTCTATGTAATGTTGTCATTTAGTAATAATGTGGATGTAGCAGTTTCATTATTATGTTTTGCTGTATTTATCAACTCCCACTTATTAAAATTAATTTAACATGGTAGGATAAAAAACTAGTCCCATGAAATGTTTTCGTTGACGTTTAGTTTATCTGTGGGTGTAATATGCTTGTTTAGATTATGTAAAAATGAACATGACATTAGTTGTCAAATTCTCTCTTACAAGCAGAAAATGTATCTTCCATTCAGTAATCTGTAAACAACTTTTTTAAAAACAAATTTCCTGTTATTGTAAAAAATATTTTATTTCATAATTAGAATGATGTAATAAATGGCATTTTTTGCTCATGTCTTGAATTTAGGCATGTTTTTTAAGATGCAGATCTCAGGTTTGTGAGCTCAAGCCACAGGTGCAGGACATGTTCCATATTCATGATGATTTGATTAAAGATATAATGTCTAAGGTCATTTGTTGCCAAGAACTGATTCAAATATTAAGTTCATATGGGGAAGTTGGCTGTATTAATCAGTGGGGAACAAGGTTTGCACTGGTTGACTGTCTGCAGGTATGTTACATCTAGTAAAATAGTTTTTCATACTTGACCATGACCTAGTCATGAATCATGAAAAATGCAAGAAGAGTTCAAGAAAAAAATCATGTTTTCTCAAACTCTGTTTGAAGGGGATTATTAATATTAGTAATGAGAAATACAGTAGTAAACACAGGCATTACCTCTGTCATTATCAAATCATTGTCTGAGTAATTTGTTCATAGGATTATTTCTCATCATATTTTGTCTTTTTTTCCTTTTATAGCAATTTTCTTATTATATATATACTGGGTATTTTTGTCTTATTTATGTTTAGTAAATTATGAAGATAACAGCGTGTGGCTCAGATCTTTGTGTTATTAAAGGATGATGGTATGATGATTTACCACTTGCATTCTGACCATTGTTGTCTTCATTACAGAAGATCTATGAAGAAGCAGCCATTTTGTTGTCTCATTATCAAAGCATAATAGCTGGACATCAGACGACAAATTCTCCCATTTTAATAATCAATACATTCTGTCCAGTGAAAATGAAAACCTGCATCTAATGATTACTTTTAGTGAACCAAAGTAAAAAAAAACAACCATATTTTTCAAGAGTGATAAGAATATTTCATTTTTCTTCTGAAATGTGACAAGATTCTCACTGAAAAATTTACTGGGCTGTCTGAGTCGGACCATTTAGCTTTTCAACTTACCGGTAACTGGAGCATCAGAATGGATGCCCATTTTGTTGGTTTGCATGGTCATCAGTCAGAGGCTAGATTTGAAGACAGTGCATAGGCATGATAATTTGTCAATGGCTAAATAGGGAAAACCTGACAGTTTTAACTGATATTGATACCAATTGTTTGCTGAATTTAGTGATGGACAACTTCTGAAAATAATAGCTACCTGATGCGGATTCTGACATGTTATATTTGAACAGTGATACACCATTTGTATTTTAAGTAATATCAATTTCTAAATTCTATAGTCTCATCAATTTGAGATGCAGTTAATCAATTAAATGTATACTTGTTTGTAATAGAAATTTGATACAACTACATGTACACATATTTGTCATGTTTCAGCCCCCCCCCCCCTTCTCCATCACACAGGGATTTAAAAGCCCTTGCAATCCTACAACCTCTTTGCATAATGGCCTTTATTCAGAGGTGGATTTTAATTCAGTTGACTGTTAATACATGTATAGAAAAAAATTCTCGTTCAGTAATTTCTCATAGACTGCATTAACATTGGTTTTCTGTATTTATGTACAATGGCCTCGGACTAATCAGCCTCATCTATTTTGCTAAGCTATCATGTTTCATAGCTCAGAAAAAGACGGGAAAATTAATGAATAGTTTTTTTTTACAAGGGGGAGGAATTAATTGATTTTCTGTAATGTAGATGATTGTTCTTGATACTAGAGATAAGGATTATCTCTCAATTAGAGCTCAATATCAATTCTCATTGACTTTTGAAATGCCAGGTACCAATTAAGTGACTGATACTGGCTTTCATCGACTTAATTAAGTGCCTGGAACCAGTCTTAGTCTTCAAATTGACTCTCATTGACTTGTTTACAGCTGGGAGCCTGCAGTGCTTCACCTGGGTGGTTGACATAATCCATTGATTTGAAAACTAAATCTGTTGTTTGATCAACTGTGAGATATGTTATTACAATCATTGGTTCCAAGCAATTAAGTTTCTCATTAAACCTGTCATGAACGGGATGCTGACCATAATTCAAGTCTTTTCATTATTAAGCAATGTGGAGGAATCAGAGAGTATGATAGACTTCATGAGGCTACAAGGAATAAACTTGACAACTTGATTCAATGATCCAGGGCTCTACAGTAACTCAAACTCTACTTGTCCTGTCAGACAAGAAACTAAAATATCAACTTGCCCCTTCCAAAAATGAACTTGCCCATACCATATTACTTACAAAATGCTTTCAGGATTATGATCACTGTTCAACAGTATACAATACTGTTCCTTGCAATTTTATTCTGCCATTTGGAACATTTCCACTTGCCTATTCGAACAACTTGGATGTAGCTTTAACTTGTCCTGACCTCATACTTGGTTGTCAAACCCTGGTGGACAAAACTTTTATTGTAGAGCCCTGTGATCATAGAAGATTTTCTCTGTAATATGGCATTGTGATTTCTGTTTTCTTTTAAATTTCACTGCATGGAGAGTTACTTTTGGGATGACCCCTTATTTGTTTTTTCTTTGATGGAAATTTCCTGACACAGGAAACAAAATTTGAGACTCGTAATTAACCTTGCAAGTTTCAAAGTGAATGCCTTAGTTAATTTAAAATGCCGGTTCGTGATCTATGGTTTTAATTATTGTTTAGATAATTTATGGGCTTAAGACCTTTTGTCCTGAAATTGGGTAACTCTTCAATGGTTTTACAAAGGAGGTATTTTAGTTGTAGTATTTGAAAAAAACTCAACATGGAGATAATTTTGTTCTTGCACCTCACCATGATGTTTATGATCACACAATGTAAGCCATGGATCAGTTTTTCTATTGTCAGATTTTATTGTCTGTTTATAGAATATTTTGTAATCGGACACCGTTTCAAAAGTACCATTGCTGTATTCTACAATAACTGATCCACAATGTATAGACATTGATACCCTTAATTTGATGAACATTTTTGAAGGATGGCTATGAATACCTAACAATTCCATGTATCTTCATTATCATTGATCTATCTACGTATTTTTTGCCGCCATTATCCTAATTGCTAACCATGTGACGGGGACAATAAATGGGGTTACCCTCTAGGGTCCAAAAATAGCCTATTTGCTATAAAAAGTATAATGAAGCTGGTTAGAAGTAAAAATGCCTATTCGAAAAAAAAAATTCTCAAAAGTTCATTCAGTTGGAAATAATTATGCTAAGATTTAAGATAAGAGTCTCTTTACAAAAAACATCTGAGCTCTCGATATCTTAGCTTTGCATTCTGAGATTAATGGCTTATGAACTAGTTGTAATTACAATGTTAATCAATTGTAATGCTCTATTCAGAGATGCTTTAACAATTAATGGTCATTCTGGTAACTTGCGTATGAAATCCTCGTCTTATATAAATGACACTTTAACATACATCACATAATCTATTCCTGTTATAAGTTTAGATATTTTTGACAGCACATGACAATAACTGTTATACCGTTAATATAAACTATTGATTTTGTCTTTTTTACAATTCATTGCAAGGGTTTATAGCTACTGATATGGAATTGTTAAATTCAGGGGTGCATCCATAATTGTGCATTTTTGTGTTTGGGGAGCTGATAGGTCCTCTGTTCTTGATTTTGAAGACTAAATGCGCTACTTGATACCAAGAGACATGAATTGTTAGAATATCTAAAAGTATTCTTTGAAGCCTCTAATGTGTTCAGTTCTTTTGGCATTCATTGGTACAGAATATTTGGTACAAGCCACCCCCCATCCCCACACTGACTCCACCCATGAAATTTATGTGCTTTGTTTGAACTTTCATGTTTCTATTGAAGCATTGATCTGTTTGTTCAGATATTGTGAAAATTAAACAGTTCTTATGAAGTTTAGTTTGTATTGTCCATATTTTCATTAGCTGGTATAAAGAACTCCCTATATGGGTCAATATGTAGTCTCCTGTGATTGTCTGAGTGTATTTTGATTCATGTACATATATAGTTCAAGGTCAAAGGTGAAAGATATTTCTTAGAAGTATTCTGTTAAACCCAAGTTCATTTGGCCCTCCATGCAAACAATCTTTTACCAACATTTAACAATGTAGTAAGACATACAAACCTAGCTACAGCAAGGGCATAATTATATTTTATGTAATCTTTGCCTCCATCTCTAGGCCCTGACTCATGAGGTGAAGTTAGCGGTTGCATGTGAAAAACAAATTTATTAAGTTGAGGTAGACCTAAAATTAGGATTAGGTCAACTGACCATTTCCCAAAACATAAGTGCTGTTGTATCACCATTCATGTAAAACTTTCATCCGAACAAGCAGACCTTTCACCTCTTATTTGGCAATGTTTACCTTGACAGCTAATACATTTTTACTTGCATGTTTTCGTACCAAAAAATGTGATACAAATTTATTTGTAGAATAATGGTGTCATTGTGGTCATGAGTTATTTGTGTAAGGACGCTCATCTAAAATATCTGCTTAGATACGAGTATAAAATGATACCAATTATACCTTATTAAGTGCCCTGGGGATGTAATATTGTACTGATTTTTTCATTCAATTTGTGAAATTCTTGTTTGATAGATTTTCAAATGCATTGGATATCATTTGAAAGATTATAAAAGCATTTTAGGTGAGATTTTTCAGTTGTGAAAAAAGGGTTTGGACGGGGTGTTAATTAGGGGAGTTGCTTCTAGTTGTGAAATATACAGGGATAATCTTTTTCACAGTGTTGCGATGATGAAGACTTGCTGTTAAACTGGAGTCTTTTGGCTGCATTACCCCACTTGAGTGGTGTATTTTATGATCTTGGTTGACAAATTGATGTATAAAAACTTTTACTATGACTGGTCGATAATTTAGTGCGTTGTCAATAAAAAACAGGTCCATTCATTCATGCATTCACTGTTTTATGTCCAGGTTATGATGTTGTTTGTTGGCGAGTGTAATTTTTAGGTAACAAAATTTGAATAAAAATGTAAAACATCCGATCTTTGATGATTATTTGTGAGTCCTGTGGGGATTATGGAGTCGTGAACATATGTCTTTACTGTCGTAATAAGAGAGATTGAAACCAGTATTAAAATGCAATTAACACACTTTTAGAATGGTATTGTTGTATTTAGTCGGTAATCAAGCTAGGGGGTGGAGTTCAGCATAATTATGCAGTTGGTGTTGCTGTGATCAACCACTATGTTTGATCTTTTCCTTGTGATGTTTTAGACTAGGCTTGATCAAAATATTGTATAATTTTTTGTTTTTTTTTGTATTATAATCTACCAAAACATATAATAATTATGCTGCACTGCTTCTAACTTTGTTTAGTATCACTTCTTATACAATATGTTGTCTAACACAATGAATGATTTATACTACGGAATACCAAACAATATTAGGACATACCTAAGTGACTGTAACAATCACATTAATCTGGCCAAGGATAATATGTGATAATATGTAAGCTATGTGCAGTACTTCGCATCCATTACTGAAAAAATGTACTGTACGTACTGTCATAATGAACGTGAAATATATAGAACAGGTACCAGTATACCCTAATTGACTACAACCCATCTTAATTGTCCATGTGTTAAAATTGTCACAACTAAACTAGTATCAGATGTTGGTGGGGAAAGTGTATCTATACCCAGGGCTTAAAGACTTACTGCAATGTGATTCAGCTTCAATGGTTTATAAGAATATTAGTGAGGTAATTTAATATCTCTTAGCTCAGAGGTCGAAGCCCAGAAAAAAAGTTTTTGATGAAACATGTAAAATTCCTATCCACAGTCATTGAGTGGGTGTAATAATATGACATCATTGTGCAGATAAAGCTTTTAAAGTTCAAATGCTTTTATCAACATAATCTTTTTCAACTTGCCATTATTTATCATAGTTTAATAGGTTTCATGATTGAACCACTTTTGAAAGTGTATTTGCAGACAGAGATCAACCTTTGATGACCAGCTTTTTGTAAATCTATCATGATATAACAACATGTTTGTGTTTTGTAGAAGATTCTTCAAGGTTTTATGTGTCTCCAAGTTTATGATCGGTTTAAAATTTCATGTTGATAAATGGAGGTGAAATCCTACTCTCCTTTAATATCATTAAAACTCAATGGTTTGCGCATTACTGTTGTATAACACTTGGGGTATGTCTGCATCTTAAATGTTTGTGCATTTAACTCGCATGGAAAGTATATTACACAAGTTTTCAAAACCCTGGTGTCTAGTTGATCACCTAGTGATCTAGAAAATAGTGATCTTTCTTCATTATTAGCATTGCACTTTCTTTCTTAAGGTTGTCCTTCAATATCCACAGATATCTTCTGATTTAAAATCTCTTTGTGTTTAAGTCATGTCCGATGTGGATCACAGGCCATCTTGGGTATTTTATGTACCATCATCAGTTTATTGTACAATAAATTGTGGTCATTCATTGCAATAAAACAATCATGGTTGAATATTTGTTTTATCAGTTTGTTGACCACAAGTGTTGATAACTTTTGGTCATTGGGTGTAAGGAGCTAATGGGCTTCAATTTTCTGTGTGAAAAACGTGATGAAATAACATGAAGAGGGGGTAAACAGTCTGGTCAAGAGTTCATTTTAAATATTTTCCTGCCAAGGCGCATTGATGTGACAATAAAAAGAAATCCTGCTAATTTGCTTAATTAAACAATCCATTTTTGTGAAGAGAATTAAATTATATGTACTTACTTGAAGGCAATGCTAAATGGTGTTAACTTTAAACAGGCTTTACCTAAAGTTATTGACCCCTCTTCTTCCCCCAGAATTTTGAAAAGTTCCTATGACCCATTGAAATATTTGTCACAAACTTCAAATCTGCAAAAAAATTACTAGATTGGTATTAATAGACATACACTGTCAATGTCCTCCAAAAGACCTTGGAAGACCTTTTTTTCTGAAGTACCCAATTTTGATAGCTGTATGTGACACAAAAAGTGTTTCTGACTCAAAACCCTTCTAATTGTAATCAGATAGAATACTGCTAAATAAAATTGGCTACATTGAAACTAGTGATTATACATGTCTCTGACATGCCCTCTCCATTCCAATCCTCCAGGTTCTTACACTCAATGCAACAAAGTTTAATTACCAAATTTGAATAAAACCTGTGTCACAAAATTGTGTCTTATTTTACTGCATGGTTTGCTTATTTTTCTATAATATTTGTTTAAGTTTATTGCAAACATTTACAGAGGTATTGAAAAGAGAATATGTAATAGGATTGCACAAATATTGAGTTTGTAGGTTTCATTATGCAACTCTATAGTATTTGTGAAAACGACTGTCATATAGGTATTTTGATGATCATCAAGTCTACCGAAGTGTGAATTTTATGACTGAATACTTTTATAATCATCGTCGGTAAAAGTGTTTTTTGTCTAATTGATAGTTTAAACTTGCCATGTTAAGAATGATGCGTGTCTATGTTGTAGTACTTACATACATGGCGGGAAATGAGTTTAACGTAATTATAACATGGACTTGGGACCTTTATGAAAGATGGGGGTCTATTTTATAGTCACCTGATAAATAGATTGGAGGTTTGAAACTTGCTGAAATAAATATGTTTGCCTCATATATTAATTTTAGAGTCCCATAGAAAGACCAAAATTGCCACTTTTTAATAATGTTGTAAATTTTACTATTCATTTTGACAAACTAATACATTGCATTATTTCCCATAAAGGGTAAAGAAGCCCTTTTGATATTTTTGTTTTGTCTGAAGGTATAGTGCTCAGGTACTCAAAGCCTTATTGTAAGATATTATTTAACTTGTATAATTGTTACCAGTTCTATCAGTAGGATCTCTTGTTTTGCTATACTGAATGCAACAAGGTATAATTGTTAGCTAGTTGGGTGTTTTTTGTCAACGTTAGTCATAAGTAATTTATTTTTTGTTGTTTTGATTCCTGGTTATTCTATGAGGGTTTCTTGTGTGTTTTAGATCCATGGCACTGATGATGCTTGTAGTAATTACCACTGACAGCTTTGCTGAGAAGTCTAATTGTATTTTTATACTGTTCTGTGTGCATAACTCTATACATGTCAGACATGATTGTGTTTACCTCTGTTAAAACCACTGTTCTTGGATTTCTGTCAGCACTTCAGCAAGCTGGAAAAATTCAATAAAAATCTTAAGAATAATCTCAAATATCCTCAATCCACTTTTAATATGCCGACAATCCATGTAACATGATGTATACAAGGAAAATTAAAGATGACTTTATATTAATTTACATTGAGAATCATTATTGTGCAGATTTAATCTGCAAACATCATAGAAATCTACATGTTAGTATAACTTGTAGAATAAACATAAACTTTACTCAGCTGTCTCTATATTAAGAATGTGATGATTTTTTTGTGTAATTGTATTGTTCAAGCTGGGAGAAAATGGCCTCGGTGTTATGCATTAAATGCTGGCTTAGATAACATTTTTTATGTGTTTTGACTTCCATACTTGGCTATATGATATGTTTAGGTATACACTCGAAATCTAGTTTTAATAGATGGTACATGATACCGCTTACAATCTTGTGACATTCATGTTTATTTACCATAGAAGATATTTAAATTGTCTCACAATAGATATTGGTTACACACATCAAAAACAACTTAGAATAGCCATGAGGAGGAAGTCATGTATCTTTTTCAGATCAAAGTTAGGTTTCAACTTAATGATTTTAAGCCATAAAATGTGAATTTTTCATTTAAATTTTTGTTGCTCTTGTCAGCATTGCTGTCAAACTGTAAGAAACTTAGCATGGTTTTTAGATGCATGGAGGTGTTTTGAAGTTTAACACTGAAACATAACTTGAAGATCATGCTCTTATATGGGCCACCACTCTGTTTGAATTTTGTCAACTCTGCAAAAAACATTCATTCATTTATGAATTTATTGTGGATGAAATTCTAAGCCCTTGATTTTTATGGGCAACTTTCTGCTGAATGTTGTAATGTAACAAATGAACATTTTATGCACAGTTACATAGATGTGGTAATAAGTTATGAGTATTTACAGAACAATTGATGTGACAAAGTCAAATCTATGGCAGTCATAATGTAAAAGATATAACTTTCACCCTCCCAGTGTCACCTGTGAAATGTAGACCTATTAATCCATTCAAACTAAGCATACCATGCAAAAATGATAGGACACTATCCTTGGAAAAAAACACATCGCATCAAGGTGTTTGAATTTGTAATGTAAAAAAATACTTGACTTGACTTGCTTGTTAAAGTGACTGATATTCTAAGGAAATGTGAATTTGCTATTTGTTTCATGTCAGTGGATACTAATGCAGGTGTTAATTCATTCATTCGATGATTATGTTGTTGATTTCTGGTCTTAAACTCTAAACATAAACTTGTGACCATGCATATTGAACAGATACAATGTAATGCAAATTTAGCAATATGTTTAGCTGATGTAAGATTTCAGATTAGGGTTTATTGCTAAAAGTCTTATCTTCAAATTAGAAGTTTCTTAGCAAAAAGTGGTTTGTTACATCATTCCATTCAGCAAACTGAAATCACAGATATGGCGCCTCCAAATTTTGTTAATCGAAGCATAAAGATATTAAAATCTTATCTCTTTCATTCTGTTCCAATGAACTTAATGGGGCTGTTAGTGTTAGTGACAATGCAATGATTCCAGAACGATTTGCTTTTCTTGAGAAAAGCGGAAAGAAATTGGTGAAAACTCCATACTTCTTATAGTCAATTCATCAGATTTGAAATTTTAGAAGCCTTAAAGTAAATGATGTTCACCTTTGAAGCATTGACCGGTTAACAGCCTTTACTGTTATTCATGCTTCTTATTCAAATTTAATGGCCAAAGACCTCCTATTCATTTTAATCCTGGACTTCAAATGTTGCAAATTTTACCTTACAACAAACTTGTAGTTTTTTTTAAGTAGCATTTATGTGAATTTGTACCTTAGTTCAGATTTTTTTGTTGTAATGCATATCATTGTAATAAATTTTTCAATCCAGTTGTGGTATTACCAATGTTTTTTTACTTGGTCTGTTGAATGCCTGCAAGTTACCATATTAGAAAGATTTTTTGATGACTGTTTGCCTAAATTGGGGTTTTCGTTTGTAGTCTTGCCTTAATGCTTCACCGGAAATATCTTTTAGAGTAAGCCTAATAATGACTTACTAAATTTCTTGTCATCGTCTATAAAGAGAAATGTTGTATAAGATATTGACTGCTTGGTTAATGGAATATTATATAATAGATTTGAAACTGATATGTTTCCTAATAATTAAATCCAGAGAGAATCGTGTACAATTTGTCTGCTGTTGACATTGATTTCTGAGAAAAAAGAAATGTCTTGGAAATGGAATTTCTCGCTGGAGTATTAGAATGGCTCTGCTAAAGTACAAATGCACTTAACGTGATATTCTCATAAGTTTGTTTCATGGCTTAATTGAACTATTTTTGTCTAGCTTTGAGATTTACTGAAGTCTGAAGCCTCAATATTAGGTGTTCTTTTATTCAGATATAAACCCCAACAATGTTCTGCGTGTAAAATTTGAATTTTCCTTTGGGTTTTCTATAACCCTAAAATAATGTTGGATATGTCATGCTTCTATTAAGTTAAAAGTCAAAGGTGAGTGTACAGCATGTATCAGAACCTAATTTGTCTCCATGTCCCATCTCCATTACTGAATCCCAGCATGCCCATGTATAAATTAATGACTCATGAAAGTGAATATTTTCATGAAATTTTCCTATACTTTCAGTTACCTTGATAATTTCTGGTTGACCAGTTTTACTTTGTTGATATAAAATTTGTAGATTTAATGTTGTATGAATATTAATCTTTATCATGATATTGTGATGGCGCATACTCTTTAATTTAATTTTACTGCTAAAATATGGCCTTAAGCACATACCCGATAATATATATACCCCATTATGTATACAATGCTTTTAAAGCCTTTTCTGTTGATAGATATATGGTTGAGTTAATAATTCTCATTTTCATACTTATTACAAGACATAAAACCTATCTTTATATCATTTTCATACCAGATTTTTATTGCTATTGCCTTTTTATGGTAAAACTCAGTGTGTATATCTGTAGGGGTATATTACTTTTATGCCCATATTTGGTAGTTGGTGGTAATATCACATAAACTTATGAATAATGCATGCTCTATTTGCTAGATTTTGTGTTGTAGAATACTGGATGAATGTGCTCAAATATAGTATACTCACCATTGAAGTATTCTATACACGCTACTGCCTTAAGAAGTTTGAAAGTTAAATTTATTGCTGTTGTTTCATATTTGGTGTTCTTTTATGCAAATGCACTATTGGCTGTAAATTTGAGGTTTCATTAATCTCAGCTAAATATTTATTCATACTTCATGAACTAATCTTGACTTCATGAAGTGGGTAAGAATAGTTCAAGTAAAATTTATGTTTCATAAATTCTAATCAAAGGGTTTAAAAGCCATTCAATTAGTCTGTGGCAATTTCACCTACATGTATCAAGGTATTAATACACTTGACTTATAACTTAACAATGTTCATAGAATCAGACTTACTGACACTTTCATTCCAAAACAGGGTATTAATTATTTGTCATAATTTATTGCTTCCGGCATGTGGACTGTTTGTCATATCCCTCTGTTCCTTATTGTTCATTTGCAATTTCAACTGTTTTTCACCTTGTATCTTTTGTCTCCAGTTTGATACATTTCTGGGCTGTGTTAGAGACCTTTCAATATGTCTGTTCTGTGTCATTCATTATGATGCGGTGTATAGTTAGCATATGTGGGACATGCTGTCTTGGGACTTGGCCTTTTGTCTGTGGATACAGCCATAATGGATTAGTACATGATCCTTTGGGATCGTTACCCTTGTATGGTAATTAAAGTGAGTGAAGGTTGTATGTGTTAATGCTTGCCATTACAATAGGCCGATGTGGCATCCCATTATCCCATGGTTACTGATTTCTTTTTAGTAGCTGTTTATGACTTCTCATACTTAATAAAGTAATGGGTCAAATGTTTTTTTACCCAGCTATCTACTTATATGACTTATTGTTCACACCATTGTTTCGGATGTCAGTTGGATTTGAATATTCAATGGATGAAATCTGAACCTAGAATGAAATGGCAATAGTGTTTCCAATTTAAGACAAGGTCTGACACTTGAGGGAATTTGCCATGAATGTTATGATCATAGTTGCTTTTGTTAGCATTCTGGTATATCTGGTGTAAATATTGACCTGGTTTTATATGCTGGTGACTTTAACATGTTTGGCTTATTAATCTTCGTCACACACAGGAATTCAACTATTTCAAGTGAAAAAATTGCGTGCTTTTTATTACCTCTTTGCAAGTATCTAAAACTTATTTTCTTCTCTACTGAATTTTGGTTTAATTTTCTGAATTTTACTCAAATTTCAATAAAGTTACTTTTTTAATTGATAGTTATATATGTAACTAAGCTGGGCTGAGGTGCTGGCTCGATGACATATGATTGCAGGGGAAAATAGCTCATTTAGCTGACAGCCCTGAATGTCTCCAACACCTTGTTAGCACAGTGTTGTTGTAGGTACTTGTGTATCAAGGATCATTTACAACTAGTAATCCCATTCAATATTTTAAATGTTTTATTTAAATCACAACAAATTTTAATGTTCTATTCCAATAAATGTAAAATTAAACCAGATGTACAGGTATTCAAGTCCTGTATGCAGTCTTTCCATTGGTCAATTTTCTGACTTAACACCCTATGACGAATGCTATTTATGATGCTTTGGGTTAGAGATTAATACCCTGTGATGAATGTTATTTATGAAATTAAGCTGTTATCAGATATTGATCCATCATTGGAAGAATAAAGCATTAGTGTATGTCATTGATGACCAATTACTTAGTATTTCTCCTCTGATGTAAGCCTACTGGATGGCTTAGCCTTTCATGTCTTTTGAATAATTCATCGACCAGGATGTAATGCCACTGGCTTACCGTTTTTTGATAGCATCCGTATTGAATGGTTGATAAACAAGATTTTTGGCCAGTTAAGAAGATAGAAGTCATATAATGATTGATTGAGTGTGCAAGCTTTTGTCGTCTTATGCATCTGTCGACCAAATAGGGAAAAAAACTGCTCTCTTTATTTGCCTTACTTTCAGAGAGTATCTAAATTGGTTGCAACATGAACCATTCTTTAGTATTAAAATTGAAGAAATCTTGGAGGTCCAGAGGGCTCATGTTGCTACTCCTGAAGAGAAAATGATAAATACTAATGTGAAATGTCAAGATTTTTATGATAATATTTTTTTCATGTTACAGTAGGATTTTAAATTTGGCTTGTACCACATTAATTGAAGTTGTACGTTCTTGCTCAGAAACTATTTTGGGCTGCCGGGAAATTCAGGAACAGCCGTTATATCTGATGACCGGCTATAATGTTACAGAAATCTGCATTAGAATGGAATTAAAAATCAATATTTTATATGGAGATAGTATCATGGTTATATGAACTGAAATATTGCAAAAATGTTGAAAGATCTTTGTAAGCCTTGGTGCGAATGTCTGCATTAATTGAATTAATTCAAGGTTATTTCATTTGCAACCCAGATGTAGCTAGATTGATGGATGGGGGAGTAAGTCTTTAACGTTACAATCGATTCGGATTACATTTTGAATCCGGTTGAGTCACATTTTCCAAGATATTGCAGGATTGCTTTGAATTGATTGGCAGGCTAATAATATCTTTAATCTTAACAGACACATGATTATATGCGTTTATGAGGGTTGAGAAAGAATCCCGAATTTTTATCATTCATTTTGTTTACTTCTGTGATGGGTTTCTAGCCCAATTATAAGCGTATGATAGCTATGCATTGAATTTATGCTGAAAGCTTAGGTGTTAAAATCAGTCATTCCTTCATTGAGTCCTACACATGTTTTGACATGTTTAATCATTGTTAATTTTACTTAAATGTGGTGATGTAACTTGTACTTGCCCTCATAATTAACAGGACAAATCATTTTGCTTATAGTGTTGAGACATTCAGTGCAGGAACATTGTGACAATGAACATGGTGAATGTGTCTTGGAACAACGAGGTCACTGTCATTTGAATTTAACTTCATTAAAATCTTCATCAATTTAAAGTCAAAGTTCAAACTTCTGTCATGACCTTTTTGTTCACGGGATCGTTAAATTCCTGTCTTGCTTGCATTTGTCAAGTTTTCCTTAATTTGAATGTCAAGTAATCATGTACATCGCCTGTTGTATTGTCAACAAATGGATTGAAATAATTGGCTTTACCATAATAACATTGTTGATTGATCTGTTCCATTGGGGACTTAGGTGTATAAAGATGTTTTAAGGTCAAATTTGGAGTTGGGGTTCTAGTGCGTGGTCTCTTGATGATATTGAATTACTTACCTCAATCACTTACGACTGCTCTGAATGAAATAAACAATTGCCAACATTTTAGGATATATAGTCCTAGTTACAGGACTCTGATGTCATAAGCACAACTTGACATGATATTTTATTGTTGGTTTGGCACAAAATTCATTTAGCGTTACAATAGTTTGGCTAAAAATCCTTGATATTTGTAGGGAGGAATCTGGTTGTTTCTGTGTAGAAATAGGTGTATTACAGACTGTTTTTGTTTGGAGAAGTGACAAGAATATCTTGGTAGAACTTTGATACTTGATAGTATTCTGCATGTCTGACTTCCATATTTTAGTTACAAATACAATTAAAGTATGATACTGTTAAGTTTCATGTATAACCATCCTTAACCCCTGACAAATAGTTATTCATTATTCATGATCGAAGTATGCAAGAAAAGTTCAGAATATTAATGATTTCATGAATTCTTTTTGAAGGGGTGAGGCACACATATTTAAGCCTATGTATCGTTGTACTACCATTGACCAGCCTGTTTAAATGCAACTTTGACATTGTTCTAGAGTTGCAGAACATAGACTTCATAATATATCTGCATAAAAGAAGAGTTATTGGTACAATATCAAATCCTGGAATTACAAAACTACCATATCAAATGTGATAACATAATACTTCCAAGGCTAAGTGTGTCATTTAATTTATAACTATATATAGAAAATGTCACAACTTGGCAAGCCTTATCAAAACATGGCCTCTGTAGAATGAAAGGTGATTGTAACATGAATGACTAGAAGTTATATATTATATAGCTAGCCTTAGTTTACACAAAGTATACAATTTGGGACTTATATTTCTCTGTTCTTGTTTTTTTTGCTTATATGTAACAATATAAGCTCATCCATAGTTTGGAATTTCGTTAAGTTGAGGCTCTGCTATTTTTATGTATAGAATTTCAGTCATTTGATCATTAAAGATATCGTAACTGTCACTTTATTTCAGACAGCTTAAACTGATGTTTATTAAAAAAAATAATAGGAAAAACGGTTTTATTTATGGCTGAAAGCGCCTTATTTATCTGTTTAACAACCCATTCGACAAAAATGATCATTTTAAGGGCCACCTCAGAGAGAGGGGAGATAAGATACTTGAGAATTGGGCATTTAAGTATTAAATTAAGCAACGATACAAGCTTCTGACCCCTTTTCTTTACTTGGTCTGGTAGTTGGGATGGGGACAGTGAAAAAGGATTCCTCAAATATTGAAAGGTGGAGCCAAGATTCGAACCCACGACCTAGTAGTCCAGTACATTAGCGCTAGACCACCGATCATCCCCCTGAAGGAAAATGACCTAACATTGACTTGAAACTGCTCGAAACATGTAAGAGTTGTGGCAAGAAAGTGGTAACTGATCAATTCTATGTATATATAAAACTTCAAATTGTAATTTATATGAGAAGATTTTTTCCATTTTTAACTCTTATCTCCCTCTGGTTTGTTTACATTACTTGTATACTAATATATCTTAGCAAACATTTACATAGTAATGTATATCTTTTCCATGGTATGTCATACCATTGAAGTCAGACTTACAGGTTATAGTAAAGAGATATATGTCAAAATGTAAAGTATTTACAACTTTGGATGATCTTTTGATCTTTTATTTCAATAATCAGTTTATTAATTGTCCTGAGTTATGACCCTTGAGTATCAAGTCATATCAATAAAACTTGGCTTGTTGAGGATGATTATATAATTAAAAATTTGTAATTATTTGTCTGGGAATTGCTTTCTTATTATAAAGATTAGTTACTTTTTAGGCTATTGATATTTAAATTAGCAAGACAGTAATAGTTTCATAGTTGAATTATTTGTTAAAACAAAATTAATTGATTTTATCTGGTTTGTGTATATCTGTTGACTTTTTGTAGAATAATTCAGCATTAATTGCTGCTTTCGTGATATATACCAAACACTAAATGTCAGACTAAAAGTCAACAGATGGCTATTTAAATTGATTCAATTTTGTTCCTAGTTAAATATTATTATTAGGCCATAAAACTTATTTCTTAGTTAGCTCTTTCTGCGTCCCATTTTCATGCTGCTCCAAAACAATTTTTAACATTTCCATGGAAATGTATGTCACGGAATGTCATGGAATTGCAGTAAGAGTATTGGACTAACATGTGGGTACCATCGTATTTTACTCTCCAATTTTCGGTGTCATATGATTCTTGTTTGTTCATCATTATAGTTATATTTCACCTCTACATTCCAAGTTCTTGTATAGAAAATAGATAGATCATCAGTTCCCAGAATTGTTGACCAGAGCTTTATTTAAGCCTTTACTAGATGGAATCATTTTATGTCTTGGTATAATTCCTAAGCTGGAATAATTTTATGACCTGGTATAAATGTTTAAAAATCTGAATTATCATTTTCTACAAGGTCATGCTGGTATCTGTAACAATATAACTCCAGTTCTTTATTTGTCGTGGCCTATAGAAATAGGTTTGCTATTGTTTGATTCGAAAAAAATTGCTGAAAACAATTCTGATAATTATCTTTCACAAAAATGTTAACTGCTCCAGTATAATAACCCTGCAATGATTTTTAACAATTAAACAAATGCTCTAGTTTTTTCTTGATTGGCATGCCATATATTTGGTGTAAAAAATCTATGTTAATTTGTTTAAACTGCTTACAAGCAGATTGTCAATAATTGCAATATTGTGCTTTACTTTAATTGAGCCAAAAAGAATTAAAACCGTTTAGAATATCATTTACTCAACAAAATTCTTATAATTTGCACTACTTGTCATTGTTATGGAATTTTTCTTCACATATTTTTCCTATAATTATTTCAGTCATTTATACATTGAATTTCATGAAAAAAATATCGGCGACAAAAATTGTTGAGTGACTGTATTGGGTCAGTTGTGTCGTATTATGTCATTTTGTGCCGTGTGAATTTTATGCAGGAGAATACGTTATGATTTAAATTGTCTATTTCTGTCAAATTATTTCGACAGATGATGTAAAACACTGTTTAAGTTTAAAGTAAACTTACAGTAATATTTCAACTTCATTTGTTAGTTTTTAATTGCTGTAATTTTCTTTGACAGTTCTAGGGAAAATAAATGATGGCTGAGGTTATATAACGGGACCTAGAATGGAATTTTATAATTGGTTAAATATCATAACTGTGATCAAAGACCACCAAACCAGATGCTTTTGTGTTCTGACTAGTTTAACTGTGTTCTTCACAAATTATTGCCAACTTCTTCACATGAATGATCAGCTGTAGAAGACATTGGCCTAATACATGTTTACAATAAAAATGTCACTTAAATATTGTGCTATTCTCAGGGTTCAAACTCATGAACTGCAGAACACTATAGAGTAAAACCTAATAAGGAAGCTATTGCCTTGACCATGGGACAAATTCTTCTATTACATGTATTAAAACTGCAACAAATTAAACTTACTCATCATTTTGCTCCAAAATTTTGAAAATGATAAAAACAAAGTTTGCTGGCAAGTGGTAGTACAATATAAGGACTTAAGTCTGAAAATCTTGTCCGTAATGTCGTTAATTTGGCTACATTAATTTTTGCCCATGGGCTATGATGCTATTTGTATAAATTTTATTAACACAATATGTTATCTGTTCACCCACCAGAATATCAAAAAGCCTTGAATTTATTCATTTTATCATTACCAAGTGAATTGGAAAAACTAAATATATTTTAGTTGCTATGATACAAATATTGTCCTTAAGCATGTGACATTCCATGACTAAGATGTTACACATCTCATGTGTTATGATAGAATGTTTGAAGCGCAAAAATGTTGAAAGATTATTTTTAATAGGATAAACAAAACTGTATTACCTATACATATGGTGGACATAACCATATTTTGACACTTATGTTCTTTAGACTGTTACAATCTTGAGCACACTCCAATTAGTATAGGTAGGTACATTATGTTTGCTATGATAATATGAACTCATGTCAAAATCAATACACTATAGGGTTGTATTCAATATTTGACAGTTTGTTGGTAGATCTATCAAACAGTTGAAGCATACATGTCAGTCGGTTTACTTCTTTAAATATGCATTAACTTTCCTTTAATCTTGATTTATAAGTTGCCGACTTCTTGTGGAATGGTAAGTTAGTACTGGTTACAATGTAGTTCAGGACGGCCCCATATACAACTAAAAAATCATCGAAAAGTGGCATTAAAGTTTGATGTTTAAACCTTTTGAAATTTCATCTTGATAAGTTTAAGAAGGTTGAAATTTATTGTATGACTTTACCCTAGTCGAATATATAGTCATTTGTCCTTCATGAAATCCTTCGAAGTGGTTAAGATTACAGCATACTTTACTTCTGAACTGATTGAATTCAATGGACCATCCAGACTATTGTTCTTATCTTGTTTCAGGCGAGACTATTTTCCCCAAATGAGGCTTATGCTTAGGGTAGCTATCCAAAAATTGAGATATGTTTTTTCTCTTCTACTTCGAGGGATGTCAGCCCCGGCTTACTTAAAGCGTTTCGGTTTATTTTCAATAAAAATTTATTATTATCTAGACCCAACTTATTTGTTCTTCAGAATATCTTTTTTCTTTCGATTTTTTTTATAGAATTTCATAATTAATCCTTCAGTCTGGCCATGATTGTATACATGAAGTAATGTCTGCAATAGGCTTGATGCAGATTAAGTTTTACTACTCTTAATGTTAATTTTGAAATGACAAGTTGATACTATCAGCTTGCAGAAACATTTAAGCTCCTTAACAGACTGTTGTAAAAATCCATGTTTACTTTGCAGATCTCAAATGTTTGTTCAACAGGTAACTCTGAATGAAAGGGTCGTATTAAGTATGTTTAGAAAAAATAAATATGTTCTATTCATGACCTTGATGTTTTCAATGTGAAACTTTTGTCATATTTTTGCAGGCTTATGACCGTAACATGACTCAAGTTTTCAGATTAGGCCATGGTAAATCATTTGTTCATTTATTGTCCTTGTCGACTCCATATAAGGCTAGGTTGTATATTTTCAGGTATAATGGTAAAATCTTTCTTGAGCGAAACATGCATAATTATCCTCTCCCATAAGTTTAAAGCGTAGGAATGAATCTTATAAGTTAAAAATTAATGAAAGGATATTAACTAAAATTAACACTGTTGCCATGTTCAAATAAGATTTCGTGTTCGATGCTTTAATGCGTGACAGGAAGTGTTGCCATTGCAACACTTGCTTGAATTCCCTTCAGCATTGATTGATAAGGGTAATTGTCTTATGACATGCATAATGGTTTCTTGAAATCCACTTTAATTGTAGTTTAAAAATTTTATGAAAAATTTATGGAAGTGAATTAAGGAAGTGCGCTTTGAATTATTTATATATGTATATTAAGTTTTTGAATTATATTCATTGGTTCGACATTTCACAATATCTAATCCATCATTTGAAAGTCAGTTATATAAATGTCTGGTTGCTTAAGCAATTATCATGATGAATGAATAAAATTAATAAGCTACATGTATGTGATGGATTGATAATTAGCAAAGATAATACAGGTAATGATTTTCAAGTTAATTTTAAGTCAAGTATAAACACATGCATAGATTACATGAAAGCAGTAAAAAACTTAACAAGCATGAGATAATTAAACAGTGCTGTTAATTGTGATATTTTTGTGTGTTAGAATTTTTCTAACTCGATCATGATGTTGTGTCATACTATATTTAGCAGTTTAAGAGAAGTATATAGACAGGTATCCCAGTGCAGATCTAAAAAAAAAACAATAACACCACCATATGCAGTAGATTATGAAATTGATGCATTTCAAATTATGCTTATCTAAGGTGTTTTTTTCATACTGCATAAAAAGTTAAATGTTGATATTTCTAGATCAGACTGTAGTCTGTTTGATGATCATTGACCTACATAAAAACAATATTATTTTAACTTACAACAAATTATTGTTTCATTGTTCAATTCCATTTCATTAGTGTCTCTTAAGTGCCCTGTATAATTACAAAGGCAAAGTTTATAATTCAACTAAGACAGAAAATGCTGAGTAATATTCTTGCTGGAATTTATTGTTTAATATTATTGATAATGTGGTCACTTATTTTTGTTGGGGATTTAATTTCGTGGGTTGGTTTGTCCACGAAATTGAATCCACATGAATATAAATAACCAGGTATCATAAACCATAAAAGATGTTCAGAAAAGCATCAGAAAAAATTAAAACAATACAATTTTTTAAAATCCAAAATCAGAGTTCATGAATTTACGTCCCAGTGAAACAGCCATTTTAGTAAAAACCAGGACAATTGAGTTCAAAGGAAATCAAATGAAACTACTGTGACAGTACTTATTGTTACTTTGAAAACATTTTTTGCTGATTTTTTAAGTAATTTTCTATCAATGACAACTGTAAGCTTTCCTGTATGGCATAATTTATTGCTTCATAAAAAACAATATTTGTGTTGTTTATAAGATGAAGACTAGAAGAAAAGATCTTATGACACTGAAATGTCTTATGATAATTATTTTGCAATGTAAGGCGAGGCTGGCATCCTGTAATGAATTATTTTTATGAGAATTAACAAACACACCCACCTGTTGTTTTGCCGACTGTCAACACCTGGAATTCTGGCATTATTGTTATTGTTGTTGCTGGTTTTCTTGTTGTTTTTGAATTTCTTTCATTCTACTATTGTTTTGATTTAGTCCAGACTTTCTATGTACTTAATTGATATTATCATCATAGATATTTTGTCTCACTCTTTAATGTTTTTTCTCTATCTATATAGTGCCTCATCTTAATATCACAAATCTTTCATCTTATGATAATAATTTGGAAGAATTTGTATATAGCATAATTATATACCCTCATTAATTGTTATTCAGTGTTGACATATTGTTTTTTCTGAAGATAATTGATGCCAAATAACATTCTTTGTTCAAGTCTGGTTTGTTTCTTCATATAATGAAATTAATTGAAATAATTAACCGATTGTTTATGGATGAGTCTGTTGTTGGTCAAATTTAGAATAACTTTGTTCTGTCTTCTTATTTGGTTTGGACATAGTGAGTCTAGTAATGATATGGTTGGGTGTGGTATTATGTGTGATGAAGGCTAAAGATGTTTAATTATGTTGTTTATGAAAACGATTTTTCTTTGAATCTGGCCCTGGTTCTGCATGATACAGTAGTCTTTAATTAAATTGAGATCGCCATTTAAATAAATTATATCAATCTTATATTGACCCAAGGTTTATAATGAGGTGGGCTTGATATTGGTGTGGTTGCAAAATGAGGTTTAATATTATATATGAAATCCAGGATGTTATTCTCATTAGATAGTATTTGGTCCTTTTGCTAATAAATTGGATTGATAATTGCAGATTAATGACAAAATTTCTTGATCATAGCATGATAATGTGACTACTAGAGTCTATGACTTTGTTCTAATTTGCCATTGTGAAAATTTATTTTATAAATCTATTCTGTGGATTCAAGATACATGAACTATATATAATAATGAAATAATATTGTATTAGCTGTATGACTGTGTTGTCATTGATTTGCTATAAAATTGTAATCAAAATGTTTAAACATAGTTGAAGAACCAGATCACTGTCTATGAAATAAAGGGGTTGTAAATGTGTGTTAATTGTTTCCTATCTATTGTTTATTGCCTCATTAAGTTGTATGTCTGGTACAAGTGGCTCCTGATTCTCTGGTATGATTGACTCCTGCATTTGAGTCAGTTAATTAGTGTTATTTGATTAACTCTCTTTATACAATATCTGATTGTGCCCTTCGGTTGAGCTCAATAGCTTGAGGCCTATGGGTCTTTGAGTCTGTGATGATTTGATTGAAGCAGTTATGTCTTATAAGGCCATTCATCTTGACGGCCCCTTATAAATCCTCTGTCAATTAGTAATGCATACTTCATGAACTATTTATGAAGTATGTAAGAATAGTTCAAGAAATATTCACGATTTCATGAATTCTTTACAAAGGAGTCATGTTTAAGTATTTGGCAGTTATTTAAATGCTTAGAATGGGCTAAGACCTGCCTCAGTGGTCGAGTGGTTGAAGTTGCTGACTTTACATCACTGTAACCTCTCACTGATAGAGGGTCGTGGTTTGAGCCCGCTACCAACTATGTCTCTTTATGTGAGCAAGTAGGCAGTTGCTTACTGAAGTTGGGAGTCTAGTACTTCCCAGGAACGATGCTTAGGTGAACTAGCTGTCAGCCTCATATGACTCTGACTGTTAAAGAGGTGTAAAACTCGATACAAACAAAAAATTAGAATGGGGTAAGTACTTGTACGGAACCCAGAATAACTGATTTAAAGGTTAACTGCATGCTTGTATTTTATTGAATAACTGTTGAAAACAGCTGGTGAAAAGGGCTTTTTGAATAGATCATGGTTTTCTTAATATGTGATTGATTAATTTCATAATACTGATTATAATTGTCTTTTTTTGTACTTATTATTATAGCCGGATTACATTGACTGTCTGATTTTATTTTTATAAAACTTACGTTTAACAAGAGGTTAACCAGATATTATGAACATGTTTTTGTGGCTTGTAATTATCAAATAAATGTTAGCCTTTACATTTTTTCTTCATGTTTATAAATAAAACATTCAGTGTTTAATGTCGAAAGGCATATTTTGTTATCATTATCTCTGAGGACAAGATCAATTGTTTGAAACAAAATATGTTAATGTATGTATCATGAACAAAACAGAGATAACACACTGTACAGTGCAGTTAAGACTGGAAAATGCATTCAAAAATTTCCATGCTGCATTTGTTCATACAGAAAAACCTCATTTAGAGATCACCTCTTCAAATGGAATTCATGAAAACATTATATTTTCATGAACTATTCTTGCATACTTCATGAATAGTTAAAAAAAGTATGAATAACTTTAACTGGAGTATTCAGTATTACAAACATCTCAATATAACGGCCAGTTTTCTTGGTGTTTTCTGTGACATTATTTCCAAAGGTGGTCTTAATAATAAGGTTAAATCTGTACCAGGAATACTTCCATCAACATGCTGAGGTAATTATATATGAATGATGGTAAATAACCAGGAAAAACTATTCGAAAAAGAGTAGGGATATAAATGGCCAGTTCTCCTGTATCTTGATTACCTCTCTTTTTGGTGCACCTCTGATATGATCATAGCTGTCAAATGAGCTGTTCGACAGCAGATAAGTAAATAGATATGAAACATTCTGAGGTGCGAAATGCAAAACCTATCCCAATTTCTTAGTGACTAAATACATTAAAAGCATGGATATATTATAAGTCTGTTTATATAATGTATGTTTATGGTTAGGGCTGGCTGAGAAAATTCTCATGTCTAGACTGATTTAAGGTAACTTTATTTCAACCAATTGAACACTCGTCAGCAAGCCCCTGTTCAATAGTTAAACTAACTTCATGAACTATTCATGAAATTTGGAAGAAAAGTACAAGAAAAATTCATGATTTTATGAATTCCTTTTGAAGGGGGTTGCCATAGCTTTGAATTTCAAGCACTTAAAATCTAACAACATTATAATTATGTAAAAGTGGTGTTTATATCTGAGATAATCTATGTCTATTGTATTTCTATTATGTATCAACTGTGTCTCAGATACTAAACATTATAACTTATGAAAGCCTTAAAAATACCACCAGTCTACATAGATTTCTACACTCCACTGAATATGTGATATGTAGTCAATTCATTTTAAAATTAATCTCAAATCCATATATAGACAAGTCTGTGTCTAGATCTACTGTACTTATAAGACTGCTCTGTCAATCAGTGAATATAAGATTTAAAGATATAAAAATATTACAGTCGTCCGTGTAATACATTAATTCTATTGTTTAATATTATGTCATATCACAATTTCTAACAATACCTTGTAAACTTTGACACAACACTGGCTTTTAAGTAGTACAGATTATTTTTTTTGAAAGGACACTTACAAGGTACCCGTGATTAAGCTGAATGCCTGGGGTTGCTGTGTAATAAGTCCTATCAAAGTCCTTGTGACCTAGCTGTTGCAGTTCATAATATTATATAATACACCAAAAAATGTTTGTTAAAAAGACAATAATTGTTGTTTTGAATTATCCTTTAAGTTTATCCCATTTTACCTTGGCTCCTGGTATACATCTAGTTGATTTTATATAAACATGTCTCTTATCTTATGACCATTATTTATGTTGTTATCAATGCACCATAAAACACTATTAAAACATCAAACAACAGTACTTGAATAATACAAAGTTACTGCATTTACTTGTTTGTTTAATTATCTAAGAATTATGAAAGCTATTCCACTCCTATTCTAATGCAGTTTTAAGTGAACATATTTCATGGAGCTATATGTTAATGGATTTTCGAGAATTTGAAAATGTATCCTGTCCCGAAGGCATTCGACAATTAAATTAGAAACTAATATATTGCAGGTGCATTTCAAAACTTTACTGTACTTAAAATGAATTTTTTTCAAGTAAATTTATTACCTTGACACCAAGGTGTTGGTGTATAAATACTGATGTATAATGTGTAGTGTGACATGGCTCAGTGATGTATAAAGCTGTGGTGCAGCCCCCCCCCCCCCCTCCTCCACGTGAGTCAGTTAACTCTCTTCATAATGATTTAATAGGTTGCATTCTTAGAAGTAAACTTTTTATTTTAATGAAATATTGGTTGCGCATGATTTCTTCAAGTTCCTTCATAACTAATGTAATTTATCTGTTTCACTACCAATTTGTTTCATGTTGTGATTAACTTAAAAGATTTGAAATTTGAAGAATAAATTACTTGAATATTTAGATATGCATGCATATAATGCATTCAAATTGATTGTGACTAAATGTGGAGGTTTATACATTCAGATCAATAAAGAAGAATGAGATAAACTCGAGACACTCTCATGTAATTGAATGCCCAAATCATTCCTTTATAGTATATATACATGTTTTGTATGAGGTAAACTTGAATTGATGGGTTTCTATTTTTGTCACTTTAGTTTTTGTTGATGTAGGCTTGAAATTCTTGATACTATTAAATCTTGCTGAGTGTGCTAAACTTATTATCATTCACTGTTAACCTTAGATTTTACCCTCATAAATTTTCACTGTATATAGGAGCATCCATTATCATTATGATATTCATATACCTTATATTCACTTATAGTAATATTTCATAGTGTATCTTATACAAGAAGGGATTGTATCCATTGTATATTTTATGGCAAATGATTTATGAAGATTTGTGACTGTGTTTATCTTCAGCTTGTTCTTGTCTCCACCCTGATTTAACTTTCAAACACCCTTGAAAAAAGATTTCTATTTAAAATAACATATAATGCTTATGTTCATCTATTTGGTTCAATCATTTTGACGGACGGTTTGTTTTACAATCTGTATATTCTTAAAACTTAAGTGTGCAAACCAGTCTAAACACATGTAAGGATCTGATTGGCTATTTCAAATTCAGATATGAAATCAACCAATGACATTACTGCATTCTGAGGCTGGTATTCTATTTATACATAGATGCATAAAAGGCCTTATGAATACATTTTTGGTTTGTTCTGTTCCTTAAACTGCAGGGTTCTCAATAAGTTAGTGACCAACAGGCCCATAAGCTAGACTAACACTGGCCTGCTAGGGGGGGGGGGGGGGGGGGTCCAGAACCATAGCAACTAAAGATAACACAGAGCTACTGCAAAAATAGAAAAAGTTGATGAATATACATATCGTATGGTTAGAGATTCCCTTGACATATTATGTATGAACTGTGATCTTCATCCTGAAGTCCTGAACTCAACAATTAGTTTTCATTCTTCTATAACAAACATAATGGTGACATTTAAGTCACATTAATTCTTTACTAGATGTAGCTTCAGTGTGTCTGTATAAGATACATGTATGTAATTACCATATGATATAGTATTTATGAATCTTCCATATAGATTCCTTCAGATCTTGTAATGGTAAAACTAGTAATTTACCAAATTTTCCTGATAAATCCTCTTTTGAAAAACAAAATCATCAAGAAAAAGTAATCTTCAATTTATATTAAAATTGTGTCAAAAGTCATTCAAAGTATAGAAATTGGGAAAACATTGAAAGGGTGATTTTTATCTCAGCTGTTTTCGAAGGAAAAGTCGAGCTTTTGTCTGCAATGTCTGCGTCTGTGCAAAAACTTTAATTAAGGTCATAACTCAGAACCTACAAGAGGTATCATAAACAACATAAAACTTCATAGTCGGATAGATCTGAGGTGGTGAACAGACTGCATCGCTTGCAGCCCTCTTGTTGGAGTTTAATATTTAGATTTAAAAAAGGTCAGTCATGATCTGATATAATTGGATTTTCACATGAAAATAGGGATGTGGGGGTGACATTTCCTGAGCCAAAGACATTTCTCTTGTAATATTTCTTTATGTTTCTTGACTGATTAGGCCAACAAATAAATTTAAAAGACTTGTCAAAAAACTATTTATAATTGATAATTTTTTACCCAAGAGCCCAAAAAAGCTGGGCCGAGCCGATTTTGGTGAGTTGGTAGCGTAACCCCAAACAATGTATTTTTAAGGATGGCTTGACTGAGACTAATATAAAGTCAGAGGGATTGCAAAAAATATAGACAGGTAAATGGAAACCAGAAACTTTTATTTCATGCCTTACTGAATGTAGAAATAAATACAATATAGGCTTGTCTAATCCTTTCATCACCCATTGATACAGCTTACAATTTGATGGTGATAATGGGGCTTAATTATAGTAGGCTGAAGGGAATACAGAAATGATTAGTGGAATGTGATTGAACTAGATTTTAGTTTGCCTTACATTATAAAAGTGCAACTGGAGGGTCTTATTTTTCTGATTGTAACTCTTTCAGATTTTATGTCAATCTCACATAAATTTGGTGACTTTTAGATTTTATGTCAATCTCACATTATAAAATTGGTGACTTTTAGATTTTATGTCAATCTCACATTATAAAATTGGTGACTTTGAGATTTTATGTCAATCTCACATTATACAATTGGTGACTTTGAGATTTTACCCCGATCTCAAATAATAAAAATGTGACTTTCAAAACTACTACGTCTCCCTATGTTACCAAAGCTGCATGAATCGAGCAACATATTCTCAATTCTGCGAATTAATCTCTCATATCTGTATATAGATTATGAATTGGACTTTTATTAATCTCCTTAATTAATACAAATAATTTGATAGTCTAGCTCTTTAAGTAGAAATCTTGCTATGAAGATAAGCTTGAACCCATATCTGTGATTTCTTACAGCTATCTGTAAACATTTGTCAAACAGATCATATAGTTTGTTTATGCAAAAGTAAATATTGAGAATAAATTGATAAAAATCTTAATTTGAATTTCACGAAATTTCTTATCATAGTAATTAAGTTATTTGTATGCTGTGAGGTTCCTGTGGCAAATGTCATTATTACTCTAAAGTCATTGTGACCATGTTATGTGATGGGTCAATTTAATCTAAGTCATTGAATAACTATATACTACTGTATAATTTTACAATTGTAATGAAGTTGATTGCTATCACGACCCCAGTATGATATGACTAGTCGATTGTGAAATTGATTAATATTGGAGGTCATTACTCAGTGCTTTCAATTATTGTCCATTTATTACTGTTTATAGTGAGCAAAACTCCCTTTGACATATGGAGAATAGTATTTCCATCTGTGGAATATATTGTATCAGAGAACTTAGAAACCAGGCAACTTTATTTGCTTGTTGATTTATTGAGGTCATTCTGCAATGGTCAACAAATATTTGAGTAGTTTGTTCAAATATCCGCCAGCAGGTTTTCCTGTTATTTGCTAATAATTGCTGAAGATAAAGGTTGCTATCTTCAATGATGAAAGAAATATTGACGTTAAAGTTGTAAAACAATATTTGAGTGGAATCACTTTGCCTGAGTTTGTTTTTGTTCTATAATTGACATTTATTCTAATGAAATGAAGTCTGAAAAGTGTTGTTTTTTAGCTCACCTGATTCATCAGGTGAGCTTTTAGGATCGTTGAATGTCCGGCATCCGGCCACAATTAGTTTGTTTACACACTAGCAACCGCAGCTCTTAACGAATCTTGATTAAACTTGCTCACAATGTATATGGCCACAATGTCTCGGCTAAGTTCGATTATGGGCAAAATCGGAAAATAACTTCTAGAGTTATGGGCCCTTGATTTACAAAATTTGCTACATTTAGCTTGTTTACACTCTAGCGCATTCATTTATTCACCAATCCTAATCATATTTTCAATAAATGTGTATAACCAAAAGATCTTGGCCAAGTTCGATTATGGGCAACATCGGATCAGAACTTCTGTGCCCTTGACTTAGAAAATTTGCTATATTTGAGTTTGTTTACACTCTAGCGCATTCATTTATTCACCAATCCTAATCATATTTTCAGTAAATGTGTATAACCAAAAGATCTTGGACAAGTTCGATTATGGGCAAAATCGGACCAGAACTTCAAGAGTTATGGGCCCTTGACTTAGAAAATTTGCTATATTTTAGCTTGTTTACACTCTAGCGCCTTTATTTATTCACCGATCCTAATAATATTTTCAGTAAATGAGTATATCCAAAAGATGTTGGACAAGTTCAATTATGGGTGGAATCAGACCACATCTTCAAGAGTTATTGGCCCTTGACTTAGAAAATTTGCTATATTTTAGCTTGTTTACACTCTAGCGCCTTCATTTATTCACCGATCCTAATCATATTTACAATGAATGTGTATGACCTGATGGTTTTGGACAAGTTAAGTTATGGGTGGAATCGGACCACAACTTCAAGAGTTATGGGCCCTTGGATTAGAAAATATGCTACGTTTTAGCTTACAAGTTTAACAGTATCATACCTTCATTGTTGGTTTTGATCTCAAAATCTACGTAAAAATGAGTTTTACGAGATGGAAACTATATTACCTGGTCATTAATTATTGGCCTTTGTTCTCAGGTGAGCGATAAAGGGTCAATGTGGCCCTCTTGTTTATTGTTGATTTTATTTTGTTGCCCCCCCCCCCCCCCCCCTTTGAAAATAGAATTCATGAATTTTTCTTGAACTATTCATTTTTACTTCATGATTAGTTCATGAAGCATGAATACTTATTTTACTGGTGACTTTATCTGTCTGTTAAATCTCATATGGTATTTAAATGCTCCAAGTCACAGGGCCCTTAAACATGCGAATGGCGGATGCTACTACATCTAATTCCATTTACAAGAAACTGAAGAAATTATGAATTCTCAACAGATTTGAGGTCAATAAGCTGGGTCTGTGTAATTATATGGTATTCAAATGAGATCTGTAGGTTAACTGAGAGAACTTGCGTCAGTAATAAATGCTGTATTACTATTTGAAAGCCTGCCAGTCACCATAAGTTAATGGTCTACAGTCCATACATATTTCATGGGATTGAAATTGATTTTGTGAAATAGACGCTTTTTGTGAGTATTGTATGAAATTCCAGAACAGTACTTTTTTGTAAAAATGTCAGTTTTTATATGATGACATAAGGGTAAAAACAGTTCTCATAGTACTAACCTACTCTGCTATCTTCAGGGCAAAATGTTATAAATCTTTGGGTTTGTTTACGGTACTGCTCTCAAAGTTGATGTAACCATTTGATTGGTTGGTCTTGAGTGCTGTTTTCCAGCTGACCAATGAAAAGCTTGCTTGTTTAGCCTAGTGTACAAAATAATTATCATGCAGCGAATGAATTTAGTCTTGAATCTAAAAATGTGGAATTGTCAGGGACAGTATATAATTATATACATGTTGAGTTGCTTAAGTTTTGTACTAAAAAGTATTTCGATATTGCCTCCCATCTTATACACAACAATGGAAACTAATTATATTGCAATCACAATGCAATTTCAGTTGGTATAAAATCTATCAATTATGCTGAGTCATCTATTTGGTTCTGTCAAAAGAATTAGATATAAAACTGACTGCATTCATTAGGTTGTACATGCATACATTTGACTAGTTAATTAACCTTCTTGGCATTCACATCATGTTGTGTTAATGATATACAAATGCAATTTTAATTGTGTTTATATTACTACATGAGAATGGACAGATTCTTGTTGTTTTTTTCATCTCTCTTGATCGAGTTAGTTTTAAATGTGATCTTTTATGGGCTTCCCCTGTCAAATATACTCTTACTTCATGGACTATTCATGAAATTTGCTAGATAAGTTCTAGAAAAATTCATGATTTCATTATTTCCTTTTGAAGAGGTTTGGCTTATTTCTTCTTACTTAACTAGTATATTATGGGTTTGTTAGACAATACAGCTACAATGAGCCTACATTATCCTTGAGTTGGTTATATAATATATTATATCATATGGGTTTGACAAGATTTTTATGCCAGTCCCACATATTTCCTATGTATGTTTTATACTTCAAATAAATCCTTAACTGCTTTTTGTTCACTTTGCCTCACACCTTTTGGCTGCTTATAAACTTTTGTTTTCTCTACATCCTTTTTTGGTGCATTAATGGTGCCCTTTCTGTGATTTCCACATCCTGTTGTGTATTGGTCAGGTGATTACATCTTGATTAGCTTGCCCTGAAGTCCGGTTCTTTTTTTGTTCCACTAAAATAGTTAGTTGCTTATCAAGGTGTGAATCTATAAAGACATTGATTGGACCTCAGGTAAAAAGATAGTTTCTAACATTGACTGTGTTATCTTATAACATACAAATATGTCACTTATGGCAAGATGTCTGTTATCTGATATTCTTTACAGGTTAAGTTTGTAAGGGTTTGAATAACAATGTAAACACTTCATCCTGGCAAAATTTAGCAATGTGCCATAAATAGGGGCTGTCTGGACCCTTAAATAGATTTCAAGCTTTGGATAGAATGATAGTGTTATCTTGCTGGTTTCCTGTGATGAAAACCCGGCCTGCCTTGGTGTTGAACAACTCTTCACTACAAATCCATGCTTTTAAAGGAACATTTGTGTTCTATTAAATGAAACAAGATTTTTGGGGCTTTTACCATGATGTTACTGCAATGTTAATAAGGCAAATGGTAGAGGCAGCATTATATTGGACAATGGCTGAATATATGGATCTCATCTTATTTATATTTTGTCTCGTGTTTTTCTTGAACACATTTTTTTAAACTCTCGATCAGGCCTAAACTGTGACTTGAGGCCTCCAACAAATATTAACAACCTAGCAGAAATCATGCATTAAAATTAACTTCGATATCTTTTTATACAATAACACTTCCTATTAACTATAGTATATATCGAGGGTTCAACGCAACAGTGTCGTAACTCATATTGAAATAAGAACAAGTTACGACTGTGTTGCGCTGAGCCCTCGATATGTATGTTTTACACTGAATAATTGTAATACAATGTAAATGAGATTACATAGTCTCGCAAATATATATTTTGTTACTATAGATCAAATTTATTGTATCAATACATTAATACGTCATCTGTTATTACTGGTATACATATTGCTTTCCCTTTCATTATGCCCCCTTTTGAAGAAAAGGGAGTTATATTGGTTTGCATATGTCGGTAGGTCAGTCTGTACGTAACCAAACCTTGTCCAGGCAATAAATAGAGAATATTTAGCCTTTAAACTCCTCAGATTTGTTAGGGAGGTTGGTCATTACGTATACATGAAGATAATCCTTAATAACTTTGAGGCCAGTAGGTCAAGGTCATACTATGCAATTGGCCTTTAATGGGCATCTATGTTTCACGTTAAACACTTCTAGTTTAAATGTGCATTGCAAGACCAATAGTTGTCCATATGCCATAAAACACCATTAAACATTAAACATCCAATCTATCTTGTCTGATGTATTTGTTTATCTACCATTAGGTTACTTGATATTAAGCAGAAATGAATTTGTAATTCAGGTGTCACATGAGAATGACTGTGTCATGACTAATACTTTCAATACACATTGACCACATTCTTTGATTCTTAAGGTATTGAATCCTACACAAATTCTTGACAGATTAGCTCAACATATATTATCGTTAATAGCAATAAATAAATTTAAAATGGACTTGCTGGTTCTAATGGATGGGTAAGTTAGTACTTATTTATAGAATAGTACTTCTGGAAAAACCCACATTCGTACAAACCCATTTCTTCTCTACCTAATTGGAATCAGTCTGACTTATCCGAGTACAACAGTTATAATATGTTGTATAGAGAATATACATTAATAACAGCTCAATTAAAAAAGTAAATTGAGGGCTCAATGCGACACTGTCGTAACTTGTTCTTATTTCAATTAGTTACTACACTATTGTGTTGAACCCTCGAAATGTAGATAAGTGTTGTTGTTTTAAAAAGCCATCTAACTGATAGGTTGTAGAGGGACATAATGATTGATATTTGGTGTTATGTTTTATTTATTATGTACCTTGTACTTCATTGTACTTGTAACATCTAAATTTATGTACTGAATAAAAGGGGCTGCTTGGCCCTTAATACATGTTTTTTTTTCAATGTGAATCTGAATGTATGCCATTTTTATTCATATCTAGGCTTTGATAATTAATACAAGCATGAAGTCAATGGGCGCATTCAACTTTAATTCCCAGTCACGGCTAGTCATACCCTTCCATGACAACAATGTTGACTTTCTCCACACATGGAGAACTTGCTGGTTCTAATGGATGGGTAAGTTAGTACTGGTTAGAATGCAGACCAGGAAAAACTTGTAAGGTGAATCAGCACTGTTTGTAAATAAAAATGTTTTGAAAAACAGGGTTAAACCCATATAAAAATAAAATAAAATATAGTTTGAATTTAGTTCTGTTACCTGTTTGTCTGCATAAATAAAATGCCCCGCTTTGAACGCTATTGTTGCTTCATTCCATATGGAATTGTATGTTGTTTATGAAAATAATGTTAAATTAACATGAAGAACCTTTAAATGAAGTCTTAAGAACGTTGTGTGGTATATATAGTCTAGAATTTACAACATAGAATACAGAAACTGATTTTGTATTTTATGACTGGATCTATATTTAGGTTATTTGAAATAAATAAATTTAAAATGGACTGGTTATCTTGTTTCCCCTCATAAATGTTAATGTCACATCACTCTGGTATGCAATGCGACCAGGCCATGTTAAATTGTCTCACTGTCTAGTCAGTTTGCGGTCAGAATTTTAGTGTTATGAGGTACAATTTATCCACTGCTCAAAAACTGACCAGTTTTCTTTAGGTTTATGCTTTTTGCGGGTGTAAGTTTATTTTCCATACAACTGTACTAAGGTGACCATCCAATGCATCAGTGGTAATGTGTTATTTTAATAATCTTTAGAGAAAAAGTGGAAAGTCTTCAAAGAATTACAGGCTACAAATATTAATCCAGTAGCAATACCCTGGATGTCATTTTCAGAAATGAATTGTATACTTGCTTTGTACAGCAGTTTTATTCACAAACATGAAAAAAATGACATGTTATGTCTGAAAGTGTTGAAATAAGGGCTTCATCTTGGAAAATATTGAGTCGTTATTATTGTATTGAGATTTTACTTAGTTTTACAATATGTTGAATTTTGTACTCTTTGATTTCAGGAATTTTGGGTCAGGCAACAGTGAGTGTGAGCAAAAATCTGGCTGTTTTACCTACTCCAAATCCACTTATTAATCCTGATGATAGAGTTGATGTTGTCCTTAACTGCACCGGGAGCCGCTCTGAATTGAGTTACTACATTGAAAATAGGTATGTTTTAAACAGTTAGCTTCTTATACAAAACATTTGATGAATATTATTATTGAAAAATAATCTAATAATTCCTTTAATATATAGTGTTGTAGATAGTTTTATTCAAAGGGAGGCAACTGTTATACTGTCTGATAGTAAAGTCGGAGTTCCCTTTCTTTTAGCTGCTTTAAAATCTATTGTGATTGCCCTGTCTGCCGTGTATCTAGTGTCACAGCTCATTAACTGTTTCAGTTGACATCTTCTTCAATACTAGACCAATTTCATTCAACTTCACTGGAATAGTGTTGTTCAACTTATAGTTATGGCCCGGCAGTCAAAATTGGCCAGGCTCAGTTTTGTATTGGACTATTCTGAGGGAAATCCTTAAAAAGGTCTTCTTGTTAAAAATAATACACACTAGATATTTAGTGCATAGCTTTGTTAAGATGTCTTCTAAGATTGTTTAAATTAAGCTCCTGGAATTGATGCTGCCCTTGGAGTTACTTAACCAAATTGCCAATACATCAGGGCACTCAGGTAAGCAATAAACAGCCATCCTGGCTGATGTAAAAAAGTAAGGAATTTGTCATTATGAAGATTTGCTATAAGATATTGAGGTTTTATATATTTCTATATTAATTAAAGATTTTAGCAATGAGGAATTACTTGCATATTTATTCATTAATAATTTTGTCATGTTGGACTATTATAAGAATTTTTTTTTTTAGAAATATGTATTATTATTCTTGTTTATTGTTATAACATTAATTGTGTCGCTTATCATTCTTTTGTTCTTTAGTGTTCAGTGGAACTATATTGCTCCTAATGGGGATGTCTCTCGTGTTACAAAATCATTTTACAGTGCACCCAACTCAAACTTTGCTGATAAACATTTTGGAAGTGGTCACTTTGAAACGAAGTATATACCATTGGATGATGGTTTTGTGTTTCCACTCAAAATCTTTGGTATGTGGTGTGGACTTCACCACACATTTAGTTACGCCAGTTCTTTTTGGCGTAGCCTTTTTATATTCTGTTGCTATGGAAACATATTATTCAAACATAATGAATATAACCATTGTGTGATAATGTAGTGAACTAGTTAAACACTATTCTGTCTTTGTAAATGTCTTGTATGTATATACATGTATAAAAATGGTTGAATCTGCAGTGAAAATAATTTCTCAACCTCCTGCATGAGTCTTAACAAACTCGTACAAATGATTATGATGAGCCTGAAATTTTCTAACAATGATTACCACATTGAAATCAGAAAAGTTTCAGTGCATGCAGAAAACAAAATCATGATTATTAAGTTTACTTTTTCTTGTGACATTTTGGTTCAAGGTGACCTATTTGTGAGAAGGTCAAGGCCATTTATGCAAGTATTGTTTTCGATGTAGGAAAATTGTTTGGGGATATTTTGTATGAACCGCAATCAGAATGAGTTTAGACAGATTATTTTTTGCTATTTTTCAATCATCTTCATACTTCGGCTGGCCATAAAAAATGGATCATTTATTAATTTGTTGTTTCTTAGAAGATTTTCCTTGACTTAAAGCCTCAGTTGTCTTCTGTCCTTGTTTTGGTTATCAAAAATAAACGAACCTTAAAAAATGAGCCTATATATATCTGCCATCATATATAGGCAAGGCATTTGAAGCATTATTTGTGGCCAACCGTGTTTAAATTTTTGTCTCAACTGAAGATCATAATGTTTTGTATGATTCCAGTTGGCAGACACATAGCTTTGCATTAGTGATCTCACAGAAATTTTATTTTTCTATCCCTAATCAAAATAATTGCCATCTTTAAATAATGGTTTACTGACTCACTCCAATCATTAGAATTTTAGAATTCATTACCTTACCATACATTCATGAAGTAATTTTCTGTGAGTGCGTCACACCTTGTTCTATCTATTCCTGATATACCCTTTTCTCCTCTAGTTTTAATTGTCATTAGTATGTATGCTTAGTCAGCTCTTATTATACCCCCAGATATGAAATATATGGGGGCTATATTGGATTCACGCTTGACGGTCGGTCGGTCGGTCGGTCCGTGCGTCTGTAGACACAATTTGTCCGGAGAATTTCTCAGCAACTACTTACAGGATTTTAATAAAACTTCACAGATGTGATCAGTAGTAAGCCTAGTTGTGCTAGCTTAAAGCATTTTTCGTTCGGATTAATTTTCACTGAGTTATACCCCTTTGTTGTTTTTATACAGTATACACAATAGGCAAATTTTGTCCGGACAATTTCTCAGCAATTACTCACAGGATCTCAATGAAACTTCACAGAAGTGATCAGTAGTAAGCCTAGTTGTGCATGCTTAAAGCAATTATTGTTCGGATTAATTTTCACTGAGTTATAGCCCTTTGTTGTTTTTATTCAGTATATACAATAGGCAAATTTTGTCCGGACAATTTCTCAGCAATTACTCACAGGATCTCAATGAAACTTCACAGAAGTGATCAGTAGTAAGCCTAGTTGTGCATGCTTAAAGCAATTTTTGTTCGGATTAATTATCACTGAGTTATACCCCTTTGTTGATTTTATACAGTATATACAATAGGCAAATTTTGTCCTGACAATTTCATAGCAACTACTCACAGGATCTCAATGAAACTTCACAGAAGTGATCAGTAGTAAGCCTAGTTGTGCTAGCTTAAAGCAATTTTCTATCGGATTAATTTTCACTGAGTTATAGCCCTTTGTTGTTTTTATACAGTATATACATTAAGCAGATTTTGTCCGAACAATTTCTCAGCAACTATTCACAGGATTTCAACGAAACTTCACAGAAGTAATAAGTAGTTAGCCTAGTTGTGCATGCTTAAATCATTTTTCATTTGGATTGATTTTCACTGAGTTATAGCCCTTTGTTTTTTTCTACGGTATATACAATAGGCAAATTTTGTCCTGACTATTTCTCATTGACTACTGCCAGGAATTCAATAAAACTTCTCAGAAGTGATGAGTAGTTAGCTTAGTTGTGCATGCATTAAGCTTGTCTTGGTTGGTTGAATTTTTTCACTGAGTTATGGCCCTTTGTTGTTTTTATACAGTGTATATACAATATCTCAGTAACTACTCATAGGAATTCATTGAAACTTCACAGAAGTTATAAAAAGCAAGCCAAGTTGTGCATGCAATAACCAGGTTTTGTTTGGATTAATTTTCACTGAGTTATGGCCCTTTGTTTTATACAATTAGGTAAAATTTGTCCTTACTATTTCTCAGCAACTACATGCAGGAATTCAGTGAAACTTCTTAGAAGTGATAAGTAGTTTGCCAAGTTGTGCATGTCCACAATAGGTTTTGTCCAAGTAAATTTTAATGAGTTATGGCCCTTTGTTATTTTTTATATAATGTATATTTAGAAACTGGTCTGGATATATCTAAGCAACAATTTGCTGGTATTAAAAAAATGAAAATGCATTATATTTCCCTCTGTAAAATGTAACAATAACTGTGTCAAGGCCGCATCTGGGGGTATTCATCACCTTTAGTGATAGTTCTAGTTTAATAATGTATCTGAGAGCAATCTTAAGTTTGGTAAATTATTTTGAGATTCTAAGAAAAGGATCTTTAGTTTGCAGTTGTTCCAGGCACTCAGTTCTGATTTTTCTGAAAAAAAAAGGCATTGATTATAAAAATGTCTTTGGCAAATTTGATGAAATTGCTAAGCATTGCATGTGATTGTTTTCTTAAATTTTCTAGAAAATAGAGAACCCAAAAGTTTTTATTATGTTTTAACGGATAGAAATTTTTATGAAAAAAAATAAAGAAAATATGTTGTCATAGTGACAGAAACTTTGGATGTGTATCTGTAATCAAAATGTGCTTAGCTGTATATCTTAACATTGCTTATAATTTCATGACTTGGTTTGGGTATAATTTTTGTATTCAGGAGCATCATTTTTGGGGTCCTAGGTGTGTTTTATTGTCCAGACATATTGCATGGGTATTTTCATCATTATTTTCCATTTAATTAAGATAATCTTTTCACCTTTTGACTGGATTTTTTTACCTCACTGAAGTATTATAAATAGGGCTGTTTCCATTGAAAATTAGTACAAGTCTGGGACTTATAATGTTTGATTAAATTATAAGAAAAATATTTGGCTCATTAATTTGATAAATGGATAAGTTATGAACCTCTGGCATGTGTATCAAATTCAGTGGTTGTAAAGCCCTGGCATGTATTAACATTTAGAGCTGTCATTGATAGAAAAGTATTGTATATCAACATTTTTTTCTGGATCATTGGTTATAGATACCCAATTTGAAATACTGATGCAGTACAAAAATGTAGTGACTTGAATGAAAAATTGCATGAAGCATTTTATAGGAAAAAAGTGACTGTTATTCCCTTATACTCCCGTAACAGCAATAAGTGAAAGATGGCAGCCGTTAAATGTAAAAATTATTTGAGGCACTCCATGACATGCTGATATATTGTAAATATTTGTTTTCTGGTCTATCTGTGTTGTCAATTCATCTTCAAGCAAATCCATGACAGCTCTATTAACATGGCCATATGCTAGTAAAGATTTTTATAGTGGAATAAAGCTATTGTCTGTCTTCATATTATATTGTATATTTCAACTTAAACTTGCATGTCAAAGCTCTTAATGCACTGAATATTCAACACTTTCTATTGTCTGCCTAAAGCATTGTTACTTAGAATATTGTTTTATTATCATGGGAAGCTAAGTCATAGTCCATAATTGGTGTTCTTCAACTGAATTTTTTTTCTTAGTTGGAAAAGCAACTTGTTAGTTCTGATAAAAACTGATTGTATCTTTAAAGAAAATTCCATCATCCGTCATCATTTTTTCCAATACATTGCCCTGTCCTGTCTTTAAAGGGATCAAAGTGGGAGCTGTGGCCTTAACATATTTGTGTTTGTGTTTTATGTTCTGTATATTAATGTATTTAACAAGTGTGTGCATCAATGTTTGTTGTTAACATTTAATTTATCATTTTGTAGATCTTCAACCTTAGCAGCAGCAGTTTTCGACTCTTCTGTTTGGATTATTCCAGTGGCCTTTTAAAATTGTGTATATCATGTGTCTCAGAATCCCCTTGCATTTCCAAATGGGACGCTGAAGGAATATTCAATTAATGAAAGTTTAGTGATAGTGATGCTAATTTTTTTTCCATACAGGTTAGACAGGATGGGCGATAACTTCAGCTGACTCCCCTAGTGCCTTACAATGGATTGTTTCACTCATATAGATGGATCATTCCATTTTCAAAAATTAGGATAGATTTTGAATTATTCTTTCACTTCTTCACAGGATATGCTGGTCATTGATAACACCAGACAATCAGGTTATTGAAATTACCAGGGGTTTATACTTGGCTGACAATTTTATGACAGACAAATACAACCTGGAATATAAGAAATTAAATGATGGTGGATACAACTTCCAGCTAATATTTTTAGGTGCATATCCCTTGGCTTTCTTCTCTTGAGTTTTGGCACAAAACTAATTAAGAACTCTGAAAGATAACTTCTAATTGCCTGTTTGTTGTATTGACTGTTCCTTCCTAGGGTTTCCTCATATGTATTTATATCCTGATTCAAGGCCCTGTTTGACAAAAATAGCCCTTTTTTCATATTGTTAAGTACTGATATATGACTTTTGGTCAAATACAGTTGTGACAAATATTTGACATGCAAAATGTGTTTACGAACGTATCAATAACATACGTCTTTTTTGCTGAATGGCGATCGCTTGGATGTGATTTAATCTATATTTAACGCTTACAATAATCTAATTAGTTGCCATACACAGTATGCTTTAACTATGTTTTGAGTGAAATGACAGTGTCATACTCTTAATTTGTCCGGTTAACCATCAATCAATAAATGAAACAAGCAACATGAGTTTTTGGTAAAGATCAAAGTGTTATGTTTAAACTTTGTATTAAGAGACCACTTTCAGCTTGTTCCAAAGATGATCGCTCAATACAAGTGGACAAAAGCAGTATTAGGATG
Source organism: Lutraria lutraria (assembly GCA_964023205.1). NCBI lineage: Eukaryota > Metazoa > Mollusca > Bivalvia > Venerida > Mactridae > Lutraria > Lutraria lutraria. Next base: position 27,851,286 of record OZ026848.1, on the reverse strand, counting down.
TGTTATTATAGGTTTGATGTAATATTCAGAGTTTAACTCTTCAAAATTTATGATTTGTGTTATAGATAGCTTCATTTTTTGCACTCATTGAATAATTGACCTAACAGAATCATAATTGTAGATATGTTGTCAGAGACTGGCTGTCAATGAGCTAGTTATGTAGGATTATGGGGAAGAACTCATCATTAGTAGTACTATAGTTATATTTTTACAGTGAACACTTTAATTCCTGCTAACATTCAAGTTTTATTACCAGGGTAATGTGGAGTTTCATTGATAAGGATAATAGAATTATAAATCTGACAAAAAGCTTTTATCCGGAGGAAGCAGTTGAAGATTTGTTCACAGTGACATCGAAGAACTACCATTACAGCATTGAACATGGGGCAGTTGGCGAGGCTTATGGGTTCAGCTTAGGAATACATCGTATGTTTTAGAGTCTCCTTTTTTCGCTTTCTGTACAAGTGTACAGGCAAACCTAGCTGTGAACAAAGGTCATCTCAAGGAGATGAAACATGACCTTTATTCACAGGTGACAGTTTACTATGGTTCAACTGTTAATGTTGTTCTTGCTCCATTCACCTATTGCAAACTCTAAACGTTTTGATAGCTCCTTACACACGCTTCTTGGGAATTTGCGGGTGCGGTGGTACCTAGTTATCATTTTGATATGTATCTTAGTGATTTGGTACAACTGCAATGAAAGGCTAATTTAGTAACTCAAATGCATTTGCAATAGTCGTGGCACTTTTAACTAATATCACAAGTAGTTGGTGTTTTTTAATTTTCTGGATTGAAAGACTATGGTTTGGTATCATTCCTAAAATTTCATTGTCTTAAGATTTTCAGAGTTTTCAATTAAATGGAATTTCTGTGTAATTTCTCTGTGGGACATGTAATTTTTCTCATGCTTGGTTGTGTTCAGCACTTCTTTATTTGTTTGAATATTAATGTTACTACCATTAAATGGATTTGTTCTTGAAATTTGAATTGAGTTTTGTCTGTTTTTAGCTACGAAATTTTTGCATATTTTCATAACTGAAGACATAAAAAAGAGCTTTATTAGAAACATATAATGAGCTATGGAAATCTTAGTCTTTAGTCTTGTTCAGTTTGTCTAAAACAGAAAACTGATCCAAAAATTAGGTGGTCTTGATATTGAGGTCTTTACACTGTATGTGATAGATTTAAAGAAATGATATGAAAAAAATTGGATTAAAAATTCAATCGAGATTAGCTATACCGAGTTGGGGTTGTTTCTAGTTGGAATTTCCTATTTAAAGTAACATAACATACATGCACGGTCACATCCACTTGTTGTCCTAAGCAGGACTGCAAAAAGAAAATTGCTATAATGTATGATATTATATTATTATAATTATAGTATTTTTGAAGAAGTGAACTAATTAATCTTATTTACACATTGAATTTTATGGGAAGTATCATTTACTTGCCTTTTGAAGTTTAAACACGGTTTACATTTACATGGAGTTTGCAATAGAATTTTTCTTTACCCATTAGCATTGCTTTTAGTGCTAGATTGCTTCTTTAAAAAATAATGTTTTTATTTGTTATTTGGGTCACTAGTTGTTAGATAATTATACTGATTGTATCACAAGAAATTGGAGACTCCAACGTTAATTTGATTAATCAGACAAACAAGTTTAATTTACTATCCAAGGAGTCATATTTTTGTAGCTTTCTTTTCTTACTTTGTCTAATCTTAGATGTGAAATATTAACAGTTTATTTTCCTTGTACATGTTTTTATCTTGTACCTCTTTGAACCAGTCTTGAAAATTGTCTCTTGAAATACTTCTGCTGAAAAAGCATTTTTGAGTCATTTGATCGATTTGCCTTTAACACAACTTTTCTATTGATATCATTTGAATTTACATCTGTTTCTTGTAAATGCTTTGAGCTGTCACAAAATAATAATAACTGCAGACATTGTAACCAAAGGCATGAGAACAACTGCAACCTTTTTTCTCTTTAAATTTTCTTCTGCATCCAAATTACATACTTTTTTCTGAACCATTATAGTTACTGTGATAAGAATTAGTTCGAAGTCATAATACAAGTAAAGCCATTGGGAACTAGGTGTTGTCCATGTTCACTGTTCCTCCTTTTAACCCATTGTTCCTTTAGATTGTGTCTTGTGTCAAGTGCTTTCTTGTGGTGGAAGAGCTGTTTCAATGAAGTCATGTTTTTGGAGTGTTAATCCTTTATGCATAAATGTTTCCATTGTTGTTGATTTGGTCACTGTATTTCTGTTGTATATGTTTCAATCATTGCTTAGGCAGTGTATCATACTGTGTGTAGTTATTTGTTTGTATTGGTATTTCATCTTATTGTTTTGTTATTATGATTGTCCTGGAAAATGGAAAATCTTCAGTTAGGAGGAAGCCATTGTGGATAAAACTCTGTATAAGCTATAAGCCACCACCACATAAATTTACCTACCTTAGTGCTCTTATTATTGAGGAATTCAGCCTTTATTTTATAGATTATGTACCTTTGCTGCCTTATTTTAGAAAATTCAATTTTGTTTCAGGCCAGATGGCATGACCTCAAATATGTTACACAAAAACATTTTCATATACGAACATTGAACAATTAGTGTTTTCATTGTTGATTATATATTGTACATTAATCTGATCTTTATTTCTTTCTGACAGATTGAATCCAGCAGATTTAAACCTTCAAATGTCTGCTTTGTGGGGCTGACTGTGACATTCTTATCTGCAAGTGTGATTAATGCAGTAGACTAATATTTGTCTTGGAAATTTGTTTTAACAGGGTTCGATGGACACACATAACGAATAATGGATCAGAGAAACGTGTAACTCTTGGATTTTATCCTGATGACAAGGAAAAATACCATTTAACATATGGACATGTGTATCCCGAATTGAAAACAGGAGGCTACTTCTATAGTTTGAGAATTCTAGGTGTTCAAATATTGCTTTCGTGGTTCTGTTTGTCATTGTACTTGCAAAATACACTGTGCAAACGTTTTATGTATGTCAGAAGCATTATTTTTATTTATGTGTCGTTTTCTAGTTCGTGATTTTTTTTCAGTTCTCCATTGTAACCAACAATTTTTTGGGTCTCATTGGCAAACCTACCATTCTGTTTTTAGGTGTTTTTAGTTGCCATGTGAACGTGAAATTAGCCAAACCTTATCATTGTCACTTGTAAATCATGTGATAAAAATTGACCAATCATTTTCAGTGAAAGTTCATTGTAGTTATAATGTATTGTGCTCATTTAATTAATGAAATTATCAAGCATATGATCAGATCAAGTTGGATATTCAGAGTTTGGTTATTCTTATGTCAAGATGATTGGATTTCATATGCCTTGCGGTAGTTTAGATAGAACATCTTGATGTTTTCATGTGCAATTTATATAGCCCCCCCCCCCCCCATCCCTTTGTGGTCGAGTGTTTAAGTTCGCTGACTTAAATCACTGACACCTCACAGATAGAGGGTCATGTGTTCAAGCCCAGCTGCTGACCATGTCTCTTTATGTGATAAAGTAGGCAGTACAGTTGCATACAGAGGATGTGAGTCTAGTACTGGTTCTTCCCAGGAGTGATGGTTAGGTGACTCCGACTGTTTAAAAGGGGCATAAAACAATTCTATAATGCATTTATGTGATTTGTATGTGCTTCATTGATGTATGCATTTGTTCTCATATCTTAGAATGTTTGCATGGCCCTCTATTTTGAACATCACAATCATTGTCTACAACAAGCTATGTATAAATGGAATGGCACTAAAAAAAGGTTAATTTAAATGCCAGTAAAGTCGTACTTTGTTTACCATCTTCATTCTTACTTCCATATCCCAAATGCAGATACGTTCATTGTACAAGCATTAATATGTATTATTAAGTATCATTAAAAAAAAACAGAGACCTGTTTCTCTTTTTACTAAATATGATAGATATATGTTTACTTAAATTAAACATTTATATATCAGCAATGCTCGATCATTAATTGTTAGTTCTGGTATAAACCAAGAGTTAAAAAATTGTGTTTTAAGTAGCCCAATTTTGGATATCACCATTTTTTTGATGGTTGACTGAAATCTGGGCATTTATAATCGTGGAGATGTCATTTTATGGATGAGCTGACCCACAAAATCCATGAAATTAAAATCCCAACAAAAATTAATGATTCCACAGTACTTAATCATCATAATGTATTAGATCAAAGAAATAAGCTCCTGTGTCCCTCTCTGATTTCATCCCCCTTATTTGAAAACTGGAAATCAAAGATTAAGAAGTAAATGAATAATAAATGAACAGCACCTGTATGAAACAATGATATCTTGTCAAATTTCTTGGATCACATAGCTAATTCATTCTATTTAGTGCTGTTAACGTCTGCTGAAATCATTTATGTCTCTATGGTTTATATTTACATATTCGTCATTTTTTCATATTTGGTCAATCTGTGTACATTGTTATTTAGCATTGAATTACTGCAGTTTCATTGGACAAACCATTTGATGTCCTTATAGTTGGCTTAATACCAGTACTTTCTTCAGCTGTTTGTGAATGTGGTTAGTCATGACCTTTATGTCACTGTCAATTTTGTAATCAGAATTTTAAAACAGCACTTCATTTATACCTGGTCTGCTTAACAGGATTGTATGGTCGCATATACCGGAAAACGGTAGTGCTCTGCAGTTGACAGATGGCTTCTACCCATCCAAAGATGCAAGCGATCTTTTTGAGGCAGATGATTCTCGATTAAAACTTGATTATGCCCAAGGCAGAGATGGCTTCAAGTTTGATATCAAAATATCAGGTGCACAATGTAGTTCAGAGATGAGTGTCCAACAAACCCTGTTTTACAGTCTCTGAAAGTTTTTACCCCAATTTCTCATACTAACAGAGGTTTTATGAACAAAAAATGACTTGAGGTGAAGGACATTTGGGTAGCATATGTGCCAATGTTCATCTCTTCAACATAATAACATATATATATATATCTTGCCCATACATGACTGTGTCATCATAAATGGAGTACATGTATCTTCATTTCTTTCAAAATACTTACAAAATATTCTCCTATTCTGCTGGGTCAATTTTTTAAACACATTTTATTTGCTTGTCAATAGATCTAGGCCAGGTCAAGGTCATGAAAATATTCATTGTTTGTACTTAGGACATGTTAATAATAAAATGCTCTTAAAAGTATATACCCTAGATATCATTGGGTCAAATATGTTTTGTGGCAAGATATATCACTATGACTTTAGTTAGTGGATGATAAATGGTGGCAGGAAAATAATATTGTATAACCTTTTAGTGAATATTTCTAAATACTGTATCATCCCCTTTGAAATTTGTATTTTCACATTTTTCACATTTCACCGTTTTATACATAATATCACATGGATTTTCACAAAGATTTAATGTTTTACTGTAAATACTGCTTCAAAGTCTTCAGAACCATTTTGAATCATACTGTGTCCTTGGTTTCTTTGCCATTTGATGCAGTTTTCATGGTAAATCTGCCACTGTTTATAATACATATCAAGTTAGATTACTGACTATTACAGATGTATTTTATACTGACCAGAAGCATGCTGGGAAAGCACATTATGAGCAGTCTTCTATTAATATCACATTGACTTTTGTCCCCCTTATTTTCAGCCATTCAAAAGTTATTATTGATTGTATCTTTCTTTGTGATGGTTATATACTTACAGCATGATTATGTTGTCTTTTAGATTTTGTATCAGTTATAGTTTTGAAGCAGAATCTAGTATCTTTCTTTACAGTGCATGTCACTGCCTTTTTGAATATTAACAATATAAGTGAAGAAAAAAAATCTTCATTCTGTGTTGTTTTATTTCCATTCTGGCTTTTTAATTCAGTGAGTCTTTGTTTGCTAAATTGTCCTGAAATTTGAACAATTTTTTTCATTTGTGTATATAACTTTAAAAAAATATTGTTTTTTTGTTGAAAATTTTAAAATGGTAGAGAACTCTGTATTCTGTAAAGGGAGATCACTGTGAAGATTTGAGATTTTATTTTTAGATATGAGTTTCTATTTTTAGTCTTATGTTGATGTATGTAAGGAGTGCTTCAAGCTTCTATTGTTTAGTGATTGTTCCCCTTGGTTGTATGAGTAGTTACATATATCCATTGTCAAGAAATATTTTGCAATTTTTGTTCGTTTTGTCATTCAGTCATTTTGTGTATTTATTTCTATTAACAGCATTCTATCATGTATTTCATGTTAAATGTTCTTGCTAAAAATCATGTTCATTTGCTTCGACAGTACGCTTTGCATTTTCATTTTTGTGCAGTACTTCTATATCATGCTCGGCTAAATGACTGCTTCTCAAAGCTTTGAAAACACTAATATGCATGAGCAGTCTAGATATTGCTTATTATTATTATTGAATGTATTAGATCACCTTAGTATACCATGTTGCATGTATAGAGTATTACTAACTTGCATGAAGCCACATATAGTTCCTATCATTGTGCATTTGTTTGATCCTCTTAACTCCAATAATGCAAGAGCATCTAGTTTTATCCAGTCACATTTAAGTCATCAAATTCAAAGTGATTGTAGTCCAATCAGAATTGAGGTAACAAATTAATGGGTATTTAGAATGTTGTCTAAGTAATCATGTTAAAGTAAACAAAGACATTTTTTAGAATAATTAACTGCTTACAACTTCAAGTTCATGATTTTAGTGTGACTACATTTAAATATATGCTTTAGCAATATTAACTGAATGTCTGTTGCAATTATGTTCTGTCATATCTTATTTTAACCAAGTATGCTCTATTATTAAAAGAAGAACACCATGTCATATGGACAGCCACTTGGTGCAATAGTACTATAATTTTTAGAATGTAAATCATGAGCTTGCATGGTGAAAATATATTAGTACGGAACTAAATGCATTTCTACCAATACTGCACCGCACTGCACTGCATGTTTCTAGTCTTTGATACTCCATATTTCTTATAACTTGTTAGTTAATAGTCTTAAATGTTCATCTATAATAATCTAGTTTGTAATAGAAAACAGTTCTTCTGTAATTTCATGGACTAAATCATGTTCTGCAATTTTAGATTCTTATATTGATATAAAATTTATATATGACATGTTTTATATACAAAAAATGTAATTATTCTTTCTTTCTTAATAAATTCATGAATTATTTGATCATGATTAATAACTACAATTTATTAGTGCACCATTATGGTTTCATTCTCTGAAAAAAATGTTGAAATACTTTTGCTATTGATATATTTTATTTTCAAATTAATTTAAAGTCATTTTTAGCTCACATGTCACAAAGTGACAAAGTGAGCTATTAGGATCACTCTCCGTCCGGCGTCCGGCATCGTGCGTCGTCAAACTTTTTGTTGTGACCACACTAGGGGCCACATTTTTGGCTCAATTTTAGCAAAACTGGGTCAGAACGTTAATATCAACAAAATCTCGGACGAATTCGATATTGGGCCATTTGGGGTCAAAAACTAGGTCACCAGGGCCAAATAAGGGAAAACCTTGTGAACACTTTAGAAATCACTGTTTTGAATTTATCTTCATGAAACTTTGTCAGAATGTTTATTTTAATAATATGTAGGTCAAGTTTGAAAATGGGTAATTTCTGTAGTAAAATTAGGTCACTAGGGCAAATTGCTGGAAAACCTTGTGAACACTCTAGAAGTCACTGTTTTGATCTTCATAATATCTTGGACGAGTTCGAACATGGGTCATCTTGGGTCAAAAACTAGGTCGCTAGGTCAAATCTTAGGAAAACTTTGTTAACACTGTAGATGTCACAGTTTTAATTGGATCTTCACCAAACCTTGTCAAAATGTTTGCCTCAATGATATGTGGGTCAAGGATGAACATGGGTCAGCCGGGTTCAAAAACTGGGTCACAAGGTCAAATCTTAGGTAAAAATCTTGTAAAAGCTCTAAATGTCATGGTTTTGATTGGATCTTGGCCAAACCTTGTCAGATTGTTTGTCTTAATGATATTAAGGACAAGTTCAAATATGGGTCACCTAGGGTCAAAAACCAGGTCACAAGGTCAAATCTTAGGAAAACCTTATTAACACTGTAGATGTCAAATTTTGATCGTATCTTCACCAAACCTAGTCAGACTGTTTGTCTTAATGATATGTAAGACAAATTCGAACATAGGTCGTCTGGGGTCAAAAACTAGGTCACCGGTTCAAAACAATGTTTTAATGAGTGAACAGTGATTGTCATGTGAGCGATATAGGGCCATCTTGGCCCTCTTGTTTAAAAATGTTATGGAATAGCTTTCCTGTTTGACATACTAACAACATCAAATTATGGATTTTTTGTAGGAGTAACTCATGCTGATAATGGAGTTTATAACTGTTCTCTTGTTAATGCCAATGACAAAATGATTGATTCAAAGGTTGTCACTCTTACAGTGCTTCGTAAGTATATGTTGAAGTTTAAATTCTTTCTAACATATTCTGCATCATTGCCAATACAAAACACAAGTTCTAGTTTAAACATGGCTGCTTGAAGCATTTTTTGGTTGTAGTCAAGAATTTATTATGGCCAGTGTCCTCACGGACAGCTCATTGTTAAATACACAGGAAGAAAACAATATATTACTGAAGATGTAGGAATGTAGATTTCAGTGAAAAAGCTGACTGAAAATGTTGAAGTAAAAATAATTTTACACTTACAACAATATTGTTATTGTTTGGCCGCACATCATTTGATCACATGTGCTTTGCAATCATGTTTAATTGGCCTCCCTGTCATACTTCATTGACTGATAAAATATGGGATTATGGGATTTTCTTTTGAAGTCAAAAGTACTAAAAATACAAATGGAACCTGAACTTACATAGACTTGCACTTCAACATGAAACAGGAACCAGTTTTATAGTTGTATCATTGGCAGATGTAGATAAAGGTAGTATTTAGGTTCGCATAAAAATTCATGTGGCTGAGCAAGTGATGGCTAGGGAAAGCTGAACTATCATCCAGTTTCAAAAAAATTAATAGTTCAGGTTGAATGTTTGATAAGATAGTACTATAATTATATGTAAGGAGGGTATGTGTGCTTTGTCATAAGGTATGTTGCTGAATACACTATAGTTCTAAGGGCCTCCGCCACCTTTCCCCTAAAATGTGAAAAAAAAACATTGGCAAATTAAGAGGCCTGGATCTAAGGTTTATCTGTATTGTTACTGAAGAGTCATACCTGGATTAAGTTATTCACATGATGTTGTTTGTTAACACAAACTTAACTAATTTCAGATCCAGTTGATAGGCTTTCCATTGAAATTATGAATGATAAGAAAGAAACCATTGTTCAGAAGCGCACAGCCATTCTAGAGAATGAAACACCCGAGGAACTAACACCGGGAGTATATTTTGTAAGTTTTCTTTGTATTTTGTTATACAGTATTGTTTTGCCATGTGATACCAAAGACAAGGTGTTTGCCCAGTTAGTTGCATAATTTTTGCTTACCATTACATGTGAAAACAATATAGCATCATACTTCAAATATTGTCTGCTCACCTGTCTAGGTAGTGGATATTTGATGTTTATGATATTCAAAACCTTTCTGAAATGCATTTCCTGTCCAGTGAATGGTGAATCTGTAGAACTTATGGAGCAGGTCCAAGGGGTCACAGCTCATATCTCTATTTCAGTTTTGGCTTACTTCATTTCAGAATATTATATTTGCCATGTACATGTATTTAACTTACTAAGTTTTTATTAGCTCACATGAGCACAAATTTAAGTGGTCAGGGTGAGCTTTTGTGATTGGTCTTGGTTCGTCATCGTGTGTCAACTTTTGCCTTGTGAACACAATTGAGGCCACATTCCTAGGTTGATTTTCACAAAACTGGGCCAGAATATTTGTATTGACAAAATCTTGGACCTGTTTTGGCCCAAAAATAAGGTCAAATTAAATGAAAACCTTGTGAGAACTCTAGAAGTCACTGTTTTGATTGCATCTTTGAACATGAAACTATGTAAAAATGTTTGTCTTAATAAAATCTACGACAAATTCGAAAATGGGTCATCTAGTGTCTGAAACTAGGTCACCAGGTCAAATCACAGGTAACGTTGATAATAGCAGGCCTTATGGCACAGGCTGAAAATAATGTTTTCTTTAGCTAGCAATGATTCTCATTTGAGCGATATGGGGTCATCTTAGCCCTCTTGTTGGACGACTTGTGGTGAAAATGACCAAAAAAGCTTACCAAACTTTCTAACACTTGCTTACTACTAACCTTACCACTATCAGGTTGTTTCCCACTTTAAAGACCAGAAAATTGTCTTCTCAGGAGTATAACGCCTGGGGCTTTCCATAAAAAGCAGATGAAAAGTCTCCACATCACCCTTCAATGTTACCTTCCCCTTCCAAAAATGTTGTACCAAACATGGCATGCTACTGACCAAGTAGTTCTTAGTACTATTAGTAAAAGGATTCAGCCAGAATAAGATAAAGTTTGGGTACGGCTAAGATAAAAGGATAGAAGTATATAAGTTCCTATGGACTAAGGTACATGTATGTTTTTCTGCCAAAGTTACTATTGAAATAATCTTATTTTCAGGTCAAATGTGATGCATCTGGTAGTAACCCAGCCCCAAATATGTCCTTGTTCTTCAATGAAAAGCGTCCGACTGTCTCTGTGTCCAAATCAATGGATGCCTCTGGTGGACGAGTCAAGAACAAAGGTTCTTTCACGAAGCGCCTACAACTGAGTGCACACACTAACATGCAAGCTGTTGTTTGCAGTGCAAACATTCCTGGCGATCATTTTCCCGAGAAGGAAGCTGGAATAAGCATTATGGTACAAGTTGGTAAGTTGACATTTAAATGCAATGTTATGAGACAGGAAAGAGATCATTCTGAAGATACTGTAAACATCTGAATCAATTAATATGAATTACCATAAAACCAGGAAAAATGTAAACTAGTCTGGGCAATGAACTATTTGGCCTAAGCTCTTCAGATTTGGTTGGAGTTTGTTCATCAAGTGCAGATGTCCCCTTTTTAAGGTCAGTAGGTCAAAACTCAATGTCTAAATATAAAGTTGACAATTTGGTGGCATATGTTTTCTCACAAACGCTTCCGTTAGACATAGATTTTATGAGACTAACCAAGGATCAAACCCATGCATTAAAGGCAACAGCCCATAGCCTTTAAAATCCTTGATTGTGCGACTGATTAAAAAATAGTTGTTCCAAGAAGTCTTGATAAAATATTGTACAAGTGTATATGTAGTTATTAAAAACCTCTTGAACTGAAGGTGTTAACTTACAGATCATTTTCTCCCACCTAATTCACAGTAGCTTGGTGATTGTGTGGAAATACAGAACTGGTTAGTTGCCCACTACCATTTGGTTAATTTTCCTCTGAAATCAGTGAAATGCTTATGACAAAATGCTAACTATACCATTGTTGTCTTATCTACTACTTGCAGATAAACCAGATATCGCATGCAGCAACGATACCACAAGATTGGGCGAGCGTTACGCCAAAATCATATGTAATGTGTCTGCTGAAGGTGCATCAAATGCTGGCTTGTTGTGTGAGAAGATTAGCTGGCTTCTTGGTAATGAAAATGTTAGGATTGCCGAGGAGGAGAGGTGGAAGGACCCTTCCAAAAAGTTGGATATTCTTGAATCTAGCTGTAAGGTGAGTGGTAGGGATTTTCGTGTATTTGGTGTTTGATGGAATGATGCTGAAGTAGATCAAATCACCTGGATTTATATCAGCAGTTAATAATGTTTCTGTCAGGATAAGTATGACAGAAAAGCTTCAAATTCAATAATTCAATGCTTGCCTATCATGTTTGGCCTCTTTTAGTATGAATATGATGATCACATAACTAATTGTGTGTTAAATGAATGTTTTAATTGAGTATATCTGATCTATAACTGTTGCTTTATTAAAACAAATGAAAAAACATGTTCTGAAACAGTGTAGTCTACATAGAGGAATATTCTTTTTGAAAATGTGTTAAGAAATATTGGGAAATAAGGCATTTGGTACAGTTATCATGCATGAATCAGGCAACCCTTTTATATAAATAAAACTTTGAATGAAGTCCAACTTGGTATAAAATTACAGAATAGTCAAGTCTAAATGTCACTCCAACAGTCAGTCATCTTTTCAGCTTTCAAAAGTGTAGATTGTACTAGGCATGCACCTAGGGAGAGCCACTGATAACAGAAATATATCTTTAATATGGCTTCCTCACTACAGGTGTACATTTTTTATGGTCTGGGATGAAATTTGAACTCATTATGATAAGAGGCTAGTTTTTAACCACTCAACAATGGTTTTAAGTTTGTGTATACGTTACGGCCAATATGTACATTTGTGTTAATAACAACAAACATGTTTTGTCTGGTTTTAATTATAAAAAAAGGAAAACATAATATTTCAGCCTGGAGTAAATGGTTTAACCGTGATCCTGACAATTTTTGATGTAAAACCATCTCATTTTGTGGAAATGTACTATATTGTGTATGGTTTGGGAGACAATTCTCACAGAATTCCAATTCAGCTTCATGAGGATAGTAAGTGTTCTATTTTTATAATTATTCATAAGTTTGCTATAGAACCTTTGCTGAAGGTCTCCTACACATATATCTTGGCTCCAAGTTAAGGCATTTCCAAATAAGATTAAGTTAAATTTTATGTTTAAACCCAAAATTTCAATGAAGGTGTAAAGCTTTATTAGATTGGTGTACGATATGTCCATGTGTGGGTGTTGACACCACACAATGGTTTCTGTTTGATGGACCTTTTACTCCAAATCTGGAATAGAGCAATTCAATGTTTAGAGAGACCTAAGCTTCTGATTGTATTTAGAGATCCTGGGATCATTGTCACTATTATGAAAATGCTTCCACACAATTGAAAAACCTGGTTTGGTTGCATTCTCACATTTCTTGTTTTTTGTGTGAGAACCATTATTCTTGTAACATTCTATCATATCTTAGTGATAGCCTTGTCCATCAGTTTGTACAAGGTTAAGTCAAGGTACCACCAGGGACATGTATATACATTTGTAGAGCACAGCTTCTTGTTTTATTTTTATGATATCATTATTCTAATAATTTGCATTTTAATTTTTCAGCTACTGCTGGTGTTGCTATGGTGACAGCCTCATTGTCTACCATCTTGTGCCTTGTCATGGCCACAGTTGCCAAACATCTAGTGTTGTAACATCAGTGTCATTTAGAAGCTATTTAAAAAATGTAGTCCATTTTGTAAAATCATCAAGATCATGGAAGTTATTGTATAATTAATTTGTTTGATGTTACGTTTGTTGAACCAAATTGCTGTAAGATAAAAAAAAATAATTTAAGTGTACTACAGTGTAAACGTCAGGTAATAGGAATTAGAGATTTGAAGATAACGAAGACACTTATGTTAGTAGCATTACCTTGGTTAACAAACGTTATTAAATTGAATAATATTTAAAAGGAATTAAGACTTATGGCAGTTGGACCACGCCTGTACCTTGATTTTGAAAAAAGAAATCTTAGGGCATCTGTGTAGAAATTATTTTAAGCATAAAATAACTTTACTATAACCATCTTGCTGGATGGAATGTAGTGTTGCTGTTTTGCATTGATAAAAGATCAATCGTTTTTGCTTCAAACATTTATTAGATATTGTTTCATTTTATATTACTTTCTCATTTACATATATTTTTCTCAGAAAATTGAATGGCTTGTTTAATCTTGCTTTGATGGTTCTGGTTTATGTAACTTACAATTATATACTTGTCAAAATGCAATAAAAACTAATGAAAGGTATTCTTTTGACTAATTGAAAACTTACTTTGAATTAATGGGTTTTCGCTTAAACGAGTTTGGTGGTTAAAACATACTGATATTTGACCAGAATGTAAATGTGTCATGGTCGGTTAACTTGTGCAAACTCCTTATTGGTGTAAACCAAGTGTATAGACTTTTTTTGTTTTAGTTAGTTATTAGTTTGATTTATATTTTTTTTATCATTCCAAGACACCTAGTGCTGAACAGGATGTCAGAGTGATTTGGCATCAAAGTCAATGATCTATGAATCCTTGATATGGTAGTTTTATTAGATTACTTTTTCATGTCTGATTATGACCTTGTGTGAATTTTAAAACATACATGTAACTAAAACTTCACCCGATATTATCATCATCTAGTTATATCATTATACAAGATGTGTTTAATGTTAAGTGTATATAGAAAATAAATTCTGTATGTTATCATTTATATGCGAGATTATCTATATATACTGCAGCAACCATTTTATGTAACATGCTAGGCTTCTGATGTCATTTGTATTATCAATTTGTCTAAGTGAGAAAAGGGTCAGTTAACTGTGAGTTACAAGGAAAGACTAGTGTCAACTTTTGGTCTTAGCTTTTGAATTGTCATTTTTATAAAAGATAACAAGTAGAACAATGGAGACTCATTTAAAGATTCATTTTTTGGGGAAATATGACCTTTGACTGAATGCTTTGTGTATGATGCAATAAATATCCATGAACATATATGGAGTTCCTGTGATACATTACCAGTGTAGTCTATATGGTTAACTTATGCTTGTATTTTGTATACGGAATTATCAACAATTGTTTAATAGAGTTGTCTGCCCTTGATTTACACATAATTTAGGGTGACATTTATCTTTCTCAATACAGTAACACTGTGCGTAAAAAGTCAATCAGTTAGAATTTGCCAAAAAAATAATTGTGAACTTGATTTGCAGATTTACAGTTATGAGTTAAGAACGTGAATTGTATGTAAAGACAATATGAAAACCATAAAAGTTAATGATTTTCCAAAGCATTCGGGTGTGTTTTTTTTTCATGTATATACAAATGTAGATGATAATATGAGTGATTTTCATCTTCAATATCATATTCATCACGGGTTTGTGAATGTGAATTAACTTGTCTTTTTCAATTTTTATGCTTCATATTATAGATTTTTAAAAAGCTGATGTTGATTAACCATTATTGTTGAATGTCTGTACACTTTCATTGAATAATTATGTAAAAAAGGTTGAAATTCTGTGTGTGTTAGACAAAAAACTTAGTTATAGAATCTGTAAGCTTGAGGTTAAGAGAGTGTGTGCAAGGATAGATTGGACTAGGTCAATGGGTTTCATCTGTCTCAGAAAGCTGTCATATCATTGGTCAATCAAATTAGAATCAACCAATCAGCTTTAATTTTGAGACTGGTACCTGACACTTAGTTTATGACCTTTGAACTTAGTGCCAATCTCTGGAACTCAATTCCAGTTATGTTTGTATGTTTTTTTTATATGTACATATTTTTTTCATTGAATTATATCTCTTCTCTTTTTGGTAAGTTTTTTTTAAATCCGAATTCCAAGATTAATTTGCGTATGTTGTTCTTACAAATCTAGATTTGAAGGATAATCATAACTAAAAAAAATAATTGAGGATCAGAAAACTCCTTGTGCAAAATTCTACGTTCATCTTTATTTTTTTTCATGAACATTAGGAAATGTTTGATCGTTGTTGACAGAGCAAAAAGAACAACTGTATAGGGTGAATTTGTTTTAAAATACCACACTTCATGTATGTTATGTTGTTTTCTTTAAAAAAATCCATTTATCTTTCATTGTATGTATCTGTCTTCATATTGTTGATTTTGCGTGTTGTAATTGAAATTGTGTTTACAATATATTGCACAATTGATGAATATACATGTATATATATTACTTTTTTCTCAAATTAAACTTGTAGCCATGGTAACTGATTTCTTGCTTAATTTTTATGCTAAATGCTTTAATGCCTCACAATTATTGTATTAAGTATCACACAAAAACTTACAATTAAAATGTCTTGGATACAAATGTATTAAATATTTAATGGACTATACTTGTGTACCCGTATGTATAAATGTAACAAAGAAATGTTACAAAACAACTATAAAGTTGTCATATCAGCTAACCTAGAACTGAAGTTGTCACATTGGTCAACAACTTTAATGTGTTTCAGTTATTTTGTGAATGAAGAATTTCAAATCCTAGATGAAAGTTACATTCACTGCCAGATGACACAATTTTGTGGCATATACCTCAAATGAAGTATGCAGTGGCTTCATTCGTTTTTCCGATATTAGAACAGTTTTTAATGTTCACAACCCTTATAATCCACTTTTTCCCTTGTGAAGTCAGACTTTGCAATCTCGGTCTTTAATAATTGTAGTCAGTGCCTTTCTAATATAGCTGCTTTCTATAGGTCTTATCCCCAAGTTAATGCATATATTCTCAAGTTACCAAGAAATACATAACTATCAAAAATGAATGAAAATATTCTCTGCTTAATGTCGTTATAGATGAAAAATTCTGTTTTCTTACAGTGTTTTTTTTTATTTCAGTTTTAAGCAAATAATGCAATGGCTGGCTGGCTGTCTTAAAATTAAATACAGATCTGTAAAAAATTCACAATTAGAATAACTACCAGAAAAATTATTTTTATAAAATTAATATTTCAGATCAAAGTAAAGGCATTCTTTTTTGCTTAGATTTGGTTTCAGTTAATCTTTGAAAATGTAAAAACATTTTTCTGAAATTTTAATTTTGATATAAAAATCTGTATCATTAATCTGAAAGAAAATGTATGAAATAACATAATGAATATGAACTAATTTTTTGCTGAATAGCAATCTGTAATGTATAGTTAAGAAAGTACCATCTTGACAAATTCTATGTTTTTCTCTAAGTTTTTGTTGTTGTTTTGTTTGCTCAATGTTACATAACAACAATCTTTTTGTATTACCTGTGTACTAAGTGTGTTTAGACTTATGAATTATGTAATAAAATGAAGAGATCTGAATATGAGTTCATTTTAAGTTGTATCCCTACACACATCAACCTGCCTCATGGTCGATTGTAAAAGATAGCTGACTTCAGGAACAATGGTTAGGTGAACTGTCCAGCTCATATGACTCTTGACTGTTGAAAAGGGATGTAAAACTCAAATAATCAAAACCTACGCACTTCAACACAAACCAACTGAAGAAGTGTGCGTAATACCTTACTAGTAATCAATGAGCATAACTGTCGGAGACACATAAAAGTGCTTTGACATAAATCCTCTGTCCTTAATCTGAATTGGTAATTTTAACATTTTAGAATGTCAAATTAACATGCAGTCAAACCTGTGTTAGCAGCCACCTGTGTATAAAGATTGTTTTAAAAACATTGGAACTAAAAAAATGATTTCTATTGGCCACCAGTCAATAACAGCCAGATTTTGTCTTTCCAAAGGGTGACCTTTGTTCAAAGATTTGACATTAGTATGATAAATTGAAACAAAACTTAGGTCATAAGTTCTATACAATTTAATGGATACAATTATTATAACAGACAATTCATTAGATGTACGCAAATATAAGTAAGAGAATAATAATACATCAAAGAACATGTTTACATCAAGAAATGTCAACTTTTGCTCCAGCAAGGCCGTGTTAACATAATACATGAAATCATAAATTTCCTATCTCAACTTTAAACACAATCGACTGGAAGGATATGAATAACACTATTCTATAACAAGCACAAATTATTGAAAAGATTAAGCAAAAAACATTTTTTCTTATATACTATTAAACAAATGTAAATGTTACACTGGACTACCAATAGCGAATTTTAAAATTGGCCAGGGGGTTAGAGGGTTGTTTCATAAACAATGATTACATATGATAAGGATAAAATCAGCAGCTTCATGAATACCAGGTATAGTAATATTCTACATGAATGTACCAATCCAACAAGTCAATCGTCTTGCATCAGCGGAAGTGGTACCCCCTCCCCAGAAAATATCTCCCCCAATTTGCATTGATCTAAAAAATGGCCCTTGAAGTCTTCAAATCTGAAGAAAATTGGCAACCCTGATAACAGAATGGAGTTGTCATAAGCCTAGATAGTCATCCCCATATTGTTTAACCTATTGGTACTATGCCCAGAGCAGCTACAACATCTGATATTTGTCACCAGACAATTACAATTTCAACAAAAAGAATATGAAAAATCTGAAAGGAATGAATAAAGCAGGAGGTTGGTAACAAGTTTTCCATGACTACTTAAATCAAGAAAAAATTCTTAAGTTTTCACAGTCGAACTGAAACAATGTTAAATTTATCATTGAAAACAAATTTCACTTTTTCAAATATATCTCTATTTCATAACATTAACATCTATCGACCTAATGTACCAAATAATGCATACATGTTCTCCTTCTTTTCATCAAATCCTTTATTTGAGCTTGATGTAATAACACTCATTCAAAAAGGAAAGATTTAAGCATTAATTAATTAATTAATAGTTAAGTAATGACATTTGAAAAAATCTCATAAAAACATGGCAATTTATTATAAAATTTGCGACCAAACCCATATTGATAGAAAACAAAGCTGCTATCACAAAACAGTATCACACAAAATGAGAAAAAATCCCTACAAGAAATACTTACATAAGTCTGTGTTAAAGATCAGTAAGAAATATTGAATAGTTTTTTTTTTAATGTCTTTGGGCAAAATAATTCCAATTTTATTCATCTGTCATTGACTGAAGCAGGACTCAAAGAATGAAATGGTTTTAATTAAGAGGCATCACATCTTTTTCTATTTTTGTATTCGGAATATTTTCACATAAACACTGAAGAAGTTTTTGCTGCATATTTCCAATATTTGTTGGTTTCCTAGCAACGTGTCTAATGAAGTCTCTATGACATTCTGAAGGTCTTGCCACTAGAACAGAAAATAAACAAAAAATCAGTACATGCCAAGAACTTGAAGAAACTAGGTTTACTCAACCCATCCCACTAATATCAAACCTTCACAAAGTTTAATCACACAAGTAATTCGTCCATCACACAACCTACCAGATATTTCGACATTATTCCTCCCCCCCAAAAATTACCTTCATTTCGATATGTTCTAACTTCATACCTGATCCATCTATATTTACCCCATTGTAATAGAATATTGAAGCATCCCATCCATCTCTTTATCCCATTATGAATAAATTTTTAGTACCCCACCCGCATATATTCGCCATTGTAATAAACTATTTAGGTACCCCACCCACCTTATTGTCTTCTTCTCCTTCTCTTGTTCTGGTCTGGCTCTGTTTAACACACGTAGAAAATCGGATGTCTTTGCCCTCATTCTAGTATGAATGTAAGCCTGAAATAATAGAAGTTTTTATCAGCACAACTGTAGGATGATTGAACAAAGCTTCAGTACCTCATAGCATTAAAGACAGCATTTATAGAAAATGAAAAGAAAAATAATGATAAACTTATCGTAAATCACTAAAATAAGTATTTCCTTGATGGTGACACATCATTGTAATTCATGGATCAAAATTCATAGAAATTATTAAGACTATGTTTGTGAGCTCATTTTAAAAGCTATGTGAGCTAAAGATCAACAGCAGCACTTTACCCACAACGATCCCTAGATAAACATCCAAACAGAGTCATTGCCTATCATTTTAAAGCACATTGGGAATTAAATTTTTGGTTGAATACCTAAATACTTAGCACTCAAAATCTTACCTTGGAGCATTTGATATGATAGTGAAGATAATCTCTAAGTGTATGTATCAAATTTATAGTGTTATCTTTCACTGCTGGAGCTGTGTGACGTGGAAACAGAACTGGAAGGAACAACAGGAACCTTAATATTGCGATGAAATGCGTTAAATACTCAATGAAATTACCTCACATCTTACCTAACTTTCAATTACCTCCTGTTTTACTTAATTTTCAATTACCTTCCTTCTTACATAATTTTCAATTACCTTCCTTCTTACATAATTTTCAATTACCTCCCTTCTGATTTAATTCACTATTACTCCAGGGTTACCGAGCGGTAATGCGCTGGGCATAATAAGATTAAGTACATAATAGTATATAATTATGTATCTAACCCATTTAGAACACTGGTCTCAAAATAATCCACAAACCAAAAAATATGTCCAGAAAAAAGCAACAAAAAAGCATTAGACAAGGAACATGTATAAAATTTTACAACAGTACAACCAGTATCAAAATGCTTAAGTCTCCAAAAGAAGTTTTTACACAAAAGTCATACATACCAAATGTAATATATCCTATATTTTCACCAGTCCTGGCATCTGTGCCTTGAAGTTCAGCAGGTGGATCTTTATGACTGAATAAAACTTGTGGTGCTTGCTGGTAATTTCTTCTGCCTTCCTTAAATTCCTGAAATATCACAAAATCACATACTTGTTGGTACCTATTAAAAGTAAAATCACATACTTGTTGGTACCTATTAAAAGTAAAATCACATACTTGTTTGTGCCTAAAATACCTAAAATCAAAGATTTTTATTTTTGAAACCAAAAAAAGATTGAGTAACCGGAAATTAGACTATTATTTTCGGACCTAATAATTTCTAAGATGAACTGAAGCACTGACCTGCATAAATACTTTGCCAATAATAACATCATCGTCATCTTTGAATATTGTACTAAATATGACAGTTACTCTGTCTTTCTGAGCTGCCACATACCTGTAAGGCAATTAGACCACAATGTGAAATCATACAATTAAATTAAAAAAAAAAATTGAACAAAAATATGATTTTAATGATCACCATTCAGTACGAACAAAAGCAACATAATCTTTCAGACTCCAATACATTTTGTTAAATCAGTTCTATTTGAATGCTGAACATATATAATTAACACTGCCTTAGCTTGACTAAAAAATTACCTCATTTGAGATCAACCTCAAATGAAATGAATCCATGAATCAATATCTGTCCATTATGAGAAATGCATAATAAGTTTACTTTATATGGCCATCCTTAAAAAATGTTTGTTTGGGAATCCTTCCCATAGAAAGTTCAGTAGATATGTAGGTATGGAATCTTATTTTTACATCTTATTTTTTTCCATTGAATCCAAAATGCTGTATATATATATATTGGGGAAAAAAATTACCCCAGAGATTAAAAAACCCAAATAAAATATTTTTACGGATGGCCTAATAACAAAGTATCGGAAATACTGTATATCCCAGTAGACAGAATTATAAACTGAGAGCTTAGTTATGCAGAGAAAAATCTATAACCCCTAACACCTGTTTCAACTTAACTTACATAGTTTCATCCTCTCTGTAGTGTACAACCGCCCTTTCTTTTCCGGACTCACCGGCCTGCTGGAAGGCAAAGTATTTTTCAAAGACAGAGGCGAAACAATTTCTTTTCAATAAGCTGGCTTTCCGTACTTTGTCTTCCCAGTCAGATGGAATGTTTTCAAGGTCAAACAATAGAGACACATTGTAACCTGAAAAACAAGGTCAAAGTTCAAGGTCACATTTACATATTCAATTCGTTCAAATGTCACATGACCCGAAAATGGAGGTAGGTAAGTATTTCACCAATATTTACCTTGGATATTATACTATTTTCTGCTGGTCCCAAAACATTGCATAATATATGCTATATAGGTATGAAATAAAACACAATACAAAAAATACAACTATCCTACACTGAATACTTAATAAATGAATTAAAACAAACCATCTTCAGTGTCTGTTAACATGCCAGCATACTCTCGCTTGATAAGCTGAAAAAATAGGATTACAAGATTAAAAATAGAACTTGGATTTTAACTTTATCTATGTATTTCATAGTTTATAATTTATACCATTAAT
Source organism: Lutraria lutraria (assembly GCA_964023205.1). Taxonomy (NCBI): domain Eukaryota; kingdom Metazoa; phylum Mollusca; class Bivalvia; order Venerida; family Mactridae; genus Lutraria; species Lutraria lutraria. The sequence continues at coordinate 27,829,549 of OZ026848.1, read as the reverse complement.
TTGTGGTATTGGTATATCTGAAACTAGGATATCACTGACTCCTCAACATCCATAAGTTTTATTATTTTTCTTACATAAAACTAATATTGAAAGTAATGAACAATATCTAAATGGTTGCAACAGTTACCTCATCCGCTCCATGCTCTTGTAAATCTTTGTAAAAATGAAGGGATATGCTAACCTGAAATATATAATTGTTATATATAAAATTATCAAAATGTAATTCATTTGATCATATAAAATATCAACAAATACTTTCAACTTCAGTATTTGAAAAAGCAGAGATTGCCACATATAACTGATTGCAAGTTGTTCAATGAAATTATTAGATATAATAATTTAGATAAAGCAATAACATGTAAGGCTACGGCGTGACCCTAGACTTTTCTGACATTAGGCTGGAGGAATAATTAATTGATACATACATTTTACAATATTTTTTTTACTTTTCTACAGACTTTCAAGAGTCAAATAAAAGCGCTGACCTGCCTTATTTTGAATGAGCATGTAACCAAAAGCAAACACTTTTTAGGCCTTAATAACAAGTAATTACTGTGTATAAATAACTAAAATTCATCCATCCTTTAACTTACCAAGATCTTATTTTTATCATTAGGATTTGATAAATGAAACAGCACACCATCAAAATCTGCCACAGTCACATCAACTGTGTCTGGTTTATTCCTGAAAAAATAAATAAACAAAATCTACTTTTGTGTGTACTTCTGTTCAATTTGTCAATCAATTTATAAAGGGATTTATTGTATATATCAGACAGTGAATAAAACAAGCACAATCATTAAAATAAGTTGAAGCATTATTGAAACATTTACGGAAAAGCAATACATATTTTTTTCTGAGTATCTCAGAAAAATATGGGCATTAAATGAAGAAAATATATTTATCAGAAAAATATGGTAATTTCCTAATTACCTTACACTACATTATAAGATGACACATGTACTATGCAACAATACAATGCTCATCCTGGCATAGTATAATATTGAACATAATAATGTGATCTATCATTTCATGTCAATACATGCAATAACTAACAGTACACTAACAACTCACCCATTGACACATTCAATAGGCATACCTAAATCAGTAAGTGACATTTAAGAGGAGTCCACTGTACTGCATCGTCGGACACATCTGTCATATGTACGTAGCGGAGCGGAGGCAGCGACCGTGGGTATCCGACGATGATTGTACTGATGGATTTAGGTAAATAGAGATCAATCTATAATAAGACTTAAAAGTCATGAGCTCCCATTCATTATTTTACACTGAGACAGAAGAGAAGATTTCATATTCTCTTGTAGTTTCAGTTCATACAGTATTATGCATACAAGCATTATGCATTCACAAAGTAAGTAGGAAGTAAAACTTAACAATAATGTAGTACACAAAGATATACAATGTAGTTCAGAATGAGGATAAAATATCCTCACTATCAATTTGTACCAGGAACAGACATCCTTCTTGAACAGATTAATCCATTAACAATATTTGTATATTGCATGTCACAGTAGTAAACATAGAATTATTGGACCTAAAACATTTATCTCAGTAATTAGAAAAAAAATCATTTGACGCCCCAAAGACCAACATAAAGTTGATATGAAAAAATTCTCTTGATGCAAATTTCCAAGATTAGATTAAGAAAAAAAACCCTGAGATATTTGAACAACAATATAAACACTACCACCACTGTTTTTAATCAATCCACTGGTCAAAAATGAATCAGTTTACACACATGCAACAGGGACATTAAATATCAATCATTTAAAAATACATTAAAAGTGAAGGAAGTAAAACATACATTTCACATATTTGATGATAGTGCATAATTATCATATGAGAATATAACATGACATACAGGGCTCTCATTTTATGATTTCATCCCCCTCCTAAATGAATAATATATAGTGATTCTTTTCGCTATATTTACTGCCGAATATGGGCAGTTTCCCCTAGTAAGATTTCCTTCATTTTCGCCCTAACATGATCATGTAAAAAGAAGAAAAATACAACAGTTTTATCGCCATTGTCACCAATTATAGTGTAGTAATATTTATATTTATGATTTAAACAACTAAATAATCACGTATTCCGTAGAAATAAATGTTATCATATATTCCCATTTTGAAATTTGTTACGCTAAATTTCCCCTTTTGATGGGCATGGGTAGTGAGAAAATTTTGAAAAAAAAATCACTGATACATAATTATTGTCTCCCATTTTCTGAGAAGCTTTATTTTGTGTATCAATTTTCAATTTAAACAACTTGTGTCCCAGAAAAAAACATTTGTACATGAAATGAACAGCTGCTGTTAAAACTTGAAATTGACTTTTAGTAAAGTTACTGTATTACTGATAGTATAGATATTATGATAACAGACAAAATTCCATTTTTCGTCAAAATGATACAAAATCCCCCTACCTGAGGACCCCTGGCCCCAGTCCCCTAAAATGTAATTAGCTCCCTGTATATTTTGTTAACAGAAATTTCATATAAGATATAACTATTAGTTACAGTACGGTTTGAGTGAATTGCCACATATCTAAAATTGCGCTAAGCCACAGGTAGATCGCTTCAATGCAGCAATTTGATTTTTAACCATGTTCAGAGCGACAATGATAGTAGCTGATGGGGCAATAAATTCCGGTGGATTGCGGCGACGATTGCTCCTATTCTTGTCGCCTTTTTGTGAACAATTGTTACCTGGTATATGTGAAAAATAAGCTTTGATATATTTTAGAAGTGTTGACAACACCGCAACTTGCGTTTTTTTCTAGATTGAAGTCGAGAAAAAAATCACCGCTATAGATGGGTGATAAAATGCTGATATAATCATACTCGCTGTCAATTATTCAAGCTTTTTTCTGATTCATACAAATAGTTCTGAGTTATGTATAACTATAAGGAATTTGATAAATTAAGGAATTTACTGAGGTTAATTTTCTTGTCAGTACTGTGACTCTGTGAGAATAGAGATGTCAGCTATACAAAGTAGAGACAAATTCAAACTTCAACATGTGTTGAGATAGTTGTAGGTATTTGATGGAGATACAGTCAAATGCACTACAATACATTGAAGTTGTCACTTGTTCTTTAAATGCTAATAGGTACCCTTTACTAAACGACACAATCCCGAGTCTCGTTCGTTTCCTATCAAACGCACGCATTTCTATAAGTGCAATGAATTATACTATAATCTATCAAATACCTTTAATAGGTGAAAGGTATTGAATATTTTGCCGAAGTTTCCGACTCCCTTTAGTTTAAAAATTATCTTCGTATTTGCTTTGGATTAACTTTAAGTCCGTAGCTTTCCAGAAAGCACATGAAATAATCTGCTTCAATAGACACATGAAGTTGAACAAGCATATTAAGCTATGAAAGACTTTGAAAGAGAACAGTTCCATAACTAAAATGGTCAACCAGACAAAATAAAAAAGACCAATTTGATTTAGTTATGGTACCCAGAACTAGAATTGTAGAATTGAGATCACTTGTTGATCTGTACTCAATGACACAAGAATCCGAACTAGACTTACTTAGACGTAATCCAAAGATCTCTTACAAGCTATATGCATTTTATGCAATAAAGAAATACAAATTTAGACGAGGCAATAAATTGGCGTAGTTTGTCATAAAGATTTTACAAAACACGGAAGTGACACTCAACACTCAGGCCGGTGGTTGCAACATTTGTACCGTCACCATTTAAGTAAATGACGTTTAAATTAAAACTCTTACCCATCCAAAGCATTCTTTATTTTTGCTGTCAAAGTTTCGGCAACTATTCGATTGTGAATCTCAAGCAAAATCATTTTGAGCAACAAAAATACAAAAGTTTTGGGTGTGCTAAATGAACAGGAAGTGAAGATTTTGGTCAGAAACGATAAAGTCCGAACGAGACCGTACACTTCAGACGCGAATAAATCTCATTCAGCCGTACGATATCCGTATTATCCACTATACTTGCTTGTGTGAGAGATCATATCATGAAATCTCTACTCCGTACATCTTACATGAACACGAATTCCTAATGACCGATGATGGAATAATTTAGGCTAGCAAGATTTTGTACATGTAATAAACTTTTAATCACTATAATATTATGTTTCTTTCTGCATATATCGACCACAGGCCGTTCAGAATTATGCGTCATTTTCGAGGATTGTCATATGTACCAAACCTTGTAGTGTCTCTTAAAGCAGTAAAAGAACGCCACTACATAAAGCAAAGAAGCAACATTTTTGTCAATTGGCCTTTATTCAGGTATTTATCTTGTAATTTGCATAATAGTTAGATTTGTACATGTATTATAACGGCCCAATGGGCATGACTGTGCTAGTGATCAGCCTTCCAAATTGATACATTAGATTTCTTACTGTTTATTCTTAACTATCACAACAAGAAGGTGAACGAACTTTAACTAACACGTGTGTTTATAATTTGGACATATTTCATGGTTAGGCCTAAGTCTTTTTAGAAGGGCGCACATTAAGGAGACCAGAATTTATATATCAAATATCACCAAGTTTATCAACAGTTTAAGCATAAGTTATATGTCTTTTAATGAAACACTTATATAACAGTAACCAGGAATGTTCATGGATTTTTTATTGTTTCAGTAAAAAAGAGAAAGCTTGAACTGAACTCGATAAAAAACATATGAAGCACCACGTACAGTTCTTTCTCGCGGCCATCCGCGTAGTCTTACACATTAACAAGGACTTATGTATATATACATATATGTATATAAGTCCTTGACATTAATAGATGGACAGCCAAGCCAAAGAAATGCACGAGTCATTAGGAAAGTACAATAACAAACATCGTGAACCCCCCCCCCCTTAATTAAACAAGGCCAAGTTGTATTTTAGATCGAGATAAAAAAGTTACGTATGAAATCACGACTAAACAGAACAGGCTAAAATTAATGCTTAACCAGCGAAGAAGAAATAACGGTCAGGTCAAAATTGAGGCCCGGTTAAAAACTGGTACCTAATTTGTGATCACTGGTTCCCAGATTGTCTTTAGACAATCATAACTTTCATTTATCACAAAATTTCAATAGTTACAATCATCTCAAACTCATATAACCACACCAATTAACTTCCCGCCAATCAAATGCATTGCGATATTCGCTAGATCTCCAATGACCGTTCCCTATTCATAATACATCTTTGTCAAATAGCATCTCTGATTAAATGACGTACAAAAACACCAATATACAGTCAAACACTTGTTAGCGGCCACCTCCAAATAAAGGTCACCCTGTAAAAAGGCAATTCTTTTAAAAATCATCATAGATTATTTTGAACAAAGGACATCTGAATAAAGGCCATCTGTCAATAAAGGCCTCATTTTGTCTTTCCTAAAGGGTGGCCTTTATTTACAGGGTTAATTGCACGTACTTATAGAGTTCTTGTTTTTTTTCTCTTGAAAAGTGTCGAACGTTTAAATGATCTCATTAGCCTAAAGACAAAAAGTGTTGTGCTAGCGACGCTTTTGTATTAATGCTGAATCGTTCATGGATCACTGACTTTTTGAAATTAACAAGGTATAAGTTACACGTGAGAATCATGTTTCTTGCTATATGTCGTCAATACTCGAGTTATTTGAAAAATGTGTCAACGGGTGTTAGAAGTTACGATTAATATAAACTGAACAGACAGCGAACGAAAACAGCTCCAAAAGTTGAGAAGTTATTGTTATGGACAGAACTTGAGGTAGCTATATTATGTGTTTTTTTACTGGGATTTAACGTCGCACACCAATACACGTACCATGACTAGGCCCTCCAATTAAAACGATTACATGCAAACACGAAGGCGTATTTACAGACTAAAAAGAAACAATTCATTGGTTATTAAAACACAGACGGACGAACAGACGTTTGGTTTATTGACGATTTAGACCAGAATTAAATGTTGATAGTAAGATAGCTGGTTGTATAACATTGTAGAACCTCAATTATGTTTGGATGAGCCTTTTTATCGTAAGAAAGTCAGATTGTCAATTAAGCGTAAAATGTGCTTATCAGTAACTGGATCTGTTTTTCATGTACAGATTAAACTGAAATTCCTTCAACGGTATTGTATTTCTAAGAAACGAAATGAGAACAGGCCCGGGAAGTGGCTCAGAATGAAATAATCAGCATTTGTGAAGATTGAAGGTAAGACATTCGGATAAACTGCTTCATCGATTACTATTATGGTTTGAACCTCAGTGACGGATTCGTATCTAGTTAGAGTGCAAATTTTGTGTTCTTTGTAAACAAGAAAGCTTAAAGGAGCGACTGTACACATATATAGCTTTCTTTTTACGAAGAGCACCCAAATATGCATTGTAGCCGTCTTAGTGTATGCGCAGTAGAGCTGGGTATCGGTCCTTAAAAGCGTATCACGATATATCACAATATTTCATGCTGTATCGCGATACGTATCGCGATATATATAAATGGTAAATTTACAGAAAAACATTACCAATTAACATTTATATAATGCCTTGGGTAATAATACAGACAATAGATCACAGTGTATTTTAACATTTCAAATAATTTGTTCTGTTTTAGCAGTGTTGAAACTATTAATGCATGTATAAATATAAATATGTATGTGTTCACAGTTAATACTATTACAAGTTTGACCAGCATTTAGACATAAATAACACTTTACCACAATGTATGAACTTATTTTACAATAATAAACATAAAGTTCAGTTATTTAAGCTTAACTCGATATATCGGTATGCTGAAAAAATATTGTGATATTTATATTGTCTAGCTGATATCGCGATATACCGATAAACCGATAAAACCTCCCAGCTCTAATGCGCAGTGTGTACTAAGTTGTTCTTCGAAACTAAGAAGCTTGAACGCAGGTTTTATATTCTTTAAGATATTTTTTATATTCTTTAAGCCATAAATAACAAAATCATTGACACTGATTGAAAGCGTGACGAGCCATAAAGTAAGATAAATCAGTTCAATAAAACTAGAAATTTATAACAGCTGATTATCAGATGTTTTTTTGTCCAAAACGCAAAGAAAAGTATGCAATGCAAATGCCATTGGCCCATTCACAACATAACACTCATTACTAAGGGACTGGTTGGTGTTTTGACTCAATTACTAGAGTTCTTTCTTCTTGGATTCGGATCTCGTTGTTTCAATTCAATATATATATATTCTTGTGTAAAGTTAATTTTTAACAATACACTTTAACTATGTTTGTGTAAGTAAGTGTTGAAAGGGGGCCTCATTTTAAGATACAAGCATGATCACATCTGTTAAATTATATGATTAAGACACGTTCCAGGCAAGAAAATAAATCTTCCACGTTTCTTTCCAACAGTAACAAAACCAGCTGACTGTTGGAAAACCGCATCAGTTCTGTGTAAAGCTTCGTACGTGGCAGTTACATTCGGGTTTTATATCACAATTCTATCAGGATGCTAGGCCGTCTACTCCTCTTGGCCCTCGGGGTCACCCTCGTGTTAGCCGATATTAAGGCTGATATTGAACGTCTACAAGAAGAAGTGCGAGCGTAAGTTTTTGTTATTTTCATTATTAAGAAATAATTTTCTTTAATTATTACATTGGTTTTTTACTTTATTTATTCGCATAAACAAGACGTCGTGGATTTCTGTATGCTCTGGAATCAATTTTAATTAGAGCTGGACGGTTAACATGTATGGAACCGTTTCATTGACATATCGTTAGTTGACCTTAGCATGACATGGCATTTGTTCAATACATGTTCTCATTAATATTCTACTCATATTTCTACCTAGAATCATATATTGGCTAAGATAGCAATTTTTGAATATCTGCAATGTACACTAGTAATAAGATCTTAATTAAGACAGGCCTTTGAAATGGGACACAGGAGCACTGGTTAACTTGAACTCAACTGGATACCGTGCAAGACTCAAGTTACAAAATATATAAGAATGTCAGTAATGTCAACAATGGGTTCAGTATGGATTATTAAAGACCACAAGACTAGATTAGATTGTTAAGAAAGATTCCCGCAAACTACATTTACCTGTTATACGTAGATTAATGAAACTTTTATGTGGCTTTGGAAATCACCCGTATCGGCATCTGGCTGTCGTTTCGTAGATATGTCTTAAATTGCTACGATATCACCTTTGAACAAAATATCACGCTAATATATTTTGGCCCAAAACTTAGCGGCTGGTAATTAAGACATACGAATAACAAAAACAATGAAACAGTCTTAACAAACAAGAGGTTGTGTGATTCATAAGTTTAATAATTGCTGTCTGAACGACGATATGTCGGAATACTCTTGGCCGTTAGATATTTCTTATTACCTGTGGTAGCAATTTGAGTTCCTTCGCGTTGCCTCAGACCGTTCAAAGGCGGTATACCCTCGTCGTAACTGTGTTTGTCTCATTTTTTGTATGATCCTATGTGTTGGGAGGATTAGGGGTTTGGGTAAGGTAGTTTATTAGAATGTTTCTATCTTTCTGTCTCTATGTTTTAGTGTGCTTTTATCTACATTTGAATAGAATTCAAGTTTCCCCACGCGTTATAAAACGCCGTATTTTATGACCGTTAAACATTTTTGATGTGATATTGAACTCTGAATTGACATATAACACGTGTTTGTTTCTCCACACGGACCAGAATTTACGGAATGATCAAAGTACACAATTTTTAAGTTGGCTTAATTGTATTTTTTTTTGTCATTTTCAAAGTGAAAGGTTGGAGATTGAAGAAATGTCCAAACGTATTGAAAGACTTAGAGAAGAAAACCAAAAAGAAAGGGAAATCAGTAAGTATAAACATATACATGTATCCAATATTGTTGTAAATACGGAAGGCCAAAAAATAGTCTTACCCAAACTTTAAAATATAATCAGGTTTAATGAGAATTTTATTTATTAGGCCACTGTCCAAACTTTAGATGAAATTAATGAACCTGGGTGATCGGTGGTCGAGTGGACTACTAAACGGAAGGTCGTGGGTCGATTCTAGACTCCCAACATTCGAATTTCTCAAGGATGCTTTTTAAGAGTTCCAATCCCAACTACCGAGCCAATTTTTGTTTCTAGAAAATCAATGGAAAAAAGGCGAGGCTTGTATCGGTCCTTTACACCGGGCACGATATTTAAAGAACGAGAAAAAAAATTATTAAAAAAGAGTAGGGGTATACAAATAAAAGCCCGGTTCTCATGTATCTTCTATCCCCTCTTTCTAGGACGGCTCAGAAATGACCATATCTGTTGAATGGACAGTTAAAACAAAATAAATGAATGAATTCATTAACTAATGCAGGGATAATGGAATTATCATTTTCTCATGTCTACATGAGAAGTTATTTTTTCATTGAAATTGAAATGTATTACGCTAAACATTTTCACCGATTTTGTTATATTGATTTAATGCAGGAATGCATATGATTTGATTTACCCAGTGTCTATTCATGCAAGGTATTATCTTTCAGTTGTGAGACAAAAGAGACACGGTTATTTGTATGGAGTACCACTAGTACCAGGACGAAAGGGACCAAGCGGTAAAAATTTGGTCTTTTAAACAGACATTGGCTTCTTCTTCTTAGCCACAGTTTTCCGCTTAATATCCGAGTTCAGTCTTTTGAAAAATAGTCTGACACTTCAGATATTGATTTCTTTGTTAAACTATTGTTAACATACCTTTACTGGTATATTGTATAGCATTCGCTTGTTTCTTCTTTTTAATTGTTGCATTAAACTGATAAAAAGTGGCATTATTCGTCATTGCAACTCTCAATGCAAGACTTTAGTAGTGATTTGTTTTTTTTAGTGGGGCGATTTGTACTGGTAGGTAACCCAGGAGCATTGATTAAGCCAATTTTCTACAGCACTTAAATAGAAAAATATAAACACATGGATGTTATAAACACATGGCGTTGAACTTAAATAGAGGCAAAAAACGAATAAATTATGTGTTGCCAGAGTATTATCTGAGTGATTCTAAATAATAAATATTGTATCATATACATACAGGACAACCTGGAGCACCAGGAACCCCAGGAAAGGCTGGACCTCAGGGTGAACAAGGAATTAAGGGAGTTAAAGGTGATTCAGGTGTTCGAGGACCACCAGGACCTTATGGACCATGGGGTGATGAGGGTGAAGAAGGAGAAGCCGGACCAAAGGGACCCACTGGTGAAACAGGACCAACTGGCTATCCAGGTAACATCATTTGACTCGTAAAGTTATATTCTCAAAGCAGTTTTAAATCCGAACGTATGTGTCAGACAGTCGATGATATTATCATACACGATACTTTGATGGGTTTAATAAAGCCAGTCATTAGTCCGACGATAGCAAACCTCATGATGAACGTACAGCACGCATGAGACAGCTTAGTAATGATTCTAACTTGAAGTCAGAGTAAAGTAAAAGCTATTTTTACAACGTACTTAGTAAAATTGAAAAGGAAACTAAAGTAGAGTCATCCGTACATGCGAATCCCTCAATGCGTGACAAGGTTATGAAATAATAAATGACATAGGAATTTATTAAAACATGTTTGGTGCGGGCTTTAGCATTACAAAGAGTAAAGAACTGAAAAGAGTAAAAAAAAAACCAAAAAAGAAAATGAAAAACCAGTTACATTAATTTGTACTTAACAATATTAACACAATGCATTCTTAAAACAGGCGGTACCAAAACATTATGTATCTCTCTTTCATGTTTATATTCTGGATTCTGTTTTAATTTTCTGATTGTTACACTCAGGTCTTCCCGGTGAACTGGGTGATGAAGGCGAACCCGGTGAGGATGGTGAAAATGGTGTTGAAGGTGAGCAAGGTGAGCAGGGAGATCAAGGACCACAGGGATTCCCTGGTCTTAAGGGAGAAATGGGAGATGTTGGACTTGAAGGAGAAGTTGGTCCAGTTGGAGAACCTGGTGATGCAGGAATTGCAGGACCATCAGGGTTCCCAGGACATAGAGGGCCCAAAGGTTTCCAAGGAGAAGCTGGTCCTCAAGGTCCAGAAGGCGTTCCCGGTGCAAAGGGCCCACGAGGATATACAGGTGCTCCAGGACCAAGGGGTCTTCCAGGTATCCGAGGAAAAGTTACTTACGTCCCATATCAATACGTAGCTGCCCCAGTGTATTACCGTGCACCATATTACGGCTCAAAGAAGGGTTAATTATACCACAATAACAACCATGGACAGATTTGCATAATTTTATTTCATAGCAATAAGGGAAATTCGATTTCTTAAATACATGTATCTTCAAATTAATTCATTCGATGAACCATAGAACAGAGCTTGTGAAATTATGTCCTCATGCTGTTAGTTGCCCATAGTGTCACCATGTCTGCGTGTCCGTTAAGACGCATGCACTCGTGTTCGGTGTTGTAAGAGGACTATATTAGAACCAAAGCTCTATCTGTTTGTCATACATATATATTTTATCTTAAATGTACATGTTAAGCAGCAAAATACAAGTATTTAGATAGAGAAGCTAGTGATATGGAATCTTAGAACGTGTTAACATACAAAAAGATGAAATGATGTTATACAAATATGTCTGTACTGTTTGTCGTAGTTTTAATGAATGTTTGCTTAATAATTGAAAATAAATATCGAAAATATACTGTCTATTATTATCACTTAATGACGTATACAATTATCAAGACAACAAGGAAAGAGCTAAAAATGGGATATTAATAAAAAATGTATAACAAGAAACACAATCCTCACTGTCAAAGCCACGCCCACTGCTTAACAGATGTACACGACATGTGCATATCCCTCTCTTCAAATGAATTACAATATACAGTTAACCTGTGTTAACGACCATGGTGTAAAAAAAAGTTGCAGCTATTAATAGGTTATTTAGTTGATATTCAGAACTTCATTATAACGGTCAATTATATTTCGGACTTGTTGTCAATATTTTCTCAAATTACCACCTTGATAATCAGACCATCTCGATATTGAGACCGACTTCGTGTCCCCGTAGGTGGAATAAATGTCTAGGTTCCTATAAAACAGACTGAATAAACACCAGAACATTTTGAAGGAACTGAATGTGCTATTGATACAAGTACATGAAACATATTGATCAAGTACTAGTATATATAGACAGGCGTGTAAATTTTCAAAAAGTTGTCAATTTCATTGATAGCAACCGAGAATTTCTACCTGAAAATCAATAACTTAATTAGTATACACATACCTAGGTTATATCCACAGGATATTTATTTGTCAACGTCAACAAAATGCAAAACTCCGCTATACAAATTCATGTTTGTTACATAATATCACATTTGATATTGTGATAATATTGTGTGTTTTGAAAGTAGCACGCACATTTTACATACATATACATCTTAAATATTCAGATATCGGTCCAGACAATTTGAAAAGCGGCATTCATATACATCGAGTCTGAGAGTAAATAAAAGTGAGCATGTACATCAGATTGGTTGCTTCCATATTCAGTTTTAAAATTGACCAATGGCGAAGTCGTATTTTGAAACAGGTTCCGGTTTTATGACATCAGAGAAACATACATTGGGTAATTCGATCGTCACTTACAAGTTACAAAGCAACTTAAAAGTTAGAATGATGTAATTTTTTCAGTTCATGTTAGCAAGATATGATAATATTCTAATACAATAAGGCTATCTTTGGACCAAGGATGAATGGGTTTGGTGCGGTGGTTCAATATAGAATACATACAGAAAACCCCCTCTAAAAATAAGTGGTCGTAGTGTTAATGTGGTCATATAATGAGGTTTACCGGTATAGCATAGAAACAATGAATACCTTATTCTTACGAAAGAGGGTCGGCTAACCGCAAATTGTGTCAGATGCAAATGGATGATTGGATGTTTTGCTGATAACTAATTGAGAGAAGATATACGTCATTGAGAGAGGAACTGAGAGTTAAGCCTGTCACAGAATGGATATTGGTTTGTTATTTGTCGGTTAATATTGGATCTTTATATAAAAAAACAAATATTTGTAGATGTTGCCACTTAACGAAGCGAGGACAATATATGTTAAAGCTACAGTGATCGCTGTACAAATTGAGTTTAAACAACAATGTATGTATGCAACGTGGAAATTAATAAACGGTTACTGGATCTTTCTTCTAGGGTTTTCAATGCATAAACTGTTACTTAATTTTGGCATTTTTGTTATACAACAATGTGATATTAAATAAGCTTTGTATTATAAAAGTACTGAGCGATATGTAGGCTCAGGATCATGCTTTTTCCAAGACAAAAATATCATATTTTTTCGTATTTATGATTGAAATCAAGAGCCATTTTTTAGTGTGTTAGAATCACACCCGTAAACCGTACCTGCTAGGTAAGGTTTATCCTGTTATGTACGGTCGAGCTCCTATATATGCATGCATGGTCGGTTGTTATCGGAAAGGTAAGGTAAGTGTTTATTTCATTTTTTATATATTCCGTTTTAGCCAGCAAGAAAATAAATATTGTTGCATATATTTAAGTGATATTTAACTGCAAGTCATAAAAATCCTAGGGTATTTAGTATTTACTCATGAAATAAGAAAGATACGGCGAGCACGGTCGTACCTAGCAGGACAAACGTACCTTACCTAGTGGGAACGGTTTACGAGTGTGAGAATTGTTCTTAATATTTACATGGTTAATGAGTAATTCAAAGACATCTTTTTTACAGATAATTCTATATATGAGTCAATTCCAATATCTTTTATTTTGTTGTCTTTATTTGAATGTAACAATATAGACAATTTGAAAGCAATGATGTTGCCATTGTTCATAACCACATTGGCATGTTTGGAAACCTTCGAATTGTTTACGGAAGCCAAGGAGCTTCGAGTGCTCGGTATGCTGCCGATCACCGGGGACGGTTGGCGAGGGGGCGGGGCTTGTCTCCCAGCAACGCAAATGGCGGTGGAAGATGTTAATGCGTACGATGGCTTATTGCCGGGGTATAACTTGACTTACGAATGGATAGATAGTAAGGTATGGCAATTTTCATTTTACTTATCGGTGTACGATTTCGGCTTATCTCAGATCGAAGCTTTCTGATTGGTTGATTATTTGACCGTGCTAAGTGTCAGTTGCTTCGATTTTTTCGGTGAGATTCTGTAACTTTCGTAAGTTAAACGATAATCTTAGTTATATCGGTTGTCGAATATACGCATGTATTTATTTAACTTGTACATTTGTGTAATATAATGGAACATTCATTTGCTGTACAATAAACAGAACCCGCCTCCGTGGTTGAGTTGTTAAACTCACTGACTTCAAATCACTGTAACCTCTCACTGATAGAGGGTTCTTGGGTTCGACAATGTCTCTTCATGTGAGAAAGTAGGCAGTTGCTTACGGATGATGGGAGTCTAGTACTGGTTCTTCCCAGGATCGATGTTTAGGTGAACTGTCCACATCATATGACTCTGACTGTAGAAAAAGGGTGTAAAACTCGAAATAAACAAACAAAACAAACAATATACAGAAACTATTGAATATATAGTACGAACATGTACGAAGCTAACAATAAACGCATTCAGTGACCGCGACAGTTGAATAAAATCGCACAATATTCATTAGGTGTTTTTGTGTAATGATAATGCCAAAATCGTCCATGGTTCACTGACTTTCTGAAAATAACAAGGTAAGTTGCGCGTGCGAATCATGTTTCTTGCTAAATGTCAATACTCGAGTTATTTGAAAAATTGTGTCAACAGGTGTTGGAAGTTTCGATTAATATAAATTGTACACACAGCGAAAACAGCTCCCAACGTTTCGAAGTTATTATTTTTGTCAGAACAGCAACTTACAAGAGGTAATGTTTTTTAACTGGGCTTTACCATAGCACTTTTACTTTAGCTAGATTCATTTTGCAAATTTATTCACCTTTAACGCATAGACACTCGATTCCGAGATTTTTATCCGTTTATAGACGTTACTTTTCAATTTCACTCATCAAACAACGCAAATCTGTCGAAAGAAAAATCTCCCTCCTATTTTTTCCTTTTTTGAGTGTATAAAAACACCAAGGTAGTGCAGTCGCCATCTTTTCGATTGACGGAAGTGACGAAAATAAGCGTGGGTCCCGGCTTTCCTTCTAAGCGAAGCGATCCCTCAATAAAACGACCACTTCTGTCCAGATCGGCTTTCTATAATTAGAGTATCTAAGCGTTTGGTCCTAGAGGTGGCCATGATATCGAGATATTACCGTACATTCACTATTGTTTGTTAATGACTAACCCTCGAGTAAAGATCACCGTACGAAGTATGTCCACTTGTTCTAAAAGAACGAAAACACAAGGTTTATGAGAATTTCATACAGTAGTAAACTTACATTTAGTAAACATCCCCTGATGAAAGCCGAGTCGTTCATTTATGCCCGAGATCTAGCTGGGTTCTGTATCCAATTAGTCATGTGTTGTGGCCACAATTTTACCGTGCCGTGTTTGGTATAGTTGATCATGTGATCATTTTGATTAATGGGTTGCTACAATCGACTTAATCGAAAATAATATTTTATTTTCATCAATTAATTAATCAGGTGAACGCTCACTGAAGGGTTGTTTAAGTGCTTGTACAGTTTAACAGGTGGCAATATTTATTTTTTATTAAACAGAATATCAAATATTGCTATAGTTGTGGAAAAGTTCTGTGAATTTGAGCGTGCGGAAGGGTACAAATAATCAAAATGTGTTAAATTCGTTTGATTTCGACTGTACTCCTTGGGTATCTGCGAAAACTAATATGTTTTTCTCGGACTACATGATCAACTGACATCGTTCTAGAAATGATTTAAGCAGAAATGGGATACAATAGC
This sequence comes from Lutraria lutraria, assembly GCA_964023205.1. Taxonomy (NCBI): domain Eukaryota; kingdom Metazoa; phylum Mollusca; class Bivalvia; order Venerida; family Mactridae; genus Lutraria; species Lutraria lutraria. The sequence continues at coordinate 27,813,706 of OZ026848.1, read as the reverse complement.
GCTAAAACTAATATCAATAATTTCATTGACACGGTTAAACGTTACAATTAATAATACCGCATTCTGTCGTCTTCTAATAAAACTAACAGGATCACGATGAACAAAATTTGATGCAATGTAGTCCGTCAGATAATTTCCCAACCCCCCAAAAAAACATATAGTTTAATATGGATGCTGACCACGTGACTAGATGGAAAGGAGATTCCTTATACAGAATGTATGCATTCTCCATAGTTCTCGATTCTTGTTTATTTTCTTAATCTCAATATATATATAACTCAGAACCTAATATCCTGTAAGCGTCAAAGCTATAGCTTCATTCTTCTGTAGGGGCCGGATGTGTATTCTATCATAGATTTAAGGTACTTTACTTTTAGTCCATTTACCTGCTTTGATGTTTATTGTGTTCTATTCTTCTTGTACATTTATTTCAATGGTACTGGAAGGTAATCCGTTTTAACGTAAATTGACAAAGTCTATGTAGTTTGATAATCATTGGCAGTTGGTTAAGTGATCTTGTTGCTCCATAGAACTGAAATATTGTCACAAAAACTCTAAACCAAAAGCATTGTTCGGGTATGCACAGTGCAGCTATAGATTTCCATTCTTCTGAAGAATCGCGTAAACTCGCATACATACACATAGTATCACAGTATGCCATCAACATTTGTTTGTTTCATTAATTAGCCATAAATCTATTTATTACATGTTATACAAATATTTGTTTATATAAACATATAGCATATTTATCACCTGTACGATGTATATTTGTTAACTAGCTAATGCTGTCCTGGTATTCAGCTTTCTGTTCGGTAGTGTGGTTAGGGACACTACAAAAACGTTCCTGAAATATCGGAAGCCGGATAAGAGATTTGAACCAACGACCTTTCGATTGCTAGTCTATCATGTTACCACACGGCCATCAATACATCCCTGAACATATAGAGTGTATTTGCCACAGTTTCTACCTGGGTACGTTCATCAGTTTGTTCTACATACTTTGTTTCAAAGATCATTAAAATTCCCTAAACCTTAAATAATATGTGGCTAAACGGTAACATATAAAACAAAAGAGAAACGGTGTCATAAACTAGGCAGTACCATATAGGACTTAGCTTAGCCCCTCCCCCATAATTTGTAATGACGATTTAAGGGAGCTACTTGTTTCTCGCCCCGTTAGCCCCATCTGAAATTGCTTCCTTTGGAATTTCGAATGTTTCTTAGTGCAGTCTATCTTGTATATCGGAACATTGAAGGTACACAACGGCAAACCAAAAGAAAATCCTACTTATTATAAAGGTTTTACACCCATAGTGTCCAAGACTAGTACATCAAAAGGGAGTGGACAGATTTAGGAAACCTTTATGTTTTTATAAGTTTCCGTGATTTACTATGGGATTTTCAAAAGCTATGACAATCCTTTGAGTTATTGCCCCTTGAAATTTGCAGTAAAGTCAATGCATGGAAATAACCAATTTTTCTAAAATTAAAGAAAAAAGAAGATCCATACCAATGAAAACTCATGGTTATAATAATCAAAGACACAGTATCAATTTATATAACACAAATATATGTCACCGTGTATAATATCTTCAGAAATTGATATTTTTTTTCCGATAAGGGCAACAACTCTTACAATAATTTAAAAATGTGTCGTAAAACTGATGTATCTGAGGTAAATATCAAAGAATTAATGATAATTGGGTAGTACTATTTTTGTAATATTAACATTAGTGTGTTGTTTTGAGCAGATATGTCAGAAAAGTACAGTATTAGGATCCAAATACCTTAACGCCCCAGTTAATGCTAGTGTTGGAAAGTTATAGAATTCAGCTTATAAATCTGTGACAAACCTTGTTAAAATCACATGAAATGATAGAATTTCCTGATTTCAGGATATGAATAATAAATCTGAAGTCTAGTACCTTTAACTGCAGGAATACGATATAATCGCAAAAAATCGTATTTCAGTTCAAACCGATTAAAACTACTCAGTGTTCTAATGGGTAATGTAGTAATGTCCTCTATATAAATGAACCGGATGTCTCATTAAGACTAAACTTCATTAGCTATAAGATTATAGAAGATAGAACATCTCACTTTAAAACATACATTATTTACCAATTAAAAGCTGATAATTAAAGGGTTTTGTCTTGCGGACATTAGCCGTTTGATAAAAATAAAAACATCACGCGATCTAGAATAAAACATAGTACATAGTATATATACGCATTGTATACTCTTACATATAATTTACTCTGCTTTCGCACCTGAATATTCAGTATTTCTTGACATCCACATTTCACAAGATCAATAACAATGTAATAGATATAGAAGGACGTGTTCGATGTTAGTGGGGGGAATAAATACTTCACTGCATATTAGTTTTTCACTATATTAGAGTTCAATATAACCATGTTTTACTATTTCCTAGTTCTTCACCGTATATTAGAGTTCAATATAACCATGTTTTACTATTTCCTAGTTCTTCACCGTATATTAGAGTTCAATATAACCATGTTTTACTATTTCCTAGTTCTTCCCCGTATCCGATCTCATTATAACTGATTTTTACTGTGTTTGGTTTCTTCAGTTTGCAGATGCTATAACAAATATATCCATGATCTCCGTGGGACAGTAAATCAAGTCTGTGTTTAAGATTTCATGTTAACGAAGATCACAGTGTTATGTTTACTACAAAAATCTATTTCTATGCTTTATATTTACAGTGTGACCCGGGAGCGGCAACATATCGTATGGTGCAGGCTTTACAAAATGACCCACCATACGTGATGCTCTTAGGCAGTGGCTGCTCCGTTGGATCTGAGGCAACAGCCCAAGTTTCCTACCTTTGGAATCTAACACAGGTACGGTTTTCCGTATGTTTCAGACAATACCGAACTGGTGTTAAACTTTATACAGTACCGAACCAGGGTCACTCAAATCATTTGAAAGACCCTGACCGAACTGATGTAGATAGAACTTTCAATAACAAAACTGAAATTAAATTAAATACTCGTGTTGAACTTTATACAATACATAACATGATTGTGTTGAGTTTTATTCAATAACAAGTACAGAACATGATTGTGTTGAGCTTAATTCAATAACAAGTACAGAACATGATTGTGTTGAGCTTAATTCAATAACAAGTACAGAACATGATTGTGTTGAGCTTAATTCAATAACAAGTACAGAACATGATTGTGTTGAGCTTAATTCAATAACAAGTACAGAACATGATTGTGTTGAGCTTAATTCAATAACAGAACATGATTGTGTTGAGCTTAATTCAATAACAAGTACAGAACATGATTGTGTTGAGCTTAATTCATTAACAGTACAGAACATGATTGTGTTGAGCTTAATTCAATAACAAGTACAGAACATGATTGTGTTGACCTTAATTCAATAACAAGTACAGAACATGATTGTGTTGAGCTTAATTCAATAACAAGTACAGAACAAGATTGTGTTGAGCTTAATTCAATAACAAGTACAGAACATGATTGTGTTGATCTTAATTCAATAACAAGTACAGAACATGATTGTGTTGAGTTGAGCTTAATTCAATAACAAGTACAGAACATGATTGTGTTGAGCTTAATTCAATAACAAGTACAGAACATGATTGTGTTGAGCTTAATTCAATAACAAGTACAGAACATGATTGTGTTGAGCTTAATTCAATAACAAGTACAGAACATGATTGTGTTGAGCTTAATTCAATAACAGTACAGAACATGATTGTGTTGAGCTTAATTCAATAACAGTACAGAACATGATTGTGTTGAGCTTAATTCAATAACAGTACAGAACATGATTGTGTTGAGCTTAATTCAATAACAGTACAGAACATGATTGTGTTGAGCTTAATTCAATAACAAGTACAGAACATGATTGTGTTGAGCTTAATTCAATAACAAGTACAGAACATGATTGTGTTATTTTTAATAATTTCTAGTTTTCGTATGGGTCGTCTTCGCCGACTTTGTCCAACCGGAAGCGATTCCCTCGTTTCTTTCGTCTAGCACTACCTGATCAAAAACTGAACTCAGCCAGAGTTGATTTGATGAACGAATTTTCCTGGAAGAAAGTAGCAACTATCAATCAAGCTCTGGAATTCTTTTCAGCAGTGAGTAAAACTGTCATATGTTGATAGTAGCACGATATGGTAAATGTACATCACGGTCATGACAACGACTGTATTATTTGCGAAGTTAACTCAAAAAGCAAATACATGTATGTGCATTTTGAATTAAATCTTTACTTTATCTGACGTTCTTTTGGAAGTCCACACATTGTGCTGCCTCTCATTACTAGTATGAAAAGTCAAATGAATAATAAATAGTTTTTAAAATAGTGCCTTGAATTAGTACTTACCGTGTTTGTATTATACATGTACAATATACTGTGGAATCATTAATTTTCGTTGGGGATTTAATTTCGTGGATTTCGTGGGTCGGCTCATCCACGAAATCAAATCCCCACGAATTTAAGTGCAGAGATGATGTATTTCTTTTCAAAAACCAAAATCCACGAATTTATGTCCCCACGAAATAGCCATTTTAGTAAAAACCACGAAAATTGAGCCCAACGAAAATAAATGAAAATACAGTATCGTTAATGTACGTAGAAAGGATATTAATTGATAGGTCAGTCATATTGTTGTTTCAGGTTATTGACGACTTTGTTCAAAGTGTTGAAGAGACTGACATCACAATAATATCTCAAGAAATCTTCGTCAATGATCCTTACCAGCGTGTTAGAAATCTTAAGGTATAGTCTGAAGATATCGAACTTGTTCTTTCTTATCAAGTTTTCTTTTTTATTTCTTTGATCGTGAACTGAACTTCATACTTCATACATTTTACTATTTTAATTAATATCCTTTCTTTCTTTTTGGGTTTAACATTTAACATTTTATTAGACTTAAGCTCGGAGCACATCGTCGTAAACAACATACAAACAAGCATGCACACACAAGGTAATGGAAATACATGTCAAACTACAAAACTGTATATATCATAAGAGCGTTCTAAAAATGATACACTGTCCACAAAATTAAAACAACAAGATAAAGTTAATGTACACATTCATCATTGTAACAGGGTTAAACTTAATGTGTATTTATCTGATTTCTTATCTCAAACGACTGAATGCAGAATTTAGCAAGTTTTGACAGCACTGACTTCTTATCTGAATTTATGAGGAATATTATAAACACTTGGGTTTCTAACATAATACCGTGGAATAAATTGTTGTCAAAATTAATATTGTTATAGTTCGGAAATTTTAATACGAAATGGAACTCATCTTCTAAATCATCCAGATTACACACATTACATTTTCTTTGGATTCTATCTATTCTTCTATGTCTATCTGTTTCAATAGCCAAATTGAGTGAACGAAGTCTTTACATGTCTGTATTTAACAAATAATTGTCTAAAATATCCAAGTATACCGATCTTACATAAACCAACTTAATTTCTCTGGAAACGTTTGGGAATGTACATGAAATCATATTCATACGCCACTGTTGAATAGACATATCTCTCAGCATAATGTCATATCTTTTGCATTGCGTAGTTTAACGCGACAGTCAAAATGATGCAAGGCAATTATGCCCTTATCCGTATTTTCAGCATACGTTTTAGAATTAGAATGGTACACTGCCTATTTATGAAACATTGAGACAAAAACTGTCCATTTTCCTGCATGTGTGGGGAAGTTGCATGCTCACTGTGGAAATATAAGTCGGTTCTGTTCGAAAACGGTTAAGTGAACAATTAGGTATACAACTGAAACATCGTTGAAATAGGCGGATAACCCAGAGAAACAAAATGAGATTAATACAGACATTTAACATAATATTCGTATATAAAAAGTTCAGGTCGTACATCAACTCTTTAATAAAATACAAATTACTTATTTATTCTCAGCAACATGACGCAAGAATAATCATGACAGCGATGTATGAAGACAAAGCTAGAGAAGTTATTTGTGCTGTAAGTGTTAAGCTTCGTACTTTCTATATTAGTCAAATAATGGTTAGACGATTAATGCTTAGGATGTAAAAACACGGAGAAAATCGAACATGTATCCGGTCCACCGTACAAACAAATTGGGTTTGGGTGACTCTAGGACTAGGGTTAGGACTCTTTGTTCAACCGGAGTCACTTAAAAAATGACCATAAGTGGATTTATGTGGCTAAAATCGGGGTTATGTGGCTAAATTTTAACAAATTTTAACATGGGAAAGCCACTTAAGTATCCTGTCGTTAGTACGTCCGTTCTTTTACCATAGGACAAAGAAGTATGATAATTTAATGCGTTGACTGTACTCGGAAAAGAAACTCGACGATAAGAAATGTATTTAAATAATTCAGGCGTACAAGTTGGGTTTATATGGACCGAAGATTATCTGGGTATTCGTCGGTTGGTTTTCTGTAAACTTCTGGAAAGTAAATTTGGACGGTATCGACTGTAATGAGGATGAAATGTCTGCTGCCGCAGAAGGATCTTTTATAACTGGACCCTTCTATAGAAATCCTGTTGAGGAACGAGGCATAGCAAATATGACAGGTATGCGAATTATGCGTTATATTGTAATATCAGCCACCGTTTATGTATTTTTTTTCTGACGCCATCAACATTAATGTATTGAAGAATTTAAAAAATCAGGTTTAGGAAGAAAGCATTACAAATCTTACTGCCACTCAAGGCAAGCCATCAGCGTGTATAAAAGTATACTAGAAGAAGTTTTGAAATCATTTGCAGCATGTGTCCTAATCATATCTATACATTGAACATGTAATATGGACTTGGATGGAATTATAGAACACATTAACAGTAATCTAATTCCTAACCAATGCTTTGGCTGATGATACTTGTATTTTCTATACAGCTATTGATTCTATAATACAGATAATGAGTAGTTTGTATTAAATTGAATTAATGAGCACATCGCCATGAACGGATTTCACAATTCTGACTTCATTGTCAATTGTCATCTTAAGTGTGGTGCGAAGTGATTTAAATGTGTAGCCAGATTACAAGAATAACAGATAGACGTGCGGAGAATGACAACATGTAAAAAAAGGTGTCCATACGAAAAATTGCCACTGTTGATCGCACAAGTATCTTGGCAAAAAACATAACATACCATTGTATCGTTATAGACCAAATGTGTCTGAAAGCCATATATCTTGTTGCCATGGCATGAATTCATTACAGGTGTATCTGTGTTGTTCACTTCAGGCAATATTAACTACAGACAATTATTTAGAAAAAAATACCCCACCCACCACGGTCACTCTTATGACTACCAATACATATAAATACTATAATTATGTATTGATAGTCATAAGAGTGACCGTGGGTATTTTTTTCTAAACAAGTGTCTGTGATATTAACAACTCGTTTTTTACAGCCGATGAATTTGAAGCACGATATTACAGCTACCCTACGTATGACATTAATTATAAGAACTATGACTTTTACGCTGCTCAGTGTTATGACCATATTTGGGTGGCTTCTAAAGCACTCAACTGTACAGTTGAACACATAGAACAAGAAGGTAAGTACTAGGTAAGAGATCAATATTACGCACTCCCTTGAGGGACACTATTGCGTGAAAAAGTTCTATGGAAGCCATTTGGGACACTAACAGATAAATATCCCAAATTTAGCTGAAATTGTGACTTTAATTGCAACCCGTGAACAAAGTCCTTACGTTGAAAAACTGTACACGCACCATTTACATTCAAGACATGTATTTGAAGTGGATTACTCTAAAATAAGTATAACATGTATTTAGAATGCAATTCTTCTGTGTAAGGCAATCTATATCATTGATAAAGTTTCTGTATTGATATAGGGATTTAAAGCTAGATTCAATAACATTGTACATTTTCATTCTCAATTTCAAAGAGTGGATATCAACCAATCAGATATATTGAGTACAACAGGGTCACTCAAAAATTGAAAGACCCGAAGTATATTATACAATTGACACCACCATATGTACTGTACCATAGTGTCCTGATAGCAGCTTTCCTATAATCTACTTGATATCATCAAGGTTTTCTACACCTAAGACAAGATTAAGAAGATAAGTTTCAAATATTTAGCGTCTATCATTTAATTGTTTTTGAGTTCAGTCATAATTGACCAATAATAAGGCTGTATTTTTTGGTACTGGTCACGTGACAGTTTCATGATAGTCTATTGGTCTAATTAGACAGATGCTTCGATGAACCTTGTTTCTTTATATGAACTGAAAACATATTTTTATACATCATTTGTTGCAGGCATGAAACCATTGGACGAGTTCACGTATTCAGACTCAGAAATCAATGACGTCATATTTGAATGTATGAGCAGAACGTCGTTAACTGGTGTTTCCGGTCGTGTTGTTTTTTCTAGAAGCGCTGATCCGAATAGAGTCGTCAAAATGGAACGAGTTCAAGGTTAACTATTTTTTCTTATTACCAGTGTTAATCAAGGATGTTCTGTTTAAGTATGCATTTGTTATGTATATGTATATTTTGTCATGTTCGTAACATGAATCCAACTTTCGGTCACCTGAATTTAAAAAATGCAACATTTCGTGTACAACGAATATCACTCTTGTGTCTTAGTTTTTTTCTTTAAAAACAGCAACCACAACGCACGACTGTGCAACAAAGTTCATCACATTCAAATGGACTGCCCATTTGACAGCTATTTCAGAGAGAGAGTGAAGATACAAGTAAGATCCAGGAGTACAAGACATTTATATCCCTTCTTCGAATTAGAATAGTTTTTTCCTGGTTCTTAATCGTGCCCGATATAAAAAACAACTACGCACTCATCCATTTCTTGTGATTTTCTAACCCAGTATTGAGCTCTAGTTGAAATTTGGACAGACACTGTAAAGCGTCCCTGAAATATCCTAAGACGGAACCGAGGTTCTAACCCATGACCTTTCTATTGGTAGTCCAGTGCGTTACCATTAGACCATCGATCCAACCCTCACCCCATTCAAAACCATTCGAGGAACCAAATACTGATCAAATGCACCATGTCGTCTGAATAAATGTACTAGTAAAGCATGTAACGCATAGAAATTCACAATTGTTGAAAGCAAAACTAACTACTATATGATCAGGTATACGTAACTTATCACAGAAATCCGACCCAAAGTCATTCAACTTTCCAACAGACATTTATTCAATACATCCATTATTTCTCAAATTGTAACGAGCATCCTAGTGTTTAATATAAAAACATTTTGTCAGGAAATCTAATTTCATTCTTAACATATTTTTGGACAAGTAGCTCTAATTGTACTACAAGGATTTTCAATTACTGCGCTAATGAGATTTTTTACTACTTAAAACAAGTATAAAGTTCGTTGCACGATACATCTCAACATGTTGTATGACACTGGGTACATAAAAGGCAAAATAATCATCAAGGTAAGCTAAATCATAGATAAGAAGTTCTAAAAGAACGTTATGTGACATCTCTGTCCGTCAATACTTCATTCTCCAAAAATGTTCACATACGCAATGTCAATGATAACTTGTTGCTATGTTACAGCTAACACTGGTAGAAACTCGTTATTTAAACACAATGCCAAAGGTTAATAAATATTATTTGTTCGTTTTCCCGTGCGTAAGTGTGAGGTAAGTCACATAAAACTACATGAAGCTCATCTTCTTGTAGCTTTGCTACAGAACCTTTGAAGGGTGTAAACTCCGGTAGTCTTTGTTTTGCCCTTCATTTTTGATATGTTCCAGAGTATTGGCTAGCTTTTGGATAATTTAGTTTTGGGTGGATCGTAATTTTAGAAATGTGGGATTTTTTCTATGAATTCTTTACTTATCTATACGTAATTCATAACTTAACCATATTAATGAACACATTGAAAGTCTAGCTGACAATGAAACAATTAGACGAAGCAGAAAAGGTTTGTCGATCCCCTGATGAGGTTTATTTGTAGGAAGCAAAGTTCCGTAGTAATTAAGGATAGATAATAATTTTGATTTGGTCAATTGACATAAAATAAAATATTAACCTGAAAATCATGTTGACAGCTCCTCTAAAGAGAGGAAGATTGCTTTTTAACCATTTGGTGCTGTGGTCATAATCGTCGTTAATTTACCTTTTCCCAATCCCCGTTTTGAAATCAAATGCAGAACTCAAAGTTTCTAAGCTATGTAAGTATTGTATACTTGTCGCTATTGCTGTTTACAAGGAAACGATTGTGCTGTTACACAAGAGCTTAATTAAAACGAAGATGTAATTCCTTATACAGAAAATGTTTAAGATGGTGTAGAAATTCTTCGACTGAAGATATTTGTTTCAATCCATGCACATTGACTGCATAATGATCTAATGCCATGCTCCTAGGTGAGAAAGTGTTTTATCCACCATTTCTCATTAAGTTATGTGTCAGTTCTGGTTGTGTATTGGTTGGTGGGGTTTGTAGGATGTGCTTTGTATTATCTGTATCAATCAAATACGAGACATTTTCCCACAGATGGAACTCGTCAACAAGTTGGTCTCTATCGTCAAGATCAAACACCGAGATACTTTGAATGGATTGCAGGAGCCATCAAATGGAAGGGTAAGAGTCTATTCCAACATGTACATGTATTTCTTTGTAAGATTAAATACACCAAGATGAGTAGAATGGGTAAAAAGTTTTTAGAATTTCGTTCCAACTTTTTGGCTTAACTAAATTTATCACCATTGTCGCTGCCTACGTGGACAATTTAATTGGGCAAATTGTTTGATGCTAGGAAAGCGGATAAGTAATAAAGTGTTCATTGTTCTATCAAGTTTATTTGTACCTTTACATAGACAATGTGATCCCAAGAGATTCTACATATATAACATACGAAGAAATAAAAATCCCTCTAACGCTGTACGTTCCCATGACGACACTGGCTGGCATTGGTTTGGGACTCAGTTTGATGTTTTTCGTATTCAACGTCATTTACAGAAATAATAGGTATTTGTTTAATCTCTAAACTTGATTCATTTGACACTATGCCATTATTATGTCACACGAGCACAAATTTTATCCAGTGCCTGCTTACTTTCTTCTTTAAGCATTTCAACAATTACCCTCAACAGAAACTAATTCTTAAAATTCTATTCTTACCTCACGTGTTACACTCCTTGGACATGCCAAGAAAATTTGAATACATGTATTAATATATAGAGTCACAACATGGAAAACATACTATAATTTATGACGTTTATTGCTTATAAATAATGTAACTATTATTTGCTTGTTTTGTAATTAAAAAGACCTTTTGCCATTGACTTATATAGCTTTTATGGTAAATAATTTAATTATGTATATTTATACATTTGTATATGTTTTAGTTATGTGAAGATGTCGTCCCCAAACATCAACAATGTTCTCCTGATTGGTTGCGTCTTCTGTTACAGCACTGTGTTCTTCAAAACCATTGAAGTAGAACATGCTGGATTCTGTCAGGTATATCATCAACTTCTTCTGAACTGTCGCCGTCCGCTATAGTTGTCCTCTCTTGCAAAATTACCACTTCATCATTACCAAACTAAGCATACTAGGTATAATATCTCCGCCAAGTTCGATAACTAGCTAAATACTAGTAGCCCATAGCACATTTGAATTATGACACCCGATTCAGAAACAAAATCTATGGACCCTGTCCGCTTTTTAAATTGAAAAACTTTTCCATCCAATCTTGACCAGATAAATTCTTCATGATTCGTGTGGAATTATAAATGTTGCTTGCTGCGGTTTTGTTAAACTGTCTGTTCTTGTTTTTCCAATTTTGTTGCTTTGTTGTTTACTTAATAATAATTCTCTGATCGGCTACGTGATATACGGTTTACTACTCAGAGTTTAGAGTAATTTGTCGACGCCGTGGTTGCTGGTAAAATGTATTTATGTAAGACATCGGTGATCCTACCATACCTTTAGTGTCTCTTATGAAGTCAAATTGCCAACAAACTTCGTTTTTATCTGTTTCAGGCAAGGGTATTTCTTTTTAGCCTTGGCTTCACTATAACATTTGGTGCTTTGTTCTCGAAAACGTGGAGAGTATATCGTATATTCACAAATAAAAAGCTGCTTCGTCGGGTAAGTGTTAATTTTAGGAGCTCAGATTAAGACACAGGAACAATTTATTTAAATCTTTGATAAAAGTATTAAATACGTATCTTCATGCCCCCGTATCATATGTTGGTTCCTCATGACAACCTCTACAAGACTGTGGATATTCAGGTCATTTGGTCAAAGGTCACCCTGAGGGGGCATGCTGTTTTTTGTATGACAAATATCTAACTAGTGAGTAATGATAAAAAAAAGTTTTATATTTACCTTCGGCTTCATCAGTTTAAACAACCAATCGGATATGGACGTTGTCACCATACGTTACGTTAAAATATATTAATTTGATGAATTTTAGTTTATCTACAAATTATGATTAATGGTAACTGTTTGATTTCTAGCGAGCAATTATCATAGTTGAGTCCTATTGAATTTTCATTTACAGACAATCAAGGATTATCAACTATTGGCAATCATTTGTGGCATGGTTGGTGGTGTTTTATTTGTTCTTATACTTTGGGAGACGATTGGACCTCATAGGAAACAAGTCAAGTTTTTACCCAAAGATGTAAGGTTCACAAGACATATTATAACGTGGATCATGTTTTCTTTGCTTTAAAATCAACATTGTGTATATAACAGCAAAAGCTATTTTTACTGAAGTATTAAACTTGCAAGAAAAAAATCCAAAAGTTATTGTTGAACATTTGTCACTGTGATTGACCTTGACATATTATCGTCGCAAATGATACTTGTGACGTCACTCATCTATACGTATGTGTAATTAAATAGGTTGTTTAAGTCAAGTGTTTTTAAATGTATTTTCGTCCATTTAAGGTATACATGATGGGGGTAGATGCTGAGGTTCGTCCGTTTGTACGTATATGTGTATCTGAATATTCATCCTATTTTGGCTGGGCCTTGTATATTGTACAAGGTGCTCTGTTATCATTTGGAACATTCCTTGCTTGGGAAACTAGACATGTAAGTACAGTGCAACTTCTGAAAAGCAACATCCTTTAAGAGAAGTAAAATTATTTGTTGTTGAAAGGTTGTTGCCCTAGAGAGGTTAAATTAATCGTTAAATCGTGCAGTGGGAGAAATCATGTTTTTGTTGAAGGGAGGTATTTGCTCAATAGAAGGCCGCTTTGAGAGGTTGTACTGTATATAATAGAACACGGTTGTTGTAAATTCATGGAGATCCGGACTATAAAATAATTTGTCAGATTCGTCTCTATACTTGAGATTTACGTAACTAGTATATTATTTAAACAGGAAGGTAGCGATTTTGTCCATCATTAAATAAATATCACATCCCAAAGAGGGTAATAGAACGTAATGTTCACCCGAGACAAGTAATGTCGACCGAGGCGTTAGCCGAGCTTGACATTACCTTGTCAAGGGTGAACATTACGTTCTATCACCCTCTGTGGGATGCGATATTTATTTTATTATACCGAACAAAACAATAATTTAAAAGATAAGACTGCAACTAACATGCTAGCAAATTATTGTACGGTTCTTTTCGTACTGGTTGAGAGAAGACAATGAGTCATCTTCAGAGATTGAAACAAAGCGTAATTACTTTAGCTGTCAAAATGTCTGCTAAACCCGAGGTCAAATTACGAGTGAATTTTGATAATCGCCTATAGCGTCTAGGATACGGAACAGCTTAACTAAAACTCTGCACCCGGTAACATCGCGTCAGCGCTTGAGGGCAGTTTCGTTATGGCAAGCGGGCCGAAATGTAATGTCACAGGGTAACATTATGGATTGCCACCCTCTGACGTCACATGAGACTAGAGAGTAAATAAATCATGTGAGGTATAATTAAATGTGTTATAATACAGACATGTGTTTTAAGCTAGTCAATATCATCTTTGATGTGCATTAATGGAACATTTCTAAAACACTGATGTTGTTTTTCTGGTTTCTTTTTTTAAATGAAAGATACATGTATATATACCAACTTTGTTGACATAGTGTTAGTTAAAATGTCGAATAACTCTGTAACATAGTGTCTCCTTGATAATGTTGCCACCAAACTACATTATGTCATATATACGAATGTTTATCTTTTAGTTTAATATCATTTTTCTTCGCGAAGTTCAACTTGATTATTTTTCATTTAGCGAAATTTTCATCTGTATCCGTTCAATCTAATGAGTGGATAAGCTGTACAACTGGTTGTCTGATATTATTATGATGTTGTTCAGAAATATGCCGCCGTGTTTTGTTAACGCACTTACCATTAACTCCCATCACTTGTTCAAATATTGTGTCGGCACAAAATGGTATATAAAATCAAAGCACTGTAAGTGAGTATATACCAAATGTTTGGACTTGTCCATTTTTTTGTTTCTATTTTAGGTAAAGATCCAAGCATTAAATGACTCCCATCAGATTGGTCTGTGTGTTTACAACGTGATTGTTCTCAGTGCAGTAGGTCTAACCCTTTCATTATTACTCACAGACCAAGAGGTTTTGATGTATGGCGTCACTTCCGGTGCACTTATCCTAGGGACCACATTGACCCAAATTGTTATATTTATCCCTAAGGTGAGTATGAAGAAAAGTTTTGATAAGCTTCAATAATATGAACTATTTTTGTAGCTAAGGATTCAAATAGCATATACACTGTATTTGTATTGGTACAAACGAACATTGTTTTAATCAATTACTTCCGGTCCAGAACAAGAACACTTCATTATATACATAATTCTTTCACTATATCCAGTAAGATAAGGGAAACGTGTTCGGGGTAAGAAACAATAATTTCATTAACAGTATATCTGATTCTTCACTATACACAAGAGCACTGTAATCATGTCGTTCTGTATAATGTTGAAATGTTATGAATGGTTTGGACTTCATACAATGCATTTTGTAGAGACACGCCGATACTTAGGTTCATATATTTGGTGCTTAGATAGTAATTGGTTGATAAGTTGAAAACTTGCTCAATTAGAAAATACGAGAAGCCAAAATGATCCGTAATTCATTTCGGTTTCATTCACAAATAATTAAGGTGATTCGTGGCGTAGAAAAAATGTGCTAGAGAACGCACTGAAGTATTGTAGACGGCAAGGAAAAGGCTCAGATTATTAAAGATCATTGTACTCGGTATAATTTAGACTCGGACCTCTAACAAAGAATTGACTGTATAGGATATGAAAAAGGTGTTCATTAGATGATAATTGTAATTCTCTGTGACATCTGTCTTGATTGATTTATTCATTAAATCAGATCCAGGCTGTACGACATAACATAACAGGAAGTGACGTCACAAACCGGCTTGGGACAAGTATTCACCCGGCTACTGTTGACACTTCAGCCCGTCTACCTACGGTCCAATCTTCAGACGGTCAACATGGCGAGCAAAAACCCAGAAATATTGCCAGTAACGCTTAAACGATCTCTACCTATATTTGCTTGGCTGCATCAATGACGTAATCAGTATTTTGAAGAATGAAAACGTAGGGACATGAAAGCCAAGCATTTCATATATTCATGTGAACGGAACTTAAAAGAGAATCCGAAATGTTTTTATAAGTATCACGTGATATACTTACTTACTACACAAGAACAAAATTCAGTACAATTAATGATTCCCGGTGTATTTGAACGAAGTCATTTGATAATTAGTCGATATTGAAGGACAAGAGAAAATATATATATTATATACCGTACATAACTAAAACGAGGCAACATTGTCACGTGCCTTATATCTACCACACCAAATGTGTTTAGGATTATGTTAATTTGGCTGACCAACTGTATAAAAATAACATGATTGTGTTTCGTATTTACTGCGATGGAAAGAGTCGTACATTCATGACATAGATGTAAACAAACCTTTTTTTGACGGGGTTGTACTGTCCAGTTACGATAATGTGATAGTGACGTTTCATTTTATGTATACACAAAAGTTAACATCCATTATCTGAACAGGTAAAGTGGGTTTATAAGAAACAAATATAGTATTACAGTTTAGCAATACAATTGTAGATGTCCGGTTGGCGCAGTTGGTAAAGCCTTTAGAATGTCAAGGAGCTAAACTTTTATCGCGAGTTCGAACCTCATCAGTTGTCTCTTTTTTCGTTTTCTTTTTCAACTTCAGCTCAGCCGCAAATTAATTGTAGTATATAGGTAGGTTTGTTATAATATTTTAGTAGTAAACTGTGAAGAATAAGAATGCATTTTGTCCTGTTAAACGCGAAGAGTGTAGTTAAAAAGTACTTGCAGTATTAGTATGTATATAAAATCCTTGGTATTAGTAACGTGCACAAGTACTTCGTTTACAAACTTATTGACTTACTTCAAATTGACAAACAAGAAACAACTACTTGCTCTTTTATTAAAATTCTATGAGGTGTACGTTTCTCCCAATATTTTGTCAAGCCTCACACTCTTTTCTTTGTATCATACGATTATGTATGCTCATATTGTCATATATATGTACTGACTTGAGAAATAAACATTGTATTGTATTGCCAACTTATCTGAAGGCCAACTACAAAATGTAGCTAAATATGGCTGAAAATAGATGGACTTTTAATAGCGAACCAATCGTAATTACCATAATTACGACGAAATGTCTGAGACTATTCTTTATCATGCTTATTACATGTAACAATATACCGAACGATAAAAATGATAATAATATAAGTACTAGATCTAGTATAATCCTTACAAAAACGAAAAAAGAAAATGACAAAATTGACGAAATTAAAAAAATATATACATAGAAATAGAAAATAATTTGCGAAAATTACTAAATCGCGGCCTCACACCAATAATTTCACACAAATAGGTGTATTAACAGACAACATCGTTACCAACTGCGTTACGCCGACAGTTAATGTGCTGCACGAAATTTGTAAGTCATATAGTCAGCCTACATGTCTACTGATAATTTGACAACGGTTTTACACAATAAAAGTGGACTCGACCACTGCGTCACTCTACAATTATCCTAACTGAACAGTAACTCTTTTTCTCGTCCCCAGTGAAGAGTTTTCTCCCTTGTATGTTTTATATTATGTTGTGTTTATTTGTCTCGAGAATGAAAACCTGGGTTTATAACGATTTCTATCACTTGTTCTAGATAGCATTTACACTATTTCTATTGAAGTTAGTGCTACAAACCGCTTGCCAGTAGCTAGTGCGCTGTATGTTAACCCGGCCATCCGGGTTTGATTCCAGGTAGCGGCACGTTATACCCTCCCATGGAAATTAGGCAAGTTGTCGATTTTCCTCCACACGTGGAGAAGTTGTCTGGTAACCAGTGCTTGTCATTTGACAATAGAAGAATCTTGTTAACAACAACCTCCTCCTGCAAAAGCTTTTACAACACACACTCGTGATTATAGGTCTTTGCCCAAATCAATTATATGTGAATTTCACTCTTAAATTGCCAGTAACTGAAGAAATTACCGGGTTTCTTTTTCAAAAACCATTTCGATATTACGAAGAAACTCAGGAAATATTGACTTTATTCTGATTAATACTAGTACCAAAATATTTGATTAATTTCACGATTTTAACACTTATCATTTTATTTCACTTCAAATATTCATATTAGCGCAACGTAAATAATGACAAAAGAATGAAACTGATAACCTTAGAACTCTATGGTAAATCCATGAGACCCTTTATGTAGACTGAGCAAATCAGAATGATATTGTTCTGTTGTACAGCGTGGAATTGGCTGTAGCATAAAGCACCCTGACACCGAGAAGTAGTAAATAACCAGCACGTAATTGTTCGTGTTCAGTATTCAAAAATTGACGTTCAACAGTTACACAGAATGTTCAAGGCACATTAACAAAGAATGTCTTTATTTTTATCGACCTAAGTAAGTAATACCAGCTGCTGGTGAAGTTCTGTCTAATTGTTCGTTTCCGCACATGGATATGCAATTCTTTGTAAGTCTGAGAGGATGGTCCTTCTGAATTCATGTATGGAATCAACAAACAGGAAAGTCTAACAATTAGGGCTACAGGTCACAGTCTTTTACACCGACTGTGTCTGTCATGCCAGTTACAAAACCCTGTAGCTGTTCTTTAATGATTAACCAAATCCTGATTAAATCTACACTCAGTTGCTTTCTTAAAACTTTCAATGCAGATAGTGTCAAAGAACTGACATCTTAGCGCACACCTGGTGGATTTCAGATCGTCTTATCGAGACAGAGTATCATTTAGTAGACGACTGTACCACAAGAGATGGCGTAATTATAAGTTTCAGACAAAAATGCTTTTAATTGCAGCACGTCAAAAACGAAAGACTCATCAAATATCTATTAACAATCAACTGATCTATGAATAATGTGACGTACATAATAAAATAGACTCATGACTGTTTTAGTCGTAAATACACATCTACGTCTTCATTTAAAAAGCCGATGCACCTGTGCTCATGTTTTCAGCCTTTGACGGCATACCGGATGTATTTCTGTTCGAAGATCCAGTCGACCTTTGGGGTAGATTTGTGACTGTTGCCAAATCCGTCTTGTTTTTAATAGCATGGATCTGTCATGAACAGAAAGTAAAAATTACCAAACGAGATTATGTTTGCGATAATTGATGAAAATCAAATGTGTAAAATATGCTGCTACTATTTAGGTTTTTTTTTAACGTGTGGATGATACAATTACTGTATTATCTCACATATTTGTAAATGAGCTTTTTATGCTTATTGTTTTAATCTCCCCCCCCCCTCTCTTGGGATAGAATTCACGAAAACATTAATATTTTTTTTCCATTCTTCATGAATAGCTCATTATTAATTAAAGTATGAATAACTATTTGACAGAGGAAGCTGTTATTAGTAGCCTTTATTCAGCCTTTAATCAGTGGCTTAAATGACATTATTACAGCGGGATTAAGCTCTACGGGATGTCCAGTCCTTAACCGAGTTCTAGATTTATACCTTACCTTCGGTATAAAGATAATGCCTTGTGTCAAAGCTGTCCCTAGAATAAGACATCCACTGATTATACCATACATCAGAACCTCTTGTTCTTTGAGGAGCAAAGACAGAGTCAGACCAACAGCACTTAGCACAACCACATTATATATACATAAACCAATCTCATGGGAATCATTGAGGGCTTCGATCTTAACCTGAAATGTAATACAGTCAGAATAACATGTACATTCGTCTATTTTATTTAAACAACATGATAGCAATATCCACAATCTATTTAAACAACGAAGTGGCATGCACAGGGCTCCAGATAAAGGACGTATTCGCTTAAATACGCATTAGTTTTCCCGAAATACGCATAAAGAGTATTTCTAGAGCGTACTGATCCGCCGGGTACGCGTTTTACTCGATAAAAAATGCGTAACTATCAAATTAAATTGTAGTATCTGTGACTACTAGTAATTTAATTGAATAACAGATACTTGATAAGTAATATTAAATCTCAATCAAATATCTTAATTTAATGCCAAATAACTTACGTGTCTCGTTTCCCAAGCCAGGAAAGCACCAAATGCCAATAAGGAACCTTGTAAAATATATAAAACCCATCCGAAATACACAGTGTATTCCGAGCGACAAATCCTTACAAAGGGTCGCACTTCAGCGTCGTTCCCTATCATATAAACCTAAGAAAAAAGCCAAGATGGGTCTCATAGAGCATTGAAAATAAACTAACATTTATCTAAACAATTGGGTTTAATGTAACTACTAGCATTCGGGACATAGCTATCGTCGAAAATAAGGGGACAAAACGAAAATAGCGTCTTTGTGAAAGTAGGTGATCTGCAGGTGGCGGCGCAACGTTCTGTTTATACTGAGACCAGACATGTGGTACAGCACGGATTTATGGGTATTGCGGAAATACGAGACGACGGTATTGGTCAACTTAGAAATCAGGCTGTATAGGATAACTGGGCTTCTAAAACACAGAAATACTTGAAGTATGAAATTATCCGTTGTTGCTTTATGCTTTCGAATTATTTTCCATAACCATGATACATGTATGAGTATATGACCAAAATATGTGCGGTGAGGCATTTAATGCTTGAAGAAAGTGAAAAGCGATTTTTCATGCACGTCGAAATAAATGAGACAAACTGAAAAGCAACATTGTACGGGCGTTGAAGTATGTTTGGAGGAGATGACGTAGCATTTTCCGGCTTAATTTGAGGATACACAATTCTAATACAACTTCCTTATTTGGGCATATACCTCTTTCGGCAGAAATTTTGTCTCAATTTTATGCGGTCCCATCGTTTCCCATATTATAAGAACCACGGTAACAACACCAACTAAAGCGCACGTGATTGCCAACAGTTGGAGATCTTTGATAGTCTGAAATGTTACATAAAATATACTTAAACTCTAGATTTATTTAAAGTTTAAAATCTTGAACATTCGTTCATTTGATAGTTGTTTTATGTTGAAATATTAAATAATAATGCATTTATAAACGGTATCACGAACTCTATGAGTTTATGACAATGAATTGAAGTCTGTAAATAAATGCCGTAAATATGTACATTGTAGATACATCTTCATTTGTATGTTAGTTGTTCATTTTGTTCTTCTGTATCATGAAATATTGTCCTCTCCGGTTTACTTTTATCATTAGATACGTGTTAATATAATATTAACTACAGTATAATATGGTTATAGTGAATTCCTTGAAACCGAATAGTAATTCATTGTATCCAAATTCCAACGCACCAATTATATCAACATAATATATATTAGGGCTGTCCCGATACAGATCTCAGCCGATACGATACGTATTGCGATACGGTACTAGCGATATGCAATGTCAACGATACAATATTACAATATTTCAAAGTAATGAAAAACGTTAAAATATTAGTGTTTTTGGGGAACTCTGCACATTTGTTTGGTGTTAGAAAGTCCTAATTAACTGTTAAAAAGGTGTAAAACTAATTCGTCTTGTACTTTCATTTTGATTCACATATATGTTTGTTGATATTGTGGAAATTAAATAATTATGAGAAATATTAGTTTTTATCCCTGTCCCATAAATTGCCTTATATCAAGAATAGTACTTTTAAGCCATATACAAGTGTTTAAATTGTCAAATTGATTAACAATACCAAAATACTAGTAATACTCTTCAGCTTGGATGTTATGATGACGAGATATACGTGTTCTAAGGTTGCTAGTCCCACCACTATACTTGACATCGTGTTGACACTTCTTACAGACAACTATATACGTGCTTCTTTGTTTCATTAACCAGCAAACCAAAATGCTGCCGTATTGTATGTAAATTAAATGGTGGCGTAATACAATTTATAAGTCAGTAATAATCTACTTGACAAAATCTGAATTTTCGAATCGAATTCGTTGTCTAGCATTAACTGACGCTGCTAATGTCTGTCAATGGAGTATGGAATCCCGGATATTAGTTGCGTAAGAATTGTCGATGATGATATGAGAGTAAATTCGCAAGTCTAGTTCAGTTGTTCAACATACTAAGAGTTTTTTAATATAAAATAAAAAACCGCGATACGGCCGATACGAGACCTTCCGATACGATACGCATATCGTCCAGCACTGTACCGGTACGTACCGGTACGCTGCCATATCGGGACAGCCCTAATATATATAATATATACAATTACAATATATAAAACAAACAGTGTTTGTGAGACACGGATGCCCCCTGAGGGCCAACTGGATAGTATGACCTTGACCTTGGACCCTATGACTTCAAAATCTACAAGGATCATACGCATCTGATGACAAACCTCTCAACTAAACCCGAGGAGCTTAGGCCAAATAGTTACCTAGTTATTGTCCAGACAATGGTTTCGTTACGGACGGACGGACGGACGGACCGACGAACCTACAGACCGACCGGCCGACATGTGCAAAGCAATATACCCCATTTTTTTTAAAGGGAGCATGATAAATAACGGTGTGCTCGCGAAAAACAGGCACTTTTCTATATTCTTTATTTGCTATATTCGTGTTCGCTCTAACCCTGACGTATATATGTATACTCACACGTCGGAGTAACTTCTTATTTGTAAATATACAGTACACTCTCCAGGTCTTGGAGAACAGAGAGCCGAATGTGATCGTAAATCCTAAACTCAACAACACAATCCGAATCTGAAATCCGCAAAAATATTGATACAATGTTGAACAGGAGGCTGACAATTTCTGTAAGATTTGATTATGTATTTATCATTGTAAATAGTGTCCGCTTAATCATTTCCCCAAGTAATGGGATGTAACCGATATCTAATTAACAAACCAGTCTCTAAGCATAGTTGTCTCCCTTTGTGAATTGCGCGCATAACAATGGTCTGACCGCTTAGTCTGATTCCCGGACGTGCTCTACAATTACATAGTGTAAGGGGAAGGAACTCCAGACCATATCTCGCAACACGGTAAATGTTGCTGCATTTTGTACAGGAATAGGGAACCAGGGTATGAGCGTGTATTATAAAAAGGGAACAAACTGTATCTAGAGTTACTTACCTTACATATAGCGGCGTCTGGTGCTTCTATAGTCTTGAAGAACACGGTACTGTAACATAGCACACACCCAAACAACAGAACATTGTTGATATTTGGCGATGACATCTTAACAAATCTTGAACAAATAACAACAATAAAGTTTTAAGGTTATAACTTATCTATTTGTATTAAAATAATCATTCAGCTTACATTACATTTATATTCATTAAAATAATCTGTTTTAATCATTATTTGGACTCACGTGAACTGCCCCGATGCCGTCCAAAAATTGTCATCTTCGGGGGAAACGAAAATCGAAACGTAGAAGGGTTACTTTTTTATCTTCCTACGCACTGACATTCTATGTTATCCATTTATAAAACGGGTACCAGTTAACATAAAGTGAAAGCTTTAAATACTGTGATTTATCCTTTAACAGACAGGGGAAAATGACTTAGACTAATTTAACTCACCTGTTCTTTCTGTACATTACGTTAAACGCGAAGAACAAACAGGTAACACAAATACCAAAGGCTGATAATGCACACATGGTAACATATAATGTTGTCGGTACAGTTTTTTCTTCTAGCGTAATATAAGTCGAGTCACGTGGTATGACGTCATCTAATTTGTAAAACATACGACACCAATTATTATCATTATCATATCTTGTTTGGCACGACTTTAAGACATATTGGTTTCTTGTTTCGTTCATAATTGATATTAAACATGCAACTGATACACAGTGGACTGTGGTTGGCTGGAACTCGGTAAATGCAAACAACCAGGAAATTGAGAACTCATCATCCAGTCCTTAATGTTTTTGTTTCAGTACAGCGAGGGTTCAATGCAACAGTTTCGAAACTCATATTGAAATTAGAACAAGTTACGACAGTGTTGCGCTGAGCCCTCGATATGTTCTATATACAAAGTAGTTGGATTCCGCCAACAAAAACTCGAACACCCGAACCAATAATCGGGTCATGTGTCCTCCAAACACTTCAAGTATTTTATTGATAAATATATGGTGTACATAATGAGGATGTAAAGGATAATTATTCGGGTCCCAAGGTATCCACTATAACTTCATTCTTCTGTGCATCATAGTTGCTCTAGTCTGAGAAATGCTTGTTTCCGGTTACCCGACATAACTTAATGATTTCCAGCGACCCTAGACACGCTTTCCAGAAACAAAATATAGCTCTTAATTTTTACCCGATTTTCTCATCTTTTGTCCTTTCCAAGCGCTTTAAGGAGCCAAAGGTAGCACTAACTACCCGAATTCTATGAGCATGTAACCAGAAACATGCAAACTATTTTACGCCTCGTTTGTATTCGAACTATACATACTGCACGGCACACATTGTAAGAGAATACATCCACTGACTTACCTTTCCATTGTATTGCTCCATCAAACCATTCAAAGTGTCCCTGTTCGTCCTCTCGTCTGTACAATCCAACTTCTTGTCTCATTCCGTCTGATTTGTAGATAAATATCACAGAAAATTAAGTCGATTTAGAGAAAATAAATATGTTTGATTTGCCAAATACCAAAATTTAATGTGTTACCGTTCAATCGGGCATGGTATTAGGTCTGCATTGCAGTTCCTGCTGTTGAGGGCAAGCGCGATGTTACGAATACATTGCTTTTTTTTAAATGGGTAAAACAGGTCATTTGGTTAAGGTCGCTGACTTCAAATCACTGTAACATCTCACTGAGAGATGGCTGTGGATTCGAGCCCAGTTACCGGTTAGGATTCTTTACTAGTATGTGAGAAAATAAGCAATTTGTTTATGGAGAACTAGTACTGGTTCTTCGCAGGAACGATAGCAACTGTCCGCCTAATATGAATCTGACCGTTAATATGGGCGTAAAACTCAAACGAACAAAACGTCAATTAATAATTCCTTGTAAAGAAGTACCGTCAGTACGGTTGATGGTTCAAACAGTTACCATCCATGAATTTCTTTCTTCGTGTTCAGTTGCCAAGGATACCGAGTACAAAAATACAGTATTATCAGTACAGTATAGCCTTAGATACGATCCACTGATTAATCAATTATATAACTTACTCTGGATACGATGTATCTTAACGATTCTATCTGGGTCTGCTCCATTTTTGAACACGATTCTTCCGGAAACGCCTGTGAAACTCATATTAGTGATGCAATCAAATATGACGTCATTGATGTCAGAGTCAGCGTATGTAAACATATCCAGAGTTTTTGGATGACCTTGAAATAAGAAAACGAATTGGACTAATTTGGGACATAAATTCGACCCATTCCCAGTTTAAAAGGAATATTTCCCCCAAATTCAAAAAAAAATCGCCAGTAGAATTGCATCAGTCTTGAAAAGCTTTTTTGACAAAGAAGGTGATTAAATTGACCTGTATGACAGCTCTTTGTCTGTATTGGTCGAGGTTACGACATACTGATGATTAAGTGTAAAAAGAATATTGTATGCGTATTATTGTTCCACTTTTCCTTCCTCAATACGCAATTCTTCACCTTTATACAGGCCCCGCCACGCTTCCCTTGTAGGTGAAAAGACAACAACACTAAAGTTGACTAATAGCCGCTTCCGAATTCATACGCTTCATTAAAATAGTCCGTAGGGGTGACGCAAATACACTACATTCTAATTAAGACTTTCGTTACTGTAGTTTTTAGTTTGTGTTTTGATATTAAACCCTCTCAATATTTCATAAACACCAGTATCAGCATATCTGCGTTTTAAAACATTTCACTCTCTTTTCAAACAGAAAATCACCAGTCGATGGAAAAGGTGATTGGGATTAAAATATAGTTCATCAACATCGTTATCACATTATTACTCATTACATCACAGAACAAGAATAGAAAATAGTCGGAATCTGATAAAAAAATATTTTGTGTTCATCATTTTTGCTAAAATATTATACTTATTTTGCTTATTATGGGTAATTTAGTGTTGCAAACTCGAAGCCGTAATGATGATGTCTGACAAAACACCGTCGTACTTGCAATTATTACGACACGACATCAATTTGTCAATTTACTCCACACGAAGTCAGTTCTTCGAACATGCCAATTCAATAATGAATGCTAATTGGACTTTATAACACAATTATTTCAAATCTTTACTGCAATTTATATAATGTTTTCATAATGAAGTTTATGATACTTGTACATGCTTTGTGCACCCCGTGTGAACCTGAGTGCATTTTATTAAGTATTTGTGCGTTTTAAGGTATTCGGATCCTAACTCCCAAACGTATTATCTCAAAAGGGGCAGACGGATTTTGGAAATGTTTATAATTTTTATAGGTTTCCATTAGAATATGATTAACAGTGAGAAGTTTCAAAAACGATTACATTTCATTGAGTTATTGTCCTTTGAAATTTGCATTGAAATCTATGGGAGTAGCCGATTTTGTTGGATTGAAGTAGATAGGAAGATCCAATGCAATGAAATCTCACAGTAAAAGATGCAAAAACACAGTACATGTATCAATAAAATGTAATGAAGAAAAATATAAGCCATCGTGCAATATCTCCCGAAATTTTTATTTTTCAAAAAGGGCAAGAACTCATACAAAATTTGTAAAATGTGTTGTCATTGATATAAATACGCTCGGATTTAAAACTCTGACGTTCGAAACTATTAACAGGACATACACAATGTTTTCCTGTATATTTTTTTCTTTACCATACCCATTGCAAAAGAAAAAAACATAATAAAGACATGGATTTAATATTATAAGGCCTAATATTTTCCATTGGCTTTTTTACGAATATTATTTAGACTATTTCGATTCAATCGCACAATTTTTAAAGCTGTTTGCGTACATATGACAGGCCCCGGTATGAAGCAATTTCAGATTGGTGGAGGAGGGGGGGGGGGGGCTAATTTAAAATTTTGTCTGATATTGGGAGGAGAGAATCAGTTATAGCCGTTTTTTAAAAACAATGACGGTCAACATTACAGCCCCCGGTATGTAATAGTTTATTAATCAAAATATATTTAAACAATCAGTGACAAGCGTGCGCACGAATCTGAAATATTTTGATAAAGAAAACTGTTTTTGAGATGGCGGACCGATCTCAAGGCGGATAGCCTTAAACCATGATACTCAGAACTACATACCGTTGTTTTTCATGACATTGTCCGTACAATTCAACGCCATGGCAGCCATCCATATATTATCGTAGCACTGATAAGAGACGAAATCAAACGACCGTTTGGCAGGATCGTATGTCGGGTAGTTACGAAACAGTCTATCAAATTCTGAAGCTGAAATGAAAATTCCATGCAGGCAATTTCGACATGATAGGTAACCTGATGCCATCAACTTATATACATAAACGGTTTTATATTGACGTTGTGAACTTGTCAAATACTGCAAGGACACTGTAACAAACAAAATATCTCTCCATATCAATACTGTTCGATTTATAGCCCACAAAGACGATACGCATGCCAATGATAATCGAACGGTTGTGAATAATAAGAGAAGAGATTACTCATGGACACTGACGTACATTTGATCGTAATATTACCCACCGCTTGGTGGAATGCTCTCGGTTAAAAAGGGATCGAAATACTATCTGAAAAGCAGTCCCCTGCTGCGGAAAATGATATACACAAATGTAGATAAGAATCAAAGTACTGAAAGTACTGTCGGACTTGATTTTTACCGTACGAGGCAAAAGAGAGACATGTGTACCCACATCGTTCGAGCACATACAAATATTTTAACATTTAAAATTACGGACCGATTTTTCATTCATATTGTAATGCAGGTCATATGCATGTACTATGGTAAATGACATACGCTAAGGCTTTACTATAGTCCCTTTGCTAAAATTTTAAGATGAAAAAAGTCTGATATTGGAAAGTTTAATGATTAGCACATTAATTGAAGACAATTTAATTGCATTAAAAACTCTTTATTGTACACAAACACTTCAGTAACAGTAAATACAAACGTTGATTCTTCTGGTTTTAACACAACAGAACATCGTCGCATTGAACACATTCAGGGTCACTTAAATCAAAAAGGTCCTGACACAGTAGAGTAAGACCTAAGACCTATATGACCTATAGTTAACCCGATGTTGCATAAAATTTAGACGTGATTATGTAATTCTAAATAATCTGGCGTAAAAGGAACTCATAAACAGCAATTTTTAAAAGCACGTATCCAGTAATTTACGTTCGTATTTAGCGACTCGAATTATTATTCGTAAGCCGCAGTTTAAACATTCAACCTTCGATAAATCGAACTCCCCACACCAGCTACGCTTTGCTACTAGCCACTGCGGGGAGCGAGTCTATAAATAGCGATTCCGTCATCAAACTAACACTAGTTGGTGTAAATATCACGGAAATACGATTAGATATAAATACGCTTTGTAATATCAAGAAATGTTAGAAAGGCACAAAACACATACATCGATGGTAGATTGTTGCAAATGCATGAATACGTCCGTAGAGATGTTTCTGAACTATCGAACGAAAACCGAAAGTAGAACTACTTTTACGGCAAGAAATTTTATTGGACAGTGAATACGCGGTTTTAATTCTACGCATTTGAATATCTCATGTATCTACCGACAAGCACTTATTTAGATACATGACTCTTTCCATATAGTTACAATAAAATGATTTGAAATATATTTAGATCTGACACAGTTAATTGGGGAAATATTCCAGATACTTCTATATAAACACACCATTTAGTTGCGTACTATTTCCTTTATATGGCATTCTTTTAACCAAGCTGTTATGGAGTCCAGCGACAAAATATAAGTCAACGATTACAAAGGACTTGATTTTGATCAAAATCAAGTCCAAAAACTGAAGAAAAAGCACAAACAAAAATCAAAGAAATTACACGATATAGAAACATACAAAAACTGGGGTTGCGTTGTCGGGGGCGACGGACGCCATTTCACATGGCACTAGCAGGATTGCGTAACATCTGTCTCTGAATAGTTGTTTGATTGAGTAAAGTATGTCTTCCAAAGAAGATCTTAAATTTAAATCACCACATGTTGTTTAATGTGTTGATTCTACTCTGATATTGATTAATGCACAGTTATCATATATCAAATACTGAGGATTTTTTTCATGACAACGATGAGACAAACAGTAAGTTGATACAAATGAAGTAAAGGTTTTGATACAGACCTATCTGCTAAGGCATGACCATGCATTCAATAAGCTCAGGAGTAAAGTCGATCAGTAAATGTACGTTAATGTTGTTGCATACATACTAGCGTTGCGATGTTATTCTTTTTTGCAGAAGAACATCATATGGAGACGTATAATTAATTACTGATATGAGGTAACGTGACATACTATTATTTGATGCATTTAATATATACACCTCGTGCATGTTTTTTCCGGATAGAAGACGCAGCTGTTGTATTTTGTAATCCGAGTACACTACATTGTACATGCATATTACAATAAATATTTTGTGTATGGCTAGTATGTCTTCCACAATCAGGCTCGTCATTAAAGACATACAGTTTTGATTTCAAGAACTGTCGTTTTACATTTTAGACAAAAAATCTAGGAAGTTATTCTTTCTTTCTCATGGTCGGCTTAAATTGATGCAAGGTTGGCGACTTACAAATGTATCAATAAATATATCAACGTGTATTAGAAGCCACGTTTGGTCTTCGTTCGGTAACATTTCCGACAAAGTTTTGTATTATTAGATAGTGTCGATCGTGTTACGCAAATTCCATTTATGTCTTAGATATAGTTCATTTTGTCTATTTACCTAGGCATTATGTCGGTCAAAGAAATGAGACATTTCAAAAGTAGTTCAGGCACTGACAGGTGATTTTGAATTTGTTACGATTAATAGGGTTGTAAATTATGTAGTGTCATTCTAATTTGTCCATATATTGATATCTAATAAGACATTGAGTGTTGCTTTCTAAGAAATTCTTCAGATATATTTTTAGATAAGTTCGAAGTGTTAGCGAGCACGCAAATGTGATAAAAGTAGTTTATGTTTTTTTTTCTTTGCAATATGTATTTTCTCCTTAAAAACACGCAGACGGATACGTGGACTTTTTAAAAAATGCTCAAGTTTGGGGAAATAGCTAGTTTTCACTCGTATAATAATTATGTTATATTTGTGTTTGAAAATTCACTTTTAATGTTTTCATTGATTTTGCATTACATTAAGCGTGGATATTACTTTTGAAATTTTCTTTTAAAAGCAGTTATTTTAGTCATTTCGTGAGTCGAATAATGACTTTTTATGACGTTAAATAGTTGACAGAAATTCGATAAAGCCTGTTCACTTTTATCTAATACTAAACTAGATTTGTTGCTGAATACAATCGATACCACCCACCATAATCTAACCATAATTCTCTGGTCCTTGCCTTCTTACGTGGTCAAAACAGGTACAATTAATGTATGTTATACTGAACAGGGGACTAAACGTACTGAATTGTTTATTTTCTTCTATGAAATTTCGAAAATGATTTACATGTATATTATTTTAAAATATGAGCACGCACGAATATATTCGCTTTGACCCACTCGTATTAAACGTTTTGCGGATTTTTATCGAACGGTAAATCGGACTAAAAGCTTTAATAAAAAGTATTTTCCTATAATTCCTTTAGCCGTACAGTAATAGCTTTTCACGTACAATAATTATGCAAGGAGTTTTGTTCCTAAGTAGGCTAATACCAGTATAATATGATATGCGCGCAAATTACAATGCATCAAAAGGAAAACTGATATCTAAAAACGTCCATCTAATCTGAGAAAATCGCCTTATTAAACGACTATACATAAGCATAAGGTGTGAGTAATGAAATCATTAAAGCTAAAACGAAGCTAATCCTTAATGAGTTACAGCCTCGGGGGAATTTAATACAAGGATAATACAATTACGAATCTTCACCGACCCACTTCTCGCTGTCGTATTTCAGGTTGCAATGACAACCAATTCAATGTCCATTGAGGGAAACGACTTGTTCAGATCTATTCTTGGCAGGAATAACAAAATAATGAACATATGAACCAGGAAAATCAGATGATTACCTGTTCGATTGGCTGGTCCCTTCTCCTCAACAGGATTTCGAAATACATGACCGGTTATGAAGGATCCTTCAGCCACTAGAGACATTTCTTCCTCGGTACAATCAACATCTTCAAGGCTTGTTTTCCAGAAGTTTGTTGAAAACCATCCAACAAAGAACCAAACAATTTTTCTGCCATATAATCCTACCTTATAAGCCTGTCAATGACAATGACGGTCAATTAAAACATGTTTATTGTCTCAACTACTAGTAGTTGTGCAATGTTCAGACTGGCTTCCTTTGACTACTCTTTTTGTTCAGAGACCATGACAGTACATGCTTTTCATTGTTGAACAGGAACCAATCCCAGATTTGATGGTTGATAAAAACGTGTAATTACTTAATGGTTGGTTCCTGATTATGTAAAGTAGGTCAAAGTTCAAAATCAGGTATGTGAACAGTTGGCATTGATCAGCGTAAAGAATATAGTATGATACGGTTATAATGATCTTGGAAATATTGAAGTACCCCCCCCACACACACACACACACTCCAAAGACTTTCTATAGTTTATTCTAATGGATATACACGTAGTAAAATATGATTATATGAAATTAACTTTTCTGTTCCCCTGGAATTCTTGTTCTTCAGAGTCCACTTTAACCTTGTTCAACTACAGTTTTAGATACATGCACTGATGTACTGAGTTTTCAGTTTACTTCAAACTACAATATATAATTAAAATCCCTTGGCAATAAAATATCCGTTCGGTCTAAAGTTGAATTTCTTGACTATCACATTCCGATTAAACCGAAGAAGCGCTCTCATTTTAAGACATTTAACAAATAGTTCAGAATTCTTTCTAATGCTTTTTAATCAAAGCCTTTATTCTCATCAAGGGATGATCGGGGGTCTAGTGGTAACGCGCTGAACTACTGAACGAAAGGTCATGCTTTCGAACACGACTCCACCTTCCGAATTTCTCAGGGACGCTTTTCAGTGTCCCCATTCCAACTACCGGGTTAAGTACTGAGTCTAAAAGTCACAGGAAAAAAGGTGTTTTACACCGGGCACGACAAAGAACCGGGAAAACCCCATTTTAACTAAGAGTAGGGATACAATGCCAGGTTCTCCTGTATCTTATCTCCCCTATTTCTGGGACGACTCTGAAAATTAATGACCATAGCTGTGGAACGGTCCGTTAGACAACAGATAAATAAATGAATTGGGTCTCACCTCACAAAGCACTTTCCTTGCTTTGTCTTCATACATGCTGGTCAGTATAATCCGAACGTCGTGTTTCTGTGGGAGAAAAGACAGAAGATATTGTGTTACAATAGGCCAGATATTATAGACCATAGACCAATAGACCATATTTTTGGAAGCTGAACGATAGTGTATAGCCTTTCATAGCCGCCACTTGGTCGGAGCGCATGCATTTTAATACGGACCAATGTACTGCGTGTTCTACACCCGCCATGCATATGTTAAACTGGTTCCCGTTCCCTGTTTTGAAGTGCGAGTTTATGTAAGTTCGGTTTCCTTAAGTACTTTAATTTAGTACTTTGTTTATTGGTTTAGGCCCATTTGTGATACAGTTTGAATTTTATGAATTACCTTGTTTTTTGCCTTATTCATGCAATCACTTTAAAATATTTGGGTGTATCGGTTCGTCATTGATTAACAGTGAAAATTGTGAACAGGGCCACACTGAACTGCGACACCTGGAGAACTGTTGGAGACACAAATTTGCGGCAAATTTTGCGAATTTTAGCGATAAAACTCGCTCGGATTTATACCAACGACATGAATAAGTATGTCGCCCGAATGTTACGCGAATGTCGCACGCACTTCCCGCGAATACCTGCTGAAGTTCTCAAACATGTCACGAGAATATCGCACGATACCTTTTCGTCATCTGTTCGACACAATTGCGACATTTTTTGTGTTTGCAAAATTCGCGCGACATTCATTCGAAAATCGCGCGATAATTATGAAAAGCAATTAAGAAATAAAAAATAAAAATGCAACATGCTCGAATTTCAGCAGAAAGTGATGAAACGTCTTTCTTTCAAGAACTTTGTTAAAATTGACCCAAAGTTCTTAAAAAATGGTTGAAGAATTATACCATAGGCTTCGTGATAAACCTCCAGAAAGCCTCTATCCACTGGATTGAAGCTTGCCATTACGCTCAGTACATTGCCATCGGGGATTCGAACATGTCGCTATTCTATGGGTTCCGGTTGGCCCATAACACAGTCACCATAGTTGTGCGAGAGGTATGCCAGGACAAATACGATCTCTATCACGAAACAGCCTTTAAATTTCTAACAACAGAAGAGGGGTGGGTAGTGGCGGCACTGGGTTTCTCCGAGTAGCACCACTTTGAACTTGCGTCCCAGCTGTGTCAACATCGATGGCAGCTCTGCCGAAATCAGGCGGCTTGTATTATATACAACTACAAATGCTTCTTCTCCATTATC
Organism: Lutraria lutraria; assembly: GCA_964023205.1. Lineage (NCBI taxonomy): Eukaryota > Metazoa > Mollusca > Bivalvia > Venerida > Mactridae > Lutraria > Lutraria lutraria. The sequence continues at coordinate 27,780,619 of OZ026848.1, read as the reverse complement.
ATGCTGGCTCCGGATCCGCCACGGCATATTCTGAGACAGATTAGGTTTCTTTGGAAAGGGGCTTGGGACAGGGAGAGATTTGCATTTTTTACATCGGCATGGCATATTGAAAATTGCTGTCCCTCGAACGGATATCAGTTTTTACAATGAGCGCGAGTCGTTGGCGAAAACAATATTTACAGATGTTTCACGTGGTCAAAATGACGTAATTGAAAACAAATTGCGGCATAAATGCGATATTGCGAATAAAATGAGACATTCGCGCGTTACTTAACAAACACAATCCAACAAATTATTTTGTCGCAATTTAGGCGCGGAATGTCGCAGATGCATTGCAGTTTATATTTAATTTATGTATGTGTTATCGTTCATATTTTGAATTTTATGGGATATATCACAAGCGACGCGAAGCGGAGCGCAGTGATATGTCGCATAAAATTCAAAATATGAACGATAACTGATTTACAGTTTGTCCTAATTTCTGTCACGTGCGCATGTTCTGTCTCGACAAAAACTGTCAATCATCACTATAGATTAATTTGACACCGCCCACAAAGTACCGCAGTTCAGAAGGAAATTTAAAAGAAAGCGGAGGCATGCATTCAGTGTGCTTTATACGCGTTAATAAGAGCCAACATTTACCTGTTACAATGGATTTTCACTTAGCTTACGACGAATTCTAGATATATTATGTTTTATTTTCGAGGAACTGGTATTGTCTTAGTTATTATTTAACAATCAATACACAGAAATGCACGATTTCAATGCTTCTTACTGTTTCACCATTCTTTCAATTTGGACCATTCGGCCTGTGTACCGTTATTTACAGTTTTTGACCGTTCTGTTTCTTTCCAAACTTCTTGGATTCTTGCACAAGTCATGTTTAAGTTCGAGTGCGGCTTAGATCGGAAAATCTTGCAAGTGTGGTGTCTAGCACCGGGCCCAGGTGTTATACAACTTACAATCGATCTCTGAGCATCAAATCCATTCCATTCTCAACGTATTACTGTTCAATATAAGGTGCTGGTTGGTTTATAAAATGCATATTCAGGTTGATTATGATGATGAAAGATTCATGTATCTACAGTAACATGTATTTATGAGTAATCGTCCGATCATAATTATTTTAGAAATATACAAAGACAAGCTGTATAGTTTGATGGAAACAATTTTATGACCATAAAACCTGGTACTATTCGTACCAAGGAACGTTGGTAACTGAAATTCTGTTGTAAACGGGCATTTAATCCAACAAAAATATCGAAAACCATGGAAAATTCGTATGCTATACGACTTGGTTCAACAAACGCTACCGAATCTCCTACGAAGTATATGAGCAATTTAAACTCCGCCTACTTTATTGCACGGTTAAAGGATGACGTAATAATACTGATGCAATTTGCACCGCCCTATTCAGCGTTTGGTCACGTAGCACTTATTTTCTCCATATCAGGGTTTCGGCGCATTTTATGCGATATATTTTTCAAATTTCAAATGAAATGCGGACATTTCATTGGACGAGAAATTAGGACAAACTGTAACGAAAACCATGGTTCAACAAACGCTATCGAATCTCCTTCGAAGTCTATGAGCAGTTTAAACTCCGCCTACTTTATTGCACGGTTAAGGATGACGTAATAAAACTGATGCAATCTGCACCGCCCTATTCAGCGTTTGGTCACGTAGCACACAAACTCGACTTTTTTTCTCCATATCAGGGTTTCGGCAAATTTTATGCGATATATTTTTCAAATTTCAAATGAAATGCGGACATTTCATTGGACGAGAAATTAGGACTAACTGTAATGTCAAATATATTGCAATTATTTCGCTCTTCACGAGGTCATAGGACTGTCCGGTGCCCGGACCGTCGGAATTTTTTCTTGTCTGAAATCAGTCGCATTTCAGTTTCATAGGTCGCAATCAACTATCAAAGGTTCTCAAATTTCTCGCATGTCTAAATTTGCGGAAACTATATTGTGGACGGTTTGAGATTGGTTCGCGACCTCCGCGATGATGTTGGGAATATATTGAGATAAATTTTGTCGCGCGAATTTTTTCAACATGTTGAAAATTCAAGAGACAAGAAAACGAGGGCCTGCGACTCATGCGAAGAAATTGAGAACTCTCGCGACAGTTTTGAAACTATCTCGCGAATGCCGTTCGCAAGTGTGTCGCTTACAATCGCAGCCCAGTGTGACAGGGGTTTTAGCGGCAGCCGTACCGACATTTTGGAGAAAATCGGTGGGTTTCGTACGACACCCACAAGAACTCCGTGAAAATTCTCAAAGCTGTAGGGCGATCGCAAAGTCACAAACTGGATTTTCGACATGTACATTTTCCTAGCGATTTTCGGGCGATTTTTGTAGCTCGCAAGACAGCTGCACGACCACCTTGAGACATCCGCAGCAATAACATGCGATTTTACACGGTGTCCGGCAGAAAATACCGTCAATCAATAAGCGTGTTTGACTTACGAATACCGCAAGGGTGCCGCACGAACACCTTACAGCAGCCTTGTATTTGTCAAAAGACCACCACAGGACTGATGCGAAACGTAAGGCAATCACACGAATGAGCAAGGTCAACACTCGGTTGTCCTTCGCTATTAAAGGCTAATCTGTTCAGATAGTCTGTTGATTGCAGCAAGTAAAGTCTACTACATGTATATAGAAGCTTCTAAACTGCGCTTTTGTTTAATGTTCGTAGGTTCCCTTTATACCGTTGCTTCATTTGCGATGAGAGAACCATTGGACTACCTCATCCTACTGCTTATCGGCGGAAAGAAGAGACTGAGGCTCATTCTGGTGTGTCAAAATGGCGAAGACATTTCCAACCGCATGTCTGGACCAGGATTGCCAGTATTTGAACACTATTTGTTCATTTAACATCGCTTTCAAGTACAACAAAGCCCAGAGAAAGTGCCATCTCCCAGTATGAACAAGGAATGTTGAGATCATTTTGAGATAGTGGCTCGGCCAAATGAATCCCGGTTATGTTTTCACCAAGTGCGGCCTATAGTGAACACTCAATGAACATGCCAGCACCCAACGCTGATCCATTGCTTCCAGTATTCGCATCTGCCACACACATGAGCACAATAGAGCAGACCTCCTTGCAGTTGAAGACACCGCTCCCAGACAGAAGCATGTTGCAGTCTATCCTAATGTAACTAACGTAATCGCCATCAAACTCTCTCTCCATCTTCTGGTACTGGCTAAACAACCGTCGCCTTTCAACCCATGGTTTGACCCACCAACGCCTCTCTCGTATTCATTGACGTTGCCAAAAGAACTTCACGATGCTCTTCTGTATCAAATATCATTCCTTTGTTTAGTGCAAATCCCAACCTCTGTTGTTGGATAGTCAAGTTTTTATGGAAAGGTATTGTTGGCGCTTGGTATTACATCCACAATCGCGACTAATCCTACATAGAGCGCAAAAACAACGTATTGCATTCGTGCGATGGTCTTACAAAATCTTGCGATCCGGAAGGTGGCCACTAGAAAGTTTTGCAAATTCTTACGAATGCCTTGCGACATTCTTGCACATTTGCACGACTGTTGCACGACAATCTTCTGGTTGCCGTGCAAAAACGTAGTACTACGTTATATATTCCTACCATAAAGCTACGAACATCTTGCGACCCGTGCGATCACTTTACGAGCAAGGTGCCAAAAAATCGCAAGGATGATGTTAGCTGGGCTTTAACCACTTGATCTCAATATAAATTCAATACATCGGAAACTGAAAGGTCTCTAATAAAAAAAATGCAGTGACGTACATTTGTGAGTAGAACAAAATATAATAATATTATTATGTCGTCTAACACAGTCAGATTTAGATACGAAACGGGGTTAAGTTTTCTTGTGTGATCAATTATTTCAATCTATTTAGTAGTATTAGTATAGATTTGTGCCAAAAAAAAACAGTCATAAGTGGTGTTTGAATTAAATTCGATTACAAAATGCACCTAGTGACACCTACAATGTAAAGTATTTGATATGAAACATTATAGTCAAGGATTAATTTGTAATAAGGCACTTGTACCCAGCAGCTTTCGTATTGCATTTACCAGCATCTAGGGAACAAACGTAACCGAACACAATACTTAGGCCGTTACTCCAAGTTCATTTAATACATGTACATGCAAAATCAACACCGAATTTTGCCTAAATCTAAAATCTATCACACTTACTTTCATATTTTCTACTCTTGTCTTCGGATCATTTACAAATATTTCCTGGGAAATAATACTGATATCTGTTCCCTGCACACGCTGTACAAAATCATCAGCAACCTGTACAATAAATGGAAACGTACAGAATAGAATTACCATACTTCAGTGTAAGCACATCTAAATGCAACTACATGTAGTTAGCAAAAACATCACCAACTTTTACATTTATCAGTTGACTTATCAGAAAAGTTGTCCACCTTGAAAATCGACTTTTGTCATATTGAAAACATGACTGTGACAGGTGCCCAAATTATAGTTAGTCGAGGAAGTATTTATCTAATTTGTAATAACTTTATTTACAATTATGAGCACACGTTTGCATCTCTGTTCTTTACAATGGGGACATGGCGCATCTGCAGGACAAGCAGCATAACTCTTTTTACAGTAGCTTTAGAGTTATAAACCTTTTTAACTTTGATTTTCTCCTCTATCAAGCATTGTATTACACTGAAGACTTATAAAAATCGAGCACGCCGTCTTCGGACAGCTCTTGTTATACTTGCTAGTTGTTACATTAAAGTTTTTCCCACTAATCCTCGTCTTGAAAAGTTTGCTCCATAACCCTGACCTCCAGACTAAGTCAAATGCAGAACTGTAATCACTAAACAACAAACCCATTTCTTAATCTTAACTTCTCTTTCAGATTGTTTTATATACATGTAAATATATATGGTCACATGTAGAATAACCACTTCTAAATCCAGCTTAGTTTTCATGTAATAAATTATTTTCAAAAACTGCTTAATTCTTACATCTAAGAGTGAAGTGATTTATTCCCATGACAGCTCAGAAGTGTATTAGGTCTATAATAATTATTAGGTTCGAGATGACAACCTTTATTCTTATAAATAGGGTTAGTAGTGCATAATTAGCCAAGTGTCGAGTAAAATAATGTTTCGAAATTTTTATTGAACAGCTGACAATAAATAGGAAGCATAACATCTTTTGCTATTAGGCCTACTGTTACTTACTACATACCTATGACATTTGTGCTTTTAAAATATTCATTTGAGATTTTATCCAAAAAGGAGGTTGCTTTATTATTTTTTGTTTTTGTTGCTATTTTGGATCACTTTTGTTATTTCATCAGCCGTGATAGGCATATTTAACGAATCTGAAATATCTGTCTCAGCGTTATACTCATTATAATGTTCATGTCAGGTTTGGTACTGATGATGAGGTATTCATTTTGGGTGCATTGCAACATGGAGCGGGAACAAGTTTACATTTTTATGAAATAACACGGATTACATCATCATGGCAATTATCAATACCTGGTACCACAATATTAGTGTAAGGCAAATTGGTTGATAAGCCAGGTATTATATTGATATGATATTCTAATCTGATTACAGTGCATTAGCCATTGATCCGTAGTTAGACTAAATGGTTGAATCAGTTTGCTAATTAATATTTATGTAACAAATAATGATGAAGTATGTCTGAATTTATTTTATAATTAAGAGACTTTGAACTTATAAAATAAAATCGCACAACCCCCTAAGACCTAATTAAACTATACAGAGATTAGACAATTCTGGACAGCAACGAGCACTTCCCGCTGAACTCGCGCGGCCGATGTGATTTCGCGAGAATAGAATATTAACGCCGCCATTCTGCTAACAATTCTCTAAAATCTTATTAGATAAATTCTAATAGGCTAAAGCTACACTATACATAACAATTTGTCAAAGATCCAATCATATTTTGATACACATCACTGAGCTGGTGATCAGTTGTCAGCCGAAAGAACTAGCTGGTATCATATCCGGCAATTGAGTTTGTTTGTCCTAGCCTCCGGAGTACTCGTAATCCTATATGAGCGAATAAATGCATAGTATGGTATGGCGGGGTCACTCGAATAGACGAAAGACCCTGGGTACGGTAACCTTGTACAGTTCGAAATACTGCATACTTTGTACATATTTACTTACCATTGAAAAGAACTCTAGAGCTTGGTTTAGTGTTGCTACTTTCTTCCAGTTGAACACTTTCAACAAATCTATACGAGCTTGATTCAGTTTTTGGTCCGGCGAAACGATCCGGAAAAAATTGGGAAATCTTGTTCTATCTGACAGTACGGGCGACGAGGAACCGAAGGAAAACTAAAAGAATGAAAATTTGATTTACTTCAGTTACAATCACGTTCCTAAATAGCATATAATAATTATATACCACTTGGTTTCTAGTATTAAGTTTGCTTTTATGATGTTGCCGTGTTGGTGGGTTTGTGATAGTGTGAAGTTTTGTGTTGTTCAGCGTAGAGCTTTCTTTCCACCGTTTTTACAGCTTACTTGTCTTTCCTCAGTTTTGACCCATTTTCTTGGCACGAAAATATTTAATATTAACTGGAAGTTTAGCCCAGTTCTAGAGTTTTTCCATAATACTTCATATCTAGCATTTGATGGTGTTTCAAAGAACGCTAGCAGTTGATAATTATAATTATTATATTTTTTTGGAGAATATTTTCATCGTCTTTTTTCTATGAGGAAGACTTCTTAATGAGAATTTATAAATGGTATCCATGGTTTCATCAAAGACCTATACTACATGTATACAGTATAATGGTCAGAGGCATTATATGCCGATAATACCAATAAACTTCTCTATAAACTTTTCTATAAACTTTTCTATATAATAATTTATAGGTCTTTGGTTTCATACTCGTACTGTCATGAATTTAAAGCCAGGTAAAGAAATAAATAACCAAATCTACAAGGCTTAGCGTGGAAAATTAAGGCCATGCTAACTTATAGTGTGTCTGCAATTGTTAAATGTGTACTTTTCTTGTTCGTAAAATCTGTAAAGTAAAAATGTATGAAGCAATCTTAGGCGGTAGAAATAAATAAAGTGGAAAAAATATTAAGTAAATATGAGTCGATATACATTTCTACGTTTTTTTTGTCTTATAACTTTTTATAAGACATTTTTTTTTGCTTTTTTTTTGCATTGACGTAATTCGTGATAGTTGATATGATACGATGTGGTATGAATTATGTGGCGAATCAGTTGTATCACCTTTTATCGATCGAGTGTTAAAAAATCTAAAAAGACAAAAGAAATACAGACATTGATTTCTCAAATACAGAGATGTCTACTGCTGTCGTCGAATCTCTTAATAAAAGCTTAGATGTACAAATAATTAGGTCGTATTTTGAAATGAAAACTCTCGGGTTTTTTCCCTTATTGTTCTCTTTTCATCAGCTTCTCGTTGATCAATATTTGACAATAATTTTGTCATCATATTACCTGAGTAAGATTCCATAAATATGAGACTTGGGCTGTAGCTTCTGTCGCAATTGAGCAACCTCCTCCTAGTAGCATGATGTAGGGAGCCTGAGAATGAAGAGTTTCAAACATCCGGTAGACTGTGGTTCCCGGAGAACACTGTAAATACATACAGTTGAAACATGAGAACCAGGCCACAATTGCTTTAAATGGGTCACTGAAGTATTAAAGCAATAAACGGAGAAAGATAGCAAAGTTAGCACAGTTCGAAAATGACAATGGTTGAAATCTGATGGCCAAGAATCGCCGATAGTTAGCTCAACTGTCTATAGTTACGAAACTTACCTTCATGCTTGTCTGTTTAGTATATTCTAGTCATTTACTCGTGATATTGGTATATTTTTATTGTTTTATTTCGCCAAAGAAGGCTAGGGAAAAAGAACACACACAATGCAATATTTGAACTGAATTTTATTAATCTATTTCTGTCCGATTCATTTTAAATCATTTCCACAAACACTTAAAGCCCCATTAGCTTTTTGCTGTAGAAAAATATATACAAAAACATTTAATTGCTGATCTTATCCCAAGATAATATTTACCGACGAAACAAGACCTTTTTCGTCTGTAAACACTCATTTCACTGTGATTTTTGCTTTTGTAAACTTGAAATATGTAGAGCGCGTGACGTCACTTTACTACGTGTGCATAGCATGATTGCGGGAAAACACAGGTGTTCTATAAATTGTATTTATTTCAATGATATTGAAAAAAATGCAATAGTGGTTTCGGAAACATTTTTTCTTGTTATAAAGTATGCACAGGAGGAAAACACACCGGATTCCTCTGTTAAAGAACAAACAGAAACTATTAGGACCAATACATTTATAAGCTTATGGGACTTTAAGTATGCATTTACAGCAAAGTTGTATCTTACACTGCGCAATTTTGCATTTACAATTTTATCTCTTGTCAATAACTATTGGAAATAGTATCGCAATAGTTTCCAGCACTTGCAATGGTATTGCAATAGTCAAAACTGGACCCAATAGTCACCTCCTACAAGCGACGCCAAAGTTTGTCCTAATCACCTTTGAAATATTTTTTTGCGAACAAATGCCAACCTTTAGCATATAAATTGATATTACCTTACAAATAAACCTCTGTGAAAGGTCAGTTATGTCAAAGGCTATTATTTCCCCTCCCCTTAATTGCATTTGTTGACAGGCTTCATTGTATGTGATTTTTACAATGTGTCTTAGTTCATTAAACCATTTGATTATCTTAGTAATCATAGAAGCAACGGTAAAAGTTCTGGAATTAATTTGATTTTACGAGATACAATACCTTCAAAGAAGACAACGATTCCATGCCATAAATACTAACTTTTTCTTTCATTGACATACTTTAGCTAAGATAGCGCCCCATGAAGGAAAATGTTAGTCTATTACATAGAAATAAACATTTCCTATTACTCCTTCTGCTAAGTCCTTTTGCTAACTGTTAAAACTAAATGCTTGAAATGCATGTAAACATATATGCTTACAACTGGTATACTGGTATAATTTCCAGGTTTAAAAAGTGCTATTTTTGTTCAGATATGTCCAAGATATTTTCCTCAAACACATATTTCTAATGTCCTTGAAACGACATCAAAAAGATCTAGTAAATTGACATTGTACAGACAGATTGCATTGCGATTATTTTCCAATCAATCGACAGTAATTTTAGCAGTAATGTTCAATGATATCGGCTTGAATTTGATAGTGTTATAAAGGTCCTCAATTAGAGACCATCATAAGACTAAAGAAACATCTCATTATAATGGCCACATACTTAACGATGGTCTTCTTATTGTGATTCATTGTATTTACATGTAACACACATTTTACTGTAAGGGACATTTGCAATGTGGTCTGAATCATCCGTACTCAAACTTATAATATTTTATCTACGTTCGAACAAGACTAGTATAAATCTATACACATATACGGGTTACATGAAAAAAAAATTTTTTTTTCGTGATAACATCCTTTGAAATAAATGCACAAATAATCAAAATAATTCTAGAAGCTATAAACCATCAAATAAATTAATTTGTTGCGGCGTGTGTTTTTTTAATTTAGTCAATTTGTTGATTCATCACCGAAGTTATGTCTATTCTATTAAAGGAACTCTCCTGAGATAAATGTGGTTGTCATTTATTAATATATTTAATATTTTACCTTGCTATCTATCCAATGATAAGTTAAATTATAATTAGCCAGAATGTCATCGCGTGCATTTATGTCTTCAATGGCCATCTGTATAGCTGGCAGACAAGCGCCGCCTCCTATCCACCCGTTTCCGGTCATTGGCAAGATCCCAAGCAAGCGGAGCTCATTCGCTTCTAAACAATTCAAACTCATATTCAAGAACAAACTCAGAATAAAAAGAATCCACATTTTAACGCGTAGACTTTGACGTGACGACGAATGATTCTGCAGGTATTGACATTCACTTATATAGACGCGTACAGTCTAAAAATAAAAGGTGATTACATGCTCATCCTTTATATCAGTTATTTTCCCAAGGCATCATATGCATGCCACGCAAAGCACATGGTGGAGATTTGCAAAATATACCATCCTTTATTTTTCTATTAATTAATATTTGTTGTATAATATTAATCACACGGTCAGTTGTGCAGATAATTGTTCAATGTATCAATAATACCTTCTAATCTATGTAACAGTTGCTATTTTTATGAAAGTCAGCTTATATAACGGGGTACGTGCTGTGAAGGAGAATGTAGAGATGTTACAAGGCGGCTGTAGAGTAGGAATACATCCCCCCATCCCATGTAGGTTATAATAATGTCAACAAACGTTCACGCAGCATAGCACGGAGTGGATATTTTTTAATGTTTGGCATAAATCCGAGTACATACGGATAAATGATCGTCTGATATCATATAAGTTCCCTAGGGCTAGTGCAAAAGATTTCATTTGAATTCTGACATTGAAAATGCAAACCTATTTTGACAGTTCATTGTGCGTTCAATGTATGTATTTCGAATCAAGCTGTGAATAGTTTATTCAACTGTTTACAAAGATATATATATATATATACTGTGTAAAGGACGTAGGTAAAATATAATGAAACTTTTACTAAAAACTACATTTGCAATGTTTTCACGCAATACAGTTCAATAACTAAGGAAAAAAGAGAGTCCCAAATCTCTAGTAGTGCCTAAATAATGATGGATGCATGCATGGGCCAGAATCACATATATGTATACTGTTTCTACACGTTTTGAAAAGTTTTCTATTCCGCCTTCATTTATATAATACATGTAATCATAAAACATATATATTCATCTGAAATCATAATAACAGTCAAACGCTTTCTAAAGATCATATAAATTATATGTAATTAGTCGAATATTAGCAATTTTCTTTCTTAAACGCTTATTTTTACATCCTGTTTTGGAAGAAATGTCTTGAAATATACAGTTATTCATCTATTTTGTACAATAAAATCTGTCATAAGTATTATTTTATCATAATAAGTTAATTTTACAACACTGCATTGAAATGACCTAAAATAAGCCCAAAAATCACAAAAACGCAAAAAACGAGCACCACGACTCGCATTGTTTTCGCTTTAAATGTTTCTATCAACATATACTATAATCGTGCAAAGTTCAAAATGTTCTGTCTATGTGTTTTCATTCTGCCTATACCTTTTCAACTTTACTTTATTTTAACCATAATCATCTAAATGATACAATGGTATACAGATAAACAGCATACAAACAATGTACATGACGGTGAGAAAAATAGTGTCATAGGTTTTGGGGAAGTATATCAGTCGTTAGTAGCACAAAAAAAGAAACTTATTATCTGAAGTATTTCCAGTATAGAATTTATATTATACCTATGTAATATACAATTATTGAGCAGACCGAATATGTATAGACAAAAAGTTTAAATAATATTATAAATTTAACTTTTACATTTATGTAAACAAAACTTGATAGCTAAATATTGACTGGTTTAAGCATAGCAATGTAAAAGAAACAACGCTGATTCAAGCACTAATAGTCTGGAATTAGAAGAAAGAAAAAGGACAAGAAGGAAATTATTGATTATGTGGTAATACTAATACATGTTAAGAACTTAACAATGAAATATAATATACATATTAACATGATATCAAAATACATCCATGAAGTATATGAAAGTCTGAAAGAAATTATGATAAAACTATCGGTCAAATGGACATTATACAGTTTTCAGTCACATAACATAACGTTTTCAAAGGTAAATACATGCCATGTGAAAATACATATTCGTTGATATTGCATAAGTTAGATAGTTCAACATAGCAATGTAAAAGAAACAGCGATAATTCAAGCATTAATAGCTTGGAATTAGAAAAAAAGGATGTCAAAATATATCCATGAAGACTATGAAAATGTGAAATATTTTGTGACAAAACAATCGGTCAGACGAACATATACAATTTTAAGTTACATAACATATCGTTTTCAAACGTACATACATGCAGTGTGAAAATACACATTCGTTGATATTGCATTACAAGCATTAATAGTTTGGAAAAAGAGAAAGGACAATAGGGAAACTGTCCTGAATTATGAAATTAAGAATAAACTGTCGTGATTTTATGGTAATTTCCCTGAATAATTCACTGTCTGTTAATAAATACAAAATAGATAAAAGAGGATTACAGTTCACACCTGCAAGTCTTTACCGAAGGGAATACGTTTAATCTAAAAATGGCTTTTCACAGCCTGTTAAACTGAAAAAAAACAAGGAACTGGAAATAGTATTGGAAATATCGACTGCAAATTGATACTGGCTTTTTGGACACATGTGGGAAATACTAAATGACAAGGGTTCTGACACCAAGTCAATAAAACATGAATAATCCGACAACTAATGATGGCTTATAATGCACATTGTTCAAGTATGGTTTAATCAACTATTAGTTTCAAATGAAAATCAATTTTTATTAACCTTTGTATCTTACTGTCAAAACAATACTATGGCATATTTTATGAAAGACAAAAATACAACCCCCTTCCCCCTGTTAGACGGTGGCCTTTAATTACGACGATTTATAAATATGAATATTTTACGCGTAAAATAATAGTGTAAAAATGATGGATACATTGTATAATTGTGATGTCCCCTTTTGCAAATAAAATTGCGTGTATTTCTTTATATGACAGTTTTTTTTGGTGAAACTATTTTCATTTTACCATGAAGTACCCTCGTATATTACGAGTAAGCATCTATCATAAATATTATAATTAGAACTTTTATACAATTCTCATGAATTTTCTAATATTCGATGCATCAGAAATAAAACTCGTGCAAAATATGGTTGACATCAATATCATTTTAGGTCAATTATTCAACAAACTTTATTTCATGAATAAATCTATCTCAGTTTACGAGTATTAAGTAAATGATGGCATTTATACTTGCGTGCATGTGTATCGTAAATTACTTTTTTCTCACACGGGTCTAATAACGCGCTAAAGGTCATTCGTTTTAACGATGGGGATATACCCCGGGTGTACCTGGGTAGATTAAGGTAACTGGCCTGGACAGTGGTTTTTGATCTATGGTAGAATTCGTGCTCGCAACGACGAGGGACTAAATATATAGTGATCGTAACTTACTTATAAAAATACTCAACGATCAGTAAAAAACTGTTCCGAATAAATTCACTTTTCTAGTAAGTTATTGAATCAAATGTAGGCTACATAAAAGAATATTATCATAATTATAACTGTCCACGAATCGGTTTGATTTATTAATCAAATTAATTTGGGCAGAAAAATGTTAATTTATTTTAGTTGAACGAATGACTAGAACTTTTACAATTAATTCTTTTTCTAATTATATGACTTAGAATTAATTAAAAAATGATATAATTCGTCAGTTTTATCTATTTTAAGCGGGTATTGAAATATAGTGTATCCGAAAATGATTCAGTTTGGTCTCGTGTGTAAATGCGATAGTTAAACAATATTCATTTAACTTATTAATCAAAAATATTATTGTAAAATAAGAACTAATTATTTATTACAGATTTTTATTCTAGCTAAAAAAACAATATTATTTATTACCGCAAAGCTTTTTTCTTTGTAACATAAAATGTGATTCAAGTTTGCAAACGTTTGAAGAAACAAGAAAGTAGTTGAAATTATGTAAAATAATAGTCATGAATTACATTACACATATTTATTAATTAGTAATAATTAGCGATTCTTTAATCATTGTAAACCGTAAACGACCTGTAAGTACTTTGTCTAAACCAGAGTACTGATAACGCGCGTGTATTGAAAATCATTGCGGGATGAACGAAATTAATGTTAATTTACTGATCAATGTAATTTCAATGTTTCAAACTATTCATCAACGACAACAAGGACTTATATACAGTATGTATATAAGTCCTTGACGACAATAGATACACTTGTTCCCGTTGACTTAGGTGTACAAAGCCTTTGGTCGTCATGTACGGATTGGTACGGGTTGAAAATATACTTTAGCACGAACTACCCACAATTCCGTGTTGTAAACTTCCTTTCTAGATTTCACTCGTTGAAAATGGTGAATATTTTTGATAACTGAAACGAATCTTCAAGTATCCATTTCTGGTATACTTGGAATATTATGAAATCAACTTAAAATAATCATGAACAACCTTAACTTTGTTTTGAATATAATATTTTTCCTGCGCTTTCTCGTTATTGCTAATTATCAATGGTTACATGGTCGTATTCTTGATTGCACCGTTATAGATTTTGCTAGTTTCATACTGAACTTAGTAGTTATGACAGCCCACTTAATTTCAAAGCGAAGTCTATATAACTATGTTTCTTCATGGATATAGCCATCTGAAGGATATGCATTTGCCTAACTTTGAATTAATAGACATGTATCTGGATTACTTTACTTTCTATTCTCATGTTTTGACACTTGTCAAGTTATCGTGCGATTGTATTCATGATCAAGTGTTTATGTGAATTCTAATTGCCCATTGTTTATTTATTTGCCAGGCCAAGCGCACAAAAAAGGTCGGAATCTGCGGGAAGTATGGTACCAGATACGGTGCTTCCCTTAGGAAGACTGTGAAGAGAATGGAAATTTCACAGCATTCCAAATACACATGCCCATTCTGTGGCAAGGTAAACATACTCCATACTCTTAATGTACTGTTGAGCAACTTGTCCATGCCTTGTTATGTTACTTTAGTCATTATATATGATAATGTTAAATGTGTAACTTAAAACTGATGACTTGTGAAATGTGTTGGCAACAGTAGCCTGACTGCCCTGAGTAGATATGTCGGTGCTGTTTCTATTCAGGTTGCGAATTGAGCATTCATGATGAAATGATTTAAGTTGACTTTATAAAATAACTGAAGTTGAAACCATTACTTTGAATGTAAAGGTTTAAACTTATTTTGTGTTGATTGTTTGTTGCATAGCTTTAAATTAATTCAGGCATTTTTCCTGTCAGTGATTGAGAAACCGTGTTGATGTTTCTAGAGAAAATTAAATGTGACAGTGACTTTCTGATAAGTTTGAATGATCGTTAAATGGAAATGGAATTTGTTATTGCCTGTTTAATTATATATTAAAGTACTTTATTACTGCATATTAATTTTGTGTAGCAGTAATATTCTGTCAATAACTTTCTATGCTTAATTGAAGTACATATTTGATGTTTATTATTTTAGGATGCTATGAAGAGACGAGCTGTAGGCATCTGGTCATGTGGAAGATGTAGAAAAGTTGTTGCCGGAGGCGCTTGGGTTTACAGGTAGGCCATTATTACACTAGTCAGTTCTTTCTTCTGTGATAGAATGTTTTAATTGGTAAAGTTTGTTTGAATTATGTTGACATGCTCCAAACAATTGCTTTTTACGGCATTTGTAAGTGAAATACAAAATTGTGTAATTTATTTGCCAATAATTATTATCATTTATGTTTATGCTCTTTGAAAACTGTACTAAGAGGTATCGGTACCTTGATGATGTAAACCACATCAACACATTGATTTGTCTGATCTGAGCTGCCATGAATAATTTCTGTATGCAAATGCATTTTGTAATGTTGAAATTAAACATTTTCTGCACATGTATTATTTTAATCCATTGTCATATATCAGGTCTTCTTAATTTGGCCCCATTCCCTTAATTAAAAACTATGTATTTTCCCCAAATTTCATTCTAAATTCCCCCGTAAAATAATGATTTTGAAAAAAATAAGATAGAAACAAGTAACAATTTACTGCATAGCCTAAATTAATGAAAATATTTGGCTGGAATCTTTTCTTTTTGTGGTTGCAATTGTCTAGCTTGTACAAATCTATTTCCACCCTTTAAAGGACCACTAAAACCTCAAGAGCTGTATGTTTTGCCAATATGTTTAAAAATGTTGAATTCAGCCATTAATTTTAATATGTATACATGCAAAATAGCAGCAAATAGATGAACTTCTAGTAACATGATAACCTAAACTGTTCAAAAGCATAATATCGTGTACCTAAAATTAGTCATTAACATACTTTTAAGTTGTACATGTACTTAAAGACGCAACTTCCGATCAGACTATCGGATGCAATTAACTCTCTAAATTGTTTTATCAAATGAACTCTCTCTCTACAATTGTTTTATCAGTGATAGACATACAGTGAATGCTGACTTACTATACTGAATCTATAAATAGCTGAAGCAGACGATGGGTTTAAATCATATAAACTCCTTCTAATTCAAATTTCTGTTATAAATTGTTTTGAAAATATAAGTACCTAAATCATCATACATTTTGAAGTTTCTTATCTGGACTGATAAAAGAATAATTTTGCTTCATTCAGAATATTTTTCAGCGATTAAAAACACCATTTAATATCAGTTTTTAAAAAAAATCTCTCCCTGAGCTGAAAACAGTTGAAAATCAAGGGAAACCACCCACCAGCCATTATCTGCCTTTTATAACGTTTTGGAATTTCTGATGTACTGAATAATTCTTAGAATTAATTAACATCATTTTGAACTGTAAACATGTGATTTAGAGGAATTGAAGAAAACATTAAATTGGATACCTTCATTCAAATAATGTAAAGTTAATATCTTGTGATTTCTTCTTGTTCTGGCGATTTATTACATGGAAAACTGCCAAAACAATGAAAGCAAGTAGAATAACCATCTAGGGCAACTAATTTGAAATGGTAAATGTACATTCTTGTTTTTATCATTTCAGTACAACAGCAGCTGCCACAGTCAGAAGTCAGGTGCGCCGATTGAGGGAAATGAAGGAATCTTAAATAACTCTTTCATTTTTTGTATCATAGGTGCATTAAACTTCTGTAAATATTTCCATACTCTTCGTTTGTTTTATGTTGTCATTTTCAATTGAAATTATCCACCACTAGGTAGTCGCTTTTAGTGGTTTCTTGTTATACTCCGGGTCCCACTATAAAATTGTGGGGCTATATAGGAGTCACTTGTTCTGTCTGTCCCGAAACTTGTCTGGGCTTTAACGTTTATATTGGAGGATTTTGAAATAAGTTACCACAAATTTTAACTGTCATAAGACTTGTGTCATACACAATTCCCATGGCTGTAGCTCCAAGGTCAAAGTCACACTAGAGGTTAAAGGTAAAGAAACCTATTTTGTGTCCGCTCTTTGGATTGATTTTGAAAATACTTGGCTTAAAAGTTCACCAATAGGTGGGAATGTGTCTTGCAAAAAACTTTTAAAAGTAAAAAATTGGGTCTGCCCAGTAACTTTGACAAACATGGATGGATTTCGGAAATAATTGGCTGAAATGTTCACCATCATGTCATAAGGTGTGTCCTGCGTAAGACCAAGGGTATAACTGCTTCTCCAAAGAAGTCAAGTTCGCATCTTTACAAAAAATAAGAGGGCCACATTGGCCCTTTATAGCTCACCTGAGAACAAAGGCCAATAATCAATGACCAGGTAATATAGTTTCCATCTCGTAAAACTCATTTTTACGTAGATTTTGAGATCAAAACCAACAATGAAGGTATAATACTGTTAAACAAGCTAAAACGTAGCAAATATTCTAGTCCAAGGGTCCATAACTCTTTAAGTGGTGGTCCGATTCCACCCATAACTTGTCCAAAACCATAAGGTCATACACATTCATTGTAAATATGATTAGGATCGGTGAATGAATGAAGGCGCTAGAGTGTAAACAAGCTAAAATATAGCAAATTTGCTAAGTCAAGGGCCCATAACTCTCGAAGATGTGGTCCGATTCCGCCCGTAATCAAACTTGTCCAAGATCTTTTGGTTATACACATTTACTGAAAATATGATCAGGATTGGTGAATAAATGAAGGCGCTAGAGTGTAAACAAGCTAAATATAGCAAATTTTGTAATTCAAGGGCCCATAACTTTAGAAGTTATTATCAGATTTTGCCCATAATCGAACTTAGCCGAGACATTGTGGCCATATACATTGTGAGCAAGTTGAATCAATATTCGTAAAGAGCTGCGGTTCTTAGAGTGTAAACAAACTAATTGTGGACAGACATTCACCGATCCTAAAAGCTCACCTGATGAATCAGGTGAGCTAAAAATATATATCAATTTTTAACATAGTGTTGAAGCAGCTTGTGGGTGTATCATTCCTGTAAAATTTAATTGAGGCTTAATTTGATTATCTGACATAAAGCGATGGTCATTTTGTTATATTGTTTCTGGTGAAAACTATCCTTCCTAAAAGTGAAATACGCCCATCTTGATGGGGAAATATGTGAACAATTGATGTTGTGATATAATTTGAATGGGTATATTTTGTAACAGTTTCAAACTGTTGATTCAACTGTGGCTAAATGAAACTTATGCTTCATTGGTTGGGTGTGTGTGCTATTACAATCTTCAAGAAGTTGCATGTAAAACAAAGAGAAAATGGACTTGTCAATTATGTATTTGCACTCACAATTATTAACATAAGAACACAACGTCATAGTAGTTCTAGAAGTATCTTACAATAACGTTAACAAGCAAATATAAAGACTTGTGAGAATACAATAAGGACCATTAATAACATCCTCCAATCTTACATAATGCAGAAACAAGTTTCCAAACTGGTGCATATATATGATAAATTATCTAAATGGTGAACAAAGATTACACATCAAACTAAAGCACTAGGTTTTTTTTATTGCAGCCTCCATTTGAAAATGATTTCGACTCTACCGATAAGTTTGATTATCTTGGTAAAGCTCCATTTTAAAACAGGCATGATCAATATAAGCAACAGTTGCAAACACATACAGTGGATGTGTGTTGTCTGAATGCTGTATAGAAATATTTCTGATTTATGCTGAATGAGGTCACCACCAGCATTGATACCACTGGGTTGTGATTTTTCTTCATTTGGAGAATTCCTTCAGACTATGTTATTGGAAGTGTTCAGATCCAGTCAGTATTTATTTGTTGGGCAAGTTTCCTCTCCTTCAAGTTAGTGAGGAATTATTCCTCTGTTATCATGTATTGTACTCGGAAATATCAGAATGCAAATATGTGAAGAGTACATACATTGCATCTTGTGACGGTGAAAATGCTTATTAACACATATTGTAAACAATATTGATAAATGGAAATTGATGGGATATTTCATCTACTATACACTAATTTCCAATATTCTAACCGAAAATTGTTTATAACAATTGGAAATATTGTTAATTTGCTATCACAATTTTGTCAAATTGACAGAATCAATTTTTCAATTGCTGATCTTGTATGATGAAAAGCAGTATAAATTTCGAGTTCTTTCTGTAAGTTTTCCAGATATTCTAAGCTGTCCACACTTAAGTCAAAATTCTCATCCAAGTTCAGATATAAACATACCATAGTTTACATTAAATTTGTTCCCACTTTGTAATTAAGTCAGTCAGCAAAATAGTACAAAAATCACAAGCTCTTGTTTCCCTCTGTATAAACATCAATTTATTTAGGAAAACACTTTTAATGTTTATTTGTGAAACTTGGACTAGGTTATTCAACTACTCAATCACAACTTTGCATGAGATTACATTCCACACCAGATCCTGTCTTCAACTCTGTTCTCTCACAATGCTTCTGCACCATCAGCCTATAAACAGACCATTGAATAATAAGTCAATGCCCAATAAATAAAGGGTCACTTGAGTCCAGCGCACGATACTTATATAAAATTATACATGTACATAAATTGGTACTTGTCACAAGAAATGGGGCTATACCACCAAACCAGTTATTGAGTGACCTTGACCAAAAGAACTGCCAAATACAATCATGATTTTACACAAGGTCTCCATAAAACCTCGCTATGTACCAAGTTTGGCTGCAAAAAGTCTGTGTAAGTGATTGAACACAAACTATTTCGCCCAACAACTAACCCAAATCTAAAAATCAGGATTTACTACTTATTTGAAAACCTATATAACTGAATCAATTACTTGGCAAACCATCATTAATAAGAAAGTATGACATAAAGTTTTATCTGAATAAAGCGTACATGCAATAAGATGTACAACATTAGAACATGAAAAGGCCTTACTGGTTTTGATCCCCATGACAAGTAATCTGGCTTAGTGGCTGCTGCATATTCATCAACCAGTTGTTGTAGAGATTCTCTCGAGTCATCAAACTCATCCAAATTGTCTTTAAACACATTTTCCTTCTTGAATTGGTCCATAAATGCTTCTCTCTTTCTTAGTTTATCGTATTGCTGTAATGTTCTGCTGAATAACTGAAGACATGATAAGAGGTTATTAGTAACCTGTTCCTAACTCGTGTAACACTTGAGTACCTATCTATTTGGTCAGGATCATGCATTCTCAAGCAGTATGAACAAACAAATAGATGTTGAGGATCAGTTTTTCAAAACTGGCAAAAACTTAATACTTTTTACTGCTTCTACATAACGATTTAAGATAAAAATATATAATCAAACGCACATTACTAAGGAAGTGACACCAACAGTCCATATCTTCCCTCAGAAAATAAGCTTCATTTTCCCCCAAAATTTGTTTCCCTATTTGTATTAATGAGTATTACAACAAATGTTGTCTCTTTCCTGTAATTTTTTTACCAGTGCCTAGCATCTTCTCCTTTCCCTAAAACCCTTCAATTGATAATAAGGACCACCAGGAGAGCAGGAGCTAACATTTAAGTATACCTTCATTAGTTAATGCAACAAATAAACCTTGGATAAAAAGGGTACTGGTGCAACTTCTTTCCTGTTGATGGCAGCAAAGGCATGTTTTATTGCTCCTAATGTCAGATTGAGTAAAGTATATTAGCTTTGGATATGAATAAATATAAGCTTTGAATGTACATGTAAAGTAACTTACAGCAGATATACTGGTATGATTGGCAAGCATCAGACCACTGACTCTGTGTGCTGAAGGAATGTACGGAGATTTCCGTGACAACGCCACCTGTATACTTGCTGGGCCCCATGGAATAAACTGGGCAAGTTTACGTTCTCGTATTCTCTGTAAACTTTTGTGAACCTAATATGACAACAATACATGTACATGATTGACTAAATTACAGAAGGATATGATGTAATACTAGTATCAAAGGAATAAATACTTTTGAACAAATTCACTTATTTTCAATAATCTCAAAACACTAGAATGAATATTTTTAGTATATTGCATGATTTTGAAGTAATTAAATAAATCAGACACTAAGACAAAGATCTTGGCCATGACTTGTGTGAAATAAATATTTCTAAACTTGTATGACTCAAAATCAAATATTTTTCAGGAGTTACATATGACATAAAAAACAAACAGAATCATAAAATAAACCAATAATCCTTCATTTCTGTTACTACTGTTTTAGACTGTTAACCAAGCTTTCTTTTTCCAACTTATTTGTAATTACCTGTGTTGGATCGACCTCCCCCTGTATAATATTTAAAATGGAGATATAACAATGATTAGCATGACGAGCTACAGGTGTAGAAACCATCATGTTCTTAGGTTGTAACAATCTCCTCATTACATCTAACACTGTGGTTTTCCTAACACTGGCAACCTGAAAACAGAATTAGTGATTGGACTCAAAATCTGTAAGGAATAGGTTATAAATCTTGAAAGATATCAACATAAATCTTTAAATTGGCTATTTTCGAAAACTTTGTCCATTCAGTAATACAGAAAAATATCTGTTCACATGTTTTAAGCCAGATTACTTGTCATGGGTAGAACCATCTTATTGCATGTAAACTTATATAAAAAACAATATTGTGTAAGTCACTAAATTTAACTTTTTGTATATTTATTGACTTACTTGTGCATCTGTTGTTAAGGGGGTATATCCAGTCATGAGAAAATGGAGACGAGGAGTTGGTATGAGAGAGGCAATTAGTCCAATCATATCATTGTTCATGTAACCAGGGTAACGTAAAGTTGTTGTTGATGTTGACATCACTGTTGATACCTAGTATAAAATATACACAAGTAGTAATCAAATTTTCTAACAAATTTAATTAAAAAATATTTTCTCACTAAACCAGACATATTCAATTTAAACACAGTGGGTCAACGCACAAAGTCAGTCCACCAGAATTCTTCCGATGAAGTCTGGTAAATTTGATAAATTACTGGCTCTTGTGACAAGTATACTGTGGGCAAGACATATATGGTACAATCAGGTAATATTTTCAAGTTTGTCTGTTCTTTGACCAGTAATAGTTTATTGCTGTTCACATACTCTGTAAACAGTAGTTTTCAGCAAATTAAGAACAGTAATAAGAATCAGTGTTTTCTAATCCAATTCTCACTCTATGAGGCTTGCCCTTCTCAACTCTCCTATCTTTTGACTCCATAAATATGTTAGACTGTGACAGGCTGTCAGTCAAGACTTCTTCTAAATATAGGAAAATATAGGAGGTCACTGGTGTTTCAAAATATAGGATTTTGATAAAAAATATAGGAATCAGTGGACAGCCTGCTGTGTTCATTTGTTAAACAATTATCACCTGATGTACAGATATAAACCTATCATGCTGTTTTTTCTACATGAGATAATGGGAGTAAATGATGTGTGCTCCGCGGCTAATTGCTTGTACAATATTATACAACATTCTGACATCTAATTGTTACTTCTCACAAGTTGTTAAATTAAATTTAGATAATTATGAACCTGCAGACTGTTTTATATATCATTTATTCCCATGAGAAAACTTACAAGTTGGTTAATTTGTTCAAAGGATGGGGCTTCAATATGTAATCTTTCAGCTGCAATTCTGTTCAATGCTGTGTTGTCTAACACCACCTGGAGTAAACAAAAAATGCCTCATTAATTTGATTATAACTGAAATTTACTAGAAAAGTGGGAGGATATGGATGCTCTATTTGAAATATACCTCGAGTTATCACGTGGAAACAAAATTTGAATGGACGGACGGGACAGGAGAAACACTTTGGCGGGGTAATAAAAAGTTGGTACACTCAAAAGATGTTAAGCTTTAAATAACATTAAAACAAGCATAACCAGAAAATCAGAAAAAATCAAACGAGGTAAGCTGACAAAATGTACAAAATAGATATTCAAATATTAAGGACTAGTGCAAAAAGTATTTACAGTTAATCCTTAAAATGAGAAATTAAAGGAAAATTTACGTGTAAAGTAAATACTTACCACACTATCAGCATTTTGGGTGAGTCGTTTTAAAGTTAATATGGAATTGTATGGTTGTACAACAACATCTGACATTTCATCAAGATTGGGAAACACTGAATAAGTCTGTATTAACTTCTTTGGAAATCTGTTGAAATGAGGAAATTAGATTTACAACTAGTAATTTGATGAAATTTCAGAATAACTTTGAGAAAAAAAAACAATGTAAGATTTCTGCCTGCAGGTATATATCTGAAATATATCTGAATTTGGTTATAAAAACTATCGAAAAATGTCTAAATGGTCAATTCATGTTGCTGGTACATAATTATGGGCTTTAACATATTTCTAAGGATGATGATAAACAATTCTTGAAATAAATAGATTAAAGACAATTTAATTCAAATCAAATCATGAATATTGCCAGCAAAATAATGACCCCTTAAAAATATGAGCTAGACGAAATATTGAAAAGTAAATTGATGCAATATAAAGCAACATACCTATCATTTAGTCTTTCAAGGATGTATGACCCCATACCTGACCCAGTCCCTCCAGCAATAGAGTGACATATCACAAAACCCTGAAAATATTACTTTGATGCATAAATAAAATTTGTGATTTAACTTATTTCTAGTATTGGGATGAACTGCTGAGATTTTAAAAATCCTAGGATGAAATGTGTGGTCCAGTACATTATTCACTCAACAGGGCTTTCATTTTGACTCTTGAAATTACTAAAATTTAGTTCCAGACCCTTGAGAATTTAAATTTACTATGAAATCAGTAGGAATGTTTTTGATTCCATTATTATTAGCCAATTAAGGGTCATTTTTGATGTGTAGTAAACATTAAGAGTGTAAATTGATTATTATAAATTTAAAAGAATAATTTATTTACAATTAACTTTCATTGAACAATACTTCACCTCTAAACTATCGCTTCCATCAGCCTCTCTATCAATAATATCAAAAACATCTTCATAAAGTTTCTCAGCCTAGATAAATAATAAAAATGATACAATAATAACAGCGACTGGTCTGAAACAAAGGATTACTGAATACATCTGATTTAAGGATGACAGATCCTAATAACTTTTAATGATTATGAACATATTCAAACATAATTGAGTAAATATCAACTTTCAACCATACAACATGAAATGTTTGACCAGGTGCCGGGTTAGTTATGTTTGACTTTGTATCATAAAGGAAGGTAAAATTACTAACGATTACTCTCTCTTTTCTATAATTATTATAATTTATATAGAATTTTCAATTTCATATTTACAAATTCCAAAATTACACAATTCACAAAAAGCTTGTGGTGAATGATTAATAAATCATTCATTCTACTTGTATTGTTAATTACTCATAAATTTACTTATAACAGAATTTTTAAGTATTCAAATAGGTATGTTCATTTTTTCATAGTGACCATAGATATGATTCATACACTAGGGAATTTAGGTATCCAACAGTAATCTAAAAACACAGAGAAATTTGGAACATTTTGTAGTAAAAATTTTGAATCTTTATTCATGTAGTAATACTGACACATTCTACAATGTGGCAGTGCATGGTTATAGTAAATCTAGGAGGAATTTTCTTTTCGTTTATCCATAACAATGAAATAAAGAATTATGTATTATTTCCATAGAAAATAAATACTAGGTCCGATTCTTCACTATATTGTAGTTCACCGTAATTTGTTCTACCGTATACAAAAGTTTATTAGATTCGTTACTTTAGAACATCTCATAAAACCCAAATAAGTTCATACAACTGTCCATAATTACCTGTCCATAACCACTGGCCCAGTTATTACCAGCACCACCTCCATGTTTTGACAGATATATGTTTTCAGGGTTGTAGAGATTACTGTAGGGTGAATTCATAATTGTGTTGATGACTCTGGGTTCAAGATCCAACAAGACTGCTCTTGGTATGTAATGTTCGTCATCAGCCTTAAAAAATGGGGGTAAAAAATTTCAATGTTTTGTTGCTTGGATTTATATTGAATAGTTATGTGCAGGGCTTTCATTTGACCCTTAAAATGGCATTATAACTCAATTAGCAAAATAAAACTCTTGAGAATTTGTACTAAAGGTTCAAATAAAATTTACGTTTGAATTTGTAGAAAATGTTGATTTCAAATTATTATCAGCTATGTGTCAGTTTTGACACTCAACTTTTAACAACTGGTGAGTAGGTACACTGATGTTTTTTTTAATTTGTCAATTTTTATGCCTGATGCTATTTTTTTAAAAGCTTTATTCTCAACAGTACTGGCTAATAATAATTGGCAAAGGATTTCATGATACATACTGGTATGTAATTTCATGAGCAAGCATTTAAGTTTACCTGATAGAAAAACACATCCTTCCTGTCTGTGCCTTCAGTAGCAAACTCTTCAAGCATACCACCTATCAAAAACATACTTCTATGATAAGATAAAATTCAGAAAAAGACTTCAGTTGATTTGTATATGACTTTTAAAAAAAAATTGTAAGCACTTTTAGGTTATGTGACATTTATTCAAATTTGAACATATCAGTTTTATCAAGGACTTATATACATACATGGATTCGCAACTTCCGTATTAACAGTTTAAAGTAATCAAATCCCGCGATAATAAGACGTGAATCAACGGGAATACAAGCTATTGTTTACAAAGCGAAAATACGGAAAAATCCGTGATAATCCGAATGATAATAACAGCGAAAATATCCGTGGTATTCCGAATGTTTAATCTCGGAGACGAAAGGATTATAATAGATGTCCGCCATCTTGGAATTTAAAATGTTCGACTAATGCCTTTTTCAATGCTTATACTTAGACTTTGTGGATTATAAATGTATCTTTAAGGAATGTGTTGCATCCTTTACCAATTTCCCGTGCCCAATTGCCAGAGTTTTTTTTAGTATAATCAAATTCGTCAACACCCAATTACAGCTGTCGGACATTGCCGAGTATATAGCAATGCATTGTGGGATCGCCGAACGATATCGTTTGGGCTATTTTTAGCAGTTGCGAATCCATGTATGTATATAAGTCCTTGGTTTTATTACATTATCAATACATCTTTGGTTAACATGCTTGTAATACAAATAAATAAAATAAGTTGGATTCAGTATGCAATTTGACAAAGCTGTAGGCCATAAAATAAACTTATTTGTAATACTATTTATTCTGCTAAGTCAATATTGGTAATTAATATAATAAGTTGTAAGGAAATGACATAATACTGTTTCCTCAATAAAATTATAAATCAAGAAAATATGTATATATTTCCAAGTTGTCGTTTCTTAAACATTTAATGAAAAGGAGTGACAGAACAGCAATCTGATTTCTTGTAGAACATTGCAAAAAAATATACCTGGGCTGATGCCATGTTCTGCACAAAGCTGCTTCCAAAACTCCATGCCAACTGAAAATTATAAGAAATCACATTTATAAATTTGACTTCCAAGTCTTTGTGTATTTCACATTTTGAATGAAATACAAATTATTGCAATTTTTTTTATCTAGTGCGATAAATCAGAACAAGGGTAAAATATTATAAAAACAATTGTCCATTCTATCTTATTTGTCAATCTCTTCACACAGCACTTGCTGATATGGGACATATAATCGTCGTTAGTTCAATTTTTTGTATACTGTTACATTTCTCAGAACCGGCCATTAAACATGGTTTGCATATTTTAGTAATACTAATAGATTGCAGGGCTTTTTTTCTTTCTATAGCAAGGGCCGTTCATAGGCGTCTTCCACTCAGGAAAATTCTTTAAAATCATGCAGTTTTCCCCTAAAATTCAATTTACTTCAGTGTTTTCTTCCCCTTTTGCAAAAATTATGCGTTATTTTTCCCCAAATTTAAGGAAAATGCCCCTTCCCCCACCTGTGAAAAAAGCCCTGGATTGTTAAGACAACAGACTCTGAACAGACTTGGCGAAAGATTGTGACTTTTCTATTGGTCCGATAAAGACTCTTATACCATAAGACTGGCTGTCTTGTGACTTATGTACCTGATGTATATGCATTTATACTTTTCGGTCTGACAGATTTCCTTTCGGTCCGACAGAATATTCAAGCTTGTCAGACAGATGTCTGGCAGATTTTTTTGCCTTTTGAGAAGTCTGTGACAATAATCAATCTGTTCAATTAGAACAAAGGTGAACAAACTGAAAATTACTCTTTCCCTTGGTGACATCCCATAATTGAACGGTTGGAAACATAAATATTTTTTACGCAGTTTTGGCAACTTTTTCATACACTGAAACCGGTTGGGAAAACGAGTCATTAGATACACAGGAATATACGGGATTAACATGACACTTACTCTGGTTCCCACATTGCCCCAACTGAAGTGTTATAATTTCCCTCGGCATATTTATTAGTTCCCACAAACACGCTTTAAAATCAAAATTTATCGGATCATAACTTGCTCAAACTTCCGCGGCAACCATTTGCAATTCTTTTACGAACTCAATCGATGTGAAAGAACCGAAAGAAATTATTTGCGGAAAGATACTATTTAAGCGAAAAGGAGTGATCACGTAATTTAAAAGTTACTGGTTCTCTTTTTAAAATTCGTATCTTTCCAAAGCTTTTTATAAGTAACGCAATAATATGTCTGGATAATTAAAACTTTAACACACATAATTCAACATATCCTTTCAAAATTTTGAACATATTGCTTTTGAAAATGGTGGCTTGCTTCTTTCTACATATATGCATTTTCACTACTAAACTAAAATATTATTTCATACCCCATTAAACCAATCATATGAGTCTGTATTTAACAGTTTACCACAGGTGTCAAATAAAACTTGTGTGAAGAATGTTGAATAATAAATAAATGCTTGAAGTTTCAGCCATAGCAACCGATTTTATTTTTTTACAATTTATTCAACCAACCATCATGGAGTGATCTAGTAGAAATGCCGGACCTATCAAACCAACGTGGAATATTTCAGGGATGCTGCTTTAGTGTCCCCTCATCCCAACTACTCAGCCTAGTACTGTCTTAAGAAAATCATATTCTGCTCTAAATAATTTTACTTTGCTTTGTATTATGAATCCTTTTAATTATCATATGTGCTTATTTCTTAATGCAATTTCTTTTATAGCTGCTATTATTTTGTTATATACTTACTATGTTGATCATAGTTGGTTAAAAAGCTCATAAGAGCTTATGTTGTATTGTTATACCCTCTTGCTGACTTTAAATAAAATTTACTTACTTACTTCAGGTAGTTGTATTAACTAAATACAACTACATGCTTACTTAAAATCACAGGAATCGGGCGAGGCCTGGCTGTATTGGTCAATTACATCAGGTACAACAAAGAACCCTAAAACAGTTTGTAATATGAGTAGGATGTCCAGTTCCCTTGTATCTTATCTGTCCTCTCTCTGAAGTGACCATAGCTGTCAAATGGGTCAGTTCATACTGTTGTTAATCACTTATTTCTTTACTCATAATCTCTATGAAACAGTATGACCATTCACTGATTGGTATCATTAACCTTCACAGAAATTCAAAACAATCACAAGTTTATAAAACCATTTTCTTTTCTGAGCACATTACTTGATGGAGAGCGACTTCTTCTGACAATTTGAATTTTCTTGTTTATTGTCAAACCTCCTCCGTTTGTTTCATAAAATTTAATGCTCTTTCAATGTGTTTAGGTTAGGTTCAAAACCTATTATCTTTATTTGGTGAAATTTGTTTGGAACATTTTCAGTGTTTTAAGCTAGTACCAATAAGTATCAGGTTTTTTTATTATTTTTTTTCAAAGCGATGTGTGCTAGTGTCAAGGACTTGTATTATACACATGTTCAGTATACGAGTCCTTGCTAGTATGTATTTGTTTAAAGAATTAAACAAGAGGGCCATGATGGCCCTATAAATGCTCACCAGGAGAAAAGGTCATTTGGAGATTAACATTGTTGAAGTTTTCTATACGAGTCCAAGTAAGATCAAGTGACCCATCTGGGCCGTTTTTTATCCCATGGCCATTATATGAACAGATTTAAAAGAGGTCTATTAGACAAAGCTAGATACCAAATATCTTAGCTCTAGGCCTTGTGGTTTCGGAGAAGATTTTTTAAAATTTTCCTGTATAAAATAAAATAAACCCCAGGGCAGGGCTAATTTTGACCCCAGGGCCATAATTTGAACAAACTTGGTAGAGGTCCACTAGACAATGCTACATACCAAATATCTAAGCTCTAGGCCTTGTGGTTTCTGAGAAGATTTTTTAAATTTTCCTATATAAGTCTATATAAATCAAGTGACCCCCGGGGCGGGGCCAATTTTGACCCTAGGGTAATAATTTGAACAAACTTGGTAGAGGTCCACTAGACTATGCTACACATCAAATATCAAAGCCCTAGGCATTGTAGTTTTTGACAAGAAGATTTTTTAAATTTCCTATATAAGTCTATGTAAAATCAAGTTACCCCCGGGGCGAAGCCAATTTTGACCCCAGGGGAATAATTTGAACAAACTTTGTAGAGTTCCATTAGACAATGCTACATACCAAATATCTCAGCTCTAGGCCCTGTGGTTTCGGACAAGAAGATTTTTACAATGGCAACAAGAGTTTTTAATGACATTAAATTTTTTGAACAACTTTGAAAGGGGACCACCCAAGGATCATTCCAGCAAAGTTTGGTTGCAATCGGCATAGCGGTGTAGGAGGAGATGTTGTTTTAAGTAAACATGGACGCCACGTAACGACGCACGACGGACGCAGAGTGATCACAAAAGCTCACCCTGAGCACATTCGTGCTCTGGTGAGCTAAAAATGCTGTTCTAAGCACTCGTTCATGGACTCATCTTATTTGTTTCTAGATAATGCTTTTTCAAAGTCAGTATGCAAGATCTCATTTGTAATGTGAAAATTGGTTTTAGAAGAACTTAATGCTGGTTCTGCATTATATTTTCACAAACTTTCACTTATTACCTTATCCATCACCGAGGTACGAGTGCTGCTGTATTAACAAAATTGATACATTTTCCCAGTTCCTTTAAGTACATTTGTACATGTAACACTATGTTAACCTCTAGAATAGTACTGTGAAGTTATGTTCCCAAGCATTTGAAAACTTGACACCTTTACTGAATTAAGGACTACAAATTGCCCCTTCTAGGACCTCCATATTGGCAGTTTGACACAACTACCTATATGAGCAATAAGTTTAGTTTAAGACCTGAAATAAAAGCTAAATGTAGCTACTATACACAGGTTTTCTTTATTATATATTTGTAGCCTGTTTAAAATGTGCCTTCCCCTGTGAAAATTTCTGTGAAATCATGCAATTTTCCCAAAATGTCGTATAATTTACACCTTGAAATTTCTTCCCCAAAATGGTTGCAGACAAGATTCCGCCTTAAGAGGCTTCAACCTGCTATTTAATTCCCCATATTAATGTCTAAGATGCCTTCCCAACAACATAAATAAAGAAGACCCCTGCAGTAAGAAAACTGAGTTCTATTGATTTAGCATCTGTTCTATGTTTTACTAAATATCAACAGATCATTTCAGTTCACAGACTTAAAAGTCTTGTAAACCAGAAAATAAGTTAACACTAAATGATGTGTAATATGTTTTTATTGTAACACAGTCAAGAACACACAATAAGTTTCAACTACATTGACTGACAGCATACTAATACAAGTAGCAGTGATCATTTGTGGAAGTATATCGAGAATGATAATATTGCAAGGCAGACCAACCTGCAAAAGTAATACAGGATTAAAATTTATCAAAATGTATAGTACTTTGTTCAACAGTTCATTTGTTCCAAACAACAGGCAAGCACTTAAAATGCATGTCACATCTGTTCATACTTACTAATATATTGTAGTCAGACTAAGACTCAAGATAATAAAATTACTGGAGACAACATAAAGTGAGTTAACACATAGACACATCCCTTTGTCTCAAACTAGTATAATTTAAATTACTAAAGTTGAAACATGACCAAAAATAAAATGAAAATCTGTCAAGATTAGCAAATGCTCATCTGTCCCTTCAGACAGGAAAAAAGGTTTTCTAGCTACATAAAAGCTATTTCTCCAGCTAGGCAAGATTTCACATTAACTTGATTTATAGGATTGTGTCTCAGAGTTGAATTTTATCTCTTTGAGTCAAAAGGCATAACTCCAACTGCAGTTAGTAACAGTACAGAACAATTGATGAGGAATTAGAAATCATATTTTCTTGATATTTTTTGACAAACACACAAACAGTAGACTGTATCAGTGTGTTTAACGAGATACAAGTTTCTCCATTTCTCACTGAAATAAACTAAGGCATGTTATAAGATTAAATCAACGACTCACCAAAAGTTGAAAAAAAAAGCGCAACTGACTAAAAAATAATTTCCTACTTCAGTCGGTACTAAGCCCCATGAGTATTTTATCTTTAAATGTAGCACATGGACATTTTAACTCAAATCTATTGACCAATTACCACTTACTTAAGTAAATATTTACTCAATATAGTACTAATTAGTCGGTACACCAATAGATTTGACTGGATTTACCATTGTCCCCATCTCTTCAATTAATTTTCTTTCTTCGATTTTCGCAAATCCATTATCTTCGAAATATTCTCCAATTCCCCCTTTTTTTTCCAAAAAACTCTTCATTACTTTCTTCAAACCTTCCAAAAAACTCTTCATTACTTTCTTCAAACCTTCTGTTTTCACAGAAAACTTCTCTTCTTTTCCAACAATTTCAATTTTCTTTCTTCAAAATCCTTTTTGAATACAAAAAATATTGCTGAATTATGAAGGCCTCATTTTTAAATAATCAGATTAACAAAAATAAAAATGGTTCCTAGTTTTTAAGAACACAAAAATTTATTTGTACTACCAAGTTCCACTTCATTGCTACTAGTTTCAATACAAAATGTAGAAGAGAATAAACTTAATTATTAATTCAAGTTACAGTTGCTTTAATATGGTCCCAAAGTAACACGACAACCAAAAATACAGAACCAATAAAAAACAATACAAAAATTTCATTTGATAATTCAAATGAACTACAACAAGTTGCCACTGTGATGAATAAGTTCTAAATCTAACAAAGAAATATTACGAAGAAAACAGAATCAATCAGGAACTGTTTAACAAACAATTTCATACTAATACAATAAACTACAATCTAGTATCATCATATAATTGTAGTATAAAGTAGTTTTCCCTAAAAAACCAGTACATTTTCGCAACATACTCGAACAAAAATACATATAAGAAAAATTGTATAAGACATCTATCTCCTTTTCATTCTAATCAATTAACTGTAATCTCATGGACTTTTGAAGTAAAATAAAAAACAAAACTTATCATTACAAAATATAACATTTAAGTAATCAAATTCACGTTTATGTACTTATGGAAAATAAAATAATTATGAACGCATTATGCCAAACAATACAACGCACATGGAATAGGTTCATTTTCTTATTTGGACTCTTACCCAAATATTGTTAGAGAACATATTTCGATTTTCGTTTCCCCTGACAACATCAAGATCATCTGGAAGCTTTAAAAGCCAGATCATCTAGAAGCTTGACAATTCTCTTGAACAAACTTCAAGCATCTAAATTCTCAACTTCATTTTTGCTTACTCTTCCTGAATATTTTCTCAGGCAGACCAAAAATCTTCAATACTTATTCTATAATCTATTTTTTCCCTTCTCAGTAGATAAAATCTTCATTTTTCTTATCTTTGGTTAAATCTTCGATTTTCTATCTTCGAGCCTTCAGTGTAAACATATAACTGGTTATATGAGGTAAAATTACCATGATCTTTTGCTAAAAAAATTGTATGTGGTATAATATCTTATTATATGCAAAATGAACATTCATATTTGCCTTGCCACCAGGTAAACAAAAAAACTGCAGTTAAAATGATGTCAGATTATATACAGTACAAAAATGTTCATGTATATTCATCTAAAAGGTTCATATAAGTCTAAAGAGATTGTGGAAATATATATAATAACAATGAAAAGTTACACAATGCCATTCTACACATCAGATACAGTCCAAAATAATACAAGCAAAAATAAACATAAACAACAGTTAAATGGGTGAATTACACCAGAAACCCTCAACACTGTGAACAAACAAATTAATCAAGTTTAATGAGCAGATGATAATGAAAAGATGATCAATCAGTACAGTTGTTCAGGTAACTTCTTTCTGGTGCCGTTTACCTTCAGTAATATGATCGGCCTGTGAAAAACAAAAAATAACAGAACGCTGGAGTCAGACTATGTTGATACAAGCTTACACCATGGCATACCTTCACATCAAAACTTAAAGCCTTGTCCCTCTTCCTGTAAATTTCTAGCCACAGTACTTGGCTCGGTGTTTGGGATTGGGACACTGAAAAGCTTCCCTGAGAAATTTGGAAGGTGGAGCTGATATAAAAATCTTCCATACAGTCATGATAAATTCAGACACTACAAAAGCTCATGGCATATATGAGGTAAATACAGTATCCTTTCATAATGATAAATATAACCAATGAGATTTAGCTACGCACTAAGTCCAATACTACTTTTTTATCCCATCACCAATACTGTTCCTTTACAGAGACTATTGAAATTTGCTATCTACAAAGTACATCTGAATTAAGCATGCTTCAGACTTATGTAACAGAAGATAAATAACGATTGAATTGACCTCAATTCACAATAGATTGACATGAAAGGACTCTTTACTGAATCACTTCCCAACCTTGTATGAACTACGGCAACTGTAATAAGATTTTACAATATAACTTTTTTAATTGGTTCAGTACAGAATACTTACGAGGTGAATATGACCTTGATCTCGATCTTGAGTAAGAATGTCGCCGTCTGCGACTGTGGTATGGTGAGGGGGAACGACGCTGTGATCTGCCATGATGACTGCCTCCACGATGACCACTATCATGACTACTTTCTTCATACCTTTCTCTGCGACTGAAAACATAACAAGTGAATTAATAATCTCTGAAGCTAGATTTTTTCTAATTGGAACAGAAAATTCAACGTTTTTTTTAATGCTTAAAAGAAAGAAGCCAGTCAAAACATAGCTGAACAGTCTCAAACCTTTTTAGCTAGCCATAACAAGAAAACACCTGAAGTCAGCACATTTAAAATCAAATTCAGATCAGCCTACCTTGTTGGTTTTCCCAGATAAATACCAGGAGTAGGAGTGTGAGCTCTTCGTGTAATTGAGTAATCAACACGAATTCTCCTGCCATCAATCTCTAGTCCAGTACACCTGTCCTTTGCCTATAAATAAACATAAAAAATACATAAGTTAGGCCACAATACATTAATATATCCCGCCTTATTATCCTATAGAGTATTTTATGCAGATTCTTGTCAAGGGGTTAAAAAAATGTAATTGGAAGTAAGATGCACTTATCTGCTTCCCTTTATAGATGTGATTTAAAGATGCAAATCATTTGAATGAAGATTAGGCAATGTATTGAAGACATAATTTGAAACAGAATGTGTCTAAATTTTTCAATTATTACTTCTTTGAATTCTAAGTAACAATTTCATCACACACTATACCTCTATAGCATCATCAACATTTCTGTAATAAACAAATGCAAATCCACGGGATCTTCCACTTTGTCTGTCATAGACAACATTACACTCCTCCATGTCTCCATAGCGACCAAACACTTCTCTTAGGTCTCTCTCCTGAGTGTACAAACTTAAACCAAATATACCAAGACATTTACTTGGCTCTGGGTCATCCTGAAATAAATACAGCAAGTCATTTGAACAGCTAGTGGATAAACATAGTCAATTGTGCAACTTTCAATAAATCAAGGACCATTACTCTTGACTCTTAAATTCTGAATTTGGCAAGACGTTTTGCAAGATAGCAATCAATCAAGTAATTTTGTGAACTATACTACAGTTAACAAATATTACTTGATCAAACTTACTCTATTTCCATCATGTCGTCGCCTGGAAGACATTGGTGAGCGACTTCTAGTTCTTTCCCTTCTGCGACGTCGGTCACGGCTATATAAAAATGATAAAATTTCAATAAATTTCATCTTGGCTTATATATAAATATAATTATAACAACTGCTTTATGACAGTAACAATGACAGGTTTAGCAGATGATGATTTGAAAACTATTTGTACACTACCCAAAGCAGATAAATATAATTGCAAAAATAATACTCGCTTCACGCGTAAATATGATACCCAAGGATAAGTTCGCAAATAAAAAAGCTGAAAATCTATCACATTTATTAATCTTAACATCCAAGATCAAGTAAGTAATACAAACTTACCTTCTGCTTCTTGTGCTGAAAATTGAAAAAGGATCAAAACTGATTATTTTAGACTCGCAAAATACCTGATTCAAATGATCAGACGACTATTAAAGAAAGATAAAAATGATCATACTTTGATAATGAAAATTGATGTCATTACAAATTTTGCTCTTGGCAAGTTGCTAATAAGAACATATTAGGAAAATGTGTCACTGAATATAACTAAGTACATAAAAATGAAGTAATTAATTTATACTTAAAGAATAAAAAGAGACATTGAATACCATGGTATTTAATCATTCATGTGAATCAATCACTTCTAATCTAAGGCTACAAAACTCATGAAATCCTGTTACACTTACCGTCTTGATCTTTTTGGACTTCTTGAATACCTGGAACGAGACCTGCTTCTAGACCTAAAAATAACAACTTTAATTAACTGATGCTTGTACATTACAAATGACTGAGATAACAATGGCCTGAAATTCAGACAAGTATGTAACCTTGAACAATGTTCACTTAGCAGTAAAAAAACAACTTGAACAAGCAAACAATGATAATTATTATAACTATGCCATACTAAGTATTGTCAAATAAATAAAGCTTATTATGATAATTCATGATTTTAAAGTAACCGGCTATACCTTGAATAGGATTTCCTTTTCCTGTGGTGGCGAGAATGTGACCTGGAGCGGGATCTTGAGTATGACTTAGAACGTGATCTAGAACGTTTTCTAGATCCCTCCGATCTTGCAGGAGACTCATCACGAGATGGTGATCTCGATGCAGCATCCTGCAAATTAGATTTTAACAAACAATAATGATTAAGGAAGAGAATATAATTACCTCTAGGGTCACTTAATGTTCTTGGACTTGTTCCAAAGTATATTTGTCTAACAATGTTAAAAGCAAGAGATCTACAACTACAAATCAATGATTGAATCTAATAAAAAATACAACAGTCAATAATAAGATATTTATATTCGATCAAGAAATAGTTTAGAACGGATGCATCAACAGAATGCACAAAATACGTTATTAATTCGTTAATAGTAAACAAAGGGCTCGCGAAAACATGTGTCATCGAAAATGGTACACAATACACGAACCATCATACGAAAATTTATAGCCATGTTGTTGTTTTACCAAATTCAATAGTACGAACAAATCATTTACCCCGTTTTCACTCATTTTTACTCTGCAAACAACCTCAAATTCAGTAAAATATTATTGACGCTTTCTGTTTCGGCGGAAACCGCATGGAATGTCGGGCTCGAGAATGGACTAAAACCCAACCATCTGTACGGCGAACGGCGGTTATCCATCACTCATCACAAATGGCGCCGTTCACCGCGAGCACAAGAAATTGTTTTTAATTGATATAGTCGTCTAAATTAGACTAAGTACGAATTTCTTACTAATCGGGTCGCATTTATTATTTTTTATGAAACTGTATGTTGCTCCACTGTACAACTTCTTATTATTGTCCTGTGTCAGTAGAAATTTGTATACTTGTATAAATATCAATACTCAGTGAAGGGGTAGCTTAAATGAAATAGCTGTTATTATATATATTCTTTGTTGCATTATTTTTGTTTCAGTCTTAAAGTGTTGTAAGAACGAATGGTTGCCTCTGTGTTGCTACAGTAATTGATGTTACTAGTGTTGACACAGTTATGGATAAGGATAATCAACAGATACCAGGTTTTGGTTTTGATCCTGGCTTTGAACCAGCTCCCCATCCTGTCCAGGCAGCTCCAAACAGTGCTTCAATTTTTGGACTGATATCTAAAGTTAACAAGGGTATTTTGAAGAATCCTCAGTCCAGCGACCAACTGGCCTTACCTCCAACTCCAGCTGTGAAGCAAGCAAAAGCTGTGGCAGAGAGATTTGTTGCTCCTGGGACCTCAAATCCTTCAAAACAGAAAGCTTTTCAAAATGCCAAGACAGTGATAGAAAACATCCAGAGAGGTATTTGGAATCCACCGAACTCTGAGCAAAGAAGACCCAATGTTAATGAGCCAGGATTCAAAGTACCAATGGGCTTGCCAAAGACTAAGACAGCATTATCAGCGGCTGTAAATACATCTGCAGGAAGTTCTGGGTATCAAGGATATTACAAAAACCAACAGAGCAAGCAACATGTGGTTGCCAATGCTATACCTAAAAGTTTAGTTGCCTATGAGGATGATGATGCTTTGAAAAAATCTAGCAACTTCAGTCGTGAGAGAGCCCTGGAAGAAATTGATCGCTATCGTGGTCCATCCACAAATCAGCGTAGAGATTTCCGGAACGAGGTTAACAGAAAATCGGAAAAAGAGCCATATAAGAGTGACTTTGATAGATACTATTATGGCGACAGATCTCAGAGAAATGAAATGTCCACTAAAATTTATGGAACAACAGAGCTGTCAAAAGCCAAACAAAATGAAAGCATGGAGCAGCAATATAATGATAGTGGACACAACTATGACTATGATGATTACAATTACGAAGACGGTGCTAACCCTGGAACAAGTTATAAGGGTTACCATTATGAAGAAGAAAAGGAATCCTCACCAAGTCTAGATAAAAATTACTCTGGTTCAATGCATGAATCATCTTATAGCGCTAACACTGGTGTTGGAAATATATTTTCTCGAGATTCTGGCAACAAATATATTAAAACAAGTGGAAATGATTCAAAAGAAACTTATAATTATGGCCAAACAAGGCAGACATTTGGACAATATGACTCCTATTTTGAAAGTAATAGACCCAGTGGAGATAAAGCCACTCATTACAAGAGTGATATGAACAATGGTTCAAACAGGAATCAAAGTAGAAGCGATCACTATGGTAATGATTACTCTAGAGGCAGAGATAACTGCGGTGATCAATATGAAAGGAACAAGGATTACTACAGTAAAAGAATGAATAGTGACAAATACAGGTCTAATAGTGTAGAAAATAATGATAAAATAGAAAGAATATCTGTGTCGAAATCACAAGACAGAGAAGAGCTTTATGAAAACTACCTGTTTGGTGAGGATGATGGTGACAGCTATGAGCCTGTCAGGCAGTATAGCACTAAACAACATGATTCTAGTCAAAGATATGAAAGCAACAGAGATAGTCCTGTTGAATATGTACCAACTCCATTGAAAAACCGACATGAGAATCCAAACAGTTACAGTTCTTCGAGCATTTATGATAAAAATACACCACATTCTGATACTAAGAAGGCCACCACAGAAACTATGTTGCCTACTAGAATTGATAACAGACCAATTAATGATAGGAACATGCCTGATGATCACAAAGCAAGGGGTAAATTTAATACTGTATTTGTTTGTAGCTTCAAAAACATTTTGTTTAAAGCAGATTTTCATAATGAAAATTAATAAAATTTTTGTTTGCTCCTAAAGGTGCTTTTTGGATTGTCTGAAACTGAAATGTTAACATCTCATACATATTAATATCACCTTACTACACATGCTGTATGGCTCTGAAATGACTATAGCCTGATAAACGACAGATAAATAAATAAACGCATGTTGTGAAACTAAACTATTAAGGCCACTAATTTAAGATACCACTTGGATAACATTTCACTGTCAAGCGATTGGTATTCAAATAAAAAGATATAATCTTATCAGTTTAAAAAAAAAAACTTAAACAATAATCTAAAAAAATATATGTGACAATACTCTATCAGTTGCAGGTATAGCTAACCCCGTTCTGGATTCAACTTACAGACCTGTATCTGCCGTCACGGCACTCCATGGAGTACCTGCCCCTGTGCCAGCCCCTAACAGGATGCCAATGACATCAGTGTCCATTGCCCCTCCAGGATTGTACTGTAAGGTTAGTGATAAAGATTTTGCTTTTTTGAAATCACCCTATTCATTGCTATATATAGTATAGTACTAATGTTAACTAGTGGTAAGTAACTAAAATCCAATATTAAAATTAATTTTGTCCAAACTGTTCATTAGTATATAAGCTTCTCTTTCAGTCTTTGTGCCACAAATACTTTGAAATTACTTTTCGAATTTTTAAATTCACTTCACAAGTAAACTTAAATGTCTAAAGATTCTAAGAAACAAAACAAATGTATTTTTCATTGTTTATTATTCTCGTGTTAGTGTTGATGTATGATTTTCATGTGACTTGTTAATCATGTTATGTTTACAGGACTGCTGTGTTACATGCCCTGACCAGAAGATGTTTGATTCTCATTTGAAGAGTGATCTGCATATATTGGTAAGTACACAATTTTTAAATGTTTCTATAAAAGAACTATATGTGTAAGGGTTTGTTCTGATAGAAATGGTCCTCAATTTTTACAGTCAAGTTTAAGTAAAATTTTGTTTAACATAATATTTCAGACGGTTCAGGTTTAGTTTTGGTTAAGTTTCTGTAATATGAACATGTTTTACTTTGCTTTAGTTTATGAATAAGCATTGAATTTATTTTCTTGAAGTCTTAATAATCATTTTATAAAGTAATACAAGAATTTACAAAGCTGTCCTCTCTACTTTCAGACTCTTCAAAAGAAAGCTCAAGAATGTAAGTATAATTTGCTGACATGTTCACTTATTTCTGATACCACCAAAAATGTTACAATTCTTAGCACCTGTTTTCACTCAACACTTAAGTAACGAAATATACAGTAAAACCTTGATTATCCGAACACCGATTATCCGAATACCCGGTATTATCTGAATAAAATCTACGGTCCCGATTACGTTGCTATATATTTCAACTACAACGAACCCCGGTTATACGAATCGGATTTTACGAATACCTGGTGTAATCCGAATATATTATTTGGTCCCTAAAGTTACGAATGCGCGTATTTTCACACCTATTATTCGAATTGGTCAATTGATAACAATGGCCAATTGAGAATCAAATGTCGTGTGACAAACAATGTTTAACATCAATTCATACACAAAGCGTGTCAACAGTTTAATTATCGTTAAGTTGACCATATTGTTTGTTACGATTTTATACTAATCGCGACGAATATTTCACAATGATCTCGGGTATAATAAGTTAATATGCATATGTACCTGGTGATCTGCATGAAATTATTTGCATTTCAGCATCATTCAAAGTTTAAAAACTAATTCGAACACAATTAAACAAAACTAACTAGAATATGATGATTTAGTGAAAAAATGTTCCAAACAGAAAAACATTACGTCTTCGATTTTAGAATGGGACGATAGCGATGCCTAGTCGATCGTTAGTAAATAAAGTGTGAATGACATAATTTTGTGTCGGATTGTGTTCTGCATAATCCATAAATACGCGGGTATTCATTTAACAAGAATTATTGTTTCATTTGTTAACTCATATATACATTCATAAAACAAAGATAAATAATTAGTGTTTGTTATATATTTGATTTTATTCCTATTATAACGTCGTGTTTGCATACGAGAGTTAACTCCCTTGTAAAATATGGACAGTACGGATTTTATCGTTTCCAAACAGTACATCATATTGAAATGGATTATTCGAAACCATGGATTATCCGAATGATTTTTCAGGGCCCAATGACATTCGAATAATCGGGGTTTTACTGTAATTCAAACTCAAATTAGCAGCATATATACAGTCAATCCTGTGAACAAAGACAATGTTATTATTAAACTGATGGCATTTACTTAAGTAATACATTTTTGTTTGAACACTGTAGCCTTATAATTATGCTAATTTTGTGTAATATATTTCCTATCAAATGGTATAAATATGAAATAAATAATAATAATAACTTGGGATGTCTGACAGATAGTTCTAAATAATCAATGACGTTTTTTCAAGGAATGACCCTTATTCATTTCGGATATGTCATTGAGAATTTTGTTATTTCAGTGTTTCAGATGGAAGCAAGACCCAGTAGATTTGATACTGACAGTAGCGGTAATCCATTGAAAGCTACTGTACTCACCTCAACGTCTGTTAGTTCAGGTAAATTAAATTCAATATGTACCCATGTTTTAAAATAGGCAGGAATTAAATCATGTTTCTTTCAGGGGTCTAAAATTGTGGCTCTCAATATTTATCCTAATTCTTTATTTCTTGTTTTCATGTCTGTGAATGGTCTCTTGAAATATGAAAGAAGTCAGAATATTCTTTATGCACTTGTGAAAAAAAAAGATGTTTAATTTTTTGTAATTTGTAGTGTCAAAATTCAGTTTGGGAAGTTTTTCTGCATGACTTCCATTTAATATAAAACTCTTTTTTTAGTTGATTTTAGAGTTTTTATGAAATCTGTGACTGATCAGCTGTTTCTGAGCTTATCTTTTATGAGCCTTTGGCGTAATTTTTATGGTACAAGAATTGAAATTTTTTAATTGATAAATCTGGGTTTATGTTGTACTGACGACATAGTTAATTATTTTGGATCAGTTTTAGAATTTAGCAAGTTTGCATTTTAGGCTTAGCTCAATAGGTGGAGCATTAAACTGATGAACTTGAAGATAAATTGACTGGTTCTAGTGGTCATATGCTCTGTACTGGTACAGAATCGAGAAAACTGAAATAATGTTGTTTATTATTGACATGAAACTGAAAAGATATTTACTTGTTACAGGGGAGTCATATAATAATGACAGAAAATCACTGGAAAAAGATCATAGATCTGAATCACCTACAAGATACAGGAACAGAAGTGATAATAGTGTACAAGGTTTGTTTCACTATAGATGAAAAAGTGAAGACTAGACTGAAGATTTATAAGCTTCTTTGATTTTCTTTCATAAGTTTTACTGTCCATTTAATTATTGAATATTGTTCTTCTTAACAAAGCCTTGATAGGAAATTAAGTGAAAATTGAAATCATGTCCCATTACTTAGCTGACAAAATCTTTTTATTTCAGAAAAAAACTACCTAACTACTAGGGATACTGATTCTATGACCACTTAATTGGTTAATCGATTTAGTGATTACATCCCTAGTAAATACATATATTAACTATTTACAACATTTTCATTTGTTCAAAAAAGGCAAGATTTGGACGTTTTTCAAGATAATATTGATATTTTATCATGATTTTAAGAAATCAGTATAAGACGGACCAAATTTATAAATGTTATATTTCTGTCAGTTATCCCTCCGAAGCCTCTTGGGCCACTAGAAACGAGATCTGTATATGCTACCATGGTGACGATACAGTGGAGAAAAAGACATGACGAAGAGGAAAAACTCGTTGATAAATATGTTGTAGAATACAGGAATGCTCGTGAAATACGCTGGGTTCGAGTTGGTACCACTGTGAAACATGAATATGAAGTTAATGGGTAAATTTTGAGGTTTATAACATCCATTGTTAAGCCCACTGATGCCGGGGCTTACACTGATTGACTTGTCAGCTATTTCTTGGTTACATACAATTTACGATTTCTTCTAGTGCCAACACCACTTAACTGTATTGATTTTGGTTGTTATCACATGTTTTTGGTGCAGTTTTAGGACTTTTTATTATGTTATTTATCTTGTATTGAGTATATAGGTCAATTATTCATATTAAAAGCTTTGCCTACGCATCAACTTCATTCAGATTTAAGATTTTTTGTTAGGTATACCTCTGGAGGCATTATGCCTTTATTGAATGCAGCATCTTATCTTAAACATAGTCGCATTGATATTTTGGCACTCTTTGTAGAATAAATTGGCAGGGCTTTTTCTCACTTCATTGGGAGGAGGCCTTTATTAGGCCTCTGTTATAGAAGGTGAAAAAACATTGAGTTAGCACTTCATTTTTTTGTCAGGGTAAGCGTAGATCCATTCTGAGTATGTTTGATAAAACAAGTGCCAGTTTTTGTTGAGTAACTGACAGTGAAAATATTGATTACTTTTTATTGGTTCATTTTAGATTACAAGAAGGCACTGAC
The DNA here is from genome assembly GCA_964023205.1 of Lutraria lutraria. Classification (NCBI taxonomy): domain Eukaryota; kingdom Metazoa; phylum Mollusca; class Bivalvia; order Venerida; family Mactridae; genus Lutraria; species Lutraria lutraria. Next base: position 27,737,269 of record OZ026848.1, on the reverse strand, counting down.
TATTTATTTAGAGTTTATACTTCAAACAGAAATGAAAAAAGTGATTTCTTAGAATCAGTGTTGATTACTACAAAGAAACGTAGAGGTAAGATTGATATGATTTCTAATATGAACAACTTAGTGTTTAATAGTTTGAAAATGCCTTCTTGTTTGAAATAATAAATGCCATGTTATGCAGGAGTTAAGAAATAGCTACAAAGAATTCAGATAAGTTTTGCATGTTTTCATGCACAATCGTGTTGATCGTCATCCTTATCTGCCCTGCTTAGTTAATTTTGTGCTTATGTCTGTCGAGCATTATGTGTTAAATACGCATGAAACCTTTCAGACTTTGATAGTATTCCGTAAAGTCTTTCCCTGATCTTACTGATATTTTATCCATTTATTCTGTGCAGGCTTTTCACCTGTTAGAGGTCGCCGACGTTCAAGTCGAGAAAGAGATCGTACAAGTCGATCCAGTAAGGAAACTGACTACAAACCAAGTAGGGAACGTGATTCACGTCCCAGTCATGATCGAGCGCGACATTTCAATGATGATAGAGAGCGCAGATCAAGTAGAGATACTGGGAGAAGGAGCAAGGAAAGAGACACTGCTGGTAGTAAAGATAGAGAGAGAAGTCAGAGGGATTCCAGAGATGATAGAGCAAACCGTAGTAGAAAGAGTGACAATAAATCTGATGATGAAAGGTATTGTAAAACTGACAGGTGAAGATTTTTCCATGTTTTCTTGGGTCAGTTAACGGACTGAAGAGATGAGTTCCTTGTTTTAGTTAATTCTTTGTGTATCATGCCTATTTTCAAAGATTTTCTAATTGTAATGATCACAGATTTTTATCAGTACATCTTTATTAGCCTGTTTGAAAAACGGGTCGTATTATGGGAACACCTATGGCGGGTATGTGGGCGGGCGGGCAGCGTCCACAATGGTGTCAGCTCTCTAATTCAAACAGTTTCATTCGGATCCTCACCAAACTTGATGGAAATGTTTAAGGCCATGAGACCTCGGTCAAGTTTGAGTTATAGCCCTTGATGGGCGTATTTTGTGACCTGGCACTCTTGTTCATCTTTGCTGTAAACCATTGTTTGTCTTAAATCTTAAGTAAAAAGTTAAGGTCTGTTTGGATATGTTTGAGGTCAGCTGAGATAGTCACTCTAGCCATGATATTATGTCTTGAAAATGTTGATGCAGACACTAGCTTGTGTGAAGTACTGCATCATTTAAACATACCTTTAAAATGGTTTGATGAGGGTTTAAAAAGACAACAGTATTCTTTACTGCTTCTCACTCTTTATATGCCTATTCACGATTTTCTGCTAAAAGCCTGCATAGTTCGGTATGCATATTCATGTATTTCTGCTAAAAGCTTGCATAGTTGGGTATGCATATTCATGAATTTCTGCTAAAAGCTTGCAGAGTTCTGTATGCATATTCATGAATTTCTGCTAAAAGCTTGCAGAGTTCTGTATGCATATTCATGAATTTCTGATAAAAGCTTGCAGAGTTCTGTATGCATATTCATGAATTTCTGATAACTTGTGGGGTACTATATGCTTCTCAGTGTACTTCAGATAAATTTTATTTTTTTATTCCTGTTGATCAGGACAAAGCTGAATCAAGAGAGAAGGATAGATACTGATGGAAAATCTGAAACAAAGGAGAAAGTTACTGATGATAAATCTGACCAAACCACAGGTAAGCTACACGCGTACATTGTTGACGATTTTATGCTGATTATATAGTTTCTTAGTGTACCTTTTTTGTTGCTGGGCTCATGGTTTAATCTGACATTTAAGTAAAGGTTGTGACTTTGAACACTACATATAAAAAACTTGATTATTTTACAGTTATGTCTTGATAAAGGCGTTTGCGCCGAAATGTTGACTTGTACAGTTTGACACTAGATCTACTTTGTATGTGTTGAAGTTCTTTATTTATGGATGTGTCAGTGTTCAGTAACACCATTTTTGAGGAATTCTGTATTTGTATCAGTTTCTCCTGTATGCGACATCAGTGAATTTTAGGATGCATGGAGTGCTTCATGCTGGGATACAACTTGACCAAGCTATCTCCCTACTTTCCTTACTTTTTGAGTTTAAAATCCCAACTAAGCCCTACTTATCTTAGAATTTTGGCTGTACATTTGCGTTACATTTTTAAGGAAGGCGACTTGACAGCCTGACATCCTTGCCCTGGATAATGTTGAACATTGATAAATGACTTGCCATAATAAGGCATTGGAGAAATTTTCCTTTACACCATCCTGCCAGTACAGAACAATCAGTGATCCAAACTGTTTCATGGCATTCTTATATCTTTTCTTTGCAGAAATACCTACTTTTCCTGACAATGACAAAAGCAAGGAACTTACAGAAGCATGTGAAGAAACTGAATCAAAGACTGATAACAATGCTGAAGATGTTGAATGTTTGTTGTATGCTGAATTTGACAACTATGAGGAGGAGCCCATGTTAGGTAGGAAAATAAAGTCATAATTATTTCTATCAGTTGAAGAATATAAGATTTGTCTTTGGACTTATTTTGTATTACTTTTTTTGTCCACTGTGGTTTAGTATGGCGTCATCAACTAGGATCATTTGGCAACTTCTCAGGCTTGGATTGTGGTAGAAGAATCCAGGCATACTCATTGGTAGATCCACAGACCTTTCGGTTAAGTTGAATCACTTAATCAGATATTGTGTAATGAAGCAAAGTCCAAAACTTATGAACACTTGTTTCCAAATCTTCATTTTCATATTTCAGTTATTTTCTTGACAAATTTCTTATAATTGATTTCAGGTTTAGACCATATTTATGAGATCAGAAGTTACTCAGCAACCATTCCACCAAGATATGTTTGTAAACTTTGCAACAATAAAGGATCACACAATATCATAGTCAGACACATCATTGGTTTTCCCCACAAACTGAATTACTTTGTAAGTAGGCAATTCACTGCTCAGGCCAAAATATAAATTAAAGTCATATTAAAACATCTAATTACGTGTAGGAGGGAAATCATTTTGAACACTATTTCATAGTCTGTGATCTGTATAATACAAACTTTATTTAGTGTAACCTATTGATTTAATATATGCTTTTTTATGCCCTGTGCAACAAATGGTGCTGGGGTATATTGTGATTGCCTTGCTTTCTGTCCTGATGAGGTATGGTCAAGTCCCTAAGGGCATTTATTGAATGGACCATATAATAACAGATTAATTATGAGAACAAATGATGTATTCTTAACAATTTTCTGTTCTTTACAAATTTACTGCTCTTTACAAATGTGGCCATTTTTTTAGAAACAATATGATCCGGAGGTGTATGATCTTATAAACATGGTGGTTTTAAAGAAACAGCAAGTGGAACGAGCCAATCAGGAGGCTCGATTTGTCGAGGATAAAATTGGACGAGGTTCTGTCCGAGTGATGATGATGTTAAACCCTCATGATAATGATGGAAAGATTGTTTACAAGGATCCAATACTAGTGAAAGGTTTGTTATTTTTAGGTGGAGGGGGGGGGGGGCTTTTGTTCTTTTTCTAATGATTTAAAAAAAATATTTATCTGAAATACTCATTATGTATAGGATTTTATTGCTTTAAGTTTTACTTAGGCCTAAAAGAGGTTTGTTTCTGGTTACATGCCCAAAAAATATGGGTCGGTAGGTAGGTGTTTTTTTTAGTTTTTTTTTATTACCACAACACTTAAATTGACTATCAATATCAAAGGGTATGTCATTATTTGTTATGTATCAGAAGTGACAGTTCAAATGTGAAATGTAAGACAACACGGTACTCAATTTCAGTTATATATTTCTGCTTGAAGTTTACCAGTGAATCAATCAGACCAGTGGCAACAATATTGTCTTTTTTTACACAATTTTTACTTGCTTCCAGCTCCACCTCCTAAGAGAAAGAAAGTAGATGATACAGGCCCTCATCATGATGAGATTGTGTATCATTCACAGTTTGATATGTTGTATAATGATGCTGTAGAAACTGGTTATCTACAAGACACTACACTGATTGGTTAGTCCTTTACTATTTAATACCAAGTATGGGTCTGTCAAGGGTCCTAGTAGAATGTCTTGTTAAATTTGACTGAGAAAATAATGGATTTTGGAAAGAATTTTCCTCAGTATAAGAGTATTCAGATAGTATTTATACAGTAAAAGAGGACTATAAGGGAACAATGTATAAATTATTTCCCTGGACCAATCACAATTCGTTTCATGAGTGAAAAACAAGTAATGGATGTAGATATAGGAGGTCATTAGGAATTTAATTGGTAGTATTTTGCTGTTTTATTGTACATACAGTCAAACCTGTGAATAAAGGCCACCCTTGGGAGAGACATAGTGGCCTTTATTGACAGGTGGTCTTTATTCAGTGGTTAATTTGTTCTGAATAATCCATGATTGGTTTTAAAAGAACTGCCTTTATTCACAGGGTGACCTTTATTCGAAGGTGACCTCTATCACTGGTTTGACTGTAATTTGACGTTAAGGCTGGCCTTATTTCATGTGTATGGTGCTATTTTGACTGAAACTAAATTTTAATGTCAGCTCTTTTATAAAAAAAAAATGTGAAGGTTTGGGATATTGATCTTTGAATTTACATAGTAATTATGAGCCTTTTCCATAATTTTCTTTTTCATTATTATACCCCCGCAAACAAAGTTTGAGAGGGGGTATATTGGAGTCACTCTGTCGGTCGGTCGGTTGGTTGGTCGGTCGGTCGGTCCGTCTGCATAAAATATCAAAAGTTTGTGGAGCGAACTACTTTCACATTCTTAAAGCAATTGCAATGAAACTTGAAATATGTTATCACTATGAAGTGAAGGTGTGCAAGACACAATTTTTTATTCCCAGCGATTCACTCATTGCAGAGTTATGTCCCCTTAAACATAGCCATATAGTGTAGAATGGCAGTCTTAGTTTGTGGAGCGAACGCCTTCCACATTTTTGGCGGGGGTTTTAGTCACCTCTGTGACAGCTCTAGTTCTTACTGCTCATTATTGTTCAAAATGAAAGATTTAGACCCAATACTTTGTTTTGTTTCATTGCTTATGCCTATGAATTATGTAATTTAAGACACAAATTTCCCTTCCTAGAGGACACAGTGCCCCTCCACAAAATGATTAGGGGACTGTATATTATTGAATTAAATTGATACATCTGTTTACAGGTCTTAATTTTGTCAAAGAAATAATTCATCCCACTCAAGAAAAGGACTCCAAGTTTAATTGTACTCTGTGTAGTGTAATGTGCTGGTCATCTACAATACTGAATCATATTGTTGGTAAAAGACACAGGTTCAATTATCTGGTATATATCCTTTGTCATTACATCATTGTTTGCTATGTTTTGCTCTGAGAAAACTTTCCTGTTCAGAATGTTTGTACGTGATTATATAACAAATTTTAGTGTATTTCTTTGCCAACACCATTGTCTTGGCGCATACCTGTAAAAACTTAAATTCTGTCACAAAGTTGAAATCTCTTTTATCATCTCAATGTATTTCAATGATATGATTATGTTTTACAGTTTGTGAGAGTTAATATTTTGACTTGGGTACAAAATACATGTACTTTACATTGGTAGATACTGTCAGAAGTTTGTGATTGTGTGTTATTTGATATACTTTTAGAATTCATATCACATTCCTAGTAAAATTTTGGTTTTGTAGAAAGCTTACCACGAAGATACCTATGATCAAATTTACAATGCCAGAGAAAACAAACATGGCCTCTTGATGGAGAAAATTAAAATTTTAGCTGAAAAGGATGGCAAAGGATCGATAAAAGTAAAAATTGCTAAAAATGACAAATTATGGACTAAGAATGGTATGTGTATATGGTTATAAATATTATTTTTGCTTTTACTGATAAGAAATTTGCATGCTATGTATGTGGTTATAGATACGGTACACTCTCACCAGTGTGACCCTCTTGAGCAACAGTATGATTTTTAAAATCTTGGCTTCCATTTAAATTCTATCCAAATGTGAGGGTATCTTTTTCTTTAATTCAGTCAAATTATATGATTTATTTCTGCTTTAGCTGCGGGTATGAATACTTATTTATTTCTGTTTTAGCTGCGGGTCTGACTGTATTCAATATCTGCCATATCCTATACTGTTCTCTTAGATGGTTGATCATTCTCCTTGGACCTACAATAACATACTCAATGTGCACTCTCTTGCCTGCTTATTGTTCTGATAGGAGTTTGCAGTATTGTATAAATACATTTGTTCTGTTAGTAAGCCTTTTTGAGGCCTTTGATTATTTATTTAACAGGAAAAGAAAAACTCTGTCTACATGTACAAATTTAATTACATGTATAAATTACTTGAGTTGATGCATGTTTTCTGTATACTGTGGTATATTGCTTTGTTTTTCAAAAATACTTTTTTCCCGTGTTTTCAGAGAAGACAGAGGAAACTGTAGAACAAGAGGAAGATGATGGTGATGATTATACTGAACATGCGCAGGAAGAAACCATGGAAACAGCAGAAGATATCCAAGCTAAGTCTTCTGTTCCAGCTATAAAATTTGACATAAAGAAGAATGATCCCAATCAAACTAATGTGAACCCTATCAATGTCCTTGAACTTGATAAAAGTAAGTTAGCAGCTATTGATTAGAGCAAGTTCTTCCCTACTTGATTCCTTTTTGACCCAAAATGTCTTCTTTATACAATTTTTCTTAACATTTCTGATTGTTTATATTTTATTGGGCCTTTTTTCCTCACAAATTAAATTTTTTTTCCAATTCATTTCATAAATTTCTAAAATTTATTTTGGTGTTCACAGGTCTGGTAAGTTAAACTTGATTGATGCAAAATTTATTATCGTATGTAAAAACAATATGTCCAAAAATGCCCATAGTCTAGTGTTTGTGCTGAACTGCAACACCACATGGGTTCTTGTTTTGTTTGAAGGTGGAATGAAATCATTGCTTGTGACATGGAATCTCTTTCAAAATTATGCTTATTTTACGATCAAAGCATTGGGAGATTATGATTAATATTGGCATCTTTTATATTTATAGATGAGCAATATACTACATGACTTACTTGCTTATTAATTTTGGATGTGTTGTCTCCCTTTGACCAAAATGATTAGCTGATATTTACTCAGAATAGTTTAATAACATGTTTGATTGGAATACATTTTGAATAAGTTGCCTTCCAGAGACTGATATTGTTATATTCATGAATTCTGATATGATTTCAGGTCAGAAAAGTAAAGATGCGTTTGACTGGAATAAGGAAAATGGTAGGTTATCATGCCTGAAAATATGTTTAGTTTAATTGGACATTTTTTTTAAAGGAGTGGCCCTAAACTTTTTATAACATAGGTTTATTAAGATTTGTTATTTTGAGATGGTTTAAAATTTCATTCAATGGCATAATCCAACTAGTTGTCTGTTTGACCATGGTGAATATTCAATATGTTTGTTTTATATATTGACCTGCCCAGAATGTCTGGATTGTGATAGAATTTTGCTTTATGCCTCAATGTAGTACTATTGATTAAAGTCATATTTCATTGTGTTTTTGTTTTGTTGGTTTAAAATAAAATTCTTCAGGTAATTTAATACTTGTCTGGATCTTTGACTGACTAGAAATTCTTTGACTCTTGCGTTGTCCTGTCAAAGTTGAGCAGGCTTATAATTATTTCTTTTTTATGATTTTATATATCTTTTGAATATGAATTTTCTTTATTATTTTCATTTTTAGGTCTTCTTCAGTCAAGAATACAGAATGAATCAATTGTTAAAAGTAGCAGAAAGTCCAAATTTGTCAGTGTTTATTATGAAGTTTTCAGGAGAATTCCCATCATAGGTAAGAATTTATGGTACTTTACTCTATGATCTTTTTGAGAGTTTTCAGTCAGAATCCATTGAAACTTGTCAAAAAATGTTTTAAAATTTTTTATGGCCCCACTCTAAAAGATGTAGGGTCACCTTTGTCCTTCCTTCCTTCCTTCCGTCCATTCATCCGTTCGAAAATCTTGTGACACATTTATCTAAAAAAGTATTAGGAACAGAGTTATGATGTACAGAAATGGTTATCAGCATATGAAATATGCATGAAGGGTTTTAGTTCTGTCATAGGCTGAATATTGGAGTTATCTGCCCTTGAATTTGTATTTTTGTATTACAAATATTAAAATCTCGTGTCATACATATGTACCATGACCTGAAAAATACAGTGGAAACATTTCTAGTTTTTATCTGTGATAAACTTGATTTGTACTTAAGACAAAGTGTGTATGTTATCAATCATAAGAATGATTTTGTTGATTTAAGGAATGCAATGGGTGACAGAGTTCCAGAGACCGGACCCTAAAGCTGAACCTTGGTATATGTGCTTCATGTGTCAGCAAAAATTTCAGTGGAAGAGTATATTAGATCATGTGACCTCAAATCTTCATCGACTGAATTACATGGTAATTCTTTTTAATATACACAGTCAAACCTATGAACAAAGGCCACTCTTGGAAAATACATGATGTGACCTTTATTAACAGGTGACCTTTATCCAGAGTCCATTTTGTTCTCAATCATCAATGACAGTTTTTAAAAGAAGTGGCCTTCATTCACAGGGTAGCCTTTATTTGGAGGTGGCCGCTAACACAGGTCTGACTGTATATAAAAAAAGCAATTAGACAATTAATAATAATAACAACTTTATTTTGTGTGGATAACATACTTGGTTTACAACCAATTTTCAGTATGGTCCACAAAACAGACAAGCATAATACAATTTTTAACAGAATACAAGTAATAATAACTATATACAGTACTAGTAAGTTCAAAGTAAACAACATTTCAGAAACAGAAATGATAAAGAAAATGTAGTATGACATTTAATAGCAATATGTATTACTAATATGTACTTAGTTAGTATTATGATGTGATCCACTTAATATAAGAGTGCATCCACTTAATATAAGAGTTTGTGAACTTAGCAATTGTGTTTTAGTCATGAATGTATTTTTTGGGTATATTGTTCCAGACAACAGGTCCAGAGTAATCAAGTGATTTACAAAAAAATTCTAATCTTGGTTTGGGAACAGACTGTTCATTATCTTCTTCTGTTCTAAGCTGATGATTAGTAAGGTTTTTGGAGAGGTTATATTTTGTGATAAAATAATCTGGACACATACCATTCAGTGATTTGTAAACTAATATTGCCTATTCGTAAGTAACTCTCTTGAAATGCTCTTTGAAAAGTTCAACAGAGGGGGTATTGAAATCTTTATCAAGAATAATTCTAGCAGCATGTTTTTGGAATTTAAGGACACTATCAAGCAGTTCTTTATTACTATTTCCCCATATAGTGCAGCAATAATCTAGATGAGGTAGTAAATATGCATTAAAGAACAATATACGAGTTTGTAAATTCAAAAATAATTTTATTCTTAGTTAGAGTTACACATTTTTAATGTTTGTTCAACTTGAACATTCCAGCTTACTGTTAGGTCAATATGTATACCTAACAGTTTTTATGTTGTGGAATATGCTGATGATTCCTCATGTAATTCAATGTAGTTAGAATATGTATAATTAGACACATTTTTATTGTTCCCTGATGCAGAGATGTACATTGCTTCCGTTTATTTACATTTGGTAACATTGAATTTAGTTGACACGACCTGTCTACAGAATTTAACTCTGTTTGTAATGTGTTAAGAACTTCCAGCACTGTTTTGCCATAAGCAGTTAAGGTTGTATCGTCTGCAAACTTGTCGACAGAAGCATTTTCAGTGTGAAGTGGTAGATCATTTATATAGATTATAGATAAAACTGGCCTGAGTACAGTGGGGAACACCTGCTGTGATTACCTGGGCATCAGACACGTTATTTGATACACATACTTTCTGTGAACGATTAGTCAAGTATGAAACAATCCTGTGAACTGTTCAGTGATTCAAGTTTCAATTTATCTAACAAAATGGAGTAATTGTTCTGGTCATTAAAGACTGCATTTAAGTCAACTATAGTAGGTCTTCTGTTGTTGTACTTGAATCCATAGAAATATTTGAAGCCATTGTTTTAATAATTCCAAAGTAAAATAACTTAATTGCTTATGTTTCATAAATTCTCAAAATTCACATAGGCAACATCATTCACTGTAATAATTCAAATTTCCTAATTATTTCCAAACTGCACACACAATTTTATCAATAGAATACTTTAATCCAGTTATAATAGACAGTACTAGATTCCCTTAATCTTGAAAAAGTTTAACACAAAATCTATAAAATTTATATAGGCAACATACAAATCACTGTAATAATAATTTTTTACAAATTATTTCCAAACTGCACATATAATTTTTATCTATAGAATACTTTTTAATCCATTCCTATTAGCCAAAATATCAAAGCTATTTTTTGTGTCTGCACTGTACAAAGACTGGTTGTAATTCATGCTTCTTTTTTTTACAGAGTGTATGATTGTTCTTATTGCTCTTTTAATGTTTCAGATTAGTCTGTGGATCTCAAAAGGCCATTTTTTCTATCAGACAGAATGTACCAATCCCTATAATTAATAGGTTTATAGCTAGGATAATATCCTCATAAAGATAACATGATGATTATTATTTGATTTAGAGATAATTTTTTCTTGACCTTTGATAAGACAAGTTAATTTAATTTTGAGCATTGGTGTCTTGTTGCCCATATTTATCCCCCATTTTCAAATGATGACGGAGCATTAAGTGATTGCCTTGCCGCTCTGTCTGTGGAAAAAAGGAACGTCTTGTTTGCATTTTTCTGAGTTTGGTGTGTCTCTGGGTAGTAGATTATAGGGAAGATGGGATTTTTTTATGTTTTATTCATTTCTTGAAATATTTTTTTCTTATCTTTGAGATACATTATTGTTTCTATTATCTTGAGGATAACAGACCCCATTACAAGCATTGATGTCTAACCATTAAACTCTTGTTTACTTTCATTGAATATGTAGAATGAATCATTTATAAATCATTCACTACAAGCTTTTTCTGAATTGCGTAATTTTGGAATTTGTAAACTTAAAAATGCTATATAATCATAGAAGAGGGAGAGCTGTTATTATTAATATTAATTCCATTTATGATATAAAGTCAAATATAACTGACCCAGGTCCAACATTTCAAAATTTTGTGTGGTCGAAAGTTGTTATTTAATCAATTACATTTGAATGTCCCAATTTATAACAATTAATAATCTTGTACAGTTAAACCTGTGTTACCAGCCACCTCCGTGTAAAGTCACCTTTTGAAAAACATCATTGATTATTAAAAACAAACTGACCTCCGAATAAAGGTCACCTGTCAGTTAAGGACACCTTTTGTCTTTCCCAAGGGTGGCCTTCATTCACAGGTTTGTCTGTACCTTTAACTAATGTTCATAGTCATTTGATGTTATTATTAGAATCTGTTATCCTTTACATTGTTATGATTTGTTTTATATTTATGTAAATTATATATATATTATAGAAAAAGAATGAGTATCGTCAGAAATATGATGCTATATACAACGTGATCAAAACCAACAAACAAGAAGCACGTCCAATGATTGAAGCATTCTCTAAAGAAATACTGAACATTGAAGGTCCTCCGACAGATATACAAGTGATGTTAGAGCTTCAAGTTAATACAGAGGCCTTCAAGTCTGTTGCAAAGGTTCAAGGTAAGTCTAGATATGATATACACAGAAAGGTTACGTACAGTTAATATATTATGTACTAGTATATATTCATTGATCTGGGTATAATCTCACAATCCGTAATTGACAATAAACATGATGGTATGAAACAGTTGGTTTCTGTTAAGAAAACTATTAAATTAACCTGTTGCTACCAAACATGGTATCTAGCAAGTTTTTATGGAGATCTGGCCCCAGTTTCGCAAAAAACTTGTGTTTGCTCAACCTCATTTATTAAATCATACATTTCTCTGTTTTATTGTATGCAATTCAGAATGTGGTATTAAAATAAGATATACTTGTCACATGTGATACTGGATACCAGTGGCGCTAAGGTTACCTGCAATGCACTATATACTGGTATACAAGTAGAAATCTCTCAAGGTCACATGATGTCATAATGTAGCAGTGATATTACTACGCTACTTAGGTTAAACTCTAACAATCATTTCAACGCAAAACTATTTTATAATGAAAGTGGAAAAGAACAAGCACCTGGGTTCAGAACGCAGACAGCAGTAAACAAATCCAGTTTTTCAGAGAAAAGCAACATACTTTTGATTGAATCGTAAACATTACAAAACTAATTTTAATGCATACTAACCCTCAAAATGATGTTTTAACTCTATTTCTGCGTTCTGGTAAAACCAGTACCCAGATGTATATGAACAGATGTTTAATGATTGTGACATGTATGTAGTTACAGTAAACTTGCAAGTCAGCTATGAGCTGCTGTAACCTTATATGATATTTTAGTACTTTGCCCAATTTAAACTTTGACGTTTTCAGGATTTACTTGAGCAATATTTGTTATTTGTTGTAATAGTTGGTAATTATTAAATAGTCGCTGACTTCAAATCACCATAACCTCTCACTGATAGAGGGTCGTGGGTTCAAGCCCAGCTACCAACCATGCCTCTTTATGTGAGAAGGTAGGCAGTTGCTTACGGAGGATGGGAATCTAGTACTGGTTCTTCCCAGGAACGATGGTTAGGTGAACTGTCAGCCTCATATGATTCTGACAGTGGAAAAGGGGCATAAAACTCAAATAAACAAACAAACAAACAAACAAACAATTAGTTTGAATCTCACCAGGAGCCAGCAATATGTGACACACAAGGAAACTGTCCTGACAGCTTACAAAAGGTTGGAAGTGGATGATTAATGGTTCTGCCCAGGTGCACACTTGGGGACTTCATCCACTGTTAAAGCTGAAAAAGTCACTAAATGAGTGAATGACACTGGACATTGTGTGACTTATACTCTCTCCACAAAGAAGGTTTAATTATACTGAAAGTTATGATTTCTTAGATTATAGAGGTTAATCAATATCATTAAGAAGGTTGTAAACATTGTGCTTACTTGTATTTTTGTATTTGTTGAATTGCAATAAAGTTATGTAAGTATTACGAATAGTTTGTTTTACTATTGTAATTGCCTTTATTATTTTAATTTGTGGACAGTCTTCAAAGAAATTCAGTCAAATTCAAAAGTTGAAGACGTTATCATTCTTACTTTCTGCCAAGTGGGAATCTGTCTCAGAATGAAGCCTTGTGATTGGTCAATTTTTGTCAGAACAAAGAAACAACCAATCAGTTGAATGGATTAAGACATTGGTGTTTAAAAGTGGTGATGTCATCTTATTATAAATGCTGCTGTGTTATATTATGCGTGCCATTTGTTTAGTTCATTATGGAACACTCAAGAGTGTGTTTGGATGCTCATGGAGGGCCATTTCAGTGTGTGGGGGAATAGGGTGTCAATCCCCTTTTCTCTAAAAGCTCATTGAACAAAGGTTGATGCATCGCAATTACTGGTAGAATGATTGGTACTCATTATCTGTTCCCGTTGTATTCAATTCAGTGGCAAAACTTCTCTCTCAGCAGCAGCCAACCACATCCAGATTGTATGTTTTTTGGATGGAATTTTTTGTTTGTTATGAGTCACCAGTGCATTTATTTGGCATTGCGATTGGTTTAAACTCACAGTATCCGAGTTCAGTACTGCTGACAATTTCTCTATTCATATAATGGATTTTTTCATGGGTCATAATCTTATGATCACTTTACCAATTGGATTACAAAATACCTCTTCTTCCATTATAACTTGAAACAATTATGTTTAGGTCTTAGCGCAGGAAGTTGGTTTTCTGTTTACTTGTCTTAATATGATGAAATTTGAAGGAAGTTTAAATTTGAATCCATTTGTTATCTTATCATCAGAGAGTGACTTCTTGTGCATTTCTGTACAGATATCATTCATACAATTACTGAATGTGTGCACTTAATATGTAGATACAAATGAAGCAATTTGACCCTTTTTTGCCCTTTGATTGTTTTTTTAGCTCACCTGATTCATCAGGTGAGCTTTTAGGATCGTTGAATGTCCGGCGTCCGTCTTCTGTCCACAATTAGTTTGTTTACACTCTAGCAACCGCAGCTCTTAACGAATCATGATTGTATATGGCCACAATGTCTCGGCTAAGTTCGATTATGGGCAATATCGGACCAGAACTTCAAGAGTTATGGGCCCTTGACTTAGAAAATTTACTATATTTGAGTTTGTTTACACTCTAGCGCATTCATTTATTCACCAATCCTAATCATATTTTCAGTAAATGTGTATAACCAAAAGATCTTGGACAAGTTCGATAATGGGCAAAATCGGACCAGAACTTCAAGAGTTATGGGCCCTTGACTTTGAAAATTTGCTATATTTTAGCTTGTTTACACACTAGCGCCTTCATTTATTCACCAAACCTAATCATATTTACAATGAATGTGTATGACCTTATGGTTTTGGACAAGTTCAGTTATGGGTGGAATCGGACCACAACTTCAAGAGTTATGGGCCCTTGGATTAGAAAATTTGCTACGTTTTAGCTTGTTTAACAGTATTATACCTTCATTGTTGGTTTTGATCTCAAAATCTACGTAAAAATGAGAGATGGAAACTATATTACCTGGTCATTAATTATTGGCCTTTGTTCTCAGGAGAGCGATAATGGGCCGATGTGGCCCTCTTGTTTAATAGAGTGAATAAAATAGAATTCTCAAACATGATATAAGTCAGTCATATTTGACACTTAGAGATATTGTTGCATTTGTTGTTGAATTAATTACATGTTCCATAGACAGTCGTTTGTAGTTTTACATTATTTTACTTTCTTGTGGGATTCTATTTGTATTCTTACTTATTTAATGTACATTTATAGGAATGATTGCTCAATGATTTACAGTTTGAATGTATGAACATAATCAGAGATTGTAGTTATATATTGTTTTGTTAACATTTTAGATATAATTCATGTCTTTGTAATGTTGTTATTTTGATGCAGGATTTGACTCATACTTTGATGGTCCATAAAACCAGCAGCATTATTTGCTGATTGTTTCTGGTCTGGTATCGTCAGAAAATTACACAGTGAATAATTCATGGAAGCATATAAACCTCTCTTTATTGTTTACCGTTTTTACATTTTGATAAATGCTCTGTTCATCTCATATATGTTGCAAGCCTTGTTTTAAGTTGATTTTATTCTCTTATATATTCCTGGTTTACTAGAATTTCACAGTTTTTTACATTTATTTTATAAATTTAAAGAGACAAATAATTGATTATTCTACCTTGCTGTTGACAATGATTTGAATAGCTCAACATTATATGTTACAATTTCGTTCAACGGTATTCATTTTAATTCAATATGCAGACATGTAATGCTTTTCTGTCATTTTGAATTGACAGTTTTATGGTATTATACCAGAATTGTTATTTCGATATGTTGATGAAAGTTTCTAGAATAAAATATATTATCTGGGTTAAAATTTCTTATGTAAAATGCATAATTGGTTAGTACATGCTCTTTTGAATATTACATTAGAATTTCCTTCTCTCTATAGTTTCTCTTCTTGTATGCCATGATTGTAGAAGATTGATCTGCCTGATATTTTGATTTCTGATTGTTCTATATGATTTCATTTTTTGTATTCTCACTAAGAGTTTAAAACCTGCTGGACATCTTTCAGGAAAGAACATTCTATTTTTATACACCCAGGTATGAAATATATGGGCGCTATATTGGATTCACGCTTGACAGTCAGTCGGTCTGTCCGTGCGTCGGTAAACACAATTTGTCCGGGGAATTTCTCAGCAACTACTGACAGGATTTCAATGAAAATTCACAGAAGTGATCAGTAGGAGGTCTAGTTGTGCATGCTAAAATTATGTTTGGTTTGGATTAATTTTCACTGAGTTCTAGCCCTTTGTTTTTTTACAGTACTGTATACGTCTTAATATTGGCGCTCGTTTTATTTTGGCGATATTGGCGGTCAGCATCGGAACTGCCAAATCTAGACAGCGCCAATATAAAACCACGCCAATAATGAACACCGCCAATTATTTTGTCAAAGAAAATTATTGTAACTTTTGTTATCAAAAGGTGTAACTAACACTATTTCACGTAACTATTTGATTGTTTAGTATGTTTGTACATGTATTATTACTTGTTTACTCTCACCAGTTAAAGTACATGCATTACGTTTATGCATTGCCTTAGGGTAAATCTTAATTGAAACAATGTAAAATCTAAACGATTCAAACAATACAGCTTATTTGTCACACAATATAAAGCTTATATCGTCGGCACAGACTAAATTAAACCCGATATAATAACAATATGTGTCAATTTAAGATAAATTATCGAAACAAATAACCACTGTTAGCCATTGTGTTAACTCCTGTTTGATCCCAAGTAATTACCCATACAATACTATACAATTACCAACACTTTGGTTTTCATGTAACTTATTCTTGCTGTTTATACATTTCACTTGATACGATAGTATTTAGGAGGATATTTAGTAAAATAGTCTAATTATTTCCCTTGAAACTTACTTTCTTAAGTGTTTTAATTTTGGCGCTTATGAAGACAGGACATGGTTTTATTTTGGCGGTTGGATATGAAACCGCCAAATATAGAACCCGCCAATTCATGAACATCTTAAAAACGCCAAATCTGTAATAGATTGAATTTAAAAATAAGATAAAATAAGAAGTCCATTACACATGTCATTATTTTGGATTTTCATGTGCATCATTCAAATGATTTACAGGGCTCAGCCGTTGAATTTCAGTATGACACTGTCGGTCTTGACAGATGATTTCGTGACTTGTTTCCATTTCACTCTTTTGCTTTTATTGTAATTATGATGCGGGTTTTTTTGTGATAAGAAAAACATCATGCTAGTTCAGCTGTTTTTGATTTGTTCCCAATTTGAAAACATGAATTTAAATGATAAAATACTAATTACTGAGCCTGATGTTGGACATTCGTCATTGTTGCATGCATCAGATGTAATTAACTGTAGACATCTGGAATTTCAGAGTGATTGCACATTGTTCTGTATCCATTACAAAAGGTAGAGATGTGGACATAGTTCTTGTTTCATCATCAACATTTAAATGTTTCAGATTTTTGGACAACATTGGACATTGGACACTGCCATACATCATAAGATATCAAGAAGCTGTAACAGATTTGAAATTTGTTTCATTATGGACTTGTTTCATATTGCTTTATACTTGACTTGTTGATCATGTATAATGTACATTAATAGATTCATTGATTTCATGTGGCTGTCCCTTTGTATTTCAGAGAATGTAAAAGCCCATGCATCAACTGTTGCAGTGACTACAACATCGTCTTCAAACATTCTAATCAACATAGCAACAACGTAAGTAACAGGATAGGGACCCCACCACATGTTATATAATTATATAATAGAATGAAACAGCTGGAGTCAAGAAAAGAAGAATCAGAAGATGGAATCATACTTATGTTCATACGCCAACCATTTAATTTAGTTTTTATTTGAATGTTTGTCTTCATACGGTTTCTTTTAAGGTGTTTTACCTGAGAAATCACTATCATTGCAGTAGTCACTGTCTGGCTTGTGTGTTGCTTTCGAGCATTTATTTTATGCAGAGCCAATAAATATGTTGCAGCTGATATTAAAACAGTGAAAAATACATTTACATTTAGTCCTTAAGGACTGAATAGTGATGTTTTCCATTTAATTATGCCCCCTTTCGAAGAAAAGGAGGTATATTGCTTTGCACATAGAACGATTTGACCTGATCTCTTCAGATATGTTTGGGAGATTGAACATCACATGCAAATGACCTCTATTGATTTTGAGGTCAGTATGTCAAAGGTCAAGGTCACAGTGACCTTCACTACTTCGACCAATAACTAGAGAAAATGATTTGGCCTAAGCATTACAGATTTGGTTGGATGGTTGGTCATTACAATACAAGGTCTAATACTATCTAGTTGGCCGTTAGGGGGCATCCATGTTTCTCAAAGACTTCTTGTTTAAACAACTTTGATGGTATCAAGGTTATGAGCAATTCATGTTTTTGGCTTTTCAGCATAGATATCACAATACTTGCAATGAACGTTTTGTTAATGTCCATTTGACCCATTAAGTGCTAATTTCTGATCTTTAGTTGCAATGTTTTGTGTTCTATAACATTATGATCAATCACGCATTGGGTCAAAATTGGGAAATAATATAAGGACTAGATCAATCAGAAAAGATTGTATGTTAAATACTAATCAACTCAAACTTTATTAGCACATATTAATGAATATGACACAATAGTATACCTATGAATAACATAAATAGTGAACATAGTAAGAAAAAATGAATAGTGAACATGGTCAGCAGTTTTTGACTGTATATTTATATAATTAATCAGTATTTCTCTGCTTACAGGTCTTTGCCACACGTGGAGTCGTTAGAGCATAAGACAAATCTGCCTGTTAGTAACAGTACAATAGTCAGTGAGGTTCAAACGAGTACTGTACAATCTTCTCAACCATGGACTGGTGGACCACAATTAATACAAGGACCCAGTGGTGTTTGCCCTCTGGTTCCTCCACCCATGTTACCATCCATTCGTTTACAGGTTTCTTCTGCTGCCATTCCGCAACAGACGGTTCCAGTACAAGTTCCACCTCAGCATATGTCTTATCCAGCTCCAAGTAATACAGCAGGCTTCTCAACTGTCAAAATACCCAATGTTTATGCACATCCTCCTTATCAAAGTCAAGGTTTTGAAAGTGTGCCATTGACACCTAACTTTCCAATGACACCAAATTTAAGTGTCAATCATGGTCAGTTTGTTCCAAGTTCAACCAATATGGCAGCTCCAGTAAGGGGGCTAGTCCCAAATGTTGCTTCTCAACCTCAGCCCATTGTTCAACAAACTGTGCCTAATTCCAGGCCTCTGATTCACCAACACGTTCCAGTTACACAGATTGCTCCTCCAATATTCGGATACCAGCCAGGATTACAAGGACCAACTCTTGGGCAGACGCCACAAATAAACCAGGTTACGGCTGTACGCAATGTACCTTCCTCTAACACAGCAGCCTTGGCTTCTACTATCCACTCATTAAATACACAGACAGTCCGACCTCTGAATGTCGGTCCTATACCACCTTGGCAATTGAAACATAATCAGGTTGCGTCAAATCAAGTCGAACCAAGGCAAATGTTGAATCCAAGACCATTAATGTCCTTACCTAATCCTGGAATGAATCAACCTCCGGTTTTTGCTAGTAAGCATTCACCAGTCTCTGGTGTTCCATTGCCCATGAATACGAATGCTGATAACAGTAACACTAGTATGCCATACAATAACAGGGAGAAGAGTTATTCTAACATAAATTCCTCCATTCAGTCCGCCACTTCTTCAGAAAAAGCTGAAGACCTCAATTATAGTGATAGGAGTAATTCAACTTCGGAGACCATACACAATGAATTTACTTTCTATGATGCTGATCATGACAGTACTTCTGGCAGAGGACTGAAACGAGTAAGTGAAGAAACGGAAAAGTTTGACAGAGTAAAAATGGTAAAATCTGATGACAGACATTCATCAAGTCCACGCAGAGAATATAAAGAAAGGTCATTTCAAGAAGGTAGCTATAGATTAAACAGGCAAAAGGGTAATGTGGAAAGAAGGGACATTCACGATAGACCTGATGATCGAAGAGGTCCTGAATCTAAAAGAAGTGGTACTAATTTCGGCGACAAAGAAAAGCAAAGAGGACAAGACAATAATAGACGTCAAGCTAGAAGTCCGCAAAGACGAAGATGGTCCAAAAGTCCACCTCGAAGACGACATTCTAGGAGTCCTGTTCGTCGTCGTATTAGCAGAAGTCCGCCAGTCCGTAGAAGGTTCTCTCGGAGCCCTCCTAGTCGAAAAAGATCTGCTAGTCCACCACAAAGAGCTGAAAGACGGAGTCCTTACCAACACAGACGTAGAGAAGACACTTTTGCTCAAGGTTCACGAAGCAACCATGGAACCGACTTCAGAAAAGACATGTACAAACATGATAAGGGTGCAGACAGATACATGGAAGAGAGATATGAAAATAGCAGTGCACCATTGGACAAGACGGAAGTAGATGATCTTGTAAGAAGATATAGCGATAGAGTTGATAATGAGTATGGATTAGTAGCAGATTTTGACAATTATGACAATGTTAGTGAAACGTATGAAGGTAATGAAAGGGAAAGAAATTTCAAAGATGCTGACGATTACTACGATGATGGATCTGCACAAAGAGAAAACGTTAGAGTTGAACAGTCTAGAAATGATAGGAATATGAATGAAAACCACTACAGGTCAGACAGAAACCGGGACTTCGACGATAGGACATTAAATAGATATGACGAATTCAAGAAGTCTAGTAGTCAAGAGTCTGGCAATCAGCAGTGTGGTAGAAACTATGATTCTCACAGAAATGTGTCATTTAGTGATAACCAAAGGGATATTGGTTCTTATAGAGATAATAACCGACATGGAAAATATCAGTCTGATGATCGTAATAGTTACCAAGCGGATGGCAGAAGTTCGAATACCAGATATAATGAGAGAGGAACACAGCAGGAATACAGAAATAATCCAGATGCTAGGTCTAACAACCGTGGTCCGAGTAGACATGACAATTCAAGAAAAGACAATTTTCAGTCACAAATGTATGGTACGAGTGGTAGTCAGAGTTCCAGACAAAGAGATGATAGAAGGACTGATTACCGTGGTAATAGAGATGATTACCAGAGCAACATAGGTGAAGATGATGCAGATAGATTTGATGAAAGGATGGTTTGTACTTTTCCCATACTTCATAATTATTTATCTGATATGACAAAGATATACATGTATTGGTCAGTAAAACCGTAAATATTAAGTGCAGATTCTAGTTTGATACTATTCTTGAATGTCCAGCTTGCCAGGGTATATTAGATAATCATAATAAGAAGCCTTGTGAAATAGTCTCTCATGTTTTAATTTTATTCATGTATTGACTCGAACGGTTTCAATTGCAATGGTATTGACATAGATGTCGGAAGAGATAATTGGGAGTTCATATGTCACGAATGGTCTTGCTACGACAATAACGGGCATTTTTTTAGCTCACATGTCACAAAGTGACCGGGTGAGCTTTTAGGATCAGTCTCCGTCCGGCGTCGTGCGTCGTCAAACTTTACCTTGTGAACACACTAGGGGCCACATTTTTAGCTCAATTTTAGCAAAACTGGGTCAGAATGTTAATATTGACAAAATCTCGGACGAGTCCTATATTGGGCCATTTTGGGTGAAAAACTAGGTCACCAGGGCCAAATAGGTGAAAACCTTGTGAACACTTTAGAAATCACTGTTTTGATTGGATCTTTATGAAACTTTGTCAGAATGTCCGGTCAAAAACTAGGTCACTAGGGCAAATTGCTGGAAAACCTTGTTAACACTCTAGAAGTCACTGTTTTGATTATATGATCATGAAACCTTGTCAGAATATTTGTCTTTATAATAACTTACGTTGGTGATCATGTGTCAAAAACTACGTCGCTAGGTCAAATCTTATGAAAAACCATGTTAACACTGTAGATTTCACAGTTATAATTGGATCTTCACCAAACTTTGTCAAATTGTTTGTTTTAATGATATAACCTTTAAGTACAAATGTGGGTCATCTGGGGTCAATAACTAGGTCACCAATTCAAATCTTCGGGAAACTTTGTTAACACTGTGGATGTCACAACCTTGTCAAAATGTTTGCCTCAATGATATGTGGGTCAAGGTTGAATATGGGTCAGTCGGGGTCAAAAACTGGGTCACCAGGACAAATCTTAGGTAAAAATCTTGTTAAAGCTCTAAATTACATGGCCCTCTTGTTTACTGGGGGTACCGATATTATGAAATGATTTGGCATAAATGTTCGCCTCGAAGGCATTGTATAACGTGCAAAAGATCCTTGTCCATCCAAAAGGCAAGGAGATAAGTGAACTCGACAAATTGTCATTGCCATTTTGGTTTTTTACTGATGAATTTGTATATTTTTAAGTAGACATACTTGTACGTTGATATTTTTGTATAAGAATTTTATGAAATTAGAAACAGTTCTATTTTTGGTATTACATGTACTATGTTGTTTTCGTACTTTGTTCAGATGTTGGTTTTCAGTTTCCTGAATAAATTTCACACTTTAAGAAAACGAAATGCAAACATGCATAAAGAAATTGTTTTGCCATTCATTTACAATGCCTTCAATAATTATGTTCAGTTATTGTGTATCAGGTGTATGTAGCGTTATTATTATGGTAATCATCTTTTTAAATCTATTTGGATTTGAGTACAAACAAGTGAGGAGTGCTTACTACTGAATGTATACGTTTGTATACTGACTTATGTGGATCTGTCTCATTTTCAGCCTGATCCATCTCGAGAAGAAATTGATGCGCTGTTGAGGAGAGCTGTGAGTAATCTTTAACTTAGGTCTAAATGACCATAACTTACTGGAGTTTTTTTACCCCCCCCCCTAGTTGCTATGGCGACAAACTTAACAATGGAAGAAATGCTACCAATTCGAGCAAGAAATATCGGCACAGACAGCTGGGTTGCTTAATTGGGTTTTGATGAAGTGAAATAAAGAAAACAAATCACTGCAGGAAATTTTGATTTCAATAGGTGGTTCGAATTGTTCTGTGTTATTTTTTTTGGGCCTTATTAACTATCTAATATAGTATTTGTTGAGGAACACATTTATAAATACGTTGGATGTAATTCTATAATGTGTGTACATCTGTCTTAAGTGACTACATGTATATCAAACATGAAATAATGCAGTGGAGTTTGGAGGAAATATATTTTTATTATTCATGTTTGCAGAATACTGTTCTATGTACTAGTTAGGTTATCGATGGATCACTTCTTGTTTAATGATGATGGGTTTGTGTGATTTAGTGATGAAAATGGTTTCATTGGTATCTACTGCTTAGTTTACTGGCTGTGTATGGGTCTTGTCTTTAATATATCAGTTTGGCTTGCTGTATTCTATTCACAAGTATGGAGCGAAATTGTTCTGTACAAGACCCTACGGAAATTGTTCTATTCAATCTGTTCAATACAGTTAATCCTCAATTTTAAGACCATCTTCAAGAAAAAGGTCATGATGTAGAGTTGGTCCCATTACCTCGTTACAATATACATGTATAGGAAATAATGAGTACAATTTGTTGTTGTAATGAAGTTCAGTTTGTGTAAGCCTCTTTCTGATATACAATATGTTTTAGTTATGTTTATGATGATTGGTTGAAGTTGATTGATTCAAAACAGTATGGAATGGTAAAAAGAAATTCGATTTTATGGATGCATGGTAAAACTTCCTTCTTGTTTCAGACAACCATGGTAACGCCTCCACCTGATGATTTTGAACACTTCCAGGTGAGATTATGAAGAATGCTTATACAGGAAAATTATCACCTTGGATCATCCCAGCCATATATTTCTTGTGGTTCAGTTATTTAGGACTGTATCTATAGTTGGCCATGACAATTTTTCTATTGTGGGGAAATTAAGTTGGTCGATTTTTTCTTGAAGTTTTTGCTATGTTCAGGTTATTGATCTTATGTCGATGGCACCAACTTCCATGGATTTTCCTTAATCGATAATTTTGTTGTGAGTAAAATATTAGGATTACGAGATCTGGGTATGAAGAAACAGAAAGTTCATTACTGTGTAAGGTTTGACTGTACTTTTGAAAATCGGTGCTAATCCTTACAGCTTTTTTCTTACTTTTAGATAAATGACCAGGAAGATAATTTAGGAAATCTTATGAATACAAACAGAAGGTATAATGAGAGGTCACTGAATCGCCAAGGTAATACAGATAGCGGAAGTTATGATAACCATGGAAACAGACCCAGAAGATAATTCGGTAATATTTGGGTTTCTTTCAAATTGTCCGAATAAATAGTTTTATTTAAATTCATTATTTTCTTTGGAAGGTATTAAATTGTTAGATATCTGTTTGATTTTTTGTTAATTAAAAAAAAAACACATCTTTGTTGTGTAATTTTATCTTTATTTTGTAAACCGTATAAAATCGTTTTTTGCTGTTGTTTGCAGAATTGCATAACATTCTTTTTTGAAATTGGATTCCAGACTTCGCATATTTATGTCTTGTAGAGGGTTGACAAGAAAGTTAAATTTATGTGCTTTGCACTTGATTAGCATGTTGATTTTCCATAAATATTTTCAGCGTGGAGATAAAATCGGACATATATTGTCCCTTGTGAAACGTATGTTAACTTTAATGTCTGGCGTAATTCTCGTGCTCAGTGTTTACTACTTCCTGGGGATGTTGGTCTATTGAAGGAAGCCACCAGTGTGTCAGATGACTAATGTTTTATGGCCAATTTATAGACTCCGTGTGAATATTTTTGTATTGTTTTTCCTGTCGCTGTTGCCATTAATGCATCGGGATTTGGTTCTACGAAGTTGAATCTACAAATTTCTAAATAAATTGATAGATTATCTTCGCCTTAACAGGCAACACTGCATGTTAATAACGTATAAACGCTTACAGTAGAAAATTATTCTGACAATATTTCCGGCTTCGCTTGAAATATTTGTCTACAATTGAATGTTTACATAGGAAATATGAATATCAACAAATTTACGATAGATTATAAGAACTTGTCTTTTTTATTTTGTGTCAAGATTCTATCATATTGGTGACATTTTTAAGTAGTTTTTTTTTGTAAATGTGGTTGAGTTAAGAAGATATGGAATTTATATTGTTTCCCAAAACTTCAAAGACGCGTTTTATTTTCTGACTCAATGATAAATATTTGACATTTGAAGGTCTTTATTAAACTTATATTTATATTAAGTTATACTGATTTCTTCAAAGCTTTTGTGACTAGGTGTAATGTATGTATCAGTACATACTATCAAAAAAAAAAGAACTTGTTGGTTTATCCTTGTATATATATATTTGTTGAACTACGTTGTTTCTACTCTTAGGGCCATACCAGACTCCCTGACCTGATACATGATATGTTAAGGAATATTACACTAGGCATGAATTAAAGTCTAGCAAAATTTAAATTTGTTTTTTGCTATTGTTTGCATGAACCACTGTTTTTATGGTAAGTATAATTGTGGAGTGTGGTATGAGTAACTGTTCATTTTTCCCTGTTCGTAAAAAGGAGTTCCTTGATCTACGACATCTTTAGACAAATTTGGGTCAATATAGCCTTCGTGCTTGACATGTAGCAAAGTCATCTGGTAATGTTGCTTTGTATGTTGTTGTATGTTTTGTCATTTATTATTTTTATAAGCAATAAAATTGTTGTGAATTATTATTAGTTAATGATTCTTCTTGTAAAGAATAAATCTCCAAATCGAAAACGCATTTGTTTTATTTAAAGAATATATATTTTGCATCCATTTTAACTTACCCGCCTCCACGGCGGAGTGGTTAAGGTCGCTGACTTCAAATTATTGTAACCTTTCGCTGATAGAGGGTCATGGGTTCGAGCCTAGCTACCGACCATGTTTCTTTGTGTGAGAAAGTAGACAGTTGTTTACGGAGGATGGAAGTCTAGTACTGGTTCATTCCAGGAAGGAAGGCTAGATGAACTGTCCGCCTCATATGACTGACTGTTGAAATGGGGCGTATAACTCAAACAAGAATATATACACTTGCATAGCAAACAACAACAGCATAATGTTTCATCAGAATGGAAGTGACGACGTATAATTACGTTATGTTCAGCGAAATCAGGTAAAATGGTAAAAAGGCAATGAAATAACATTAAACAAGCACTACTAAAATAAGCACCACTGTCGATAATTCAAGGACGCATGCATTTTTAAATCATCTTGACTCATCAATCTTTTATGATGTAAAAAAATGATGAACGAATTTCCTGACGCAACCAAACATACAAACAAAGTATACTTCGGGTCCATAGGGAGTAATTTAGGTTCGCGGGGTATGGTTAATTTTAGATTTTTTTTCTAACAATGGCGAGGGGGGGGATAAGTTATAACCCCTTTTAAATCCATCACAGCCAAAAGTATTGCCACCTGGTTCCAATTAACGGCCCTACACTTGACATTGACCCAAGAACAAGCTGTTTCATCGCCTTACGATGTTGGTGTTTTACTTGGTACCGAGCGTAATTTATTTGAATATATGTACGCTTCTACACAATAGGACGGCCGACTTCCTGACTGTAGCATATTCATTTGAGTTTTTAAAATGCTACATTATAATATGCAACTTTATGCGGGAGACAATACTTCATTAAAACATTGCTTGTAACTCACGTTGAAACCATAGGGGGCTAGCAGTGATAGTGTAACTGCAACGTGCTAGTCCCCTAGCTATGGTTGAATGACAGACTATTTTGGTGCGTTGAAATGTATCAACTACATGTACTTGTATTATGTTTTAAACTACTTTTAAGACTTAATGAAAACGTGCATACATTATTTCATTTTCACTGAAAACGATGTCATTTGTATTAGCAATATTATGAATTTATGCAAATTTACTTCGTTTTAAACATGCGGTTAACTAGGCTATGTAACAAACAAAGTCATGCTTATTTGAATTGGAAACGCATGGAATGTTTGGTCTCGCACTGCACTATGATTGCAATTTTGGCGGGTTGACTTTAAATATCATTAAAGCAATTATTCATTTAGATGTTTTATAAGATTACCCGGTTTAACCATCATGTAATTCATGTTTACATTTCAATTCCCTAAAATATCGCCCGCCACCTTTTTTTAGTAGACAGATATTACAGCAATCCTCCTTTCTTTTCACGTGCTTTTCGTGTGGTTTTTAAATTCTATATGACAATGAATCCACTTTATACACAACATGACACAGTTTAACCAACCATTTATGTAAAACATTACAAAAGTGAATACAGTCAGTGTGTAACTCGAAAATTAGTCAAATACATGACAATCTAGAAGGAATTTTCTCCTATTGTGAACTACATAATATGTTAAGGAATGTGCAGCGAATATGAAGGTAGGTCATTTTCATATCAGTAATTTATATACCTGTAATCATAACCTAAAAAACTTGGGACCCTTTTCATGTGCCTGTCTTACTAATATTATACACTTTATACAAGTTAGCTTAATTTGACTAATAATTACTTCATCCAATTTATATATATGTACAACCGCACACTTGTTGGACATTTTTCGTGATAAATCTGACATCTTTGGTACCTGGCACTTGAAATTTCACTTGATTGAAGACAGGTTCTTCTCCTAAACTATGAGCTTTTTTGCTTTTGAAAATAGGTCAAGCGTGTTTTTGAGGCCCAGATTTGGGTAAACCAAATGACGTTTATTATTGCTTGATAGAGGTCAGGTTCAATAACTTCAACTGAATGTGATTTTAGCTTTACACATTTTAAAGATTGTGTTGAGAACAAGATTAAATGATACAATTTTACCTTTCCGTGACGATACATGTTTGGTTAAGGTGTAGGACCCAAAATGTTCTGTATGCGCAGTGCGCTCTTTTTCACCCCCGCAATGTAAACATGCATGATTCTTGTGACAGACAAATTATAAATTAAGTGACATTACTTGTCAAATTCTTACCCTAGACTTTTGCGGCAGCGATATGTGTTATATACGTGGATGCGTATGAATGGTCTACAACAGATAATGAAAATAAGTTACATTGTCAAAACATATACGAGTATGTCCGGTTCGGTGCATGGTGGTCTCGAACCTGTAGGGAATAAGAATACACGTACATAACATTTTTAAAAAGATTTTGGGGGTTCAGACACAAAACAATTTTATATATGGTTAGCTTGATAGAAATCCGCCGAGATACACTTCGTAGGGTAGTTAAATATTGTACAGAGATGTGATAATGTAAAATAAACTACTTAAAATTTGATAAGGATCACTTTTTATTCTGTATGTCATTATCGTCAATTTTGGATTACATACGTAGAATATGATTTTTTGGTTATTTTCAAAGATAATCTATTCATGATACAGTTACATGTGGCCTGCATATCATGACGGCAACATGTAGGCCTAATCTATACGTTAAGTCTGTGAAATTGTTACTGGAAAGTATGGGATTTTACTATGTATGAGTTAATCAGGGAATTGAAAATGTTAATTTTAAAGAAAGATTATATGATAATTTAAACAAAATTGGAATACTGATCGAGTTAGAAAATGCATCACGTGCGAAAACATACAGTTTTTTTCGAAAACTTTCAGATAATTTTGTAGTTTGAGTACTTTGATTAAATAATTATGAATAAAAATTGAAGTACCATATTGACTCGTTTTCGAACATCTGTCCATATAATAGGCTAGACGTTGAATCTGGTACACTGCATACGCCTAAAAAACTTATAAGACGAATAAGGATGGAACATGTATATTATGTGATACTCTAGAGGATGGATTTTTCTTATTACAATGCCCTCTGAATACTGAAATTAGAAAAAATACATATTTTTAAGCATTTTGGAAGAATCCCAGTGTGATAAAGTTGATTAAACAATTGAATCAATTAAAGCGCTGAAAGCACTGAGGTATTCACTTCTGATTGGAATTTTTATGCGCTTGTAACTTTAAGAAATTATGCAGAATAAAGCCAGTCAGGCCTGCAGTTTGTAGGATTATCAATACTATACATAAATTACGATTCTATTTCTATTAATTAGACCGGCGCCATTACAGATTTGAGAGTTCCAATTATAACAGTAAAATGGTATCCAAGCAGCATTTCATTAGCGTTTGCTAGTGGAGAAGTGTTTATGAATATACCTGTAAACAAACGCCATGGTTTGATTCTCGTGGACCGTAGAGTTTAAATTGTCTTGTAACTTGCGTGAATTATCGGTTGAACAGGAAGTGAAAGCTATCAGGGTTTTCACTTTCGGAAATACGGTAACTCTACATGTATTTGTGTGCTGCGCAGCGGATACAAAAAATGATTAAGATTTATCCATATTTGTAAAGCATATGAAAAGAGAAATGCTATTTTCTATTTAAACTAGAACCTTCTCTATTTGCCTTATTCCAATCAACTGGTGCAGAAATGTAACTCGACAATGTTGCGTGAGATTTAATCTGCAGGATGCCTTCGTGCTAGACCTAGATCAGTTTGTACAATATCGTGTAACATTGCGTGTCTTATGATAATTTGACCTAATCACAATTTAATAGCTGACAATGATATCATGTGCAGTGAAATCAAATAAAAAATGACAATAAGCAGACGACATAATTTAGGATTTTTGTGGTTCCACTCCACTAGGCCGTTACAGGCCATGATTTTTTATGCTGACCAAAATACCTCGTTTTCTATATCCGCCATAAGATAAAATGATATTTATTTCAAGTCGGTATGACAACAACAGTATACCATAAGCCATCTAAGAGCTTTTGACTATATATATATATGACTTACCTTTCGTATACCACAAAACCGGGTATAACTGAATTTGTTTCGTTAAAACCCACATTTATATAATTTTAAGAGAACGATAGAATAATTATGTATGGGTTGATTTGTGTTAATGTTATATATATTGACAATGTTGCTGATCGAGTTAGAATTAACAGCGATAAATCTTGATGAATTCTGTTGTCAAAATCCCTAATAAATAATGTCTACTTCTAGATCTGAAATAAATACATTATTATATATTTCCAAAATTATCGCAGGAACTATCTGATTCGAATCTGTTTATTGTTAACAGCGAAGAATTTTCCCATGTTCTGAACGACAATCAGATTATAAGTGTGTTCAAAGATTTTATCTATGTATTTTATGGTGATTTCGTTGGCTATCTATAAATGATTACTTGATGATATTTAGAGATATCGTTGTAACTGAGGGATTAATGACATGCATATAGATCTCTTTAGAAATATATCATCTTCCACATATTCCATTAATTGCTCCCAGTAGTTTCCACACTGACACATTTCATGTTTAATATTGTATACGTGTACGTTAGTTGAATAATGTTTAAATTTATTTCAATATCTAAAGGTCGACCTATGTACTATTTCTCCAAGGTTTCCAATGAACGAAGTTAATAGAACCTGTTGCTCGGTAACGCAGCAACGTAGTCTGGATAAACTAAACCATGTTCATTAAAACTGAACTCAACTAATCCAAATCCCCTCTTATCCGGAAATCACTTAAATCCGAATTAATATGTTCATAAAACCCTTGTATAATTATTTCTTTATATTTTCATCTCATAATAAAAAAAATACTACACCAGAAGCTCTGAATAAGCAAGCTACCTTTAAGAATCATCCGGTGATAGCGGTTTGATAGAATCAATTAAGAAAGCTTCAAGAATTCCCGCACCTCAAAACGTCCAATCTATTGCTTCTATGCACGCTAGTAATTCGTCATACAGTGCAGTAATTGCGTCAAGTAATTCTTTAAAAAAAATCTGGCACTGAGACACGTAAAAGTTTGTTTGTGCTTTTGTACCGTGAATGGTTTTGAACTGCACTAGCGGAAGAAGGCACCGGAAGTTGATAAATATATAGCTGCTTTAAATTGTACCGCAACCTATTAATAAGATGTACTTTCAACAATGCTTTGATGTTGTTTTATCTATTTCAACAGACAGAACATGCGTGGTTAAATTAGAAACCTATCTAAAAGTACCTTGAACTTATTTCGATGTATTATGAAGTTCATAATATGAACACCATCATAATGATGTTTCTTGTGAATGACAGTTAAATGTAATTGGTAAAACCTTAAATGTATCCCATATAAAAAGAATATGGTATTTTAAGAATCTTTTGAGGCAACACTTAGTCTAGTTCCTACGCAAACAAATATTTTCACTCACTTAATCTCTTTTATTTTGTGTTTAACACCTGAACCATGTTCTGCGTCAGCTGTCAGTGTTCCAATTATCTATTTAAAAGTCAAATGAGGGGAAAGATGCTTAAGGTTTAGGATGTTTAACGCTGGTTGTTAACATTATTCTATATATGTACTATGAACGATAAAGGCCTGTTAAAGCTGTTAATTTTATCATGCGCATCTCCGCAGGCAGCTGACAACAATTAAGCGTGATTAACGACAGGAGCGGAAGACACACACATGTATCAAAGATACAGTGCTACGCTTTGCAAGAGTCTTGAACGCATAAAAATATGGAACCAGAATTTCAATAATTATGTGAAGAAAGTTGTCATATATTTTCGGATATGATCAGATGACTGGTCAATATACTAAAGTATAAGATTTTCCCGAAGATTTTCGTACACGATAGAAATAATTACTTAGCGCTGAACAATAGGCGTTTAGAATCTTATGCGAGTTACTCAATTGTGTACATCATTCTTCCATCTTTGTATCTAATTGCTGCAATACGTTCACTTATCTTCTACCTATCCGTATTCAGCTATATGGAGCTTTGTGATTTGGGCTATTTCATGTGCTCGTATATTACAAGGCTCTTTACGTAACAATTCAAATGTGCATAAAATCTTGTACATCATTCTAGTATTTTTGTACATAATTTCTACTTTGTTTGAACCATTCATCGTCTCAGTCTTGTAAGGTACTAGTACGCACTATAAGGATAGAGTTCAGAAAAGGATGGCTTAATGGAACTAAACAATTGGTAATTTCAGCTGCCATGTAACTGAGTAATAAATGAGCGCGCTTTATAAAGGATGTAATACGCAGGTAGTTTTGCACTTTAAGTGTTGCCTTAAATGGACCCATGCTGATGGTGAGGTGTGAATCAATCGTCGCAGAAATGAAATATTCGCACAATGTTGCACTGAAGGGATAGGTTCGGAGGTGACAGTGTTATGGTCAGGGAAGGGATTTTGTAGGACCTTAAAACAAATCTTGTGGTTGAACCAGGCAACCTAACAACAAATGGTTATGTGAAAATCCTGACCTACCTCCTTCTACTATTCGTACAGAATCATGGTTCTGTGTTAGCATTTCAGCTGAGATGGGATGAACTTGGGTGAAGACTGAGGGCAAATAATCAGATAGACACTGTAAACAGGCATGGGCTCTGCGGTGGGAGGTGCAGGCTCTGCCAAACGCCTTAATCAGATATCTTGTTCACTCCATAAAGAGGAGAATTCGAGCATGTATTTCTAGTATTGGGTGCCGTGAAAGTAACTGAGATGTTCTGATTAATGATACTTAGAACATGTATTTGTCATTAACCAAAGATTATGAATTTCAAAACCTTATATTGCTATCACCTTTCATTTCTGGAATTTTAATTTGACCCTTTGGTCGATTTCGTTAGTGTATAAGGTGACTCACTAGGTTAGGTCGGCCTAAATGATGTATAACATAACATAATCAGATCAATATCAATACATCTAAACAAAATTCAGTTACAATAACTTAAAGGTTATGTCAAGTTTTGTTTTTATTTTGTTGAGTGTAGACACTTAGACGAGCATGGTTTACAATAATGTGAGAGCATGGCAGGGAGTTTTTCAAGGAAACGTTTCACCATTCGCATTGCCTGATAAATTCGGTGAACATACATACATTCGAGCGCTTTACTTAATAGTTTTGATAAAATTGTGGAGTGATACATTCATTAGATTGACGAATAAATTCTAAAACATCGTATAACTCTGCATACGACCTTTTAGAAGCACCAGTCGATTTTACGACAAAATAAAACCAACAGTCATAACGTTATTTGATTTGCTAAGGGTGTAAAAGTCTTCGCAAAGGACGTATTGGCTGCAGTTCTTCAAATATAGCAAATATTTTTTTTAGATACGACCTTATAGAAGAACGTCGATGGTATATTGCTTCAGTATTATGGCCGATTAATACCATGTCGTGTTTTCGCTCTTTCGCTACAACAAACAAAATTCGAAAATGCGAGAAAGTTGACTTTGTCGTATCTTCGTGTTTTTGCATTTAATTTATCGCATTGTCGTGGCGAAAACGCAAAAGTACGACAAACTCGACAAAGTCGACTTTTTCGCATTCAAATATGTTTCGTTAACATTGGGTTCGCTCTTTGAAACAATAAAAAACGTTGCTATTTTTACGATTATATATTTGGACTTAGACATTTCTGAAATGTATTTTACATTACTGAAGTTTCTGGAGGCGCAAACTAATACAACATAAACATAGTTAAATGGAACTACGAACTACGTGGTATCTAGATCAGCATACCGCGATATCTTAGTTTGCTAATGTCAGAATTTGAATATCTAGACGTCTAATTTGCATATAACGGGTTCTTTTATTTGAATATGTACACATTCTTTCCTGACATAACAGCTTTTAAGTGTTTAAATCGCAACATCGTATTTCATTGCTCTGTCAACGGTAATTCTTTTACACAAGCAATTCTAGCGCCTGCTTCTCTGTGAACGTGGTGTTGTATGTAACGCTATGATTCTCAACGTTTCTGAAATAAGATGATATCTTAGTAGTTTTGAATATTTTGCAGACGATTTGGCGTCTTTTGGAATGCTTATTTCACAAAAAAAACAATTTACATTGCAAATATAGTCAATGTTATTTTCCCCAACTCATAAGCGACCTTATATTTGCATATTCATTACACAAAGTATTAAACAAAGTTATAGTGTATGTTTATTTTGTACTTGCACTTAATAATCGCTAATTGATGTACATGTATTGTCTACTTGCAGTGAAACTTCGTATTTTGCTATTTGCCAATTGCTAACGTTAACGCTTAATTCTTAGTAATGGCGATCTATTTTCGGATCTACTTACAATATTGTCTCTACATTTCAATATAATAATGAGACCATCTTAATAACAATATCTAGCTATTTGTTTGACCTCCAGATGGTTTAAGTGTTGCTGTTTCTTTTATAATAATTTGATGTTCCCTTGTTTTCACAAATTGTTTAGGGACGTTTATTTAAAAGCTATGTTGTCATCCTCCCCTTTGGATTAGTAAAATAATAGACATACTCTAGATGATGATCTCTTATGTATTATCAAGATAATTTATGAAGCTGCTACTTGTCAGTCTGCGTGTTTTATTGTCAGATATACACATATTCCATAACCATTAGAACACTTTTAATATCATTTAATGTAGCATTGTCTTCTGTATCTTGTTTATCCTCAATACATTAAATGTTCCCAATGTGTCATATTGTATCCTGAGGATATAATCGAAACAATTCCAGTAATGCTGATAGTGTCATCAATAGCATAGTTACATGTGTTTGTGTCTGAACAGAATAACATTGTGAATATTAAGTTATCAAAGGAATACACAATAATAAATAGTTTTCCCTGTTTCTTTATTTTGTTGTGTCATTTCATGTACGATCAAAGCTGTGAACAAATGCCTCCAAACAGAGGGAGAAAACAAGTTAACTGGTCAGAAATATTTGCTCAGTAAGTACATTTAAAAATGTGTGGTAACAGTGGCCTTTGTCTTCAAAATTGCCTACATCCGTTAATGACCGTCAATTCATATTTAAACGTTTGCTAAAATTGATGGTGTCGTCATAGTTGGTGCAAATAAAAATGAATAATACTTTAATTAGTTCCACTGGGAGATTCTCCTTAGTTATTATGTCAGGTTCTAAATCAATTTAGAGTCTTTATCGGTTAAAGATATGATTTATGACGCTGCTAGTATGTTATTTGCCAGTATGTCAAAGGTATCTTCACGAAGCAGACACAATAGAATTCATATTGCAATATGACATGCTATCTTCAGTGATGTCTTACGTTCTCGGCTTCGGAAAACAAATGGGTTTGTATCTAAAGTGGTATGTCATTGTTCGCGTAATTTCAAGACACGGTTAGTAGAGCTTTGAATGTGTTTAGATGTCATCTAGCTATTTAGATAATTTCATGACGAGCAATACTTTGTCTGCACCTCATAGCATATTTGGACAGAATCCAAGGGTTTTAATGGAATTGAGCAGCAATATTATGGAACGATTTGCTGCTCGGTTATTTAAGCAAAGCGAAAAATATATCTACAGTATAATTGTTTCAAGTACATCAGCAGTTGAATATAATCGTTCATATTGTATGACGGAAAGCCTTCTGTTCCATAACACGACTGAATGTTCTGATGATTAACTTGGTTGTTCTTCCTTATAAATGTACATTCCCTTGAAATGTTACACTAAAAATGTTGGTCCTGTTCAGTGTTTCCACCTTTGTCAGTTCCATTGTTCTCGTGAATGTTTATTTGAGACTACATTTAGTCCATATGATGAAGTGAAATTGGTTGTACAGTATTTTCGGAATCCATTCTTTTTACTTTTTTATATAATTATTAAGTAATTCCTGCAATATACCAACTCATCTTGCATGGTATTTCTATGGTCTTTATAGTGTATGCTTTAAATTGTCACTGCAAGAGGCAAATGTTATAAAAAGGCCATAAAACACTTAAAAATAGTTAAAAAGATAACAACAAAGTATCAGATCATTCAGAAGAATAGAAAGACGCTCATTTTATACATCAACATGCTCCACAAGCCATTAAACAATACATTCAAACAGCGCTTCAAATTCCATTCAACCATCCCGAAGTTTAATAGTATCAAACGGAAGATTAATTTCTATTTATTATCCGCCCATTCTTGTATTGGCAACTTAATTTGAGTTATGTTTTCTTTTTCCAATTATAACCTCTCATTCTTTGAAATATATGATATTCCTGGTACGTTCATTCTTGTTATGTCATTTAACCAATGAAATATGTCCTGCTTCACGTTTCTTCAAACGCGTTATTGTGTATATTACTGATTTGTCTTTGGAAATGCTATGAGAATGTGCTGTATTATAATGAAAGATATCAAAATGGAGAATTGGATGTTATGTTTTCAGAAATATTTTTTCTGTTGAAGAAATAATCAAGGCCTGTAAAAAACTTAAACTCTGGCTAGTCTGCCATTATCTGATGAATGCTTTTCAAATGTAAATGTCAGGTGAAATGAATTGGCGGGAAAATATCATGTATTCATAGAAGATAGGAGCAGAGGCTGGATTTAGAAAGTACATGGGTACTTTTGATAATATTTTGTATTTCATGGTTTAATTGCACACTTACTAAATATTGATAGAAATCATATACAGGTCTCGTAGATTTTACTAAAGCTTTTTGACTTCTAAGTGAGAGATTTGGTATAAATTGATAAAACTGGGAGTAATGTTTACTGACATAGACGAACATTTTATAGAGCTGGATATGTTTAAATTGTTTTTATTACTATGTGCTGATGATATACATGTAGTTATTATGGCAGAAACTGTGGCATTTGTTACATTCTAAAGTCATTTTTATTTAAATATCTGAAGGTATTATATGTTTTCCTATACACACACGCAGATATGGTTGGAAATGGCCTGAAGTTCAGAAAGGATTGAGTTAAAAAACGATCGCTACATATCAGAACTGTAATAGGGTCTTGGTCGAGTCAATGACTGTAGATGCTCATTTAGTATGGTTGTTGAAAAACTGTTCCTTTGATTGTTATCTTTCGTTTATGTTAATTAATATGTCTTTTACCTACAGCTCTTAAGATACATGTATTATGGTGAAACTACTTCTGTAAACTGCCAAGCTTTTGTCGTAGTGGAATACACAACTAGTCAGAGTTTTCTTTATGAAGATTGTCAGCGCATGCAACATTTTCCCGATGTCTAAACCACATCGTATGTTAATCTAGCCAATTAGGTTTTAACAGCATAAAGTGTTTATGTAAACACTTATCTCCGCGCCTATTTTCAATTATCTTGTCTGTGATAATACTTGTAAAATGTCTATTTTCCGAGGAGTAAGGGATGTGGTAGTTTGGGAAATAAATAAACACTAGAAGTAGCCATCAATTCACCCTATTGGAGCTGCTGTAATTGAATAATACAATGTATGTAATATATAAAATTGTTGTCTTCTACCGAGTTTCTCTTTACGATAATTTGTTTCTGGATTCGCATTGTCATTGTATCTCTATTACTTAGACGATTTCTTTCTTTGTTGCTTTGTGTGTAGTATTTATTGGCTTATTTGATTCATTTTCTTCTTGCTCTATCACTGCGTGTTTGTATTGATAAAGATTGATGTATTATGACCTACAGACACGAGACATATCCCAATGCTATCAGTTATATCTGTACTTTACATCTCGTTCAGTAGAACACGACTCTAGTACCTGTCTGGGTACCATCACATCATCTTCGAAACATTTCATTTTCATTTTTCACTATATCCATAGAAAAGCGTGTTCGAGGAAAAAAACTCCACTGTATCCAAATCTTCACTATATTTGAGTTCGCTGCAACTGCGTGTTACTGTATCAAAATCATAAACCTCAGCATGCTTTGTAAACAGTGTTATGGTTAGTTAGTCCAGTACAATTTCTGGTATCGTATCAGATGTTATTTATTCGGCCATCTAGTATGCGATGAACTGTGGGTGTACGGGCGTGTTACACTCAGTTAAGTTGAACAGTTCACATAAATTTTCTTTCAAGTACGGTCACCGTTTTTACGAGCATAATATCTCGACCAAGCTCGAAACCTAGCAAAATCACATATATCCCTATTGAATTATGGCCTTGATTCTTCGGCCTCTTAGTGGGTAAAAAAGTAAAAATCAAGGTCGCACTAGAAGTCCGCTAATTTCACAGAAAGCAGTAACCCATTAAATTAAAAACCATTCTCTGAACAGCTTCACCAATTCCGGTATATCAGACACATGAAAATACTTTAATCAAACTGTTTCGGCTTCACATAATATATCTATTTGACATTCTTATCGGCAGCTTTCTAATATTAATGGGTAAAATGTTAGTATAATTGGACGCCATGTGAGTTTTACATAATCCCTTATCATGTTTGTCTCACAAAGGGTAAGTGTGAAGTTGGACACACACAACTTTAAGACCCTTGTAACTTTGATACTTTTTTGACTTCACATTTATGTTAATATTCATAGCTTATCCCATGCCATTTTGTAACTAAAACATTGTTAATGTCTCGAGTCTAGTCGTTAGCTGATAATATTTAAAAGCTGATCTCTAACACAAATTGAAGTACATTTTGTATGACTAAAAGATAATAAATAAATAAAAACTGCCAAATTCAACGAAAGCTAGACAGAAAATGATAGATTGATAAGAATATAAAAACACATAGTTGGAGAAAAAATCAGCTTTTATCGTCATAGGATTTAACATTTTTGAATTGTCTGATTAGTCTGAATTTTAACATAATGATCACGTTATACACATTCCCTCAATAATGAAAAACATAGTCTGTGCTGCCATTGTACAAATATAAACTGGTTTAAAATCAGTTATACTTGTAGAGGAAAACATGTACATTGTCAATACACGATGAAAAAAACGACGGTCAAAATTTAATACCAGTTCAGCATTCTACGTATATACATACATCATTGTACATTACAAGGTCACGTGACTTTTGATACAAATCGTGAGTATTTTAAGGGATGTAAGAGTTATAACTGTAGGATTAATAAAACAAGAGGACCATCATGGCCCTGTATCGCTCACCTGGACAAGATGTACAGGTTTTGTTCCAGTTTAATGCTTATTGATAGAAGCTACTTCTGTGATTTTTATCTTGAAATCGTGTCAGCAATTTCAAATTCGATATAGGGAAAGCCAGCCCCACCCAGTACCGGTCATTGATTGCTAAGGAAATGAACTGTCGCTAGGGAGATTCTCTGGGTGCTAGGGAAGTCACTGGTTGCCAAGTGAAGTAAGTTGTTGATAAGAAAGTCATTGTTTGCTAAGGGAGTTACTTGTTGCTAAGGAAGTCACTGCTTGCTGAAAGTAGTATCAATTTTAATTAAATACTTCATAGTATTTTTTATGAATTTTTCATATAATATTTTCCATTTGGTAGCTATGACAATCAGAGTCAGAAATGAATTGTGATTCCTTGAGAAACTTTGATACAGGACTACCCAATGACCATTTCAATGAAATTATTTTCAAATCATGCTAGGGATCGATTTTTCATGAATTTTAAAAATATTTTCCTATTGGTTGCTATGGTTACCAGAGTTCCATATGGTTCTGGATTCCTTGAGTAATCTTTAGTAGAGGACTACCAAGAAGTTATTTTCAAATCAGGTCAACCATTTATGAACTTTTAATTATAGTTTCTGGTTGAGTTCCAAATGCATTTCAATTCCCTAAGTACAGAAGAAGACTACCGAAGGACCAGTTCTGTATTACTATTTTGAAATCAGGCTTGCAGATGATTCTTAATGATTTTTAAAAGTTTCCCCTATGAAAGCCTACGTTAAATTCAAGTGACCCCTGACGTGGGACCAATTTTAGGGTGTCACATTAGATCCAGAATTGGTAGAGGTCTTCTAGTCAATATTACATATCAAATACATAAGCTTTGGACCTTGTGGTTTCAGAGAAGAAGATTTTTAAAGTTTTCCCTATATAAAAATAAATGATAAATCAAGTGACTCCCAGGGCGGGTTCAATTTTTCCCAAGGGGTTAATTTGAAAGAATTTGATAAAGGACCATCAAAGGACGATTGCTATGAATATTTCAATACATTTGGCCCAATGATTTCAGAGATTTATATATATATTTTCCCTATAGTTCAAGTGTCACCTGGGGCGGAGCCTTCTCAATTGATATAAGAATATTTTAAAGTTTTTACTTGACAACTAGAGTTCTGCATGAAACAACTAGTTTCGAAGGAATCTGATAGAGGACCATCCAAGAATGACTGCTGAAAGTTTCAATACATTTTGCCTAGTTGTTTCAGTGGTTTAAGCAACATGTTGACGCCTTACGACTCACAATCACAGGGGGCCATCCCAATAGCTCAACTTGGCTCTATACTTTGTGCCAGGTGAGCTGAAAACAAACAAATATATACTTGTAGGGTTTGGTAATTCAGCTGTTATTCCATCTGGCAAATAACAACGTTTGGTGCTTTAGTATATCGGTTAAATATTAATCGAGCTCCTGTGTGATAAGATGGCAAATTACTGAAAGCATGTTAATCAATTATAAGCCAACAAATAGGAATAAATGTATGCTGTTGTCTTAAACAGTTTGAAAAGGATCCAAATAAAACGGATATCATCACACGTTGTATATTGTATTACATCTATGTGTCTCAGTGGTATTCTATTAATAGTATCATTTACTTTTAATGTTTTACATGAACAAATTGTAGCTAAATATCTTACATTAGAACAACAAATTAAGACTAACGATTGCCAATTACCAGGAACATTTAATACATTATCGACTTATACATAATTACAATACATATCATATCGGATGTACGTCCCGTACTATTATTGTATGACTATACTTTAAATCAATGTAAATACAGTCATTATGATGATTTATATGTCCATCTGATATTATAGATATTTATAGTAGTCTGAAATTGTTCCATATTTATACGTTTATTGACATTAAACTATCAGATTTATCAGACACGGGTTATTCATTACAACGAGAAAGACTGGCGTCTATGTTAGAGGGTAATCTTATTAAATTTAATGACGTTTTCTTTGGTTTGGTTAAAAGTAGGACTAACAATTTTGAGTTTTCTAGCTCTTAACGTAGAGTAAGACACAAGAGACACACCTGTGTAGAACCGTTGACCTTCTGTATGCCATCTAAACATTTACC
Source organism: Lutraria lutraria (assembly GCA_964023205.1). Lineage (NCBI taxonomy): Eukaryota > Metazoa > Mollusca > Bivalvia > Venerida > Mactridae > Lutraria > Lutraria lutraria. The sequence goes on along the minus strand of OZ026848.1, from coordinate 27,696,499 downwards.
GTCATGATAATTTTACCACCCAAGATGGCATCCGTAAATTATATCTTCCCCTTGCGTATAAAAAACATACTATTTAATCCAGTATCCACATGTCTAAACGTACGGTCCTTATATTACGAAAGTATAGCTTTATCATAAATCACTAGCCGCTTTATATAAATAATAGCGCACACTATGAAGTTAATTCGCCCAGGTAATCGTTAAAATTAAGGCATCCGTGCATGGTCTTTAAGTAGTAACAACTACATCTTTTCTGCTTTTAGTTCTAATCCCACCCATATCAGACAAATTTCACATTTGAGCTAGTTGACATTTATCTAGTTTCTTAATAACATGATTGGACTGCTTTGGTGAACTAAAATAATTATTTAGTAAAACTGACGTCCTTTCTCTTTAGGTAACCGTGATGGATTTTCCATTAACACAAGCAACAATGGTCTAATCACCAAAATGATCCTGGTGACATATATAATGACCAAACATTCGTCTTATTGAAACCTTGTCTACTCATCTGAAAAAAGCGCAACAGTATTAAGTTGTCTTCCAAAATCATTCCTAAACGAGTTTGCATACTTAGATCCAATTATTGATGTGTTACAGTGTTTATGATGTGTTTAACTTTCACAATTATAATTTTCCTTCTATTTGTCAATGACAGCAAGTGATTATAAGTATGGTTCATAGACTGTTTCGTGACTACAGATTTATTGTCATACCAAGTCATAATTATATGGCAGGTTTCTTTACTTGCATTTAAGTATTACATGTCAATTTACTGACTAGAATATCATGACATTTACGAGATTCGGAAATACATTTAAGAAGGTTTAAAGACAATGATTTCAACGTAAATAAGACTTTAACAAAAACATATTTAAGTGTAAAAACGGCTCAGGCAATTCGTTGTTCATTACGATTCTTACTTTTATCAGATCTTTGATATTGTGGTTATTTTATAGCCTGTCAACAACATGTCTCTCAGTGTTACTATTAATGTACAAATAGTCATAAGGTTCGATGACCTTGAGGAAATGGACCGTTCTATATCGGAGATCGTTTGTACATCATTTACGCTTCATTGTCTATGATACATTGAATTATTTGAAAGTGTAATACTTGGACTCGTTCGTCCTTGTTATTGGATGCGGCACTAATCGGTAAAGAAATGAATCTAGCCTAACTCGCACGCTATAAAGTGTCTGCAGAATATAAGTCACCTGCATACACGAAACTGCCCCGAACAGTATTGGACCAATTATCGCATCTTTATTTCATTTTTTTAGTACTGAATACAAAAATGATAAAATACGGGTTTTATCTTCAATGTATGGTTCTATCGCACAATGGGCAGTCACAATTAAAAGCAAATTTTCTCCAGATAACGACTTTGAAGCGATCAAATATTTAGAACCTGCCATAATTTTTATAAGAGGATTTTCTGTAAGACTTTTAATAAAACCTATTACAAGTTTTTGTTCATTTCCTTGTGGTATCACATTTGACCACACCATTAATATGAACAGCTATTCAAATCTGATTTGACGACCACTTACAAATTTATATAAAGTACCTTAGGAAAAAGCACTCTTTAAACACATTTAAATTATTGATGAACTATTACACGTGTCGTTACGGTAACTCTAACTTTGTTTTCTCTCTATTCGGTGACTTTTGAACGCAGCTGTGACTATGTATGAAAATACTAAAAAAGTAAAGAAACATGCGAAACTCCTATAAGAACTTAAGAATGACACAAACAAAATGTAAATGATATTGATGACACTGTCAACATTACTGGAATTGTTTCGATTATATCTCCAGGATACAATATAACACATTGGGAACATTTAATGTATTGATGATAAACAAGATACAGAAGACAATGCTACATTAAATGATATTAAATGTGTTCTAATGGTTATGGAATGTGTGTATATCTGACTATAGAACATGCAGACTGACAAGTAGCAACTTCATAAATTATCTTGATAATACATAAGAGATCATCAACTAGAGTATGATTATCATTTTCCTAATCCAAAGGGGAGGATGACTACATAGCTTTTAAATAAACGTCATATTGAGTGAATTCCCTAAACGATTTGAGAAAACACAATGGGAACATCAAATTATAAATACAGGAAAACAACTGGATACAAACAAATTGGCAATGAGATGTTCTCACGTTCGTGTTGAAATATAGAAGAAATATTGTAAGTAGATTCGAAAATACATCGTCGTTATGGTGGGGTGATCAGTTTCAACGTTTTACTGTAAGTAGATTCAGACAATGCTTCGATTAGCGATTATTGAGTTTATCTACAATAGACACGTACAATGTACGTTTGTGTAATACTTTGTATAATAAATATGCAAATATCAGATTGCTTATCGAGTTGGTAAAAATGAAAATAATTCGAGTATGATAATAATATAGACTACATTTGCAATGTAAATGCTTTTGTTATGAAAATAAGCATTCTAAAAGACGCCAAATAGTCTGCAAAATATATAAAAACATCTTAGATATTATCAACTTATTTCAGAAAATGAATTATTTAAAGCGTTGCATGCAACACCACGTTCACAAAAATGCAGGCGTTAAAAGCAAATACAGAACATAATAATCATTGACAGAGCAATAAAATATGATACTGCGGTTGAAGTCTTTGAAAGCATGTCAGGATATACAAGTAATAATCAGATATTATGTAACTGGGCATATAGTAGACACTCGTTATATGCAAAATAGGCGCCCAGACATTGGCTAACCAAAGACGTTCAATGGTACGCGTTATTATGACCCCCATTCGAAGAAACGGGGGCATATTGCATTGCACATGCGGTCCGTCCGTAAGAAAAACTTGCCCGACGCTTTACTAGAAGGTAAAATATTAAAGTCATAGTGAACTGCATAAAAAATGTCCTGTCCGCAAATAACTAGAAAGTAATTCGGCATACAGCTCGCATATTGGGTTGGGAGGCTGAACATCGCATGCTTATGGCCTCTATAGATGTCAGTAGGTCAAAAGATTCAGTGGCCAACAAAAACTCTTGTCCAAATACGAACTTCAGGCTTGGTAATATTGATTTTATTCTAGAGATCAAAATTCGAGGTCAATGTGACTTTCCAACACAGACATTTTGTCTGACAATAAGATTTGGTCTATGGTCCTCGGATAAGGTAGGGAGGTTGATCATCATTGCATGACCCCAGAAGATTGTAAGGTTAGAAGGTCAACGGTCAAGTCATTGTTCGGTTATACTAATTGGAAATTACTATTCGGTTGGCGTTTAGGGGACATCTGTGTTTGACAAATACATCTCATTTCTTTAATCCTTAAATTGAAAACATTTATTAAATTTCATCATTTAATGAAAGTCTGCGAAGGCTCTAATTAACATCTCCTTTAAATGTACTTCGAGGGTCATAACTACCCGGAAATAGAAATGGAAAAATATAAAAATTTAAGTAATAATTTAAGGTAATAACATATTTTAAAAACTGTCTGGAAATAAGGGACCTTTTGAATGAGGTAGTCTTAAAACTACAGTGATCTCTAAATAAATTTTATTTCAATGGAAATTTCCTGCATATTACACGCTTTATAAATCGCACTAATTGTTTTTCGAATTACGACATTCGTCTTTGAGTACATATTTGGGTAATAACCGTCGTTTGATGGAGTACATTAAAGTAAGAAAATGAAGACCAATTACAAGAACATTGAACACATTATTTCCTAATTGATGCAATTATCCTGACAGTCCTGTAGGTACACATATAGTATTTCTCTCGATAGAACCACTTTGAAGGTGGATATCGAGACTGCTAAAATGTCAATGTTATTTTATGCGTGTTTCCTTTTGTACTGAAATTACCGACTGTTAGGTTCAATTAAACTATCATATTCTGAACTTTATTGTTATTGTACACGCTACACTTGAATGAGACGATAAGTGGTTCAAAGAAAGTGGAACTAATATACAGAAATGAAAGAATGATGTACACAACCGAGTTATTCGTAATAGATTTTATGAACATATGTTCTGTAATGATCATTGTAAAATGTATGAAATGGCCCAAGTACAAAGTGAATCATGGCATTGGCAGCGCTAAGATTGTGGAAGAAAAAATTGTCTCGGAAAATTCGCAGATATCAATAAATGGATCTGTCATGGAATATTTCCCGGATATGTTTTACAACTTTAGCCTGGTTTGAGTCGATAGTGCTCAAGATTAATAATCGAAAGGTTTTGTGTTCGAGAATAGGACTTAATATATCCTAAAAAAGATGCCCTAAATGGTAGTTATGAAAAGATATTCAATCGAAGTAAACTCGATTTATTCTTGGAATATATTTACCACTGAAATAACATTAAAAATAGAATACCAGATCAGCATTGTATTTTAAACATGCACTACATCGTGGCATGTCTTTTGGTACATATTGTTATGTAATGTGTGTTCAGGATTGTATAAAGGAAATATAACAACATTATTTCTATAGAACATATAGAATGTCCGAAAGCGTCGAACAGACATTCGATCTGGCTAATAACCGTGTTTGGTTGTTTGAGTATGATTGTTTAACCTTAACGGAGCTCCTGTGTAATATGATGACAAGTTACTGAAAGCATGTAAAGCTATTATAAGCCAACAAATAGGAATGTAATATAATCTTGTGTCTGAAACAGTACAAGTAAAACGGAAAAGTTATCACACGTTGTTTATTGTATTACATGTATATGTCTCAGTGGTATTCTATAAATAGTATCATTTACATTTAATGCTGTTCATCAACATGTTGTAGTAAAACATCTTACATTAGAACAACAAATTAAGACTAACGATTACCAATTACTAGAGACATTTAATACATTATCGACTTATACATGATTATACAGATTATGTCGGACGTACGTCCCGTACAATGATTGTATATCTATACATTAAATCATTGTAAATACGGTCATTATGGGGCTTTAAATGTCAGTCAGTTATTATGAATATTCTTTATTAGCCTAGAATTGTTGCTTATGTTTTCTATTAAACTATCATATTTCAGAACATGTGTTTTTATTCAAATTGGAAAGACTTTTATCTACGTGCTGAAGTATTTTTGTTAAAGTCAGTAATTTTGTACGTGCAATCTATGAAATATTCAAATAGTTCATGCTCAATTACTCTACACAATTATGAGCCCTTCATCTCTGTTTAGTAGTTTAAAGAACTTTTATTAATTTCATGCATCGGCTTATTGTAGTTATTGCAATATACCCTCCCCAAATCCCCGAACTCAAAACACATCAAACACACAGGACAACTAAACACAGTATTCTCCTTCATTTTCCACCTTTTAGCGGTCCATTGTATATTGCAAAGCTCCAAGGAAGGTTCACTGATTTGATAGGCCCAACCTCACGCCTCCAGGGCAAACAGTAATAAAGTTACACAAATAAATAACAAACCAAAACCCGTGCAAAAATAATAAAAGACACTACAATCAACAGCAAACATATTAATGTAACAATCTTGTCCTTAAGGTATCGTGATTGGCTGAATGGTCATATCAATTCACCAATTTATAGATAAAAGAACCATAAATAAACTAAAATATATACATGTATTTAAATAAACCCACTGTAAACAACATTTCATGTGATTTGAAATAAATATCTTATTTGGTTGGTATTCTATAAACCAATTTTGCATGTATTTCTCATTTTTTAACAATGGTAACTACTCTGTATATACATGTAGCCACAGGCTACCGGCATGTGATAACAGCAAAATAAAGTTTCAAAATTTTTTTTTTTTCACCTTATATATATTATAGAGTAAAGGTATAGAACTCCTGAGCTCAGAATTCACACCAGTCATGTTCATCAAGGTCCTGTTGTAACAATTCTGAACCGATTCTTAAAAGCCTGGTTTTATTCGACGCAGAAATAATTTCTCTTTAACCACCATCCACTCTTATATCCACACATTGCTCTGAACTGGAGCAATAAGCCCTTCAACTTACAAAAAGTACCACTAGGCATCGATGTGACCTAAGTTTCTTTTCATTAGCTACAGAGTAAATTTCTTTATTCCTTCGCAATTTCATAGCCACTCCGGTGTAGATCGAAAGAAAATCAAATTATCACTCACGGTTTAATTAAAGTGTCGGATCATTATCGTCTCATGAAATCAACGACTTTGACACACCCCATTCAATTTTGATAGCCAATCAAAATCGCTTATGTTTACGGTTCAATAATTGAAACCACGCCCAGGTTTGATGTATAGTTAGAGATTTTATAACAAATTTTGTCATTAATGAATTAAAAGTATCATATCGTACCAATACAATGCACATTACGTTAGAGATGTTAAACGCTGTTAAGGAAAAGTCGATAAAGGGGTGCAGTATTTACCGCAATAAAACACCATTTTTGAGCGTTCGGTTAGAATCTTTTCTTGCTTGGTATTAAAGTATTTAATCCTTGTAAATAACGTAAAATATCATTCTACGTTATTTTAGCGATTTTAACCAAGCCAGATACCTTAAAGAAATTCAATACCCGTACCATGAACCCCGCTGTTTATAACGTAATACGTCATAGACTAAAAATGAAAACAACTAGCAAATGTCTGAAACACGTTTTCTAGATAAACTTGTCCTCTACAAAATACCGAAAACCGCTTTGAAATCCATCATCAAATAAGGCGGCAATCTTTATTCGAAAGTGACACTTTAAGCGATTAATTAACAATAAAAGTGTCAGGTCATTATCGTCCAATGAAATAAATGAATTTCTATGAATTGATGCATCCCCTATAATTATTATAGAGATCAGTTCAATAATTGAAATCACGCCCGGGTTTGATGTCTAGTAAGATTCTTAATAACGAATTATTATCAAAATGGTATCATATCTTACCAACGCAATAAACAACACGTTAGAGATTGTCCTTGCTGAGAAAACATGATCTCTAATCTTTGAGTAAAAATATTGTTTACGGTTTTTAGTGTATTAAGGCAATAAAGATACTTAAAGTAACAAAATTATAAGATGCGAAAAACTTAAAGAATTGTAATGTTGATATACAATGAAGTATAAAAGAATCAAAATTAAGTTCTAAGCAAGAACAAAGATAGAGAGTCAGAGCAATCACGACTAAAGGCAAAACAGAAAAAAACCTTTACTGGCAACCATAAACCCTTAGATAATGGTTGTGGAAATAATTTACCGGATCTAAATTAACAATACATAGTTCCCACAACTACAATATCTACCTCCCTTGTTTTGAATTGGTGGCCATTTTGAAAGTCAAATTTCTTATGTGTTTAACATAAAACAACAACAAAAAAGTAGTTATTAAACAACTCAATTTACAAAATATAACTATTTCATGAAGTTGAAAAAACCATAAGCATATCAGGTTTAGGAAAATGTAGTTGTCACATATGAATATCCTATATTTAGAATTATCAGAACAAAACTATAAATATCTTCTATCAATGCTTGTCAAATTAGCCTTTCAGAATGGCCGCCAAGGGAGATAAATATTGTAGATGTGGGAACTATGTATAGGCACGTAGAAGTTGAATGTGTTGCAAATTGTCTTTCCTATATCTCATGGAGATAAAAGTTGCAATAAATTTAGAGAACTGCATATAACTATTATTGTAACAGTTAAGTTTGCGTAGTTTGTTACCTCAATATAATTTTGGTTGAAAATTGCTTGTTATTGAAAAGCTTTTTAGCTATAACAATTTAAAGTTTGCTGACAAGTTAAGTTTCACTATAATGATACAATTTTCTGAATGATTTACGTAATTATTTATATCTGTAACCTTACCTAAGTAATTACAAGTTAGAATCAGAGTTCGTTCATTAAATTCTTCAACTAAAGTGACTGTAATGGTATCAAGCAGGTCGAATAGCGGTCTTTAAGCACCCTCAACAAATTGGAAGCATTTATTCATTAGTAACTGTACTGTGGGTTTAAGCCAATGCATTAGGATTATGGAAACATCTTTTCAAGAAAACCTCCTTGATTTGTTCTAACTGTAAGTCATTTAGCAGCTTTACAAAACTAAGTTCAATTCGCCTCGTGTTTAAATCGTTATACATAAAAAATTATACTTAGTTTGAAGGCAACCGTAGTCGAGTGGTTTCCGTGTCTGACTTGGAACCATTAGTGAGTTCAAATTCAAACCGGTATCAGATAAAGTTTAGATGTGAATAGCCTGCTCAGTTTGCATAAGGAAGGTCGTCGGTTCTACCGAACATGTGGTCGTCCATCTACGTTTAAACAGGAATAACTGTCAAATACCCATGACTGTTGGTGCTATTTAAACCCTAGTAAAATTAAAGCTCTGAAGGTTCTGCTGTTGTTCGGAACTACAAAGCATTCAACATTTGAATTTATTTGTAGGGTGAGGTATTGGGCTGGTTTTTGGAAAAAGCTGGCGCGTGAAATTTTATGCATACTTACAATTTCTCGTTGAACCACTTTTTTTAAATATCTGGTTGACTCACAGTTATCATCGCACCGTCCATGAATTCAATAATGACTTCTGTCCATTAAAATAGAAGCTAGGAACCAGACTAAATTAGCATAATACAGCGCGAGAATTATGATGTCATCCTTCCTTGAAATGTGTGTACTAATAGTAAATAGTGTTGTAATCCGACGGAGAGGATTGTTTAGATTTTTACGCCTGTTTTGTATTGCTCTTTTACGATATTGTATAGCCATCTGGTTTTGACTTATATGCACGTAATATTTGAATTTGTATTTATGCCATTGAATTGAAAAATTGGAACTATGTTCGTAAGCGGAAGGTTAATGGAAGCTGTTTGGTATGCAGAATAATGAAAAAAAGAGCGATTGTTGAGAAATGGTTATAACCGTGTGTTAGTAACGCACTACAAACGTACAAAGCGTTTCGGACAAGAAGTTGATTGTAATCACATAAATAGCAAATAACTCTTTTTTAGTACTTTATTACAAAAGGCATTTTGACAGTTTTTTTTATCAATTACAATAAGTGCTTTCAGAAAAAATGGTTTCGTTTCCGTGATAGATGTAGCTGTATGTGGAATAATTAAGAATTCCTGAACACTTAATTAATTGCTTATCACAGTTTAAGAATGCTGAACTATTTTTATGTGGCATTTGAAAATTTTATTTTCGTTATATCAGTGTACGTCAGCGGTTGTTAATTTCTTCTGTAAACAAAAGACCTTTCAAACTGATTACGACCGAATGTAACTGTGAATGCAAAGACGCAAAGAATGGCTTTAGTGTAGCTCAATATACGTTTGATCCACTAACAATAAGTTAGACATGCCATTGTAAGACACTTTCATGATATTGTGGCGCGAGAAAATCCAAAGTCTCATATTTCATGATTTATCTTTCATGAATCACAAACTCGTACAATGTATTTTCTAGAAGACTAGATCGTGTTGTCATTATTGATGGGTTACTATATATATATCTGCTGATCATTATGTTTTAATTCATACTCATCATTTTATGCCCAGAGAAATGTAAAATGTTATATCCCATGACGCTAGAAGCTGATTTCTTTCTCCAGCTAAGTGTTTCTAGATTATCTTATAAATTTATCATTTCTTGTCTAGCTTTCGTTGTATTTGGCAGTTTTTATTTATTTTCTATCTTTTAGACATACTTCACTTCGTGTTAGACAGTAGTTTGTAAACACGATCATCTAACGACTCGACTCGAGATATCAACAATATATTAGATATCTATACCAAATCACAATATGGCATGAGAGAGGCTATGAATATTGACATAACAAGGTGCTACTGTGGAGCCGAAACATTAATTATCATAGTTACAAAGCTCTTAAACAAGTTTTGTACGTCCAACTTCACATTTACAAACATCATAAGGAATTGTATAGAGCTCACGGCGTCCAATAGCTAAAAACACACATATACATATATACTTTTACTCATTGAGATTAAATAGCTGCCAACAAGAGTTTTGTTTTGATTTTAAAGGAAAATGACTACAGCTTTCTATGAAATTAGCGGACTTTTAGTATGACTTTGTTTTGATTAAAGTTCGATTAGTTTGCTAACTCTTTCAAATTCACAAACTAACGTTACTCAATTCAATGGTTTCAAGTCAGCAAACAGCAACAAATAATATCAACAAATGTTATGTAAAAGCGGCGGGGTTACTGTTTAAAATGGCATTGTGCACACCACTACGGAGTGATGACCTGACTGTCACGCCACATGTAGTCTAGGAGCACTAACACTCTAACAAACACTGACATAAACTCGTGACAAATAAGAGAAGAAAATAATCGAATAATGTAGTTAGATGCTAATTGTCACCTCTAATCCATCCCATTCCGGGCAGAACACCAAGACCCTATCTCTACCAATCTAATACCAACAGTCATGACATAGGGAAACAAAACAAAAATGAACACTACGTTGAAAGAGAAGCTCAGTTCCTGTTCAAATATTTCTGGCGGTGAATTGTTGACCACATCTTATACATGGCATAGGCAAATTTGGACGAGATCACAAAACTCCTTCGCCAAAAGTGGTTCATGGGAAGTTTTTATCTGAGTCTAAAACACCAATATGCGTGTTCATACACGCCTACTTAGATCAATAAGTAGAGCGTTAGGACTAATGATCACGGGTTTGAGCGTTCGAATCCTTTTCGCGGAACTATTCTCAGCCACAATATGCATTTTAGCCATTCTTCTAATGTCATTATCTTCCCTTTGCTGAACATTTATGTGGAGACGTTGACAATTATTTGCAGATAACTAAAATTGTGCTGATGTAGAATCCAGGAAAACTAGTTAGTAACCCGCAGGTGTAGAAATGAATAACTGTCAAAGACAGACTTGAAACGCGAAAAAATAACCTAGTGTCCATTCATTTTCCCTGATAGATGTTACAATAAATGATTAGGTACCACAATGCTAAATGTTCACGATATAATTTCTTATTATACATTATATAACTGAGATGTAGATATTTATATTATAATTGTTTTTTAATGGACTATTATTACTGTATAAAGTAACATACACGTTAATGATATTGGCTTCTGTCAGCGTCAAGTATCCATTCGTATCGTGATTATAGATATAGGAATACAATAAATACCCCCAAGCATACATCCGACAGGATATATGATTTATTATATTAGCCAATAACGTATTGAATAACTCTAGTAATTGGTTGTTGTATGACTTAATTGACTGCAATAAAACATACCATTTCCTTATATGATCCAAAAAGGAATATAATTTTTATGTGTAATTTTTATATGATAAAGGAGAACGTTAGGCCTATGCAATGTTGATACATGTTATTTTGTGATTGTATAATATTTTGTCACGTTGAAATACAATAGAAATATAAAATATAGACCAAAATTTAGTGGTCGTTGTCTTAATGTGGTCTTAAGACTAAGGTAGTTACAATGTGACGCGTAATTGTGTTTCTTATCTAGTTGATGAATATTCATGGTTTCTACAGATATACTCCCAGTGTTTATTGTAGTCAGTTGTCCTTGTGAGCGTTGTGTAAAATTATAATTATATATCTAGTATCAACATTTTCCAGACGTAATATCATACCATTATCTTAATTCATTTTGCAGAATTCCATTTATTTGCTCGTGATTTCTGTTCTCTTCTTATTATGTAGTTGTGTCTTTTCCAAAATGGTTAGTAATTGTTTGTTTGGCTGCTATTGTCTTCATTAGATGTTTACTCCCAAAGACAACACTATCATTCCGTAGTTACTAGTCTGAAGGAAACCAATTCCTCGTATGATTGATATAGTCAACAAACCATAATAACACACATTATTGAATTAACGGAATGTATCTCATATTAAGAACCCTTATAATTTTCCATTAATCATTTATATTAATTATTCCGAAATATAATCTTTATAGAAAATCATGAATTATCATTGATATTGCCATGTATACATGTTGCAGTAACAACGTCCATGTTTTTTTTCAAAATAAATCATAAAAAATAAAATAATTGCCGATATAATTGTTGTATCGATGTCAGGAAGTGATTATCTTTGTTTTGCAACATTGTCGTGCTCGTTTCCTGTGCGTATCGATGTATATCTTAATGGATTATCTATACACACGTGATTTTCTCCTGAATATTTCCCCGGTAACTTCCGGTTGTATTGAACATTTTAAAAACATCAGGGGATTTTCACCGATCCAATAGATCCATCCAAGATTGCTTCGGACGTTTACATCCGGTTTGACCGACCTTAGATGTTTGTGCGTCTTTAAAACTCCGCGAAAAAATGTGCAGAACTTCGCAAAGACCAAAGAAATACAAACTTGTCTGCATAGTTCCTAATAACCACTCCGAGTTATTTTTGTTACACTTGTACGTATTTGTCGGTGCATTACAGTTATGAAAGTTCAATGTAGACCCTGTTTGAAATTCTGACTTTATATTTTAATAATTTTCTTTGTGGTCTTGTTTTTACTGGCTAAAAAACTTTAATCAGAGAAATACGTCAAACTACATATCATCTTACAATTTATCGTTTTAGTACTGTGTTGAACGAAGTTTGCTTTCATTATTAAAATTTTATAATCGTTTGAAAATATCCAGATAATTTCCCTCATGGAACATAAAGAAACACCTGTCAGAATATTGTCTGACCATTTGGTATACGTAACAAATTTACAATCGCTTTGGCGTATTGTTAAAACCGAGTACACAGCCATAAAATCTAATTTACTTGGGTGTAATTAAAACTGAACAATTATTTAGATATTAAGCGCCTTATAATTTTTTTAATATTTGCATTTATATTGAAAATTTATTCACATTTCAAAGAGGTTAATATCTTTAGAAATAAATACCCTCGATAATTTAAAAGTATTATTACACTACAGGCTAAGTTCCTTTCAAACAAAATAAGACCATTATGAGAAATACGAGATATATACTGGTTACAAGTTCATTAATTAAGGTAAGCTTAACGTATTCTCATAAATTTAAATATACTTGCAACTCTACGGATCATTTGCGACTATGCATGTCTTAAATTGTGTTACGGAGTTGATGAAGACTTAAACCTTACCTAGAACCAATATGGAGACCACGGATGTCATACGAATACCTATATCGCAGTTCGTCGCCCTAATTCGAGAATGTTGTTACTCCATTTTTTGAAAAAGATTAGTATTTGGTATCAAATTGTTGTATGTCCATAAATTGCAACAAAATTCAAGTTTAGAATGTTGTAACTTTTGAGCCAATAGCTTTCCAAGATATTGGTCATGTGATACCATCTTTTTAAGGGGCTTGAGTGGTGTTGCACTTTTCACTAACACTCATGAACAGACCCAAACAAACTGGGTCTGCTATTATATTTTCTTGGTTACATTATGTGCTTCCAAAGGATCTCCTTTCGTATTATATCGTTACATTTTCTGATCTTTTTGGATCATGGAGTATACTCAATTGATTGTATCAGATTATATGCCATTATACTGTCTTGTTAGCATCCAGTGCTTGCATATGATTTCTTCAGATTATACTGATATCCTGTATTTATCATAAGGCCATGAAATTAATAGTCGCAAAACATAACACGTCTAGTGACCGTCTTCAACCTCATAAAAGAGAATGCGTGTAAATCATTTCTACTTATTGTATGGGAGACACTTTTAGCAGACACTGTTTGCCATGAACCACCCACATGTATGTCATTGAATAAGAATTTGTCACGAGATGATATCGACACTAATACGAAAGGACCGAAGGTAAAACGTACGCCTATTGATTCCTCTGCGAGCCTGAATCGAGCACCTTCCGAAATTCAAATTCGTTGCATTCGTCGATAGTTTTTTTGCGCATTTCGAGTTAAAGCAATTATGCTTATTTGCACATTTTTGTGTGGTTTGTAAGTTTAAAAAAACGTTCGTTTGTGTTAAATGTTGTCTGCGTTCTTAAATTGAGAATCAAATATACCTCATCATAAATGAATCTAACAAAACATTCTGAGGGTTCAACATTTCATTGAATTGAAATTTTAGGAGACAATACAGTTAATTAGAATAACAAAAGGTAATTTACTTTAAAAAATAAGTTAAATATCAATGTGGTTATGATATTTTTCAAATTTTGTTTGTTGTTGTATCTCAAAGTGTTACAATTTCAACATGTGGAATATATTGTTTAGTGACTCATCCTCCATTTTGACAGACAAGGTTCACTGCGTCAAGGACAGTGAATGGTCATAATAAAATAAAGCCTCAGATTTTATCATAATACTGCAATGGATGTACTGGAAACTACCAAAATAAACATAAAACATAAAAACAGCTTTATTTTATATTGCTGTAACTAAAAATATCCGGACATATTAAGGGTCAGATTGTTGTAACTCTTAAGAACAATCTGGTACTTCCATCATTTTGTTAAAATATGAATTTACTGTGAATTATAATATTTCTCTTGTTTCTTTATTTTCAAAGTATCCATAGCAACTTCTTCATATTTTATATTGTAAGAATAGAAATCAATCTGTAAAAGCAGATATATTTTATTTTAAATTCGGTTGAATAGGTAAATAGTTATAGCCTTTCAAAACTTTGAAATCGATTTTCTCGAAATGTACAAAATACGACTTACAACATTATGGAATTAGAGCGACGAGTTCAAAACATTTTCATTTTTTTCCCGAGTTTAATCGAGTCAAATTATGGGTTAGTAATGGTGTTTTATTTAGAAAATATTACAATTCTATCACTACTGGTCCGTTACTTCTACCTGTGGAATTTCTCAGTCCTATGTCCAACTTTTTGTTGTAACATAAACACATATTGACCAAAAATAGGCTCACCATAGGTGTATATTATTACACCTTGATCAAGCATAAGTTAATATTGCTTTCGGCTCAGAATAAATGTATAAAAAACCCCGAAAAAGCCCTGATTATCCGACCTATCCTATTTACTGACGCCAAAACCTAAATTTCTAAACGGCAAAATCTAAGATACGAAGATATTTCGGGATGAACCGTTCCTCATTCTCAAAAAGCTAATTAATTGTAGAAATGTATTCGACCAAGTTAACCTAACGCGTTTGGTCAAGTAACTCTGAATGTTATTAATTTTTCTAGCTTAACTAAGTATCAAATTGGAGTTTGAGTTTTTCTATTGAGATCGCTCACATGGAAATGTTGCCTGTCGTAGGAAACGGATAGGTTGATAATATTATTTATAACATTTCGGTGTAACTTGATAAGAGTTTCCTGTTTTGGATATTTTGCAGACATTTAAGCGTCCTTTAGACTCTAATCATTTTATTACAGATGCATATCCGCCCCCAGACGTTTAATCTGTAACAGCGTCGACTTAATTACATCTGTCCACTAAGGTATACTATAGGCATATCATGATGCTTTTACCTGTCAATCCATGTGATTAATAGACTGATAAATAAGGATACTGGAACCATTAACACGATGTTGAGTATCATTACATCTAATATTGAAGCATTAATTTTATACCGCTAGTAAATCGTTGTATCCATGTTTTGTTAATTGTAACCAATGCTTTTAATGGAGATAGATTGTTTTGCATCTTTCCCGTTTCTATACGTTTTCATATCCGGAAATAACCTCAGTAACAGGACATTGGGAATGTTTAGCGTTGTCTGTATCCTCTTGGTTATTGCTTCAAAATGGCTTTCAGACATAGTTACAATATTTTGATATTTTCCATCAAAGTCCGATTTGGATCGAAAACAAAACAAACTAAGTGCAATAGATGTGATTTTTAGTAACCATCTAAGAGTTGGTTACGACCGTTGGCATGAACTCACGTTCGTTGTCGAAATGAGTGTCTACATTTGTCCAGTCTTTAATATGTACGTGAGCGTAATATACAACATAAATAAGACATTTCTTAATTCAAGGCAAACACAGACATAGCCAAATAACAAAAAAATCGTCAATGCCTTTTTCATTGTATCGTTAGTGGATCTAACAGACATATTACAGACTGCATAGATAATAATAATCGTTCTGTTATTACACTGTATGGACACTAGGACAGACAGCCTGGACACTTTGTTACATCATTTTACCATGCATAATTTGCATAATAAGAAACACTGATGCCAATGCAAATAAGCAATATCAGGGCAGGTTCAGTCATTTATTGAATGTTAAGTTAGATATAGAAAATATTACTATGTCTTTTGCTTTATATTATCCTGAATTTTATGTTCCATTGACCTTTCATAAAAAATAATTGTTTATGTACAAAAGTACCTTACTTGATTTAGGAGTTCGATGCAATTACCAAGACACTGTATAGTCAGATTCAATCAAGTCTTATACTGAAATGTAATTTCAATTGTTTATTAACAGCATATAATTATATAAATATATTACATATGACCTATACGCTACAATTGTGTCGTATAAATAAATTGTTACATCACAAAGTAAGCTTGTCCAAGTCAATCAGAAACCCGTGTAATGCTACAAAAAACGAAGTATTCTAATTTCCTTTACAGAGTCTGATAACTAAACAGTAAATACACAGACGAATTGCAATCAATGGAAGGATATTAGAAACAATGTATTGCACGAAGACCTTGCGATTACAGAAATTATCTCAAGAAACCTCTCTTTACTGAATATTTGTATGGACATTATATAACTAAAAAAACAATCATGTTGAGCTTTTTCGTACGTGTGTTTGTTGCTTTTGATCATTCGTCTGTTTTACCAGGGTCACTCAAATAGAAGGGTCTGGAATCACGCTCTTCAGGCGCTTTTCTCTTTATAAACATCAAGTCATGCTGTCGATACATATCGGATAGCTTTTTTCACGCGTGTACAGATAACGCACACATTTTCAATTTCCGATTTAGTCAAAAACAAAAAGCAGAAAATTAAAAGTAGTGATCTCAATAAATTGTGCTGTAGGAGATTAGTATTAAAGACGGAATCAATTACTAAAATGCTATGTACTAAACCCATAATGACTGATCAAAATGGCGACTTCGTCAAAATGCTCATCTTTAGGTATCATTATTACTTAGCATGGGAAAACAAATATAAAAAGTAACTGCATGACGCACTTTAAAAATCTTTTGAAGACATGAAATTAATACCGACTACATCACAATATGATTTAAAAAGGTTGTATTTGCTTACGAAAAATAGATCACAATCTATCTGGGTTTTCGTCCATTCATGTATCGTCGAATTTCGTAATAAATAAGATGATATTATCCAAAGAAATTTGTCAAACTGGAAGAGGATACTTACCATGCAACTTTTCGTGAGGTTCTGTACCAATAATATTATCAGTAACAGGAGTATTTTAACTGTCAATTTTGTAACGCGATTAACTCACGATGCATTAATTAAACGTGTCCAGACGACCGAATTTGTTTTATCCAAATGAAATAATAAAGGTAACATATTTGGCTCATTTCATTGAAATTCACTTAAACCATGTTATGATTGCCTTTAAACTATTAAGCATTCGTTTATCAGCTGGTTTTACAAAAGATCCGGTCCCATTATGCAAATGTGGTGTTTTATTACAATTGTCAACACTATCGTCTTGAATATCAAGAACAGTACCACGTGTCGATGTTGGCGGAACTTATCGGGGATACCATAAGGGAATTACTGATTAACCGATAATAATTAGCTAATGGTATTCCAAGGCAGTTATTGGTGTTTTCAAATTTGATATAATTATAAACAAGAAAAAATATCGGGTAATGAAAAAAGGACTTCAAAGCTCTTTCTTAGGGAATTTGATACACAAATGTACATAGATTTGAATGAAAAACTACGCTGCTTCTCAATTGATCTCCGTGATATTATAGCTGATAGTGATTTTTAAGCTGACAATTGCATTGTTAGTTGTCAACTAGTCACAAGAGGCATTGTCTTAAAATGTGTATTTTGTAAATCAATTGAAGGGTCAGAGTCGTGGTTCTGGTGGTACTCGTTCAATTATATATCACACTACATGGTGGCTTCACAATTAATTATATCGATCCATGAAACCATGTCTGATTCATTAAACAAGATGGTATAATGTTATGTAATCAAACAACCGATATTGTGGTCCCATGTACACAATATGACCAATCAAATGTTCAAAAAATTATTTTATTATCATTTTTGTAATTGAGGTGAAGTATAAGTAATATAAAGCAAATCCTGAACAACATTAGTCTTCTTATGTTCACTTAAATAATTGAAGTATTTTGAATAAAGATATCAGCAGTTCAACTGCCATTATTTTCTGTGACATTTTGAATTAGACTGATAGTCGGAGAATATGACTGTAACTGTTGAACTCGAATCACAATATTTCGTCTTTGACTAACCTGTTATAACCAAATCCCGTATTTTATGTAAATACATACATGTAAATATATTGAAACAAATTATAAAAAGCTGCTTGCCATGGATGCCGTAATTGTGAATGAACCCTTTCGATATAATCCAATGAAACAACTGCTGATAATGATGTCATATTTTGACTGCAATTTATGTGAATGGGTGTAGGGTTTGAACATGAATTGCCGGTCTTTGAAGTATGACGTAATTTTCGGCACTTTTGAAGGCCTTGAAATACCTTAGAAGTCAAATATCTCGAAAATGGGGATACTTATAACAAGAACAACTATAACAAAACGTTATAGGTAGACGAATTACAAGAAGCATGTTGGTTTGTGTTTTTTTATGAAGTTGCTTTTTTAATAATGGATATTGACTGACTGTATCTTTTATTCAATCCTCCATTAAGTAGAGTATAAAATATTTATATGATATGAGTAAAAACGTTATAATGACAATCATGAGTATTTGACAAATGAATAAATTCGTGTATATAGTTCACAAGCACATGATTATATCATACCCTACATCAATCAAATAGAATCAACCCTAAATGTTAACGAATTCGCTATAAATCTAAGCACTATCATACAACCACATTGAACTTCAAATAGCCACACAACAACTTGTCTAGGCAATGCCTTCATGATTTACTTACCTGTCAACTATTAATAGATTCAGTCATCACCATTAGCCAATCAAATGGCCAGGATTGACCAAACTAGTAATAGACACTACAATATAAACTCGCAAACAGCTATAATAAACTAATACTCATAAGTATAATTCGTCTAGAAAATATTGAGACACGGTTCCCTGCAATGCATACCATTTAATAGGATAAGACAAATTCTGCAAATTTTATCGTATATTTTTAGTAAATAACTTAAAATGCCATTATAATTTTTTAGCGTTTTAAGACAATTAATTAAGATACCTTAAGTATGTAATCATGGTCTAGTTTTTTAAATATATAAATTTGTAATACCTGATATGACAAAAAAGCCAGTAACGCTACATTATCAAATGTTATTATGTTGAGACGGCACCTGATATTTTGTCGTAACTTGTATAGAGCTCTTCATAGCAGTATGCAGGAAATGCCAAAATAATAATGGCAAATATTTGAAAATTTGTCAGTCATTTGTTAGTATATCTTCGTAGAAAACTAATCCTTCTTACTTTTGGTTCTAATAAATTTAAAATCCTTACTAAATTGCCAGTAAAATTGTGAAAAATACAACTGCAACACACCTGCATATATTGTTATTCTGTGTTCGTGTTAGACCGAAGCAAAAACAAAGTTTCATTAACGAAAAGACGTATAATTCACCCTATTGTTAACATAAGCTATTTTAATGATACATTATTCAAAGATTAAATTCAATTTGGAATGGTGCCCTCATAACACGCACGCCCAACAATTCATCGATTATTCATATACACATCGAATGAAAATCCACTCTCTCATTCTGTCGAATCTGTTTTACGTAACTTGCAGTATATAAGAAGCAATTGCACACAGATGGATGGAAGCCAACTGCCTAACGTGAATTTATCAAAGCAATTGAATGTTCATCAGATTCACCACCCTCCATTGGTTTAGTCTTCCTATGGAGGTGTTGCTAGTTGATCTGTCAAATATTTGTTTCTTTTTACGTACTTTAAATAATTCATAACAAATTCATCCCTTCCAAAATATGAACATCAATGGGATGGAATGTTCGCTTCTTATCTGTAATGCTTCATCAATGTTACAATGCATAATGCGTGGAATTTACATGTACTTGTTGGATGATGTGCCAATTAAGCTGTAATGTTTGTACGCATTGATTGACGAAGTCACTTGAATAGTATTGATATAAAAGTATACGTAATTTACCCATTTTTATGTCTTTACACAAACGGCTATGCTGTACTTTTTAATTTCATATTGATACATGATTTAATATGGTATGTTACTGCGATAAATACGTAGATCTATATGACACCAGTTTGTGAAACAAGACGCACGCTATGTTTTCTTGTTATTTCCAGAAATCTTAAGTTATTCTTTTTATTTAAATGCAGCTGGCTTTGTATTTATTCAAAATTGTACTTGTCTGTATTATTATTATACACGTGAATATATTCGATTGTGTTATTAATGATCAATTTTATCTTTATATAAACGTAATTAGTCATCTGAACATGTAATGCCTTGGATAATTCATCGTTAAATCCCATGTTTTTATTTATAATTTTATGTAACTATTTATATGCACGCAAATAAATTGTTACAAAAGTTCCATTATACTTTAATCATGTCATTCCCTTGCAAAACGTCAGCTCGTAGACATGTTTTATGTCTTTAAATCCTTGTTGCGCTTCACGTTCTAAATTTGCCGTCGATTGTTATTAAATTTAAGCGAAAACAGGCTTATATATTCTGTGCGAAATTGCAGTAAAATATCGAGGCACATTTTAAGCACTCGGTATCTACTTACGCAGGATCATATTGTGATCGCGCAGTCCGTCCGTCCATAACTAGATTTTACCGTTTCGTATATCGCTTTCAAATTGATACTTATGCAGTTTTGTTTTTGGACCAGTCCCAAAGCACCTATATCACCGAACCTCGAATTGATGTTGGCTTTAATCGGATCTAAAACATTTTAAATGGGACATTTTCTGTTAACTAGATTATACCTTTGGTCTAGCATGAATGGCTATTTCTTGGTTAACTACAATTCACCGTTTCGCCTAGGTCAACTCTGCTTACCTATACTGGTTTTGGTTGTCATATATTTTTGGCGCATTTACGGGATAAGGTTATGCAAAGTTTAGTTATAGGACGAGAAGGTATACTGGTATAACTTTGCTTCTTTTTGTACACATTGACCTCATTTAGAATCGAAATCTATTGCCATGCATGCTATTGGCTAAATTTGCTTTTAAAACGCAGCATCTTGTTGATATCTCAGAATAAGTTAAAAAAGTGAACCGTTGTTCGTGACCATATGCTGTTTTTGTTTAAATACAAATATGATATATTTCCAGAAGTTTTTACATTTGGTTAAAAATTCTACGAAGTAGTTGTGTAAAAGTTATATTTTTAAATGCTTTTTCTGCTGACTTCAAACCTATTTCAAATGCTAATTGATCTATTGAGATTTAACAATGTTTAGAGTGTTAATTAGCAAGTTAATATTACAGATAAGGAAATTGAACATGAACAATTTACAAACAAGGGAGGTTATTAAAAAATAAAGCAAATAGTGAGAATTATATTGTAGGGGATAGACATTATTAATTGTGACGGCGAAATACTTGTAAAGAAATAATAAAATTAATGGAGGAGAATATATGGTGAATGTAAGCTTGAAGTTTTAGTGCATGGTATGAGTTCACTCACCCCGTTTTCCCTTTACAATAGAGAGGAAACTTGCCTGGAAATATATTTAAATTTAACCAAGATTTACCAAATCATACTTACGGTATACATAATATCACCTTATGAAGGCATGTCTCTCTGTCTAACATTGTTCATCTAATTTAAGAATTGATGATATGTGCACTGTACAATTATTATTGACATATTTGTATCTAAAAGACATTGTACACTTTATTGTTGGTGTACACGAAGCTGATATATATTTATTTTCTTGAGTTACATCAAATCTCATCCGGTTTATTATTAAAATACTGATATTTATAACATGGATATTTCTTACTGTTTTCTTCTATGCTTCCTTATGTTATTTAAATCTAATCTGATAAAGTGCCCAGTAATATTGAATTTCATGGAAATGACGTACATCATTTCTATAATGTATTTAAGGTATTAGATGTATAATTCATTACCTCCATTCTGAAGAGTACTCAAGTTCATGAATTTTACGTACAATTGACATATTCTTGAGGGCCATGACTGTGTTCAAACTGGGACCATAGTTTTTAGGTAATGTTTTGTATTTAAAACATGAATTCATACAGTAATATGGAGGAAAATATTTATTCCAAAAAAAAAATGTTTAGATTATAGGAATTAATACATCGTTAATTAACGAAAATCAAGTAACTATGGACTTCTGACACACACCTTTTCAAAACCGGATAGTAAAACTTATTAAGATTTGGTGTAGACATTACACACAATAGTAGTTATTTTTTTAGAAAAGTTCAGGTGTTGCCCAACTTTAGTTTTTATGGAAATGATCCTTATCAATTTGTTAATTTTTGGTAATAGACAAAAATCTCGACTAAACCTAAAAGGGGCGGGGTTACATTTCTCATTTTTCTGCAACATAGTAGTTCCAAACGTCAATTATACAATTTGGATTGACTAAATATTGGTTATCCTTTAACTTTTACACATTTTTGTATTTATTGTGTCATCTGTTAGAGACGTAGGTCAATTTTCATATACATTAGGTAACTTCATTTGATTTTATGGTACAATTTTACGTTGGGGAACAAAAATGGTAGTAACTCTCTTAACTGATGGTATTTTTTAGTTCTAAACAAAATTCACCCGTAAATGTCTTAATGGATATACAAAAGAATGACAATATTTAAATACATTTCTCAAAACTTCACATTATACATTTAATACCTTAATTCAGAATTTGAAAGATTTTTAGTAGATCTATGAAATCTAATTTTCATGACGAACAAAGAAATTGGTTTGCAACGAAGTAAAGAACTATGTCGTTATACGGCAGTAGTGATTTTTTGCAACATCTTACACATACTTTGTGTGTACATAGGTACCAAACCAGTAATGCAATGTTTGGTTTCGTACAATGTGACTACATGTATATGTGATGAACTAACATACTCCGAACACTTGATGTCTGCCTTGTAAGATTTTATTGCTACACTGTATACAGTAGACCTAGGCCTAGGGGGTATAGTGATATCTCAGGAAACCGAACAATTGCTTCATTAAATTCACTATATACTTAAAAAGGCGTGTTTGGGGTGGGGGATATAGTACTATAGTATCACTGTATTCGAGTTTAATTATTACTTCCGAGTTATCGAAGATATACAATATACAAAATACATGAATACATTTTTTTGTTAACTTGAAACAAACCAATACCCAGAATATTATACAAGTCAATATATTGAACGCTATGTTCATGCAATGGAAGTTAAACACGTAGTGAATTACAAAATGAAGTTACAGGGATATATTGAAGTAAAATATTCAGATTAAGGATAGATAACATCTTTCATTTATGATTTCGTGTTTTTAACGATTAAAACCATTAGCCGCTTGTCCCAGTAAATATTATATGCGTGTATTTCAATGTAATGCTGGTAGAAGAAATTAGATAAAGAAATGCAGATGATGTAGCATTCTTTGCTGTGTAGTGTTAATGTTATTAGAAAGAATTATTCGAATGATATGTATGAATTCTAAGACATTCATTCCATTCACATTGATAATATTTAAGTGGTATAAGATGCATCCGCTTCAAATAAATGAATTCACGATGACATTAACTAGGAATATCCCACCATTAATACTGTGGGGACAAATCTAATATAAATATAACAAATAGCACGGCTTCTTAATATGATAGCTTTAATCAATCAAAACGAGCAACTGCCAAGATAATATTAAGTTAAAAATAAATCTGCCTACGCTTATATGGGGTTATTGCAATGATTAACTACAAATGTACTTGCTACCTTTAATTCGTGCTGCTAGAATTATTCTTCTTTAAGATTCCAATACCCCATTCGTTGAACTTTTCAAAGTACTTAAATGGGCGACATTTAAAGAAAGAAAGGATTACAAATAGGGTATTTAGTTAACAAAGCTTTGCAAAGTTTGTGTCCTGTTCATTATATCTCAAATTAAACCTCTCCAAACTTATTAATTATCAGCTTAGATCAGAAGAAAATAATGAACTAGCTTTTCCCAAAATCAAGACTAGATTTTTTTGTGAATACCTCAATTACTCCGGATCCATAATCTGAAACAGTATACCAAAATACATACATGACCCAGACACATTTGCAAATTACATTATTTTAAGAGGATGTACTCCGGTATGCACCATTTTTACATAATAATAATATCTAAATTAACTCATTTTGTAACCATATTATCATTTAAAAACTATATATTCTACATCATTTCTGGATCTGAGATATTATGTCCTTGACACGTTATGTATAGTTACTTCTATTGTGTTGTTACTATATTAACAATGTTGTTTTGTTAACCACGCTCAAAATTGGTTTTATACCAAGTACGTTATCTACACAAAATAAAGCCATTATTATTATTATTATCTAACGCTCCTTTCAAGGTCCATCTCATTAAAATCCAGAGAACATCGCGACAAATAAAAATTCACTAGCATTTGAATACCACGCACCCAACAAATACACTATCAAACTGCATCATTTGATCAGTTTTAAACATAAGGGAATATTTTGCCTGAGATTTGTATTCGTTATGTTTGCTTAACTGTCAAAGATAGCAAGCAGAACATCAAATAACCATGTAAAAAGGAACTACAAATAAAACTGTTCTTGTTTTCCAGTGCCATTTGTCTTGTTTCTTTTTCAAAGGAAAGTCTGTGAAATCATTCAAATGAATGTAAAACATGTTTGGAAACAAATACGATGAATGAAAATTAGCAGAAAAGACAAATGTATGAATTTAAAGTGGAAACTGATATCAAGAACACTTTGAGGACTCATCGCAACACTGTCGTAACTTGTTCTTATTTCAATATGAGTTACGACACTGTTGCGTTGAACCCTCGACTTGTCGTCAGATGAATATTAAAACGTTTGCACTTAACTCTATCAAGAGGAAAACAATATCTTTATGTTTATGTAGTGTGGTGGGAATTACGGGACAGGAGTCATGGTGATAGATTCAGGGAAAGAACGAAAAAAAAAACTTTGACTACATTTGTATTTCGAAGGCTTTCAAAACATTTAAAGATGCTATTACTCATTTTGAAAGTGATGTCTCTACCGACCTTTTGTACTTGTTATGTATCAGAAACGCTACAAAACAGATATGCTTTTGGTACTTATAAGTTGAAATTGACATTTGAGATTTGCAATGATAGGTGAATATCTGGAAGTGAATAAATTACGGGTTATGCTTCAACATTACTAAAACAACATTTTCAGTATCTTAGAAAAGCATAAGTTCTTGAAGATTAAAAGGTGAACGATATGAAATAGTTCTAAAATAAATAATCTATGTGTATCATCAGTTTATTCTGAACATATTTTAACAATGAATAATCTAATCTCCACAGAACTGTTGATGCCTTCTTCGCGCTAATTGTTCCACATCTTCTCAGTCATAAATCGTACAATTTTATACTCTAAATCTATCAACGAGAATATCTACATACATTAATGACGATATGCGTTAAATGGTTATATCTATAGCAGGCTATAGGATACGAATATAAATATTTCGAATATTATTGAGTTAAAAGAAATACAATTTTGTTATTTTACGTAAAGATAACGTTGAAAATTTCTCTATAATGTTGTTTACTGTCAGATATCCAACACCTTAATTCATTTCTATAAGTGGACTACGGTTTACCACAAATGATATAAATATATCTCGATATTCATTCTAGAAAGAAGTTTGACCTTCCGAAAATTTCTATGTGTCTGTATCTTAGCATCTTACATTAATTGCTGGGTGTTCCTCTTGGACATCTGAGCCTCTACCTTTGTACTTAAAACAAATATTCCATTGCATGTTTGATGTATTCTTTTAAACCTGTCAACGAGAAACCAATGGCAATATTTCATCATTACATAACAGGCGTCTTAATGATATTGTTCTTTGCTGTCGTTTCAGATACCTTGCGACAATTGTGATGTACGGCTTTTTTAGTAGCATGATCGTACATAATCATTTATTACTCATACGTTTCATTAATCCTTCATTATTGCAAAACAGTTTGTGTTGTTTTGTCTGAGTGAAACGTCGTCTAAATTTCATGTAAACTTGTAAGAAATTTCGGCATTGCGCTGAAGCAACATTTAAGACTTCCGATCACGCTATTACAACGTTAACACACCCGTATGACAGCCGAGTAGAGTGCTTCCCTGTATAGTATGTCGTATATATAATCATATTATGTTTAAAAGTGCCCATTAATCAAGAGCTTCACATAAAGTCCATTTACGAAAGATATCTTACATAAAATGTACTACTTTTGATAAAATAAATCGTGTTAAAATCCTTTTTAACTAAGAATTGCAATTGGATAAATGTTAAAGCATTAGAATAATATTAATGAATTGAAACCTGGTAAGAGTTTGTCTGTAAATAAGACTATCGCAATTTATATTCCGCAACGCAAGTAGTATAGGTGTTATGGCCACTGATCATATTAGCAAATGATTCAAACTAAAATATACTTGATATTTCTGAAGAGATATATAAGTTTAATGCCTAATTGGACTATATTTTAGAATATATCGTCCACTGATGTTGGCATATGCCTTTCGCACAATCATGGCGTACATATGTCTATCGTAAGTTTGTTTAGAGGTAGCTGCCATCAAGACGTATAACTATATGTACCTCATGTTTCGTGTCTTCGTTGAAATGATTTATTTGGGGTATAAAGCTGTTTTTCAACAGTTATATACGGCGGCCAATTGATCTAATAAGTTTTCCCGGACGATATTCGAACCAATACTAATCTAACTCTTCCACAATGAACCGGTTACTTCTACACATGTGGAGGATACTCGACATTTTTTATTTGATATGACCTGCCGCGACCTGGAATCAAACCATGATCGCCGGGTTACAAATCTAACGCACTAACCGCTAGTCTAAGAGAAGTTGTCGGTTCCTTGTGGAAGGGTAAGTAAATACTGGCTAGATAACAGTCCAGGCGAACATGACACCGTATATAAAAAGTATGATATCTTACGAATGGAAACATAACCTATTAGTTATTTTCTTATCTTCAATACTGGTCTAACGACTCGGGTTTTTTAGAAATTGATTGTGTCATCCACAGCACGAGGCACAACACATTTATTATATGGTTGATTGGTTTTCTTTCCTCTCACATGTCTCTATTCATCCCTACGGTAATACATGGACATAGTAACAATACGCAGTACAAATGATTGAAATTCGCAAACCTATAGTGTAATTACAATTTATATAACTTCTGAACTAATCGACGACTTTCATCCTTTAAAATGTCTTTGAGGTGAAATTACAACATTCACATTACCATTAATATGTTAAAGTTCAGACAGATAAATGACTTCCAGTGATAATAAAAATCATACGAGTGCACATATAAATGTAAACAGTCAATCTGTAAAGAAAGAATATATATATTTACAAAGTCTTACGGATAAATCACATTCCCGAGAATACTGATAAAAACTGAACTTACGTAGACTTGCACTGTAACATGGAACGGGAAGCAGTTCAACAGTTACATGGCGGATGAAAAAAACATAGTTCTTTGGTCTGCATCAAAATTCATGAGCGCGGAACGAGTGACGGATACGGAAAGCTAAAGTATCTTACAGTTTCAAAATTTTAATGAGTTAATGAATCTTTACAATAAAAAAAGAACAAACCAATTCAAAGTCTTACTCATCCAATAGTTTTTGCCGATGCTGATGAATTTTTCAACTGTCAGACTTCTAGAATTTAGAAGGTCTAGAAGATGAAAATAAATCGCTTCAACTTTAATTACGATAATGAAATCAAATTTAATAATAAAATACTTCAATTGAGTCTTCCATCGTTTTGAAGATGACGAAATCTTCAGTTTGCCAGTTTACACCTGTTAGAAGTATGTTTGATATTCAGATCATTATTCTCTCCCGTTGTTCATCATTCTTTTGTGACACATCTTGTATGGAAAAGGCAATAACATGCTGAAAATCTTATTTTCCTCGTGAACTGTCATATACATAATTCTTAGACCTAAAAATGTTGTTTTCTGGTTACATGGTCCTTTAAAATAGGATGGGTGGTTCGGGATTTTTATTTTTAATTTGGCTGTTGAACAGTGTGCGGAATGTTAAAAATCGTTAGTGCCGTTCCTCGGGCCTTATAAAAACATTAGGTTCGCCAGGAAAACTTAGGATCGGTTAAGTAGCTAAAAGTAAACATGTTTACGCCTTATGCTGTACATTTGTTCGAATGAAGTCCAAAGTGAACAACAAAATATTTAAAAAATGTTTGTAATTGTTTAATGATGGGTCATATAAAGCCGAACGATTGCAGAATTGATTGACAAAATCATACCAATCCTTTAAAGCATGATACGTAGATATTTTGCATAAACACTGTAACAAGCGGATGTAAAGATTTATTATTTATTTAAAGTATATAATTTGATAATGGGTACACCACCCAGTGTGTGTCCGGTCTATGATATCGCTAAAGGTTTTCATGCCATGGGATATGAAGCACGCATGTTTTCCTGCCAA
This sequence comes from Lutraria lutraria, assembly GCA_964023205.1. Taxonomy (NCBI): domain Eukaryota; kingdom Metazoa; phylum Mollusca; class Bivalvia; order Venerida; family Mactridae; genus Lutraria; species Lutraria lutraria. Next base: position 27,667,597 of record OZ026848.1, on the reverse strand, counting down.
TATTTCAGAAATCTTGAGTTATTGTTTAATCAATACTTTTTTTATTTGGAAGAGTGTATATTTGTTACATTATAGAAATAATATAGGTCTTGATTCCTGTTAGCAGTAAATTGCTTAATATAATTGTGTCTTTAACGTTTAACTCAGCGTATCTAATGTCCCTGTTAAATATACCATTTCGAAACATGAATGGCGTGCTTGTGTATTATTAGGCACTTGAGTTATCATAGAAACCTTGTCTGTATTGTTATTTCACACGCGATTGCATTCAATACCATCTAATAATAATGACTGTGTTTATTTTTTGCACATTCATTTATACAAGTGAACATTAATCACACCTTCATGTCTTTTTTAGTTTTTAGTATCACTAATTCCTTCGAAATTTGGTACACTGTTCTAAAATCAAAGAAAGTGATAATTTCTAACTAAATTAAATATAAAACAATGACACTGATTCTCCGAAAGTCCAGACACGAGAAGGTCCAAAATTTGAAGTAACTACCACAAGAATAAACAGAAAGTCTATTACATCGAGAACAGACAAAACGTCGCTGAATAAATAGTATGTAGTGGGACTATTCCAATTGGACATGCAGGAAGGATTAAATCATATGGATAGTGGCGCGTTACTAAAGAAGGCAACGTAAATGTATTGTAGAAAACTAGGTACACTAAACCTATATTTTATGTCCAGATGTTATAAACTTGATATAATTATAACTTAAAATAACAACCATGATAAGATTTACCATGGTAAAATGACGTACAACCAACTAACTACATGTATCAGCTAACCACAAAATGCATCTTAAACTTAATTATTGAATTTCGTACCGTCTGGTTGAGGAATTGATTACATTAAATCTGTATAATAATTATTGACACATTTGTACCTGACAGACAGTCTATACTTTATTATTCGTGTACACGAAACTAGTGCGTAATTATTTACTTAAGTTACGTCAAATTGTATCCGAATTTTTTTATCGGTATTGATATTTATGATATTTGATATGTTGTCCTGCCACTCCTTTTGCAGACAAAAAAGCCAATGTATATTAATGGTCATGTTTTATACGGAACTCTTTTCATATGTCTGATTTAACACAATTACGGTTTAATTTGGTGGATTAAAGTTGGAAAATAAATGATCACATGGAGATATCGAGGGACATATTTCTTGTAACATATCATATTTCCAATATCGACAAGCAGGAAGGCAGAGAGTGTCTTGTAACATCGTAAAATGTACCTTAGTTTCAGTATGGTTCTTATGAGATGTCGTAGATTAGTGATTACTACTTCTTGAATGCGCAAATTTTCTTCACTGGGCATGGTAAAATTAGCATTATATAGGAATATATATGCTTTCCATTGGAAGATAAGTTCAAATTTGCCAAAAAGAATAAAATCTATGAATAAAATGAATATTTATTGGTGCGAAATTCCATTTTTATACACATTAATATTATTAAGTTGTAAAATACGTATGATAAAATATACATTAGCTTCACGGAAATGCGTTTTTAACAGCATTAAAAAAACAACTCTCCATCACAGCGGAACAAAACTAAACAGAATTATGTAAAGACCGTGGCACCATAATATGATAGATTAATTGTACAAAACCAGCAATTAACTCGAAAGACATTAAGAGATAAAAGCAATCTGTCTACATACAAACGCACGTTTACCAGCCTTTTAAATAATTATATCGTGAACACATTTAATATTTACGAACATCTGAGTATATAATGCACTTAACTGTGTAGACTTACTGCAGTCTACGTTACAATTATACGTAGGAGTTTATTTGGTTACAATTCGTTATGTATAGATTTACAACTAGACCACACATCTGTATTCTGTTAATTGGTGAAGTTCTACAAGCTTCAAATCGTCCATTAATGATAATACCATATATCGCAGTATTTGTCTCATTCCACTCGTACATATTATTATATCATTGGAGAAGTTGATTGCCGATCATGTTGGGGACCATGTTAACACTGGTAGCGAGAACTAGTTAGGTCAACTCATCGCCGTGAATATACTAATTACTGAAAAAAAGAAATGGTAACGAGTCTGTACTCCGTCACTTCATAACAATACTCGTGTAAACTGGCTCGTAAGACATATTCTTTTTTAACAAATCCACATTTCTTAAATGTTATATTCAAAATGGATGATTTTGGTATAACTTCGTTACATATTTATCATACGCAATGTATTGGAATTCCAGTTTTAATTCAAATGGCTAGCGCCTTAATATACTAGTAGTTCGATTGAAATTTTTAAAAATATTCATTTATGTTATCTAAAAACTATACAGAAATTGATAACGTTTGTATGATGTTGCGTGTACTTAACGTGTCTTGACTGCCCAAATACGTTAAAAACTTTAAGATATTTTAAGTTGTTTACAAAGATTAAATATCATACTTTTATATTAAGCAGCAAACATAATCTAACCGAACGCGCAAAATAGTGTTTATGTACTAATCAATTAAGACACATATAAGTACAAATGTGTAAAATTATGGTTTAGTTTTTAAATCTATAAATTAGTGAAACTTGATATGACCAGTCAGCTAGTACCGTAAGGAAGACATTTTCATCTAACCGACCACGCACTAGCTTAGAAGAGCTAATGGATGCGGGATTGTATAATTCTAATTGATCTAATCTTAATTTCATTGTATAGAAAATGCATTGTGCAATATCATTGCTTACTGTGTTTGATTCTTTATATTTTAGAATTTGTAAAAAGAAGGCGATGTTGTATTTTGATAAAGTTTGTGCTTAAGTTATATGCATAACCACATATTAAGAAATGTTATTCTGATTCAATTTGGCTCAAAGAACAAGATTTACTAGAATTTCTTTAAATATATATATATTGGTATAACTGCCAAATTTTATCTCTAGATTATGAGTTATCTGTTTATCAATTATAACATGGTTAAGATGAGATTCATACTTGTACTTTCTTTTTAACATACTGTAGAAATGCACTTTATTTTTCGCTGATTAAAATTCTATTCCATTCTTTGGTATATCGGTTGCAAATATTGTATGTGAAAAAGGTAGAGTGTCATTTTTATCGGTGGTTGTAGCCCTTTATGTACAATGAGTCGTTTGTAGCATTTTAATTTGATTGCCATATTTCAATAAAACATTTGAATGCCAGACAACTTAATCAAACCACTTCAAAGAACACATTTGCTGCATAATTATACGTACACAGTCCTGTTTGTCAGTTTCATTTGAAATAAGAATTATGTCCTTTACACATGTTATATTTTGTTGTGAACAGTTTTAATTATTTTAAATCCTGTTTTGAATATTAAAAGGAAACCAGACACATAAAAACAAACCTGGTATTTCAAACATTAATCTTCTGTTGAACATAAAACAAAAATTTATTGCAGAAAGTGCGTATATATAAGTTCTAAAAAGAGAAATTTTAAATCATTATATCAACATGAATTACATTATGATTCGTATATCTTTTTAATATTTGTCTTTACATTTTATTTGGGAACGTCAGATACAAGACACTAATACAGTAATCTATTCGATCTCTGTTGCTTCAATAACGTCATCCAGTCCGTCTGAAACACTCATTTCGTTGTTTAATGACAAAAGTGAAAAAGACATATTCAATACTATATAATCCAGACATTTATCCAATATGACTTAAATAACAATTATGTTTCTTAATTAACTGTGACAGGGTGTATGGTTTGCTATAATTAGCAACGTAAACCCAGATTATGCCAAAATTTAATGATAATAACGAGTGTCGTGCATCGTTTAATTAATATTTCTGAAATTTGCAATACATTCAACGGAATTTAAAACATATGGACTAGAGTCAGGTAAACAAAATTGCTGTATACGGAAACTAACCTGTTACGGCTACTTTTTTGAGGACTACAAAGTCGGTTGGTCTCAATTGTATTTTAAATGACGTCACAACTTACCAGGGAGTACATGAAAGATGTCAGTCTTATACTTAGAATAATTTCAGACGGGTATATAGTATTATATTGTAACTAGGTGATCAACAGATTACATCGTAGTGATTTATCTAAATTATATCCCTTAGACTGGTGAATGTCACATCCGATAGCGTTGATGTATCTTCGAAGATTACCAATGCCTTTGTTTCCGATTCATAATCTTAAAAATTATGCATAGACTATAGTTGAGGTTTGTCTTAGACGACCATAATTACCATTGTTCATCAAGAAGAATATTTTGTTTGATAAATCCGTATTAGATATAATGACATGATGGTGCTGAAATGTAACGGTGATTTAAAAAGAAATAATAAATGGTATGGTGAGTCTGTATTATCTAAAAAAATCTAATGTTCTTAGACAGCAGAGATAAGTAACAACATTTGCACAACAAAAGTGATAAGATAAATTTGTTCCATTATCATTTTGAATGTTGCCATAAAATCTAATTTAGGTCTTATCTATTTATATTCCAAAGAGCGTACCCAAAAGCGATCTACTAGTAGTTACCAAGTCAAGCCAAGTTAAGTCAAATGTGCTACTTGCTTTTAATTTCACAGTTCATCGCTAAATAAATTAAATCATATACATCGGCGGTACATGGTTTCAATATTCACATATAATGTAAATATATGTGAAAAGTACAATGAATGACATGTATACTTGAAGATTATTTTTCTAATATATTACATATTACAATAAGATGTGTTAAAAAGTTAAAACTGTAAATTTTAGTTAGACGTTCACATTTTAACAGTGAGCGTGTCCATCTAATGTTTACAAATGTATTGCTTTTTTAATATTACAACTTCATTACCTTCTAATTTAATGGATGCCGTTCCTCATATTTTCGTATTTCTTTTTTGTACACTGAGTGTGAGGTATTTTTTCCATACATGGTAAGGTGTTGTTATAGAGCTATACTCGTGATGTCGTTTGGAAAACATAGGTCTTCTTTCGATGTTACTATAAGTTATTAGAATTTAAAACTGTTGCTACCATTCATTTTAAAGTATGTATTAAAATTGGTTCTGTATGATTCATTTATATAAATCTCATCATCAGAAAAGCATGTGTTCGTTATATAAGATAATTTATTATCTTACTTATTAGAAACATAATGCATTAACTATTTCCATGATCCCATTTTAAAAGATGTTTTTTTCACGACCCGATATTTCACGAATCCTCCATTTGTTGCATTTTGTTTTTGTGACAAATCTTGAAAAGATTCACAGAGCTCGCAAGAAGCAGGAAATCTGTATGTCTGCGCAAACTTCCGTATTCATAATCCAATCAAATCGCTTGAAATCTATTTTCACATCTTCTCAGTCGCAAATCATACCATTTTTTACTCTAAATACATCAACGGGAGTATCTACATACATTAAGAACGATATGCGTTAAATGGTTATATCTATAGAATACGAATATAAATATTCAAAATATTATTGAGTTAACAGAAATTCATTTTTTTACGTAAAGATAACGTTGAAACTTTCCTCATAATGTTGTTTACTGATAGATATCCAACACCACAATTCATTTCTATAAGTGGACTACGATTTACCACAAATTATAGAGATATATCTCGATCTTCATTCTAGAAAGAAGTTTCACCTTTCGACAATTTCTATGTGTCTGTATCTTAGCATCTAACATTAATTGCCTCTTGGACATCTGAGCCTCTACCTTTGTACTTAAAACGAATATTCCATTGCATGTTTGATGTATTCTTTTAAACCTGTCAACGAGAAACCAATGGCAATATTTCAGCATTACAAAACAGGCGTCTTAATGATGTTGTTATTTGCTGTCGTCTCCGATACCTTGCGACAATTGTGATGTACGGCATTCTTAGTAGCATGATCGTACATAATCGTTTGTTACCTCATATTTTTCATTAATCCTTCATTATTGCAAAATATTTTGCAATGTTTAGTCTGAGTGAAACGTCGTCTAAATTTCATGTAAACTTGTAAGAAATTTCGGCATTGCACTGAAGCAACATTTAAGACTTCCGATCACGCGATTACAACGTTAACACACCCGTATGACAGCCGGGTAGAGTGCTTCCCTGCATAGTATGTCGTATATATAATCATATTATGTTTAAAAGTGCCCATTAATCAAGAGCTTCACATAAAGTCCATTTACGAAAGATAACTTACATAAAATGTACTAATTTTGATAAAATAAATCGTGTTAAAATCCTTTTTAACGAAGAATTGCAATTGGATAAATGTTAAAGCATTAGAAAAATATTAATGAATTGAAACCTGGTAAGAGTTTGTCTGTAAATAAGACTATCGCAATTTATATTCCGCAACGCAAGTAGTATAGGTGTTATGGCCACTGATCATATTAGCAAATGATTCAAACTAAAATATACTTGATATTTCTGAAGAGATATATAAGTTTAATGCCTAATTGGACTATATTTTAAAATATATCGTCCACTGATGTTGGCATATGCCTTTCGCACAATCATGGCGTACATATGTCTATTGTAAGTTTGTTTAGAGGTAGCTGTATCAAGACGTATAACTATATGTACCTCATGTTTCGTGTCTTCATTGAAATTATTTATTTGGGGTATAAAGCTGTTTTTTCAACAGTTATATACGGCGGCCAATTGATCTAATAAGTTTTCCCGGACGGTATTCGAACCAATACTAATCTAACTCTTCCACAATGAACCGGTTACTTCTACACATGTGGAGGATACTCGACATTTTTTATTTGATATGACCTGCCGCGACATGGAATCAAACCATGATCGCCGGGTTACAAATCTAACGCACTGACCGCTAGAGAAGTTGTCGGTTCCTTGTGGAAGGGTAAGTTAATACTGGCTAGATAACAGTCCAGGCGAACATGACACCGTATATAAAAAGTATGATATCTTACGAATGGAAACATAACCTATTAGTTATTTTCTTATCTTCAATACTGGTCTAACGACTCGGGTTTTTAGAAATTGATTGTGTCATCCACAGCACGAGGCACAACACATTTATTATATAGTTGATTGATTTTCTTTCCTCTCATATGTCTCTATTCATCCCTACGGTAATACATGGACATAATTACAATACGCAGTACAAATGATTGAAATTCGCAGACCTATATTGTAATTACAATTTATATAACTTCTGAACTAATCGGCGACTTTCATCCTTTAAAAATGTCTTTGAGGTGAAATAACAACATTCACATTACCATTAATATGTTAAAGTTCAGACAGATAAATGACTTCCAGTGATAATAAAAATCATACGAGTGCACATATAAATGTAAACAGTCAATCTGTAAAGAAAGAATATATATATTTACAAAGTCTTACGGATAAATCACTTGCACTGAAACATGGAACGGGATTACATGGCGGATGAAAAAAAACATAGTACTTCTGCATCAAAATTCATGAGCGCGGAACGAGCGACGGATACGGAGAGCTGAAGTATCTTTTAGTTTCAAATTTTTAATGAGTTAATGAATCTTTGATGAATTTTTTCAACTGTCAGACTTCTAGAATTTAGAAGGTCTAGAAGATGAAAATAAATCGCTTCAACTTTAATTACGATAATGAAATCAAATTTAATAATAAAAGAATGCAATTGAGTCTTCCATCGTTTTGAAGATGACGAAATCTTCAGTTTCAGTTTGTCAGTTTACACCTGTTAGAAGTATGTTTGACATTCAGATCATTATTCTCTCCCATTGTTCATCATTCTTTTGTGACACATCTTGAATGGAAAAGGCAATAACATGCTGAAAATCTTCTTTTCCTCGTGAACTGTCATATACAAAATTCTTAGACCTAAAAATGTTGTTTTCTGGTTACATGGTCCTTTAAAATAGGATGGGTGGTTCGGGATTTTTATTTTTAATTTGGCTGTTGAACAGTGTGCGGAATGTTAAAAATAGTTAGTGCCGTTCCTCGGGCCTTATAAAAACATTAGGTTCGCCAGGAAAACTTAGGATCGGTTAAGTAGCTAAAAGTAAACATGTTTACGCCTTATGCTGTACATTTGTTCGAGTGAAGTCCAAAGTGAACAACAAAATATTTAAAAAATGTTTGTAATTGTTTAATGATGGGTCATATAAAGCCGAACGATTGCAGAATTGATTGACAAAATCATACCAATCTTTTAAAGCATGATACGTAGATATTTTGCATAAACACTGTAACAAGCGGATGTAAAGATTTATTATTTATTTTAAAGTATATAATTTGATAATGGGTTCACCAATGTTTGTCCGGTCAATGATATTGCTAAAGGCTTTCCTGCCGATATTTCAGAAATCTTGAGTTATTGTTTAATTAATACTTTTCTTATTTGGAAGAGTGTATATTTGTTACATTATAGAAATAATATAAGTCTTGATTCCTGTTAGCAGTAAATTGCTTAATATAATTGTGTCTTTAACGTTTAACTCAGCGTATCTAATGTCCCTGTTAAATATACCATTTCGAAACATGAATGGCGTGCTTGTGTATTATTAGGCACTTGAGTTATCATAGAAACCTTGTCTGTATTGTTATTTCACACGCGATTGCATTCAATACCATCTATTAATAATGACTGTGTTTATTTTTTGCACATTCATTTATACAAGTGAACATTAATCACACCTTCATGTCTTTTTTAGTTTTTGGTATAACTAATTCCTTCGAAATTTGGTACACTGTTGTGAAATCAAAGAAAGTGATAATTTCTAACTAAATTAAATATAAAACAATGACACTCATTCTCCGAAAGTCCAGACACGAGAAGGTCCAAAATTTGAAGTAACTACCACAAGAATAAACAGAAAGTCTATTACATCGAGAACAGACAAAACGTCGCTGAATAAATAGTATGTAGTGGGACTATTTCAATTGGACATGCAGGAAGGATTAAATCATATGGATAGTGGCGCGTTACTAAAGAAGGCAACGTAAATGTATTGTAGAAAACTAGGTACACTAAACCTATATTTTATGTCCAGATGTTTCAAACTTGATATAATTATAACTTAAAATAATAATCATGATAAGATTTACCATGGTAAAATGACGTACAACCAACTAACTACATGTATCAGCAAACCACAAAATGCATCTTAAACTTAATTATTGAATTTCGTACCGTCTGGTTGAGGAATTGATTACATTAAATCTGTATAATAATTATTGACACATTTGTACCTGAGAGACAGTCTATACTTTATTATTCGTGTACACGAAACTAGTGCGTATTTATTTACTTAAGTTACGTCAAATTGTATCCTGATTTTTATTATCGGTATTGATATTTATGATATTTGATATGTTGTCCTGCCACTCCTTTTGCAGACAAAAAAGTCAATGTATATTAATGGTCATGTTTTATACGGAACTCTTTTTACATGCCTCATTTAACACAATTACGGTTTAATGTGGTGGAATAAAGTTGGAAAATAAATGATCACATGGAGATATCGAGGGACATATTTCTTGTAACATATCATATTTTCCAATATGGACAAGCAGGAAGACAGAGAGTGTTTTGTAACATCGTAAAATGCACCTTAGTTTCAGTATGGTTCTTATGAGATGTCGTAGATTAGTGATTACTACTTCTTGAATGCGCAAAGTTTCTTCTCAGGGCATGGTAAAATTAGCATTATATAGGAATATATATGCTTTCCATTGAACAATAAGTTCAAAGTAGCTAAACAGAATTAAATCCATGAATAAAATGAATATTTATTGGTGCGAACATTTTATACACATTAATATTATTAAGTTGTAAAATCCGTATAATAAAATATACCTTAGCTTAAAGGAAATGCGTTTTAACAGCAATAAAAAACATCTCTCCATCACAGCGGAACAAAACTAAACAGAATTATGTAAAGACCGTGGCACCATAATATGACAGCTTAATTGTACAAAACCAGCAATTAACTCGAAATACGTATACAGTAAGAGATAAAAGCAATATGTCTACATACAAACGCACGTTTACCAGCCTTTTAAATAATTATATCGTGAACACATTTAATATTTACGAACATTTGAGTATATAATGCACTTAACTGTGTAGAGTTACTGCAGTCTACGTTACCATTATACGTAGGAGTTTATTTGGTTACAATTCGTTATATATAGATTTACAACTAGACCACACATATGTGTTCTGTTAATTGGTGAAGTTCTACAAGCTTCAAATCGTGCATTAATGATAATACCATATATCGCAGTTTTTGTCTCATTCCACTCGTACATATTATTATATCATTGGAGAAGTTGATTGCCGATCATGTTGGGGACCATGTTAACACTGGTAGAGAGAACTAGTTAGGTCAACTCATCGCCGTGAATATACTAATTACTTAAAAAAAAAGAAATGGTAGCGAGTCTGTACTCCGTCACATCATAACAATACTCGTGTAGACTGGCTCGTAAGACATATTCTTTTTTAACAAATCCACATTTCTTAAATGTTATATTAAAAATGGATGATTTTGGTATAAGTTCGTTACATATTTATCATACGCAATTTATTGGAATTCCAGTTTTAATTCAAATGGCTAGCGCCTTAATATAGTAGTAGTTCGATTGAAATTTTTTAAATATTCATTTATGTCATCTAAAAACGATACAGAAATTGATAACGTTTGTATGATGTTGCGTGTACTTAACGTGTCTTGACTGCCCATCATCATACTTTTATATTAAGCAACAAAAATAATCTAACCGAACGCGCAAAATAGTATTTATGTACTAATCAATTAAGACACATATAAGTACATATGTGTAAAATTATGGTTTAGTTTTTAAATCTATAAATAAGTGAAACTTGATATGATCAGTCAGCTAGTACCGTAAGGAAGACATTTTCATCTTACCGACCACGCACTAGTTTAGAAGAGCTAATGGATGCGGGATTGTATAATTCAAATTGATCTAATCTTAATTTCATTGTATAGAAAATGCAATTTGCAATATTATTGCTTACTGTGTTTGATTCTTTAGATTTTAGAATTTGTAAAAAGAAGGCCATGATGTATTTTGATAAAGTTTGTTCTTAAGTTGTATGCATAACCACATATAAAGAAAGGTTATTCTGATTCAATTTGGCTCAAAGAACAAGATTTACTAGATTTTCTTTAAACATAATGTATGTAATGGTATAACTGCCAAATTTTATCTCTAGATTATCAGACTTTAATCTGAATCTAGTTAGTTTCTTTTAATCTGTTTGTCAATTATAACATGATTAAAATGAGATTTATACTTGTTCATTCTTTTGAACATACAGTAGAAATTCAATTTATTTTTCGCTGATTAAAATTCTATTCCATTCTTTGGTATATTGGTTGCAAATATTCTATGTGAAAAGGGTAGAGTGTCATTACATTATCTCGGTGGTTGTAGCCCTTTATATAATATGAGTCGTTCGTAGCATTTTAATTTGATTGCCATATTTCAATAAAACATTTGAATGCCAGACAACTTAATCAAACCACTTCAAAGAACACATTTGCTGCATAATTATACGTACACAGTCCTGTTTGTCAGTTTCATTCGAAAGAAGAATTATGTCCTTTACAACTGTTATATTTTGTTGTGAACAGTTTTAATTATTTTAAATCCTGTTTTGAATATTAAAAGGAAATCAGACACATAAATAACAAACCTGGTACTTCAAACATTAATCTTCTGTTGAACATAAAACAAAAAATTATTGCAGAAAGTGCGTATATATAAGTATATCTTTTTAATATTTGTCTTTACATTTTATTTGGGAACGTCAGATACAAGACACTAATACAGTAATCTATTCGATCTCTGTTGCTTCAATAACGTCATCCAGTCCGTCTGAAACACTCATTTCGTTCTTTAATGACAAAAGTAAAAAAGACATATTCAATACTATATAATCCAGACATTTATCCACTATGACTTAAATAACAAATAGTGTTTCTTAATTTACTGTGACATGGTCTATGGTTTGCTATAATCATCAACGTAAACGTCCAGATTATGCCAAATGATAATAACGAGTGTCGTACATCGTTTAATTAATATTTCTGAAATTTACAATTCATTCAACGGAATTTAAGACATATGGACTAGCGTCAGGTGAACAAAATTTCTGTACACGGAAACGAACCTGTTACGATTACTGATTCTTGAGGACTACCAAGTCTATTAGTCTCAATTGTAATTTAAATAACTAGGGCTGTGGATCGTTGAGTAAGTGGCGATCCGATCCAATCCACGATTCAACACTAACGATCCACAATTCGAATCACGAATCTTTTGTTATCAAGTAACCCATCTAAAACTTGCACTCATGAAGACAGTTAAATTTTTTTTAGGAATAACAAAGTAAATCAATATAAATTGTTCTATGGCTTAACTTTATATGTAAGTCTTCCTTCCAGTTAACTGATTTAACAGCATCATTATCAAATTAAAGAACCGATTGGACATCTTGACAAACAGTAGTCCATGATGAGATAGTATTTATTCAGAGAAAATGGATTTTTAAGAACAAAGAATACACTTTTAATTTGTTAAAAAACAAGATCGCGAACCGCGAATCTTAGTAATGGTGATTATTCATACTCGATTTTTCAATTTGATTCGTGATAACCCGAGTCCACAGCCCTATAAATGACGTCATAACTTACCAGGGAGTACATGAAATATGTCAGTTTTGTGCTTAGAATAATTTCAGACGGGTATATAGTACTACATTGTAACTAGGTAATCAACAGATTACAGCGCGTGGTGATTTATCTAGAGTATATCCCTTAGACAGGCGACTGTCACATCAGATAGCGTTGATGTATCTTCGAAGATTACCAAAGCCTTTGTTTCCGATTCATAATCTTGAAAAATATGCATAGACTATAGTTGAGGTTTGTCTTAGACGACCATAATTACCTTTGTTCATCTAGAAGAAAAATATTTTGTATGATAAATCCGTATTAGATATAATGACATGATGGTGTTGAAATGTAACGGTGATTTAAAAAGAAATAATAAATGGTATGGTGAGTCTGTATTATCTAAAAAATCTAATAATCTCAGACATCAGAGATAAGTAACAATATTTATATATCGTTCATTTTAAAGTATGTATTAAAATTGGTTCTGTATGATTCATTTATATAAATCTCATCATCAGAAAAGCCTGTGTTCGTTATATTAGATAATTTATTATCTTACTTATTAGAAACATAATGCATTAACTATTTCCATGATCCCAATTTAAAAGATGCTTTTTCCATGATCCGAAATATCACGAATCCTCCATTTGTTGCATTTTGATTTTGTGACAAATCTTGAAAGTATTCACAGAGCTCGCAAGAAGCAGGAAATCTGTATGTCTGCTTAAACTTCCGTATTCATAATCCAATCAAATCGCTTGCAATCTAGAATGAAAGACATAATGTGTAAATAATGGTGTATTTCCTTAACGCCATGTCAAACAAGTTGAAAGGCTTGCAACATTAGTTGATGAACTGACGTTAATTTTCTGAAACATCAGACGCAATGCAGTCAAAATGTGATTTTACATTTATGCAAGGAAGAAAAATCTGTCTTAAAAATATCATTTCATATTGATACATCGATGTTTGTTCGGTGTGTTAAATAGAGTATATAAAAACATGCTATTGGATAGGCAACATGATATGTTTCTCTGTCATTTTTACTTGTCGCAAGTAATTGTTTGATCTCATTCTATTCATTCAGGAGAGAGCATGATTATTATCTTTTAATAACATAGAGGTCTTGATTGTATTCGATACGACAGAGATTGAATAAAATCCGACACCCGGTAAAATCGCGTGAGCGCGTGAGGTCAGTTTCGTTATGGCAAGCATGTTTTTATATTTTTTAAACGTAATAAGTCATTTCAATCAGAATTATCATAAGTAATGCATCTCAAAGTACTTTGTTGTTCTCTTCTAAGGTGACGTTGCAGGTACACGAGTTGTTACGATGTCTTTATTCCACTTTATTATTCTCTTACAGAACTCTTTAGTTTGTTGATCGGTAAGAAAATGTTATGGCGCTCTTCGATACGTCTAAATGCGTTCAAAAAATTAATGCACAATAATAGTTATTTGTTGACACATTTTCAAGGTTAAATTCCAAACAGTTTCCACTTTATACTGTACCTCTAATACAAAATGCCTGCTGATCTTAATTTCTGCTGAAAATGTTGCAACTAAATAATTATTCCACAATGCGAATACCAAACTAACGAGGAATAAAAACAATTTTGAAGTTTGTCTGGTCGAGAATTTTATATACTTTTGGCATCAGCAAATAACTAGCCAAATTTGCCTTTGCTTCAATGGCGACATTTATAAAATATTTCTCTCACATATTATGCTGTTAGAACTAAGCTAATAACACGTATAAAGTAATATATTACACACGGCGTCACAAGATGATAGCTTAATTGTACAAAACAGTTATTATCTTGATGGTAAATAAGAGATAAAGCAATCTGTCTACATATAAATGCTCATGTATTTGCCATTTACATAATTTTCTTGTGAAAACATTTAATAATTACCAACATTGGAATATAAAGAGCAGGTTTACTGCTGTCTTTGACAAAAATGTACTTAGAGGTTTGTTTTACTTAAGTTAGGTTATATTTAAGTTGTATTTTACAACATTTACATAAGATTGGAGCGAGGTGAATTAATTTCTACATGCCTACATGCCTAGTACATACTTATATCATATGGGAATTAATCGTTGCCTTTTGAATGTTGCATGTTAGTACTTAGTGTTTTCTGTTAAGACCACATAACTGTGGCGACTCCTTGCATAAAGAGCCACCTCCGGTTCATAGGTTTGTCATTGAATGCCCTCTACTCTTTTACTTTTCTTGTCCAAACCGTTTGACAGTATTGTAACAATGAGCGTTATTTTTAAAAGAACATTTTAGGAAATGACTTAACTACTTTTTTAACCCACTCAAACCACGCATGAAACCAATTTGACATACACTTCGATTAATTTTACAACAACAGTTATAGTATAGATAATAGAAACAATAAATTGTATTTTGGTAGAAATATTAATAATTCTGTCTTGCAAAATGACACATCAACATTGACACATTGTGGTAAAGCATATGTTTCACTGACACAACGTGTTTCATAGAAACCATACTAAAATGTTTAAATATAAGTTCCGCATCTTAGAGTTTATTAGGTACTTTAACGTGCTTATAATTAAACCATTGAAAAGGTGAGCATATAGCTGCTTTGCATTTACTATTTTAGTTTCAATTTTACATTGCTTTAAATTGTAGATGCAGACATGTGTATTGATATTGTGTAATTGCATCCTTTCCAAAGAGATTTCATACAATTGCCTTTAATCTTTGAAAAACAGGTTACTCCCAAGGACATCAATGCAAATGTAAAAGAGAAATAATTATGATATACTAATAAGAATATCATTGTCGTAAAAATAGCACGTCGTTTTGATTTACCAACGGTGTCGTGAGAATAGCACGACGTTTCATTTACTAGCGGTGTCGTAAGAACAACACGTCGTCCTTTTTGCAAAACGGTATCGTGAGAATAGCACATCGTCTTATTTATAAACGGTGTCGTGAGAATAACACGCCATTTTATTTGCCAAGCGGTGCCGTAAGAATAACACGACGTTTTATTTACTAACGGTGTCGTGAGAATAGCACATCGTCTTATTTCATTTTATTTGTCCGGAGGTGTCGTAAGAATAAAACGTTGTTTTAATTACTAGCGATATCGTGAATACAGTACATCGTCTTATTTACAAACGGTGTCGTGAGAATAACACGTCGTTTGATTTGCCCAAACGATGTCGTAAGAATAACGTGTCGTTTTATTTACTAGCGGTGTCGTGAGAACAGCACATCGTCTTATTTACAAACGGTGTCGTAAGAATAACACGTCGTTTTATTTACCAGCGGTGTCGTAAGAATAACATGTCGTTTTTTTTGCCCAACGGTGTCGTAAGAATAACGTGTCGTTTTATTTACTAGCGGTGTCGTAAGAATAACACGTCGTTTTAATTACTAGCGGTGTCGTAAGAATAACACGTCGTTTTAATTACTAGCGGTGTCGTAAGAATAACACGTCGTTTTAATTACTAGCGGTGTCGTGAGAACAGCATATCGTCTCATTTACAACGTATATACTACATATATTACAACCGCTATACGTTTAGGACGTATATGCGAAGAGATTCGCTATACACCTGATCATGAAATGATGTTAAGAATAGAATAATGTTAACACCTTTTATACCACACTGCTAATGTTTGTAAACAACTTTAGAATATGTATAGTTTATACATATATATAGGTATGTCTAATAAATCTGTTTAGTTCATCTTTTGTTTCTTCATGGGCTGGTTTATGAATAATTATTCTTAGTGGCCCCGGCCAGGGGTTTTATTTCTGTAAAAATAAAACCGAAATGATATCTATCACACGCGCACCCACACATGAATTTGAATTTGAATTCATACAATTGTTCCTATTTTGTATTTGTAGACAATGCGTTATTTACTATAGGCACAATTCAGTGCTCTCACCACATTTTTAAACAACATGGCCACGATGGCCCTTTATCGCTTACCAGAAAAAAGACCCGAGAGAAAATAAACATGAGCCTATGTAAAATCAAGTCACCTGGGGACGAGGTCAATTTTTACCCCAGGGCCAAAATAACTAAGCTTTAGACCTTGGGGTTTCTGTCAAGACGTTTTTTGTAATTTCTATGTTTAAGCATATATAAGATAGAGTAAACCTGACCGGGGCCAATTTTTACTTACCTGTGGATTATTCTATATGTTCACTGTACACATCAACAAAAATGCATTCAGTGTACAGATACAGCAATTTTATACACGTTAATTCAAAGGATAGTTATTCAAGACATAAAAATACACTGCAATGTGTATGGAAGGATACTTACACACATGCAGTCAGTATTATACAACATAATGGTTTGAACAGAAAACGAATAAAACACTAACGTGATGTTTTCCTAGTTCGAATGACAGAAAACGCGCATATTACGATAACTTTACTCATACTGGTATGGAGTACTGTCTTGATTTTCATATACCAAAAAAATGCGTTTGTCACGTGTAAAACCTATTATTACCGAGAAGTCATATAAAATGACTATATAACGCGCGCGTCGGTTATTGTATGTCGATTATAAGAAAAGGATAGGATAAACTTGATATATCAAAAAATGAACGTAGCATGAGATATACGCATCATTTTACTGTTTGTTGACATTTTTCCCGCGATGTTTTCGGTTTTGACAAATCCCGAGTTGGTCGAGTTGTCAAGATGACAAATATTTTCTGAAGCCGAAATCGGTATGTCTGGTAAATCTTGAAATGAGTGTTTTGAGTAAACTAGCGGGATATTTCGTAGATATTTTACAGGGCTTTCATTTATTGATTTAGGCATTAGAATAATACGAATTCGATTGCCATTTGAGACACTTCAGTTCCAGGGCATGTCCCTTTAACAAACACTACTATAAACATATATACCCTTTCCCCTAAAATCCCAAAGGGAACGAAGGAGCTAGCAAGTGAAGTAATAAACAAGTAAAGAAGCTACATGTTTGGTACTTTATGGCAATATTGTTTCGATAACAATTTACTCGTGTTAACACTGACACCTCAGACAAACCGCTAACCAAAGTGGATGATGTGGTTATGAACTCGTTACATGTTTATCAGACACATTTATTCGGATTCCTTGGCGATTATAAATGGATTGCATATCAGTAGCAAATAGTTAGAAATTTGGTGACTTGGTATGTTGTCTTTACTTCAGATCAAGTCTATCAAACACTGGACAGGAGAGATAACTAATGGAACCGAACATGACGATCTTAGAAAAGCGTGGAAAGAGATTTCACAGTGTCCGTGTAATGCAGTCAACATGATTAAGGTAGAGTGACATTATTTTTTTCTCTGTGATAACAGAAATGTATGTACTATGGACCGCTTGTGTCATCATGTACTGATGGCGATATTTCAATGATCATGCTTGTGTATATCACGGCACATTTCCTGCATATATGATACTCCCTGATAACCGGTCCTGTTTTTTTAAAAAAACTTTTTGTTTTGTTTGAAACATCAGGCAAGAAATACTTTTAAAATGACACTTAAAACTACAGACAGCCAGACTTTCATAACTCAGACTTTTTTTTATTAAACAGGGCTTATCGTTTTTGTTTCGCTGAGTAATAAAACTTTATACCTTATCGCAAGGAAATGTTTAAATATTGTATAAGGTATTTGGCATCGTTGTGACTGCATGTCCAACATTAAGAAACAGGAGCCCGTCTCAAAGTTATATCTTTGCTGATTTTTAAACAGGAAAATCAAGTGGACTGTCCTTTCGATTGATGCATTTCTATTCAGATGATGAAAGTAATTGTCTGATATACATGTATAGTTTTATACAACTAGCATGATTTTTAAGTTTAAAATGGCTATCTTAGCTGATATTTTTCTGTTTAACAAGTGGAAAATCATAAAGGGAGTTTCCTTTTCGTGAAGTAGTATATCATCTACATTTATATTTACGTTGTTTGCCCCCATGCTGGCAGCTTGTCGTCCTTATGACGTAATATGATTTCATCTGATACCTCAGTCTAGCGATAGAGTATGTGTGCGATAAATACTTTTTTCCATACAAGATAATGCGTTACTTTACAATAAACACTTTCATAATAATAAATAACCATTAAATTGTGTTGCTTTTTAGCGTTCTTTACTCTCTTTATTGCGATACGTATAAATAAATTTCGTATTGTTTTGTCTGAATGTCATAAATATCATGTTTGCGCATACAGACAATACCCATGACATCCAATCACGTCAATATATCATTAGCGCCTCTATAAGGTGGACACAGGGAGCACTTTACTCTTCAACATATTGTAATAAAAGTACATTTCATGAAGTACACATGAATCACAAGGGTTACCTTGAGTCCATTACGAAGTCGACCACAATATGTTGTATGTGTTTTTAAAGAATCATTTTCTTATCGATATGTTTCATAATTCATCAAACTGAATGTAGTAAACTGCATTAAAGGGGCATGCCCATGAACTGCTGTGTCTTGGGTTTCATACACCAAAAAATGCGTTTATCACGTGTAAAACTAATTATTACCGAAAAGTCAAAGAAGAATGTGCGTTCCAAAATGACTTTATATAACGCGCGCGTCGGTATTTGTATGTCGATTTAAATAAAAGACTGTAAGCCTTTTATTGACGACACCGATATTTCCGATTCGTCTGAGAATTACTGAGCGTGCGCGCTGCCTTTCAAAGCTGCAAAACGGGGATATTTACCTATAGTTGATCGATAGATAAACTTTATGTCACATAAATGACATAACATGTGCAATACTTACCATTTTACAGTTTGCTGGCGTTTTTTTCACGATGAAGGGTCGAGTTGTGAAAATAACGAATCTTTTCTAAGGCCGAAATCGGCAGGTTTGGTAAATCTTGAAATGTGTATATTGAGTAAACTAGCGGGATATTTCATAGATATTTTACATGGCTTTCATTAATTGATTTAGGCATTGAAATAATGACAATTTGATTGCTATTCGAGTCACTTCAGTTCCAGGGCATGCCCCTTTAAGTGATACTTTTCATGATATATCGAGGGGTAAACCTGGGTAAACAAACAAGCCTGAAGTAAGCTGGCCTCCTTTTGTATTACTTTTTTCGGGTTGAATTCTAATTCACAATGCTGAGGGGCTAGTCTGACACTTTTGCTATACGAACTTGTTTTCCCCTATTATGAAATACACTGTATAATTATAGTAGTATGCAAATGAAATGATAAAAGTTGAAATTGATCGATGCCATAAATAAAAAAAATATGTTTAAAAAAGAGAAATATTTATGTAAATATTCGACCAACATCGATGTTTAGTGAAAAGCGCAAAATAGAACATGATCATGTAATGTTTGAATATACCTATATAATTCACTATTAAAGCTATCAAAATTATCAATGTAAGAGCACTTACTATGAAAAAAAGATCAATGTTGGAAAAATATTCAATTCATAATAAACCTTTATTTCACTAATTGCATCCTTTCGAATTGATAGGTTGAAAT
Organism: Lutraria lutraria; assembly: GCA_964023205.1. NCBI lineage: Eukaryota > Metazoa > Mollusca > Bivalvia > Venerida > Mactridae > Lutraria > Lutraria lutraria. The sequence continues at coordinate 27,647,386 of OZ026848.1, read as the reverse complement.
CACATCTGTATAAGTGAATAGTGGAATTTCAAAAAAAATGAGGAAGAAACAGGTAAACGATTGTGATGTATGCGGGAACCTTCTTCTTTTCATTATGGCTTCTATAACCCTTTCAACGTTTTTATAAAAAGCATATGCATACACACATACAAGTGCTGCATTTTCAACGGATACTTAAACGCCACAAAATGTTAACCAATATGTTTAAGGCGGCGATCGTTATGCTTGGTTTAAATTTGATCTATTTACTGATGCATGTTCCAATACTGGACCATCCGAGTCGTCTACTGCGTCCACAATGTCTCAATGTTCATTCGAAATGTCGTCACATGAATGATGTCAGTCATTAATACTTATGCTCAGAATTGTTTCATGCATGTATATAGTATTGCATGGAACCTACGTAATCAACAGCTTACAGTATTGTTATTTATTTTAACTATTTTCCTTGATCCATGTCTGTATCTTTGCAAGTGACATCTGATACTCTGTCTGTAACCGTCCTTTGCATACGACTTATACCGAAAATCTTATATCCAGTGCACATTTTGAGCAAATAATTAAGATAGTGTGCCTACATATCCCTGAGGGTTGTATGACTGTCGTCTGACACGAAACTTCGACCGAGTAATGTTTCCGTTCGCTCCAGTTTTAACAACATCTCCGATGATAAAATGACAAAATTAGACAGTTTTCACTCCATGTGTTTAGATGAATGAACCAATTTTATTGCAGATGCGAATATCTATAAGCATTCTTTCTTCATCCATCAAATTAAGACTTACAATTACCAGATTCCTGAACAAGAACATCTGAATCCCGTCTAATCGATCAGCCCTGACACATTTATTATTGACATTTATAATAATAGTAAACAGTGGTATAATAAACGGTTGTATCATCTTGATCTGCTTACAAGTATGCTCCTATATGTCGTTAATTCGCCAAATTCATACTGCTTCGCCTGGCGTACACACATTTGTTTGGGGGTTACATGCTCTTCAAATTTAAAATAGGATTGGTCGGGTATTTTGTGCCTGTTGAAAGCGTTGATATAAATAGAAGGTAGGACTACTGTTCTTCGGGCCTGATTGAAAAACTAACTAGGGTCGAGGGGGAAAATTACGGTAGATTCCACATTGTTTTCTTTTATTTTTAAGTAAATCTCAAGTGCTACATCAAGATGACTGCCAGATGTTGAATTCGTCCGTTATAGTATTGTTTATCACTTACTGAAAATGGAAACTGCCTCGAAACCCTAGCTGGAAGTGCATTATATTTACAATGAATGAAATGTTTCATAAAGTAATCCTTAATTATACCTAACTGCTTTCTTCATAATTTCAATTTTATTGTGGTATGTTGGATATGACAATTAGTTCTCAACCTTGTCTTTCAGACTTGGTTTTGTACTCCATTTATTTGTTTGATCTTTTCTGTTGGGTGGGTTTAGCTTGGGACCGGGGATGGGGAAGGTATATTTTGGGGGAAGATATGATGCATTATATTCGTGTGTTGCCGGTGCAAGATCTAGATAACAAAACGGTTAATAGGTAGACGAATTACAAGAAGCATATTGTTTTATGTTTTTTGTATGATGTTGTTGTTTTTTTCATAAAGGATATTGACTGTAAATTTTATTCAATCCTCCATTATGATGATAATCATGAGTATTTGACAAATGAATAAATTCATGTTTATAGTTCACAAGCACATGGTAATATCATACCCTACATCAATTAAATAGAATCAACCCTAAGTGTTGACCATAAATCTGAACACTATCATACAACCACATTGAACTTCAAATAGCCACACAACAACTTATCTAGGCAATGCCTTCATGATTTACTTACCTGTCAACTATTAATAGATTCAGTCATCACCATTAGCCAATCAAATGGCCATGATTAGCCAAACTAGTAAAAGACACTACACTATATACTCGCAAACAGCTATAATAAACTAATACTCTTACGTATAATTCGTCTAGAAAAATGAGATGGTAAATGAATAATATGCAGTACATGCCAATGTTGTTATAAGTTACCCCCAATTATCGTTCTGTGTCTGTTTTATGTAGTTCCAGTGGAGGTTTATGTATGAGTATGAGCCATTTTGATTAATTACATTCTAAAATAATCCAGGAGATTAATGTGATATAACCAGTTCATATTTCTTATTTGGAAACGTGCATTAGTAATTTCCTTGCTGACAATTTGACAAATTGTGTTTTCATAACCTGGTTATTACGAGAGATATTATTATATATAGCCATTGAGTCAACAACTGCTTTTTGAGGACCAACGCTTATATTCTTGCTGAACAATTATCACCCAAGTGAACCCAATTGGTAATAATACATATTATTTATTTTGATAAAGAACATTGTAAGTAACATCCATCCTTGTTTTAGAATTTGAACTTACTTTCTTATCTTACAAACATATTAGAAATCCATATTAGAATCAGACGACATTCCAGTACATACGGCAGCTATTACAAATAAAATTAGCGTGTATATAAATGCAATCAGTCCACCAGAAAGACAAATCATATTTCCAAAGTCTATATTTAGATCAGTTTAAAGGTCGGAGGAAAATACGAAAGCATCAGTTAGTTCATGTATTTGATAATAAGGAAACAAACGCCGAACTAAATGAAGTTCATCTTTATGAACTACTAAATTTGTTTGCCGATGTTCTTGCAAATTTTATTTGTAAACTTGGTGCTATAAAAATACTTCATTATCTGTTATCTTGATTACGATGATTTGATTAAAATTTAATCAAAAGACTTCCCTTGAGGCCGACGTCTTGGAACTGATGGAAATCTTGACTCTGTTGATAAACAACAATTTTCTTTCAATTAGAGCTTATCAAAACTCCATGTGTTGCAATTTGAATAATTTCAGTGACACTTTTCTGCAGCTAAAATAGTCCTTAGGAAGTGCAACATGCAGACAAAAAATTACCCCCAATTACACGGTTAAAACATTCTCAAAATGCATCGTAAAACTTGAATACATTGTTCTTGGATATAGCGAGTAATTCGTAAGATTAAAAAATGACATATTCTGGGCAATAGATATTCCCTGAACATGTCTTTTTAATCTTACCAAAATACTAAAATATTGATATGATAAATTGTATTATCGGATCCCAGGAAATACACTATAACCGTATTAAAAGTGACTTAAAGGCTTAAATACGCTAAAAACGTAAACGATATGTTAAGTCATTTACAAATATATAGAATCAAACTTATATATCCGGCAACACAGAAATCTAACCTGAACGCGCAAAGTAGTGGTGTTTTATTGCCATTAACACTGTACTACTTAATCTATTCTCTTCAATAGCGAGAACCATCTGTACTGCGTTGGCACGATATGATACTATTTTGGCAATAATTCGTTATTTAGTCTCTTACCAGACATTCGGCGTGGTTTCAATTATTGAACCGTTAACGAGTTTAAATGGTTATCAAAATTAAATAGGATGCATCATTTAATCTATATTCGTTGATGATATGAGACGATAATGATCTGACAGTTAATTGTTCGCTTTAAAAAATCCACAGCGAAAGTCATTTGTTAATAATGATTGCCGCTTTATTTGAAAATGGAGTTCAAAATGGTTGTCTGTGTTTTGTAACGGAAATGTTTATCTAGGGAAGTGTGCTTCATAATTTCTGTTCTTCGTTTCGTTTTTTAGCTATTGTGATCGCGTGTTGTCCGTCGTCCGTGCGCGTGTGCGTCCGTCAGTGCGTCAACAATTGCTTTAAACAATATCTCCTTCTTAAGCAGTTGGCCAATTTCGACGAAACTTTACAGGGATGTTCCTTGCATGAATCTCTACCAAAGATGTTCAAACAATTTAATTTCATTAAAACTCTGGTTGCCATGGCAACCAAAAGGGAAATATATTTATCTATTTTTGAACAAGGGCAACAACTCTTGCATTTTAAAAAAATGTCGTAAAATGAATTGAAGTATCTAAGGTAACTTCCACAGAAATAATGCTAATTGGGATTATTTATGTAATGATAACATTTTCGTGTAGCATAAGGAAGATATGCCAAAAAGTATTTAAACACATTATTAGTAAATTTTCTCATAGTTTATTACATAAAATACAGTTTAATAATCAACGCCCCTTTTTACGTTCTTTATGTATTGGTACGTTGTAAGAACGTTTGTCAAACGTTCTAAGCTTTATTGACGAACGTTTAAATAACGAATGAATACCGATCATCTTACGTACACATAAACGATAAATATACGTTCGGCACTTGTTGAAAATTTTGTGCATTCTCAAAAATGTTTTAGGCCCTCGACGCTCGACAACGTATACCAGCATGTGTGAGCGTGCTTTTAACGTACATAAAACGAACCTATAACGAGCACGACGACCATCAGCGTATTCTAACACGTCGGCATACGTTGTAGCGTGACATCATCTTAAAATAAGATATGTAAAACAGCAAAATAAATTAGGTTGCTGATTCTCATGAAATATTCGTCCAAGCATTCTCCAAAAGTTGCGACAAAATAAAACAATAATTGCAACTTTGGTTACATTTGATCGGATTAAAATTTGTTTAATTATTTTTCCATTATTTCCGTCAGAGAATGGACCATGATCAAGAGCTTCCGAAACATTAATTCGATATTCATATCCAGCTGTTGGTTTGATTTTGTTTGGTTCATTTCATGAGTATCTTTGCTACAATGGCAATATGAGTTCAAAGTCGAGTCAAGTCAAAAGGTGAATTGACTAAGCATGCTGAAAGTTTTTGAAAGACTCATGTTTTAAACATTCTTTTAAGTTACACTCAAACCCATGAACAAAAAGCCACACATAAAGTGGTTTATAATTGACACGTGTACCTTATTGGGAGAAAATTTTGCATATACTGGCGGATAATGAAACAAAACATTTGTGTTATATACTGGCGGAGAATGAAACTAAACATTTGTGCTGGACTTTGTGCCGGTGCTGAATTGTCCTTCTGCAGAGAAAACCACGGATTTCTTCATACGAATGATTAGTGATTGAGGAAATTTAGCTTTCTACGTGATGTAGTCGATCAAAATGTCGTAAAGAGCATGTGTCTTGATCAAGGTACGACTCTTGCTCCGAAAGTCCAAAGAAGTAAACACATCATGAATGTATTAACTTACAATTCTTAGCAGTCACTCCTTTTAGTAAAGAGAAAATCTCTAGAACGTCTTAGTGCTTTTTATGTAGCTTTTAAGATATATACTACTCAAAATTTGATAAGGATCACTTTTTGTTTTGTATGGCATTATCGTCGATTTTGGATTGCATATATAAGATATGAATTTTGGTTATTTTTAAAGATACCTGATTATCATGAGTGCAACATTAGACATTTTATGGGTATGTGTGGGGAATAGAAATTTTGAGGAAAATGAGCAAAAGTGCAAACTTTTGTGTTAAGTATAGATCATTATGTCCCCGTGCATCAAAAACAGCCTGACATCGGCACCTCATGCTTCTGATGAGCTGTCGAATCTCAAATTGTGGGATTCGAGCCCATTCATCCGGAAGTGCCTCTCTGAGCTGTCTGGTGGTCATTGGCTGGTCAGGACGCTCAGATATCGCTCTCTGCAACATATCGCAGACGTGTTCGATGGGATTTAGGTGGTGAGATCAAACGGTGCAGTCCATGCATATCATTTATAACTTGTAAATATGTTAAACTCTCCATAATTGAGGACTGAATAAATAAATACTCACACTGGATCTCAAAACTTCTAAAATTGAAATTTTACTTCGAAAACGAATTATGGCCGTCCTTCAGAGCTGTGACAATCCTGTCGATAATCTGGTTGTCTTCATTTATTTTAATGTCGCTACCTTTTTGCACTGGTTGGATCTCTGTTGCTTTGTCTGAATCGGCGTGCAAACAATGTGTATAAAATTGTATGATGTTATTATACTTCATAACATATAATGCTGTTTGCTTGAAACAGGTATCTGAATCCTGACAGCTAGTTGTTCAAGCTATGCATTTAGGTGTCTATTTTTATTAAGTGTCTTTGCTTACCATACATGTTTACAGCGTGTTCAGCAGAAAGATGTTTTTTTGTAATTGTCTGACCCTTGTGTTTGATCGATATTCGTTAAATCCTCTAACGAGTTCGCGAAAGGAAATGTTGTCTGTTTATGTAACTCATTGTATGTTTGTAAATTTGTATATATTTCTTGAATTTATTGTCCCCAAGCGTGTTATATGGAATCACGTTTGCTTGGTCAGACAGTAATAAATGTCGAGGAAGAATAATAACAATCTATAGCAAGACAATTCCATAGAGCATGGACAAAACGGTTGATCAAGTCATAGCCTTATTTGAACTGTTTAAACAGACCAATCATGCACTGGCCATGGTGTAATGTTTTCTACTAATAATATGTTTCAACAAAAACCATAGATACCACTCATATTACTTAGACTTTATCGAATGATGTGGAAACATACCCATGTATCTAAATATTCATTTTTGTTTATGCAGAGTACTCAGTAATCGATCGTTTAATTGTATTGTCAGTGCGAATTGACACTTTTCCCTCATGTTTAATTTCATGGAGTTTTTTATTTTACGTCTCACAGCAACAGTCCCTAATAATGCTTCTTCAGTGTAATGTTGTTGTTAGTGGAGAAAAGGAAAACACAATGCATTAATCCTAAGAAACACGAGTGCATTGTGTCTCGTATAATTGTTGTTTAATTATAATTCCAATACAGTTTAATCAGTTTTATTCCTCTCACACAATTGTTAATTTTGCAGCCTTGATATATATCTAGTGTTATTTCTGAAGAGACAATAATCCTTTTTCTAAAGATTGTTGAAGTAATTGCAATAAGGAAGTATCTAAATTAAAAGTAATACAAATATCAACCTTTTTTTATACAAATATTAATGCTGTTTTAATTATTACTGAAAAACTCCTTAGTTTTAAATTTACTTTAATTCCATGTTTTAATGTTTAGTTCCTGTGCTTTGATGTTTTCAGACTTTCCTTCTTCATGTTTTTACATCCCTTGATATTATTACCCCGTTCTTGGTTGTAAATCAGATTTAATGTTTGTAGAATCAAGTTTTTGTATGTTTTGGTGCAACTTGTTTGTTTGCTAGATAATTTAAGCAACAATGTAACATGGTAATGGAATATTGAAAACATTAAAACATTACCATAAAAACATTACGTTATTAATTTTGTGAATCAAGGACATAAGTAGACATTCACCAGGTATATAGCTGTCAATGTCCAACTGAGAGTCAATAGAGTCCCCATACCGAAAACAACAACCTCATAATGTGTGGTTTTAGTGGCTGCTTAAAATCAAGACAAAATTCAACGTAAATGAATTCTAATATACATTAATGGACTTTGACTCAAGTTTGTCTGTACGAATTGTTATGATAAAAGAATTGATATGTATAATTATATCTGATTACTCAGTAGGACCTTCCCTGTTGCAAATGGTGTTACGTGTGGACGAACGTGTTTATCGTTTTTATTCCTGCTGATGTTGTGCGATCATTTGTTCTATTGCAAATAGACATGGAAGAAATACTTAATTTTCCATTTTGACTGCATAATTGATAAATGTTAGCAAATATATATTCAATAATACCAAATGTTTTTTGTATTTATAGTTCTATATGTACTGATTATATATAATATATTTATATCTTATATTATGTATTATTATAGGACAGTTTCGCTCGCGTTTGAAGTAAGTAAAATATTACATTCCACACGAACTAAAGTGCCAGCTTTATAGATAAACAGCTTTGACTCTTGCATTCCAAAACACTTTACTTCAATCATTTCCATTACATTAGAACCACTTAATCAATAGAATTTTAATTAATTTGTGCCAAATGGAAAAAAAGGTACAACAATGTTATATAAGTCTTCGACTGCGTACAAACATCAGTATGATCTATGTTGAAGTAGGTTTCGTTTGTAGCCTATGACCATTTATCTTTAATACCTTCTTTATAACATTCATATTTTTGGACCAATGTTTGTTCAATTGTTGTTGAAAATATCAGACAATCATATACAGCTTATAGGTCCTTTTAAAGTAATTCACTAATGTTCGCCGAGTTTTATTACGTTAGGTGCAGAATTTACTAGTTTAGAATTGTTGATCAAATGATTGTGATGCATCAAGATGTTGCTATTATTGATTACAAATGTTATCTAAATCATTAATATCTTGAATGTGATGTTTAGTGTGTGCCCTTAAAAAAAACAATGTTTGTTTTTGGTTACATACTCATTAAAAATATGGTAGGTAAGTAAGTTGGTTTTTTTTATATTTATTTTGGATCTTGAAAAGTGTGTGGAAAGTGGTTTTACATTTCTTCGGGCCAAACAAAAAACTAGGGTCGCTGAGGAAAAATAGAATAATTGTCGGGTAACCAGACTGAAACATATTTAGACCTTATATATGTATTGTTTATATGTATATTTTGTTCATACTTTTACTCTAGTATTTTTCTTGGCGTATGTCATCTGCAGTGTACTGCTATGGAGATTGTCTAACATCCAAAGTTGTTTATGATACCACTCCCATGGATAACCAATGTAATAGCTTTCTTGAAACTTAAATACGTTAAGGCACAGAGGAACATTAATTAGATGTTTAAAAAGTTCGAAATATTGTTTTTTCCTTACCGTTGAGATCATTAAACTAACATGAAACCTTAAGAAGTTCTTTATTAAGGATTCTGTTTACTGACAGAAGTCAAGCCTGTAGTCCAGACATTTTGACATATGTATAATTGTCAAATTACAAGAAATTTGTGCGTATCACTTATCATTAAGTTTGCTGAAGTAATAATCTGTTGTTGACGTATCTCTTTTAAAAGTCTTTTTAAATGGGTAGACAAGCCATTTATGACTATTTTCTTTCGAAATATTGAAACTTTTTTCAACAATTATTACACTTAAACTTTAACTTGACCATTTCATTGATACAGATGTGATGTTTTACACGAAATACTGATTAATGTATTGCTAAAAGTAGCAGAATTTCACTTCCATATTCATTATTAAAGGTGGGAGATTTTGGATTTGGATGAACAAAATATGTGTACAAAGTATGGTTTATTTGAATGATCTTATGCTACTACTTAGAAGTGAGTACAGACCTGTTTGAGTACCGAATTTATTTCTACTATTCACCATACCTGCTCATTCTTTGTGCTGAGATTCTCTCAATAATGATATGTATGATTAGAAAAAACAAAGATATTAAAGGTATTATTTAATTTATAAAACCTGGAGTAAAAATAAGAGTTTCTCAGTATGCTGGTGACACTAGTTTGTTTTGAGATGGCACACTGATTCATCTCTAAGGACAACAATGCTAACTTTAAAATTCTATGCTACATTTTAAGGTCTCAACATAAATTGGGAAAAGTTTAAGGTGATTTTCTTTGGCTCACTTAAAATACTGATGCTACATTAATATGTCCTGAATACAGTGTAAACTAGAAAAATGAAGTATTTTCTGTGCTAGGTGTGAAATTCTCCACTGATTTAAACATAAGTAGTTGATATGAATTATGACTCTGCAATAGAAGAAATTATTTTGCATACTGGTCTAAAAAATTGTTCTCCTATAGGTAAATTAGTTGTGATAAAATCTCTAGCCCTTGCAAAACTGAATCTCCTTTACCTCAGATTAAAATGAATCAGATTCAATATAATTATGTTTAGGCTCCTGTGGAACAATGGTAGAAATAATATAAAATAGAAACAGTATAACACAAGAATATAGGTTTTGGGGACAGGTGTAACTTGAATTTTCAAAGCTGGAGCATGTCTGGTACATCATTTGGTCAGATACACATCTTGATGATGTTATAAACAAAATAAATATCATATATATTGTTGTAGATATAAACAGTTAAGGCCTGGTATTGTAAATTTTGAGCAGCAAGTTTGTGTCAATTATGAAATTTGAAGTTTAAATTTGTAAACAATATTTTAAGTATCATAAATTTGAAAAATCATGGGAAAAGTTCATCAGTTTAGTGTAGTGACTCCTGAGTAATTCTAAGATTAACATTATGTATGCCATTTCTCTTAAGAAAGCAGATTTCATCTGCTATAAGACTAACGAGTAATATGGATCTATTTTTTTTTTATTACAAGAAACTTGGTCCTTTAGGGGGGGGGGGGGGGCATCCGTCAAATCCTGAAAGATTCCACCAACAAAAAATAAAATATTTTCTATTTATTATTTATAAAAGATAATCACTCAACAAAAACCTTTAGCTTCATTGACCTTTGTATTTTAAATTTAATTCCCAATCCCCTGACCCCATACACTGACTTTTGTTCTTTAAACCTTGAGCTCTCCTGAGTACAAATTGATGCTAATGTATTTAGTTCTTATAATGTACATTCCCAGGTGAGCAACAAAAACGCTCATTTGTTAACCCCCCAATCTTAACCATTTTCTTCTTTTTGGTTCAATTTATTAGATTAAGAAACCTTTGTAGGAAATAGCTCATGATATATTCAAGAAATGTATTGTTTCTGTAAAAAATTGGGAATTAATGGGTACCCTAGTGAAAATAGTCACCAGGATTCCATCAGAATTCCACCAGAATCTTCACCAGAATTTCTATGAAATTTCACCGTAAAAAAACATACGTAATTTTTCTGACACCAGTGGAATTCCAATGATATTTCACCAGAATTCCAGAGATATCCAGTGGACATCCAGTGGAGTTCCACTGGGGTCCAGTGGAATTTCAGTGGGATTTCGGTGGAATTGTGTGAAGATTCCGATGGAATCCAGTGGATGTCCACTGGAAGTAGAATCAAATTCTAAGAGATTTAAATTAATTTATTATTTCACTTTAAATACTATTTTGGATATAACTGTAACGATCTTGACTCAACTGTATTAAAAAGCTTGTGTGCAATGTCCTGAAATGTGGACTATAGTGGGCTGTGCTAATTTTAAAATGCGTTGAAGTGGATAACATACAAAAAGTTCCCCACCCACTTCATTTCATCATTATCATACATTTATCTTCTAAGAGATTTAGATCAATTTGTTATCTCACTTTAAATATTTATTTTGGATAAGTAATGATCTTGACTCAACTGCATTAAAAAGCTTTGCTACTTTTAAAATTCTTAGGACATTTAACATGCAAAAAATACCCCACCCACTTCATTTCATCATTATTATACATTTATCCTTTAAAAAATTATCTGTCATGTTTGGTTTTCAGCTGTAAATTTATACTATACAAGAGCTTAATTGCCAGTACACTTACCAGTTTATTTACATCATTATAGTTTTTGCAGTGTTTTCATTTTCATTATAGCCACATTTAATTTGGTTTAATTTTAAACCATGTGACCTAAGATGTCATCAAAGGTACTTTCACTGGAATTCCAGTGGTATGTCCAGTGAACAAGAAACATTCTGGTGGAATTCTGGTGATGTCCACTGGACAAACAATATTCCACTGGTATTCTGGTGAACTCCACTGGAATAATTACATTCCAGTGGAAATCCACTGGTATTCCAGACATTTTTTCTATAGGGTAACCTACGATTAGCGAAAAGAGAAACAAACCTAATTATTTATCATTTGTATCATTTTGTAATAATATGTTTATGTATACCTGGAAATGGGAAAATATTTCAATTAATTACAGGTCAAATTATTCATAAATACTGAACTCAAGGTTCAATAGTAAATCTCACATTAACACTTTTGCCCGAAGAATCCGTCAAGTAAGATTTTAAGAATCAACAATTAAAGTCAATCAAATCTTGTGATCTGTTCATGAATTCATATCTTTTTCTGTAAGTGTCACACAAATTTACTTCCAATTCTAACAAATCAACGCATTTTGATTGGTCAATGGAGGGAGTTGACACTTCGATAAACTCCTTTTTAATCGGAAACCTTTTGTTTCTGTACATCGTCGACGGGCTACTTTTGACCTAATTATGTGTACTGTAAAACATAAAGCAACCGATTACAAATTCAGTAATACAGGCTTTATTCAATGTGTGTTATGAGGTCAGAGGGAGTTTACACATCGATAAACGACCAGAAATGAAAGTTTAATCCTATATTGAATCAAAGAAATCTTAAAAAACAACATTTAAATCATGTGAATAAAATATTTTTTCTCGCGTCTTATTGATTATACAGAGGGCAAAGGCCATCTTCCATTTGAATCAGTAGAATTGTCCATTTTGTTATTAAAACCAAGAACACGTTCAACGACATTCAAAGAATCGATTTGTTGAATACACAATGCATGTTATCAATTTATAATTAATAGCATGTGTTAGTTCAAGTTCCGTCCATTGTATGAATCTTCAGAGATTCCTACAGTCTGGGGAATGACAGAAGTTCTCTTCCAAATTAGTTCCTTGCACAATCAATTCCTTGAATCCACTGGGTCTGAAATTGTTCGGTTTATTTAGAACCTGCTTGTAATGCGATCATTAGAGAAAATTGGGGGAAATGCGACATTTACAAAAAAACAAAAACAGTTAGGATCGCACGAAGGCGCATTAAACCTTTTCTTAAAGGAAAGAGATCGAACATAGTCTTGATTTAGCATTTGGCACGTGAGTGATCTAAGTGCCTTTTGCAATATAAGGAGCAGACTCTGACTGTTTTGTATTGAGTATTCGTTATAAAGGACAATTTAGATTGGATAGAAATAGTTTAGTGTCTTAAAAAAATTAATTATACTCCTAAGTTGATTGTTCATGATTTAGAATAATATCAGTTGTTTTAAAAGCTTTTTATTTTTTTTCAAAATAAACAAGTCTGAATATCATGCATTTCCTGTTTAGCATCTCCTCAGATTGATGAATTGTACTAAGGTTACGAATTTTTATTCAGAAGTAATGAATCATTATTATTCACTGTGTTTGTTATTTTCAGGATGCAAAAAAACAAAACACATGATAAACACAGACCATTGACCCACAGACAATCAAAACGATGCTACAAATCTATGTTCCAAAGATAATCCAACCATATAGCAAAGCAAGAGAATAAAAACAAACACACATACCTATGTTCCTAAGACCATATACCCTATCTATATAACACAGCGGATTGGTAAATCGAGCAGGTTCTAGCTTGAAATCATTTTATGAAACAATGCTTGTTTAAGTTTGAGACCACGGAAATACAAATAACTTTTAATATATATTAAACTGACTTAATGTATACCCTAACTTATAAATATATCATAGCCATTGGTATATTCTACAATTCCATTATTTTTGCATTGGTTTGATTTCAATGTAAATCGCAAATAGTCAATATATTTTGTTACTAGTATTTGAAAAAAAAGTAAAAATAAATGAAAGTATTTGGGGCCTCCTTAGTCGAGTGGTTATGCTCTCTAATTGGTAATCTTTAGTCCCTCGTTGCGGCGAGATCGAATCCAAATTTTACATGTGAGTAAACGTTTCAGCTAGCCTTCGGTAGGTGAGAAGTAAAACACATATCGACACGCGTTGAATCGTAAAAGAAAGGCATATTTATATAAAGTACTCTTAAAATAAGTATTATGTTCAATTCATGACATAATATAACACAGACGGATTGATGCAATTATCAAAATCAGTTGTTAATCTTTGAGTTGTGCATAACATGACATTTCGATAATCATTAAAATTTAAAAATCTAAAAGCTCTGATAATGACAATTCCGAGGAGGCAGGGTAACAGACAGATGCGCAATTATAATTGTAAACTATGCTCATAGGGGGTTATAGAAAATGAATACCATTTCTTATGATGCCTATTTACAATAACGTTTTGCATAAAACCCATCCCCTAAAATATATACATTGTATGTAATATACAAATTTGTAATTTTACTTATAATCGTGGCATTACAATTCATAATACACATTTTACTTTTAAATTACTATATCAATCTAAAAGATTGTTCCGCTTTTGAATAAACAATCATGTGGAGCCCAGTTCAATTTCATTAACTGACTTTTTGATTAAAATAATTATACTCCATATGGATGCGCATCTTTTCAAAAGTATTTATCAATCCCGAGAAGTGAAATGAATGCCAGGGGAAGCAATCCGTTTAATCTTGATATGCGGCAATGGTTGTTTCCCCTTAGTATTCTACAGTAACGACAATCAAATGAAGGTTTCACCGAGTAGTTCATACATAAGATATTAGTGTATTCATAATAAATACAATTGTTAGTGATTCAATGCATTGATAAAGTCTTATACAGTCGACATCGCTCCAAGAAATACATCGCGGTGATTAGTATCAGCGTCGATGAACGTAAATGTACCTTCGCTTTTCATCGATATCAATTGATTGTGGAAATCAATTTTGACGAAAAACATGGAAATAATGTTATTGTATTAAGATATGTGTACAAGTTAATCTTTTTTTTAAGTTGGAGTATCTTTCTGTTAAAGGAGGTTCCGCGCATGCGAGTTTCGACAGCATATTGGTAGAAACCACAGTCACAGAGTATTGGAGTTGTATTAAAACGTACATATTGGTGCCTTGTTTCCTTAGTCTCAATGAAACAGTTCTACTTTGGAATCCTCAAAGGGAGGCATCTAAAGAAGCGATTTCTGAGAAGAAAATAACTAACTGAACGCTATTCTTAATTGTCTTCTAACGTTCTATACAACTTTAAATATCATTAACAAAACTTTGCAAGATTTGGTGTTAAATAACTCTGAGCGAAAATAAAATTGATGGGATTTGAAAATTGTAATTATTTTATTTTTGTGTGACTGAATTTAGGACCATAACAGACAGTTGGTGACGTAGAACGATCGTGAAAATATCACTTCGTGGACGATTTGGAATTATATTTTATTTCAATCACAATCACACTGCCTTTCCTTTTGTTTAATGAACGGTGAATGAAGTTTTGTGGAATACTACTACTGAACTGTAAGTAGATTGATATAGATATGTAATGCGTTAGTTAATTTTCGCATATTTTTGCTATGTGTTAGATCATAGATATTAAATATATATATATATACATCTATAAATGTTTACACGTAAATTAAACTTCACAAATTGATTTAGGACATTTTAATTGAATAGTTTACTCATTTATACTAATGTTCACAAAACTCTCACCAATGTGCTACAACTTCATTAACACCTATAAGAGATTGCGTCAACTCTGTCAATGTAAACATTCAATGTACCGTATGGATTTGAGTATTTTTCTGAAGATAAATAAAAGTGTTTATTCATAACTTGCATAGTTTTTCATAATTACGATATTGATATTGACACTAGTGTGTCATTAAATGCATCATATTAATTATAAATGACATCATAAAATGACATCTAGATGTAGATGGAGTTGATTCGGATTTTATTTTTTAAATCAAAACAACATAACTGTCTACTCGTAATATTAAGTTCATAACTTCATATGTTCGTTATTCAATTATTTCAATCACATGACTGAATAAACAATTAACTTGTTTATTAATGAAATTAAACAGTAATTTCTTTGTAAACTACGTAAGTAACATGATTACAAACAGTCAACTTCAATATATATCATAGAATCTTTGCCGAAATAAAAACATCTACAATAATTATCATATCTACGTATTCGTCACCTTCTGTTTTTTTATTGCTGCAAATTTCTTCGTTACAATGAATATTTATTTCGGATCGACTCTTCATTAATGATGATAATTAACTAGTCACGCGATCTCCCGACTACTTTAAATATAAATCTTATCAGAGTATTCACTATTGTCGATTCAACTTAGTCCCTCAAAAACGGCTGATTGTTTTTTAATGACCACTTGACTTTTTCATTTTCTTGTTTAATGTTAATCGCTACACCTGATAAATTAGACCGGTGGAGATAATGTAAGCTTCGACAATGATTTTTTTATTGTAGGATAGTCATGTTGCATAATCAACTAAAAGCAGTATTAGGTTAAAAAATACAGACATCAATTTGTCCACGGCTTATATTCACGCTGACTACCAGACAATAGGAAATTGAATACTAGCAGCATACAAAATGTTATCTAAACTGTACATAACACAATACTTAAATGCGCAATATGATGTAATTGTTCAGACTTATAAATCTAAAATAACGTTGGAGAACATTTTTGCTTTTTATAACGATCTTATACTGTCACATCTGTGAACAATGACAATCATTGGGAAATATAAAACGTAGCCTTTATTGACAGGCGACCCTTATTCGGTGATCATTTTGTTGTAAATAATCAGTGACGGTGTTTAAAAGAATGGCCTTTATTTACAGGATGACCTTTATTTAGATGTGACCGTTAACTCAGGTTGACTGTATAATAGATCACGGTTTAAAGGGGCATACCCTACAACTTGGTGCATTTAGAATTAAGGCAAAATGAGGATAAATTAGAAGCTTGTAAAGAAAAAAGCCGACAAAGAAAGTTTCAGCCAAAAATTCATCCAATTAAAAATAAAATCATAAAAATATGTATTTGTGACACATACATATAGTCATGGAAATTTTTGGGTGGAAGTGATTTATTATTCATAGCTATGTTTTTTGCGGCTAGTACCTAAGCTAGTCATTTTATGACCCATGTTCTTCCTGCAATTATCCATTATATATTGTTTTACATATATATATAGCACATGTTTACACTTTCACAGAATGTTTGTCAGTTGTAGGGTATGCCCCTTTAAGGAAATTCGTAAGAGCCCAATTAGTTACATTAAAATGATAATTGTCTATCCATAATACAAATCTAGGAGAGCAATGTCCGAATTCGTCACAACCGTGTTTTACTGTAAGTCAATCAATCAATGCGTGCGTACAAAAGTCGTAACATATTAATTACTTCCCCTATATGCATATAGATCAACTCATTTTGTTTTATTTCACCGCTGTGGGGAAACTTATTACCCTTTGGCGTATTATGATTGAGAGAAATAAACAAGGAATCCGTCTGAGATATATATTATATGAACTACATAATGTTACTGAGAAATGCGTACCGTGATTGCGTTGAAAATCCTGTATGTTTTGACTGGAAACCTTAAATGGTATGTGTCCAGCTTATTTAACGGAAATAGTAACACGGGGGATTATCCTTTACCATGTATCCAGCTTATTTAACGGAAAGTGTAACACGGGGGTTTATCCTTTACCATGAATCCAGCTTATTTAACGGAAAGTGTAACACGGGGGATTATCCTTTACCATGTATCCAGCTTATTTAACGGAAAGTGTAACACGGGGGTTTATCCTTTACCATGTATCCAGCTTATTTAACGGAAAGTGTAACACGGGGGTTTATCCTTTACTATTTAAGCTGAAAAGTCGCTAAAATACCCTGGTTGTTGGTGAGGCGTGAACATCAAAGAAAAGTACAATGGTTTGATGTGAACAATGTAGTGTGTCATACACATGTGTGGTAAAGTTGGTATATTATCAACGAATGCTTGAAATATACATGTCGTCATAGAATATCATAATATCAATACTATAATTATAACGTTATCTTATAAATTGTATATATTGTAGTCATTAACTTTAAACTGTCCTAAGAATTGCCTACAGTTAGTAAAATGGAAAAGAAATCTTCCAGAAAACCGGGAGAGGACAAGTTTTTAAGAACTAATAGTTGTAGTTGCGATACCCGCGATGTGTCATTGAAACAACACCCAGTAAACATCAGTCACAACATCCTTATTTTGTCCTTATCGAGCGTGGTGTGAATGTTCAAATGTACGAGAATGTATATATGCAATGAATTATAAGCACATTTAACCGAAGTTTGGTGTTTAGAGTGAAAACATTATGCCTAAGGCCATTCGTCACCAATTCCTCATCATTCAATTTCAGAAGTTGACAGTAAGTTAAGCAATAGTAATACTGAATTCAAGAAAGCAAGTGAACAGTTCAACTGGGCTCTGAATTGTCTGTCCCAGGCTTGTTTTTGTACCCCTCTTACACGAGATTACCAGACAGGGAAGATCATTTAAGACAATTTAGGATTTTTTATGGAATGGTTGACCAGGTTTAGGCATCAGCTCTTGTAGAGACGTGTCGAAATAAATGTAACCTAAGTTGCTTTTATTTGATGACATAATGCACGTAAATTAATTTGGCAATTTAATATACCGAATTCGATCTGCTTATTTTTGTAAAATATTTGAATAAAATAGTTCCCGTGATGTTCGACCTCTTGTTATGAAGATATTCCTTTGAGTACTATAATAAAACTAATTGAGGTTAAATCGAGAAACGAAATACATTTTAGATGGTTCGGTGTCGTCAATAAGCCACCCAGCGAAGGGAGAAAGTAAGTTCTGAAGTTTCTGATTGTATAGAGTCTGTTAGCATCACCAATCGATCATTTGGTCGTGCTTTAAGCAAGGTTTATTATAAAAAACATAACGGAAAAAGGAATCTCTTACGATTGTGTAAGCATGTCTTCCATTAGCTGTCAGTTCACAACAATCGCTCTTGTCTCTTCACTCCGGATATAAGAACTCATTAATTTGTCATAAGTTTGCATTTGTGTGTATTCCGTCCCTAATATATTTCATCTCGTCTGGATGATTATTTCTTAATACGTCTGTGTTTTAAGAATTCGATTTTCTAGCATAAAACGTCTATAACAAAATTTGATTTATTCCTTAATTTTATAAACAAATTAAAACGAAAACAAATATTAGGAGCATTACCGACTCTTATGTAGATAAACAAAAATCAACACCCACGATTTTACGTCCCCACGAAATAGTCATTTTTGTACAAACCACGAAAATTAAGCTCAACGGAAATAAATGAAACCACAATATTCATGGTCTAAATGTTGTTTTATGATATACATCGTCTTGGTTTTGCCCATGAGCCCCGAAAAGGTTGAAATTAATAAAATAACGTTATTTAATCAATAACAAGTTAGCACCCAGGCATACGCCCAGCTCTCCTATCATATCACACAATCCTGTTTCATCCCATAGAAGAAAGGCATGTAACGGTGATGTAAACGTTATTTGTTTAACGTTTTCTAGTAACCCTTATGATGCCATTGGAAATCATGAATTATGTTACACAAATCATTAAAGACGAAAACCGCCCGGAAAGGATAAAAAAGGAACCAATTTTTTCTTATAAAAAAATAATCCCTCATTTATCATGTTCTTTATGAGGTTTAAGTTACCAAAGTTTCGCTTATTCCGGAAATGGTGGGGACGATTATATAAAAAATCAAGTACCATTAGGTTCGTTTGATAACATAACGCAAATAGTCATATAACTAATGTGTTTGTGTCGTAATGTGTCTGAGTTTTGTTTGTATGCATTAAAGCCGTGTCTTTATCATTCTTATTCGCACTATACGGTTTAATTCAGTCAATATTGTTGAATCTGATCGCGAAGCTTTCTTTTAAATCAGTTCGTCAATGTATGCATAATCTTGAATGAAAAGTACAAAAAGGATTAAAAACAAATGTCAAACCTTCCACGCAAACTACCGTAGCCATAAACAAACCATCACGTCTCCAACCATCACACAGATGATCGAATTTTGCAGTACATCGCCCAAATCAAAATTATAGCACCTTTGTGGACTCGTAGATAGTAGATAGAGAATTGGTGTAAATAATACAGATATGCTAAATTTAGGTTTCAATATATAACCATAAATAATTTTACTTTACTCGACAAGTTTCATTGTCTTATAATTGTATAGAAACTTTGTATTGTATAATAACTTTGCAATGTTTAATTACAATGTTTGGATCTTAATCATACATGCATACATGATGTAACAACTACCAGGCTCCTATTGTTTGATTTGAGAGAAGGGAATAAGAACGGAAATTACAATATCTTATCTTAAGATTTCATACACATTAACACAAATTGCGATGTCCTGTAAATATCAATTAGATTGTGTTTTAAGGGTCTTCTACCTCCGTTAAATGTACTATAATCATAATTATATATGTATACATGTATATGTTCAAAAACAGAGAGAAACATTTTATTTCCAAAAGGCTAAAAGGTCCGCAAGGATACAACTTTGCATGATATAAGATTGACGTACAGTGACATTTTATATACATGTGTAGACATGATCAATGGAAATTTCATACTAATCGAAGATAAATACAATGTAGTAAGGAAGAATAAAATCGAGTAATTCATATACGAAAAAGGCGAACGTTATCACGCCTAAGGTATCTGGCTTGGATGTTAGGTCAAATCAAGTTTCATTAAAAACTAAACCATAATTATGTACTAAAATAAACATTTTTTTGTCATTAATTAATTAATGGTATCATATTTCGTACAATACAATGCACATTACGTTAGAGATGGAAAAGTCGATAAAGTGGTGCAGTATTTATCGCAATAAAATACCATTTTTGAGCGTTCAGTTAGACCTTTTTTGTTGTTTGGTATTAAAGTATGATATACAATCTTTGTAAATAACGTAAAATATCATTTTACGCTATTTTAGCGATTTTAACCAAGTCACATACCTTAAAAACCGATTTTGAAGATGCTTGAAATGAAAACATTAATGCATAGGTATTTAAGTAATATATTTCACTTCTACTCGTAAATACATGTACGAGACTTGTTCTTAAGAAATAGACACAGACACTCATGTTATTGAATAACGTAATGAAATCGCAACACTTGCAAACACAACTATCCAATTGGTAACTGATCAATTATTTAAACAGTTAAATGCGAATGAACGAGTACTATTGTAACTAATCCTACGATAGTAACTACTAGTATTGTTGATTCATAAAATCTGACTCCGGCCAATTACATGTAACTCGTAAAGTACAATCAATCATTTGTTTTCAATCTCCTTTATGGAAGCCAAAATATTTCAGACATAGCATTTCTTCGCCCCAATTTTTCGATTCTATACTTATCTTGAATAATTTCCAGATTCTTTAAAACAAGCTGGCAATGCAGAACCACATGGGTAGTGCGAATTTTAAACACTGTGGTGGATATAATAACGTGGCTAGTCGGAAGTTCTGAAACATATTCCAACTAATTTTGCGTAAAATGATTTCTTTTTCTGCCTTTTTATCGACAACGAGTCCTGAAGTCACACTTTCTGCAATCAAAACGCCTGGTACAAAACTGGCTCCATCAATTGTCTGCTGTAATGATATGCCAAGAATCACCGTCAGACATTGTTGATGGTCATTAAACTGTCTGTAGGCTGTCGACTGATCATTGTTTTTTTTCCACATTGTTCGAGTTTATTTGATCATAGAAATATGTCTAACACGAAATTATGTATGTGTATGAAGTCTGTACTCTTAAATTTCTTTCATTTCGCTTACGAATCAGCCCAGGCCTTGTTTTATGTTTCGGCTAGGTAAGAAAATTCGCTGTATATTTGTGAGAGACACATGATAGAGATAATTTGTGCCTTATAACAACAGGAAGAACCACCAGACATGGAACATGCTGGTTTTAAGTCGCCAATGTTGTATTCAGTTGTGGAGATTTAAAATTTATTAAACACCCTTTGTCACATAATGAATTTGTTTAAAAGAATAGGTATGTTACAAGACAAAATGTTTGTCATTATGAAATTAAATATATTTTATTGCGCTGAATAACATGACTATATCATTGCTCTCCCTCGAATATAACAATTGCCTATTACAATATGTGATTGTTTAAAGCAATATAATAAAAGGTGTAAATGTATCTGCTATTTAGGCCATTTTAAATCTAATTAGGACTAAAGTGCTCTTGCTGGATATCATAGTCTCAAAGACACTTGTTCCTTTACACATGCGTTAAATAAGATCTTGTCTTTAAAAAATGATAGCTAAAAACTATGACACAATCAAGATGAAATGACCAATTACACCGGCGACATCGTGTTCCTCGATGTTTTTTAACTTTAAAATTTCTCCACTTTCACCTTTGTATACTGAGCAAATCCAGTGGTCAGATATTGTCTCAAATTAATCATTCATGCAAGCATCACTCGCTGGACGCATGCATATTTTATGAAGACCTGAGCACAATATCAGTTATCTAATTCCGCCGTAAAAATGTTTCCCTTTTAATGTTTTAAGTACAAACCTAATGCATTTAGTTCAACTCACACGAGTATTTTTAGGACTTTTAATTTGATGCTGCTCGTTAATTGTCTCTTACATACCCTTATTTGAATCATCTTAAGCACTTAATCCGGGGGCTCAGTATTGTGATATCATATTTAGTGAATGTGGTCTTATCAGTATTTCTAATTTCCTTCTGACTTCATTGGTTTAACTTTATAATTATATAGAACTACAATAAATTCTGTCTATGCATTGATTAAATAATAATTGGTTTTACTAAACAGAACTTGACCTTCGTTATATTCTGTCTGTCTGTCTTGTTTATGCGATATCTAGAATACTTATGAT
Source organism: Lutraria lutraria (assembly GCA_964023205.1). Lineage (NCBI taxonomy): Eukaryota > Metazoa > Mollusca > Bivalvia > Venerida > Mactridae > Lutraria > Lutraria lutraria. Next base: position 27,624,885 of record OZ026848.1, on the reverse strand, counting down.
TTACATCTGATTCCTTTGGGTATTTTATTGTGCTGTTGTAATTTGTTGGTTATGGAATATTACGAATCACTGGTTACGTTAACCTTAGATAGTATCTATTATACATTTAATATGTATATCGACCAACGTCTAACAGGAGTTCATACTATAAATTGTTACTTTATTAACAACTGTTGGCGAATAGACTGTTGTGTCTTTTCTGTGTTATAATGCCATCGAATACGAAGACAATACGGTTCTTATAAGATAAGATATTAATAGCATACATGTTAATGGACTGGTTTGTTCCGTCACGTAATGGTAATTCAGAATAAACATTTACCAAGCTGTTTCTTTGAAATTATAGTGATATAATAATAATTATCTTCTTCGTTGTTATCATTGTCTACAAACTTATCAGATAGAACATTAAACACATCTCTGTAAATTCATGTTTTGTTAGATTTCAGCAAATCAGTTCTTACAAGGTTTCTATTATTTGATTCCAGGGAAGACAATGATAACGGAAATTATGAAATCTTAACGTAAGATTTCATTTGTATTAACACAAAATTGCGATGTCCTGTATATATTCACTGAATTATGTTTTCAAAGTTTTTCGTCTTCTACCTCCAATATATGTCCTGAATTCATTAATGTTCGCACACATTAAGAATTCATGTACTAAATGGTTGAAGTAAGTTTATTTACTATTTTGGTCAACTGGATATAGTTACACAAATGTGTAGGCATTGAAGATTTGATCACAGACAATGATTGTTAATGTAACATCATTAATCGCTGATGTCGTCAAAATTTGACAAATGAATAAAAAATATCCATGTTAAACTTATATTTGATTATTAGCCAATAGTTCATTAAAAATCTAATTTATGAACAAAATAAACCAATACAATTTAACTAGATATGATATACTTCAATTGAGTTGAATCCGGCGTATCAAACAAATATTTTAAAAGTTTAAAGGGGTTTCAGAAATGCCAAACACTTTGTGATCACGTTAACATATTACATATGATTGAGTTACATGACTAATAATACAATTCCCTGTTCCCCGTATACATTCATATCATTATCAACTTAATCGTTTTAGGCTGTTTTGATTAAATCTTATTTGAATGTAATTCAACATCCTCATGAAGGTTTAACTGTCGTTATTGAATAAAACAAAATAGAACAAATTCTCAAGAAATGCAACGTGCCAAATCTCAATCTGTTCCCGCAGGTCCCCAGTGAACAGCAAAACAATACTTAAGCCTTTTACCAAATTACTAAATACAAAGTGTGCTGTACAAGATATCGAATAAGACCAAACAAAGTATAATTATTTATTTAACCATATAAGTGCTCCTCAGATTTGAATTCTATCCATGATTGAAATCATGATTATTTTGGAAACAGTGTTCACATTTCTCAATTTAAAGGAACAAAAAATAGCATACCTCTTGCATTAAGCGTTCAACTATAAGTATACTATTTTGATATTCGTATTACTAATTTAATGTCTCCGCCATCCGAAGCTAACAATTATACAGATATCTATTTCCGTTTCTAATGACGATTTCTTTTTTAATTTTCCTGAATATTTTTACATGTAGTTCTTATTCCTGCATTTTATTTTCTTTTGTTTCTTTAAACAAATCATAAGATCTCCTAGTCTTGTCACCGTGAACGTTTATTGTAATATTTTGAGTTAATTTCAACAGACAGCAAACCTATGGTGGCTCTCAGTTATTGTTTTATATTTATATCTTCTTCAGGAATTTCTAAAGAAGCGTCATATAGGGGTTCTGATTGTTCTTGGAACATTTTAGAATCATATTAATGCTGCTTTTTCGATAGGGCAATGACCAAGTATTCATATTATTTCTCAAGTTCTTGGCTCTGATGATTAATTATTTATACAACCTAATAAGTTCCAATTCTACAGCACAATGAATGGTTTCTGCTGTGTCGGAATAGAGGTCGTTATTATCGCATGTCGAAATAGGATCATGCAGTGATTTTCAATGAGCAATTTGTTTCAGTTTTGTTTTTAACCAAACTGTAAGCCTTTTACATGGACTATGAAAGTTGGTACCATGTTATTGTACAGTCTCGTATTGCTACTTATAAGAACGCCTTCTTGTCTGTGAATGTTATAGAAGAATCGTTTAATTTAATTGTTTTGAGAAGATACTTATTTTTTATTTATGTTATAACTCCTCGGTAATGAGATAACTGTTATGAAAATGTCCTTTTTTTGTTTATTTTATTAACTTTGATGACATTTTCTAATGTCACTTCTCATAAACTACAGTGAATACTTCTCTGTTATTTATATTCCTATCGACATGTAATCCGACAGGCTCTCAGTGTTGGCTTAAATCAGAATATCAATGTTACAATATCCTTAGCAATCAACATAGCAAACTAAACGAATCCGCACGCAGTGGAGAGCATCATGAATGTGTAGAATCTGTTAATACGGGACTGATACGTATAACTTTCATTTCCTTTGTTCTATAAAACTACATTTTAAATTTACATAAAAAACGACAGTTAGTTTGTTGCAACATGATGCAGAAATGATGACAACTTTTGATTAGACAAAACGTTTAGACTAGAATTCTCTCCTGCATGGAATTTCATTAAAGCTGAATTCCTTATTGCATTAAGCGCCTACGTCATGTCAGGTATCCGGCGTATTTGACAGGCACTTTGTATTTCTAATATAATGTTACTGGGGAATGGAACTTTTTTGTCTAGAACATATGATCTTTAAAAGTGAGTCCAACAATTTGTGCGCAATTGAGAAGAGGTTGTAGCCCTAAGGGAAATATCTGCAGAGACGATCATTCGAGATTGCTAAATAATGCATTTTAATTTTACCTAACTTTAGTTCAAAAGTTTTGGTTTTAAAATATGTATCTGGTCCGCTATAAATAATTCAAATCGAAGGTATGGGCAATAGATGCGGTCCTGGATGTTCTTAAAAACAAGGTCTCTCGGTGAAATAAATTACAACCATTTGTTTTTCAGCTCTACACTTGTTTGTCGGTATGTTTCATGTTGTGTCTTGGTATAATAAAAGAACATTTTGCCTACTTCTAGCGACTAACCGTTTTAAGTAGGCTGTTTTACCTTAGATAAGCTACGTGCATTGTATACTGATGTTGAAGTCGCACCCTTCAAATCTTGTACCGAAGAAACAGCATGGGTTTCATCCTAATAAAGCGCTAACTCATGTTTTAACAATGCAAATGAAATGATACATGCTAAAATGATTTTGCTACATGTTCATAATGAATTAATTGAAATCACATTATAGTTTTCACATTTATGTATAATTTTTTGCGGCTATTAGTGGTGAGGATGTATTTTTATAAACACATTAATTCTTCAGACTTTAGAAAAAAATCACTGTTTGGAACACCAGTGGTGTCATGCGGGTGGGTGGCGTCCATGGTGCAATATTCGTCCGTCCTCTATGTCGCACGGTTCACAGTCAATTTTCACCTGACCTGGTCAAATCATTCATGGACTTAATTAAAAGCTCTGCCAAGTTTGACAAACGGCAAATGATATTCTTGAATTATGGTCACTGATTCAGCAAAACATGTTGAAACAGACCTCGTTAATTATTCAAATTCACCTGTTCCCAGCATATATTCACAAGATTATACTGACCGGCGTATTTTGTGATATATTGACTATCAATCGCACTATCAATCTATTAATCGCTCTGTCAATCTAGTGCTAACTGAATCCATAAGTCAGTCATTGAATGGCTTAGTAACTGATATACTCAGTCACGGTACTGTAACCATTACATATACAGAAGCAGAAATCAAAATATTCTCCGTGTGTAATACATACACGTACAAACATTTGCAAGAGGTAAAAGCCCTTCCAATATATTTTGAAAAGCGAGAAGTTACATTGAGTTCACTTCACAGAAAAACTGGCTAAATTGTAATTGCTTTTGTTTTAATGGTGTTATAATTCCCATGAAAATTAACGCAATCAATATTGCGTTATTAAGTGAAAGTTGATACTTACGGAAGAGATTGTTGTGGAAGAACTTTGTGTTGGTCGATAGTACTGCGATTCATACATGTAATGCATACTGTAACATTGGTTAGTTTAGCGATTTCAGAATTTCGAGTCCTCACTGGTCATATGGCCATGACCTGACTTGTGATCACCATTCCCTCTAGCTTGTGAGTTCCAATCCCACCCGCATCAAATTTCACATAATTATGAGAAAGCTGTCCATCTAGTGCTTTCCAGAGATCTCGCTGAAAAGGCGAACTTACCCAGGTAATTGGTGCAACATTAAACTACAGACATAGACATTCGGATTGAAAGTTTTTGCTCTGTATTCATCGTTTGATGTCCAGCTAACACTAAAGAGCAAGACCTCATTGTGAATCCAGCGTAGAACAACTCACCTTCCGTATGCTCTGAACTTTGTTGACTTTTAAGGTCACTGTTAATTCCGTCTGGTTTGCTCACAACCCCTCTCCCACGTCAGTCTTTTACCACTACTGTTTCACTCAGTGATTCCTTAAACTATTCTCCCATTTCTGCTTGTTTACCTATTATTGCCTTAGTATTGCAATCATTGTCTTTAATTATTTTCAATAAAGCTTTACTTTAAATGGCCTTGTTAAATGACGTCATAAAATACAGTAAAAATAATGTTCTAAAATGCCTGAGTCTACAGTAGCATCTTGCATTGTGTGTATTACGTGATAACAGCTAGTAATTACACGTTATTCTCAGAAATGTGATTACTCTACCATTGATCAAAATGGTCTTGAGCAAAATTGTTTGTCATTCATTCAATAGTGTATTAACACGATCGTGGTGACCAGGTCTGTATGAAAAATGCCTCATTAGTGCCATAGTTCTCTAAGATTTACGATATCCATATTTATAGTATCGATTCATGTGTTGCGATGATTAGCGTGGGGGTATTGCATCGCCTTTGTTGCTTTTAATGGATACATTGATGACGGAAGAATACTTAAAATCGTCCAATTGTAATTGAAGTGTACTAAAACGCCACGCCCTAATTACATTAACGTATTTGATTAAATGGGTTGGTTAACAAAAGGAGCATCCGTAGACAGGTGGCATTGTTCTCTGACAAGTATTCACTAGTCCATCACCGCTGTTAGCTCCAATTCTGGAATTACACGTGTGTGTAACTTGTCCAGCTAGCATACGAAAGATCGATGATTCTACGCAGGTATAGATACATACACCTGGTGTCTCCAATCACCATTAAAGCTGGACAAGTCGCCAAAATGACCCTAGCTTTAAGTGGGACGTAAAACCCAGACAGAAAAAAGGTTAACATTGGTAAGGTCATCTAAGGAGAGGATGTCTTTAGTTTAGACTCAGAACATTGATTGGTACATTTTTAATGATATTCAAAAAGCATTTTGAAATTCGGGATGTTCGCAAGATGAATTATTCCAATTCTAAACCTGATTACTATTATTTATTTGGTTGGTATCTTTCTAGAATATTAATACTGTTTTAATTAATTCTCACTCTTTCTACGTGTGTGTGATGTAAACGGGGCGTTGGGTTGATGTTCCAACTCACAAATTGTTTCGATTGATAAAGGGCAAAACTTCAAGTTAAATAAAGTTATTTAATAAAAACACAATATCAGTAATAGGAAACTTTACCAATTAATGCGCTGTCGGCTGCTCTCGACGACGAATTGACGTTGAACATGCAACGAGAGTATAAAACAGATTGGGTAACAACGTAAAATAATTCTGACCTACTAACTAAGATAAATGTATGCTGGTTCGTGTAGAATGAGAAAGTAAGTCTTACAGTCCAATTACAGAGAGTTGTATATACATATACTAGATTGATTGAAGAAACAATGATTAAAGAGTCAATCGGTTTTCCTTTGAGGTAAATATAGCGAAGCGCACGAACTCTTTCGATTCTGTGATATATTTCGCTTCCGATTTATCACGGAAAAGTATCTTAAGAAATAAACCAAGCCAATGTACAACTTCATGACGGATTTTGTGATAAGTTCCGGAAAGTTGGCTTTTACTTAGATTTACTTGATCGACCAGACAAATAATTGGTTTAAGGGTTTCTTCAGAGATCTTTTTAAAATCTTTTGCCGCCATGATGAATATGAGTACTATCAGGTTGTATTATCTCTGGTTTTAGCAAATTTGACAGATGATATTTTTTATATCATCAGACGGTGTAATGGATAAATGTATTGGATTCATGTTGGTAAAGATACATGACGAGTAATCTAACTAAATATCACGCCGTGTCAAATTTACTCTGTTTTGATAAATTTGGGGATGTACATTTTTGCGTTCTAGTCAATCTGGTATTAGTTTTTTGGACAATGTGTACTATATAGCTTATCATTATCAAAGTCAAACAAATGAATGATTTACAAATAGTTCAGCTTTTTTATTTAGTTTTATTTCAGCTGTACAGACCCACAGCCTTTCCGTTCATACTCACCATGCAAACAATATAGTATTACATTTGTACTTATAAACAAGATAAAAAAAAACAGCTCACATGTATAAGAAGTTTACATTGTTAAAGTATCTAATTACATTTAATTAACTAAATCAATTACTGTATGTATAGCATTATCAAAATGCTTTAGACTAAGACCATTAGCTTAATTAGCTGCTAGTTATAAGATTGGAAACGGATCTTGTTTATTTGCGATAAACTTAATCATCATGTCACTACTGAATATTGATAATGTTAAGAGAAACATGAACTAACGGTCACCTGTAATTATACACACTCACCACCATGAAGATATGTCACTACTCACGCTTATGTTTTAAGACTTGAACGTCTGAATAGGAGTCCACTTTGTGTGATGGCCACCACACTTCTTCTGCATTCTGTTGGCCTTAGTTTTGATTTCTAATGCGATATGTTCTAGTTCTGTGAGATATTAATCTATTTTAGAAGCCGGAATATAGTTTTCGCGCCGTATCTAATGATTTTCAATCTGAATTTTTGTTTTTCTTGCTTTGTATGCACATAGGATTATAATTATACATGTTATATACATGTATGTATGTTTTATACAGTGAAAATATATAATTCATAATACCCAGTCATCCAATTGACCTGATGCGTGTTTCGCACCAATGAGTTCCCATGTTTTTTCAAAGTTCCGATCATTTCTTCCGTTCAGGAAGGAAATGTTTTCTTCTTTTGTCTTGTCTGATAAATATGCATCATGTGGTTGCGGCTAAGACGGAAAACTGGTGCATTATTTCTCCCAGAAAATGTTTATAAGTTTTGTGAAACTTCCTTTCATTAAGTCTCATGAATTGTTAAAAGCTTCGCCGTGTATTTGTGGACTTGTTTTGGTTTTATTTCATGGCGTGAAATTCGAAACTCGATTAGTGACAGAAAACTTTGTACACTGTATCCAGGATGATCAGTAAACGTGTTTTTCTGATAATTAGAGGAAAGCTTGCTAATTGAATAAGGATGTTATTCTGAAACAATTGGCTTATCAAGCAACTTGATCCAGTTTACAGACCGATACATGAACGGAAGCGGACTTACGTTCATTGCATTTAATAATGGATTATCAATCCTAAAAGATAGCAACGATAGTCTGATTGGAACCATATCAAGGGTCTGTTTCATTTGATTGCTTAATTTTTATATGCCCTTTGAAAACGGATCGTATTACGCGGGCTGGTGGGCGGCATCCACACCCATGTCCGATGTAATTCAAACAGTTTTATTCGGATCCCTACAAAACTTACTCGAAATGTTCATGGCCGTGAGATCTCGGTCAAGTCCGATAACCAGCCTTATCGACCTATGCACTTCTTAATGCCCCTTGACGTTTTGAAAAATTAATTTTGACGGGCGTATTTTTTTACCTGACACTCTTGTTATTGTTAATTTTACTGATATAGCAAACTTGTAGCCTAGTCGTCTTCTATGGACTAGAAAATGTCACAAACCGATCTATAATTATATCCTTAATGTAGTGTAACAAGTAATAATTCGAAAAACAATATGACCGGCTTCATGGCGGCCGCAGTCCAGTGGTTAGTACGCTGGATTACAAACATAGCGATCAGGGTTCGAACCCTGGTTGCACCTTAGCCTGGTATTACCCTGCGATGAAAATCTGAATAGAATATATACAGTCTAGGAGAGCTTGGTAGGTGAACTAAAAAACGAAATGAAAGACGATCACAGTACAGACTAGTTTCAAACTGAAGCATCGTTATTAAAAGTACATCAGGAGTACACGGCGTTCGCCTGACCTGGCCAGTGTTTCAGCTTTGCGTTCAGAACTAACGCCTTAATTTTCTGTTTTCGTAGTAAACTGCCTATTCTTACGCGAATCAAAATGGGAGTCAAAGACGTGGGATTGGAAATATTCTGGCAACCACTCATGAGCAAACAATTATCACACCCTGTGTTCCAAACCCGATGTTATTACAAGTTTAGTGTGTTTACAACATAGAAACTCGAATATACTGGGTGATACAGTGTTGGTTTATAACGTTAATCAGGAACTAGCTAAACACATCCAATATCCTTTCGTACTCCTTAACCGATATCAAGTGCTAAAACTTTTTTTGATCTACATTTAGGTCACGTTGAATACACATGTACCAAAAGCCGAATGAATCTTCATCTCAACAAAATTAATTACACTCGCCGTAATTAACTTTCGAAAATAACAAGAGATAGCTTTATCCTCTTATCAGTCCAAGAGTTGTACATGCTCTTGTCGGATTAAGTGTTTTCATAAAGTTGAGAAAAAAGGGCAACTTAGAGAGAAAGCAGTAATATTGTAATATTCCCAATACTGAACTTGTGTAAAAAGCCAACTATTTCCAGTGGTTTGATTAGGTAAAACAGTAGCTTCGGGAAAAGAATCGTCGCAGAGATGGCTTGAAGTTTGAGCGAAATGAAGATAAATGATCCCAGTTAATGTTATTGAGAAAACTTTCTATTGAAACTAGAAATTGTTTTCTAAGAGTGCGTGCAGGCCGTCTCAAAGTACGGATGCAATTGCATAATCAGAATTTCAAAGGGAATTACAGCCCCGTCAAAGTCTTTCGACCAGGACGCTGAGTGTGATTTGCGCCGCGAATTAACTTAATGATACAAATAAGATAATACATGGACTGAAAATGGAACCAGCAGATTTGATGGAACACCTCAGACTAATGGTTGACAGGTAGGCAACGAACCAACCCTCTTTCAGCCAATATGCGTTAGATTAATCACAGACATCTTGTAGTCCATTGAAAATCCTGATAAATGGACCTATCTGTACTCGAATATGTAAACGGAAGAAGAACATCTATACCGCTAACTCAGATCGTGTCTCCAAATATCTCTGGATTTTCCTTAATTGTAAAACGTCTGTCATTTATACTGTTTCCATCATCAGCATTTGTTGTCTTTGTAGCATTATTTGATTCGTGTGTTTGTATTTATCGGTTAGTCGAGATAACGTTATAATTATCATTATGCACTTTTTTAATTTAATGACCTCACTAGAGTTCTATATTAAGACTGCTACATAGCTGGCGGAAAGAGTTGTCTATTGACTGGTGAATAATTAATAATGATGATTATATATGCCCTTAACATGATGCAAAGCTAGCTAGCACCCTGACAGTTTCTTAAGGAAACATTCAATGGAATGCCAAATTTCATTCTTTGCTCGTCTTCCAGTGAACGAATTTATGCCAAGTTTTGATATATCTTTTGTCTGTAAGGAAAAATTGGGAGAAAATGTCTCACATCCGCTATTGAAATTTATACTACGGACGATTCTGGATTCGCATTAATATTTTATTTTAGCTGCATCGAGACATAAGCTGTACGTAATGATAGTACGATTCGTTGGCTTGAATTTGTACGTAAGCATTGCTGCTGTAAAGTTCACTAATATGTGCGTGTCGCAGTATTTGCGTTCTCAAACATCAGAGGAAGCTTGAAAACTCTGGGTGTAGCGAAACTTTTCCCTGTCTCACCATTGAGCTTATATGTATTTTTCTTCTTCCCTTGTATTATATTAATGTAATTAATTGAACAACGTATCTCAGACTTTCAGGGCACACGTGTCATTACTGACGGCGGCCTCTAACTATGTTCTTAATTGGATATATTCGATATATGTAAGAAGTCGTCTTTTTTCAGGCGTAACTGTAATGTATAGATTAATAAATCTCTGTCTACTCGCGGGTATGGTAAGGAATATCCAGCTCTAGGTACAATTGTTCGCACGGAAGCGAAGCTCAAACAGGGTTACTTACTGCATGATCAGTTATCTGAGCAAGATATTTCCATTCGTGATGTTGCCAGTGAACTTCATACCCTACTCACAAAAAGTCCCAGAAAAATCAGATAAAATAACCGAAAGCACTAGGTCTTTATTGTTGGTACGAATTCACGCATTCATTAATAATGCACTACGATGATGTACATAAATGTATGCATCACTCTACTTATCCTTAACTCAGGAATGTAAGATGTGCGTTTCTGTCATATCCCTTGGAAAATCCTGTCTGACATGCAAGAATTTATGTGTTCAAGTTTATGTGCACCTGATGCTATCCCAGTGTTACGGTGTTATAATCTGTTACGAATCATAGTTGAAACAGTTAAAGAAACCTTCGACTTTGGAAAAGTGAATCGTACACTTACGCAAATTAAATGTTATTAAAAACTACAGTCACCATGTTGTAATGGTGCAATGTTATGATATTGATTTATAAACAAGTATTTCCATGGATGTGGACTTTTTTCTTTTGAGTGTGGACGTATAATCAGTTACCTTTCATTATATCATCTAATGGTCTAATTGTCGAGTTGAAATAAAGAAAAACTATTGAAAACCAGTCTGAAAATTATAGAGATGGTCTTAATGCTGACGTGGTTGCTAAGCGACTGCATATATCTTCAGCTGAAGAATTCCACTTACACAAGATTTAAGGAGGAATTGATGCAATTTTCGTCGGATGCGACACACATTCTAAAACAGATAAGTAAATTACGAGGAAAATCGCAGACAGCATTTAAAATGCTGATGAATAAAATATACACCACTGGAAATGAGTGTAATTCCTCTTCAATATCACATATTTTAGCAAATTTACCAAAATTTACATAGCTTCCTATCTTCACCATTTATTTAATGTGATAGACATGGTACGAATATTGTAGAGACTGAGTAATTAGGCAGCACGATTCGACTGTCTGCGTTTTTCTTCAATTAATTCGTGGAAGACGGAACTGTTCATACGATAGATCTGACTTTCATAGCGTGACCTAACTCCGAGTTTCAATTGAATCTTGAGAATTGATTACCTATGCCTATTACAGCTATCAGTTTCAGTTCGATTCTGACCTTATAGGAGCTCAGCTCAGGCGTGCTATGAATTCGGTAAATCAGAAAGACTTTCTTTGAAACAAACCACTGAGGCACGCGATGATAATTCTTAACAAACAGTTTTCTGTTTATTAAATCTGTGATACTGATATCAATTTACATTACATGTGCACTTATCGTAAACATACATACGTTGATATACGTTTCGTATGTGATGGCCGATTTCAACTAATATGCGAAATTTTGTAATCAAAAGCTGGCTTAACTGACGAGGTTATCGCCCTAGAAATGACTCGATAAACCGCAAACATAGCAGCACGACTGTACCTAGCAGGGCAAACCTTACCTTAGATAGCGGGAGCGGTTTACGGGTGTGATGTAGAAGCCTGACATCACTGAATTCATGAACGATGCTATGATAACTATTAGTCAACCAGATATTCAAAAAGGGGTTCTTTAGGAAGTTATTTATAATCTAATTAATAAACATACATTTAATGCTTATAACGCGAAACCTTTTCTTCGAGCAGGTCTACACGTATGAGATATTACATTTTGCATAAGTTGAGTAGATTTCGGACAAATATCAAGATAGCGTAATTTCGGATAGTTGCTGAAACTGACCATATCGTCATTGTAAAATGAGTAAATTAATTAATGGCCCAAATATAAGTGTATCGCAATCGTTAAATTTATACTACAATACATTGCCATGATCCTTCAGTATTGAATTAATTAATTAGAATACTAAGAATGTGCCTTGCTGGAAAATCCATATGTGCGCTGATAAAAGTTAACTGAATTAATGCACGTTGTTAGTCAATTACATGTACCTTATGGAATAAGCAATGTACTGTTTCGTATACAAAGGGTAGATTATATCCAGACTATAAATGCAAATTGCTGAACTAATTTTGGTGATCAGATTTGGAAATATAAATAAAAGTACTGAAAGCTCATGGAACGCGAACAACTTTAACAATTGCATGGCGGATGTAGCGTAGCTCTTTGGTCTGCATCAATATTTATGCGCGCCGAGCGAGTGAATGCTATGAAAAGTTGAACAATCGTTCATTTTCAAAACCTCAGCCTCCCATTACAAAGAAATTCAACTTCTGACTTCTTTGAAGTTCCAAACAACTACAAAACCTTCAGCGCTTCAATTTGTATATGCAGATAATGCTTGACTGACCAAGTTTTAAACAAATCCAATCAACAGTGTATTGGTAGTATGAAACACTCATTTCATGTAAGCAATTAATATAGCGAGAGATTCTTAACAAATTATGAGTTGTATGTATAACAAATGGTTTATTTATAGCTCAGATTAATTCATACTTATTCATTTCTGTAATATGAATTGTACAACGATTCAGGGATAAGTTCTTTGGTATGAGGATCGTTTCTATTAATTGTGACTCCTCATTACACTAGGGTTAAACCTCCGACATTCCGTAAGTCAGCTGGACACCTTCCTCGCATATGAAGTTTGTCCTGTACCGGATGAGATTTGAACTCACAACTGTTATGGCCTATTGATAACTAGTCAGAGAACATAACCACTCGCCCACAGAGTTGTAAGCACGAAGTTATGTACGTACTTAAAGGTGCTTAAGAAATATACATTGTATTACAATTACTAATGTTTATACAATGAAAAATATTATCATTGTAAGAGAGCCACATTTCATGCGAAATATTAAGGTAATTATAATGGGCTATGATATTCACCTACTTACTTGAAAGCACGTGTACGCACGTGCTTGGTGGAATACTCAACAATATTCTACTTGAAGCAACGACGTTTTAATAGGATTTTTTTGCACATCGACATTATTTCAAGGCTTTAAGCTTAATGTAATAATTGTAAACATAGGCACTCGATTCCGAGATTTGTATACGTTTGTAGACGTTACTTTTCAATTTCACTCATCAAACAACGCAAATCTTCATTTTTTTCTTTTATTGAGTGTATAAAAACACCAAGGTAGTGCAGTCGCACGTCAAACGAAAAAAATGGCGAGTTCACTACCTTAGTGTTTTTATACACTCAATAAAGGAAAAAATGAAGATTTGCGTTGTTTGATGAGTGAAATTGAAAAGTAACGTCTATAAACGTATAAAAATCACTGAATCGAGTGCCTATGATTGTAAACAGACTTTTCTAAACATTCAAGCAGAGTTAAAAGTCAGTTACTAGCGTGTTTTAAGCGTGATATTTTGAAATTAAGTGAAATAAATACCTGTTTTTTAGACCCAATATTCCCTAGAAAACATATGGACGGTATGCCAGCAGACCTTTCCAAATTTGTCTAAGTTTTGAATATTTATATTACATGAAAAACTGACCTGGTATTGTCGGACGATTTGGCGGAAATTAGCATTTTTACGTAAACCTTTGATGCCGGACGTGATACTTCGCACAATGAGGAGATATCATGAAAATAAATTTAGTATTACAATGTATATCGTACGTAAATCAACTTCTTACTTCGACTCTGAACTATTTGTTGTCTTTGAACAACATCCCAGGGCTCAGACTACTTCAAGGGATTCAGAAAACATCGTAAAATACCGTCTAAGATTGGAATCAATTCAAAGAATTCCAGTGTGTTGTTCCCTATCATGTGACCACGATATTTCAAATTTATTATGTTATGTTTATACATCGTAGATAACAAATTATACATAAATTGAACACATACATGCTTTCAACTTGTATTAAAAGTTGGCCGATTCCCAAGTCCAACGTTTAAAAGCAGCATCTGGCGGACGTTATACATTAAAACGGAAGACGGGAATTTTTCGCCTAGAAATCTGATCTGGCGACTCAGATGAATTGAACCCGTGTATTCAGAAGTTTGTAAATAAACAAGATATTGGAATTTAAACGATTTATCCTGATTTTGTAAAAGACTAATTAGAAAATGAGAGGAAAGTATTTGTTTCGTGGAAAATTGAATACGTATAATTGCTAATTTATACTCGGTCCGAAATTCTTATACAATGCCATGTAGTTATATTCTTTCTCCGTTTAGCGTTATTATGTTGTCTGAAAAAGTATACTCACATGAAAAAGTAACGCACTTTCGATAATAAGATAGAAATCAGCTGTCTTAACTAGTGAATAATGTTCTCCTTTGTAATTCAATGTATCATTGTCTTCAATACACATAAACTAACTAAAACAGATAGAGATATGCCTCGTTTGTATCTCCAACATTTAACCACTAGGTCAGCAGTCACGTGCTGCATCAAAAAAGTCTCCTGGTCTGAATCTTTGAAACAGGCTTGATAATTTCACCTTTCACACATATATATTTTAATTAAACTTCCGTTTTATGTTACTGCACTGATTGTCAGTGACGCGTTTTTTTTTCACTGCTGTATACGATTTATGACTTCGACGTTTTTATTGAAATAAACAAACCTAATTCTCGTTAGTTATAACTTTGAAAAAAAAATGAAATAATTACTTATTAAGTCTTATTCAAAGTCTTAAAGGAAGAAAAATGCTTTAGTTTGCCATAATTTTAGGTTTCTGTCTAAATCGTGTAACAGAAATGGCTTCAATTAGAGGCTAAATTATAGTACCACATTCAAATGATAAAATGTCTCAATTTGTACTTCTTTTACCAAAGCCCTTAAAGCAATGTGTCGTGGGTCATAATATAAATTCATTTCCAGGGGTAATTTAAAAGGTCGGAGTCCTGAAAACAGTTCTTGACAAGTTAATTCAGTTCAAATTTGACCACGAACTCGTGAATAGAAAATCTGTTACTTTTTTTTACTCAGACCGTGCACTTTTAGCATATACTTGAAGCAGTTGTTTGGTTTCCTGCTTTTAGACTTCGATATTCGTCTGAAATGCAAAAAAATCAGTTAAAATTACTTCTACTGCATTTCTATTTCTAGACTTTTTATTGACTTTTTATTTCCCCTTAGCGGCATCTGGTGTAACTAGTTTTCGTGACATCAATGTATTTTTATATAATTTATTTATAGAGATAAACGTGTGCTTATCCTTAGGCTTAACGTTAATCGTCAATCCGATAAAATATCGGATACAATAAGATATCGATTATAGTCAAATATTGGATACAGTAAGATATCGATTGTAGTCAAATATTGGATACAGTAAGATATCGATTATAGTAAAATATCGGATACAGTAAGATATCGATTATAGTAAAATATCGGATACAGTAAGATATCGATTATAGTAAAATATCGGATACTGTAAGATATCGATTATAGTAAAATATCGGATACAGTAAGATATCGAATATAGTGAAATGTCGGATACAGTAAGATATCGATTCTAGTAAAATATCGGATACAGTAAAATATCGGATATGGTAAAATATAAGATAAAGAAAACTATCTGTTATATAGTAAGATAGGCCTATGGTATATAGTTAAATATCGGATAAAGTAGAATATCGGAAAATGTAAGATATCGAATATACAATGTAGTAAAATGTTGGAAAACATCAAATATAGTAAAATATTGAATAATATCGGATACACCAAGATTACGGATAATAGTAAATTATTGGATGTAGTAAAATATCGGATATAGTATAATATCGATTCTAGTAAAATATAGAATTTAATAAAAAAATGAATATAGTAAAATATTGCACATAGCATAATATCGGATATAGTAAAATATCGGATATAATCAAATATCGGATATAATGAAGTATCGGATATAATCAAATATCGGATAAATTTCATTTCAATCATTTTCCCTATACCAAGCCTTTCTTTCTTTACTTAATGTATTGTATGTAGTTTTGGATATAGTAAATTAATTTGCATGGCTAGTCCCAAGGAATTCATTAATTCATTTTATGTAGGGGTTTAGTATAAATGAACAAGGACATGATTTGAAAAAAAAATCTAAAATGCAGATTCAATTAGTTTGAATCTATGACTATTTTTCATCATTGTACAACGAATTTAAACGTATTACTAAGTAAACATTGAATTTTTTTTTTTTGGAAATATTCTGAATACTGATATTTAAAACACAGCCACAATAACAAGACCGTAATCTTATACCACCCCACAAAAAAACTCGATATTTGACTTCAACATCATTCAAACAATTGTTGCCACGTTTTATTATTTATGTATGACTGCGCATGCATATGCGGTCATCAACTATACCATTGTTGTATTTATTATTCATATATATTTAATTTTAGATCTATCAAAGAGTGTCAAGTTTAAAACCAATATCCGGACCATAGCATACAACCCATTTATCAATACTAATGTTACACAAAGAGACACGTATATAATATTCAATCATACCTCGATCATTTCCTAAACATTAAACCGTGATCGTAAATCATCATTCAAGAATTTAAAGTTTTTTTAAAAAAATAAATCGTCAAATACCAATATATCAAAATACAGCACCCTGTTGATAAATCGGAAGGTATAGTATGTGAATTATTTATTTGTTGCGACAAGTGTATGATTAATTGCTTGTAGGAATATGATTCTTGGAGCTAAAATAAAAGGTTATACCACCCGGCGCACAGACAAACATATATATAGGTTCCAGCCACTAATAAAATGCTTTTAGTCTTATAATCCAAATTCAGTCATGCCCAGATATTAAGGATTAAGGATAGTGGATGCCCAAAATTATTGTCTCAAAATACGGCGGACAGATTTTGGAAATGTTTTATAATTTTTTTTGGTTTCCATAGTAGAACATCATATACCGTGAGGTCATTAAAAAAACTATGACACTTCTTTGGATTATTGTTAATTTAAATTTGCATTAATAAAAGTCGATGGGAGTAGACCGTTTTTAAAGATTAAAGAACAATTTGCTGCCTTTGTTGAAAAGTAAGAAATGTCACTTTCATTAGATTTTGCAAGGTAGCCTAGCTATAGAGTTTTTTACTCAAATTAGATTGATAATGTGTTGTTGATTCTTTTTTCCATATATAATGGATTATTCCTACATACTCGTACATCAGTGTTAATTTCAAGGGAAAATGACACAAAGGGATGTCATTATCGTATTTTCTGTTACGGAAATCTAAACAAAAATGAATGAATTTTAAAAAAAGTGTCCGCCCAATTTTGAGATATTTTTAGAATGAGGATACAAAGAACTAAATATACGTTCAAGTGCATTTTATCGCGTGTCATATGTCACGCTTCTTGTCATATTGATTGCGTTATCTCTGTGGTCAATTTCATGCACTTCCGTAGATAAAAAATTGTGTTCTAAATAACACATGCCTTGTCGCTTTCATTCATACTTCTGCACGATTTCATCACAATATATTGTTATCGCTACAGTCTGTTCTCTAGAACGTAGAGTTATCTATAAAGGAATAAAGAGTTCAAATTGATTTACTTGTCAACGATATTTTCTTTTGCTACTCTTCCAAATGGAGGTGCTATTTAACGCAAGTAATTGAATTAGAGAAAACTATTTGGGAATATACGACGAACAAAAATGAAGTTATTCAGAAAAGAAATACAATCCGGTATCTATGTTTCTAAGTTTGATTCAGTGCTATCGGCACGTGATAACATTAATGTCCTTAAAAGGAAATAATAACGTGACTGGCGTGCCCGGACATGTGTCTTTTTCGTGTCTCAAACTCTTTATTATTTTCATATAAATACATAAAATAGTTGTTGACCAATTTAAAGACGTATCTTGTGACAATTTGGCACTTGTTTATTGTATAATTACTTCAATACGAAAGAATTTCCAAGCTGTCAGATCTAGTCCCTTTCTTGTTATTGTCAACTATCCATGATAGCGTAACTAGGTGTTTGTTTCCAAATTTACAGTTCAGTTGAGATATATTAAGAAATCAAAGAACTGCGCATGAAGGTATTCAAAGAAGCTGAGCTTACATGGACTTGTATTGCAACATGGACCAAATACCATGGCAATTTAAGATTTGCATGGTGGATAAAGAAAAAATGTAGTAGTTTGGTCCGCAGCAAGAATCATGCGCACCGATCGAGTGACGCTTGTGGAACTATCGTTCAGTTTCCAAAAATCATTATTTTTTCAACACAAAATTGACTGAATTTTTCGAAATCAGTTAACATGACTTTGTGTTCTGTTCTGTTTTCATAGTGAGGTGGTTGCCAATCATTAGACAGTTAAATTTTATCATGATAACCTCTCGCCAACGTACGGTTTCTTGTTTCAATTAAACCTGAGATGGTTTTATAGAATTTCAATTTAATTGATCATTTTTAAGCCCCCCCCCCCCAAAAAAAACCCCAAAAAACTCATAAATCGGCTACGCAATACAGCGACGGCTTCAAATCAAAGATCAGTCGATATCTCCATCAATGTTTTTTTCTGATGGAAACTAGGACAAATTATATGCCATGAACAAGAAAATTAGATTTTTTACGAGAGGCGATATTTTTATAATCAAATAATGACCTTATCACCTATATGATCCTTGTACCTAGATAATCAGTATTCACATAATATAGTACTGGAATACTTCCCTAGTGACTTGCTTCAAAATTAGTCTGTCGGAGACATGTAATATACATAATATTTGATTATACAGCACAGCAATAAGTGAATTTGAACGTAGACCCTCGTATTGTAGTCATCTTATAGCATGTGGGCTGTCGCCTAACCTATATTGTTCCATAAAGAAAAGCACAGCACTTCGCGGCCATGTGACGACAGTTTTCCACTTCCGTAACATCTTGTTTAACAGTTTAATCAGATTTTGAGGAAGCTTTTCATATTAAAGTCAAAGTCTATTGATTGTGTGTCCTGTGTTACACCCAAATGGAACAACCCTCACTAATATATAGCGCTCGACTAGCAATTGTAGTATGTTTTGCACATTATTGCGATCATATCTTAAAGATGTATTCAAGATAAGTGATTCTATATCATTTTTTGCTAGTTATATACCATTTTATTGCATTATATTAACATCACATTTATTACGCATTCGTCATACAATGCATTATAGGTAATTATTTGTTTGTAGTTGCGCGTGATTGACGCAAAAAGGAATTTACGAAAACATTCTCATCTTAGTGATGTTTTACCACATAGTTTGTTGAATATAATTTTCGTATTTATTCTACCGCCCAGTGTCTGTCTGTCTCATTTTGAGCTATTTTCCAGTTTTCCACTTATTTAGCGGTAAGTACTTATAATGAAATCTCATCTATTATAACCGGCAGGACAAAGCTACGAAAGACCGGTGGTGACATTTCAACTTCAAGATTTCACATTTTCAAAACATGAAATAATGAAGTTGAAATCGTGAAATCGTGAAATTGTGAAATCGTGAATTTCTGAAGAAAAATCGTGAAATCGTGAAATTGTGAATTTCACGATTTCATCATTTCACGATTTCACGATTTTTCTTCAAAAATTCCCGACTTCACAATTTCACGATTTCACAATTTCACGATTTCAACTTCATTATTTCATGTTTTGAAATTGTGAAATCTTGAAGTTGAAATGTCACCACCGGTCTTTCGTACAAAGCCCCCGTTCATAATTCTTGATTTCTGGAGAGATGAATTACATCTGTATCATCATGACTGAATGATGGTATGGTTGTTTCGATTTAACCTGTAAACTACTTCTCGTTTTAAATTATCTGTATTCCCAAATGACGAATATATCATATTAAACTCTTTTATAATTTTTGTTGTGACATCATGCTTTTGTGTCGATATTGTGTACACCATTGTCGTTCGATACTTGCTTTTTTCCTCCCTGACTCACTTAAAGAAAATGGTTAGGAATCCGGTGACAATGCTGCAGGGTAATGAACTCTTTTCAGCATAACTCATACATTCGTATCAAAGATTAGCCTAACATATGCGACACTAGTGAATACTGCCAACTCTTGTTATGACGAACGGTGATGAACATGATCAAAGGTTTGGTCTTATTTTTGCCAAATTTGAAAGGAAAAATATCTAGAATTTATTGAGGTTTATCCTAAACGAAGTTATTTTGAAAAAAACATAAGAAGCCCATGCCATATCCATATTGTAAGTTGTATTATTATAATTGTATTTATACGATAATTATATCGCATTATATACACATGCAGTAATACTGATGATTTTAGAATAATCATATTATTATATCATGATGATTTTTGTCGAGCCCGCTTAGAGGTAAAACGTCAAAAATGAGCATTATAGACCTTGTCCGGGCTGTATCTCCCTTATGCATAGACGTTTTCTAACATAACTTGGCATAATTAATAAACACCATGAGACAGTGTGCAGTGTGCAAGATCTCTAGCTAAAAGTCCAAGGTCACACTTAGAGGTCAAACGTCAAAAACTTGACTTGGCATACTACAATGAGACCATGTGTCCTGAGCAACACCCAGGTCCATTGGTCAAAGGTCAAGATTACATGTATGGTCAAATGTATTTTCCCTGTCTGTGCTGTGCCTTTTTGCATTCAATAATTTCTAAAACAAAATGGTATAAAAGTTTACTTCAATGAAATGATGTGTCTTGAACATCACCCATACTTGTAGTTCAAAGGTCAAGGTCACAATCTGTCTAAACAGCGGGCTCGACATGTTGCCCTCGGGCATCTTGTTAAATATATTTGGAGTTTAACTGCTCTTTCGCAAATTTCTAAAAGGCAAGACTATCATACAGGTGAAGGTCGTACTTTAGGTCGGTTCAAAAAAGGGGAAGGTCATGTAATGATGACGTCAGAGGGGATAATCGTATACTAAACATAAAACATGCAGCAATGTTACCAAAACTGGGGAAATAATCTTCCAGCTAAACTACCAAATACATTCTCTAGAATATCATAATTTGCATTAATACCACATCCGGGGACTTGTGACTGGTGATAAAAAAATGTATCTTAAAAGGAACTTTTAAATATCTTTCTTTATGTCTGTATGAAGATTCTACCAAATAATGAATTCCTCAGAGACTTCAACGAAGAAGCTTGCTACACTTATTACATACAGTTTACGTTCAAAACTCTTATTGTCTGTCTTTTGGAGAGAGTTGTTGTTCCTTTCCTTTACATATTTGCAAATTGTTACCGACTCCCAAGAGAACTTGAAGAAGAACAAACATAAATAGTCTTAACGCGCACCAATAAAACCTTTTCTCCGAGTCTTTAAAACTTGTAATCAAGTTGAGTCTTTGTTTTGATCTCAGGAGAAAAGAACTAATATATTTCCAATATGTTGGAAGAGAATATTACAATACATTTCAGAGTATTGTAAGATGTTGATCAAATTTCGCTGGTGTCCTCTATTTAGTGATGGTCTCTATACACAGGTGACCTCAATGCACGGGAAGCTTCCATATACAGATAAACTCCATTCACATATGACCTCTATTAAGTGGTTGCTTCTATTCACATATGACCTCTATTAAGTGGTAGGTTCTATTCACATATGACCTCTATTAAGTGGTAGCTTCTATTCACATATTACCTATATTAAGTGGTAGCTTCTATTCCATTATGACCTCTATTAAGTGGTAGCTTCTATTCACATATTACCTCTATTAAGTGGTTGCTTATGTTCACATATGTCCTCTATTAGGTGGTAGCTTCTATTCACATATGACCTCTATTAAGTGGTAGCTTCTATTCACATATTACCTCTATTAAGTGGTAGCTTATATTCACATATGACCTCTATTAAGTGGTAGCTTATATTCACATATGACCTCTATTAAGTGGTAGCTTATGTTCACATATGTCCTCTATTAAGTGGTAGCTTCTATTCACATATGACATCTATTAAGTGGTTGCTTCTATTCACATATTACCTCTATTAAGTGGTAGCTTCTATTCACATATGACCTCTATTAAGTGGTAGCTTCTATTCACATATTACCTCTATTATGTGGTAGCTTCTATTCACATATTACCTCTATTAAGTGGTTGCTTTTATTCACATATTACCTCTATTAAGTGGTTGCTTATGTTCACATAATTATGTCCTCTATTAGGTGGTAGCTTCTATTCACATATGACCTCTATTAAGTGGTAGCTTATGTTCACATATGTCCTCTATTAGGTGGTAGCTTCTATTCACATATGACCTCTATTAAGTGGTAGCTTCTATTCACAGATGACCTCTATTAAGTGGTAACTTCTATTCACAGATGACCTCTATTAAGTGGTAGCTTCTATTCACATATGACCTCTATTAAGTGGTAGCTTCTATTCACATATGACCTCTATTAAGTGGTAGCTTCTATTCACATATGACCTCTATTAAGTGGTAGCTTCTATTCACAGATGACCTCTATTAAGTGGTAGCTTCTATTCACATATGACCTCTATTAAGTGGTAGCTTCTATTCACATATGACCTCTATTAAGTGGTAGCTTTTATTCTCATATTACCTCTATTAAGTGGTTGCTTATGTTCACATATGTCCTCTATTAGGTGGTAGCTTCTATTCACATATGACCTCTATTAAGTGGTAGCTTCTATTCACAGATGACCTCTATTAAGTGGTAACTTCTATTCACAGATGACCTCTATTAAGTGGTAGCTTCTATTCACATATGACCTCTATTAAGTGGTAGCTTCTATTCACATATGACCTCTATTAAGTGGTAGCTTTTATTCTCATATTACCTCTATTAAGTGGTTGCTTATGTTCACATATGTCCTCTATTAGGTGGTAGCTTCTATTCACATATGACCTCTATTAAGTGGTAGCTTCTATTCACAGATGACCTCTATTAAGTGGTAACTTCTATTCACAGATGACCTCTATTAAGTGGTAGCTTCTATTCACATATGACCTCTATTAAGTGGTTACTTCTATTCACATATGACCTCTATTAAGTGGTTACTTCTATTCACATATGATCTCTATTAAGTGGTAGCTTCTATTCACATATGATCTCTATTAAGTGGTTACTTCTATTCACATATGACCTCTATTAAGTGGTTACTTCTATTCACATATGTCCTCTATTAAGTGGTAGCTTCTATTCACGTATGACCTATATTAAGTGGTAGCTTCTATTCACATATGTCCTCTATTAAGTGGTAGCTTCTATTTACGTATGACCTCTATTAAGTGGTAGCTTCTATTCACATATGACCTCTATTAAGTGGTAGCTTCTATTCACATATGACCTCTATTAAGTGGTTACTTCTATTCACATATGTCCTCTATTAAGTGGTAGCTTCTATTTACGTATGACCTCTATTAAGTGGTAGCTTCTATTCACATATGACCTCTATTAAATGGTAGCTTCTATTCACATATGACATCTATTAAGTGGTAGCTTCTATTCACATACGACCTCTATTAAGTGGTAGCTTCTATTCACATATGACCTCTATTAAGTGGTAGCTTCTATTCACATATGACCTCTATTAAGTGGTAGCTTCTATTCACATATGACCTCTATTAAGTGGTAGCTTCTATTCACATATGACCTCTATTAAGTGGTAGCTTCTATTCACATACGACCTCTATTAAGTGGTAGCTTCTATTTACGTATGACCTCTATTAAGTGGTAGCTTCTATTCACATATGTCCTCTATTAAGTGGTAGCTTCTATTCACATATGACCTCTATTAAGTGGTTACTTCTATTCACATATGTCCTCTATTAAGTGGTAGCTTCTATTTACGTATGACCTCTATTAAGTGGTAGCTTCTATTCACATACGACCTCTATTAAGTGGTAGCTTCTATTCACATATGTCCTCTATTAAGTGGTAGCTTCTATTCACATATGTCCTCTATTAAGTGGTAGCTTCTATTCACATATGACATCTATTAAGTGGTAGCTTCTATTCACATACGACCTCTATTAAGTGGTAGCTTCTATTCACATATGTCCTCTATTAGGTGGTAGCTTCTATTCACATATGTCCTCTATTAAGTGGTAGCTTCTATTCACATATGTCCTCTATTAAGTGGTAGCTTCTATTCACATATGTCCTCTATTAAGTGGTAGCTTCTATTCACATATGTCCTCTATTAAGTGGTAGCTTCTATTCACATATGTCCTCTATTAGGTGGTAGCTTCTATTCACATATGTCCTCTATTAACTTGTAGCTTCTATTCACATATGACATCTATTAAGTGGTAGCTTCTATTCACATATGTCCTCTATTAAGTGGTAGCTTCTATTCACATATGTCCTCTATTAAGTGGTAGCTTCTATTCACATACGACCTCTATTAAGTGGTAGCTTCTATTCACATATGTCCTCTATTAGGTGGTAGCTTCTATTCACATATGACCTCTATTAAGTGGTAGCTTCTATTCACATATGACCTATATTAAGTGGTAGCTTCTATTCACGTACGACCTCTATTAAGTGGTAGCTTCTATTCACGTACGACCTCTATTAAGTGGTAGCTTCTATTCACTATGACCTCTATTAAGTGGTAGCTTCTATTCACAGATGACCTCTATTAAGTGGTAGCTTTTATTGAATTAATAGAATGGATCATTTACTAGTATAAATCAACCACTACGAGCTTTTTCTGAATTGTGTTTATATTTGGAATTTGTACACATGATTTTGAATATGCTGTACAATCATAGAGAATACAGATAAGTAGTTAGTAATAGTACCTCCCTTTATGATATAAAGTCAAATATAACTGATCCGGGTCCAACATTTCAAAATGTTGTTTGGTTGAAAGTTAATATTGAATCAATTATGTTTTAATGTCTCAATTTATAATGATTAGGTTTCTCTAATTTTTGTTCATCAGTCATTGAAAGTTAGTTTTAGGGTCCGTTATCCTTAAAGGCAAGATAAAAGAAATTGCATCATGTTTACTCAGTTTACAAACCATTTCAATTGAGACCCGGCTGAAACCAAACATTTCCTAACCTAACTTTATTGCAGAGCTAAAAACAAACTCTGCTGTAATAGTATATGGATTTAGACATTATGACTCGATAGTACGTTTGCAGCAAGATTTTAATTTCGTGGGAATAAACTACATCATTTGAGAAAATGTTCAATTTAACTTTTTGAGATACCGGAGCCTGTTCTATATGATCTTGAAGTATTTGTACTAGTCTAGTGGTCTGTGGATTTGTTTTATTTGCGAAAGAAATTACTTTCCAGCGATTATTTGGTGTTTTAGGAATCACTTTTCTTAAAAGCATCTGCGATTCATTGCTTTCCTAAGCGTGATATTGACGCCTTCGTTTTAAAAGAATTCATTTAATTTTACCCCGACTTCTCAGCAGTGTGGTGCGATATTAAACAAGTTTCACAATTTTCTTAAAGAGCCACGATTGTAAGGTGTTCGCAATTACCACAAGCTAGACGAATTCATTTTAAAACTATTAAGAATCTGTTACTGTAATCACTCGACAAAAACCCCAGTGGCTCAAACCGTCGCATTGTACTGACAAAGTAATGCATTTGAGTATTGAGAGGCTAAAGCAAAAGATACGATTATACAGGAACTATCATTAAAATCAGAAACTGGTAACCTTAAATTTAACTTGACAGACGCCACACGAACGCACGAATACGATATATTTTCTCTGTTTATTAGAAGCCGCGGCCAGTGCGCTGGATTTATTGTAACCCAGCGGTCCGGGTGTGATTCACAAAAAGCACAAAAAGCGGAAGCCGAAGCCATGATGGAAAGTAGCCCATGAACAACAACAACAACAAAAAAGGCGGCCTGCCCATATAATTTATCCGATGCATTTTTCTTTAAACAAATACCAAGTAGTTCCGATTGGTTTTGTACTACTTACAGGCGTTGACAGAGATGTATGTGAGGAGGTATAACAATTGATAACTCTGAATAAAGACTGACTTGTGCGCATCATTTGTGTTACTTCATCATTTGTTAAAACAAATATACGGGGTAATCGGTGTTCCAGTGGTAACGCGCTGGACTACTGAACGAAAGGTCATGGTTCGAATCTCGATTCCATATTTCAATCAGGGCCGCTTCTTACCACGCCAAGTACTGTGGTAAGAAAATTACAGGAAACTGGTTAGACGTGTATCGATAATTTACACCGTGCACGATATAGAACCCGGAAAACTATTCCAAAAGACTAGGTATTAGTATATAAATGCCCGGTTCTCCTGTATCTTATCTCTCCCCTCTCTGGGTCAGCTCTGAAATTACCATAGCTGTCGAATGGACCGTAAAACAACAGATAAATAATATTTATTAATAAAGTAAAAGAAATGTAAGTATTCTTAGAGATAAGGAATTGCTCAACAATTTGGAGCCTTGAAATTCTTACACGTTATATAAACGATACTTATTATCTATATCATTCAGTCATGTTTAAGGTAATTTAATTCCTTGAGTTTGCCATGTTGACAAATAAAAAAAAAACGGCAAATAGTTAAATACTTACCTATCTCCATGACATTCACTTTGCTTGCTACAAGTTTGTGAGAACTTTACAAAGCCAGCATGTTTGTTGTACTTGCTGTAGCTAGTGCTTCAAAATCCTAGGATAATAAACCCTAGTTCCAAGTCAATCCTATTAAGCCTTTGACCCCCCGGGTATAAGTCTCGTTTGATACTAAAAAGTAAATACACTTAAGCTTAAATCAATGTTGTACTTGAATCTAAGTAATCTGTTTCCATATTTGTCATTTGATAAAGTGTGAGTGTTCGATGGTACGTGAGTGAAATAATAGGAACATGTTAATCATTTCATAAACTTGATAGCCTTCACGTCATTACAATTATCACAGTTATAAATACTGTATTTCAATGTGTTAGACACATATCTAATTTAAACAATTCCCATTAGAAGACCATTGCCTTTTTCATCATATCCGTAAATACAATTCATAGCCAAAACAAATTATTTATGTATTGTTATTAGTCATGTTAAATTTATAGTCTAATTGCTGTTCTAAATGTCATTTATTACATATTAGCCATATTAACTGACATTTGTTGGGATTTAAGACCGCAATAAATCATTTTACCTACGCAAAAACGTTCTGAACGTTGTATATCGGTTTTAATCAAATGACATAATAGTATAGTCTGTACTTATGTCTAGATTTGTATTTTACGGTTTCGATTGCAACATTAGACATGGGCTTGCTGAATACATCTCTTACAAATCAATGGTACTTTTTTTTCTGTGGCCATCTATGATCGGTAACTGTCGCGGCTTCAATGGCGGTTACTCTAATATAAGATGTGGCTTCGAAAAGCATAACCACTGATTTCTATATACATATGACTATGAAGAAATTTATATTTGTTAATATTTTAGTGCAGATTGGTAGTTTTGATAGAAATATGCATAGATGTATAAAATATCAGAAAACATTTTTTTCTTTTGTTCATTTTTAAATTTAGGATAAAAGAAAAAAATGGTATACACCATCAAATTGGATTGGGTCGATTGGTAATGATATATGACTAGTAATCACTGATTTCTCACCGCTCTGAGTTCGAATCCCACCCGGTACAAAATTTCAAATGTGAATATGCTCTCCAGCTACCTCACAGAAGATCGATGGTTCTATCCAGGTGAACGCCTGGGATCTTCATCTACATGTAAAACTGAAAAAAATCACCAAGTATCCCTGTTGTTCGTGTGACGTCAAATCGCAGTGAAAGAATAGTATACTATTATGTAATTACTAAATCATACCCACAATGTTCTTCATTTTCAATATCAGTTGTGTCACAAACATTACAATATTTGACATTTTTGTAGTAATGGATGTTTTTTTTATATTTATTTACGCTTTGATTGATCCCTTGATATTAAAGATGACATTGATGACCAAATTAAGGACTTCATATGAAAAAGTAACAAAGAATTCTCTAACCATGAAATAATTATAAGGCTTATCACGTGTATTTCAGCTAATTTTCGCAATAAATAGATCATACACGTTCATGTTATTATTTCATTATCTGAAACTCCGTGCCTTGCATGTGAAGAAGGGTTTCTAAGACTTATTTGATAATTTCTTAATCAATTTGCTGTTTAACAACTGTATACAAATTAAAACTGGCATCGAAGGTCACTTACGTTTTCAAATCACGAACACTTGGAGTGCAGTACAAATTCTTTATTTTGTGAGTTTTACGTAAGATGAATGCGGATTCTTTTGTGAAGTTTGATTAAGTAAAAATCTCCTAACATGCACGACAACACACAAAGTTCCCCCAGTGACTTAAAAATATAAAAATCATATGAAGCGTTGCTTAGTGTGCTTCCATAAATAATATGCCACACTTTGCTTTCTCTGGAAACTGAAAAAAGCATAAGGAATAAATTGGTATGCTTGGCATCTAGTGATGATAAGTCTAGAATTCAAAGGTTCACTTGGCATATGATTTTATTAATACGTACAATGGTCACGTGAGAGCTTTATTTACCGGTGGACCTTTACGTACTCGTGACGGTATAGTTAATTAATTTTCATCAAACTTTTTAACCAACTTTTTAAAGCTGGCACTATTGGTTCAATACAGCTTATTCCAAGTTTGTGAATATGTTTGTAGCAGTAAAAGTCTTAAAACATCTGGGTTTTTTTCAGTGGTTAGAGCGTTGGATGTGTAACTCGGCAATCCGGTTTCGATTCCCGGACTCGCCAAGTCACATACCCTTCCATGAAAAATTTGCAACAATGTTGTATTCCTCCACGTTTTGCGAAGTATCCGGTTATAGTTTGTACTGGTTAGAATACAGTCCAGGATAAACTTGTTGGTGAGTCGGCATCTGTATATAACTGAAAAAATGTTGAAAAACGGCGTTAATCCCGTTTAATTAAAGTAAATGTCTTACATTAAATATAATATTGTTTACCAGTATCAGTTTGGAGAAAAACTGAGTTCACGAAATAATTGAATTTTAATTACTGTTTGTTTGTTTGTTTTCAATTATCATTTATTGTTTGCATAGCTGTAGGGCTATAGATTCCAAGTTCAGTTCATATGTAGTTCGTCCCTGGAACACAATTTGGTACAAAACTATCTAATTGTATTCGCAATAACTTCATTTTTGTCGCTTGTTTATTCCCTGTGAGGTTTTTGTAACTGAATTACCGCCCACAAAGAACACCTCAAAGTGGAAGAGTAGCACCTCCGAATAGAAGAGTAGCAAAAGAAAGATAGTTCTATGGCGTATTAATTTGAACTCGAAATGTGTTTATTCGGATATGTGAACATTATAGGGGTTTTCTCATGCGCTGCTGGTGTAAATTTCTTATTTCATTGCGTTGTTTGTTATAATCAAGAACTCAAGTCCTTTAACGATCAAATAACAATAGAACATTGCGGGTTTAAGAACCGCCGTAACATAATTATCTTTATTGTGAGATATAAATAAGTAATTTTGTGCATTGTGTTAGATGTATATTACTATAACATTATGTGGTGATAAAATACCTAGGTAGTCTTCAAAATAGGATTAATTAAGATTGCAGACGATTAGTCGTCATAAACGTAATTTCACTGAAAAAAAAGAATAAGTGGCTGTTAAGTTATATATTCCTAAATTTACGTTATAACAAATCCTACAAAAGGTATATCCACTCACTTCGACGGCGTTAAGTTATGTTCGGCAAATTTCGGCAATGTTCGATAGTTATCAATTGTTCTCGGTAAAGTCCGGAATAATTCCACTATTTTCGACAATTTTCATTTTTTGCCCCCGATAAATTTTACGGTTTCGTCTTGCACCAACACCGCTTACTAGAACACTTGAATACTTATATTTGACCTGGACCAATTTTGGACTTGGAATTATTCAAATGGACAATTTCTTGACAAGCATGCCGCCGGGGGGCATATATGCGTTCATTGAACGCAACATCGTGTTTACATTTCATTCTCGACAGACGCTGCTCACATGGCAATATGTACATTGAAATAACATTTATCAGGTTAATTCCTGGTCGGGTATGTCTGCAACATTATTAGAACATAAATACAATCTGAAACTATTTAGTGTATTTGCCTAACAGCCTCCTCAAGCTCTACTTGTATGTTTTTGAAGTGCAGAAAATAAACTAATGAATTATGTAGTAGGTAATTCGGTAAGAGCCGTTTTTTAAATTTCTGTTTAAGAAGTGCAAATAATTTGTGAACTAAGTAAAGATGCTGACATTTCGTTTGCGGAATGTACACCTGCAGTGGGGGACCATTACATATAAGGTTATAAACTTTTAACTCAATTATCTGCCATTCCCATATGTAACTAAAGAAGTAAATTTATCAAGTATGTACATATAATCGTCTTGATGTTTAAACCATATACGACCACTATAAGGGACAGTCTATTACCGGCTTTGTAGATAAGAAGGACATGTCTAATTCAAAGCGATACTACTAAATTGTTGGATTCTGTTCTACAAGAGCATAACCGCCTAAGAGTTATAACAATCCATCGTAGGCTTCATGCTTTGCCAGTCAGATTAATGTTAATAACATACGGTTGTTTACAACACTGTATTTCAACAAAAAAGCTGAAAGACTCAATCGTGAAGTTAAAACCTACAAGAACACCACTGCTTCAAATGACATTGCAAGGAATGTAATTGTGTGCAAAATATATGATTGATTCATGTTTACATTCAACTTTCAAATATTAAATCGGATAAAAATAACTTTTATGAGTAATAATGATGATAATAATAATAGTAATAACTTTATTTATCGAAGGTTGCACACAAAGACAGTGAAACATTAACAATGATGAAAATGTAACAATACTTTTTTACAATGTGGCCCTCGTGAGTTCGACCGCTTTGTGGTGGAACATCTTCTCTGTAACGATTTGATTGAAATATTTCGTCTAAGGCTAATTGTTGATCAGTGCTGATATTTCATGTTGACAATGTGCTGATATTTCATGTGGACAATGTGCTGATATTTAATGTTGACAATGTGCTGATATTTCATGTTGACAATGTGCTGATATTTCATGTTGACAATGTGCTGATATTTCATGTGGACAATGTGCTGATATTTCATGTTGACAATGTGCTGATATTTCATGTTGACAATGTGCTGATATTTCATTTGGACAATGTGCTGATATTTCATGTGGACAATGTGCTGATATTTCATGTTGACAATGTGCTGATATTTCATGTGGACAATGTGCTGATATTTCATGTGGACAATGTGCTGATATTTCATGTGGACAATGTGCTGATATTTCATGTGGACAATGTGCTGATATTTCATGTTGACAATGTGCTGATATTTCATGTTGACAATGTGCTGATATTTCATGTTGACAATGTGCTGATATTTCATGTGGACAATGTGCTGATATTTCATGTGGACAATGTGCTGATATTTCATGTTGACAATGTGCTGATATTTCATGTTGACAATGTGCTGATATTTCATGTTGACAATGTGCTGATATTTCATGTGGACAATGTGCTGATATTTCATGTTGACAATGTGCTGATATTTCATGTTGACAATTTAACGCCAGGTTGTGGAGAATAGGGTTACCATCGGTACAAAATATTGCCATCGGTATGTAACTAAACTACATGTACATGTAGTGTTAAAACAAGAGTACAACTCGGAGGGTTTGCTAATATTTATCCATTTCTATTTGAATCACAGATGGTTCTAGTAAATTATGAATATTAAAAAGCTTACTAATATTTACATTATAAAGAAAGAATTTCCCGTGAAATGATTTTCTTGAGAAAAAAACACCCCACACATTTTCCAAAATACGCCTAAATCGGCTATGGTCGTATTGCTAAATAACATGCGCCACTACGAGTATATAAGTGTGGCTGTATCGTGGCCCCTGTTCTTATATTGTCCTTAATTTCTAGGTAATCGTTAACCCCTGTTCCACTGTATTTAAAATAGATATATAAGAGAAAGCATATCAATTATGCAGAAGCTATGCTTGTCTTGATAAATAAAATAGTAACACTTTCAGAGACATAATTATAAGTATGACCCAATTATCACAAACAAATAAGGCTCCTTTCCTTCAGAAGTTGAATAATAAAGGCAAACAGTGTTTATTTTAAATGTGTTTATGACCATAACTTGATAAGATTATGTTCGTACATAAATAATTCTACCTACCTTTATTCACCTTACCTAAGAACTTAGACTATCAAATTGTGTGGTCAAATTTATAGTATAAACATAACGAAAAGCACTATCTTAGCCTTCCAATTGCTGGAAAGAATTCAAGGCTGATGCAAGGGTGATCGCCGGATGATCAAGTGGTAGCGCGCTGGGCTACTAAACGAAAGGTCGTTCGAATATCAGCTATATTTTCGAAATCACAAATCATGCCTTTGATTTGTTAGTAAACTTAGCTATCCAACCGAATTTCAAATACAAGCGATTGACAATCGACACTATTTCACGATCTCCTTACTAAACTATTTCAAACTAGTATTTTGTGTATGGAGACTATGGGGGGAGGTGCGCAGCTTTTAAAAATCGCTATTCCGGTGTTGTTGCCTTTTGTCAATATCACATGAGGTACGTAATCATTGTTTCCTGAAGCACATATCTTGTCGATGGTATATTTAGTATTAACTAACACCTTGGCAAGATTTAGGTTAAGTAATACACTGCGGCTAGACGACTTTGTTCTTATACGAAATTAGATTCTATTCCGTTTACATTTTCGAGACGTTTGTCTGTCAAACGCGTAAGACGGTATACACAAGGCGATTGAAAAACTAATTACGTCATTGGCCCTTTCCTATGATTTGTCTTGACTCTATGATTAAACCTGAGAAGTGTACTGTATTAACTTACACAGTTATTTTGATGTCTGAAACTTGTTTAGATTTACTTTTTGGTGGTATTCTAAGGACTAATACAGTCAAACGTGTAAACAAACGCCACCATCGGGGAAGACAAAATATGGCCCGTGTGGACAGGTGGCCTTTATTTGGAGGTAATTTTGTACTAAAAAGTTAATGAAGTTTTTTTTAGAATGAACTTTAATTCACAGGGTTATCTTTATTGGGAGGTGGCCACTAACACAGGGTTGACTTTACTGCTCGCCGAACATCATGTCTGCTGGTAATTTTTTTGAATTGTTAGATGATAATTGTTGATTAATGAGATAACTGTCATTCCTTAATTGTCAAAACCAAAGAATACTTTTAATAATTGAAAAGAAAACGCAGATTTAATTGTATTCAAAACTATTTAAAGGTTACCATAAGTTGATTAATGTAACTGTCAAAATCAGAAATTTACAAATTTGGAACATGAATGATACTGCGTGCTTAATAGAAGCCATACATTGCACAGACTATCACTATTTCAGATTTTCAGAATATTGTCAGATGTTTTAAAACGTCTTCCTAATAACTTTTAATCAAGTCTGATTATAATGGACAAAGAGGTTTTTGTGTGCAGAAATTTTAAGAATAGTCGCCTGTTAGACGCTGTTAAGTTGCAAAAAGCCGTGTAATCATTTTGGTACTAATTTACCAAAATATGAAAAATAATCTCTACTAGGAAATCCTTCTGCAAAAACATTCTCTGACCATGTATAAACTGACAACCACATAAAATGGCCACTTAAAAAGTGAATATAACTACCTTACGAAAGTACATTCAAAAGTTTACATCTTTGGAACGTGTTACATAAAAAAATTCAACTATATTGCAATGAGTGTCAAATAAGTAGATATGGTAAAATGTATTGGCGTAAATACTTAAAAATGCGAATTGCTATAAACAGTGAATGGTTTATAACAACAAGACAATCGGTCAATAATTCGTATGAAAATCGCAGTCGGTGCACACATTTTTTTGCAATTTGTTATAGGCACATAAAGATCTGTTTATATTGTCAACAAGGCGTATTAAAGCAACAGTTTCTAAATCGAAGCCCAACAAATCCTTCGTTTATTGAGTTAAAGATTCAGTTGCATAGATACAGTCAGTCTCGCTCAGTATATTTTGACCAAATTCGATAAAAGGTG
This sequence comes from Lutraria lutraria, assembly GCA_964023205.1. Lineage (NCBI taxonomy): Eukaryota > Metazoa > Mollusca > Bivalvia > Venerida > Mactridae > Lutraria > Lutraria lutraria. The sequence goes on along the minus strand of OZ026848.1, from coordinate 27,590,547 downwards.
ATACAAATTCAATTGAAACATACGCGAGGTAAACATTTATATTTCTGTAGATAACCAGATGGCATTCGCGCCCATAAACTGTACCAATTGTAAATAAACACGAACAAAAACTTACAAACAAAGTTCAGATCAAGCTTGTAAAACTACTGACAGATACGATCACATTGTAGAGATCTTGAGTGGCATTTTGTATGTGTCTTTCTAAAAACAGTCAACACTTACCGCGTTCTAAGTTTCAAATATCTCCAATGTTCGCCCACAACTTGCATTATTTCAACAATAATTACAGATAAGATGGATGCATGTATTGAAACGTCTATGTGTGTCACAAGTGTTGTAGTCATTCAGGATTTATGTAAAGCATACTTGTCACCATGGATGGTTCGTTTTCTCCTCATTCAGTGTAACAAAAAATGCTTCCTCGTGTGTTCATCATTAAAAAGCACTTCTGCACTTCTTGGCAAATTGCACCAATTCTCATTTCCTTCGCTGTATCCAGAGAGTATAATTAGAAGTTAATAATATTCTTGTAGCTATACCGAAGGATGCGTATAAGCTCATTTTAACGCTTAATTAATTGTCAAGAATCAATGATTTGACATTCTAATTTACCCCTAGCATCAAGAATGACCAAAATGTTAATAGAATCCTTTGCTAATTGTGTTAAAATTGGGTTATTAAGTATTCGAAAATTACAAAACGTTCGTGCAGAAGTTAAAACGCAACAATTTTGTTCGAAGAACTAAATTTCTTTCTCAAGTGAATCATGTCTTCATAATTTGTTGAACGCATTAAGGAATTCTGATGTGTATTTTGATTTAAATGACGCTCTTAGATGTGTTTTTATGTTCTGCGATGGTGATTGTTACAACAAAAAAATGAATTCCCTATTTATTACCGTTACATTGAAATCAAGATAACACGTGCATGCACGCCAAGTATCAATTACGTATAATCAGGTCTAGAAACTAAAAGAAAATAATGTTTCTTTGAATAGATGGCAAAAAGATTCCAATTAAACATAGGCCATTGTATACTGCATATATAGACTCTCCTTTAAAACAGAACGTCATGATAATGAAGAACGCACAAAATTCTGTCTAAGAGTTTAGTTTAGTGGCAATTATAAATGGATACATTCCTGGTATTGTAGAGATTTGAAAATATGATACGTAAATTTCATCATAGCATATTCCATAGGTACTACTGAAGATACCTGCATGTTTTTACAATACAGAGAGCCAACCAATGGTTGTAGTACAAACTCAGCATTTTGTACTAAATGTTTCTTTCATCTTACGCCTATAAAGAAATGATAAATCGAAAGACTGACCATGTTATTTCTTTTCCATCGTTAAGATGATATTTATAAAGAATAGCAACTCTTGTTATAAACATGTATATTTTATAGGAACATAATGTAAATATCTTATTTCAAGAAATCCTTGACTACGAATATTTTATAATATGCTAGCCGTTTGTAAGTCAGATTTCATAAACTTAGAAATAGCTCTTAATTGTAAACTAAACTCTATATATTTCCAGTAAAAGGTCTCAGGTATCTAATATGGTACTGCAGATATCTAAGTCGAGTCTGAAAATGAATTTTAAATAAAGCTTTTACCGATTGTTGATATGACTTACGATTGTGAATTGTGAAATCTAAGTAAAATCAGGTCTATGATTTTTTCGATAATACTCCACTTAATAAACTTACATATTTACCAATGAATTCATTCATTAGTACATTTTTGTATTGTAATTTTATGTTTGCATTTCTTAGTGTTTGTTGGTGTACTTATATACACGTCTTTGTAAAAAGTACTAACCTGTACAGTCATGTAGGTGTTCCTGTAAAAAATATTAACATTTTCACAAACACCAATTATCAATGCGTGGTTCTACCGATGTTCAGTGTTTTCACTGTCTACACTACGCATTCGTGCATTTTTGCAAATGTACTTCGATTTCCTGCTTCAAGATTCACGCACATACTTTCCAACTTCATAGATCTTAAGGAATTATTAAGAACACTAAAAGGTTTATCATATTTTACAGTTTATGTATGATGTATATGATTGTTTGTATGGAGAATATAAATTATAGAAGTTACAAAAAGTTGTCCCACTATTTCATCTTGGGTTCAGAATGTTGACATTTATAAAGTATGGATTATAAATATCCATCATTGGCAAAGATAAGTATCACAAACGAGACGAATAAAGCCTTGGCTTAAACTTCTAAACAATAAGATTACGTTGTTGTGTTGGGGATTTTTTCGGCTTTTTCCTAGTAAGTTTCTTTTGATTACCATCGCTTCTGGAGAGTGATAATTACCGCAATTAGTGATTTTTATAGCATCTTTAAGATGGTCAGTTCACCCGTAAATAATTACTCTAATCAAGACGATTTATTACTGGATATGTTGGCTGATGCTGCAGAAGCTGGAGGAGAAATGGAGAACTGATTACATGTAATTATATATACATGTCTAAAATTCGTCTCTCTAAGTCAACATCTCTTGGTATTTTGTGCTTGACACTTTGGAAAGTTCTTAAGGTTCAGTTGATGAACATGTTTTTTGAACCAACCTATCATTGACCTTTATTACTTGTTTATTACTTCAAACAGATTTACGTATGGTATATTAATTTAGTTAATTGGGTACAATTGTTCATCACTTAGGTTTTAGCTGTTAATGTTTATATGGATTTATTTAGGCGACAAATATCTCCAATGATATCCACTCCTTTCTCATTTCTCATCGGTCTGAAACAGTTGAGCATCGATACACTTTTAAGATTTGTTTCAGTCAAAATAATCATCTTGTCACTCGCTAGATAGAATGATTTCTCCAAATAATGACATATTGCTTTTAGAAACGCCGAGCTTCATTCTGACAGTTATGTATAGACGTGAAATTGCGGGTCTATTTACAGTTATGGCATATTATTGCTTATTTTAGAACAGATTTCGGTTTCAAGAGAAATATTGTATGGAATTATGGTCTAAAATAGTGACAGTTGTGTTGTTCTATACTACTGGTAATATCCATTATCTGTTTAAAAAATTACTCACATATGTTTTATGCGACGTTTATTTAAGTGCATTGTCCCTGTCACAGGATTCTGGTGAGAAACTAAACAGACGTATTGGAAACAAAAACCGCGATGAACAAAGAGTCAGGTTTTAATTTTGGTTTCCATGGGTTTGAGGCCATTTGATATTTCAGCTTCATGCGACGGCGGCTTCAACTAGTTTTCATGGACTGCATTTTAATCAGTCCTAACTAACCCTTCCACAAGAAAACCTTTTCTTACAAATGGAGGGAAATCGAAATTTTGTCAAACTTTCATAGAAACGTATGATCTACCGAGACCGTGATTCGAACCTGGATCGCCCGGTAATAAATCCAGCTAACAAACCACAGGGCCACGACCATACAAATAATAAAAATATACCATCATCTTGGCAAACACATGTAATGATGCATCCTCGGTCTAGACAGTTTTAGGCAGCAATAACAATCTGAACAAAATAAGACATTAACAATGTTTTTATACATAAGTGAAACAACAATACGCTCTGATTGACAATGACAGTCCAATTAGATATGACAGAATTGATAGTCTACAGATAGAGACTAGGGGCATGGGGAGTCGAACACTTTAGTTTAGAAGTAAAGTGATACTTCTCTATAAATAATTTATACGTTGTCATTGTTCTTATTGTCGTAAACAACGAATGAATTAAATGTGTAGAATATCTCGTTGAGGACTTATCTCATTGAATTCGTATTTCAAAATAATAATGAATTAACAAACCCAGCCAAAACTCGGATTTTTTAAAAACAAAATCGCTACGCACCAAAGTGAAAACGGATGAGTAAAGTTGTCGTATCCGAATCAGGTATGGTGGCTTCGTATCATGTTACTACATTGTATCATAAAAATGCTTGATTAATGTCATGAACTATAACCAGTCACATGAGAAACCCTGTCAGGAAACTTGTCCAATACATATGTTCTTGTTTCTAATACTATTAGTCGATGTCTAATTGTATGCTTGGTGTCAAAGTTTATTCGTAATGCCATAATCTCCTCTTGCCTTGTCTGGTACAGAGCTGAGTTGAATATCAAAGAGACATGTGAAACTGTGATGTGCGTACTCAAATAAAGTTATTAAGTGTCATCGTTATATAGAACAGTTTTCAATTATCCTAGAATTTTGGTAACATTTCGCTTCAGGCTTTCTCGATTGCATATCAAGAACCCTGCAATTGTTATGTTTAGACTTGTTCGTATCAGACCCTAGTGATTCTAACAATCCCAAAGGAGAACGGACAGGGGGTATTTTGGTGTTTGTTAAAATCGATATACCGTGCTTGGATTTTTTTGCAAGTCCATCTACGCCATTAGTTCCTCACTATTTATTTAGTGTTGTTGTTTGATGTGTTGGGCTGAGGATCTAGGCTTGAAATTGCATTAGAATTAAAAGGTCTTATCTGCACTTTTAATGTTTGTCAGATAGGCCCTTTTAATCCTAAGGTGACGGAATAATCTCAAATGGCTTTAATCTTATTATTATTATTAGATATTTCTAGTTTGAATTTCAACCAATAACTTGCTTTATTATATTGTTAATAGTATCATATATAATTTAATTGGTATTGTTCTTCATCAAAAAATATCATTTGAAGACAAATTTATAAGTAAATTAAACTTATTACGTATGTAACAATTATGAGTTTTTAGACTTGTTCGTCTCTGAACAGAATTTGATGAGTGCTTTATTTCCTTTGTAATTAGGTTTTAAAATATATGAGATACTTTTACCAAGCTGAATTCATTTAGAATGATAAATGTATTATCGGAGAGCATTGTGAAAGACGTAAAAGATTACATAAATATTTTAGATTCTAACTTTTGTGTGTTGAGGCGTGTGATGGAGTTTGTTCAATAAGTTGTGCATTTAACAGACACTGTAGAGATATTTGTATTAGCTGTGAAATACGCGATTGGAATCTTTGAAGTTCAGTGACTGCAGTCGTTAATAAGTGGCATTTATGCAGATCATGTTTTATTCTGCCACACAATGTAGTTGTTTGTTTATTTTGTATACACAATTGTAGTTTCGTCTTAGATAGCGTATAAAAGTGTTTTGTGTTACTAATATACATAAAAATGGAATTTCAATGAAATCAAAACGAATACTCAGATAAACAATGCTGAAGATATATATAGATTTTCTATGTTAGTGAAAGCCTCCATTGAAAAAAGATATTACATCGTCATAAGCCAGTACAAAACTGTACATCTCGAGGGGCTCAGCGCAACACTGTCGTAACTTGTTCTTATTTCAATATGGCTTATGACACTGTAGCGTTGAACCCTCGATCTATCTTCCTCTTTGTGCAGACTAGTAGATCATTAGATAAATAATAAGGCCTCGGATTCTTGAGCAAGATTTGTGTAAAGACTTAATCGAAACTGAAGTGTCAAACCACCGTAGATTTCCGTTTCTCTCTCATGCGCTAGAATCTATAAATCTACACAAAAATGTAAAACAAATACATTATTGCTGGTGTTTATTTTATAACTGTTGTTGTTGTTTCGTTAAGCAATACACATTACACGAATATGTTTTTATCAGTACATACAAACAAGTTTTCATGTATTATTGATATCTTACTCTAAAAAGATGTTGTTTAAGCTCGTAGTGAAGATATCATGTTGCATATTCGTGTTGGCCAACAGCTATTCATAGCTAATGGTTAAATGTTTATCTTCTTTTCCGACAATAAATAAAGTTTGAACTTAAACTTGGCTTGCAAATATGTTGTTTCCGTTTGAATAAATTAATACCAAGACATTGATGAAATTAATAAGAAAATCTCTTATACTGGCGCGCACAGATAAGGAAAGGATTCCTATAAAAGATACCCAATCTTCCCCAAAGGCCAGCCAACACACAGGAACAAGCAATAAGATGTAATAAAACACAGTCTCCAGTAGGCAACACTGTCTGTAGCAAAGCAATAAGGGATTTAAACTAGTATTGTGGACTCTACCCCACATTCACATCCTTAAAAAAACAAAAACAAAAAAAACGCAATGCCCCGTGACCTTGACCTGAAAATGCTCAGGTCCTGTAGAGGTTGTCATGAGGAACGAACATGTATATGAAGTCTGATGGATGTAGGTGGAAGCTAATTTTTATTCTATAGGCAAGGTTAAAATTTTGTATAAACAAACAGACAGACAGACAGATCAAAAACATTATACCCCTACCTATCGATACGGGGGAATTAAAAGGTAGAATTACGTGCCTAAATAAAGATATTGTGTAAGCCGTTCTCCTTACCAAAGTAACTTCAGTGACTGTATTGCTTTTTCTGTTGTTTACATAGATCTATATTTATGAAGTTACTAGGTACGTATCAAAACAGAAGTCCGAAGCAGAAGCAGTAATTGAGATTTAGAACATCTGATAACATCAGCTACTTACAGTATAATCTTATTTCACACGTCATTTCACGATCAATTCTTGTTTTTGTGTGATTATTGCAGAGAGATAATAACAGTATCCAAACAGTATAAATTAATATCTACCAGAAATAATCAGCGCCTCACAATTTTACTGCTCGAATGGTAAACAATTCTCTGCAAAAACGCTGCATTTTGCAGAACACGTGATCACTTACGATGTAAATGACGTCAATCGGACCGGTTTTGTCAGATAATGGGTCACATAAGAGTGAATGCCATACTTTAGTTTGGCTTTGACTGCTTCATAGTAATTGTCAATGCAATGTCAACACATGGCCGTGCACCAAACGTCTAGCAGTTATGTCTACGTAGTCGTGTGGTTATGGTCACGTGGGAGAGGGCTGTCCCGCTAGCTTATGGAAGGTCGATGGTTCTACCCGGGAGTGCACATAATTTATGCTCTTTATCGTTAAAGCTGAAATAATTGCCAAATTACCCTCCCTGACTGTTGATGCAACATTAAACACTAGAGAAGATGAAAAAGTAACGAACAGACTCAGTGGTGCGTTTCATTAAATTCCTAGGGCAACTGATATAAGGGTGTTCCTAAGATCATCCTAGGAATTGACCTAGGTGCGTTCAATTTTAACTTAAGACCTACTCTTCTAAAGGAGATAAAAATTATACAGCCACGTATTAACATCCGGGATTCTAACGTGTTTGCACCATTCGTCTGCTACACAAACATAGATGCACAGCACAAAGCAAATATTTAATCATATATCCCATAATGCATACTTATTCAGGATATAATTTGCTCTGAGGACAGCCATAGACCGCTCTAATGGGTAAGACGCGATGTTGCTCTTAACAGCAATCTTAGGAATTTAGGAATTTTTATGAAACTAAGGATCAAATTTTGATTTAGGAATTTTATTGAAACGCTCTCCAGGTTATTTGGGCGACGTTAGACGATCTTGTCTTGTAGTCGATCATTTCAGACCCGTAAATACGGCAGAACCTGCACAAGCGCTGATTGAACATTCTTGTAACGAAAAAAAACCACATGAATTCATAAACGTTTCTTTTTTCAAATCCATTTGAATGCGATTTTAGAAACTTAATCTAATTTCATTCAGGCTATCAATTTGTAATTAGTTTCAATTTTCTAGTAACTTAACGCCTTAAAATGCTAGGGAATATGTTGTAGCGCATTTCAATGCATCAGTGTTTTGTTTTGCAATGAAATGATAAGAAACATGAACTTTAATTAAATGGGATGTATCCGTATTGTTGTGAAAAATATGCTTTAATTGCGATCGACCGAGTTAAATGATAAAGCTCTTACACGCAGGTGTTTTATTGTGGTCAATAAGGACATCGTGTCATCATTTGTTTGGTGTCGTGAAAAGTTGATACATTTGGTGTAACAGAAGAAACTAAACTGGAACATAGTTTTAAAACATGCACAGAGAAGCAATATTGCTTAACGCTGGTGTCTGAGAATTCTTCAAAACTGGGTATCACTGTATATGTCTTGGCTTGGTTTTAGTTTTTGGGATTTGGGAAGGTTTTGTTTTATTGACGGGAATACGGGATGTTTGTATGTGATTTAACGTTTGTAAACTGCGCATGCGTAAATCCTAACTACTAAGGCAAATATGAAGGTGAGATTTGTGATAATAAGGATGTCATATAAAGGTACCTAGCATAATGTTGGCATGTTTATCATTTTCATAATAAGTAATAAAGACAGTTCTGTAACAAAACCATTTAAAGTTAAAATCTCGAGATATATTGATATCATTAAGTAGACATTTACCCAATTTTATGCTATGTTGATTTGCCAGGTTGTTTATTATTGACAGTTCTTATTTAAGTTTTGATAACGTTGCTCCCATGGTGCAGAACATGTAAAGAACTTTGTCTGGATTTCGAGAAAACATAATTTCTTTCTTGAAAATGGTTCACTTGTGGATTATATACATGGCACTTCATTATTTCTTAATATGTCGAACAAGTTTCCTTTAATCCTTAAATATTTACAAATAATCCCTGACAAGTTTTGTCTACATCAAAATTAGTTTGTCCTTCCTTTACAATTGGTCTGTTTACGTTCTCAACGGTGTCTTAAGTAATAATGTAAGTAATAACAATTTATATGCATCTAACCTTATGGAAGAGATTTATATGATATAAGCCTGGACAAGTAGGTGAATGACCCTTGCTGTCAGTGCGACGTTAAATCTCTGAGAAAAAATGTATTTGCTTATTAATTTTATTTACAACATCTATTATACAAATTAAAACAAATGTTCTCAAACCAGTCAGAGCTTTCTATGCTACTAGTCACAAAAACAACTTACATGTTGTAATTATAAAAATCAAGAAAAACAGGAATAACGTAAGCTATGCGAGTTTTGAATTCTTTCCAAGTAATTTTGAAACTACGAGAAAAGAAATATGGGGATTTAGTTAAACAGGACCTTGTACTTTAACTTAAATGTCTGGAAAACTATATAAAAGGTATGTGCATGTGTAGTTCGTTTAAACGATATTGGATAAGCTCCAGTTAGGTCTACGAGAACATTACCGCGTGTTAGGGCTCAATTATAAAGCTAGATGTCTCATTAGAATTACAGACCACGTTGACAACACGCGTCTCCTCTTATTGTGAATTTCTTTTTATGTCTATTTTAGCACAATCACGAAATAAGAAACATTTAGTCGCAAAGTCATTTTTCATTATTTTTACTTTGTTAATTTCTTTTAAGTGTAGGTTTTATTTCTCTACAAATACTATTTATATCTTTCGGGTAAATAGGAATTGCATGACACAAGACTTCTTGGAATTAAATAGATTTATTACACATATATAGACGGTATATCTAGTCATTAAACATCGTATCTTCCTATACCCTAACAAGACTCTAAGACCTTTTATTAGAGCGAGTGTCATAAAGAATATATATAAGTTTGTTTGATTGCCAGCAAAGTCGTAAATCAACCAAGAAGTCAAATGAAGACATTCCAATTTATGCAGCTATCAGGATCATTAAAATCCTGAAATAGGTTTTCTTGGCGACGGGATAGACTGGTTACTTTTTATTATTTTACCTTATCAACACAAAGATGAAGACTATTGCATTGTTTTACTAATGGCTATACTTCGCCGTCAAAACTGTTTCAAACTTTCTTAATTATAAATAATGTACTAGACAATTTACGGAAAAGAATCCGGTAGCAAACCCGACTCGTTATTAATACATTTGTACTCATAAACAGTTGAAATATTTTTCTTTGAATACATTTATGTTATAAATAATTTGATCGAAGTGTTGTGTCCATGCCATGTACCAATTATTGTAAAAAATTAACAATATTAGGCTTTGCGAAGTCAGCATGACTTTTCAGTTTGTTGGTTTATATCGTATGTTACGCCCCTTTTCAACAGACAGAATCATATGAGGCAGACAGTTCTTCTAACCATCGTTCCTGGGAAGAACCAGTACTAGACTTCCATCCTCCGTAGGCTACTGCCTACTTTCTCACATAAACAGACATGGTCGTAGCTGGGCTCAAACGCACAACCCTCTATTAATCAGTGAGATGTTACAGTGATTTGAAGTCAGCGACCTTAACCTCTCGACCTCGGAGGCAGGTCGACTTTTCAGTGATTCTTCTTGTTGTCATGGTATTCAAGACTAGATCACATGCTGCTGACATTTGTGTTTGTTATAACATTCATGTGAGGTGGATGGTTGATCTAATTGCAACACGTTTCACTACCATTCCAAATGTCCCAGGGTCTATTCTCGACCCTCGATATGTTAGGGACGCCTTTTCAGTATCACCAGCCCAGCCCTGTATTTAAAAAATCACCAGAAAGGGATGAGGTGTGTCTCTATATTTCAGGGACGCATTTTCACTGTCCCCATCCAAAAAAAACATAGACAAGTACTGAGTTCAGTAAATCAAAGGAAAGAGGAGAGGCGTGTATTTGTGCTTTACACTTGGCAAATAAAGAACTAAGAAAAAATAATCGAAACAAGAAAAGGGATATAAATGCCCGGCTCACCCCCCCCCCTCTCTCTCTCTTTCTCTCTCTCTCTCTCTCTCTCTCTCTCTCTGAATGGCTCTGGAATGACCATAGCTGTCGGATTGGCCATTGAACAACAGATAAACAAACTCAGTGTCGTTCTGTCGTGTATAGATCAAGCACAGTATCTTATAAACATCATTGCATCCTTTCTTTCTGTCAGAGTACCACAAGTCAATGTGTGTTTCGCCTAATTGAATGTAGATGTACAAAGCGTATGTTTTGCTAAATTTCATACATGTGATTAATTCAATGTTCTTAGTTTCCAAATTCATTTGACCATTTGCCCAACAGATGTCGCAAAAAGAAGTATGGTTGGCAAATATCTGATTATCACGTATAATTAATATATCCACACATCTATTATTAATCGATTTTGTCTTAGTGGTTTTCGATAGCATATAAACCTAGTTGGTCTGTCGGATGCTAAACTGATATATTTGATAATTATGGCTAGCTAATGTAAAATACATGTACTGTGGATTATGAACATCCGTGTTTGAATCCAGTTCGAGGTCAGATTTAATGGTTAATAGGATTTTTACATAGCAGATTCTTTTTGCAGTTGAAGACTTCGATAAAGAATTATGAATCTTAGACTCAATTTGTATATGCTGGATCGCTGGTGAAGTTGAAATATGTCGTGGTGAACCACATTCGTTCATTTAACTGGTTTAAATACTGATTATTAGTTCAGAAACGTATAAAGATAAAATGGAGTTATATTTTTGTGTTAGTAAATGTTGCTTATTTAATACTTGTGCTATCTGACGGATCAAGATTGTTTCAGTTTATTTCTAAATGGTAAAATTATGTTACCTTTGCTAACATATATCATATAGTTCTTGTTGTTTAAAATGTCGGTACTGAATGCAAACATTACATTATTCATATTAATAACATTTATAACTATGTGTTCCACACAGACATGGATCTATGTCAATGATATGAATTGTTCACACGTGCATACTTACCAACATGTTCACGTGCTTACTTGTGCGTGATATAGGTAACAGATTTTTCATCACGCATCGTCATTATAATTGTATTTTTACTTCGCAAAACGGTGTAGCATGCATTTCTTTGGATATATTCACTCGCGTATTTGCCGTTTTATTAAGCACCATACCATAATCTGATGCGCCATCACGACTCGTCATTCAGATTGTCCTCTTAAATAGGTAATATTTACATTTACATAAGTACATATTACTGACAGTATTCAAATGGCAAATAAATATTGTATTTATCACCTCGGCTAAGATAGAATATTTAAAAATAACATTGTCTGGAAAATGTCTATTACGTATTTTGTAATACCCATGGCCCTCATTATCCTTGGCTTGTCTTGTTATAATGTCTAGATTTTAGCATTGATGGATGGTTCCAATTACTCTAATGAAAAGAAAAGATATATTTTAAAAGTATTATATATTTGTCATGCTGAAATCTTGGAGAAAATTCCAAAGGTTATTAAAGTCTTGTCTTTGTCTGTTTCGTTTCAAACCATTAGAATGATATTTACCTGCATGATTTCAGCTGATTTTATTAGTTGTATGTTATCAAGATGGTGTTTAAGTATGTTTTCGTCTTTTATGTCACGTCTTAATTGTTCTGCCGTTGTATGTAATTGGGAAATTGTTTTAACAACGGCGTTAAACCAAACTAAACTACTTAATTTTTGTAAAGATTGAACTTTAGGGTCACTTGGTAAAACTGTGCTATTAATGGAATCAGGATTTACACATTACTAGAACATCAGGTATGCTACAATCAGCTGCAATGTATCATGGAACACCACCATGGGTTCTTTCGCATTGAAACAATAATTCTTTTCGCTTACTCTATCATTGAACCTCTTGTTATATATATATTCTTTCGTCTTGTTTGTTCAAATACCATTGTTAATCGCAAGTAATATTAAGTATATGTTTTAAAAAATGATTCTGAATAAACTGTAATATACTCGTAATGCTAAAATATATTTGAACATAATATTAATTTGATAATTATGTGATAAATAATAGCCTAATTGAGTATAGCCTATATTTGATACAATCATACAAACGTATTGTCAGACTGGTCAAGTAGATATGTTTAACTGTGACGTGCTTGGCTGTAAGATATTTAACCAGAACTTTAGTTATCCATTTGTAGTTGGGGTGTCTGTTATTGAGTAGTTATGATATCTAACTAGTAACCACTAGCTGTGAGTTCGAATACATTAGAGTCCAAACTTCACATTAGGGGAAATTGCCCAGATACCAACACATTCTGAATGGTTTACTAATAGTGTCTTCGTCCTCTGTAAAAAAATCCTGAAAATTGCCCAATAATTATGCATGTTGGTGCGACGTTGAAATCAAGAAATCGTCATTTCGTGCTTATTCAATAAAATTAAATACATGTAACTTGTTTGTCCCGAAGTTATACAACTATAGTTTGGTCTCCAATCTCAAATCTCGATTCCATTCTCGGAGTATTTTGGCTGAAAAAATAGAGCTGATTAATGTTTGAATAATTATATATTCAGATCAGTACGAGGTCGGACTACTATAAAAATAATATCATTTTTGTCTCATCAGAGTAAAATATGAAAACAATAAAAGACAAATAAAGAAATTTATGCTCGGAGACCAAACTCTATTTTTATAACCGCGGGGCACGATATTACGTTCGATAGAACGCATAATGAGTGAATTTATTAGCTTATGCTTCTAATCATTGCTTAAACAAATAATGAAATCCCCGTTATAAGATTCAATGGGATTTTCAACCTATCAGTCATTTCCTGCATATTTGCCCCCCCCCCCCCCCCCTCAACTATATGATATTCATTTTCAACACTTCGAAGGCCCAATAGCTTTTTGAATTTAGTAATACAATATTTATGTATACATAATACCTTTCTTTAGTCACATCTCGTAAAAATGTAGTCAGAATCGGTCTAAGTCGAATTATACAACAACAGATCATTGCAAATGCATCGATAGAAAAATAACTACAATAAATTCATGGCAATAATTTTGTATTTTTAATTTTGCGCTAAATGTAATAATTAATATTTGTTCCTTATTTAAACACAGTTTTAAAAAGGCGTTTATATACAAACAATTAATTTCATAATGTTATGTTCGCCAAATGACAAATAACGGATATTCATAGGGCGTAGCTGCACGGTTTTCACGCACTGTACATAACACCAATTACGAGATTGCGCACGAGAAAAGCATTCCGTCTGTAATAATGTAATTTTTGTTTCCGCGTTTTTCAGATATTTGAAGAGTGCTTAAGGACTTATGTGTGGAAGATTAAAAGCTGAGGACAACAATGATGAATTTACCTCATGAAGTGTTATAGGTATGTAATAAATTACTTAAGTTTTAATATTGACTTTTAAACTAACACTTAGGTTGTATTTTGTCAGTTGAGTGAAAATCCCTTACAGTACAGTCCTAAAAGTCTTTGCATTTGATGTAGTCTCTACGACCTTGAATCGATTAGCTCGGATTTAGCTGTACAGAAAATGTTTTTATGATAGCGATATTTCGATATTGATTTATTTTAGCTATATATCGATATTGACTGTATTCGGTCAATATTTCGATATTGACTGTATTCTAGCGATATATCGATACTGACGTATTCTAGCAATATATCGATACTGACTGTATTCTAGCGATATATCGATACTGACTTTATTCTCGCAATATATCGATATTGACTGTATTTTAGCGATATATCGATACTGGCTTTATTCTAGCAATATATCGATATTTACTTTATTCTAGCAATATATCGATATTGACTGTATTCTAGCGATATATCGATACTGACTTTATTGTTGAAATAAATCGATACTGACTGTATTTTAGCGATATATCGACATTGACTGTATTTTAGCGATATATCGCCAAAATGTTTCTCATATGGTTGATTAAATATAAACAAATATATGGCAAAAAGATTTTACGATCCGAGAGGACTGTCATCGTGTTAAAGGATCTTAAGTTTCATTGTAAGATTTTGGCAAATTTTAATTATCCATTAATATAAAAACACATGCTTGATATGAATGAGTTAGGTCACCCTTTAAAATATGTCGATTGTGTTTACACGTTTAAAACGTTTAGAAGTGAGTAGATAGGCAGTTTTTTTGGGGGGGGGGGGGGGGGCTTGCATTACATGTTTTTACCTTGACAAAAAATCACGAGTTCAAAATTTAAAAAAAAATGCTTCTTTATTGTTTTAAGTGAATTCTTCTCGTGTCATTTCTTTCCTGCTTATCAATACGATTTTATAGATTTACGGGAAACCATTTTTTATGTCTCTATACATTTGTACTTTATTTCTTATAATCTGGAGAATTCATTCACTCGACAGTAGAAAAAATCTAAAAAAAATCTAAAGATTTCATAATTACCATTTCGTGTGGAGTTACATTCCTTTACAAATTTAGTAAACATAGCCAAGTGAAAGCATTTGTTTTCAAACTCAGACATCTCAATCACACGTTTATCAATAGATTATCAAAACAATCATCTACAAAAACAAAAAAAGTCCAAAATAAAAAAAAGCGATTAATTATTTTGTCTCGGCAGCATTTGAAAAAAGAGTATAAATAAAATGTCATTTCGTACGCTTGATGTGAAACATTTGACAAAAACGACATCATTTCTGACAAGGACGTTTCTCATGCGGTATATTTGTATTTGTAAATACTCTCTTTTTTAAGACTATTTGTTACATCTCATATGACATTTCCAGATAATTTCACATACAAAGTATATTTATTCGTTTACACGGGGGTCATAGGATGTTCCCAGATCTGAATGCTTGTAGTGGTATGTAATTTGTTAGCTATTATCAAGTTAAGTAAGAGAAATTTGCACTTGAAAGGTGTTAGTGTGAGCATACAAGTACAAACATTGTTGACAGGATAGATTCTTATTTTCTGGAGACTTATTACAGATATAGGCAATCCTGTGGACAAAGTTCACCTTTGGGAAATACAAAATATGGCCTTTATTGACAAGTGACCTTAATTCGGAGGTCAGCTTGTTCTCAATAGTCAATGGCGTTTTTTTTTAAAGAATAACCCTTACTCACGTAGTGTCCTTTATGCGGGGTTCACACAGGGTTCACTGTATGTTTTCAAATGCAGATGATATGCCTCAAGGTTATTCCCATTTTTGAGAGCAATATCGTTTTTTATCTTGTATTAAATGCATTATGAAGTTAAGACCTTTTCTAATTAGAGCTGACTCAAGTTTCTACACGACACGTGTTTTTCTCTGAAGTTTGGGAGACGTCGAAATAACGTTCTATTATGTTCTTCAAAAGTGCGTTACGCATGATATCTTTGTTTTCTTACGAATATTAACCTATTTGTATATTAGCATATAGATGCCTTTGACTATATATAGTAGGATACATGTATACAAATGACATGGTTTATGCTACTTATGAATAATACGGCCATTCTTTAGTCCGCTGCCGTTGTCCAGTGGTTAGTACCCAGCGGACAGGTTTGGTTCCCGATCGCGGCAAGTTTAATACCCTTCCATAAAAATGACAAACACGTCGATTTTCCTCCACATGTGGAGAAGTTGTCCCTGAGTTGTTGCCCTTGTTGGAAAAAATATTAATTTCAGTAGATAGTTCATGGTGACCTATATGTTTCTTTATCTCTATGTCATGGCATCTTTTTACCATGAGTTTTCATTGAATTGTTGTTCTTTTTTTCGTTATTTTTTTTGGAAAATTAGCGAACTCCCATAAACTTCAATGCAAACTTAAAGGGACGTTAACTAAAAGGAATGTCTTTGTTTATTTAAATCATTTTCTATCTATACATTTCCAAAATATGTCCACTCCATTTTGAGATAATAATTTTGCATTAGGCATCTAATACCTTTAGAAACAAACATGTTCCGGAACCGATACTTTACAATGAGAAGTCTCCCCTTTCCAGCAGCAACATGCTTACTGGTTGCCATGACAATACATTCAATATTATGTAAGGAGGTTGAAAAAAGATGTCGTTTCCGTATGCATTTTTTGTCAATTAGAGCGATTTCTACACCTCCACATAACTTGATTTTACATTTCCTCCTTATTGCAATTTCATTGCTTTTGGCAACCAGAACAACACGACACTCACTACTACGAACAGTGTTTTGGAGTGGAAAATGTAATTAAACAGACATTGATTTGTTGATTGGGAATCTACGATTTAAGTCTTCAACTATATCGTACAAAGTGAGCTCATAAAGCTAGTTCATCCTTTAAAGGATCCACCTCCGTGATCGAGTGGTTAAAGTCGCTGACTTCAAATCACTGTTTCTTCTCACTGATTGAGGGTCTTGGGTTGGAGCCCTGCTACCGACCATGTCTCTTTATGTGAGAAAGTAGGCAGTTGCTTATGGAGGATGGGGGTCTAGTACTGGTTCTTCCCAGGACCGAAGTTTAGGTGAACTGTCTGCCTCATATGACAAAGGACGTAAAACAAACAAACAAACAAATTTAACAAACAAACAAATATCTTTAAAGCGAAGGGATGCTATTCCTATTAATGCTCTATCAAACATATTGACAAGCTTGCATCGTTTGACATCGAATAATTCAATTTAAACGTGTTTTACGACAAGAAAATCCTGAAACAAACTAGTAACTTGAACTTGTTTGTCAAAGCTGTCTGCTAAATTCAATAAAGCACTTCGTTTCGTGGATACATTTATTTCTTGAACCATACATTCCATTACATTTTATTCATAAGGTATTTTTACTATAATGATAAATGTACCTATTCATTGACTCTGTATTCTACAGTAACCCAAGTTAGAAAAGTGGTGTTTAAGCTATGATTTTACATTCTGTAGAACGTGGTCACTGGATCATACAGGGGGACTGTTGACAAATCTTAGCTAAGGCAGCGTTTTTTATAGATTGCTACACCATGTTCGTAAATAAAATACGTAATGGAAGTACTCATCGAAGTTAAACTTAGATAGACTTGCACTTCAATTTAAGAAAAGGAATCATGCAATTTAACATTTGCATGACGGGTGTAGTGCAGGTACTTTGGTCAGCATCAAAATTCATGCGCGCCAAGAGAGTGACGGCTATGGAAGGCCGGACGACGATCACAAAAAAACACGTTTTATTCTATCATCTGTTTTGAAGATATGTTGGCAGCTGTAAAAAGACAAAGAACTGAAATACAAATACAATTTTAGCAAATTTGAAGTTTTAAAACTGCTGCTTTAGCTTGAATATGTACGTTAAAGATTACGAAGATGGAATTCACGTGTTTGTGGACCCCCCTGTCCCTTCCCTGTGGGCGTCCAAAAACATATTCATTAGTTTGTGTGTCTGTTGATTGATTTTCTCCATATGCGACTTGGTATAGATACACAATCATCTATCATCCCAATGAGCTTAACCTTAGCAGCTCAAACCTTACTCTCTGTAATCAAGTGGCAACATGCTTGTTTTTCTTTACTAATCGATCAAATATCACTTTCAAACATTGTTTTGGAATTTTGAACTTTTCTTCTGGACTAATTGTGTTCACAACCGAACCTACAATAAATTTCGATAACTTTGATGAATGACGGAAAAATCTTGCATAAACTCACCGGTTCTTCCAAGCAAATGTTCCATTTAATTGTTACGCGTTGGGTTGATGCAATATGAGGTGTCCTTAATCCCATAAGTGAACGTTTAAAAGCACTCAAACAACATTAGTCCGCATTTTTTGCCAATGAAATTGGAACAAACATGGACGAATGATAGAAAACGTGATTAAATGGTGACTTTGATGTCTATAAATTAGATTAAGTAGAGGCATGATATTTCTGTCTTTGATGTTTTTATACACTGAGCACTTTTACAGTTCGTATTGGTACACACTTGATCCAGTATATTATACAAACAATACAGAACTTGTCGTTTTTATACATTAATTATGAATGGATCCCCCAGCTTGTCATAATATCATTTGTTTATAGTCCTCAAACTGTGGTCTTTTTTTCATTTGAGAGAGAATCGTTCGTAACGATATTTACATTTAGTTAAGCTGGCTCTGAACTTAATGGCTTATAATGCTCTTTGATGTTTTGCTGCGTAAAAGCTGACATATTAATGTCTCTTGAATACTCTTTGGATTATTTTAGGCTATACAGTGCTGTATAAGTTTGTTGATGTTGGTTTTAATTTATCATTGTTGTTGTACAAAATACATAAGGTCATATTTCGAGGCAATTCATTTTCAAACGAAAGCTCTACGCTTGTTTATATAACGAATGTTCTTTTTAAAGTATTCAGGTAATTGTTCATCTGTCGTTTTTTCTGTGAAGTGCTTATCTGGGATTAAATATGTTTGGACTTGTGACCAATAAGTAGTTGGCCAATCACGTACATGAATAACTTCAAAGCTGATTACTAACTCGTAGATAATAATGCATGTGTTCGTGAACTTTTCTCGTATATATAATTATAGTTGTGGGCTGTTCAAAAAAGATCAATGGTTAATAATCCAGTACTTCTTCTAACACTAGTGTTCGCATTTTATTTGCAAGCTCTGAATAACCACCACCTCCCAAATACAAACATTATATAATCATTCGATGATAGCCTATGTAGATAGGCTTAAATACTGTGCCAAAACTTCGACATTTGAATTTTAAAACCACTGTTTTGTTAAACATGTAGTACAACTTTTATCGCCTTTTCTTAATATTTAGTTGTCAGTTGGCGGCGTCCAAGTTATTCTAAAAATATATAAAAGATAGAAACAAAATATTTTGGTTGCTATGATCAATTGTTCCTAAATCAATTATAATCCAAACATATTTTCGTGAAAAAAACACACAACTGTGAAAAATGTCTTTTTTTATATAATCCTGCATTTAATTGGATGAATGAATTGTTATTAAGTTGTCTTATGTGTGTGGAATAGTCTTATATTGAAAACATATTTTTTAACTTCAGTCAGACGTTCTGTCTCGTTCACTGCGAGATTTTAATTTTATCATTGGTGCTTTTAAAATCTGTAGTTTATTGACATGATTTATTGATTTTTTATGATTTTACCTTAACAGTACTGCGATGGTGACATTTATGATGGTTATCCAGATATCCAGACTTTTACTGAAAATCTTGTCGGAAAATCTACACCCGGCCATTATATTAATTGAAACAATCTTCGACATTTCATGAATGTAATTTGATAATTTACGTTACTTTATTTTTTTTTCATTAACGTCAAAACCAATCGGACATAGTTGGATTTAATCATATTGCAAGAACGTTTAATAATGTATTTACGCTTCGGTAATTGTTTTACGACCATTCTGCGGTCGCAATAATGGAATTAAATCTACAAATTATTGATGTCGGCAACTCAACTGTTACCACTTCACTCTATACAATGTCACGCTTTATCAATTTTTCATTGGAAACACAAAGTTTGTTCGGTACTTTTGTGCCAATTGGTAAACAAGATGACAAGTTGCACTCTTGTGCGGGGCTTCATAGTACGTCTTAGCCAAGTTAACGGTCTTAAAATTAAATTAATATCGTGCGACATATTGCTTCTGCATACCACCAACATTCCGAGTATTTTGACAAACGTTTCCAACCTTATCGGAGAAAAAAGACCCCATGCTTGCACCGGGGTAAAATCGTCAACCTTCCTAATAAAAATATCTTTTTCTTGTCCCTGATTTTGATTCATACTCACAGCGTGACAAGTCAGCAATTACTGGTCAGAGACAATTACCAGTCGACTGTGGGGGACCCCGAATCCTTGTTTGTAAAGGGAAATGTTGTTGTTCCGATATTCTTCAATGCCAGGTGTGAATAACATGAATATACCTCATTTAATAGCATGGGATCTTTTTATAAATGGGCGCAAATCTGAAATATTCTTATACTATTATCTTTTTCTAATGCACCATGATGATTTAGGTACACCTGAACACTTGAATGATGACGCCTGGCCAAACAGTTTATGCATAATTTATAGCTTGCTCATTTGGGAAAAAATGATTAATGACATTCATTAAGCAGTGGTGTTTTATTGCATATAAAGTTATATTATCATTAATTGTACGCATTGATTGAATCTTGGGAATTATTACAATACCAGGGATTTGGACATTGAGACTTTGAAATTAACTTTCTTGTTATATTACGTTCATGAATTATTATTCCCAGCCAAGGCGGATGGATATAGATTTGGCGTTGTCAGTTCGGCTGTTAGTCCTTCTGTCAGTCCGTCCGGTTGTCCGTTGGTCCGCCACACTTTTTTGTAACTTGCAATATCTTTAAACTATCGAATATTAATGTTTGAAACTTAACATATATGTAGAGAGTGTTAGGTGTGTGTACTTATCAAAAACCATGATCTACCATGCATTTTGACTTAGTTATCCCCCTTTTCAACTTAGAAGAATGTCACTTTCTCATTTACTTACAATAATTTGAAAAGTACCGAAGGGAACGGCATGATACTAGTATACTTGTAGGGCGTGATGAGTGGAAATGTGCTAATTACGAATAATAAGTCCTTTTTGGACTTAAAGAAACTGCCATTTTAACTGTTACTTACAATAATTTTGAAAGGAATTTTACTGTAATGTGGCTTGTACTGGATTTGTGGCTTGCACGGACATGCCTGCTAGAAAGTACCAGTTCCATAGTATGATTTATACTTCCTTCATGCTTAATCTGCTTTAACCAACTGATAGAAATACTGGCGGGGGGTTCCAATTCTATTTGTTTGTTCTTTAATATATACGTAAATGTATATGGTTTCCATAGAATGTACGCCTTTCTAACAAAAAAAAACATCTCCAACATAAGAACGATTTCATCTCTATGGTAATGGATTAAAATAACCGTTTCCTTTGTACGTGTTCTGTAATACGACCAAAGCCGAGGCCGTGTTAGAAAGGTTAATGGGATTGGGTCCTGGTTCCATTCCCAACAGGTCATACCCTTCAATAAAACAGTGTTGATTTTCCTCCCATGTTGGGAAGCATTCGGTTCCTTGTGGAAGGGCAAGTTAGTACTAGTTAGAACATATTCCTGGAACACTTGTTAGGTGAATAGGCCGCCGCATGAACCAAAATAGATAAATAAACATAAATAAAGTACTGCGGTCAATAAAAATACGACTGTGTGTGGCGCGTATGGATTTCTGCCATTTAATTCGGTTCTATTGTGTTAATCATAATGAACAGTTTATTATTATTTAATTTTTAAGCAATTCAAGTATTGAAGTCACATAATTATCATGTCATCCTTAAACAATGATGATTTGTAGCTACGCAAAATTTCTAGACCTAAAAATCTTTTCGGAGATTTTTGACCGTTTTTTTACTATTACTAGAAATATAAGTTGATTAGAAGTTTTATATCGCTTTACCAAGTAAAACCCAAAATTCATTCTAAAGTCAAATTTAACCCAGAGGTTGAAATTAAGTATTGTTTTACACAATTCCGTTATGTCTGTCAATCAATAACTGCTGTTTTGTTTAAAATTTGACCGTTTGCAATTTATTCAAAATCTTGACAGGCACGTCCAGTATATTTTTTACATTATTAATTATCATGTTTTACGTACAACAAGTTTTCTATTGCATATTATAATCACATTGTCATTATATTTCCTAGCATGCTCAAATCATGTTTGCCGTAAGGAATATGCGTTGAACGTTATATCCTAACAATTAGCCATTGTTTTATGTCTTTAATTAATTAGAGTATATTGTCAGATGCAAAATGTCATATTGTTGTTATTGTAGTCCAAACCTTATCAAAACAATTAATCATTAATGTATATTCGCACGTGGTACTAATTAGATATGAATATTGATATTGAGCATCGTGGATTGGTTATTATCCTTCGGACATTTACGTAACGACACGTGAGGTGAAAAGTTCACATACAGTACAGCGTAGTTCTGTAAGAATACGTAATTGTATGAGTAGAACTTTTATGGCACCAGGGACTTAATTGTATTCTGATTATACTATAGCAATATATATAATATCAATGTGTTGTACAACACGGCTATGGTGGACTCGGATGGAGTGAAGTATTTACAGAAAAACCTGTGAACAAAGGCCACCATTGAGAAAAACATGCGGCCTTTACTGACAGGTGGTCTCAGATGACATTTTGTGGTAAATAATCAATAACGCGTTTTAAAATAATGGCATTTATTCACAAGGTAGCCGTTATTCGGAGGTAACCGCTCGCACTGATTTGACTGTATTTTGTTCCGGACATTTCGTTCTTTTTTTTGTTCATGTTCGTTTGTTCAATATGAATTATTCAGGTCCGTATCAATTCACTGTGACTATGTTTCATTGTAATGAAGATAATATTCAATATTCGGATTCCCGGAATGCCATTGTCACCGTATTATACTGTATAAGTTGTCGTTGTAAGAGAGACAGGTGTACAATATGTCGATTAATTAGAGGAACTAGTAATTAATAGACTTGAGGATTTCAGCTGCATGTAAAGTAGTTTTCATTACTTCCTCTAATAGCAAACTCTTTTTGTCCGATTGTCAGCAAAATAAGCTTCCATCAGTTTAATCTCAAGTGTAGACCAACATCCCAAAGAATTTGAGAGATATAATGTCGCAGAACTGTTTATCAATGTTTTTGGAGGTGGTCGGAAATATACTTCGTAAAATCGGTATTACCTAGACGACAAAGTTCTTGGGTCTGCAGAAAAAATAGAGTCGTTCGGAGGAAGTTTTTACGTCTAGTCAAATGTGTGTCCGCTTGTACATACATGGAACACGATGAAAATACAAAAGTGTTTCGAACCCACGCCCGTGGTCGAGTGGCTTCAAATCACTGTAACCTCTCACTGATATGGGGTCGTGGGTTCGAGCCTAGCTATACCGACCATGCTTCTTTATGTGAGAAAGTAGGCAGTTGCTTACGGAGACTGGGAATCTAATACTGGTTCTTCCCATGTACGACGGTTAGGTGAACTATACCTAAATGTGCAAAACCTCGCAATAACAGTTAAAATCACAAATCACTGAGCGTGACTAACACTCACAGCCCCTGTTAAACAAAAACATTTGATTTTCCATCACTCCATTAAATACTGTCTACAAATGCATACTTATAACCTAGATCCATACATACAAGGGTTGAATAAATTACAATGTCATTGAAACTCATCGTATGAGGTGGATTAACGTGTGTATTTAGAAAGCTTCCTTCCAATCTGGTTCCATTAAATCAGATGTTTGTCATCGCGCACTTTCCTTATGAAATTTCCTTAACAGCGCAAGCGTCTACCGATATTTGCACCATCAAGACGCCTTAATAATACTAAAAGTACTCATGGAAACTGAACTAACATAAAGACTTGCGCTGCAACATGACACGGGAACTAGTTTAACAATTGCATGGCGGATGTAGAAAAAACGTAGTACTTTGGTCTGCATCTAAATTCATGCGTCACGAGCGAGTGACGGCCATGGAAAGCTGAACTACTAGTACCGTTCAGTTTTCAAAAACATTCTGAGATCAATGGTTCTTTTTGACAATTGAATTGCTGAAATTAGATCAGTCCAATAAAAAAATAACTCTTTTTCCAGTTACACAACCATTTGGAATTTTAGCTCGTCTGTTTTAGAGGGAAAAGTCGAGCTATTGTGATCACTGCGTCGTCTGCGTCAACGTCAACGTCTGCATCGTGCAAAAACTTTAATGTAGCTCATATTAAACTCAGAAACTATAAGAGGTAGCAACATGAAACTTCATAGGTGGATAGATCTCACTGAGGCGATAAACAGACGAGCCTTGGCACAGCTCGCGGCCCTCTTGTTCAGTACCGAACATTTTCAACAGCAAAACTATTTGTAGACGAACGTACCTCCAAAGTACGAAAGATAGACATGCTAAAAAAGACTTACCCTAAAGCTCGCCTTATTAAGATTATAATTATGTATTTTATAGTCGCGGTCGTGGTCCAGTGGATAGTGCACTGTATTGGTAACCTGTTAATCCCAGTTCGATTCTCGATCGCGGCAAGTTGATCCCTTCTATGAAAATTTCACAAAAATGCATTTTTTTGCCGATCTATAGATGCTGACTCTTTAGTTTAAATAATATTTATTCACAAAGGTAAACTGCATGACAAACATACAAGACATTTAATACAAAGTATAATAACATATAGGATTTCATTTAATGTAAGGGTGAGTTAGTACAGGTTAGAATATATTCCGGGAAATATGTCTGTTAAATCGGCCGCCGTATATAACTGAAAAAGTGTCGAAAAATCGGCGTTAAACCGAAAAAAGAAGATTATATCGTCTCTCTGTCCTTCATCGTAAAATCAACTCTCCCGTGTAATTTGCTCATAGAATTGTACTTGACATTCCATGAATTGATGTTTTGCGATTGTGTTGCCAATGAACAAAAGGTAGGTCTAAATATTAAAACAAGAAATAAGTATACTCTTACCTTGGGGACTTCCTTGTTAATGAATATCTGACTGAATGTGTCACTACGGAATTCCGTTTCAACTGTTCATAAATAAAAGTGAAATATACCAACAGGAGGTGCCAAAATGCATTAGGACTTCCCGGGTAATGTGATGAAAACTATACGCACTGTATACTATTTGTGAACTTGTATAAGCATTTAAAGTCGATATACGATTACAATTAAGTTTTAGTGCAACGAACCTGAAATGTTTAAGTAACAATGATATTTTGGAAGTACGTGGGGTGATCTAAAAGTTTTGCTTAATAAATTCTAAAAAAGATTCAGGTTACGCTTATTGTATGTTACTATGGTAACTGAAAGGCTTGAATATGTGCGGTTATAAATCTTTAGTGAAGTCATTATGTATATTTCTTATAGAGGGAACTTTGCATTGTCCGATTATATTATTAAATCAGAAAGAAAACTAAAGCCCAAGTGCACGAAAATTTTGTATCAACCCTTGTTGAACAGTAATTTTCACACATACGAATTCATCACAGGTGTGAAAAATTCGTACGAAAAGGTATTGGGAAATTTTCGAGCCCCCTTTTTAACAACATCTTAGTACAAACGAAATTTCCGAAACAAACTGCTTTTCGTTCGTTTTATTAGCAACTAAGATTTGATAATCATGAGCTGTAATTCTAAAGGCGTATCAGTTACTGATTGTAGCGTTGTTCCTGGGTTTTATTGTTGAACCTGATCTGACGGTAAGGGCCCATACGTTAGCCATTTACAATCAAACTGTCGGTCTGGTCATTCGTGTATCCATCATTTTCCTTGTTGTAACTTTGACATGTGCATGAGAGGGTAGACATAAAATAAGACAAAGGCGTTCAGCACACCAAGACAATGTGGAGCACCCAAGTCCCTACCACAAATGTCAAGTTCACACTTAGGGTTTAAACTTAAACCGAAGACTGTATGCTTGCACATTAGTGTCCGAAGCTTTTACTCTCGTACGTTGAAAAACTATAAAAATAATTTGGCGCGACTGTTCAGTACACGAATTACATGAGTTGTCTATCTTTATTTCGTTTAATAATTGTTTTTTCTGCAACATTACGATAAAAACTGACAAAGGTATACAAATTTAAACTTGAAATGAATATTTGCCAAATGTCTTACTGTTCATCTCTGTTTGCTAATGATTTGAAGTCGAGGCTTGTTTGTGGATATTTGTCACCTTACAGTGAAAGCTCAAGATTGTTTTACGAACTTTCCAATCCAACAACGTGAATTATAATAAATTGTACTGAATATCAAAGGTACCATTTCTCTGCTAGATATTTTGTGATTCCTGTCAAAGCACGAGAACTGCTGATACATTTGAGTAGTGTCAAAGCCTAAGCACCAAATACCGACTTTACCTTAGATTCTCATACGGATTTTCAGAAAAGTTCCGCAGTGGTCTCCTTTTTACATTTTCTGTTTGTTTATCGCTCTTCCTATAATGTATATGCTAATTTCAAGTAAATTTTTTAATTCATCATGGAGTTATTGACCGGACACAAACGGCTAGAATCGAGCAATGATATGGTCTCAAAAGCAACAAGAAGTGTTAGTAAAACACGGATAATCCCCTTAAGGTCAATTAGATAGTAATACCTTGACCTACTGACCTCAAAATCGATAGGGGTCATCTACATGTAATGACCAACCACCCAACCATATCTGAGGAGCTAAGGCTCAATAGTTCTCTAGTTATTGCCCAGACAAGGTCCGGTTACATAGCAATATACCCCATTCTTCTTCGAATGGGGACATATTTATTATCAAGATATTGAATATTAAAGGATTTTATGTGTATGACACTTGATGACTCTGATCTTAAACGAATTGAACACTAACACCATGTCGAACTTCTAAAATACCTTTAACGGTGTGGGGAATCCACGTGACCTAGTGACGTCACAAAGTTATCGTAATGCGGCTGAACACATAAGTAGGTTAATGAGTGCAAAAATAAAATGTTACTTCAACTTAAACATTTTATTACAAGAATGGTTATTACACATTCGGTTGGACATTGCAACCATTCTTGTAATAAAAACCAAACTTGTAATAATTATTACAAGTTTGATTGTCAGGGCAGATGATATATGGAATATGAAAAAATAAAGGCCATTTCAAGAGTTAATGACTTTGATTAGGCCTGCACGTGCTAATTAATGTCGCGGAACACACCAGTAGTAACTTCAACTTGAACATTTTATTACAAGAATAGTTATTACAAGTTTGGTTTGGACATTGCAACAATTTTTGTAATAAAAACCAAACATTGTAATAATTATTACAGGTTTGATTTTTATTACAGGAATGGTTGCAACAATTACATTAATTTCAGCATGCCGCTGATATTTTTGTCTATTAATCCCGAAAACATAATATATGTTCGTCTGTTGAGAAACAACACGAATAGCCAACAGACGTCTGTCTAAATCCCCAGCGTCTATTTTAAAAGGTTACACGAAGCTTTCAGACGGTAATGTCACGTAATTCTAGCTGCATTATAGTACATTATAGGTAAATGATTACATACAAGGTCGCTTCTCAAGGATGAATATTACAGTAAACAAAGATATATCAGGACTTAAGGCTATTGGTCAAGTGTTAATCCGGACGAATGTATATTAATTTAAGTTTCATGTCTGCGTAGATGTTATCATCTACCTGCTCTGTTTTTATAAGATTAGTGATGTTTTGACATTGCTAGTAGTTGTGCTGATGTATGATCATTGTGTTGAAGTCATTAATTGTGTTAAGTCTTTATTGACTGTTTTAACAGTTTCCATTTTTTTCTGATGTTAAAGAAATTTAACTCAACATTGAAGATATTATTTCATTGATTATTACATCAAATTATTATGTTGTATGATACTGACTGCATGAATGTTAGTATTCCTTCCATCCACATTGCAGATTATTTTAATGTCTTGAATATCCTTTAAATTCTTTTTATTCACCATCAATTTAACCAGCCCATGAAAATACATTACTGTAAATACTAAAATAGATTTATTAGACATACCTTTAGAAAAAATATACATATTCAAAAGTTAAAATGTGTTAAAATTATGTTATTGTTATCATTTCATGATCTGGTGTATAGCGATCCTCTTGGTAGAGTCACACATACGCCCTTGTTTTTTAGTTTGTGTCGTGCTATTCTCACGACACCGTTTGTAAATCAAACGACGTCCGATTCTTACGGCACCGTAATGCAGATAAAACAATGTGTTATTCTCACGACACCGCTTGTAAATAAAACGACATGTTATTCTTACAACACCGCTGGTAAATAAAACGACGTTATTATTCTTATTACACCACTTGTAAATAAAACGACGTGTTATTCTTATGACACCGCTAGTAAATAAAACGACATGCTATTCTCACAACACCGCTTATAAATAAAACAACGTGTTTTTCTCAAGACACCGTTTGCAAAAGAAACGACGATTTATTCTTACGGCACCGCTTGTAAATAAGACAACGTGTTTTTCTTGCGACACCGCTGGTGAATAAAACAACGTGTTATTCTCACAACACCGCTTGTAAAATAAAACGACATGTTATTCTTACGACATCGATTGTAAATACGACTATGTGCTATTCTCACGACCACGCTTGTAAATAAAACAACGTGCTATTCTCACGACACCGCTTGCAGATAAAACAACATGTTATTCTTACGACACCGCTTGTAAATAAAACGATGTGTTTTTCTTACGACACCGTTTGTAAATACGACTACGTGCTATTCTCACAACACCGCTTGTTAAATGTGTAACAATAATGCACATTTCATACAAAAAGGATGATAAAAATATGATTATCCTGTAATTATAACTAACTGACACCAATTATTCCCGCATACTGAATTATTGATGGCTATTTACTGGTCAGTCATGGATAGTGTACACCCAATGATTAAACAGTACAATATGATCTTAAAACATTTGGTTGCACATGGGCCTATGTCTTACTGAAATTTGAAATAAACTATTTATATTCAGACTGTTCACTATATAGCCACACATTCATTATTATTATGGATAAAAGTACTGAGAGACTGAATCAAGTTACTTTAACATTGATTAACGATTAGATCGTAAATAAAGAAAATAAATCTTTACTCCAACAATGATTTCCATTGTGCTGCTGTCTTACGTTCATATATCAGATAAGGTAACGGTCACTGAAAAGATTGCTTAAAAGCCTTTTTACAACGAATGAATATTTAATATTACATCCTTTGTGAATAAAAGCCCTGAGCGTAATATATTTTGAAAATTAATGTTTGCCGTTCAACGAAACTACTAAAAGCACTAACGGACACTTTCCCTAGACAACTGTCATATGTTGTTTATCTCACTTGAACCTTTATTATATACAGAAGTTCTTTGATGGAGTATGCAATAGCTAATGGCCGTCACGCTGTTATTTGATTTTATTACGGTCTGCAAGCGATAGAAAAACAAACGAAACGGTGAATTGATTGTCACAGCGGCACGAAATTCTGCGGTATGTCAGAAACAGCTCTAATGTTATATCTACCACGAATGTGTCTATGATAAAAATCACCTTTGAGTGAAGTGGGACTGGGTTTAATACAAAGTCACGCCATCCAACCATCCTTATATAGCGTTCTACATATCAATCTGACGGTTTCCAAGTGCATTATGTTTTTACTACTCTTATTGTTTTTGTAATGCATTCCGATTCCTTTTATTTATTGAATGTGCAATGCAGTCTTATGCAAATTCGGTTTATCACTGTCACTGTCGCATGCAACACATTTAAAACCTCTCAGAATACCACCCATAGGTAGAATCCCAACGAACACGTGAGTCTCAAAAAATCCTAATGTAGCCAACAGCATAGAACAGACAAACATACACACGGAAACAAGTAATTGCGACAGATTCCTTCTCTTAGAACAGTATGTTGTTATAATGTATACTGGCTGATTTCTGCCATTCCATGTGTTCGTGTCGTCGTACCTTCGGATTTGGGGGGAGGGGGGGGGTACGAAAACACAAAATTGCTGAAATCAGCCATTATCAGGGACACATTTTTCTTTCAGTGTCCCAATCCAAATAACCGAACCCATTACTATGTTTTGATGATCAGAGGAAAACGGGTGGGGCATGTGTCGGTGCTTTATTTGTCGTCATAAATATGGACAGTGTAATCAACCATCAATTCTAAAAAACATTTTTGGGACAAAAGGAAAGGGCCTTATTTCTACTAGTAAGTGGTCTCAATTTAAAATTGAAATAAAATGGTTCGACGACAAGGGAACGTTGTATTTAGACGGATTCTAACACTGAAGAGGTTTAAACAAACTTTCTTGTTTTACAGTACTTGTATTGTCTGATGCGTGATGGAAGTGCATTGCGTGAGACTAACTAGTGCTTCTAGCGTTGTTTGATATCTTTTGATTGATAAGATTTATTCAGCCGGTTCGTCAATGTCTACAAAATATCTTCAGAGGAATGTGTAGGATTGTAAAGATGTTCAT
Organism: Lutraria lutraria; assembly: GCA_964023205.1. Lineage (NCBI taxonomy): Eukaryota > Metazoa > Mollusca > Bivalvia > Venerida > Mactridae > Lutraria > Lutraria lutraria. The sequence continues at coordinate 27,559,898 of OZ026848.1, read as the reverse complement.
TTGGTATGATATAACTTACAAACTAATCAGTTTTCTATTCAAGCGCTTGGTCGATATCCAAATGCGCATTTATTTCTTTTTTGTGTTCTCTAAACAGTTTTTGAACGTAACAATAAAGTTTCATTAATGCTGTTCCACTTGGCTAGCTCCTGCTGATGTATGCGTGTCTGATCTGATATGACGTGTGGTCTTAATGTATTGCTGCAATGGAACAGAGTGTGTGGCTGTCATGACGGTCCATCAGGTTGCTAAATGCATATCTTATAACCATTTACAGGATTCATATACCCGGATGTTGTTGTTCATGCTTATCCAAAGAAATACATTTAACTAAATATATCAGTCGTTCAGTCGTCATAATTTTAAACAGGGGGAGGAATTACTAGAAAAACTTCACACTTTCGGAATAAAATCGCAAAATGTAGTGGATGGATTACTGACGTTCAAACTCGTGTATGTACCAAACTATGCGCGCGATTAAGTCTAACAGATTCTTTCAGCAAGTTCAGAAGTCTCCTCCAAGAGCTAATGAACGGCGATGTTTTTCTTACAGTGCATCTAGAAAGCAATATGTTACTGCAATATTCAAATTGAGAATTCTGGGCAGATATCAGGATTTTATGCTGGCGGAAAGATTAATGAAAGTAGATAGAAAACCTTATCAGAAAGTTCCTGCAAATTATAAACAAAGTTTAAAGATTATTTTCATTATTTATAATAGCAATTTGTCTTTGGAATGTGTTGGATTGATTTGAAAGTCATCGTGGTGGTTCCCGAATCTGCAAAATGTCATCATTGCCATTATTCAATATTAATCGTACCTGTGATAGACAAGAGTTGACGTGCAGTAGATTTTGTTCACAATTATTTATTTACTAAACAAAAAACTTTTATTACTAGCTAAATATATAATAATAATAATGTCACACTAACACATTTAGATTCTTAATTATGTTTTAAAAGTTTCGGCTGATAAGCCTTCGTCAGTGATAATAAGAAATAAAAAAATAAATATATGTTATATTTGTTTTACATTTTTAGCTGACATTTGCCAGATTTCGATTTCTGATTACTGGCTAAACTCAAGACTAGGCAAACTAGCGGTGTTACTTTTTTAAGTTCGAACTTTATACAATCTATACGAAGACTCAACTGACTACTAGTCTACGTAGTTTCGTCATGTTTGTATATAACTTTGTACCGTGAATCAGGGATTGCTATTGCTTCTTGGAAAACATTGAAGACTAAGTGATTATCAAATAAGCCGGTTCTAATTCGAGTAAGCCCTTAAGCCTTCTATGTACGATCGATAGTGTGCTTGTAGCCTTTTGTTTTGACTTGCTTGCTTGCATCATTTTGTTACATAACTGGAGCTGCTTTAGCATCATTTTGCAGTTTAAATTATAAAAGGTGGCTAGAAGTTTGGGACAAAAATGAACTCCGCTAAGGTGTTTCATCCTGCATGTGTTTCAGATATTCTGTCAAAGTTACAAGTCTTGCTGAATTAATCCAATTACTTCTTATATTAAAACATAATTTCATACACGTTTCATCTCCATACAAATTTGCTACAAATTTGTTTCCAGTGATTCAATCAGTTTTATGAACTACAGCAGAAACACAAATATCAAATATACGCTTTAGGTAAATCTCGCTGTTCCTTAACTACGTAATTCTTTGTAAGATGAATGCCTGATTGTTCAAAGTTGATTAAATGCGTTTTATGACATTTCTCATTGGCTTAATTCTTCATCTACAAAGGTGATTGCTTTCAAAGTCTGATTAATGGCTAGTGGGTGCCAACGCAATATGTCTAGGGAGGCAAATGCAACATTGTGTATATAATTGAAATATCGTCTGCGTAGTTAAGACAAAGCTGTTGAAAAAGTCTCATTCAATTTCTAAGTTATTTCTGATTTAAAGTCAAGTGCTTTCTCTCATTATTTCATTTTAATTCTACCTTCTAGTACATCTTCTACTGAACGTCGGTCCATACATGTGTATGTATGAATTGATAAAATGGTTCATTAAGTGAAACCTTTGAACCAAGGCCACCCATTGCAATGACCTTTATTATTTGGATGGTCTTTTTACGGAGGTGTCCCTTAACATAAGTTTGACTATCTATTCACTAAATAAGTTGTTAAATATGATATATTATAAATTGACGATTATTATACACCTACTAGAATGTGGAGGCTACAATGGAGTCACTTTATCTGTCGGTCGGTCTCTCTGTCGGTCGGTCGGTCGGTCCCGAAACTAGTCCGGGCTGTAACTTCGTCATTCATTGGATGATTTTTAAGAGACTTACCACAATGGTTAACCACCACGAGACGATGTATCGCGCAAGGTTAAAGTTTGGTACAAACAGACTGACTATACAGGGGCATAAAATGTGACAACATTCTATTGAAACTGTCCAGCAAAAGTAACGTTTAGACGAAATATACGTGTTTACAAAGTAAATAATGAATTAGATAAACAGGAAGCCGGCGAATGAATGATGCAAACCAAATCAACAGTAATCTGTTTTATTTAAGCTGAATAAATATTTGAAGGTAATCCCGCATCAATTCTTAAGTGACTTGCAATAAGGGTAATTTATAAACCATTGATCACTGGTTTATGTTGAGAAATTAAGTAGCAAATATCATAAATAAAGTTTCTAATTAATCTATAGCGCTCTCGACAAAATATCAAGTGTCTGACAATTCTGCTGTTAGTAGACACGGTCCCATTGAGAATCTAGTGACAGCCTGGAGCAACGAATTGATTTCCTCTGTGTGTTGGAGAAAGTGTTTCAAAAAAGTGACTATCCCATGAATTACATTCGCTCCTATATACAACATAAGCGAATATCCTACAAGAAGTTTGCCCAAGTATTAAAGATATTTAAAATTGATTTTTTAGGTTAATGCAGTCTAACTTGTATTAGCACCCATCTCCAACTAAAGGCCACCCTGTGAATCAAAGCCTGTTTTTTAATCCGTCATTCATTATTTATTAACAAAATTACCTGTCAATAAAGACCACTTGTCAATAAAGGTCACCTGTCAATAAAGGTCACCTGTCAATAAAGACCACCTGTCAATAAAGGCAACCTGTCAATAAAGGCAACCTGTCAATAAAGGCCACCTGTCAATAAAGACGACCTGTCAATAAAGGCAACCTGTCAATAAAGGCCACCTGTCAATAAAGACGACATGTCAATAAAGACCACCTGTCAATAAAGGCAACCTGTCAATAAAGGCCACCTGTCAATAAAGGCAACCTGTCAATAAAGGCCACCTGTCAATAAAGACGACCTGTCAATAAAGGTCACCTGTCAATAAAGGCCACCTGTCAATAAAGACCACATTATTTCTCTCCCAAGGGTGGTTTTGGTTCACAGGTTTTACTGTATGTAGAAACAAAACAATCGTGCTTTAAACATAGAGTCTGATATAATTTACAGTTTCGATTAAAACCGAACGAACAGATAAGTAAACCACGGACGGACGGGCGGACTACTAGTATTCAAATTATATATTAAGATATTATTTATTACAAAATTACAAAAACACAAGATACCGTAATTTCATTATTTGACTGACTTTTTGCTTAATTCTAGACATTAATATTCCAGTTAATAAAACATAAACAACAAATAACCAAAGTAAATTCAAACATAACTTGTATGTCTGAGACGGTTACGTGTTTTGTTTGTTGTAATTTTTGTGACAAAACACAAAAAAATGCGACAGTATTAGTTTTACATTAATTCATTTGATGGGAGTTTTTATACAACTTGTGTCTATGACGGCAAATATATTCCTAATGGAGTCTATAACAACATGATTTAGTGATAATCTAACGCTTGATTAGTCACATAGTGGCAATCCTATATTGAATAATATGGATTATAAATTTTAAATTATTGTAACACGCCTTGTTAAATATGCCATTAAAATTGTTTCACGCCTTATTTTTAGCACATTCGTTCAGCGCTATTGAAAAATGGCAATGCTATGTGTTTCTATAGACTTGACTTACAGTCTGGGCGACCTCTGTTTTACGTATACATGTGCATCTGTAAAAGATATCTCTTCCTTCGAGAGTGATCTGAGGCATTCTTTTAGAAGATCATTGTGTTTTGTTACAATTATACGTGAACCTTTAACAGAAAGAGATAAATAAAGATATTGAAAAATAATTTCCCCCAAAATACTACCTTCATCCAAAAATCACAAACCCAAAACCAAATCCAACATGTCTGAGTATTAAGGTTACTCTGGTGGTGCAGTCTTGGAACGGCCTGTTGCAAAGATACAAGTTATCTAAATAAGTGTGTTGGTCGAACCTCCCACTTACCCCGGGGAAATAAAACTAACATCTTCTTGGTCGATCAACCTTGGTTGAGAAGTGTCCCAGGCGATGACTTTATTTCGTACGCTCTTACGCCTTCAAAGTTTATCTCTTTCTTGGGTAATCACCGTACATAGGTCGTTGAATGTGCTTCCTGAATAAAAAATTGTATGTAAGTTTTAGGCTAAATAACCTTTATCGGACAGCCTCATTCATTAATTGTGCTCCGTAAAATGTACCAGATACATTGTTCCATTAAGTTGTTACCACAAAAAGCAAGACCGGAAAATAGGTTTCCGTCCACGAGAAATAGATTCTGATAAGTCACTGATTGGTCTAGTTTAAATTGGTCTGATCTTTATGTCGTTTTACGTGTAGCTGATATAATACATTATACGTTCATCTTTATAAGAGTATGTTGGAGGTTTATTTTGGTTGGTGAGACTAAGGGAAATAAGTATTTTGTATCTTAGTATCTCGTAGAAAAAACATCAGGTGTTTGCAGATGTTCTGCTCTTTGTTCATGATGATTTTAAAGATAATACTAAAGCATTAGTATATATCTGAAGTCATCAATACGACTGCTAATGATATCTTTATCTAAAGATGGTAAACACATAGTAAGTAAAAGTACAAAGTATTTGTCTCATTTTTCAACTATTCCTTCTCAAAACAAGCAAAATAACATTTAACCTAGAAATATATGAACGGTTAAATGGATGATTTAGTGAATACAGTTTGATTCAAACAAAAACAAACATATCATATATAGTCTCAAATATCTTTGCCAAATGTCAATATGACAATATAGAGCATTGTAATGTACAAACATGTAATAGACGATTGGCAGCCTTAGTAAGTGAGCGATATAGAGTGCCGAGTATAGTATAAACCAATATTCAGCAGTATGATTAACGTTTTGGTAGATGTTATTAATGTCTATGTTTATCAGTTATGTGTTTGGAACTACCGGGAATTACAATGAAACTGTCAGATTGACATTACCTGCGAACAGGTCCATCGTTTATATCAATTTCATGAAAGTACTGACTTTAATCTAATAGTATCAATCAAAGAGAGTGCCATAGATATGTCTCGTGAGAATACGACCAATTTGGAGTAAAACCTTGAAATTACAAACAGCCTTAGGGGTCACACTTAGATGGTTATCAACATTAGTTGAGATGATCTCACTATCAATTTTAACTACAGCACAACCTCTCCAGAGCGGCCCTCTGTAGAGCGACAACCTCTCTATAACAACACCTTCACAATTTCCCTAAGGTGATATTTACAATAAATTTAACCTCTGAAGAACATCATCCTCTAAAAAACAACCAATAATTCCAACTCTCACAGGGTCTTGCTCTACATAGGTTGTATTGTATAAAAGAAATATAGGCAGTTAGTCAGAAAAGTTCGATTTAGTGTGGTATACATACGTGTTTGTATATAGTCACTAAATTAAGTTTCACCGTGATTGAAATTAACTGCAACACTGTCTTTCAGATGCAAGACCGCTTATAGCTTAACCATGTTTTGTTCAACCATGACGAAATTATTCGGAATGATTCACTAAGTCAAATAGGGGATATGAATAGGCGGAACAAATCTGACTAAAACATATTGATAAGATGAATTTAACAGGCTCAATAACTATAATGTACCCAGTTGATTTAGTCTCGGTATTCTTCCGTCACGACTTAAAGCACATGGACGAGCTATAACAATTCTCATATTTATAAACAAACGCATAAATTATGGTACTTATTTTCATGTGGTCTGTTAAAAACGACTCATTGTTTTTCTCATTCTCTTGAACATGTTATTCTAAATGCATCTTTTTATAAAGCTTTTTGTTCTCACAAATTTGGATCTATTTTTTTTCTCTTTAAATCCCTATTTTTAAAGCGCTCTCTATTTCATTTTTTATCATATGATTGTGTTTTAAGCCGTTTGGTATTTCAAGTGAGAATTTTAATTGTGGGTCATTCAAGAACGTTATTAAAATTACTGACATTTGAATAAAATGAACATCAAACGTTGACCAAGAAAACTCACAAGTCATTTAAAGGCTTCAGTGAATAATCGCTACGGATCGTTTGCCAATTTCTATTAGATAATAGATATAATAGCTTACGTTTATTTCATTTTTCTACGCTTACCAGAAATAATATGTTCATTTCTAGAAACATTTTGTCTGCCCATGTCTTTGTCTTCCGTGCCTTGTATCTGCTCTGTTGACAGCCCTATGTGGGTAGTGTCATGTTTGAGATCCCTCACTATGTATTATTTAGGAATAAGTTATCTACAAGCATCGCTCATTTCCATATTGTGACTTTCAAAGTTTCTTTCTAGGTTTAAAAATTAATCATGTGCGGTTTCAGGATTAATTATCCTGGTGGATGTAAACTTTCACTATCTGAAAAACTTTCTACAATAAAATTTTGAAAACCCGCCTCCATGGTCGAGTGGTTAAAGGTAGCTGATTTCAAATCAGTGTAACCTATCACTGATAGAGGGTTGTGGGTTCGAGCCCAGCTACCGACCATGTCTCTTTATGTGAGAAAGTAGGCAGTTGCTTACGGATGATGGGAGTCTAGTACTGGTTCTTCCCAGGAACGATGGTTAGGTGAACTGTCTGCCTCATATGGCTCTGACTGTTGAAAATGGGCGTAAAACTCAAACAAACAATCAAAAGTGGTGAAGTTCGCATCTTTTCGCGAGTGTTCTAATTTGCGAATATTTCAGCTCGAGAAAATTCATAACCATACAAACATTGTGTTGTTCCAATCAATTTACATCTGTATATTGGCCAATATCGTGCATATAATGCCGCCTTAGAATGAATAAACTTATGGTTTCAAGATGATTCGCGCCTGATCTTGTTACATACCTTTATTATTGCAACTCAGCGGTATTGTGTTACCTGATACATACGATATAATATTATGTTTAAAAGCCTCGACGTTGCCACAAACGGTAATATCAACATAATAAGTGTTATTTTCTTTATGTATATCTGATTACATAATGCCCTTTTTTTGCTCGTAATTGATTTTGTACAAAGATTATTAAAATTTGGCGCCGTTTTTTTTTACTTGTTATTAGCATCATTTACGAAGGCTGGAGTATAATAGTCGCAGATTTTTTTATGTCTGAAATTTGAATAATTTTTGTTGTTTTTGTTTATTTGTATGAAATTTGCTGAACAGAAGTTATTACAGCTTCAGTTTTATAAAAACTGTCGAAATTAGAAAATGTACTTTTTTTACTGTTTGTGAGTTCTTATAATTCTACTTAATAACTGGGGTTGATCGGTGGACAGGCGGTTACGCGCTAGATTACTGAATGAAAGGTCGTCGGTATGAATCTCGGCTTCGTCTTTCGATAATTCATGGACGCTTTTTTAATGTTCCTATCCAAACCACCGAATCAAGTATTGTATTTAGAAAATCACTGGAAACGACTGAGACGTGCACTGGTGCTTCACACCGTACACAATGAAATAAGAGTAGGGAATTATATGCTCGGTTCAGTCCCCTTTCTATTGGGTGTACCTCTGATAACTAAAGCTGTCAAATAGACTGCTAAACAATAGATGCACGTAATAACAATAAATGCAATTCTTATAAGTAACGTTTTCGTGAATTATTCAATTACATATTGTACAGTCAACCATGATTTTCATATCCAAATCGAATTTGTACCTTTTTGTTCGGCTCATATTTATATTCGACGAGCGTATCGTTTATATTTATATAATTTCATATACATTAACTAAAATTTGCCGACACGGTAATTTAAGGATATTTGTTCGAATCAAAGTTAATATATCATGTGAGAAAATTTATAGTAGTAATTCATAAATCAAGGATCGCAGACATCTACAGGAACTATTGTTAGTTAACTATGATATACTACACTTTGTAACATCCATCAAATGCAGTATTTCTGAATAAGCTGTGGTATATAACCACGTAGTATCGGCCAGATGTTATTGGTTTTTCTTTCAGTCCGTTACTGAGGACTACTCCATGATACCAGAAAACTTAACATTAACCTGTTCTGTTGGCAGATTTTGTTCTTCAAAACTATTCCGTCGATCAACATCGAGATTAATTCGATACTACGGCGATTATTAATTCTCAGTTTTAATATTTTTTAATACATATCTAGTGGAATTAATTAGAAACAAGACAGTCAGAATATGTTGAAAGCGACATATTGATTAATTTTCAACGCCAGCGTTGATGTGATATATCAGTTTAACGAAGAGTATATTTTTTAAAAATTGATTTGACCAAAGTTTCACTTCCTCTGGTTCAAGTGACTCTGAACGAAACAGGATTTTAACACTAAAATGCGATAAATTTTCACATGAAATATCGACTTATGGAGACAGCAACGGGCGCACAATGACCTAAATGATACATTCTATTTTGTGAGCGCATTAATTCACTTACCTCTCGAGCTTCGACATTTTTAATTGAAGTATATTGGCAGGAATATAAACGTTGGTGTTTTACTCTGATTGTGCAATTTCTGTGGAATAAAATATTGATAACAGTATTGGTAAGTCAATTCAATATTGCATCGTTAACTGCTACTAGGAAGTGGTATTTTTGTAAAAAAGATAAAAGTCACGTCGGGCTTATATGAAGACTGCTCTTACAATGATATTAAACAGCAATTAAAAATTTGGTACTTTTCAGAAATTCATAAGCTAAAATCAATCGTTGTTGTTTTCAACACATTATAAAACTACTTTTTATTAAATAACATAAAATATCAAATACAGATGTTCTATTTCCTTCATGATTTGTATTTATCATTGATTACTTTATGTAATAATTAGCAGATTGCACATCTTTACAAATAAGCAATATTGTTCACGTTTAAATGAAAAAGATATTTGTTATTTTACCTTAATTACTGAAAATCAACTATTTAAGAGGAATGCGTTAAATACAGTAATCGATTTCATTGTCATATTGTTCCCAAATTTTTGAAAAAAAACTAGAAAAGGTCTGTACAATATAAGGTCTTTTTTATTTTATTTGATAAAAAAATCATTAAGAACGCTACAAAAAATACCAAGGTAGCGCTGGTTAAATTTGACATTTTGGAAAAAAAATGAATAAAAACATGAATAGGGCACATGCAAATCCATGAAATTGGACCACATTAACTGCGTTGGAAATGACTGATCGAAAATTGTAGATATTTTTTTTATAAAACGTGTCTATTCACAATTATTGAAACATATTACTGTGTCCGATTCATTCGAGTGATGGCTGCTTAGTTTTATAATTATCGTAATGCACGGAACGTTATTCCCAGACCCAAGAGTGCCATCAATCCTGTTTGAATAAACCGAGCAATTAACACGAGTCCTTAATTCAATCAACTTTATATTTATATAACGCGAAAAGGTTTCCGACAATATTGACAATTCGATTGTCCAACTTGAACAATAAAACAACAGGCTACTCGGTCATGGATACATTCGTAATTAGACATTTTAAAAATTCTATATCATGTATTTACAACTTGCGCTAATTTCTTGTCCTATGAATTTTTTCAAAATATGAACGATAACTAAAACATGTGCATGTACACAGTTTTGACATTTTGATCTGTTTATAAAGTATTATGTTATCATGTGCCGCAAAGCTTAATGGATTTACTGAAATAAACTTATTTAAATGACTTTCCGCCACTACTTGTATTACAGAAATAAGGTATTTGTCATATTTTGTCTGTCTTGCACTTTTAAGGAAAAAGACAAATACTCACCAATGCCGAGCTGGGAAAACTGACATTAAGACATTAAATTGACTAGATTCAATGTTCATTTTTATTTTCCAAAATTGAGAAACTCCATTTAACAGCATTTGTTACAAATACATGTAGTAAAATCTAGCTTTGTCAAGGGTTGTAATGCAGTTTCTATTTGCGAAAACACGTCTTGGATATGTAAGAAAAAACATCTAGGGGACATTTCATTTACATCTCTCAGAGTTTTAAGTTATAAGGATCGTCTCAAAGACATTTATCTTAGCTAAGGTACCATGATTATTTTAACTTTATAATCAAGCTACCTCATGTTTGTAAATAAAATCATTGTGTCCTTGTTGATTGATTATTTTAGGAATTGTCAAGTGTTGAAGGTAAATATCTAAAATACAGATTAGTTAACAACAACAACACGAGTTAAAATTTCAAATGCATTAAAAACGTTTCTGCATTACCGTGCCTTTTAAATAATTATTTCTAATAAATAAAAATGTCAAAAATTATTGCTTACCATCAGCGCGATTTTTAAGTTTTCAAGCTGTGTCAACACTCGTCTTTTCACCGCCTCAGTGAGGTCTACCCACTCATGAAGTTTCATGTTGCTACCTCTTATAGTTTCTGAGTTATGAGCTACATTATTATTTTTGCACTGGCGCAGACGACGCAGTGATCACAATAGCTCGACTTTTTATTCGAAAACAGACGAAGTTAAAAACTGTTATCTTAGTTACGACATGTATGTGGAAGTGCCCCCACCCCCACCCCCGTAGAAGCAAGCTACAATGAAGCTGGACTGTTTTCATAATTATGAGATATTGATATAACAAAACCTTGTTTAGATAATATTTAACTATATAAGTTTATGATTACGTGATGTCCAGCTGGAGTTTAGTATCTCTAAACCTTCAACATACTTGGATATCAGATACATTGTTCAACAAAGAAAAAAGTCGATATTAAGACCCCCCTTTGGACCAAACTTAAGGTCTCATTGTTTCGATGGAGTCTAAAAACCCTTAGAAAACCGATTTAAAAATAAGGCGTCCTTGTACTGAGATGTTCTAAGTCTCGTTTAATTGTATGTGCTATTTTCACAATCATATCTTTTAGTGTTACATGATTCAAACTACATCGTATTGTTATATTAAGTAAGTAAGTTTATTGACTTATACATATATACATGTATCTCATCAAGTGTAAATTACAAATACATATAAAACAACATAATAACACATGGTATAGTAGTATTGGTATGACATGTAGTAAAGCATTTAAATTATACGGAGAATGAACATTAATCATGACATCTATAAAATATTACTACGACACTGAAAAATATAAATTGACAATATTTAAATTAACAATGATAATCTTTCAGTTGGAACTATCAAAACTGTTAAAACAATTTATAGAAAGTTCACGTTTAATATAATAAAGTATTTCTCTTATGGTTTGCCTGAAAAATATATCTACTTAAATTCCTAATAATGTTTATATTTTCAGACTGTAACAGTTCAATAAATTTCATCATATTTGGTCTAACATAATAATGACGTTTAATGTATTTATTACGCAAGTCACTATAAGTACTGCAAATAAGAATAAAGTGAAACTCATCTTCAATATCATGTGTATTACAAAGTTGCCATAATCTTAAATGTTTATCTATCGTATTTCTTCCATATCTACCAGTTTCAATTCTTAGGTTATGCGAAGATGTTCTAAGTCTAGTCATTTGACGTCGAAGTTTTTTACATTTTATCACATTAAGGTATTTTTCTAATGAGAAGGATGTTTTAATATGTATATATAAGTGGTTAAGAACACTACTGGAAGAAAGATCTGTGAAAAATTTCTGTCTGGAACAATCGACAAGTCTTTGTCTAAGTAAAAATATAATAAGTATTCGTTTTTTTCCTCATATGTGACAAAGAAAGCGTGCAGCAAAATTACGGCTGCTTGGTTACATTGAGCATTATTGGTCGCGATGAAACTTTATACTTGTTCGATAAGTCTTTTGTTCTACCTTTGTTTGTAGCGTGCAAAGAAAATGGGAAGGTTTTATAAAATGCAACATATGATAAATATAACCTGACGACCAATCCCATAAACCAAAGGTGCTAGCCAGTATCATTTTACTAACGTACGTCACTTACGTAAGTCTGACTGTCATAGTAACTGTTCAACGCCAGTTTTCATTAAGATTTAAATTAGCACCAACAGCTAGTGTTATTCGATGACCCTTTCGAGCTTTAACAGTGGATGAAGTTCTCATATTTACTCTTAGATAGAATCATTGACTGAGCGTCCATACTGAACTACTGGATAGCTTCCTCAGATATGAACTTTGTCGTCTTCTTGGTTAGATTCGAAATCACATCGGTGACGGGGGCTAGAGATTTATACTTGTCTGAATTAATACCACGGGTCCATAAAACATGAATTAACAATAAATAATGATGCAACCATATTCAACTGCCAAGTTAAAAGAGACTAGACAGTGTATTTGTGTAATATTTTAAGATATATTTTGACATAAATGTAAAAGGTAGACGCACCAATTGTATCAATGTTATAAATATAAAACCATTTTAAGTCTACTGATACAATAGAAAAATTATGTTGCTATGGTAATTTTATTATCTTACTCGTAGAACATCTACAAATGTCTACAAATAAGAAGGTCGACCTCTTAGTTTAATTAATAAAGTCAACAAAACTCAAGATCGCACATATCCCATATCCAAGTATGTAAGTATTCATCAAAAAAAGGGAAAATACAAAAGATTTTCCAATCGTAATCATAATTTTCTATTGTCAATCTAGATAGAAATTTAATTGATAATTTTGCTCAAGTTTGAACATCAGAACTAACAATAACGGCTGTGTTTAAACATATTTTAATATCGTCAATTAACACAAAAAAGTGATTTCCTGTTTAAGTAATGTGTGTGATGTCATCTACGACATTATGAGCAGTATCGGAACCATCCTTAGCAATATCAACAACAGGTTATCTATACATTAGTAAGAGTAAGCATACACTTACACAATACGATGTAAAGCGATTGTCGAAAAGTTTTGTAAAACATTCCATTCCGTTCATCACCTTCACTTACGTCTATCTCATGTAAATTGCACTTAACTCTGAAATTTTGCTAAATTAATGTTTCAAATAATGCTCCTGAATGAGTATTGAATCATTGAAATAAAGTTGATGGCCAATATAAATCACACATACTTCAGTGGGATGAATCGCTTTAATAGCATTTTAAAAGCATGGGATTTCATCTTTTTTTAAAGGTCATACCGTGCGGTTGGATTGTTCTGATTATATCATTTGGTGTCTAGAGACCCAATGTGAGAATATTTGTTTTCATTTGTTTGATTATGTTGTGCATATCTAAGACACCAGGTTCAATGTCGTGACAAAGGAAGGTCTTTGTAAATGGTTTGATAAATAACTGTGAGTTGAAGGAGTACCTTGTCAATGACATACAGAAATATAAATGTAAATCACGTTAACAGCATTTTGCGATCACGTCAATACTCAGTATTGGGAGTAACTGCCTCTGTGGTCGATTTCTAATGGAGTAACCATAGCAACTAACCGCTTTCAAGTCGAGTCCTACGTAGGACCAAATTTAGCATGAGAAGGAAGCTTTCCAGCTAGCTAACGGAAGGTGATGGTTCCAACCACGTGATACATGGGGTTTTCCTCTACTGTTAAAGGGGTCACCAAAATGTCCCAGGCTGTTAGTACGACAATATGCTTTAGGCCATACAATCAGTATAGGGAATCATGTCCTTCCGAAATGAAAACATGGTGGACAAATCACCTTTCAGGCATTTTTATATAACATTGCTGTTTAATATATTATCTTTTTTATTTATTCTATCATAATAATGCCAACCGGCTTTCAACTGCATTTCGAACAGGGTGTGGTCATTTACATGTTCTTGTTGCCAAGTTAACAACTGTAAAGTATATCATCGATACTGACCAAGTTTTGGATAAATACGTTTTTATTTTGAGATGTTCCCTGCATAATCCATTGAAATATAAAGGGAATATTGCTAACCGATGCAGAAAACAAGTAGCTGTTAAATAATGAGATGATCGTGACGAGAATGGCTATAGTTTCGGAGTTCCACTAAAATCATAAAATTTATGACTACGTAAACCTTTTCACCTTAGTAAGGTACATATTGACCTGTTCTAGCCTTATAAATTTGATAAACTACAACATATATCAGCAGGTTATATCTGGTGTGTATGGTGGCTGATTTATGCCATGTCGTATTTTCGCTTTTTCGCCACAACAAAGCGAAAATGCGAAAAAGCGAAAATACGACAAGGTCAACTTTGTCGTATCTTTGCATTGTTGCATTTTCGCATTGTCGTGGCGAAAAAGCGAAAATACGACAGATGAAGGGCGACAATACGACACCAAAAATGTGCTTTCGCCTTACATCTGTCGTATCTTTGCTTTTTCGTGGCGAAAATGTAACAATGCAAAAACACGACTTTTTCGCATTTTTGCATTGTTGCATTGTTGCATTTTCGCGTTCCGGTTGTACAAGCGCATGCGCACCAACTTGTATAAGGTTTATGTAAACTACCTGCGCATGCGTAACTGGAACGCAACAATGCGAAAATGCGACAATGCGAAAATGTAACAATGCGAAAAAGTCGAATTTGTCGTGTTTTCGCATTGTTGCATTTTCGCCACGAAAAAGCAAAGATACGACAGATGTTAGGCGAAAACACGATACATCTTTGGTGTCGTATTGTCGCCCTTCATCTGTCGTATATTCGCCTTTTCGCCACGACAATGCGAAAATGCAACAATGCAAAGATACGACAAAGTGGACTTTGTCGTATTTTCGCTTTTTCGCATTTTCGCTTTGTTGTGGCGAAAAAGCGATAATACGACATGGCATAAATCAGCCACCATAGGTGTGAGCTTAGTTGTCAATACAATGCTTATGTCTGGAATTAATGGATGTGGGAGCTAATAGTATCTAAAGAGCAAATACTACATTATGTAGTCAGTAAAATAAGAGTAGAGCTCTAAGTTAGATTTTGAATAGAGAATATTAATCTTCACAATGGCAAATTGTTCCCAAATACATCATTTCATAATAACAATGCTTATGGTATTCTAATTTAATACAGTTTGTTGAATGTATTTCTCTTATTTGTTCCACTTATTCACGTGCCCTAAAGGCCTGTGTCATTCGGTGACGTTCCAGCTTTAACGATGGAAGAAGAACCCGAGATGCACATTAGGTGGAGCCACCGACCTCCCGTAAGTTTCCTCAGATTTGCTTAGTCCCTGATGATATTCAGACTCACAGAGGTTAGGGACTAGTGATTACTTGTCAGAGACCAAACGCAAACGACCATGGAACCCTCTATAATTATTTTTTATACTGTCTTTAGCTATAAATTAGGGTTTTCAGCACTAACTAATAATCGACAACCAAAAATAAATATGCATTCGAAGCGCTCAAATCCCTCTTGAGTTTTCTGCTAATGTGCTAATGATTGCGTGTTAAGCTTGATTGGCGACTTTTTGGGAACTACTAGTGAGTTTAAATACCGCACAAAGTTCCCTAAGAAGTTTAAAAGACGATGATCTATATCCAATTTCCATTACGCGTGTCATTAATTATTACAGCGTCTTATGTTACAAAACGATGAATGACCTTGTCAACATTTAAGAATCCTTATGCTAAATAATACGGATGTCATACCCAGTTGAAAGGTTTCATTTTAAAACTTAGAATTCCTTCTTGATAGAGCATCTTGCAAACCGTGACGTTTTTGTAGTAATGTTCTTTAATGTGAAATACATTTTAAGTCGAAGTTGAACGAACACACAGATACCTCGCCAGCGGCCCTGATTACATGGAAACAGAAACGATACGAACAAAGATGAGACCGTTATAATCTTTTGAATCAAGTCTATTGATTATCACCTTAATTTGCTCGGAAGTATTACACTGTTGGTAACAATAACACATGTAAGATGTACATAACACGTTGGTTGTATATGGATTTTAGAACTTATAGATACCTCGTTTAAATCGTTGAAACATGCATTTGGCCTTTTGTGTTGCAAGGAGGTTTTGGGTTACATGGAAGTTTTGGGTTACATGAAGGTTTTAGGTTACATGGAGGTTTTGTGTAAATTGATGTGTCATATTTTTCAAAGACACAATCGTTAGCGGGCTAAATAATCTGGCTCTAACAATGAGTAATTATTCGAATACCACAAAGGTCATTATTATCATTTATAACTAACAGATGGCAGTACACCTTAAAGCAAATAACTAATATCGTATGACTGATGATGTTGGCTGATGGCAAAAGGAGCAGCTTGGGAGACCAAAAACATGTCAATTGAATGTGCTGATATTAATAACGATAACATAACGATCCTATATACCCATGTACAATCAACCCTGTGAATAAAGGCCACCCTTGGAAAAGACATAGTTTTGGCCTTTATTAGTAGATACACTTTATTTGAAGGCCATTCTGTAGTTTTAAAAATTCAATGACATTTTTGAAAAAATGCTTTTATTCCTAAGGTGGCCATGATTCGGAGATGGCCGCTAAAACAGATTTGGCTGTTATTGCTATACATTTAAAAGTCACCTAGACTTGCATCCACGTGCTAGCTTAGCGTAAAGAATTTCTACTCGGCTATTTGATGATTTTGTTAAAGATACTTTGTATTTGAAAAAAGATTCGTTATTACAATATTGCTAAACAGTGATACAATGCAGACACTGATTTTTGTTTTGTAACCACAACGAGAGATAAAACAAAGCACGCGAGGATTACATTAAACCACATTTGATAAACATAAGCTGTAAATTAAAACCACAAAAAAACATTGATACGGGTACAACGCTTTTTGCTCGATTGTGTTTTTATGCAAAACATCTTCTCATAATTGCTTTGACTCTACTTCATATTAATTAATTGCTTTTATACACAAACCACGTTTTGTACGTTATATTTAGAACACAAGTCTTTTGAAATCATGGATTTTTCTGATACAGAGCAATTAGCTGCAAAGGTAATGCCAGCGTTGAATAATGAGAAATTTCTTGGACGCACCTATTTGCATAACATAACATGAGTTTCAGGACATTAATTTTGGGTTTGGTACAATTGCCAAAAAGTAATCTCTTGCTTTACCCTGTTTTTAATCTCAAATCAATGCCGAAGAATAGAATAGGTTTAGATGTGTTAAAAAAAATCTTCAAATTTCTAAACCGAACATACTGGATATTCGAGTCTTATTTGACAACACGATTTATGTGAGTATACGTACCCAAGAAACATTGGTTAAGTTATTCGTTACCTCAATCTGTGCGATTCCAATATTTCTACTCTTTAAACGTTGATAAAACGTCCGACCCCAGTAGATATGTCATCAATTACATCAGCACTAAATGCTTAGAATGTCTTTTCGATGACACTGACACCATCGTCTCATCGGTCAATATGTGTAGTGTCCTTTGACTTTAATCTTTATCTAAAATTAGCCCGTTAAAATGTATATACCTCTTTCAGTCTTCTAAAAGCATTCTTTTTTTCACAAATAAGTCAGTGTGTATACTTAACTCTCTCCGTCACGTCTTCATTCTTGTATTTCTTTCAAGTAATACATTTTATCTATTATTCAGTACATATAACGTCTTTTCAACAATACCTTCCATGTAAAGGTCATCATCACGTGATGTATCTAACGCCCACATGTTCCTAGTCGGTCTGTGCATTTAACATTCGCATCTGTTGTTGCATTGTTCAATTTTTTCCAATATTTTTTTATGCACAAATAATGATACTCACGCTCTAAACCGATCTCTTAAAATTATTCTGACATTTATCCACTTCATCAGAAGCTCTGTTTGTCATTTTTTGAGTGGTTAGAATGGAAAATAGCGTCTTTAACAAAGTCAGAATGAATTCCGTCCAAACCTGTCCTTGAGAATCGCCAAGTCGTCTCAACATTAGATGCCTTGTATCAATTATGTATAAAGATGACATGTTCAAGACGAGCAAGTAAATTGTTTACATCACATCTCGTTTAATTTGATTTCCAAACAATTTATTGGCCTCCTTACGGGTTTAATGCTCTACATTTATAACATTTAATTCTCAAGTGTCCATGAATACAGCGGATTTATTGTGTTTCATTGTTAATACTCTCTAATGTGTCTCTACATTGAATTGTATCTTCATTTTCGATTCTTACATCATGGAATAATGTAACTGATTAGTTACAAAATACATACATCGCCACAGATAAATATACTTTCATTCATTCAATACGTCGAAATAATTAAGTTATATGTATATCAATGTCATAATATAATGAAATATGTATATAATTATGTAAAAGAATCCTACTTCCATTAGTAATTTTGATAAATAAAAGGTCGGTAAAATATACCAAAATCAGCCATTCTGGAACTAACTAAATCATATGAGCACATCCAGTCCATGATCTTGGCGTCATTTCTTTATTTCAAGGTCAAAAGGTAGAACAAAGGGATCATTCTGCCTCAGTTTGAATAAAATGTACAAATGTACATGCGTAAGCTTTTGGCTGATTTCCATGATTTATCTTGACGCAATTTATTCCACTTTTACATGAAGATTACTATTGTGTTTTACATTCATTCCATTTTTAGGATGAGGAAGGTTTGGCTGTTTCGTGTCTTCTTCTGAATCGATCATTTCTTTGGTATGGTGGTGGATTTTGCCTGTTGCATCTCTTTGTTATCAAATCACTTTTTTGTTGTAAAATGGTGGAAATTACGTGCTGCTGTTTTTTTTAATCAATTATAACTTGTGTAGTAATGTGGTAGTATTTTGCATTGGCTTTTCTTTTGGTGTAAATTTCTTCTTTTGTGTCGTAATGTCGCAGTTTGAAATGCTGCCTTTTTATGGAATCAATCATATCCTTAATGATAAAATGGTAGTTTTTGCACTTAGCATTTCTCCGAATCTTTAGCTCAACTGTTCGTAGGATGTGGAGAGCTATTGCAGTCCCCTTTGTGTTGGCGTCTGCGTTTCATATGGTTCAAGTTCTGCATGCAAGTTACTATCATGCATGTATTATCTTAGTAACCACTTATGGGATTGACTTGAAACTTCATGTGTGTGCCAAGGGGTATTAGACAGAAATGTTAGATACCTCTCGGTGGGAGTTCGGGCAAATTATAGGCTTTTTTTGGACTTAGAATTATTTTTTTCAAAAGAATTAAAAATGTACACGAAATTTGTTTTCCTATTTTGTTCATGACCAATATGTTTTATCACGAGTCATTTATTAGGATAGGACCTAAAAGCGCATTAAATAAAAACACGTTTCCATGATGTCAAAGTGGGAAATATTATCATTAATTTTCTATTTGTATCATTTTCTGCTACGACGGAGTGATAAGGCTTTGCGGATGGTGTCATATTTGTATTATCTGGAATGATTAAATTATTCATTATGTCTTAATGAGTTAATTTTAGTAATCGAATAAGTCGATGTTTTGACACAGTGACATCAAAATATGATAATGAAGAACTAAAGTGACTACCCTTGTTATAATATTGAGGTATGTTCTCAGTCGGGCGAATATTAAACAATTGGGTTTCTTCCAATGGCTTCAGTTTAGATTGACATACGAATGCAAAACTTGGAAAATCAATCAGCTACCGAGATTGTTTGAATTTTGTACCGATTTATTTCATGAAGACGGCTGTCTGGGCTCTTCAGCAGATGGAGTTTGACCTACTTTGTCAAAAGTTGTGACGAACACTTAGTTAGCTAGTGTCTAAAATGACTGTTCTACACTAAATTAGAAACGCTAAGGGAGCGAGCCGGTTGCTCACTAACGGTCGCTTCCTTAGCGTTTCTGATTTTATGTAGAACAGTCTTTTTAGACACTAACCATTACTTGGTGACAGTTCTACATTTCCAATTACAATGTGTTTGTGTGGCTTTATAAATAAGTATAGGTTCCAAACGATGGTACATCGTATTTCAATATCCCTGCAAAATGAGTCAATTTAGATTTAGAAAAAATACATACATAGATTTGGAGTACCAATCCGTAATCGCAACATGGAAGGCATGAAGTAGTTTATATGTTTTTTCCATGAGCCAAACAACTACATGTTAGTACTTTGAAAACTGACCGACATGGTTTCGGAGTAGCAGATTGGTATATTGTCCTAGTATACTGGGTGAATGAATTCAAGCGATGTGCTTAACGGAAACGTTTTAATGACTTTTTTACCGCCGCTGTCCACTATTTGTATCGGTTTTTACTTCTTTCAATTAGTCAAGGTTTATGGTGAATAGATGTTAGGAATAAGAATCAGTTGAAGATAAAATGACTGTAATGGATTCGTCAGATTTGACTTGCGTAAATAACTCAACGCTTTTAGCGAAACACAATGTAAGCTTTCATTTGTAATTGACAAAATAATTAAAATCCCTTCTGTAAATTATAATAGATTTAACTGTCTATCAACGGGTATAGTTCGCTTTCAAGATATAAATGATGGAACAATAAATCAACCATTCATACGTATTGACCATGCTCAAAAGAATTGTTTTAGATAATTGATAGCAAATACAATGTTTTTAACAATCTGAGTATGTATAGTAAAGTTTGTGTTTTGCTTTTATACCTGTTTGTAACGCAGATTGACCTTGGTCGTGGTCTAGTGTGGTTAATGCGCTGGATTTATAACCCGGCGATCCGGTTCGATTCCCGGTCGCGACAGATCATACTTTTCCATGAAAATTTGACAAGAATGTGGATTTTCCACCACATGTGGAGAAGTTGCCAGTTCCTAGTAAAAGGGTAAGTTAGTACTGGTTAGAATACCGCCCAGGAAATCTTACTTGTTAAGTGGATCGGCGGCCGTATATAACTGAAAAAAATGTTGAAAACGGCGTAAACGTCCATAATAATATTATATATATAAATTTATTACATATGTTTGATAAACATTGTCACACTATTAATATTCAAATTGTAAGAGTCAACTTATTCAAATCACAAATTGCATGAATGTGTTTCCGACGGACCCCATTTATATAAAACATATACAATATTCGTTTCTTAAACCGAATAATTTATTATGTATGCTTAAAATATCATTTCGTGTATTTTGCATAGCGTCACATTCTTTTTTTCCGTCTGCTAAAGGCAATTATTAACATAAGAATGTAATGTTGTATCCAAACACAATATTTTCCTGAAAAAAAGCGTATCATTGATTGATACACCCTTGGTCATAATTTGCTTGGATTAAAATGTGAACCACTATGTTTGCATTCAATAGATTCCTTTTTCGGCAAAAATTCCGTAATATTTCACAGACAGCTCATCCGAATCATCTTTAAATGCGAGCGTTTAATCGTAAACATGTAGTGTTAACATCAGCATCTTCAAATTTGATAATACCTTAGGAGTTTGTTTCATTCGCGAAAAGATCAGATTAATTGATTGCATCCTTTCCTAGTAGTCGGCTTTTTTCTTTCTGTTTGATGGAGCCGCAGTCGCTTGACAGAAGTTAAAACACGCATTCATGACATTATACAATCAGATTTAAAAACATATTCACCTCTTATATCACGTGCAAAATGAATTTCGCGAATATCAATCACTTCTTTAGCGTTTTCATGTCTGTGAAAAGGTGATTCATTCATTACCGCGGAAAAAATCGTGTTGATTTTGTTTTTCTTAGAAATAGGGTGTCGAGTATTTCCTATTTGCATAATGAAAAGGAATCGTTCTATGGAATGTCCATTTAGCGAGTCGTCTTCCAGATTTCTAATATTTCATGTGGATGTCGATCTTATAATAGAATTGAACTGGGAAATCTTTACTGATAATTAAACCATTTTGACCAATTTTTATGTTTTAGTGCATATCTGGATGTTTTTCGTAGAAAAAGAAAGCTAAAAGGATCGTAAAGCGACTGTAACTTTTTTTATTTCGAAGAACACTCTAATAGTTTTATGCATTCTGGTCGTCTTAGTGATCCGCTGCACTCTGCTCAGTGTGTACCAATTCGTTCTTCAAAACAATGAAGATAGAACGCCGGTTATACTGTGACATCATTAATTTTCGTTGGGATTTAATTTCGTGGAATTTGTGGGTCGGCTCTTCCACGAAATCAAATCCCCACGAATTTAAATGCAGAGATAAGGCATTTCTTGTCAAAAGTCAAATTCCACGAATTTATGTCCCCACGGAATAGCCATTTTAGTTAAAACCACGAAAATTGAGCCTAACGGAAATAAATGAAAATACAGTATATTCTATTAAAATAAGACATTTAAAAAAGTTCGTGTCGCTTATTTGATCAGAAAATGAGACGAGCTCTAGTTGTGAAAATTAAACTGATTGACCGTGTTTCGGACAATATTTTGTTTCGTCTATTACATTAAGTATGCTTATTGTTTTTAATATGAGTTACACATACCATGTGTGCCGACCATTGCCTTGATTTGGTTGAGGTCTAGAGACAATCTATAACCGTCTAAATACGTCAGAAATCGTGATACCAATAGTAGCAGCTTGCATAGAGCATAATCACCTAGATTAAGATATAAGCGGTCAGTATATCAGACCAATCAATAAGACAACGTGTCCAGACACCTATTCATAATTATTCTATGTGTGGCATTTATGATTGATTCATAACACCAAAACAATGTGTCTACAATGAGTATGTTTTCTCCGCTTATACTAATAAATAGGGGTTATCGGTGGTCTAGTGGTGGTCTAGTGGTGGTCTACTGGTCTAGTGGTGGTCAAGTGGTGGTCTAGTGGTGGGCTAGTGGTGGGCTACTGAACGACAGATCATGAGTTTGATTCTCAGCTCCGTCTTCAGAATTTTCTAGGGGGTGGTTTTCAGTGTCCCACCCCATCTACCGAGCCAGGTACTGAGTCTAGAATATTACAAGAAAACAGGACTAGAACCAGGATGGAAAAACTATTTGAAATTCACATGTACGTGGTTCCCGTGAAATATATGATTAATCAGTTTCGCATTAATGTTAAACTCTATGCAGCTTAGTATAATCAACCAGGCTTATGGACGCTTTGTTTCAAACGAATGAAGGTACAACTTGATTGCCAAGATTTTTTAATTCAGGAACTTCATATAAAAGACTGTCTCTAAGATAAAAATCGCTCATTTCCGAAACCTCTGTATAGTGGAAAATGTTATGTCTAAAATGAATAATGCTCATACCCGAAAACCTTTTTTAAGCCGTACTGCTCCCTTTCTCCGAGTATTGGTATTTGTTAATACACACTATAACAGATATCTAACAAATAAAAACGATGGGGACAATTACCAGATAAGGTAATTACCCCCAGAATTTGGATGATAGTGGTAGTATATACAAATTGACCACCCCGCCGCGTACAACTATGTTTAGCTTTGTGTTAATGATATGTTAACTATACGTATAAGGTATTATTAGGAGAGTGGCGGAGAATCTACAGACATTATCTGCTTGAAAAACCAGTCATATGAACACCGACGTATACATACGTCTTTCTCGAGAAATAGTTAATTCAGAATCGACATAATCCTTTTGACAAGGTTTCTCATGTTGGCAACAAAACTGTCAACAACATAAGCCGCTTGCTCGGGGCCTTTGTGTTCTTTTCCATTACTTCATCGGAGATTCTTAACTTGCTTATCAACAACATCTTTTATATCAGTTAATTGAACACTCGCTCGATCCCTCGCTCAATCACTCAATTTATCACTAAATCATTCACTCGATCAATCGATAAATCTCTCACTCAGTCAATCAATTTTCTATCAATCGCTCAATAAATATGTTGACCAACCACTAGATCAATCAATCAATCAATCAATCAATAAATCAATCAATCACGATTAATCAATCAATCGCTCTATGAATCAATCAGTCGACCAGTTAATCGATCGAACATTTGATAATTCCCTCGTTCAACCGCTCGCTCCATCGTTTCAATTAATTAGTCCACCGTACTGTTGGTTGTGTGCTTTTGTGTTTAATCAATGTTTGAAGTCGTGTTTGATAAAAGAAACACAAACAAGTTACAATGGAGAGTAGAATCAGAAAAGTTTTGGTCAAATATTCTAGTGTTTGCTGGTGAGACAGGAGCATGCGATTACATTACTGTATTTTGTTACGATTGCTTTAGCATTGCTTATATGTATACATGTAGAATTAATCAACGATTTAATAATTGAAATTCGATTTTTAGTGTGCTATCATACATTACCTTTGAGGTCAACACCATTGTCACGTGATAATAAACGACGGTCAGAAATCCTTGGGTTCAAAATTTTCCGTAAAGGCGCCATATTATCTGTTAATTTATTTTATGGTGTCGAAGAAGCTCCCAGATTGTGGCCTGTCAAATCATCAATTTTCATGTCTTGTCATTCGTTAATTGTGAATTATTTAAATCATGATCACGTTTCGGTTTGTTCACAAAAAATCAATCCTCTCGATTTTGTAAAGTATGACTCCATCGTATTGCTTTAAAGTATTTCCTCTCCGTTATACGATACTTTTTGTATTTTATATCCTACAACTTTTTTAAACATTCTAGTAAATGAGCTGCCCACTGCACTTTAGTTGCTGCAGTGATCCGTGATCAGTGGTCTAACACGCTGGATTACTAAACGAAATGTCATGGGTTCGAATCACGCCTCCGTGTTTCAGAAATCCAGGGGCACTCCCTGTGTCCCCATCCCAGCTACCGAGCCAAGTACCGGAAACGGATGAGGCGTGTATCGCTGCTTTGCAGTCAATATGGTGCAATGCTTGTGGCCTTAAATAGGCAAAACTCTGATAAAGTTTTGCGTTGTACTGAGTTTTCTGACGATCCTCTTACAGTGAAAAGAATTAGATACTTATTCTTCTAATTGCCATCTCTCGATATTTGTTAGATGCCGACTTTCTAATCCTATTTATATAATCTTAATCCCGGATTGAAGAGAGAAATTTATTTGTTTGATTGACAGTAATAACGTTATTCACGTATAAAAATGGCACAAAATATTCCGAGCGCAATAAATTGTCTCAATTGAACTGTAGTAAAAAAGAGTTTAAAAGAGTATAGACTATCAATAAAGCAATATAAAGGAGCATGCAATGCTCGCATTTTTCTTCGTTTTGCTCTGCAAGCGTCGTATATGGACTAGATTAGTTCAATTGCCGATGGGTTCATATAAAGTGACCTCGATTTCTGAGTTTGGTCTGTTTTTATTCAATGTTTTTTTCGGGAAGGCCTAATGTCAACTTATACACTATTACAGTACGTTAGAGATTAAATTGCTGTCGAGATGGATTTTGGATAATGTACCATGAAAAAACACAGACGACTAGATATTGGCAAATATAGGCTAATATAACCCATTAATTAAACTTAGTGTGGCGTAAGTCATTACATGTACATGTATAATATATTATGTAATTGCCTTTGTTCCGTTTAACGTCAAGCCAACAGTCAGTGTCACATGACACCCTTTCTATCGTTCACTGTAGAGAAAAGTACAATCGTACACCTGGGTACAATCACTGACCTTCCGTTAACTCGCTAAAATTATCTGATCCCAGATGAATATTACTTAGTAACTTAGTTCATAGAAATTGAATATGCATGTAGATAACAGAAGCATCATTAATCAGAATTGCTTTCCTGTTTTGCATTTTTGTTACATAAACTAAAACTCAGACGCGTTGATCCAAACACAACATTGCTATTTTGAATCTGTGACATGGATTTTGATAGAAAAAATGACCGTTGTTCATATGTACACTGAATTTTCAAAACGTTATTTCTAAGTATGTCAAAACTAAGTGTTATCTTCTGAAATTGTTTTTTATGTACGAACAATGATTATGTATCGTGTGAAAAATTCTCTCACAGGAATCAATGACGCCTCACACTAAAGCAAAGTCAGTTTCCCACAATCTATAGGTTCATGGTTCAATGTAACAGTTCTATTATCATAGAAACGATACAAAGATCAAGGAGCTGTGCTTTAAACATTGTTAAAACGTCACATGATTCCTGTGAATATATACTGTACGCATTGTAAATATCAGTAGGCGGGCTTGCTTATGTTAAATCTATTTCATTTACGAAACAAAGCTTAACTCCTGTAGAATCAATTTTTTTCACCTGGTATATTATTGACATAGTCATTATTTTGTTCACGCAACCGAACCAATCACCATAGCCAGCGATTTACTGTATTCAATATCATATTTCATTACTGATAGCTGTCTTTACTTTATTGCGCCGATCCTTAAAAAATTAACAGCAAGATCCAATGTACGAAAATATATTGTGGCGAATCGCACCTCCAAAGTTCCAAAGTACGAATGCATGCTTTGAGAAAGTAGAAAAAAGGGCTTTGCTTCTATTGTACCTACTCCTGTTTTATCACAAAACAAGACCAGTCCATACTAAGTCCTGGCATTGACAAAGACCTCTGCTGGTAACATTTTATGGGTTTAATCTGTTATTTATATACATTATACTTGTATATATTATCTTTTGGATATGTTGACCCATATTTAGAGAATGTAATTCCCAGACTGTATTTAGTACAATTCTTATCGCGGGAAAATGACAGGTTCTCCTCAGACGGAGTAGAGATTACTTATATTTATTTCAATTACGGCAGTAATGTTAGAACGATGTTTACGGAAGCCATAAAAGGGGAAATTTCCGATTTGGTGTTGGGTGTCTGTTACTGTACACTAACAGAAGTTGGAGTAAAAGGCTAGTCTTTAAGACAAGACAGAGCCCAGTTTGAGTAGAAACTCAATAATGGTGTTTTTCTCTATCAGGAAATTGTGTGCCTTTGGCCAGAAATATTTCCTTTTGTTTCCTAAATTACGAAGAACATGCCAGCACAGAAAATTGTGTGGCTGGCGAACACATTAAATCTCAAACTCCATTTTCACTTGAGTCAAAAATCAAATAAGATACTTAAATCAGTTTTATTGAACAAAATCGAAAGATCATAGTTAGGTTAAAATTATGCGAAACTGTTATTAGATCATCTTCTATGTACCTTCGTTTAATACAACATTCTGAATTGCATACAATTAAGTAGAGAAATGTATAATTTAATAATGAATAAGTTGAGTTTTGTTTGTGAAACTATTGCCAGGTCGTTAAACGAGAGTGAAACAGTAATAATGAATTCGGATAATAATGAAGTAACTACATGTAGTTTTCCCCGATCACGTCCTTCTGTACTTCAATGCAAAGGAAATAGCGAAGATATTAATGTAGCCGTGTTCTACTGCCGTATACAGTGCCAATACATTAGTCCCATAAATGGTGGCGTTTCCTGTCTTTAGAACACTACAAATAGATACAGATAGATATTAATAATATTATAAATGTAATTGCACTTTTAGCTAGGACATAATGGGGATAGTCTACATCAATTATATACAGAACCTTTGTAACTGACATGATGTTATATAATTTCATATTCCATTTCCTTTGAAATATTTCACTTAATTCGCTTTACCTTTATAATACTATTAGATAAAGTGTATTAAATTATACACTATAATGGACAAATTGATGTTGGATTGTCTTTATGTAAGACTGATCTAAGACATTCTGACTATCCTTAGTTCCTGATATACAGCTCTTCTGGGTCTTATAATTGATCTTATTATAAACATTATAAAATAGTATTAATATTTAATCACGTGATGTACACCCCTAATGACTGTTATGTTACAACGCGAAGCATGCGCCGCGCCTTAGGTGCACCATTACGTGTGATGTACCTGTGGTCAATGTTGAATGATGGGTGAATTATATTAGTTATTTGAGGGTTAGAACAACGGTTAAGGAGATAGGATCATTCGCTTAATATGTATATAGTAAGCGATCATAGCCTTTGAGTTATAAATGAACCTGTCCTAATAATTATTGATAACTATATTGTTAGGAAAATATAGGCCATGTTTCTGGGCAGTTCATGTATATTACTTATACCCGGAAATGTGTAACAACAGTATACAACACATTCATCGCATACGAACAGTTTATGTATTTATGTTGTTTTACGACCCATTCCACAGCTATGGTCATTTCAGGGCCTCCCCCGAGAAAGGGGAGAGAATATAAAGGAGAACCGTGCATGTTATAGGCCTACTTACTCTCATTTCGAATAGTATTTCCTGGTTCTTTATCGAGCTCAGTGTTAGCACCGATACACGCCATTTTCTCTGTGATTTTCTCATCACAGTACTTAGCTCGGTATTTTGGATTGGGACACTGAGCAATATGACAGACGAAGGTGAGAATCGAACCACGGCCTTTCGTGCAGTAGTTCAGCGCGGTACCACTAGATCACTGAATACCCTTCGTCAAACAAGCTCCATTCTTAAAATAATTAGATCGACATAAGCTGTGGCATCACACTGATACAGTGTCTAAAGTTATATCTTTCAACTTGTATATTTGTCGTCTAGCTTTCTCCTATGACTATGTATTCAGAAATTCTGAGATTCATAAAATAATATCTATTTCAGTATTTTTCAGAGTTTTGGCTCACTAATTATAAAGCAGAACTTTAATTTGGTGTTCCTATAAAATGAACAACTTATCCCTATGTCAAACTTTATAACGTAAATGTCAATGTATATTTAAATCAATAGAAAATTAACGACACATTTTCCTTCATTACACTCAATGATCATGATTTATTTAACATAAATATGTAACTTCTGTCATAATCTGGTTAAGAATTCATGAAGCATAGTAGTATCTAAATCCTCACCGGTACTCTTTGATCGTAAAACAGCAAATTTTGTCAGCTAAGTGACATTCGGCGTAACACAAATGACGGAGTTATGTTAGGGTATGTTTACATAGCGTGTCGTGCTTTAATAATTTATATTTAGGGCTTTCAAATACGTTGTTTTCAGTGTAGCAACTGTTCAATATTTGAAAGGGAAGCTTCACCAATGTCTTTGACCGCCCGCTTAGCACGTTACAGCTATATTATTTACAGACACGGTCTGAGTTTGAATCCCGTCCGCGACCAGACAACAATTCTTGGTCTTGAAAATCAGGTTTGACTCTCGTTTAAGTAAAATCGTATCAATTACAAGATAATGAATCCATATTATAGCATACTACTGGGTTAATGGGTTCTTATTTATGGACATGCCTGGGGAGAATATTTTCTATTTGGAAAGTGCGTAAGATGTCACTTACACGAGGTTCGCATAGTACAGTGTTACTAGTTCTATGCTCAGTAGAACGTGAATGTTGTTAGATCATTGGAAACCGGACTATTAATTCACCGTATATTTAGTTTACTTTCACTACTTCGAAATTAATCATGGTGTTCTATTGGTGATAAATATTTTACCGTATACTATTTCTTTACTGTATCCGTGTGAAACTGTATCTAACTCTTCACTTTATCCGAGTTCACTATAACAATGTTTTACTCTATTTAAAATGCTATACATTTTAGTTGGGTAGTGTTTTCACTTTTGTTGCACGGCACATGCAAAAATCCTGCCATTTTTACTTTGATGGTACATTGTATAACTAATGTTCGCCCGAAAGTAAATATCTGTTTTCTGCGCATGTGCACATATGATTAAAATACTGATGATTTATGATTTACACATTGCAAAAATTAATATGAATTTGCTAAAAACAGTCATTTCATGGAACACTGTCTTTGAGACGAGGCTTACATTTATTTTTAATTATTTGATTTTAGCCTAACAACAATATATGATTTACGGTTCGCACTCCCAATGAAATGAGTCAAGGAGTTTCAAAGTTCATATTAATGTTATTGGTCAGGCTGGAGGTAAATATCAATAGGAAGGTACAGTTTGATTGGCAGTAACATAGCAAGAAAGTTATCAAGAAATAGGTATCAAAGAGAGATAGGACCTCAGTAATGAGTTCATTACGTTTTATAACATCCTCAGTGTTTAGAGTTGATGTCTCTAATGCTTCATCTTGATTGACCTGTCTGGTTGTGGTGATATTGTATCACAAACGTCAATCTATTCAAGTGCCTATACAGCATAACTACCGGCATTTTGAGGTGACTTTTATTAAGTAATTTGATTTAGACTTCTGTATTTCTTTGAATTTGATTCTAGCCAGTATTTTTGGAGTTTTGTACTGCGGCACGGATTTTTGGAATTAGACTCGCATTGAAGGCTTGAAATGGAATAAGCCGTATCGTGAGTGATAAAGTTGTAAAATAATGAATTTAATGTCAGAAAAGTGATTGTATTAGCCAGTATTTTCCCTTCTGGTACCATTTTCTTTCACTTGAACAGACTGGTTATATGAATAAAATGCAAATGAACGACACACCTAATTAAGTTTAATTTCCGCTTGTTTAGGATACCCTTAGGATTAATGTTTGCCATTGGCTACGCGAACGGTCGTCAAATTTTTATTCTATTTAATTTCTCTGTCAAATTTAGAATATTAAGTGAAATATAGCTACGCTTTCTTTGCTCCCAAGTCGATCCCTTTAGTGTCACGTCAGTTCTGTGATTGGCAACCAAACTCAATATATTTGACATTTCGAACAAAAACCTCACCAGTTGTCTTCTTTAATGGGATTAAAATTTGGACAGCTACCCAAAAACACACTCGTCGTCTGTTTGTCGTTTTCTGAAACATGCTTCTTTTATTTTCACAGATTTATCAAATGTGACCACTGGATTTGCGATTCTGATTTAATGACAAGGCGAGGTAACGGAATCATTTGCTTCGCCATTTCTCACACAAACACCTTGATCAACGCTTTTGGCAGACGATATTTTAGACGAAGCCGACTTAGTTGGACTACCAAGAGCAGACAATGGAATCTCTGTACAACATGACGGAGGCCATGTATGAAACTACGACATTTAACGCTAGCTACAACTCGACACCATATATTGATCCGTCTATTGAGTATTACAAACTGTACGCCATATTTGTTCCCCTTATTTGGGGCATAATGACCCTAGTGGCAGCACTAGGAAATGCTCTTGTCATTTACACCTTGATCCGACATGGTGATAAAAACGCTACCAACTATTTTGTGATAAATCTAGCTATCTCGGACTTGGCATTCGCTCTGATCGTCGTACCTTTTACAGCCACCTTATATTCATTCACAAATTGGGTGTTCGGCAACGTGATGTGCAAAATAACGATGTATATGATATACGTAAGTACCAATATTTTGTTTCTCTTCTTTTGCATGTTCCTTGATCATATTCGTGATTGTTCGTCCGTCCGTTCGTTTAAATCTCCGTTTGTTCGTCCGTTCGTTCGTGGCCCTTTCCTGCTCTGCAGTCCTCTGTTTTGTCGTTCTCTGTTCGATCTTGAAGTGAGCAGGAGACAGAGGGATATGTATCTATTAATGTTAATGTATTCAATGGAATATTTCTTTCCAATCTCGCACCCATTTGTAATTCCCCATTGTTTTGACATGGCACTGAATTGTGATAATAAGTGCCCTCTTATTTTTTATCTGTAAGGTAAAGGCTAATGCGAGAACATTGGTCATTTTTCAATCTCGCGAGCTCTTTCTATTTAACTATGTACTAAGTTACTGAAGTTCAGTGTATCCCTCTCACGTTGGTCACACTTTGCTGTTTTGAATAAAATATATGTACGTACCGCAACCGTGACCGAGTGATTATGGTGTCCGCGCTCGGAGCGGGAGATCGAAGGTTCGACCCCAAGTGAAGATTGGGTTAGAACTGATGTGGTCGGTTGATGAGCCGCCAGCTAATTAAATAATGTTATAATTCAACAGGCTCATCTCAGCCAGGTGCCCGGAAAAAGAAAAGGGATGCGGGAGATATTGTTTGAACAAAAGTTAGGTGTCTCATAAGCTAATCTGGCTGGCCCTTTCAATAGGGTGGCACTCATATAATGAACAAAACCTTTACCTTTTACATCACACGCGAAGTACAAAGTTTTGACAATGCCCTTGTGACAAACATATTTACAGAGTTATTCATAAGATCATTAAAAAGTCTTATTATTTTATCTTTTAAATATCTGTTAATATGTTACATTCATTAGTTCAATCTTTGATAGCAACAATTAAAGACTTAAGGGCTATTATTTGTTACGAGCGGGACTGTAGATACCGGGTGATATCGGAAATAGGGGCTTTAAAGCCCCAAATAATCTTGGCTGGAATGGTTATATTTTATTCTCCAAAATCTGAAATTAGCCCCCCACCCCTAGCGCCAGTCTGAAATGACTTCATACGGGTATATGGAGGATGTGAGATCTTGTTAAAAGCGGTCATAATTTCGCAAGACAGCGTAACAAGTGAAATAATAAACTCCCCCCAAAAAAGCCATCTCCCCATAACGCCCGTCTTGCCGACTGCTGACTGTTTCTGGGATATTTCATAGTACATTCTATTCGCTGTACGTTTTTCACTTCATCATTGTCTTCACCTCAGTCATGTCCGCGCGAGCTTGTCTCTGTACAGACAACCTCGCCCTTTTATGTATTAACTATTATTATCCGATGCTTTTCCGTTTAAAATCGTGTATGCTATAAATATAATATTCTATATGCAATATGAACTAAAATATGTAAGAATGTCATTACCTTAGAATCACGCAATGTACCAGAGCGCATTAAGCTTTGATAATATTTGTCATAATCAACAAGGTATCGTGACACAGTCTCTCCGTAGAGTACGTATATGGAATATAGCGTTATTTGCATAAATTGGCTCGAATAGAATATTTAACTCTTATGTTGTCATGTTCTCAGTAACATATGGTACCGTAAAATACTTCAAATTAGCGTGATTTGTGATTTATGAAGTTGTAAGCAATGTTTAGTACGATTCATTTCTGTTTCTAAATTGAAATTGAACGTCTTTTATGTCTTGGCATGTGAATCAATTATATTTACTTGTTTTATGTAAAAAAAAAACGCAATACATGAATCAAATATTATATTTACTTGTTTTATGTAAAAACACACACACATAAATCAAATATTATAAAATTATTTACTTGTTTGCTTACATGTTTTATGTAAACATAATACTTGACAAGTTATATTAACGCATTAGAATGACTGGCGCGTATAGTTTCTACCATTTATTGTATATTATTTCCTAGTTATATAAGCAGATGTTGTGGCCATATTGTCGCAAATTTTCTAAGTTACATAAGCTGAAATTGTGACTTTCTCGGTCCGATCATTTCCATAGATCCATACCTAGATATTTCTTGTTGTATTATTTGTACATATTGACAGATAGGTCAATATAGAGATCAAATACAGTGGGTCGCCGTTGGCATTAATTTCACTAATTACTAATATATATACGATGTTACTTGAGCGATGAGTCGCATCTCAAACCGTTCGCTAGAAGGTACATAAGTATCTTTTGTAATAGATATACATAAACGCAAAGACTGGTCAACATTTAATTGTTACTGTATGTGTGTCATGCTCAGTGCCCATCGTTACCATATCTACACGAACGCTTTCTAATCACTATTATTAACATAATGTAGATTTTTGTATAACAGTAATGAAGAGTTGTAACAAACGTGAATAAATGTATGATACCCATGCAAAAATCGTGTAAATGAGAGCGTGTACAAGATGAAATAATCGTGTGATTTTGTTTCATTGATTTTTTAAACATTTAAAAAAAACTCTATTATTAATAAAATATTAATTTTACTTTATTGACTTATGAATACCAGAGGGCTATACATACATTATTTACGACAACGAAAATAGCAAGAACATGAATATAAATCAGCTAGCGTGTCCCCTAAAACACTTCCTCTCCCTAAACCCCGACAATCTGGAACATTTCGTGGTATGTCTATAAACTAAACTGACTTAATGATTATCGACGTTTATTCAAGTAAATGCTTTAAATGAGATTTATTAGAAAGTGTATGAATGCACCGAGAAATGTTTGTGGAATGACCTACATTGAACTATGTCTATCACGGACCAATAATAGACGAATTTCAATGTCGAAATGTTTGACTGTCTTTTAAAGTTAGTGCGCTTGATTTGTAACCTGGTGATCCTCGTTTGATTCCCAAAAATGCAGTCGCGGCAGGTCCTACCCTTCCTGGAAATTAGACAAAAATGTAGTTTTTTTCTCACTATGTAGGGTAGTTGCCGGTTCGTGTAGAAGGGTAAATTAGCACTGATTAGAATATACTACTAGTATATAAGTCTGGTTTGGTGATTCGGCTGCCGTACATGACAGACATTTCTTTGAGAAAAAAAACCGGCGTTAAACCCTTTAAAAAGAAATTATTCATGGAAATTACCTTGAGTTTAGTTCCAAAATCTATCCTAAAAATAAATATTTTAGAAATCATTCACCGTATTGCGTTTGACTGTGGTTAATTTTAGCGTTGAGTTTCCGTGGTACCTTAATTCTTCCTTGTATGTCTTGTAGCATAATCATTACCATGAGAGTCTTGTCTTAGAGCAACGTTATGGGTTTCCTGCACCTAACATCAACATTTGTTAGATACATTTGTGTCGTATATTGTATCATTGTTAATCTGTCTACAACGTTCGTATTAATTACAAGTTCTTAACAGTATTGCCTGAGAACATTTGTCTCTTGAATTATATCTTTACTTAGTGAATTCTCACTGGACGAGAAATGGTTTTGAATATTCTGAAGTATGAAAAATCATGATTGTGACGTTCTTTAATAATTCTCACGTACCGTCCGATTATGGCAAAGCAGCCATGTTCAAACAGAGATAACACATCGGCTTAGCTCAATGGGTGATGTTCCCGACGATTTGGGTTCAATTCCCGGTCGTGGCAGGTCATATATACCTTCCCATTAAAATTAGACAAAAATGTCGATTTTCTTCTACATGTGGAGAAGTTGTAGGTTCCTTGTGAAAAGATGATTAATAAGTCCAGAAAAAATCTGGTTAGGTGATTCAGCCGCCGTCTATAACTGAGAAAGTGTTGAAAAATAAATACGATTAATAGGTCAAGCATTAAATGGATGCGTGAGTTCGAACTCCGAATGCAGCACATGTTTTATATGACGGTCGTGTTGTAGACATTGTGTTTAAAGGCGTTTGTCCTGAAATATATCTACTGCATGTATTAACCTAACACTAAATATTGGTTTTACTGTTTATCGTATTAACAACAACTTGTTTGTAAAAACTATACGCCACAGGGTAAGCTATGAAGAATTGAGATAAAAAAATATCCACAAAGTACTTGAGTGTTTTGTAACTTTTCTGTCTTCGTTCGTTCATACTAGTAAAACGCGTTGTAATGTAAAGAAACCATGTACGCTACAACGAATAGGAAAACATGACAAAAATCATTTTAGCCCAAATTATG
This sequence comes from Lutraria lutraria, assembly GCA_964023205.1. NCBI lineage: Eukaryota > Metazoa > Mollusca > Bivalvia > Venerida > Mactridae > Lutraria > Lutraria lutraria. The sequence continues at coordinate 27,524,282 of OZ026848.1, read as the reverse complement.
GTAAGTTTCATGTCCTTTGTAAAATGCAGTCCAAAAACTAGAAACAAGTATTGGTTGCATGTACGAAGAAGGAAGGACACTAGACTATACTAGTATCACTTCGGCTGGCCTAAAATTGGACGGAACAAGACATCATTAGCTTTTATTTGATCAATGGCTGATATATCTGGTGAGCAAACTTGTGCATCTGAGACAATTTTTCGCTACAATGCGATGCAATCAATATTTAATTGAAGCTTGAATCCGATGCACTCCCGGCCAACAAACTATTAATTCACCCAAGTACAATTTCGTCACTTGGTATGGATTGTCAATGACGAAACGTACGGTGGTACTATGAGCGGGGAATGGATTTCTTTTCGATGTTTTTTGGAAACTGAATGGTGCGCACGAATTTTGATGCGGACCAAAGTGCTACGTTTTTCTGTATCGGCTATGCAATTGTTAAACTAGTTCCCGTTCCATGTTGCAGCGCAAGTCTATGTAAGTTCAGTTTCCATGAATACTTCCAGTACTTTGATATATCTTTCTTAGTAACCAACTAAATCTACTTCAACAATTTCATCTTTCCGTTGTCCACTTAACAAACACATACTTCATAATTTATATCCAACCTCGCGCCGCTTTCTGTCTAGAAAACATTTTGCGATATATAGGCACATGTTCAGACACGAGCATTAACTTAAACATAATATTCATAAATAGATTAAAGACAAGCCTCAAGCCTCGGACTAGTTGACTTTGGACAGTTTTAAAAAATGACCAAAGACCAAGCTATGATTATTACTCTTGTCTATACGATCTTGGACCACACGATTAGACGAAGTAATGTATGATTTAACGACGGAGTAATCGCAAAAATTCGAATTGGTTGAAAGGCCTCTGTTTTACAGCTTCGACAGACGAGAAGCAAGATGCAATTACTGGCGTGGAAAGATGTTTCACTCTTAGATTAATTGTACGGCAAATCCTATTAATCGGTATTTGGTATGTCATTAATCTCGTGTCGCTCCATATATAAGAGCTCTCCAGTTTTAAAGGAACTATCCGAGAGATTAATCGGTGAAGTCGGATAGTATGTTTAATGCTTAATGTTGTTTTATGGCGCATCGACATCTAATGTTCATGTAGCGCGTATTTAGATAAAATGATAAGTAACAAGTATATAATACTAATAAGGAAAATGTATTCATAAGAATGAAAGATGAAGGATAAGTCGTATAAATTGGTAAAACTGACTTGTAGTAGATCTAACAAAATAAAAAAGAGCCAGAATAATAAGTTTGATTGAATGTGGTGCATTACACGAAAACTAAGGCTTTGGTATTGTAGCTGAATAAAATTTAATTACGATTAAAGAGCATGAAAAGTATGAACATAGACAAATATAAAGTTAGTATATGGCACAATTAAGATTGAATCGCAATTCAAATATTTAAAGTTTCGAAAAGAAAAATAGTCACAAAGAATTATTGCATGAGCCTAAATACACTGCCACTCATATTTTTCGTTTAATTGTTAATAAGCAGTATCGAACAATAAAATATGATACCGTCAGTGATTATATAGTTTCCTCAAGAAATAAGATATTTTTATTGTTCGTGCGTTGATATCTTGAGAAAAAATATGTTGTTTACAGTTACTTAGTACATGTTAGAATACCCACCAGGAAAAACTTGTTACGTGAATCGGTCGCCATATTTAAATGAAAAAAAATGGTTGAAAAACGGCGGTAAACCCAAATGAACAAATAAGTTGTTCATACTACGTTTATGTCTTTACAATACAGTAACAACACATCCGGTTAACTCAGTGGTTAGAGCTTTGGTCTACTGATCAAGAGGTTGTGAGTTCGAACCTCGGGCGAGACTGTCACTGTCCATGACGACTGAAGATTTTACATCATATGATAAATTGTCCTCCACCTCTGAATTATGTGGGGTAGCTTAGTATAGCAGCTTGTGGATAGATTGTGGTTAGTACTGGTTAAGCCCAAAATGAAATCCATGGACGCTGGTTAGGATAAGTGCCAGCCACGATATGACTGAAATAATGTTGAAAATGACGTTAGATCCGAAGAAATAGATAAATAATCCAGACAGTAGATCAAGAAGGGAGGCCGGGCAAAAAAAACTCACATTAATTTTTCTCCAACATAAAAATCCACATAAAACATACTACATAGATATATTTCGTTCCACACTCAGTGTGGGGAATCCACGTGACCTAGTGATGTCACAAAGTTATCGTGGATTAAGATAACATGGTGTTTTTCTAGTTCGACTGACAGAAAACGCGCTTGTTCGTTTTCAGTCAGTCGAACAAGAAAGACACCATGTCAGTGCTTTATTGTTGTTTTCCACATAACTGCTGCAATTCCTTGCATGAAGAGCCACCTCCGGTTCAGAGTTTTGTCACTGAAAGCCCTCTACTCTTTTACTTTTCTTGTCCAAACCGTTTGACAGTATTGTAAAACTGAGCGTTATTTTTAAAAGAACATTTTAGGAAATGACTTAACTACTTTTTTAACTCACTCAAACCACGGCGTCGTAAGAATAACACGTCGTTTTATTGGCAACACGGTGCCGTAAGAATAACACGTCGTTTTATTTACTAATGGTGCCGTGAGAATAACACGTGTTTTTATTTAAAAAAAGGTGCCGTAAGAATAACACGTCGTTTTATTCATTAACGGTGCCGTGAGAATAACACGTCGTTTTATTTACAAAACGGTGCCGTAAGAATAGCACGTAGTTTTATTTACTAACGGTGCCGTGAGAATAACACGTCGTTTTATTTACTAACGGTGTCGTGAGAATAACACGTCGTTTTATTTACAAAACGGTGCCGTAAGAATAACACGTCGTTTTATTTACTAACGGTGCCGTGAGAATAACACGTCGTTTTATTTACTAACGGTGCCGTGAGAATAGCACGTCGTTTTATTTACAAAACGGTGCCGTAAGAATAACACGTCGTTTTATTCACTAACGGTGCCGTGAGAATAACACGTCGTTTTATTTACTAACGGTGCCGTGAGAATAACACGTCGTTTTATTTACTAACGGTGCCGTGAGAATAACACGTCGTTTTATTTACTAACGGTGCCGTGAGAATAACACGTCGTTTTATTTACAAAACGGTGCCGTAAGAATAACACGTCGTTTTATTTACTAACGGTGCCGTGAGAATAACACGTCGTTTTATTTACTAACGGTGCCGTGAGAATAGCACGTCGTTTTATTTACAAAACGGTGCCGTGAGAATAACACGTCGTTTTATTTACTAACGGTGCCGTAAGAATAACACGTCGTTTTATTCACTAACGGTGCCGTGAGAATAACACGTCGTTTTATTTACTAACGGTGCCGTGAGAATAACACGTCGTTTTATTTACAAAACGGTGCCGTAAGAATAACACGTCGTTTTATTTACTAACGGTGCCGTGAGAATAACACGTCGTTTTATTTACTAACGGTGCCGTGAGAATAGCACGTCGTTTTATTTACAAAACGGTGCCGTAAGTATAACACGTCGTTTTATTCACTAACGGTGCCGTGAGATTAACACGTCGTTTTATTTACTAACGGTGCCGTGAGAATAACACGTCGTTTTATTTGCAACACGGTGCCGTAAGAATAACACGTCGTTTTATTTACTAACGGTGCCGTGAGAATAACACGTCGTTTTATTTACTTACGGTGCCGTGAGAATAACACGTCGTTTTATTTGCAAAACGGTGCCGTAAAAATAACACGTCGTTTTATTTGCAAAACGGTGTCGTGAGAATAGCACGACACAAACTAAAAAACAAGGGCGTATGTGCGACTCTAACACGAGATTCGCTATACACCTGATCATGAAATAATAAGAATAAAATAACGTTAACACCTTTTATACCACTGTGCTAATACTTGTAAACAATTTTAGAATATGTATATTTTATACTAAAGGTATGTCTAATAAATCCATTTAAGTATTTACTGTAATGCTTCTTCGTGAGCTGGTTAATGATAAATTATACTTTTTTATTTTAGTAACAAAATACTGAACATTTTAATAGATATATACTAAAATGTTTTCACTACGTCCTTATTGTAATATTTGTGCCCCGGGGATAAACGCAATCTATACAAATCCTTATAAGGTATAACTGTATCACCCTTAGTATAACTAGCATTACAAACACGCTTTTGAACTTAAACAATTTTATTTTATATGAATAAACTCTGGACATAGGATCATAATTGTGTGTCTAAATGTTTCATGTTGCACAATATTTCTATTTAAGTCATGACTAGTTTTTGTTGCATTTTTAAAAGAATTATTGGGCATAATTTAAACAATTATTGAAGCACTTGCGGTCAAGAGAATGTCGATTTTTACTTACCTGTGGACAAATCAGTTTGGCTTTTTCCATATATTCATTGTATACATCAACAAACAATGCATTCAGTGTATAGATACAGCCATTTTATACACGTTAAGTCAAGGGATAGTCAAGGCATTGAAATACACTGCAATGTGGATGGAAGGATACTTACACACATGCAGTCAGTATTATACAACATAATCATTTGAAGTAATGATCAATGAAATAATATCTTCAATGTTGAGTTAAATTTCTTAAACATCAGAAAAAACGGAAAGTGTTATTTTTTAGGGCGAAGTATAATTCAACAAAGACTTACAATACAATAACTTATACATGCATGTACTCAGATCATAATATCAAAACAACTGCAAGCAATGCCAAAACATTGTTAATCTTATAAAAGACAGAGCATGTAGGTATTTGAGATAATGATATTAACATCTACGCAGAAATTAAACTTTTATTTTTATTTATATATATTTTTGTTTATAATTATCTCGATCAACAGTAAAAGGCAACATAATAAAATCTATATTGTAAGATAAACAAACACTACACACTATGCATAGATATGTGTTATCGATGTATTGTGATCTGTAAAATAACATTCATAAACATGCGTTTCTTGGGAGAGAATTTATTGTACTACCATAGGTATTTGGCATTAAAATATGACCACATTATGTATCAAGTCCCATCTTCAAGGTAAATAGCATCTTGTCATCTCGTTCCGTCTAGCCCCACCGTCCAACCTTTGTGACGTCACTAGGTCACGTGGATTCCCAACACTAGCACTGGAAAATCAGAAGCTGTAAATGTGAAGGAGGTACTTCAGTTGATCAGCTATAATTTCTACATTTAAATTATATCATTAATTTTGAAAATACCGACCTGTAATTTACTTGTGTTCTTTTTGTTTATTTCTGTGTAGGCAACAAATATGTTTTGGTAAGCATGATTTCCAAACAGCTGATTGTACGGAACTCAGGTGCGCGTTAATATATTTCACTTCCGAACTATTTTATGTTTCTAGAAATAAACTGGAAAATTAATATAAACCTGCAGGCAAATCATCTATCAAAATGTAACATTTCAGAAAATTACTCCACGTGTTTGCGTAATTCACGACTTTTGTTTCGGTCCACATTCGGATAAACCCATTTTTTTCAGAAAATAATGCGCTTGGGTATGAACGATTTTGGTATTTAATTCATTTAATAAACCATGACTGTATGAAAAATATACAAAAACAAAAAGCTGATTAATACATAAAGATCTTATTTGTAAACAAATATACATAGGTTAAGTAGCCTCACACAAAGGAATCCGACTCAAGTTCTCGTGTCATAAAAACTATCCTCGTCATTCTAATTACCTCATAAAACGTTTAACATGACAAATAAAGCTTAGAAATACACTCATTCCTTGTAATTGTAGAGTCCACGTGGTCGGTCTTATTTATAAAGACGCTTGCGTATCATCTCTCTGAACTTCCGCCCTACCCAGATTGTGTTCTGTATTAACTGGATGTGAAAACAGTTCTTCATAAATAACAAGAATACTGGCATTTTCTGATTCAATTTATTCAGACATATTCACCTGTTCGAGACATGCGGGGTGGTTGATAGACGAATTAATTCTAATCAAAATGACCACAGACGTTTTATTTCCGATGATCTAAACCAATATATCATCAACGTTAACGCTTTGTACTTGAGAGTTACCACGGGGGATATCCAATGAATGTGATTGTCCTTTAAAAAACGGAAATTAAGAAGTGCTAATGGTCATCTCTGAGTCAAATATGTTATCCCAAGTCCCGTATAGCTGCAAATAACGGTGTTGTATTACGTTTTAGTACACGCATCCTTCGTGGTGATACTGGACGCTTGATTAACAACTGAGTATGCCAGAATAAAGCTTTTCTGTGAAATGTGATATGATCGTTATTAGACGGTAAATCTAAGGTTTCCTTTCAGTTTCGTTTTTGAAAGCCGAACGTTGCCCTTTCCATAGCCGTTACTCTGTCGGCGCGTATGAGAACCGAAGAACTATGTTTTCTACATCCGTCATGCAGTTGCTAAACTGGTTCCCGTTCCATGTTGCAGTTTAAGTCTATGTACGTTTAGTTTCCATGAGTACTTTCAGCACTTTGATTATGTCAAGTTTACAATTGGAGCCGGAACGCACAAAATTATTCATCAATGCATTGACGATAGTTAATTATTACGAAATATGCGCCCCCAACTTTTCCATGACATCAAAGAGGAAAAAAATCTAAATTGCTCCGTCTGTCAGACGTTTTGCTTCAAACGGTCGTTTTGTTTTAATATCCGGTTTCCATATAAACGATATTCAGTCATTCATCGAATTGATAAGTACCTTATACAACGTACTAAACAGTTAGTTATACGTAGATTTGTTTTTAAGATAGAGTGGATTGATTAATATGATTCTGTTTTATAAGATCTACCTATTTGTGTCACTTGTATTGGCGCCATTGTTTTGACTTGTACCTGAGATAAACCATTGATTTACATGAGAAAATAACAAAAATAATGTTTGATATTCTTGTCTCAGCTGACTTTTTAAGATAAAGCATGTGGTAGTTTTGACAAATTAGTCGGTTGTCTGCCATAGTTGAAGCGTTTAACATTTGATCGATAGTTCGCGAGTTGTCTGTTGTCTGTCACTCTGACGGGTGACGGAATATCTAAGAAAAGTATCGCTTCTCCTTTCACTGAATCCAAATTTTGACAAATAATGTTGTTAATGTATTGCTTGAAGAGCATCGTGTTCTACAAGCGATTTAGGAACGTCTTTGTGGTTCACTGATTGGTCAGTAGATTATCATAAACTTCTGACCTTCTCAATAAACGCAACAAGAACGCAGTGTTCTAGCCCACAACCCTGAACACCCGACTCCGTGGTCGTGTAATTAAGGTCGCTGACTTCAAATCACTGCAACCTCTCACGAATGGAGGGTCGTGAGTTCGAGCCTAGCTACCGGCCAGGTCTCTTTATCTGATAAAGTAGACAGTTGCTTACAGAGGATGGGAGACTAGTACTGGTTTTTCCCAGGGACGATGGTTAGGTGAACTGTCTGCCTCATATGACTCTGACTGTTGAAAAGGGGGCGTAAAATCTCGATCCCGAGATAAGTGTTCCGCACTGTATTTATCTGTGGTTTAACGGCCCATTCGACAGCTATGGACATTTAAGAGTCGCACCAGAGAAGGGAGATATGATAATATTTATATCCCTAACTCTTTTTGAATAGTTTTGTCTTGTTCTTTATTGTATCCAGTGTAAAGCACTGATACACGCCCCGCCCCTTTTCCTGTGATTTTGTAGACTCCGTACCTGGCTCGGTGGTTGGGATGGGGACAGTGAAAAGTGTCCCTGAGAAATTATAATAGAGCCGTGCTTCGAACCCACGACTTTTCGTTTAGTAATCCAGCGGCTTACCACTCGACCATCGATCATACCTTGATCCGCACTGTGTCACCGTGCACTCACCCTGAACTAGGCCACGCGGGGGGACTTCAACTGAAATGATAATCTAAATTAAGTATCATTTAAGACGTCTATTTAGGAAAAAGAATCTTGTAGACACATTCATTCTTAAAATCGACATATTCATTAAGCTCGTATTACGATGGGACCAAAAAATATATTTAAAATTACCATCTTTAAATCTACATAATAGTAGAATGTCTTTAATGACGTTTATTTAACTATATATAGGGATCTGTTGTTCAATTTGAACGAAAACGTTTTAATCTTTCGATTTGCTTGGAAATCTTTGAACGTAATAAGCATGACCATCGTTGGTTTATCTTACAAATCTCTCTTAAATGTAATCATTTAAAGCCAGGATATTTGATTTTGTTTTCTGAGAATAAGAGGGGGGGGGGGGTAATGAATAACCTAGACAGTTTTAAGTTTTGTTTCCATCTATTCGGCTGTATCAAATGTACAAAGCCTTATCTTGATTCATACTACATTGTATGTTAAAGGCTACAAGCCCTTCTGCAAGTGATCTATTGGGAGATCTTAAAAGCTTTTTAGTCACTAATTATGAACTTTTAGCAAACTCTGACATCAACTATAAGCATAGCTACTTCTCATTAGCCGATTGGAATGCTTAAAGCTACAATCAGTAAAAGGCGTTCATCGCAATAAATGGTGCACATTGCTACTACTGCGCATTTACAAAAATCACGGTATGTTCATTCTAACGGGACAAGGTGCAGTCGTTCTTTGAAACTGAAACTTTATGTAATTTACCTTTATTAGTAACAAAATACATGTATTAAAGTATTTACCCTTCTTGGCTGCCTTCATAATTACTTCTAACTATCATGTTGTAAAGTTTCTAAAATGACATAAAAAAACGTGTAGAGATAATTATACGTTATACTATACACATAGAGAAAATGGACGAATTTCGTGGGTCTACAATCTTTTTGACGTAGCTTCCTTGTAATCGTCATTTTAGTGAGATCATAGTATTTTAAATATTCTTTTTTGGCGTAACTGCAATTCAACATTTTAGGTCGCCTGCTTTCGAAGAAAGAATCGAGCTATTGTGATCACTGTGTCGTCTGTGTCAGCGTCTGTGTCTCTGCAAACTTAATGTAGCTCATAACCCAGAGACTATAAGAGGTAGCAACATGAATCGTCAAAGATGGATAGATTTCACCGAGGCGGTGAAAAAAACGAGCGTTGGCACCGCTTGCGGCGCTCTTATATTCAATAAAGGAGGATTGGGGTTACTGCAAGCGAAACCTTAATTAGCTAGTTGTATCAATGAATGACTCGTAGTGTCTCCTTTTCCAATGGTACCATTTTTATCAATGTATGACTATGAACAATAAAGATTGCCTGGGAATCAGAAATATCACAATATCACCTTCATAATAGTACACAACAAGTATATCGAGTATGATAAAGAAATAAAGAAGTGTGTGTTGTATAATAATACTTTCACTGTGACCAATTCCTCATTATATCCGAGTTCACTATAACCGTGTTTTACAATCGGATCTCCTCGGTGTTTGCCTAAAATAGCGCCTCGGACATAACAGGCAGACCACCATATTGGTGTTATTGTTCATGGGCAACTTTCAATCATTGGTCACCCTGGGAATCCAACGTTGGAAATAACCTGTTTCTCTTTCAATGGGAACTTATAGAGGCCCATTTTATCAATCGCGAACGATAAACACTTTTGAAAGTCTGTAATTCTGAAAACGAGTATCTAGTGTTGAAAAAGTAGTGACCGGAAACTGCATAACCAGAATTTGTAACCCTACACTTATATACGAGGCGTATTTCTCCGTAACGGAAATGTCCGAGTATTTACGATTGCGTGTTTTACTGTAATTCAATACGTAGCTTTCTTAGCCAATGCGTTATCTGAAATTGTCATCGATAACCAAACCATCAGATAAGAATATGGCGTTCTTTCACTCAATATCTCATAAGAATTGCAAATGATAAATTGGCTAATACCACAAGACGACAATTACTGTACTTTAGGTAATGGTCCATGTGTTTATGCCAGAATTATGTGCGTGTTATGACAAAGATCTCTCTTGTCATGAGAACAAAATGTCAGATTGACGGAACGGGCCCTCTCCAAATATAGCTAAAGGTCATGAAAGAAAGGAATTGATATCTAATAAGAAGGGATGAACTTGATGAAAAGCATATCGAACACATTCATCGACTGAACAGAAGAATCTGAACTTTGGGCGGGGTATATAATAAAACAATAAAACGCAATGAGAACTTGTAACAACGCATGCGTAATCAAAACATAATTATCGTTATTATTTTACCACATTCTTATTTAACATTTTCATATAAAAATATCTTCAAAAGTGCTTTACAATGATATTCATCAACAAAATCGTAAAAACATATCGACGGAATATTTCATAGTTTTTACTACTGTCAAAATTATGCAAATGGCAAGTGTAGCCAATGATTCTTAAAAACAATTAGATTTATTCGTCTGTCAACAGAAAGTGTGATCGTTTCGTCGCTAAATTGAAAAACTCATTTTCTTAGAATACAAGCAGTTGAATAAATAAATAAATCACACATTGTCATTTGGGGTTTTATCTTATGCACACATGATGTCGGTCGAGGGTTTTTAATTATTTAACACCCCGTCGTTCGAGGATAAAGTATTTCTGATACTGTTTATGATATCCTTAATTCCATGTGGAGCATTTAATAAGATAGATTTATATCCAATGTGCGGGTCTCCAGTATGACATAAAACTGAAGATACTTTTAGGTTTTATCATTTCATGATCCATGGAAATCGTATTTCTTTGTCTTTTTGCTCCATCAACACTCCTTGCGTTTAAATGCGGCGTCAAAAGCATCGATTGGCACATTATTTTGATATTAATCGGGATTAAGTTCAATCTGTGTGGGAACGTGTGGTCATCTAATTCTCGAGAAAATCAAACTGTTTAAGTGTCATAAGAGCCTGCGTCGAACACACGAAAGAAGGGAGAACTTCTATTACAATACACTAAAGTTTAGTCCTGTCTTACACACTCATTTTATTTTTAAATGAATAATAAGGTATAATAAAATCTCACTTCCAAAGTATTACGATCACTTCCACTACTTATCTTCGAATCGGTTTTATACGTCCATGATGATCGTAGGTCTGGTGGTAACCCGTTGGACTACTGCACGAATGATTGTCGGTTCGAATCACGGCTCTGCCTTTCAATATTTCAAGGACACGTGAGTTAATAAACTAGTAGACGGACTAGTGGGTCATGGATTTTTTTTTAAATTTTGGTTGTATCGTCCCGCTAACAGCCTGGCTAATTTAGTGACTGTCCCAATTTAAACGATGGAGGATCATCCCCATGTATACACCCGGGCAACTTCATTGGCTTTCCATGAGCTAGCTGGACAGCTGGGCATGAGAAAATGGACCCCAGGTGGGGATCGAACACTCTGTAGTATGAATCTAATAAATGGACATAAAGTTTGTAATAATGTTCAAGTTATTGGTATATAGAGGTTTTACTCAAGTTGCTGAACAATCTTAAGTGACAATAAATTCAAGCAGTTCAGTAAAATAATACATAAAATAAAACGAAACTATTTTATTTATAATATACATTATGATCTATTTATTAAATGGGGCTGTATACAGTGTATTTAGAGCAGACGTTTTCCTAAGTGTGTGGTGCTTAAAATGTCATAAATATCTATATTTTCTACCCCGCGTAGTTAATGTCAATGCGATATGTTTCTAAATCTGTCTAATTGCTTGGAATAAACAGATCTTTGCTTGCGGTGGAAACGAAACCAAATGACTGGAATTTTAATTACATAATGAACCATCTGGCTTGTTTGATGTTTTGCTTCATAAAAAACGTCCAAGAAATGTGTGATTAGTTTTGTATATATTCGTATGGTTCGTTATATAATTATTCTGTTTGACGGTTTGGCAAACAATTTTTGAACTGATATCCTGCTCTGTTGGCATACGGATGTTTTTGCATGGGTGTTTTTTATTAAGACACCGGGTGATTGATTATTTAGCGCGTAACAATGCACTATGGGTAATGGATTTTTTGGCGTTTTCTTGTTTGTTTACAGGGAGGTTTTAATGCGTGATTGCTCTTTATTAAGGCAACATTGATGGATTTTAGTTTTATTCTTCCCGAATCTGTTCAATGTTGGAACATTTTTATAATGTTTCTAGTCCTCGTTGTTTTCTCTTACTTACGTATGTTATAACATTTCCTTCTTCGTGCTACTATCGTATGTCATTCATAATAAGTTTCTTTTGGACAAAAAAATACTTTCCTATGATTATAAAAGTTTATAAAATTAAACAGCAAGTCATTCAGAAATGTACAATGAAAAGCTGTCAAATGATCCCTATTGTGGTCACAGCGTTGTCTGCTGCGTCTGTGCAAAAACGTAAATATAACCCATAACTCAAAAAGTACAAGAGGTAGCAACATGAAATTTCACAGGTGGATAGATCTCACTGAGACGGTGAACAGAGTGTTAGCACTGCTTGCGGATCACTTGTTTAATGAGTCGGTCACCCAACTTACATTTCTTCATGATAATAAACAAAGGCGTTTTTTTAAAGAATAAACTTTATATACAAGGTGACCTTTATTCAGAGGTGGCCCCTAACACTGTAATTAATAATCTGCATGCGTATATAGGAAGGTACCAGATCTCATAATATTTATTAACAAGTCTGGGTTATCTCTTTAATATTATCCCCCTGGATTTTAGTTCTGTGTCTGTGAATGTCTGTGAGTATGGCAATCGAACAAGCTAATATAGGTGATCCAATCAGATTTATGCTCATTGTAAGTGATTACAACAACATTCAATTCCACTGCAGCGAATCTGCATCAAGATACATATCTATCAATCATTCTGAACTAGGCAGACAACATGAGTGGCATACGTGTCTGGCTGTCCATAGAATATCGCTTGATCGATAGCACCGTAATTATTGTTTAATCAGGGAACTAGAATAATTTGTGTTTTCTTAGATTACCAACCTATTGCTTCTATGTTTACCAATGTGACAATGAATAATTTTATTCCAATCAAATCTTTGTTGCTTCAACCAATATGGAAATTTCTTGTACGTCGAAAATTGTCTTAGTAGTTGCTTTAACGAAACTGCCCCCCCCCCCCCCTCCCTCTCAGAAGACGGCACTACGTTCATTCTCCCAATTTTAACTGCTAAGAATCCATTCCGACGGATAAAAAATCACGACTTATCTGATAACGCGTGGATTTAATCGGTGCTAACTTAATTATCGGATAATCATGTACTATAACCGATAATTCTTTCTATCACACTCGGCATGGTTTATTTAATAACCGGTGATGAAATTATCAAGTGTAATACCATATTATTAATGGGCTACAGAAACCACAAATAAGGGGAAATCTTTTACAGTTCCAGTGTGACTTTTTTCGCCAAACCATATACGAAGTCATTTGGAAGATTCTTAGATAGTATCAATTTTCAAGCCTAAGGTGAAAGCATTTTTGGAATGTTTAAGGGGCCTCCGTTGTCGAGTGAATATGGTATCTTATCACTAACAGCTAACCCTCTTTACTGTGTGTTCGAATCCCGCCCGGTACCGAATCTCACATGTTAGGTAGCTGTCTGGCTCGTCCGTGATTCTACCCAGGATGCACCTCTGGGGTCTTCCGCAATGGTTAAAGCCGGAAGGTCGCAAAATGTCTCTGGATGTGGTGAGACGTTCAACCTTAGTGAAGGAAAAGTATATGTTTAGTGTCACCGTCCTTTTAAGTAAATCAATCTAAAAAACGAGTATGGATAATTAAGCTTTTTGTTTCTGGACAACGGCTTATAATGGAATTGAAAAAATGTAACTAAAACGTTGAAATGGCGTTTGCCTTAATTCCATCCAAATAGAATTTACGCACAAAATATCATTTTACATGACAGAAATACTCAAAATTACTATTCTTGTTTAGATCTACCAATGTGTATGAATAATTTGGACACAAGACCAAAGAATTTGTAAAATTAAATAATTTCTTTAAAAACTACATCCTACAGTATAACACATTATTTGCAATGTTTGCAAAATGTTGCACATACATGTATATCATAATATATATATAATGTGCTCTTCAAATCTGAGCGATACAATGTGCTCTTCAAAATGGAGGTTAATAAAGAATATGATAAATTACTGTAGTTGAAACAGATACATGATATATCACTTGTTATTATCGTTGACAAATATAAATATTTTATGTTAAATTTTCCTAGAAAAGTGGCAAAAATTTAATGGCTGCAAACTCCAAGAGTGTAATACGGTGCAACCCCTCTAAAGCATCATGTTTTGGGAGTAGCAAAATTAAGTTGTTGTTGAGAGGTTGTTGCTCTAGAGGTGTTAAATTGATAATCAAATTGTGCAGTTGGAAAAACCATGCTGTTGTTGAAGGGAGGTTGTTGCTCAAGAGAGGGCCGCTCCGGAGAGGTTGCACTGTAGAAGTTAATTTGTGTACAAATGTTCATATTTCATCTTATTTATAGTGACTTTTAGGACCACTAGGCCAGGTGCATTAAGGTATTACTTTTTATTGCTAAAAAAAGGAACTGACTATTTGTAAAATAATATTTGTAGCATGATTATTGCGCTTGTCATTTTAATAAAAACATTACTTACTAACTTACATTGTATACATTAGTAACCTGAGTCAATCTCATGCAGTGCTCTTCAGAATAGAGGATAATAAAGAGTAATAGTATATCGTTATTAAATTCTACAGAACTCGATTCCAAGCTAGGCATAAACATCTGATGTTATGAGAGAGACATTAAGAATGAGTGTAGCATATTAGAATATGGGACGAAAACTGACATTTACAATAAACTGTGCAAAAATGTAATAAAAGAATGCACAAACACTTTCAAAATGTAATATTTGTTACTTTAAGAAATTCGATATTTTACTTTATCTGCATGCCGCCATCGGTTCACCATTTCACCCCTAACCTAATCTCATACTCCATTCCATGCCCGTCAATGAAGGGAATTATTCGTCCTTATGTCTGTTAATGTTTTTGTGGTAAAACAGCGATACTTTATATAAAGTGCAGCCTCTTCAAGCAACATCATTTTGGAGTATCAACAATGTGTTGTTGTTTAGAGGTTGTTGCTCTAAAGAGACTGAATTAAAGTTAAATTGTGCAGTGGGGGGAATCATGTTGTTGTTAAAGGGAGTTTGTTGCTCAAGAGAGGGTCGCTCTCGAAAGGTTGTACTATGTTTACTTGAAAAGAACAATCAGGTTCTTTTTCAGACGTATAACATTCAAGTGAATATATCTGGTTACATTGATCATTTTAGTATACGCTAGTAATAATTGTATCATACACGTTTCTTAATGCTCAACTGCATGGCCGAAAATAGTATCAGTGTACGTCTGCTTATAAAACAACTTCAGAGTGACATAGGATTGCTTTATTGCACGCCGAAAACAAAATTGCTTATCTTATGACGCTAAATATGGAAGTAATAAGCTATTGTTTCCAATGTAGTGTACCAAATGTTGCCATTTGCATACGACCGGACGTTATTTATGTCTCATAACATGTCGCCTGTTACTAATGAATGCACTTCGGCAACAATAACTAAAATATTACTTTTAAAGAAAGTCTATCTCACGATAGAATTTGATATTTTGGTCAACTAATCGAACTCAATAAATTGTTTCATGATATTTCGGAGAACCGTCTGTCGCCGCCCTCTTCTGTCTTTGATAAGCACAACATGCGAATATCCATGCACTGAACGGATTAAAAGGTATTAGACCTCTAATAATGTACTTTTCTGATATATCTCCTCCATGCTACACAAAAATGTTAATATTGCAAAAATAGTATTACCAAATTGGCATTATTTTTTTTGATAGTTATGTACCTCGGACACTATTCTTAATTTTAATAAATACGACACATTTGGACATTTTTGTAAGAGTTGTTGCCCTTGCTGAAAAAATAGAAAAATATTAATTTCTGTAGATATAGCATGATGTGCATTGTTTCTCTCTATTGAGTTAAATGTGTTATTACATCTTCTTACCATGAGTATTCATTGAAATTCATGATGTCTTTTTTTCTTAGATCTTTGAAAAATGGATTACTCTTATGGACTTAAATGCTTTAAACGGAAGATAACTCAAAGGGTTGTCATTTTTTTAAATCTCACGGTAGATCATTTTTCTATCATGGGGACCTATAAACATTTTAAACATTTTCAAATCTGTCAGCCTCCATTTTGAGAAAAATGATGGGAGTTATGATCCCAAGTCCCCTTACGTCACCAGCGAGCAAAAAGGGACAAGACCTCTTGACTCTCTCCTTTAATACACGACTTATTCATTTAAAGTCCCATTAGCTTTTTGCTGTAAAAGTATGAAAAAAAAACAAGCTGTGGCTGATATTATCCCAAGATAATAATTACCGACGAAACGAGCCCTTTTTCTTCTAAAAACTCTCAGTTCGCTGTGATTTTTGCTTATGTAACCTGGAAATATGTAGAGCGCGTGACGTCACTTTATGACGTATGCATAACATGACTGCGGGAAAACACAGCTGTTGTATAACTTTATGTATTAGTTATCGTTCATATTTTGAATTTTATGGGATATATCACAAGCGACGCGGAGCGGAGCGCAGTGATATGTCGCATAAAATTCAAAATATGAACGATAACTGATTTACAGTTTGTCTTAATTTCTGTACAGACAGCGTAATAAGTGACGTATTTTCTCCATATCAGGTTCAAGGCACATTTTATGCGATATATTTTTCAAATTTCAAATGAAATGCGGACATTTCATTGGACGAGAAATTAGGACAAACTGTAAAGCAAAAAACATTGCTTCTGAAACCATTATTGAAAAAATACTATGTTGGTTTCGGAAGCAATTTTTCTTGCTATAAAATAAATCTATTCACGGGAGAAAAACACACCGGATTCCTCGGTTATAGGACAAACAGAAACTATTACGTCTGCTAAATTTATAAGCTCATGGGACTTCATCATTTTATCTGTTAGACCAAATTTATGATGAAGCCGAGAGATTAGAATGAAGAAAAATCTAAAATTCTTGCGAATCACATCATGCAGTTAAAACACCAATAATCAAAATTTATTGGAAAAAAAACCGTAAAAAATGAATGTGAACCTTCGGGTTTAACGACTGTATTTCATTATATTATGATATGGAGGGCTGTTGTTCTGCTAAATTCTGCAAAAGAATGATTAGAGGTTGGGGATGAATGACCGTTGACCAAATTGCTTCAGAGAACCTCTCCACACTTTATTCACTTCCATTCACTTCAAATCGATATTTTCTCCCTTTTAGCTCTTTATATATTATTACTATATCTACGAACGGAAATTGTAACCCCTGTGATTGTCTTACATTTGTACCTATTACTCTATGTTTTATTATAAAACATGACATACTTACTGCATACCGTCTTTTTTGTAATTTTTCATCGTCATAATCATAGATATAATTTTAAACTATATTATCGGAGAAAGCCGTAACTAATGACACGGCCCTTTTTAGATTGTAAATACTCATACTATGAATATGAAACTGAAAGCAATACAAAATGTTTAAACTAAACAGAGAACCTTAATGTGTCGCAATCTGGTTTCCAACTTTCGTTCTGTTTACCATACGTGAACGGGCTAGAAAAAGATGGATGAGAAATCGGTAGAAATGATATTTAAACGAGAATGATCAAATAAGAGATGTAGTAGTCCAATCTTCGTCCTAAAAGTCTATGTTCAGTCGTGCCGATATAAACCTTTCTTACATACGGTCATAAAAAAATATAAAACAAACAAAACATAAAAGTCAATTATTGTTGTTGTTTTTTGTCACATATCTAAACGAAAAACAAACGACATTGATGCTTATTTTGTTCTATACATTTGACGATAACTTCTATAATTTCAGATGCACCCGCCCAATATCATTTGTATTATTGCTAATTAAAAAATGTGTGGATCGGTGGTCTAGTGATCACAACCAATCGAAAGGTCGTGAGTTCGAATTTTGGCTTCGCCTTCCGATATTTCTCATAGACGCCTTTCCAGTGTCCCAATCCAAACTACCCAGCCAAGTACTGTGTTCAGAAAACCACAGGAAACGAATCAGGCGGGGGGTATCGGTGCTTTAAACTGTGCACGATAAAGTAACGAGAAAACTACTCGAAATAGGGGGATATTAATTAAAATGGCCTGGTCCCGGGGTTATAAAACTTGAGAACGGTCTCCAAGCTCAAAGCTCAATTTGGTTCTCAAAATATGATGGTTGAAAAGATAGAGCTGATTAATGTTTAAATACATATTCAGATCAATTATACTGCTAGACTAATGTATCAATAATATCATTATTGTCTGATCACGACTGACTTAGAACCATTAAAAGACAAAATATGAGATTTGAGCTCAGAGACCAATCTCAAGTTTTATAACCTCGGGGCCTGCTCTCTAATATCTTCTTTTCATTTTCTCTGGAGTGGCTCGGAAATGACCAAAACTGTCGAATGGGCCGTTTAGCAAAAACTAAAAAGTAGCATTTAGTTTCTTGTATAAAACTGTAAATATTCCGTCCATACATTGCGGTAGTCATTTTTAGAAGGCACAAAAGTGCAATATTGCCAGCATGACTTTAGTTGGTTTCAATCGATTGGATTGGTCTAAACTCTTTTTCAATTTATATGTGCAATCCAATTTTGGAGAGCAATTATGAGCAACATAATCACTTACGTCTAAATGGATTGATGAATATAATTAATAAGCGAATATAATCACAACCGATGTGTATCAATAGACATCAAACGTGCTATAACTGAATATCACATTAAAGAGAAGCGGATAAATAATTTACTAACTAAAATTGGATTCCATGGGCAAGATTTGAATTAGCAATATAATAAGCGATGATTTATTTATCATGAATTTGTATGACGAAGTTTGATCTGAAAAAGTGTCAGCATTTTGCCGTGTTTTGTAACCTCAAGAGGCACATTCTAAAAGCCATTATATTCCATCATAAGTGAACATGGTATTCTTTTGTCCTGATTTACATTTGGATGTGGAACGTTTTTTTCCGCCGCTGTCCAAAGTTTTGACAGCTGATGAAATATGTAAAAGAAATATAAACGCTATCAGGACGAATTCAATCAATCAGAGAATGACGTTTTCCATTTTTATCCCGTATCTAACTCACTCCTATAGCTGTCAAATAGAATCCCGAATCTGCCACTTTGCCTCACTTTAACGCGTTTTTGTTATTCGCAATTCTACGCAGATATACCATCTATAGAGTCGTTAGACTGGTCCTATCACTTACATGGATCACCAAACCTCTCATCTGTCTGTCAGCGCCGCAGGTGAGGCGCGTAAAACTCTTTCCTAATAGAACGACATGGTCAATTGACATTTAGGAGTTAGGCAGTCTGGTAGGTCACAATTCACATTAACAACTATGTGTCATCCTTGGTAGTTATATTCAGCGTATCTGCTAATTAAAACCTCGAGGCGACGACCAAGGCAAAAAGCTAGATCTTTGTTTGACAATGTCACTACCTATGCCCAGTATTGGTATTTAAAGTACAGTCACGAACATTTCTAAAGTCATATGGTGCAGACAGTCATACATTTAAGTGGAATCCTCTCGCTTGACATGGAATCTCTTAATGCGATTGTCATTACAAATACCGTTCAAATAACGACTCCGTTGTTTCCTCAAGCGGTGTCCCTTTACTGATCATGATCAATGGTAAGATACGTAAGGCTATTGGTTTGTTGCATCGGTGCCGACGATAAAAGAAAGTATCCTCACTCTGAATTTCCTAATTAGAAATCGCTATACTTCGTTTTTCGTCGTGGGAGATTATTACCAGAATCTGTCACTCAGTAGGAACTTCTTTCATTTTATAAATATTAAATCCCCGTGTGTCTACGATATTTGGTCTTGTCATCTGGTACAACAAACGTTCACTACAAGGTAATTGCTGATTTGATGAAGTACTCGATAAAACACAAGCCACGTCTGATGAATTGTACACAATCCTAAGTGTTTCTATTGTATCGTTTGTCTGTGTAATTGCTTTTAAATAAACGATACTACAGGCAGAAATGAATCCCTTGGTTCGGTTATCAAAATGTCTTGGTTGACAGAATGTTTTACTGTAATGGATTTTCTCTTAAGTTATTACTGTATCTGTTTGTGTACGTTCGAATATTTGACAGTTAATTCTTTAAGAAATTAAATTATCCGTTGGTGATTTTCTTTATACTGACACAAATATTTTTTCTACGCGAAACTTGGACTTGATGTGTAACTTAACACAATTCCAAAGGGAGCCGATCAAAGATTGGTTGCCTGTCACGACTTCAGCTGATTCATATATGTATCTTTCTGATTATATGTTCTATGGAAATTGATGTTAGAAATAATTTCATCATTTTCCGATTTAATACATTCAGATAGATTTCATCAGTTTCCGATTTAATACATTCAGATAGATCAATAAATAAAATCCTAGCTTCCCTAGAGACTGCGATTCTTGTCGACTGAATGTATCCACGCATACTAAACTTAAACTTGATATCGCCTTCTGTTTTGCCTGTTTTAGCCTTTGTATTACATCATACTTTAGATCATTAAACTATTCGTGTAATTGTGGTAAGTGCACGAAATCTAAATAATTTAGGTGCTACATTAAGTGAAATTAAGGCGCCACCACAGAGTGTTGAGCATTTAGTAAAATTATACCCGATCGTTTAGAATGGAACATTTACGAAATAATTATACTATGATGTATCATAATTATTCTCCTATAGTAAATGACGTGTCGTCATGTGTTCTATGGAGGACGGTGTTGTTGGCTAATTAAGTGTTTTAATTACCTAGAGCTAAGACAGTTGACGTCATAATTATGTAATTGCCATGTTCTCCGAGGGATGTTCTTACAGACACTGTATTAATTGCTTTTCACTGGGGGAATGGCCGTTCGGAGTTAATTACTATCTTTGAATATCAAATTGTTATAAGATATTTCAGGTAAAATATTAGTGGCTTAATTAGGTAGAATAACCTTAAAAAGTATCATGTTTACGATTTGTTGCCAAAATAATTGGGGTTGGTAGGCCTTTAATAATATTTCCGTTTCAGATTTCTTTTTAAACATACCATTACTGCTTTTGAAATATGATTCATTCCCAAGCATATTCGTACTTTTCGGATTTTGCTAATACAAGCTTTCGGGCCTGTGTCCAAAAATTACGATCGCTAGGGTAAACCATAAACAATATAATGTTGTACTTTATGGGGTAATGCCATTTATTTGAATTTGTTTTTGTTGTGGCCCTGCCATTAGAAATGGCAAAAAGCATAAAGTGTTGTCCCTGTCCGTTCGTCCGTTCAAGTTTTTGGTTACCGAGCGATAACTGAGTACATATTTCATGGACTTGTTTCATATTTCACATGAAGATGTACAATTATAACTTACAGCTCAAGTTTGATTTCTTTTAAAATTCAAGCATTCAAACAGGAGTTATGGTTCCTTCTTGACTTAGCTATCAGTAGGGGGCATTCGTGTCCTCCGGACACATTTCTAGTTATTATATTTAAAACAATACATTTTTAAGTAATTATAAATATCTGATTTTCATTATTATTATAAGGTCCCGATAACAACAACAACATTGATACATGGATAGGGTACCAATAGTATTTAATTGAAAACTGAAAATTTCTCCAAATTGAGTAACAATCGCATTCGTAAGAATGAACCGAACGACGTCTTAAATAGCATGGCATTGTAGAATATCGTCTGTTTTTTTAGTATTCTGTGATAAAGTTACTTGTTATATATCGTACTGTCTAACACATATTAATCATGTCCCCGTATAAAGACCAGTCTCCCGTTTATCCGGTATTTCCCTGTCGGATGTATTTTTTTCCAAAACTGTTTGCACCTTAAGCATCTTTTTAAAACATATTTATTTACGAAACTGATACATTGTCCATTGAAGTTATTCAAGTGCACATGCCCGTGTGTTTTCTTTATGTTTTGGAGAATGGACCCTATCCCTTAACATGGGGATGAAATAGTGGGTTGAGGCCCATTTTTTTTTGGGGGGGGGGGAATTCTCCCATGCAAACAATTTTTGGAATGAAATTTTAAATTTGAGATTTTATGGAAATTGAATGATTTCAAAGAAATTTTCAGTGAGAAAGGTGCCATTTACAGACTTACAGCTGTATAATAAAGAAAGCCTTGATGACGTTTGTATATTTAACATCTACTCAAATACAGTAAAATCTGTGTTAGCGGCCATCTCATTAAATCTTCATTGATATGTAGAACAGCATGACTTCCGAATAAAAGCCGATAATAAAGATCACATTTAGTCTTTCCATAGCATGACCTTTGGTCACAGGTTTGACTGTATGACTAATAAAAACATGTAGGCATGTGAACAGTTTTCATACCCATACCTTTTTTGGCACTGACCCAGTATTTCAGAAATTTTTGGGGGAGTAATCTTACTTCAAAAGAACGAAAGGTTTATTTAGAAAAAAAATCAAAAATGACAGTTCTTTTACATGCCTGCGTTAATTGTTCTGTCAGATAATCTCGAACCTAATTATTTGTCTAGCCTAATTACTTCACTACATTCATACTTCGCTACTCAGCCTTCTATGTGTCCATTACTTTGAAACAGAGAAGTGATCGGCCATGGAATAAAATACTTCTCTGAAGAACTGGTAAAAGAATGAGGTCGTAATAATGGGGTAGTTAAATTTACCTTGGCACTATATGAGGTTTTATTGTACATGTATATTATATGATGTTTTATTACATGTATTATGTGAGGTTTTATTCTATATTATATGAGGTTTTATTCTATATTATGTGAGGTTTTATTTTATATTATATGAGGTTTTATTCTATATTATGTGAGGTTTTATATTATGTGAGGTTTTATTCTATAGTATATGCTCTTCTTTGATACTTTCATGGCGACATCTTATGCAATTTTAGGGTGGTGCGTTTTGTCTAATGATTTGATGGGTGTCCATGAAAAACATTACAGACATGATTTATTGTACGTTCGCCCCATACAAGTCATGTTAGATAAAAAATATTTATGCATTTCACTTCATGCTAAACATTTAGTGTACTATTGTTGATAATGATAAATGTGCAGTGATACTGACTTTGAATGATTCAGAGAGAAATGTTGTCTTCTTTTATGATGGCATTTACTTGGCTGGTTGATTTTTTGCTAATGTGCGCGAATAAAACGATATACAGTCAAACATGTGGTAGCGGACACCTCCGAATAAAGGCCACTCTGTCAATCAAAGCCATTCTTTTAAAAACCGTCGTTAATCTTTTAGAACAAAATTACCTCCGAATAAAGACCACCTGTCAATACAAGGCAATATTTTGTTTTTTCCAAGCGTGGTCTTTGTTAACATGGTTTACTGTATGGTCTGACGCATGCGCATTCATTACATTATTAGTATTGATGTTATCCGGCGTACCTTAGGATTAGTATATATATGTCCCATAAATAAGTCTCATGTGATACTTTTTAGTTTTTACACAGATATTTTTTACATGATTCAGTCAAATCTGTGAGCAAAGGCCACCCTTGGGAGAGACAATGTGGCCTTAATTCGGAGGTGGCCGCTCACAAAGGTTTAACTGTTGGTGTTATGCATTTCTCTGAGATGTTGTCTGAATAATACGTTCAGGTAATAATAGCCTAAGACAAAAGTGTGCATTATTGCATCCCTTGGTATGGCTTATGGCGTAGTTGCTAAAAATAACGCTGATTATTAAACATGAGAATATACGGTGCTTTAAAATTACCATGTCTGCAGTATATTACTTCCTTGAGTGTTCTCAAAATAACCTTGGATATCTTAATCATCTGTAATTAAGAAATTGGTCCTAATAATTAGATTCATTGTAAATGTTTCAACCAATAGCCCGCTACACAAAATGACGCACGAGGAAGCTGACTTGAATTAAAAGAAAGGAAGTTAAAGTAATAGATTTTATGGAAAATCCTAAACGCATCAATATCCAACCAGGAAATAGACATTTTAAAGCAGAACGATCTCGTGTAAAATTAAACTCTGTAACATTTGTGACAATATGTAATTTTCAAGACAATATCATTTGAATTCAACAGGATCCTGCTGACAGTTTTATTATATGTTGTTACCAAGTGTCTTAGAATGATGCCAAGTCCAACCGCATGATGTCTCTCGAGAGGTTTCCAGGTTTTCATTAAAAGTGTTACATCACGATGAATAGATTGTCTTATTCATAGGAAAATTCTCCCCAGAGCTCGGAATTCAGGGCCGCCCCATATAGAGAGGAGATTTTTTTGTTCTTCATTAAGCCCGGTGTAGAGCATCGATACACCCCGCGCCATTTTCCCTTTGATTTTCTAGACCAAGAGTACTTGGCTCGGTAGTTGGGATGGGGGAGTATTTTTCTTTAACATTGAAATGACCCACGTCCGTAGTCGAGTGGTTAAGGTCGCTGACTTCTAATCACTGTAACCTCTCACTGATAGAAGGTCATGGGTTCGAGCCACGCTACCGACCATGGCTCTTTATGTAAGAAAGTAGGCAGTTTCTTAAGGAGGATGGGTGTCTAGTACTGGTTTCTTCCCAGGAACGATGTTTAGGTGAACTGTCCGCCTCATATGACTCTGACTGTTGAAAATGGGCGTAAAACAAGCAAGAGAAACAAATAACCTTGAAATCCCAAACGTCATTATTTCAGGACAAGTTCTATGTATGAATGTAACGCTGCACATGTATTCCACAATCATGCGAGAACAGATTGATTAATTGATCAAATTAAGTGTTTTTCAGCTAATTGTTTGTGTGTCATATGTTTTATATGCTTAATTTAGCTTTACTGATAACAAGCATATCTCTAACGTAGATTTTAATTTATCAAGAGATCCGTCCATGTACAGTTAATGAATCTCTATTGTTACGCAATTAAATTATTTTTAAAACGAAATATTACATTTTTACCTCGCAGGTGGCGCCACCTACGAGTGATTCTGATTATGATAACCAACCTGGGAAAACGAAACAAACATTGTTATGTCGCGATAAAAATGCAAGTCTAGAATTAAAACTAATTGCTTTCATGTGGAAAACCTGTACGGGGCAAGGAAAGTCAATTATGCAAATGATGGTGCTAATTAATTAGAAAGCGTACTAATGATTTTTTTACGTAACACTTTGATGGCGGCAAAACATCAAAAGCCCAATGTTCAGCTTTCCGTTCAATTAATAATAACATGGTTACCGTTCTTAATGGAATTTAACAGAACTCCTTATTTTTTTATTATTACAAATTGATAATCTAGGTAGAACCGTTTATTATATAAACGGGAACATAGATTTGTTGACTTAAGTCAAGAAAAGGCTTTAATTGTTGTAGGACGTGTGTCATTTTGTAGATAAAGGTCAATTTTTAAGACAATCGACTGACATCTTATGGACATCACTGTTTACTAATATCCATGAATTGCCTTTTTTTCATGTAATATGTGATTACTCGTATAGTAAGAAGTTTTGATCTTTTAAAGATACTTCTATATGTGGATAAGATGGAACACGTTCATAAGTTTCGCCCACTGAACATTTTCAGGAGAGACAACTGTATGAATTAGCCAGACATTAATGAACAGGCCGGTTATTTGTGATTATTGCGTTAAGGGTTCTGTATTTTGTTCCCCAATAGGGGAGATAAAATATGTTTACGTAAATAAACACAGCATTTCAAAATTATTTACACACGTTAGATTTATTTTTTCTATAAATGAAAACATCTACAATGAGTATTAGGTTCTGAACAAAGCGTTTGTCATCAAATCTATGTCGTTATTTTGGACATACAAATTATGACTCCTTTGTAACATCGCAGCCCCTTTTATAGAATGTACCCGCAATTACCCTCATATGAACATAACTCAACTCATTTCGATAAAGCGATTTAAAATCTCAATTTCTCAGTAAGTACGAGAATTAATCAATTTTTATCATTCTGACAAATAATTTGTTTGGAACTTACATGCGTTAAAGTATTCTGGTGTTATCGTAATTCTCACGTACTTCATATTCTCACGCACACCGCATGCAAAAGAATTCGATATTAGATGGTGGAAGGTGTCGCTTTTTTAACATGTTGCCTAATTTCAATTGATCAAATGGGTTTTTATCGCACATAATTCGTGCAAAATCATGCAGACAAATAACGCATTAAACATTTCGACGTTTCAACGATCTTATCATCTATTCCTATAATGTTTAATAAATATTCAATTTCGATATGTAAACACACAAACTGGAAATAACTGACAGATATCAGTTTAGAAACAAAACTAAAAACGAAAGAACTTATATGTGGGTTTGGTTGCCTTCTTTCACGGTTTAGTATTTTGGACGCGTATCTTGCTTGTCTAATAGCGTATCCGTAAAAAATCAAACGGCACTTTAAAACCAATGATAAGGTCTCTGAATGATTGATTATATTTGTCTAAATATTTAATCTGCTGTAAATCTCTATTTCGTTCTCCCCACCGCTGCCTCTGACACTCGAAATGAATACCTTAATGACATTGATGGACTGCGAGAAAACAGCAGACAAACGTGTTAAAACTGTCCGTCGATGAAGAAGACAAATTGTGGAAGAATCGATGGTTGAATGGTAACGCACTGGACTACTAAACGAAAGGTCATAGGTTCGATTCCCGGCTACGCCTGTCGAACATGTCAGGGACACTGTTGTAGTGTCCCATCCCAACTTCAGCGCCAAGTACTTAGTCTAGAAAATCACAAGAAAGGCGGGTATCGGTGTTTTCTACAGCGCAAAGAACCAGGAAAATATTCGAAAAGAGTAGGAATATAAATACCCTGTTCTCCTGTATCTTATCTCCCCTGACTAAGGGGGCTCTGAAGTGTCCATAGCTGTCGAATTGGTCATTAAAATTAACAATAGATTAATAAATTAATATACAAGACAAAAATAAACACTGCTCGTTGCCAGGTCTAACTCTTAAACGTGTCGATGAAATGAATGTAAAAGTTAATCTGACTGTAATCGTTTCAAAGAAAAACAATCCAACTAAATCACTATAAGGTCTACTACCTGCGAGATAACGCCACCTCCAATCAGAACTCTTCGGCGTTTGTCTAAAGAAAAGTGCCTCGGACATAATAGGCGGCGGCCATTTTGCTGTTGTTGTTCATGCGCTACTTTCCAACATATACTTAATAAACACCCTAATACTCTTCTATGGGAACTTAATTGAGGCCCATTTTATTAATCGCGATCGATAAATACGTTTGAAAGTTTGTAATTCTGAGAATGGTTCTTGAAAACGAGCACATAGTGTTGAAAAAAGTAGTGACCGGAAACTGCATAACCTTAATTTGTAACCCTACACTTGTGTACGAGGCGTATTTCTCAGTTACGGAAATGCCCGAGTAGTTACGATTGCGCCACCTCGAGAGCAAAGGTCTTTTATTAGCCTTCTAGTACTGATATCTTTTTTATCGGATCAATAATCATAGATATGTACAAACCAGTCAGACATTGAATACTCAAAACGACCTCCAAATGTAATATTTTACATATGATAACGATACGGCGTTTAACCTAATTTACAAAAAAAACACTAATTTTCGCAAAAAATATTTTTTGATGGTTAAACAATATTATTTTGTTCTTTAATTCACTTGAGTGTAATTTCATATTAAGAAGGCAGTGTCGATCTGGAACCAGGAAGGAAGATCTTATTATTTTATAAAGTTTTAAAAACAGACTTCATTCCGCTCTGTTGAAAGAATGGGTACAAACCTTCTATTATCTTCCTAGCTTTCTTCTAAGTTATCTTGCGTAACATAATTACCATATGTCATAAACATTTCACTTTTTATTGCACACTTAGGATTACAGCATAAAAGCACTGGGTGGGGTAAGGAAAACTAGATATCGATTTACGGCATGTCGTAATTGTCAGTTTTCGACAGGTTACTTAATTACCAAGGCACATGGTCTGCTTTATCTTTTACTCATTAAATTTTTTTTTTAAATATATTGGCAAGAAATCTTAAAATGAAAGGCAATAAAACTGCAATTGCTCTTAGATTAATTCTAAAGTGTGACAATGAGATGTATTTAAACACATGCTTGAATAATAAAAATCAAACATAATGGGGTCATACTCGACACCGGATTTTAATCTCTTAATGATTCATCCACTTGACTATTTACTGTGAAAATGTTACGTAATCCTTAGGGCTTAATTCATTCCTAGAACAGATTAAACTGATCACAACATATGGTATAAACAAGGCTGAAAACCTTCCACCGGCTTTATTAAGCTTCTAGTAAACTAGTATCTTCTATTGATGGCTTATCATGGCATGACAAAATGATCTTCTTTTCTCAAAACAACACTCGGTATGTGTGATAATGATGTAGTTTTACAAATAGAAGTAGCGTACTTCTATCGTGAATTTTGTAAGATAAGTCTTACTTTACAGAAAAGGTTTAAGCGCTTAAGTCTGTATTTCTCCTTGAAATCTTGGAAAATAAGAAGATGGTATTGAAGTTATGAATGCTTTCTGTGAAAGCATTGTCACACCACAATGGGATCCTTTGGAATTTACATGTTGCTCCACCTACTTTCCTTGACATCTTTTATATCGTCATGTATGCGACCTGTATTCGACTTTGCACACGTTTATTTTCTGCACACCGTCCCAAATTTAAAGACTCCGAAGAGCTTTATTTAATTGGATCTCTATATGGTGTGAACCAGCTTTTCTAATCTAAACATGATCATTAAATCAAGCCATCCTGATTATGACTTTAAGGGGCTTTATCTGTTTTTACATTTACAAGTGGTTTCAAGAAGATGCAAAGTCAAAACTAGTTAGTCTAGAATAACAAAACGTGTCTCAGTATAAAAATAAACATTCACCTCTTTAAATTGTCGAGCTAACTTAGTTGTTTAACCTACTGTTAAATCCCCATTAGCTTATTTAAGTAGGTCTTATTTTACCTAGAAGTAAGAATGACTTTAACTTGAAATACAACATTTCGAAAAAAAAAATATTTTTTTAATCACTAAGTACATATAGAAATGTAGCACAGTATATCCAATAATATTGCAAAACAAAGATGTGGCTAAAGAAATACATTTTGTTGTGTATCAAATATTTTATAGTTTTTAGTGTTAAGTATTCATTTTTATTATCAACATCAATTATTATCTTATTTTCAACGAATGGGTCTTTATTTCATTGATTTTCCTACGTATAAAATTATAAATACTAAAGGTTTTGTTGTAATGTCAGAAATATCATCCAACTCGTCAGTCTGGTTTATTGTAAGGTCAGAAATATCATCCAACTCGTCAGACAGGTTTATTGTAAGGTCAGAAATATCACCCAACTCGTCAGACTGGTTTATTGTAATGTCAGAAATATCACCCAACTCGTCAGACTGGTTTATTGTAATGTCAGAAATATCACCCAACTCGTCAGACTGGTTTATTGTAATGTCAGAAATATCACCCAACTCGTCAGACTGGTTTATTGTAATGTCAGAAATATCACCCAACTCGTCAGACTGGTTTATTGTAATGTCAGAAATATCACCCAACTCGTCAGACTGGTTTATTGTAATGTCAGAAATATCACCCAACTCGTCAGACTGGTTTATTGTAATGTCAGAAATATCACCCAACTCGTCAGACTGGTTTATTGTAATGTCAGAAATATCACCCAACTCGTCAGACTGGTTTATTGTAATGTCAGAAATATCACCCAACTCGTCAGACTGGTTTATTGTAATGTCAGAAATATCACCCAACTCGTCAGACTGGTTTATTGTAATGTCAGAAATATCACCCAACTCGTCAGACTGGTTACCGGACTGTTCAGCAACTTCTACAGATAAGTCTAATACGCAGGATCATTATATCTTCACTAAGCTGAGGATGATGTTGTCAATTATAAACTTGGAGTAAATGACCGATTGTTTGCAAATGTTTAGGTTATAAAACAACGTTAACGAGTTTCTAAATAAAACTGCGATCATTGCCGTTTGGAATTAATTATCCGTAAATTGAAGACATCATTTGTCTCCAGTGTGTTTTATGAATACTGTGTAACCCCTTCAAACAAACCCTCTGGGAGTAGCAAAATTATGTTGTTGTTGAGCGGTTGATGTTGCTCTATAGAGGTAGTTGGTCTAGAGGTGTTGAATTAATACATGTAGTCAAATCGTGCAGTGGTAAAAATTATGCTGTTGTTGAAGGGAGATTGGTGTTCTAGAGAGGGCTGCTTTGGAGAGGTTGTACTGTAGTTTATTTTGAGTTTCGTCCAAGTTTAGGTAGATTAGATTTGGTGCTTTGTTTTAAGAGTCATATGACCACAAGTGTAGTTCTTTATCAAGACAGACTTTTCTTTTCTTTGGGGGTTGAACGTCGCACCAACAACTAGGGGTATTTGACGACTTTTCCAGCTTTATCAGTGAAGACCCCTATAGCTTACATCTGGGTAGAACCACTGACCTTCAGTAAAGCAAGCTGGACCAATAATTCACAAGTTTGTGTGGTCCCATGTGGAATTAGAACTGAACTTAGTAATGTGCTTACTTATAGTTATCTAAATACTCTACTTCTAAAGACGTTCATGCACACTGCCTGCCTAGTGTATACCATTGTCATTGCACAAAAGGACTACATTTGGCCATACTGACAGAATGTTGACGTAGGTTCCGTTAATAGGCACCTATCGTTAGCATTACGGGGAATGTGTCTGTATTGAAAACAACAGCTGAAATGAAGAAAAAATTCATTTCGTTAAAAAAATCCAATTGTTGCATTTCTGATTGAGTGGATAGCGTATTTACAAGCTTAAAATTGTACTGCTAAATTAGTTTAGTTCATGTAAACAGAAAATAATTTTATGTTTAGATCATTTTTACAGTCATATAAACCTATTTAACCTTTTAACTGGGCATATGGTTCTTGTGATCGCAAGTAAATAATGTCTCTGGTTAATTAAATAAATTGCTAGCTGATTTGTATATTCTGTTTCATTTGTAATCACAGATCTATCTGCGTCGTTTGATAAGATTTTAATTGATTAATAAACTCATTTTCAACTTGCATACTCATCAAATATAACAACCTTGCGATTTTTTAACCATCTGTTTGCGGAAATATTCATTGTTAATCATTTTATTATTAATTTGAAGTTTTTATGTAATTGACGTCGGTTTGTGTATGTACGCCAGTTTTTGTATACTCCTATGTACATCATTTTGTATATTTTTACGTCGTTTTGTCTTTATATGGTGTTTTGTGTACTATAATAGGTCGTTTTGTGTATGCGTGTTGTTTTGTGAACCATAATATGTCATTTCTTGTATGCGTGGTGTTTTGTCTATCAAATGTTGTTTTGTATATTTTACGTGGTTGTTTTACGTTTTAGTGTTGTTCTGTTTGAGGTTTGTAAATGATGTTGTTTTGGGACATTGACTACATGCTGTAGTGTTCGTTGTGTTTGCGTCGTTTCGGCATTGCTCTGCTTTTACAATATTCTGTCTAACGACCTAAAACCACTGAGTGATATTTTATTTACGGTGACTTTTATACGTTGTTAATATACTGACATGAAAATATTTCACCACAGACCAGCATTTATCTGACATGAATATCTATGAAATATTCAAACATGTGCTATTTGTGTAATATTTCATACAATCCGACACCGGATCATCTATACCTTGAATTATCCATGAATCTCGATGGTTTAGAAAATATACTGAACAAATATTATGCATCATTGATGCATTTTGTCGGTTAATTACCACATTGTGCGCCAAACATATGTCAGGTGCGTGCACCGTCTGGTATTCTGGTTCCCTGGTTCAAAGCATTTTTAACAGTAAACCTGTGGATTATATTTCGCATTAATTACTGATTTTTTATATGAAAAAAAAACTTTGCATATCTAACCAATGTGTAATTGTAATGATATTGATACTAAATACGTAATTTGACATTGCTACCGTTATTTCAATTTGAAGACATGTAATTAACGTTTAATTAATGAATATGAGTGTTGTAAAATGGAACAGGATTTCTAAAGTTACAAATAACATAATAATATTTCGAATCCCTGTGGAATTTTGCAAAATTTGAACTTCATGTGTTTCCATGCTTTTATGGTCTCTGGCTATAGTAATCACTAGCCCCTCACCTCTGTAAATTCTATTACCACTCGAAACTAGAAAAAAATCAAATGTATGGAAGCCGCCAGCTAGCTTGTCCACCGCTTAAACCAGAAAAGTCACATAACGAGTCTGTATGTTTGTGCGACTTTAAATCCCAGAGAGAAAGTTGTGTGTATTGTCAATGTATATGATATATATTTATGTAAGAGACGTCTAAGATCAAATCCCATAAGCTTAGTTGACAATGAGGAAACATTGTATACTTAATATAGCACAGCAACGTTAGATATAACCTACACATTAACTGAAGAGAGATTATTAGCATGAATGCGTATTGGTAATAATGCAGTTCAAAATAAAAACTACACTTAAAGACAGAAGTATTGTCTTGACTATATTAATATTCGACGACATTACCTATACAATGAAAAACAACTGAATGTTTTTTTTTAGTTTTTTAGACAATGGAAGATGAGAGATTATTTGCACACACGATTGTTTACGTAATAAACATATATTCCTACATTTCCATCTAAACTTGGGAAACTTTCTCTCGTCAAATACGTTTGCATATGTTTCAATACACGTTTTACGCAATTTACGTTTCACATTGGATATATGTCCACGACTTTCAAATTTCAAAACGTGAAGCTAGCGAAAGACTAAGACATGGGACTGTGGCATTATTAAACTGCGCACGGGATTTATGAAATACAAATCTATAACCAAGAGTTTGATAGTTATTTCGAAATCAGAACTAAATGAATTATCAGTTCCCAGGACTGTATGTGTCACGGTATGGTATCATATGTCCCACAACTGTTCTCGTCTGTCGTTCTCCTTTGAATAAAAAATATTAAGATTGATGCGTTTTTTATTGTTGGTAGTTTTCTTGAATTATCAGATGGGTTCAAATTTCTGTAATTACACTTCCAACGTTTTCAATTGAGACCCAAAAACACAACATAATTGTATTTAGAGAGAACATTTATAAAAAAAGGTCACTGTTTCGAAGCCCTAGTGAATCGGCTTCTTAAAATGATATCAAATATCTGTTTTGTTCTTTTTAGATCAAAACGTATACATGCATGCATGCTTCTTAGGATATAAGTAAATGCTACGTATCTACAAAGTATGTGATACGCAATGATGTTTAAAAGTAGGGTGGTTGACTTAAATGCGAAAAATATTTGGTACAAAACAAACTTTTCAGAATGTCAATCATTGCTTTTAAAGTTTACAGTCAAATTCTGAAATAAAAATGCAATGAAGTGATAGCAAATTTCATGTTAATTATTGTTGACCAAACTAAACGGTAAACGCACCGGTACCAAACTTAATAGTGTCTTGTCCATTCCAGGATTATTGAATATACCGGATACAATAAAGATCTTTAAATTTCACAAACGCATTCAATTTCCAGCACTTATAGTAAGCGGCATTCTTTTCTTTACAAATCGTGCTATATACCGTCTTGGGTCGTTAGGACCGAGGGGATATGAGGATTTAGCCCCCTTTCCAATAATTTAGCCCCCTTGACAGACCAAATCTAAAAATAGCCATCCAATTTGAAATTACTTTTTACAGGTCTCTCTTTATGTTGCTATATCAAAAGACAAATCAGAAACGCCACGTGAAAGTCAGATAATTACAGCCAGATTATGACGGATAGTATCAAAGAAAAGGCAGTCACATTTTATTGTTTTGAGCGTTCAACCGATTGTTGATGTTTTGTCATGTTATATGAATATATACAAAAAATAAGAAAATTCCCAAGATAAATGCATGTATGGAAGTAAGCTGATTCTATTCAACCATTGACATTTTTACAATTCATGAACGACCAAGTATGAAGCAAGATAACTTAAAAATGACAAAAGTACTTAAAAAGTATCATTGATACAGGCTTTCTCTTTTTTGTCATCCATCCTAAATGGAATGTTGTCAAAAATGAGTAAGGTTTATGGAAACTAACAATAAAGAGTTAATTGAAATTGAGAAATGCAAAAACATTTCACCGATGAAAAACTTAGCATTTCTTGAAAAAAGCAAAACGGAGAAAATAATGTGAAACAAAAATTAAATTAGAGAGGTCACGAATACGATAACGGAAAATTACAGAGTTACAAATATGGAGCAAAAATTAGAAACTATTGACAAAGGAGAAGGGAGAAAGCTTCGCTGGAAAATTAGAGCTTACTTTGTAAACTAAAATGGTCCCCAAACCATGTTACAACGCACAGCCAGACGACGGAACCAGTTTAGAATTACACTGTACGCTTCGTCCGAGTATTCCATACAGGCTGATTTATTAAGAAAAAAACATACAAAGTTTTCTCTTCATTAAATGGTTACCATTGTTTGTTGTTCATGGCTTTGATGAACAACTTTTTAAAAAAAACGCAATGACGTCATTGGTGCATTTTTTCTATTTCGATCTCTTTGGCGTGTTTCATAGAACACACCAAGATTCTGCTGTATTTTGTTTTTTAAACAACCTTCAGGTAGTAGATTTACATTACACACTAGGTATACGTCTTTTGATTGTCATTTGTTCTCTTTTCCAAAATGTTTTATTTTTATGTAAGTCGATTGTAACACCATCAGTATGTATAATTATCGTCTACGAAAGTCATTAGTCGCGAAATTGGGTCATTATTGCGCGAAGTCATTATTTTGTGCGATTCCATTTTTTATGCACGTAGAAGAAACTGATAGAATACAAATGTCTGAAATCGGCAATAAGTTCCTGCCAATAAACGTCGAGTTAAATTATCAATGAAATATAAAATTAGCAACTCCATCATCATTTTGGCATGAAACCATGCCACTATATCAATGATCTGATAGCATTTATGTGGGTGAAGTTGGCAACATCAGAACGGGCTTGTAAAACTGTGAACACATATTGTTTTACAAATTGACAATTACGCATAAAGACGATAAAACGTCCGCCAAGACATCAGTATATCGTTTATTTTCTTATAATTCTTAGGCATACAGTCCGAGATACAGCGTGCGATGGGAAATACTCGGTCTTGTTATTAGTTTACAAAAAATTTATATACGGGGAAAATATTTCAGTTAAATGATTAGTCTTAAAGTTTATATGTTTCATTTTTCGTTTGATAGTAAAAAAGTAAATTAAAAAAATTTATGTATTAGCGACAATAATATTAAGTTAAATAAATCAACTAATTGACTTAGTCAATAATAAACAATCTAAAATTCAGTATATGAAAACACATACATGTAATTAACTCCAAAAAAGTATAGAAATACATTTTTGTGTCTTACATCACATGTATTTTTTTGGGAAAAATGACTTTATACACAGAGAATAAAATAAGATTTTTAAGACAATAAACAACATAGAGCTAAACAAATAACATCCTATCAATACTCATGACATTAGTACAAGAAAATGGAAAGTATTCTCCTATGTTAGCCCATTAAATTTAGTATAGCTCTTTTAATGTCACAGTATAAGCGACACTTACTTCAGTCTTCAGGTGCCGTTTCATAGACATGTTTTGTATTACTGATTGTTTTTTGTTATCTTTTGTCAGCAGTAAAGCAAATCCAGCCACATTGATTTTTAATTCATTCCCATTTAAGCGAGCTGGACAGATTTCTCACATTTGAGACTGAAATATCTAAAAGTTTAGTTGCCATGATTGTAGAATTTGTTAAGGAATACGATCCGTCTAATGTACATTTATGTATGATATACGAACTAATGAGGAATAATCATACTGGGTAAAATAACAAACAACCTTTTGCAGCATCATCATCATTTTTTAACATATACGAAGAAATGAAGACATAAGAAACTTGTTATTTTTGGGAGACATATCTTAGACGTGCTCCAAAAGGGCGCTAAATTCTTCTAATATAATCACATGTTATTGGCATTTGTCTGACAGAGCCAATGATACATTGGCTCCAAGTAAGGTTGTCTATGCATATCTTTGATAATTAACTTTATCAAGTTCCATTTGATAAATACGAACGATGCCAACATATAGATCTGCTTAATCTTACACGCTTATTATTGACTGTAGCTAAATCATGCCCTTGAACGTTATGAAAATAAACCATATCATTTTATGTATCAAATAATCATATCTTCGTCTCATCTCAGCCGTCTGACATGGAACTTCCGCTGTACAAATTACCTCCACAGCCTTACGTTCTCTCCGTCGGTAGCTCAGCATCTTCTACGAATTAAGGTCTGATAATCGTGTTATTATTGCTTATGACAAACAATCTTGTGGCTGTTTCCCAGTCAGTTCCGGGTTACCAATGGTCATTTATTAACTATCTTTAGGCATTTATTTCATTGAAACACGGCTATAACAGCTAGATCATGAGTAAATTGTTGAACAATATAAACAAACTGTCTGACGCAACAATCTTGACTAAAGTACAAAGTACGTTATATAACACAATCACTGCACTGTATGTGGAAAGACGTTAAAACTGAAAAAAAAATATAATCTGCGACTGATATCGCTGGTGGGCTTATTCATAATATTGTTCTAAAGTAAATAACCGCTCACGATTCTTTTAGCTGTATCCTGAAAATATCTAAAAAGAATTGTTTTTCAGTGATGGTTTACTTTGCTGATATCGAGTGTAATTTAAACAGTACGTGTTAATTCATACGGATTTCAGAATAAAATGATTATGAATTTTTGGTTTTAGAGTATGTTTTCTACATTTTATTTTGATTATGTTCAGGGAGTTGTTTGATTAAATAGATTTCCTGGATTCTATGTCAGTACTTACCTTGTTCTCCACACATAACTGTCAACTTTTCAATTAGAGATTTTAACAAAATATTTGTTCTTTGGTCCCCCTTCGAATGGAATTCATAAAAGCATTAAATTTTCTTGAACAGTTCATGAATAGTTCACGAAGTATGCATTTGAAAGGGTATATAGTTCAACTTTCCGTTTTCAGTACATACACATAGCATCAAGGAACAAAGTGAAATACATGTATGTCCACCTGCTATACTTAACCACTGTTTAAAGTATAGATCGCGTAACGATATACCAGTATTTTTTTGGATGACCTTATTGTGAATTAATCCTGTTGAATACCATAGGGAATGTTATTTGTTTGTTGTATGAATATTTCCCACGAAGCCTAGCTATCTTGTTGTTGTTTTTTTTCGATAAAAATGATAGGGAAGTAAAATGGTATAACAATTATTTTTATGAAACCTTTGCCCCCGGTGAACTGTAAATATGTCAGAATACAGACAATGAAACCTGGTTTTCGGAATTTATCCACGATAGCATTTCGACGATTAATAACAAAGGCGCCATAAAAGTCATAAACATTGAAACGTCGATTGTAATAAATTATTTTCAACATTCCACTAGAGAGTCATGCAATGTTGATGTTATGTTGTTTTTGCGATACTGAACGATAATTCAACTTTCATTAGCCGTCACTCGCTCGGTGCGCATGAATTTTGATGCGGACCAATGTACCCCTTTTTTCATCCGCCATGTAACTGGTTTCCATTTCGTTACGCTGAAAACAACAATATATCGCTGGACATTCAATTATTTCAACACGGAATAATTCATACTAATTTTATACCGCACCAGGCCGCACTGAATGAATTCCCGCTTGCTGATTGGCTACAAGCGTCATTTATTACATTTTAACCAATCAGACGATATGATTTCTTTGCATCATTTTGCCGTTATCATGGTCGCATCGGTATTCAAAACAGTTAAGTGTCCAGCGATATTTTGTTATTTTCAGTGTAAATCGCATACGCGCAACAATGCTGCTCGACGAAAAGCAAGAGAACATGTTTATCTATTGAAGTAAGCACTTGTTATGTTCAGATATGGAGTTTTGATATAAAAATCGACCAGACAATGTTTTGACTTCATACCTTTAGGGGACGTCAAAAACGACACGTGTCAAGATTTGTGTTGATTTGGTGAAGCTTTTGGACCGTGTTCCCTGTGTTTTGTCGATTTTCATCAAATAAATAGTTATGACCTTCCTGTTGTCAACCACAAGAAGAAAAAAGTCATTTGGTCGTTTTTTATTGCAGTTCAGCATGATTGTTTCGAATGCCTTTTGAATTAACATTGTGTACCTTCCCTTAAAGCCCCATTAGCATATAAAGTTATCAGTCGTAATAGTTTCTGTTAGTCCTATAACAGAGGAATCCGGTGTGTTTTCCTCACGTGCATACTTAATAGCAAGAAAAAATGTTTCCAAAACCAATATTGCATTTTTTTCAATATCATTGAAATAAATACTATTTATAGAACAGCTGTGTTTCCCGCATCAAGTTATGCACACGTCGTATCTAGTGACGTCACGCGCTCTACATATTTCAAGTTTACAAAAGCAAATATCACAGTGAAATGAGTGTTTTAAGAAGAAATAGGGCTCGTTTCGTCGGTAAGAATTATCTTGGGATATTATCAGCAATTGTTTGTTTTTTTGCATATATTTTTCTATAGCAAAAAGCTTATGGGGCTTTAAATATTTGGTATATTAAGTAGCATTTGCAGCCAAAATTTGATTTTGTGTCAAGTACCTGTGGTATGTACCTATGTCTTTGTGTAGTACTTTGTACTTGTACTGAAAACAAAAAGATGTATTCAAGAACGAAATAAAATATCAAAATCCTTTAAAAAATTAGGGGTTTGAGAATTTTTGAATGAGTCGATTGAGGAACCTAAAAACAATACAAATGTATTTATTAAAGATGCTCTAACGTCGGTTGGTCGTGTCATATAATAATACGGTCACATTCAGTGTTTTAACTAACATAGTCAAACCTACATTGTCTAAATAACAGTCAAAATATATCATTCCTTTTACGATATTCTATAAAAACCTACTTATCTAAAGTGGAAATGAAACAATAGCATTGACACAATTCAATTAGTATGAGCCGCTTGTGATAGAACTGTGAGATTAATCGCGATATTGACTCAACCCTCGAGACTTAATACTCGACTTAATGTTTAAGTAGTTTCGTGTTCAAATTGAAATACTGAGGCTGAGAAAATGTAAATGAAAACGGTTAAAACTGCCTTTATAAAGCGGCGATCGTTATGTTGAATTAGTGGCTAAGTAAAGCCTTTCTGTATGTGTCAAATACGACACGTGATGAATGGTAGCACCAGTTTAATTATTTATTACATATTTATTATTAAGTATTAACTTGTCCACGGAATCAAAAGTTGTTTTTTTTTGCTTTTCTTTACGAATCATTTGATTGTTAAATTCACGATCGATAGTTCATTTAAGTACTGCGTTTTTCTACATCCGCTATGCAATTGTTAAAATAGTTCCCGTTTCATGTGACAATGCAACTCTACGTAAGTTCAGTTTCCATAAATACCTTCAGTACTTTGATTTTATTGGGATTATGTTTTATGCCGTTTCTGGGTTTTCTTTACGAATCAATTGATTGTAAACAACAGAATTACGACTGATTGTACATTTTCTCAGTTTTTTATTTATATTTATTCTACTGATTAGCTTGTCAATGGAAATGAACGGAATTCTTCAAGGGATCGCTTTCTCTATCTGCCCACAATCGTAAATGTCACCGCTAGAAAGAGGTCTATTAGCAAGAAAAACTAGACAGATACTTGGAATTATCTAGATATGTTATTTTAATCACCCAAAACGATAAAAGATTTACTGTATCTGTATATCATAGTGGAAGATGCTGATAATGTATTGACGTGTGTTGTGTTATTTTAGTGTGACTTGGTGGTTTATTCAGAAGGATGAATCTAAAACAACATATTTATCTTGTTTATCTATTTTGTTAATTCTATTTATAATCTAGACTATTCTTAATTAATGTTTAAAGACAAAGTGCCCGCGGCCCAGTGGTAAATGTGCTGGACTCGATCTCTGTCGAGGCAAGCCATGTCCTTCTATGGCAATTCGTCAAAACTTTTGAGTGGGGATTTTCCTCCATTTGTTGAGATTACGTTAAGACATAATAGGCTGGTCCCTTATTTTGTTGTTTTTATTCACGGGCTACTTTCTATCATGGGAATCCAACGACGGAAACAGCCTGTTTCTCTTTCAATGGGAATGTTATGGCCATTTTATCAATCGAGATTGATAAATACGTTTGAAAGTCGGAATTGTGAGAATGATTCTTGAATACGAGTACCTTTTTGTGAAAAGTAGCGACCGGAATCCGCATATTAACCCTACGAGGCGTATTTCTCAGTTACGAAAATCCCAAGTAGTTACGTCTGTCTTTACGAACGACTTTGTAATTGCCTCTAATTACCCATGATCAATATTAATTTTTCAAAATGACGGATTATGTTTATATGATTCAGACGATCTTTGATAAGCATATTTTATGTCCATAAAAAGTTATTCTGGACTTAAGTCAGTTTTGTGATTCGCCCAAAGTATTCTCGTATAGTTATGCTCGATTCGTTCAAGCTCATTCCGGGAGTCGATACAAACATTTTCGCGAATTGGCTTATGTCATTTTGAGCATTTCCTGCGATTAATCCAAGTCAACGTTCTGTTTAAACTGGTTCCCGTTCCATGTTGCGGTGCACCAAAGGCTTTGTACACACATGTCAAAAGGAACCAGTTTACTGTTCCTCGATTCGTCTCGAATCATTTCGAACCACTTCGTACATCCCCATTTCTGTTTTTAAATAGTTTAATAAATTGATTCTTCACCATATAACAACCTGCGCCTTAAGACCTTCATTAAATTCTTAATTAAAGCAAAAGTGCGAATGCACTAATTTATAACATTTACCAGAACTGACTCCAAAATTGTAAGTAATCTAAAGTTATTAGAAATCTTATGTAGAAATCAAGTAATAAGATTATGCCTTAAGGTGTAATATTCCTTTAAGTGTAGAATCCTCTGTGTGTTCAACTAAGACAATGGTATTATCAGGAGATATATTTTATAATCAATGATGGTTTCATTTTCTTAAGATTATTTCTAAAATAAACTTTGATCTTGACACTGTCGGTTATTTTATGGCGAATTTACGTCTTGTAATTACGACGGGCTGAAGCAAATAATTATACGAATAATTTCTGACGTATAAAGATATAACATGTATTGAAAAACAACAGTCAGTAACCCGTTATTTAGTTCGTATAGGACCGGAAACAAAATATGCTGGAATGAATTGGGAATAACCCCATGTAATGTTAAAAATGTGAAAACTTTGTAATTAGGTTTTTGTTGAAGTATTTCATAATACAAAAATAAAGAAAGGGATTTCGTCAGTAAGAAAAAGAGTAAAAGATCCTTAATAAGTCCCAGAATAACAAAGAGGAAAAACGGAAATTAAGGGGTTTCATAATATGAAGAGAAACATAGAAACATGAGGGTCTGAAAGTTATGGAACTGTCAAAAGATACAGTCACTCCGTGGTCGAGTGGTTAAGGTTGTTGACTTCACATCACTGTAACCTCTAACTGATAGGGGGTCGTGGGTTAGAGGCCCTGTACCATGTCTCTTTATGTGAGAAAGTAGGCAGTTTCTTACGGAAGATGGGAGTCTAGTACTGGTTCTTCCGAAGGAATGTTGGTTTGATGAACTGTCTGTCTCAGGAATCCTTTCCTCTTTATTGTGTTATCCCTGGAATTGGTGTGCATTGCACGGTTATTCTTATATCGAGTGTGTATAATTATAAATTTTATTTATGTAATACTATTATTTTTAGACTGATGAATTTCACAGTTGTTATTGTATTGTATTTTATTTATTTTGTATTGCCATGTTGTATATTTTGCCAAATAAAATTAATATATAACGCTGACTGTTGAAATTAAATTCAAACAAACAAACAAAGAAAATGATTGATAATACCAGTAAACTTTGTCTTTATAGATACGCATTCCATGTTTTATATAAATCAAACGATATCGTTTTATTAGGGATGCATTATTTGATGTAAAGCTTCTATACCGAAAACATATTTGACATTTCCCTTGGTACATTAGAAATCACGATGATGGATAGTTTCTGATGCACGAAAATTTACTTATGCAAGGAAATGCAGATTTTATTTGCATGGAAATCATTAGACAACAAAACAATGCATCAAAAATTGACAGAATGACTCTTCTACGACTTGCTCTGAAGTACAGAAAGATATGTTAAGATATTTGTCTATTTTTGGTTGATTTGCAAGTAAAATAGATAATGGAAGTACGGGGTTAATAAAGACAGGCGGACTTCCCATGAATTCGATTATTGTCATGTCGAGTAAATATGTTGCCTTTGTAAGTTAAGTTACGAGATTTTTCTGTGAGTTGAACTTTGTTCCCTCGCTGGACGCATAAATTTTTTAAGCGGACCTAAATACCTCTTCCGTTATCTATAACGTAAAAATATTTCTATTTCGAAATGTTTATTTTTGAGGTCATAAATAGAAACCTCTTGCTTTAAGTTCAACTCACA
This sequence comes from Lutraria lutraria, assembly GCA_964023205.1. NCBI lineage: Eukaryota > Metazoa > Mollusca > Bivalvia > Venerida > Mactridae > Lutraria > Lutraria lutraria. The sequence goes on along the minus strand of OZ026848.1, from coordinate 27,481,541 downwards.
TGGGTACTTTTAGAACTTTGACCTCAGGAGTGTACATATATAATTCTTCTGTGTTATTAGCATTAGAATACTTCCTATCACGAATTTTACTGGGCACTGATACTCGTATTATTGCTAAATCACCGGCAGTTTCGGAGCAATCGAATCTCCTCGGCGTTTGTCTGAAGAAAAGTGCATAGGACACAATAAGCAGGCCGCCATTTTGTTGTTGTTTCTCACGGGCTACTTTCCATCATGGCTGATGTTTGGAATTCAACGATGGAAACAACCTGTTTCTCTTTCAGTATGAGCCTAATGCCCATTCTATCAATCGAGAATGATTAACACGTTTTGAAGTCTGTAATTCTGGGTATGATTCTTGAAAACGAGTACCTAGTATTGAAAAAGTATTGACCGGAAACCGCATAACCAAAATTTGCAACCCTACACTTATGTACGAGGCGTATTTCGCAGTTACGGAAATGCCTGAGTATTTACTATGGGGTCCGGAGATGACATCATATAACCATAAACCAATCAGCGTACTGCTATAACAGTATTAACTCAGTACTCCAGAGTTCATATAATACATGGCTACTACAAGAAGATCAAAGCACTTAAAGCCCTGATAGAAAATGATTTTATAATGAACTTTACCTTTAACTTATATCATATTTTCTGTCCTTAGCTTGATTTTTGCTACTTGCAACATGCTGACTTATGGTCTTCTTGGACACAGGTTATACAGACCAGCCTCGATAAAAATAGACAAGGCAAAACAAGTTGTTGTTTAAATCGCATAGGTTGTGTAACCGCGTATGAATACACAATTGAATGTGGACAAACATGAATAGGTTTTATCAATTTTATAGCCTTGCAACAATATTTATCTATATTTTGACTTAAAATTGGCCTGAAGATGATAATCTAAAATTGTTCTCGGTTAGATACTTACTAAGATCTACATTTTGGACCAAATATAGATCAGTCCGCATTGAAAACAAAAATATAAAGCGAACAAAGACAAATATGCTATTAAACAATAAAACGATATTTCTATATATTATTTTAATTAAAGCTTTGAAGACTTTTGTTTCGATTTACTTTGATATACAAACTTTAGATATGTTTGGTCTGATTTACTTGAGCGTCATTGAACTATATTGTTATGGGTATGCATTTCTTGTCCTTGCATGGGCCCATGCAGATAACAACGGCGATATAGTAATGCGGTAAATCGCGTTCTCCAAAAAAAAAACATGTTTTCCAAATAGAAATGAAAATATCTCTCAAGATTCAGGGCAACAGACCCAAGAATGACCATATCCTTTCCCTAATGGAAAAGGTTAGATAGAATCAACAGGAAACAACGATTGAATGAGATTACTTCTAGGGAAAGCTAGGTTTGAATTGTATTGCTAACATATGAATCACGTGTTGAATGGAAATGCAATTATACTTTTAAATTGCAAATCTTGGCACAAAGCATCTATTTAAGTTAATTATATTACAAATATCAGTTTAGACGAGAATTTGATCGAACTTAGTGGTGAAGAGCTTGTGGGAATGAAATATCATTGAAACGACATAAAACTTAACAGTGTATATTAATACAGGCAATATTTTCACAGGTGTGAAATTTGATTTTAAAATCGATCCTTATCGAAGAAGCTAATTGATGCGTATTATTATTTAACACCTGCTAAAACTGAAAATATTTTGCATCGATAAACATATTGTCCATGAAATCATCTTATCTCGATATAAACTGATATAAATTCATATCAGAGTCTTACTTAACAATTTGATCACTGTTGTAAACGGGAAAATAATGTTATTTTATGATAATCCCCGTCTTAGGTCACCTAGCAACAATAATGCTTAATTCGAATACTGGTGATAATTTTAGTGTGTTTTTTCGTTTGCGTATTATGTTTTAATCTATGCTAGCATATAGCAGACAGGACAAACCATGAAAGTTTTACCAGTGATTTTGATTTTCCATTCACTCATAAAGGAATATAACCTCTGGAGGACTGTAAATTACCCTCTAGATTTTGTATTTTCTGTGTTTTGGATTGGTAGGCATGGCTTAATGTAGTATTTTGGGGAATATGGGATTTTTCTATGAATCGTTTTATTATACAGTGAAACTTCGTTATTACGAGCATCGATATCACGAACACTTGGTTTATCTCAAGCCTCGATGAAACTTCGTTATTACGTGCATCGATATCACAAGCACTTGGCTTATCTCGAGCCTCGATGGAATCTCGTTATTACGAGCATCGATATCACGAGCACTTGGCTTATCTCGAGCCTCGATGAAACTTCGTTATTACGAGCATCGATATCACGAGCACTTGGCTTATCTCGAGCCTAGATGAAACTTCGTTATTACGAGCATCGATATCACGAGCACTTGGCTTATCTCGAGCCTCGATGAGATCTCGTAGTCCCCTCATGTTTAGTTTCTTTTGTTTATATATGTCCGTGCATAATCAATATACATAGTTTATTTTTTCATACAACAAACAAAAACTCGGTTATTACAAGCATCATGTTTATCTCGAACATTTAGACTTGTTCGATGACTCCTCGAGATAACCAAGATAAATAAATACGATGTTACTCTGTGTAGCAATAATCATAATTTGTTTATTTGTTGTATTTAAATGTTGTTTTCAGTGTTATCGATTGTTTAAGCAAATTCTTGTCCTTCCTCATAATATTTCTTGATTAATGCTATTTGCTTTTCTAGCATCCTAACTTACTACATGCATCATAATATGCTGTTGTTTTGTTTTCCAAGATAAAGTTATGTTGCATTTTATCCTAAACGGATTAATTTTGTTCGCCAAATATGCATTAATGTTCCTTGCATTTTGTTTTAATGCTGTTTCGAAGACCATTTTGTAGTTGTTAGTGCGTAAATGTTTGAATATTAAATTATTTGTCATGAATGCTATCTATTTACGCCGATTTAGTGCGAAATTATCTTAATATCCGTTTTAGTTTCCCAAGACAGAAATGTGCGTTGCGTGCGCATTCATAGGTGGTCAATTAGTGAAATACAAGTCTGGTAAGGTACTGGTAGATGACGCCGATCCGAAAAATGCGACAGGAAATCACATTTATTTCTTCTGATTTAACGCCATATTCAACATTATTTCAGTCACACGTGACGGGTAATTGTCCTAGCCAGCTTCCTGTATTTCATTTAGGCATCACCGAGTACTAACCGTGTTCTATCCGCAAGCTTCTACTAAGCTACCCTACATAATTCAGAGGTGGATGACAATTCCACATAGGATGTTATATCTTCAGTCAACTTTGTCACGGACAGTGTGAGCAAGCCCGGGGTTCGACCTCACAATCTTTTGATCAGTAGACAAATAAAGCAAATTAGTTTGTCCTCAATATTTGTGAACATTTGTGCATATTGTCGCATTGATATGGACCGTGTGTTGACCATGTTAATGTATGACTTGCTTGTATTTTTTTTATTTCAAAATGATAAGTTGGCAGATGTGCTTGTTGGTACGAGAAAATGTGTTGTGAATTAAATTTTGATAGTGTTGGTTTCTGGATTTGAAAGTCTTTGACAAACAAAGAAGGTTATTGCATTTTTCTTCGATATGCATTTAAAATTTCTATCATGTCCCAGTGCGTGTTCTTATACCTCAATTATGATTCGGAAGGTTGATATTTTTGTTTCAGTGCCTTTCTTAGAATTTTGTTCTATAGTTCCATGTAACATGACGTCATAATAACCATGTGATATGCTTTGGCTGAAATTTCGACCTAGCCGAACTAAACGACAGGAAAGCAATATTTCTCGGCAAATTTATTAAATGTCTCGACCGGTCGACTTTTTGACTTGCATATTGCGAATTATGCATACAGTTTGGGTGCAAATTTATTCCATCTTTCAAACATAATTATAAATATGTCTTAGTCGTCTGCGAGATCATTAGAGAGGAGTGGGACGTTTATTTCTCATATTTCGTTTAACGAAATCCTTCTAATGATTTGTGTTATGTAGCCTTCTTGTTAATAACGTATTAATTCACCACTTATTGTAATGTTCTCGCCTCATTGACGTTTATGTTTCTAGTTATTATGTTATTAAGGGCAGGTCCCTTTACAATTGTTCCAGTTTTGCTTTGTTTTTATTCACTTCTACTCTGGTTATAATTAGAGCACTTACTGTCTGAGGATGTGAATTTATCGAGTGGTTAATACCAATAGTAGTAATGGATGATCGGTGGTTCAGCGCCGGACTATTGACCAAAAGGTTGTGGGTTCCACCTCGGCCCCGCCTTCCGAATATTCTCATGGAAGCTTTTTAGAGCCCCAATCCCTGCTACCGAGCCACGTACTGCGTCTAGAAAATCAAAGGAAAAAGGAGCGAGACTATCGGTGCTTCACATCGGACACAATAAAGAATCAATAATAACTGTTCGAAATATGAGTTCATGTACATGTATGGGGATAAAAAGGTTCGGTTCTTCTGTTTCCTCCCCCATTTCTCTCCATGGTGGCCCTGAAACAACCATAGTTGTCTAATGGACTGTTAAACAACAGATAAAAAGCATAATATTAGTCATGAATCCGCGTCAGTATGATCCCCGTAAGATTTTAATTCAAATGATGGGTGCTTTGACAAACCGTAACGTGAATACGTTGAAAGGTTTTGCCGTTTTTACCGTTGAATATAAATGTCTCATTAAGTTTCAGATATTACCTTAGGGTACCTTAATATCTGAATCTAATAAAACATAAATGATAATATTGGAATTTTAAAAACAACATAATTATTATACTACTAGGACACATTGAAGAGTTGATAAAATGACCAACAGTATTGAGACTGACAATAACATGGACGATAATCGAATTGTAGTATTCAAATTTATCATAAAGTTTAAGTTCAACATTTAGAAGTACCGTAGAGAGTACAAATTAATCATAGTTTAAAGTATTTTGGCAATGTACTGAAAAAGAGAAATGCAATCTGCACAGTCAGCAAAATTCAAATCTGACAACAAAACAAAGAGTTTCAAAGTAATCTTTTGCGATATCAGACGATTGTTCTTTTACTTTAATGTCATTGCTATTGGATAAGAGTATAGAATGATTGAATGTGTACGTTCGCTCAGAATCAAGACGCATTTATGGGTTTTGTCAATTCTTCAAGATTTCTAACAGATAGCAGACTGCGGGAATACTCTGACATTCTAATTGACAACGAACACATCAAACATCAGTAAAATTTTCTCATACTTACATCGTCCCTTCGACGCCAGTCATAATAACTTACGCTAAGCTAGCATTGACATTTATTTTAGTATTATTAATTACGGAATGGCTTGAATTTTAATATGCAATTAAAGACCCAGACAGCCAAATGAAATCTTGAATATTATTTATTGTATTGTATAATTTATTACCATGGGAGATACGTCGTTATTGTCTGTTCAATTATAATGAGATTAGCGATAGTGTCTGAACATAACATCTGAATAAAAGCCGTCTAGTATAGGGACAATAGGACAAGAAGCATATGTCTTGGGAATACTTTCCTAGCTGTGTTCAAACTTAATCATATTGAGTTAAGAAGATCTAAGCTTGCCATCGAAGAGGTCGATGGCTTTAAGGTTTTCAGGTCGACATATCTTAGAATAATCTTCTATTCTAACTGAGAAGATTTTCACAATGTTTAGTTGTGTGAATGTTACGTGTTACGTTGACCTTTATGCTATGTTACATCGTTCGCGCTGTCTGCTTCATGTTCTTGTTTCCTTTCTTTGACGTTTTTACTACGAAGAATGTGAACGTATTAACAAACCTTATGTATGTGAGTATAATGACATTTTCATGTCATTTACTTAGCATACTTAACATTCATAACATATACCATCCTGATATTGATCGACTGAATGTGTCTTGTATAAACAGGGAAATGTTCTTTGTTTTTTTGGATAATTAAAGTCTTTAGGTTAAACCAATAGCCTGTGCCAAATGTAAACGACTTTTCAAGCCTTTAACGACAGAGGTACACGCCAGGGGTACATTTTGGTAGAACAAATGGTTCAGCAGATTTTCCTCAAGTTTTCTGGGTTCGGTCTGGGTTCGAACTCACTGGGTAAGAACTCACAGCAATAAGCTGGTAAGAAACTTTGGTCATTTCTAACTATTATTAACTAAGCTGTTTTAATGAAATCATAAACAAGTACACATGAAAAGTTTTTCCTTACTGCAATGCCGATTCTAATTAAAATCCAAATAATCACCCGGATATAAGCCAACTACACATTAAGGACGTAATTCTTCTTTCCCATTGGGGGTCAATGTTTTCAAATTTAACTGCATTATTTGCAGAGAAAATGGGCGATACGGAAGATTACATTCGTGAGTGACACAGGACATGCGACTTCTAGGTGTCTTTTTATGTTGCTTTTGGCCTGTCCGTCAAATCATAACCCTTCCACATACAGTCTACAAACTTCATGTGTTGCTTCCCCATGGCAACCTCTACAGGACCTGTGCATTTTCAGGTCAGTAGGTCAAAAAGTCAATGTCACGGTTCATTGTATTTTAAAAAACACAACTTATCATCTCTGATATAAGATTTCGTACTTTTATTGAAAATTATTTTCAAGTTTAGAGATTTATTAGTCCTTGAACCACTCTACCGTTCTGGTAGGCAGGGCAATAACATTGACGTTGTGTCTTTGTTAAAGTCAGTAATGCCTCTAAGTGAGGCAGCTAACGCTTACTTTAATTGCGTCGGCTTTTAACAATAATCTATAAAGTGAGCAATTTATACTTATAAAAACGAAGCAAGGAAAGAATCTGACATGTAATGAATAAGATAATAAATTTCATTCTTGATTTATGAAGTCAGATGAATCCTTGGAGTAATTGTTCATATTTCATATGAAGATGCATTTTATTTCCTTAATGAATTGATATTTTGCTTCCACGCATTTAACAGTTGGTTGTGAGATTTACGACTACATAAAACATGTGGAGCGATTAGAATAAAGGAAAACTATAATTTTTTGAATTCTGATTTTATTTAGCATATTTGCTATCAATCAGAATTGGACTTTGTTGAGTTAAAGGAAATGAACCAACTCCATATCTTGAGTCTACATGTCCTTATCTTTGCTTTCTTGGTGCAAGTCTACTGTCGATTTCCATTAAGACTGTATGCGTCACTTTTAGAGTAACTCACGGCGATGGTGACGTTGTAGTACTGATACGGACATTATTTTCTTAACTTTCGCCTAGATTGTCTGGTCTACACGTGTCGCTGATGAATTTTGGAGATGAATTTGCCGTAGTTATTGGTAATACTGTGTAATTTAGGGAGATTTCTTTTGTCATTTACCAACTTTAGAAATTATACGAGTCTGTAAGGTATTTGTCTATATATAACAAGATGGGATATATAATTGTAATTTCTAGACATGGCATGAGCTTACCATGATCATCTTTGGAGAAAAGAAGGTGTCTCTTTGATGTGAGGAAATGATTGAGTTTCATGTAATTCTATCAATAAAATTATATTCAACACAAGACTCGTAATCACTAGCCCCTCCCCTCTGGCAGTCTTAATCCCACCCATGACCAGACAAGTCCACACGTAAGGAAGTTTTCGGAGGGTCAGAGGTTTTACCCAGTTGTCTAACCTAGGGAGCTCCTTTAAACCGTCAAAGCTGGATTTTTTAATGACAAAGGTTGTTGCTGAGACGTTTAACCCCATGGAACTCAATCAGACAATAGATCAAATAAACCCTGAACAAGGACAACTGTTACTGTTCATATGAAGGCCATATTTCTCTTCTTCTTGTTCATACTTGTTCATAGATTTTTCTGTATAAATGTATTCAATACGGATCACTCGCTTCAAATGTCAATTTGTGTTTGAATGGTTCATATCAGTTTAATTTCGCTGTGCCCGCCATTGAATTTTACAGTTTGTCCTAATTTCTTGTACAGGCAATTCATTGGACATTTGGAACATACATTTTGTATATCGCATAAAATGTGCCGCTAACCGGGTATGGAGAAAATATGTCATATATCTTTCTATGTGTATACAGAAATTAGTACCGTAAATCCGTTGTTTTTCAAATTGTTAACGCGTCGCTTGTGATATATCGCATAAAATTCAAAATACGAACGATAACTAATACAAAGTAATTATCTAAATTTGAACATTTTTCTTTTTTTTCGACAATTCTTTTTGATTAAAATAATGTTTTCGAAATAGATGAATTAAATGTTGTTGTGTTTTTGTTAACTTCCTTTCTTTGTTGTTGGAGGTAATTCAAATTGAACTTACTTAAATAAATATAAACGTTACTTTGTATTTAATGTTTATTGTTGCTTTTTGTCTCGTTTCACAACAAATCCAAATTGTTCCGTGTTTTGTTTTTACGTGTTTGTCTTCAAACTGAAAACATCTTTACATTGAATAAAAAAAAAAATGCAAGTTTCATCAACATTAGAAGAAATCTTTTTTACACCTAAAACAGATTAACAAAAAGTGAATTCTCTCTTTGCTTAATTATCGTAATTATTCTGTGTATTTTAATCTTTTGGAATACTCGTTACATAATTACGCTTCATTTATTTCTTTAACTTAAATTGACCAATATCGTTTTATTCAATCTAATATTGTCTTTAGGTTTGTTTTGTACCTCGAGTACATGACATTTATTACATTTAAAGGAAGTTATTTGAATTCTTCTAGTCAATAATGTATACAATGTACGTTGTTTTACGGCTCATTCGATAGCTATACAGCTATGGTGGTCATTTCAGAACCGCCCCAGAGGAATGGGAGAGAATATACAGGAGGACTGGGCATTTATTAAACTGGTTCCCGTGTCATGCTGCAGTGCACCAAAGGCTTTGTACACACAAGTCAACGGGAACCAGTTTAGGCATTTATACCCCTACAGTTATTTCGATTAGTGTTTCCTGGGCCTCTGTTCGGTGTGTAAAACCACTCACTAATGCACATCTTACCCGTTTACTGTTTTTTTAAACACAGTACTTGGCTCTAAATCTGTATTTGGGATGGGGACACTGAAAAACTATCCCTGAAAATCGGGAAGCAGAGGCGAGATTCGAACCTATGATATTTCTCTTGGTAGTCTTGCGTGTTACCACTAGTGCGCCGATCCACCTTCTAGTGAATAAATGATTTGTTCATATGATTTCTGATTTAACGTCGGTTCATAATACATGTAGTATCCAAGTTAAATGCTGGCGGGCAGTTGATTGACATGTTTCCGTTCTGACATTACTGTCTTTTGCATGAATCACACATATTATCGGCGAAGAGCGAATAGACATAATGTCATCGGCGAACTCGTTCCGCACCTAGATTTTTGAACGGGTCAATAGACCTCAGTAAACAGGGCATCATTTGAGCTCAGCGACCGGGCTCATAAAGAAGCTACTAAAGTTTGTTACAGAGCTCAAAAACTTGTATTTGTAGGCAGAAAAGACAAAATATATTTGGGCAGTTTAATTATAGTTTTGAAGACGAATAAATTGCTTTGGTTTTAGAAAAGTAATACATTGTATAATTATTGTATTGTTGTTAAATGAATGAAATATGATAATCGATCTTGTTTCTGAATAATTGAAAGCTTAGTAAAAAACGTCTCTTTGTTGTGCATGTATGGTGTTCAATTTTGTACTTTTCTCTGTGGTGTATATTTGTCCTGTAAAAGTTTCTGTGTATATAATATACAGCATTTCAGAATTAAACTTTTGTTTCTGACAGCATACATGTTATATGAGCTACGTTGATATCAGCGAATGTTGTTTACCCCTGGAAAATAATGTAAATTGGGTGGTTTTAGTTCCTTGCCAAATATATCAAGACACAGAATAGCCAGTATGTTAAATAACAATACTGGCTGCCGTTAGGATCGCTTGATGGATTGGAGCATTCAGACTTTGTCATTTCATACACGTTAGATGGCATATTGCACAACAACAAACAATACAGCATTCAATCAAGCGATGGCTTGGTTGTGCAAAAATATTTACCATGACACCATGAAATATCTGCTGGGGATAGCGAACATGTTCAAAATATCAGACGAGCCTTTATTGCTGTGAATTGAGCCATTAATGTTTTAAAAGTCCACTTTTTAAGCATTCATTTTCACCAAGACAACAATAACGAACTATCAATAAGGATTTAATTGCAGAATTGCTGGAACGAGTCCAGAACGATTAAATGAAATAGCGATACTTTCAACTCGTACACTCGGCACAAAATAATCTCTGTTGTCAATTTATTCTCTGATATCAATAACTTAACATTCGCTATCTGATAATTCTGTATCAAATTTGATAGCGACCGAATCTGCGCAGTGGTTATTGGTAATGTTAGAGATATGTGCAACACTTTGTCGGGGGTATTGTTACACGATGGAGGTACAAAAAAAACAGGAGATTGAGGTTGCTGCACGAATTTAATCCATCAAGTTTTTAAAATCCAAAAATTAACTAATTGGTAAGCAATAAAACGTCCGATTTGTATAAGATTAATATAACAATTTAAACGTTAGTGTGTTTCTGATATATTACAAACTTGTAACGATGTATGTGATTTAAACGAACGGTTTCTAAAGTAAACATTCTGATCCCCCAAGTACCTATCACTGACCAAAAACATCTTTTACAGGTAGTATTAAAGTGTACAAAACTATATCTGATAGACAAATTATTGACAGAATAATTACTTGTATATGATTAAGGATCATGCACAAGTACCTAAATTCAAATGATGTTTATTGAAAGCGACTTGAAACTTTTGAAGTGAGATAATTCGAAAATAAAAATCAACAAAATCAAACATTTCAATGTTGGTCACCGACTATATTTCATTTGTTTGCAAACACATTTAACTAATCACTGCGCAATTCTGGTATTTTTAAATAAATATACATAACGGATTTACGCTATTCATTATATTTATAATATGCAAAGCATAGTAGATGTAATCTAAGCTGATGTGGCCTTGTTCCTACTAAGGAATGCTAAGATACCACAGACTTTTGATACAGACGAATATTTCAGACATGATTTTACAATTCTCATAATTCGCAATATAATATGATTTATAGCCATACAAAATGAAGACACACGTCTCTCGATTTTCAAACCAACTCCCGGAGTTATGAAAAACATCAACTAAGGCATGTCACAAATTTTGATATAATTAAATGTCGTATAACCATTCAGTATATCTATTTAATGACATGAAATAACACAATACAAGTCTATTACTTAAATTTAAATGTGCTTCTCTATGGTATTATTGTTATCAAAATGATGTGCCATATCGTAGAGTAAACATCCATTTTTCTTCCGAAAACATTTTTTATCACAACGATCGGAATAAATGAAATCCCATTATAAAAAGCATGTCAAATTATATTGCTTGCTACAAGATAAATTCGCCTCGTTAGGAAGAAATGTAACAATATTTACGTCAATTTTAAGTCCAAATTTAGTAAAACCAGAAATACCAGCTTGCTATTTGGTTAAATTCTACTATATTATCACATTGTCAGACTGTATTAAATAAGCCAGGCAGTAATATAAAACGGTGAATCATATATCAATGTAAAATGACATTTCACGACTAGGATTTCCTGGAATCTTGGGTCATTCATTTATATTACTCCTATAAGACAGCATTCTAAAGAAACGCGAATAAAGAATTCTGTGCAATTGAAATTGATGGATTTATATCAACAAGTTCGTTTGAAGGGAAATCGGAAAGGGGATCAGAGGCAGCGTACAATGCCTCTCTATATGAAATATCATGTCGGTCCGGATTCTCAATCGGTATAAAATGTTTTGTTTATTATTGTCAACCCTTTTGAAAGGGGCAGCCGAGTTTGGCTATTAAGACGCCTATCTTTTGTGCACACAGTGCCTCCCGAAATCTCTTCTTTTCGTCGGTCTCCTGAATGAGATGGGTCTACGGTAACCATTATATACTAGCTGGTTCACCAACCGACCACAACAAGTCTCCGCTTGGGTTTGAACCTTCGATCTCCCGACCCGACGACTGTCAAACACCCTAACCACTCAGCCACGGCAATCAAGACGTCAGAGGTTCGGATTTGAGATTGACCGAATATACGTTTCACCAGTTCTGTTGGACTGAAAACAACGTGCCCAGTGTTATGTTGCACATCTTATGTTTCACTCATGGGTCAAGGTGAGGTTGGTTAGTGGACTACTCTCTGAGTCTTTGGGTTGTCCTCGATTTTCTCATGTGTTTGGAAGGTTTTGGGTTTTGGAGGATTTGAGGGGGTGATACTTTGGGAGTGGCGGGAATTTGGTGCCAGATTTTTTTCTAGGAGTCCCTTTCATACCCCCGCCATTCGCAATGTCCGTCCGTTTTAATTTTGGTGTCCGTCCGTTTAAACTTTGGTTTCCGAGCGATAACTCAAGAGCTATTTCATGGAATTGTTTCATATCTTACATGATGTTGTCTAATAATAAAATACTGGTCAAGTTTTATTTCCTTTAAAATCCAAACATTTTCACAGGAGTTATGGCCTCTTTTGACTAAGCTCTCAGCGGGATCATTAGCGTCCTCCTGACACACAGTAGTCTTATCTATATATACAACTAGGGAAAGCAAAATATGTATACTTACAGACAACTAACTTAGCTAAGATATGTCTATGAAACGATATTATATTCTTCTTCATCAGCTCCAAATTCCTTTTCTGACGCAACCAAGATATAAAGCTCGCTAACTGAATATTCTCAAATCTAATTACCGTGTTTCAAATGGAAGACGCTTCACGACTTGTGTCCAGGACTCTTAATGGACGAGAAATTAAGTCATATCGACGTCTCCTTACATGCGGTGCTTGTAAAATGATACAAATTATTTCAATGTAAGAATACTTTATTACGTTAGCAGAGGATATTTCGACACAAACAAGAAGCACACCAATTGTTATCCTAGACGTTATAGCTATTTCTTTTTTGCGTGTATAGTGCAGACGAATGATCGAAGTTTTAAAGGGACAACACTTACATGAAATGATTTAGTTTCCTCGAGGTGTTTATTATTTGTATTTACTATATCAACTGATTCACAAGATACACATATCAAACATTCCATTTAGCCGTGCTAAAGTGTGAGACTTCTTATTTTGTTCATTTACGCCGTGTACTTCACTAACAACACCAGATATAATGCAAGTATGCTTTTAAAGTATTAGATGCCTAACGCCCAGACTTATTATCTCAAAAATGGGGCGGACAGATTTTAAAACCTTTAGTTTTATAGGTTTCCATGACAGATAATGGTTTCGCATGAGATTTTTTAAAGAAAAAATAACATCCAACCCAATGAAAACTCATGGTAAAAACATACAATAAAACAGTATCAGTCTTATTTGATAAAGAAAAATATAGGTCACCATGCAATATGTACAGACATTAATACTGTTTCATCAAGGGCAACAACTCTTGCATTTTTTTAAAAATGTGTCGTAAAATTTCCTAAAAAGTTCCTAACGTAGCTGTCAAAGAATGAATGATAATTGGGCAATACTATCTTTAAAATATTAACATTTTCATGTACCACTGAGAAAAGTTCAGGATCCAGCACATTAATAGGTTTGCTTAATATTAGCCGTCGTTTTTTTAAATGTTGCCTTTTATTTTGAGCGCGGTGGAGATTCGGTTCAAGAAATACAATGGGTGGGTGCAAGAAAGATTTATCTTCAATTTGTCTTAGAAGGAGATAGGTTCTGTTTGTACTCAAACTTTTAACTACATCTAGGATAATGTATCCTCAATCACTGATCAATTGTGGGAATAAATGCGGGAAATTAATGCTAGTCTTTGTACAGAATATGGAGACACTGGTTAACCTGACTGCTCACCTGTATACGTCTGAAATCCTATCAAAGATGATTTGGCTTCGTTGCGTTGTGCTACGTTGCGCTGCTTATCGTTAAAATGCGTTGCGATGTGATGGGTTACGTTGAGTTGGCAAGTTGGATCAGTCTTTTCCTTTGTCAAAGTCCTCACTTCAAATTTTATTTCTGATTGTTTTGTGTTGCACATGTTGTTGAAGATCGTATGGAGAATAGGAATGTATTCAATTACATCGTCTTTGTTTACCATGTTCTTTTTTCAAATATGTGTTATTTTCACAATGATAATTACTGCAGCTCGCTCAATCAACTTAAAAATCAAATACAAATGTACAATTATATAGTGATTTTCTGGAGATAGGAATAATTGTAACAATGATAAAAGTAACAGAGTGTTCGGTGGTAAATAAATACTTCACTGTATTTGAGTCTTCCCTTAACCAATTCTTCCCTTTGTCCGATTCTCCCTGTATTCATATTGAGTATGTTTTAGATTGAACAGAACGGAACAGAAATTTATTTAAAGCATGTACAAAGCACATGGTCATACAATATAAATAGCATAAATCATAAACACCAAGGTCAATCATTATGATAAAGAATAGATGTACTCATTATTTATACATGAACTGTTTGTTTATTTCAGGTTACTCTCCATGCCACTTGTCTCACACTTATGGCCATGACGATTGACAGATATTGTGCGATTGTTTATGCCATCCGTTCCCGAAACTGGAGAACTACCAAAGTCTCTATGGTTATATGTCTTGTTGTGTGGATAGGTACGTAATCATTTTCTATAAATTGTAAAATGGGCGGATTTTTTTTGTTTGTCAAAGGGACGCTACTCATGACTGGCAGGCATCGGAAACTTATAACAATAAAAACTTCCATCAGGCCCCAGTTTCACGAACAAACATTGAGTAAAAACTCAATTTTCAAATTCAAGTAGTATTAGTTTTTTTCTGTCAAGAAATATAGTGTGTTATTGACAAGAAATGTTACCATTAAAATAATGTTTCCTTATTTACATGTCAAACATGCCAGCACAACATACAAACGGACAAATTAAGTCCCATAATTCCATTTTCATCTGAGTCAAAAATCAAATTCCCAATAAAAGAGTGTGACTCAAATAACGAAGAACACCCACGTGTGCATTCTAGCCGTCTTAATGCTCCGCGTTCTATTAAGATAAGAAAGCCAAACAAAATCCTTGTCGCTGATTGGATAAGGAAGTGGACTGAGTGCGAGACCTAATCAGAATATTTTTGTTCCATTTTTATTTCAGTTTCCTTCGTGATTTCTCTCCCCTTTGCAATCGCCTTCCGAATAATAGTTGTTGATGACGTCGGACACGAATACTGCGAAGAAGTTTGGCCAGAACCAAAAACAATTTACTTAAAAGCGTCTATCATCATCGTTGTCTTCACAACATATATCGTCCCACTTAGTGTTATAATATTTTGCTACGCTAGAATTCTGAAAACATTATGGAGAAATCGAACGACATCCGGGGTAAGTAGAGCGGGAAACGTTTGTTTTTTGTTGTTGTTGTTTTATTTATTTCTTTGTTTAAGGTTACCCGGCCTCCCATATTATTTCGCCGCGACCCTAGACCTTTTATTACGTTCAACGAGTGGTACATCATTTTCTCACATTTTAAAATTCCCCAACGCTTTCAAGAGCATGCAACCAGAAACAAACACATCAGTTTATTACGCCTTATGCGGCGATGTATTTTCTTCCTAGAATGTGAACATTGTTCTGCTGCAGTTCTATCGAATTCCTTGTAAAGTTTGTGAAAAATAGATTAATATCGTATGTTATGCGAATAGTGTGTGTAGACAATACATTTTCAAATTACATTTAAAGCCCTTTTCGCTTTGAATAACGGTATATTTACATATATAGTTTATGGAAATAGATAAGAAAATAAAGCATGGGATAAAGTTGCATTGCTTATGCATTGAGTTAAAAATCACATGGAAAGAGGGGGCCGATCTGTAACACGCATTTATCGAAATAATATCAAATAAACCATAATAACGGGTCAACTACTTATTTCTTGCTGACACATTTTCTCTCGTCAACAATTTTGATTTTATGATACAAATCCACCCAACATTTATAGACTAGTTTGCACCTTTGACACATTCAAACGTGTTATCTTCGTGAGTGAATCCTCTTGTTGCAACATAAAAATCTCAATAGAGGCATGTAGTAACTATTCACATGCGTATCATTCAGAGACACCTGATGATTGTGAAAGTATGTGAAACGTCTCAAACAAATGAATGGTATACAGAAGTAAACATTGGTTATCAATCAAGCTCCCAAAAGAATTCATAATTATAACAATCTAAGTTCACGATTATCCCACACAAAACAACATTCTCGATTAGACACTGTACACGAAAATGGCCATATAGATAACCGCCTTTTAAGCTCACTTGGGAAACATGAGGTCTGGGGACCTCGGTTCCGTGATTTCGCACCCAAAGCACGACACATATCCTCTATGACGACTTGCTTGTAGCCGCAGATGCTAGTGATAAATGTGAAGAAGTTGGCAGTTCCTTATAGAGAACAAAGTTAATCTTGGTTGAGTTTTTCTGTTCGCCAGTATATAAGTAAACAAGTCTTGGAAACGGGCGCCATACAGTTATTTATTTACAAAAGGTCATATATCAAATAGCAAGAAATACAGTTAAAATATAGCATCCACGAGGTGTAATGCATTTGTATGTTGCTCTTAAATCAGTCCGGGGGATTGTTTCAAAGTTATTTACATTTACAAAAAAATGCAAGCGCCAATCAATTGCTCCATTAGTCTGGTTCCCTGTCCACTATTCCTTCGATTATTAGTGTCAGGGGCAGGTAGTCCAGACTATTGGTCCATACCCTATTAACCTATACGTATACATAAGCTTTCAATATTTTGTCACACCTGTTAACAAAAATCACACTGTTGCTGATCGTGTTAAGACATATATCAAGTAGTTTTATATTTCATATTTCAGAAAAGCCAAAGCAATGGTATAACGTCCAAGAAAACTCAGCAACAAGAGAGACGACGCAAGCGTGTCACCAAACTAGTGGCATCCATAGTCATTGTGTTTGCGCTATTCTGGCTTCCCATACATATAATAAACATTTGGCTGAAGGTGGACGTTGATGGATTCCCAAAAACCTCCGCCACGTATTTACTGAAGTGTTTATTTCATACATTGTCGTACGCCAATTCTTGTGTTAACCCATTTGTTTACGCCTTTCTAAGCGACGGGTTCCGTAAATCCTTTAGGAAGACATTTCCCTACCTGGCTCATAAATACAAAATGTGCGGCGGTCCAAACGAGGATTACGTCAGCCAGACTGGACTGCAAGAGCGACCAGCTGATCAAACTAAAGCCACGATGACTGTCAACATGGAGGAACGACAGCTGATGCAGACAGACTTGTGAAACTTGTACAATAGGTAAATCATTTTATGCTTCAAGTTATCGGATAGTATAATAACAGATATTTTGAAAGAGAAAAGATATCTGAATGAAAAGGTCATTTCTCTAAACGACGATAATGAGCTTGTCAGTGAATGATTGGTATGGTTTGACATGAGTGTAAATATCGCCCTAAACTTACAAAGAAGGAGGTGGTGCTTTAACGGAACATGAATATACCTAACACATTGAAATCTGAGGGGTCAAAAAAAGAAAAACCTACTGCATTGTGTATAACATATGGAATATCATTACTTGCATTATCTACGTGTTTCTGATGTCATAAATGAAGAAAGATATTCATTGAATGAGGTTGTTCGTTTAGAAAGCACTGAAACAACCACGTGACCCACCTCCCTCCCAAAAGTAAAGGGTCCAGTGAAGTGTTCATGATGCGTTTGTATTGTAAATATAAATGGAGAAATGTGTCTTTAATCGGATTTATACATATATATTCATATAAAGTGAATCATGGAATGTTCATTTAGAGTAAAAACATAATAATAAATTCGAGAATTGCCGGAATGGAGTGTTAATTTACTCGATTAACTAGCAGTTTTTTGTCTACGCGCTTGCACTTCGCCGTCATCGTATTCCGATGTGTTTTTAAAACTAACGGACAAGAAGTTTATTCGTTGGAAAATACCTCATTCGATAGTTAGACGAAGACTTATGCTCGATCCGAAAATTACCAAAAAATGTTAATGTGATTTTAATTAATTCGCTTGTGAAGTGTTGATTGTCTTCAAACAGTAGTAACAAAAAGTGTAAATAGACATGTTTTTAATATGTGCATGTCGTTTCTTTATTGTTGAAAAAAAAACAGAGTAAATGTTTCATTGAGAACAGCTGCCGAAATATTTTGTAATAAATACAGTAAAACCTCATAAATGATCACTATAGTATACGGACCGCTTCAACATAACCATGTTTTCCTACTTTATTTCAATAGTATTCTAAGACTCCGCCTCCTATTAAAGGAACTATGTTTCTCGGTCCAAAAGTTCGTCTTATATGCGAGGTTTTGTTGTATTTGGTGTCTCTCTTGTAGTGCGTGCGAGATCAAAATTCTTATTTTCACCACGGTGTATAAATTGGTGATTTAGCGATTTTTGGAGACTTTATTTTCTAATACAGTTAAACACGGTTATAGTGAATTCGGATCTAGTGAAGAGTCGGAATATAGTGGTGTATTTTTTCCCTCGGATAAGCCGTTCTGCATTTTATTGAACTATGGGAATAGTGAAATATAGAAATATATATGTAATTAAATGGTTTACTATATCAGTGTTTTACTATATTTATAATAAAATGACATTGTTCATGTGCTATAAATTATGTAATTAAGTGTATTATGTTAAATCTGCATGTATTGCTCTGTTTATATGTAGGGATTTGTGTAAAATTATTTTGAAAAAAAGTTAATCTATTTGTGAATGATCAAATGATGCAATCGATGGCAAATGTTGCCCTCGTGGATTTATAGAACTGAAAGTTCTCTTAGAAACTGAACTAACATAGACTTGCGCTAAACCATGAAACGGAACTAGTATACCAATTGCATGGCGGGTGAAGAAAAACGTGATACTTTGGTCCGCATCAAAATGCATGCTGCTATGTAAAGCTGAACTATACTATAAGGCCATCCTAAGGTTGGTTTGCGGTTAAGCGAACAACTCATGCGATAATCTCCCATTTTGTTTTTGTTCCAGCAGTTATTTTCAAATGCATAATGTTAGAAAAACAAAAATATAAAACTGCCTACTTTAATACTTACACAATGCTCAAGTTTGAGTCATTTTAAACATGCAACATTGATAATTATTAAGTGGGTGAACATTATAATGTTGAGTATTGAATTTAATGTATTAGGAACCGAACTCCCAACTTATCTGATGTATTCGCTCAATGCTACACATGTTAATTTTTAAAAACAAGTATTGCCCATTTGTCATTATTTCTTTGAATGTTACCTAGGATACTAGAATTATTTTATGACATTTTGTTTAAATGAAGGAGTTGTTGCCCTTGCTGAAAAATAGAAAACTATACATTTCTTCAGATATTGCATGATGGCTTATGTTTTTGGTTTTATCAAATTATATTAATATTGGGTAATTACTTCTTTTATCATGAGTTTCCATTGAAATGGATTCTAATTTGTATTTAACCTTTGAACAGTTGGCTACCTCCCATAGACTTCAATGCAAAAATAAGGGGAAATAACTCAAAGGAATGTCTGAGATTGTTTGAATTACAAAATCTCTTGGTAAGCATTTTCCATCATGGAAACCTATACAAATTATAAATATTTACAAACTTTGTCCGCCCTGTTTGTGATAATAATTTTGGAAGTTAGGATCCTAATACCTTAAAACAGGTTTATCGAAAGTTAACTAACCATTGATGCCAGATAAATATTTAACAAATCTAGTTTCTGTCGGAAAAAGTTTCGTTCAATTTATTTGATTAGTTGAATTGTTCTGGCGGAATGAGGCAAAATCCTTCCAGTAATTTTGCAAAACTGCTTGTAACGTCGGCTAATTTTATGTTTACATATTAGTTTAAAATTGTTGTACTAGTTGCATTATGAATCATATGCATTTATCATCTTTATCATTTCCGAATTCATTTTTTTTTTGTTCATGACTAAAATGTCGGACATGTTTTTGTTTCAATTACGTATTCCAATACGGTATAACATTCATTGTTTTAAAAAATGACTCTTTATATAACACAATCGCTTAGATCACTTGGTTGATACCTGTTTTCTGACTGAATATATTACACTGAAGGTCATCCAATGCCATGTTAGGTCATCTAAGGTCATGCAAGGTCATGTAAGGTCACCCAAGGTCATAAAAAGTCATCTAAGGTATTTCGTTCTCCACCTCTTATCCATTATCCGGAAAAATACATTTGTGGAGAATTAGGCAGAGGCCACCGTGGTGTATTGGTCATAACTATCCCCCACCACTGTGACTTCCAAACCCATCTGGAGCCATATCTCACATGTGAGGAGGCTAACTAACGCAAGCCGGTGTGCCTCCAACATCAACTCCGGAAAAAGACGCCAAATGACATTGGCTGTTTAAGGCCCAGAGAAAAAATGTGAAGGTTGATACTGGGCAGAATCCAGGATTATTAGAAAGGTACTGTCGGCATAAATACAGTTGCTGTATATAAACCATGCAAATCGTTTCTAGTACACAAATATCTGTTTGCTTCAATACATATAAAATGTTTAAATTTATTAGAATCGTGTTATATGTTAATAGGAATATATATACATCATATTTCTAAGATAAATGTTACTGATATTGACCGCGAATACGAATGTGAATATGTCTAAGTATTTAAATTAAAAAATGTTCCCAGTCAAGCATTCTTTATTTCAATGCAATGGATGAAGTGAACTATGGATAATATTGGATACAGTCAAATCTGTGTTAGCGGCCACCTCCGAATAAAGCTCTCCCTGTTGATAAAGACCAATCTTTTAAAAACTGTCATTGATTACTAGTATTTAGAACAGAACAACCTCCGAATAGAGGCCACCTGTCAATAAAGGCAATATTTTAACTTTCCCAATGGTGGCCTTTATTCACAGGTTTGGCTGTATTTATTCGGATACCTTGACCTTCTCCTTGACCTTCTCCTTGACCTTCTCCTTAACCTTCTGCTTTAGCGTATCGTAACAATATCCATATTGTTAAATAGCGATGTTATAAACAAATATTGTAAAAACCGCATTTACAACATTATTCTTCCAACATGAATAATGAGTTTTTGCTCGTCTGTTTTCGAAGAAGCTTTTGTGATCACTCTGGTGTCTGCGTCGGCGTCGTGCAATAACTTTAATGTAGCCCTAACTTAGAAACTATAAGTGATAGCATCATGAAACTTCATAGGTGGATATAGATCTCACTGAGGCGGTGAACAGACGAGCGTTGGCACCGCTCGCGGAGTTCTTGTAAAATATTAAAGGGACGTCCACCTCACGCCAGTCTGACATCAGAAAAAGAACTTAAAGAGCATACAAGAGTCACATTAATCATCATTCATTGAATGTTATATGTAATTCTGCTGATACATATTTGTTTCTCTATATGATTATAGCTACTAGTATTGGTGTTATTGTACAAGTCTGAAGTGCTGAGCAAGTGTTTATATTAACGAGATATTTTAATCATTGATAAACGTTTTATCATAATTTCTATCCACTGAAGAATTTTTCAGTTTTTCGAGAAGGAAAAATAACAAATTTTGAGTTTATTCCCTTTAGGATTATGCGTTATATCATTATCTTTTTACAAGATTCGTTTTTTTTTCGCGAAGGTGTCTAAGCGCACTTTTGAGCTTTTTCTTGGCATGACGTAGTAATTATTCAGAAGAAATTCCTCATTCTATTGGATGATTCAGGGGAAACCCTTCCTTCCATTTTGTGAAATCTTACAAGCGTAGAAGCATTAAGACCACGCTAACTTAAAGCGAGTCCGCAATTGTTTAATCTGTTCTTCTGGTGGTTGTAAAATTTGTAAAGAAAATGTATTCTTATGCGGTAGAAATAAAGTAATATACCGTTCTGGACAAACATTTAAAAGGAGTAAACCCCTGACCCGGCCGGCCACCTTACATCATGCAAAACACGTAATACAGTCATGGTCCAATATGGAAGATTTTAACTCAAACATCAAAAAAGGTTAAACAAAATAATAATTTTATTTATTTTCATACTGGTCATCTCTGTCATAGAGACATTTCAGAGACCGGTTTATTGTCTTGTAAGCATTATGTTCGTACATACACAAGCTGTGTTAACATCTAACATCCATCTATAAAGACTATAGTGTAAAAAAACGCCACTAATTTAAACTCACAATCGACGCATTAAACCACATATTTTCTCTCCTGTTTGTGCCCATTATTCAAAAGGTTGACAAAACACTAACAACATTACCCATTTCCCGTAAGTCATTGTGTATCATTCGTACAAACACATAAAGTAACATTTGTTCCATTTACATTTGTAAAAGTCCGTTACATACATTCGTACAAGTCCGTAAGTATTCATTCGTACAAGTCCGTAATTTAAGTTTGTATATTAAGCTCGTTACATATATTCGTATCAGTCCGTAGGTACATTCGTACAAGTCCGTAATTTAACTTTGTAAAAGTTCGTTACGTACATTCTTACAAGTCCATAACTTTCTTCCAGATTCGTATAAGCCAGTAAAGTATTTTGTAAAAATATGTGAAGGATATTTCAATGCCATGCGCGAATTTCACGATGAAAAACGAGTTGGCATTGAATGACCGGCGAAATGCTTTCCTGTATTGAATGAATCAGCTGTAATTGATCATCATAAAAGTTGTATTTATATTAACTATATTGCGATAAATTAATGTTATCTTATACTTTAAACTGTTTATTAAAATTATAATCATTCTATTTAATCCATTATAACGTATCATGACTGTAGTAAGTTATTTGTTTTCTGTGTGATCTAATAAAATATTTACTTAATCTTTGTTGTTGTTGATTTATTACGAATTGTATCATATTGCGGTGTCGTTTTATACTTCAAAGCGTGTCGGGTTGTCTGCTTGGCTTACAAGTTGGAGCGTTAGGTCCATTGACCTCTGGGACGGAAGTTCGAACCCTTGGCACGGCAACCGTTCCATGTGATGATTTGGTTGCAGACATTGTGGCTAAAGCTATTCGTTCTCCATCGCTGAGCGTTCATATGGAGAACTTGGCAGTGTCCTGAAAGGAACGGTGTTAATACTGAATCCAGGTAAGCTGGTTATGTTATCAGCCCGCTTGTATATAACTGAAATAATGTTACAATCAGGCATAACATCCTTACACACAAAAAAAAAACGAAACACAAATCATTGTAAGGAGTCCGTAAATAAACAAACCATAGAAGGACTTTTTTACAAAAACGCTCGGCCATGTTTTATCTTAATAAAACAAAGATATACATACCGAGCTCCGAGGTTATAAAATTTGAGAACAATCTCTAAGCTCCAATCTCAAAGTGTTATGGTTGAAATCAATGTTTAAATACACATTCAGATCATTTAAACTGTCAGACTAATATAACAATAATATCCTTATTGTCTGATCGTAATTAACTAAGGAACATTAAAAGACAAGATATGAGATTTGAGTTTGGAGACCGATCGCAGGTTTTATAACCTTGGGGCCAGGTTGTAGATACTTACGAACAGAACAGAACAACATTTTATTAACTCTAGTTTCATGTTACAGCAACATAAGAGCATACAATGTATAATAAAGTTAAACAATGCTTTACACATGACAAGGTATTGTGAACAACAGCTGAACCTTTGACATGCTGTACTTTCATTTATTTTCGCTGGGCTCAATTTTCGTGGTTTTTACTAAAATGGCTATTTCGTGGGGACATAAATTCGTTGATTTTAATTTTTGAAAAGAAATACCTTATCATAGTGTTTACATTCGTAGGGATTTGATTTCGTGGATGAGCCGATCCACGAAACCCACGAAATTAACACCCCAACGAAAATTAATGATTCTACATAATATTTCAGAGTAAAACAACAAGAATTAATAATATCGATATCTCATAAATATCTCGTATTAAAATTGCTTAAAGGAGGGGAAAGGGGGATAAATGCTCTACTAAATAACAAACTGTTCCATGTAATTTTGAAATGGGCTATAGGTATGGATTATAAAGGTTATATAGATCAAGAAAAGCGTGGACGGAACATGTTTATAAACATTACGCTTAGGCATGGGACCTAATGTGTGTAATGAAGAGTGGCACGAATTGAAACCTGAATTGAAAATTAGATGATTCGGATTACAAAATGTTACTTGGAGTATTATTCAATCTAAGGTAGGGATATTTTAGCTAAAAGTGATACATTTGATATGCATATGTGTAAACAATCACTTGACAAACACTAACACTTGTGATGGTACTATTGTGTGGGTTTTTTCAGTCCAGCAATGTTATTAATTTATTGAACATTATTTAATTGTTTGTAACAGTATTGATATGAATTTCGCTGAATTTGGTCTATTATAAAATATCTTTTGATATACTTCTTTCGTTCGTTATCAAAAAGGAACATTTCATGAGATAATGGAATTCGTCCGCTACGTCGCCTGAACTACACAATAAACATTTTCGCTCATTTATTTCTTGGGCGTTCCATCTCCCTGTTTCAACTGGGAAATAGTGATGACCCGTCCTGAACTATAAAATATTTGTGTGTTCTTGTTTATTGAGTATATTTTTCGAGCTGAATTGAATCTTTAAATATAGAATATTTTCCCCTTGTTGGAGTTGAAGATTAATGCGATTAATATACACGAGGGGTCATGTCATGGATAGCTAAATGTGATGAAGGCGCTTTATATCAGTAAGATAGGAATTTCCAGGTCTTAGGGACCTGTACTGATGCATTGAGTGCCGAAGTACGCTCGAACACATAATGCTTGAAGTACATATTTTGTACAAATAAGTATTCAAGTAATTTGTAAGTCGAGTATTACCACTTAAGACTGGTCTCTGATTAGTATTCACTAGCCACCCCTCACCGCTGTGTTTTCTAATTTCGACTGGGACAAGTATAGCATTACAGAAAGTTGCCCAGCTGATCTACGGTGGCCATACCTAGTATGCGCCTATATGATCTCCCTTTGCTGCTACATTTTGAAAAAAGCGCCATATAACCTTGTCTGTTGGTGTGACGCTAACCGCTACTAGTATAAAAATATCTTGAATGATGAAGAGTTATGTGGCTTGTAAGTATTGTCCAGCATAATGTTGCATCATGCTTGTCCATATACTCATTGAACGTACTAGCTGTAAATGTGAAACGACAGGATTAATACATTGATTATTAAACCTACGCCTCTTGTCCGGTGTAGTTTGCGTTATGTATTCATTTGCGCATGAAATGGAACTTCCATCTGTCATTTCGTGCATACGTATCTTCTCTAATTAACGGCAACTGATCTGATATAATTATACTGGCGTGAAAACATACTGGTACGAATAATGTTATGTACGAATCTGAATCAATTGAACAAACAGATCCAAATTTAATTCTCTCTTGTGACTATCATGTCTTAGAATATCAGACGAAAATAGTTCCATTAAGTAATGGAATAAACCAGCCTTCAAAACGAATAAAATGATGCCTATACACACGTTCATTAATAATGTGATTATTATTGTTCGGACACAATGTTCTTGCTTTTATCGGTGTTCTTTTTACGCTGAGAACCATTCACCTTATGTTTCAATTAAAAAGCTAATAGGACAGTGTCGGAATGTTCATTCTCTTTGTGATGGATTACATTGGTTTCCCAATCAGACGTCACTTCCCTGTGATGTTCATTTGTTTTATTATTCGACCAGATGTCATTATCTCATGTGATCCATTTCTTATGTGTTACCTTATTCGGTTTGTCAATGCTTATTGTCACAACGTTTCTTGAACTGTCTACAAAATTTCGCAAAACGAATCTGAAGTAAGTCTTGCGGGTCAATAGCAAGTTTCTGTTAATCAAAAATAATACATAACAAGTTCTCGTATGTCCTTAAGATATGTTTTGCGCATGCTCGGGAATCGCCACAACAGGTTAAGCTAATCAAAATATAACCACCTTGCATGCCTTTAAAATTTAAAAATTCTACACCATGTTAATGTGTTGTAGTTCAAACGAAACGCTGCAAATAGTAGCAGAAATGTCTGAACTCGTGCTGATAAAGAAATCCTCCCAAGTTCTTTTCTGCGTTAACACAAAATTGACTTAAACTTCAGCTTTTATTGTACTCACAACTTCAACACCGTAGTTTTAAAAAAGACTCTGGAATTTTTTTTATTTGATTGGAGAAATCTTGAGTGTTACTTCTTTGTCATTGTCTCCGTCCGGTGGGATTTAATACAGAGATTGTTGACTTGAGACACATGTTCCTAAATGGCAGTGTAACAGAATGTAGTTCACGTTATGTGTTTGCCCTACTAATTAGATTTACACAAAGTTGACAGTAGCGCACTGACTTGGGGAATTGGAGCAAGTCATGTTGTGTCACACAGGAGAAGTTGTTAGACCACATATTTGCCGTTCTAAAAGATGCGGGTGCACAACCTTACATGCAGTGTCAAATAAAGAATACCAAAGACATGTACTATAATTGCATATAATGCATAATTGCTATAATAATTTCTGACAAATTATATCAAAACTGTAATTGTCGCGCCTCAAATAAATCTGTCCGTCTGTTTGTTTGATTGGCTATCTTTCTGTTGACCGTCCTGACTCTGAAGAAAAATGCTATGTATTAGCGTATGTACATGTACATAATCAAAACTATTTGGAATCATTGGTCTACACGAATAGATCCTGCTCAACTATTCGACCAAGTAACTGTTTTTTTTTTGTTAACAACCGTAGTTATCAAAGCTGCAGTCGACTTAGCGCATGTTTTTTTCCATTGTCAGCTCCCCAAGAATCGAGCTACCTCGAGGAGCTATATTTGTGAGGATTCCTACAGGGTGTGACAAACCCTAATGATCTCTAAAAAGAACAAATTATAATTCATACAAGACTTTTGTGTTATTTGCTGATTCATTTATAGATGTACAGTGTATAACCAAATCCAGCTTCCTAGCAGGTTAAACCTCCTGTACGGCCATTTTATTGTCTCTTAAAATAACATTTGCTTATACGCTCCTCCTTTAAAATAACATGACATAAATAGTATACTGATGTATATTGCATGCTGGCATTCACGGTAATTGACAAACATGCCAGGATATCTGAACAGTAGACAAGGACTAATTATCTATAATGGTGATGTATTTGTCTGTCAGATTTGCTGATGTTGTCATAGGATTGTTATTTCAAGTTTGCCTATGTTTGCTAGTGTTTTTGTCGGTACAGATTTTCACAACAACAGATGTATATAGTTACTTTTAGAGCAATACGTTTTTAGTGTCACCTTTATTGAATGGGCCAGCCAAGTTGGTTATGAGACACCTATCTTATCTCAGTACCTCCCGAATCCCTTCTTCTTTTGCTTGGTGGCTGGCTGAGATGGGCCTGTAGTAATCATTATTTAACTAGCTGTTTCAATGCCACATTCTGATACGAACGTAAACATTTTTCTTCCACGGCTATACTGAGTGGGGAATCCACGTGACCTAGTGACGTCACAAAATTATCAAGCGAACTAAGAAAACATCATCTAAGTGTTTTATTTTTTTCGTTTTCAGTTAAAAAGCACCTAACTGTTGCAACCCCTTACATAAAGAGCCACCTCGGTTCAGAGTTTTGTCACTCGTTACAAGACGATTAGGAAATTTTATTGCATCAATGATAAATAATAAACATTACATTTACATAAGATATACAACAACATACTATAGTATAGATAATAGAAACAATGAATTGTATTTTGATAAAAAAATATTAATAATTCTGTCTTGCAAAATGACACAATAACCTTGACACATTGAGGTAAAGCATTATGTTTCAATGACACATCATGTTTCATAGTAACTATACTAGAATGTTTGAGTATAAGTTCCGCATCTTACAGTTGATTAGGTACTTTAACATATTTATAATTAAACCATTGAACATGGGATCATATAGTCGCTTTGCATTTACTAATTAACTAAATTAAGTTTCAGTTTTACATTGCTTATAATTGTGGGTGCAGACATGATTGTGTATTGATATTGTGTAAATGTATCCATTTCCATGCGTTTTCATTTAAATGATTGTTCCTTTGCCTTTAATCTATAAGAATGAGTTACTACGAAAGACTCCAATGCGAATGTTAAGGGAAATAGCTCTAATGATATCATTGTCGTAAACATAGCACGTCGTTTTTATTTTAGTCCAGTCAAATTAACAGATGGGGTAGGACTAAATGGTACAGAATTTATTTTGTTATAAAACGATCATGTATATGATAACATACATAAAAAACAAAATAGGCCAAAATCTGACCAGTTTTGACAAAATAAATAAGCTTTTCATTTTCGGATAATTGCACTGTCCGAAAACCGGTACAGTTGCGTATAAAATCCGTATTGCATCGTACTTCAGTGCGTCGTTTTCATTAATTGACATCAAATAAATCAGCCTTCTGTCGTCTTGAGGTTCTTAGGAGTTGATATACTAAAGTAATCACTATATATAGCTGAATATCTACCTATACTAAGGCATGATTTTGATAGTCGGTTATCAATAAAGAGTCCTAACCTACATGTATACTTGACCAGGCTTACGTTAATGTATTGTTGATCACGACCGAATGCTTTTGGAGCCTGTTTTTTTGTACTGAACGTTTCAAAAGAGGAATTTTTGGTCTAGTAACCCACTTTCTATCAAATGAGACCACGCTGTTTGTTGCAAAACCGTACATGGGGGGAATATATATATTATATCATGGACTCCCGACTTTTATTTGTCTAGAAACACAAAGAATGAACATGTTTTCTTCCTATTTTTTGTTAATGTTTATCAAAGATGTGAATAATGAAGAGTGACTTCTTACAGAAAAAATGACCTTTTATGAAAATACAAATGGAAATAAATGTAGCAAACTTCCAAAAAATGTAAACCAATCAGAAAGTAACGATAACGACTGGCTTTTCGATAATCACTGAGATTGGGATCTATCAAACATATGACAGCTTAACAATCCGCATTTTGCGCAAGTGGGTAATTAATTTTTTAAAAAAAGACATCTGATGTGAATGAATAAAGAATAAACAATCAAAATATATCAACTTACTATTAAAATAATTTAAGTCTACAAAAAATAATGATTCATTTAATTTAGATTATAAATTACTAGTGTTCATAGCATAACCAATGTTTGCAAAGAAATGATGATTGGTACTATACTGTTCAGGGTTGTTTCGTGCATGCAGGTGACTAACATGACGAGATGCT
This sequence comes from Lutraria lutraria, assembly GCA_964023205.1. Lineage (NCBI taxonomy): Eukaryota > Metazoa > Mollusca > Bivalvia > Venerida > Mactridae > Lutraria > Lutraria lutraria. Next base: position 27,452,127 of record OZ026848.1, on the reverse strand, counting down.
TTGTAGTTTTCGATTTAGGCTGAATATTTTCACCGAATATTACTCAAACTTATAACCAGGATAAAATCAGATTTCTGAGCGAATGTCTCATCTTTAAGGAAAACCAACTGAGTCCAAGTATGTATGACATTTCAATTTTTAAAATAGTTAGATATATCATGGATAGTAAAGAATATAAAATGTTATGTATTGAAGAAAAATTATGATAGACACTTCCTGAGCCGACAAATATACTCTTATTATACTTTAAAATTTATACTTCCGTTATCTTTTTTAAATTGACATTGCTATCCGAAAACATTGTCTTTCTGCATCTATTAATGTCATGCTATTCTAGGCTGAAATTTGACATGTAATACTTGTTTTTCAAAATTAAAGAGACCTTCTACACAAATATTTAGCTGATCAATATGCCAAAATAAAACCTGACATTACCATAACAGTTGATCAACAATACCAATAATTTGTTGCGCCCGACGACAAACATACATTCAAACGCGATTATGAGTGAAATCTGACTTTCACATGAGTTGAAAAATGGTTCACTTCATACGATTGCGTTATTATATCTACAAGTATTCTCTGAGGTCAAACAGAACAAGTTGTTTCGTTAATTTTACTGACCAATCATCCAATTAGGACTCTTCTTTCCATGGTTATAGGTAAATAACCCATCCCAAATTTTACATGGAGGTGTTTATAAATGAAATAAGTTAAAATTAAGATTAGAACTATTAAGACACCTATAAGTAAATTGGAATGTATTGTTTCAACTCACAATAAAATAGTTTTAATAAATACAAGTGTTTACAATGTCAGCTTGTTCAATAGTTTATCCATATGATTCAAAGATTATTGGGATGCAGACATTTCGGCCGCGATTGCGTTCGATTGGGTTTCTCTTCTAAGCTCTTCTAGCCGGCGTACTCTTCATACGAGAGTCCAATTGAACCGGCCTTAGATGTTCATGTTGTGAGAGCCATTTGAGGACATAAATTATGAACTACTAATTATCACTCGGACGAACAATCTGTTCCGCTAAATTAACTGACTTTACAGATTATTAGAATTTTGCGTCAATAGTAAGCCATTTTGTGAATCGGGGTTTTACAGTTATATTTCTGATTGCGGTTAAGTTTTATATCTGTATGTTTATCAAGTGAGACCAAATTATGGCGAAATATGACTGCAGTTTTCAGTTATCTATATTCAAAGTTTAAACAAAATACGGTAAGGCCACACCAATTTAATTACAGTACTTGTTCATCCGATTTGTCGCTCCTATTATTATTATCAAAATTTGAAAAATATTATTATTATTTTGTTATTTTTTGCTTCCTATTATCGCTTGCTCATTCCCACAATGTTTTTCTACAGATAAGTGCTGGCCTTAAGGTACCCACATTTGTCTCGGCTGAAAACATTTCTGACTCCTTTCGTTCCTATAACGGGTGATTCAACAATTTTCATCAGAAAACAATCAAATAAGGACATAAAAGCGTTTTTACTGGTAAACGGCAACAGTTATTAAAATAAATGAACACAGACTTTTTATTCACATTCCCACTTTCTTGCTTGACAGAAGGAATCAAACATGATATTTTTAAAAATTATTTCGCCCGCTCGCTAAAATCGGATAAGTAAAAAGAATTATTAAAATAAATATTTCGCTCGCTCGCTTGCTTTCGTCAGAAAAAAATCCGATGATCAAGTTATTAAATTGGTATGGCCTAATAATCATAGTAGGTGGCATTTTATTAGTGTCGGGTTAGAAATGTCTACAAGTGCATTAAATTGATACATGTACGTACAATGTATTTACAAAGCTTTGCCAGATTTTTATAGGAAAGTCAATATAAAATAAAGAATGATCAGGGATGCAGTCAGTCTGGACTGAAGAAGTGTGAATTTTCGGACTTCATGAGGTATAGAATCGATGGGCCGCGGTCGTGATCCAGTAGTTAAGTGTGCTGGACTTGTTGATGTCCTTATGAGGAGAAGTTCAGTGCAGAAGTTGCCAGCTCCATGTAGGATGGTAATTAAGCTAGTACTTGTTAGAATGCAGTCTGGGAGAACTGGTTTGGTAAATTGGCCATCGTTGAATACCGTTGAAAACCGCGTTAAACGCATCGAAACAAAGACCCATTATGCATGATGGATGCAAATCAAATACCTTAGTCAGACAATATCATGATGGACACCAGGAGCGTAGCCAATTTTGACTCTGGGGTAGAAATTGTTGGATTTAGATTGAGGGATCACTAGACATGGCGTCAAATAACAAAGCCTTTTTCGCTTTGGAGAGGAATTTAGGATTTTTTAACTATTTTTAGTTGCCATGGCAACAAGACTTCAAAAGGATAACTAATATTTTAGGGATCTGAAAGAGATTTACTTTTTACGGGTCATGTTGTAAAGTTCTGTAAAATTGTATCTCACTTTCACGAGATAAGTCTAATTTCTATGTTACCATAAGTGGGTGGGGTAATTTAACATCTAATTTTGACTTCAAACAGTACAAATGCTAAAACATCTTTTATTTTTTGTATTTTGTATTATGCAGGGCTGATATTATTCATGTTTTGTAAAATTTAATAGATATTTATAATTTATCTGATGTATTTGTCAAAGTTATCGCATCAGTTAACATGCTATTGACGTATAATTTGATAAATGATGACCTATACTTAAAACGAATTTCTGGAAAAACGGCCGATCCGATTTTGTCCTATTTTTATCCGGATATTGTAGAAAGTCTAAGCTTTCAAATGAGCCATATTTCATTTCTGTACCATTTTGTCCTGGGTTCGACCAAAATTTGTCATAACTTGACTAGACTATACCAACGGTGTCGTAAGAATAGAACGTACTGTGTAAGAATAACACGTCATTTTATTTACAAACGGTGTCGTGAGAATAGCACGTCGTTTTATTCACCAAAGATGTCGTGAGAATAGCACCTCGTTTTATTTACTAACGGTGTCGTAAGAACAACACGTCGTTTTATTTACAAAGATGTCGTGAGAATAGCACCTCGTTTTATTTACTAACGGTGTCGTAAAAATAACAAGTCGTTTTATATGCACAGCGGTGTCGTAAGAATAGCACGTTGTTTTATTTACTAACGGTGTCGTGAGAATAGCACGTCGTTTTATTTGCACAACGGTGTCGTAAGAATAGCAAGTCGTTTTATTTACTTACGGTGTCGTAAGAATAACACGTCGTTTTATTTACCAAGGGTGTCGTGAGAATAACACGTCGTTTAATTTACTTACGGTGTCGTAAGAATAACACGTCGTTTTATTTACCAACAGTGCCGGAAGAATAGCACGTCGTTTAATTTACTTACGGTGTCGTGAGAATAACACGTCGTTTTATTTACTAACGGTGTCGTAAGAATAACACGTCGTTTTATTTACTAACGGTGTCGTAAGAATAACACGTCGTTTTATTTACTAACGGTGTCGTGAGAATAACACGTCGTTTTATTTACTAACGGTGTCATGAGAATAACACGTCGTATTATTTACTAACGGTGTCATGAGAATAACACGTCGTATTATTTACTAACGGTGTCGTGAGAATAACACGTCGTTTTATTTGCAAAACGGTGTCATAAGATTAACACGTCGTTTTATTTACTAACGGTGTCGTGAGAATAACACGTCGTTTTATTTACTAACGGTGTCGTGAGAATAACACGTCGTTTTATTTGCAAAACGGTGTCATGAGAATAACACGTCGTTTTATTTACTAACGGTGTCGTGAGAATAACACGTCGTTTTATTTACTAACGGTGTCGTGAGAATAACACGTCGTATTATTTACTAACGGTGTCGTGAGAATAACACGTCGTTTTATTTGCAAAACGGTGTCATGAGAATAACACGTCGTTTTATTTACTAACGGTGTCATGAGAATAACACGTCGTATTATTTACTAACGGTGTCATGAGAATAACACGTCGTATTATTTACTAACGGTGTCGTGAGAATAACACGTCGTTTTATTTGCAAAACGGTGTCATGAGAATAACACGTCGTTTTATTTACTAACGGTGTCATGAGAATAACACGTCGTATTATTTACTAACGGTGTCATGAGAATAACACGTCGTATTATTTACTAACGGTGTCGTGAGAATAACACGTCGTTTTATTTGCAAAACGGTGTCATAAGAATAACACGTTGTTTTATTTACTAACGGTGTCGTGAGAATAACACGTCGTTTTATTTACTAACGGTGTCGTGAGAATAACACGTCGTTTTATTTACTAACGGTGTCGTGAGAATAACACGTCGTTTTATTTGCAAAACGGTGTCATGAGAATAACACGTCGTTTTATTTACTAACGGTGTCGTGAGAATAACACGTCGTTTTATTTACTAACGGTGTCGTGAGAATAACACGTCGTATTATTTACTAACGGTGTCGTGAGAATAACACGTCGTTTTATTTGCAAAACGGTGTCATGAGAATAACACGTCGTTTTATTTACTAACGGTGTCGTGAGAATAACACGTCGTTTTATTTGCAAAACGGTGTCATGAGAATAACACGTCGTTTTATTTACTAACGGTGTCGTGAGAATAACACGTCGTTTTATTTACTAACGGTGTCGTGAGAATAACACGTCGTTTTATTTGCAAAACGGTGTCATGAGAATGACACGTCGTTTTTTTACTAACGGTGTCGTGAGAATAACACGTCGTTTTACTTACTAACGGTTTCGTGAGAATAACACGTCGTTTTATTTGCAAAACGGTGTCATGAGAATGACACGTCGTTTTATTTACTAACGGTGTCGTAAGAATAACACGTCGTTTTAATTGCAAAACGGTGTCATGAGAATGACACGTCGTATTATTTACCAACGGTGTCGTAAGAATAACACGTCGTTTTATTTACTAACGGTGTCGTGAGAATAGCACGTCGTTTTATTTGCACAACGGTTTCGTAAGAATATCACGTCGTTTTATTTACCAACGGTGTCGTAAGAATAACAAGTCGTTTGATTTACAAACGGTGTCGTGAGAATAGCACGACACAAACTAAAAAACAAGGGCGTATATGCGACTCTACCAAGAGATTCGCTGTACACCTGATCATGAATGATAAGAATAAAATACCTTTAACACCTTTTATACCACAATACTAATGCTTGAAAACAACTTTAGAATATGTATATTTTATACTAAATGTATGTCTAATAAATCTATTATAGTATATACTGTAATGTTTTTTTCATGGGCTGGTTGATGACAAATTATACTTAGTGCTTTTTTTATTTGAGTAAAAAAATACTGAACAATTTAATAGATATATACTAAAAAGTAAAAACATGTTTTGATTTACGTCCATATTGTAATATTTGTCCCCCGGGGATTAACACAATCTATACAAAGCCTTATAAAATATAACGGTATCACACCTTCGTATAACTAGCATAACAAACACGCTTTTGAACATAAACAACTTCATTTTATATTAATAAACTCTGGACATAAGGTCATAACTGTGTGTCTAAATGTTGCACATTTTTCTAATTAAGTCACAACTGTTTTTGTTTTTGTTGCATTTTTAAAATTATCATTGGGCATAATTTAAACAAGTATTCAATTATTGAAGCACTGGTAATAAAGAGTATGTCGATTTTTACCTACATGTGGACAAATCAGTTCGGTTTATTCTATATATTCATTGTATACATCAACAAACATGTATTTAGAGTACAGATATAGCCATTTTGTACAGGTTAATTCAAAGTATATTCAAGGAATTAAAATACACTGCAATGTGGATAGAAGGATACTAACAAACATGCCGTCAGTATCATACAACATAGTCAATTGAAGCAATGATCAATCAAATAATATCTTCAATTTTGAGTTAAATCATAAGATAAAACGAGACAATATATAAACACAACTACAAGCAATGTCAAAACTTTGTTAATCTCATAAAAGACAGAGCTGGTAGATATTTGAGACAATGATAACATCTACGCAGCAATGAAACCTAAACGATATTTATCCTGATCAAGTAGTATACTACAATAAAAAGGCAACATAATGAAATCTGTATTGTAAGATAATGCACAAACACTACACAATATACATAAACATGAATTATCAATGTATTATCATATATAAAATAACATTCATAAACATGCATTTCTTGGAAGAGAATTTACTGTACTACCATAGGTATTTGGCATTGAAATGAAAGTCCCGTCGTCAAGGTGAATACTGCTCACTGCTAGCTCGTATATCTCTTCGTCCTTTACTTGTATTGTCATTCAAACCTTAAATGTTTATTATTGAAGCAATAGCATTTCCAAATCGCCTTGTAACGATAACGTGATTTAACTCTGCTTATAACAATAACATTATTTTAGAATAATTCTAAATGAAGTAAACCCAAACACTAAGCATATGTTTGCATGTATCAAACATGCGGACAATCGAAGTGTATGCCAAATTGCTTTTTGCGTGGTTTGAGTGGGTTTAGTCAATTTCTAAAATGTTCCTGTAAAAATAACTGTTGTTGATCGGAGTGATGGTTGTTTTTGTTATTTAGTGAATGTTGCATTGCATGTTGCGTTTTTGTTTGTTTGTTGTGTGCCCGTTTCAACAGTCAGAGTCATACGATGCGGACTGTTAATCTATAACAATCGTAACTGGGAAGTTCCAATCCTCCGTAAGCAACTGCCTACTTTCTCACTTAAAGAGACATGGTCGGTAACGGGGCTCCAATCCACGACCATTCATCAGTAAGAGGTTATTGTTCTTTGAGGTCAGCGACCTTGACCGCTCGACCACGGAGGCGGGATTGTTGAGTTTTTACTTAGTACGGTCATAAATAATTGGTAGTTTTGTTAGAATGAAAATATAACATGCACACACATTAGAAAAAGCGAAAACACACGACAGCTTCATAACAACACGTGATGTCCCATTCCATAAAGCTCACGTTGACATAAAACACAATATACTTGAATTTAAGTGATATTAACGAATGTAAGCTGCAGTCGTTGACGGAAAGGAGCGTGAACTAATGTGTTAAATATCAAATAAGATTGATTAGAGATGGATTGTTTATAAGTATGGTCGAGTCCAATTCTTTATCTAATGATCTGTGAGAAACTTTAGATCTCCAGTTAAGCTCATCACCGCCAACAATGAAGTGTTCTATTACATTTTCTGGCTATAATTCTACTGATAATCGCATTGTTCGCCTTATCTCTACCTACTTTATTACACTCCTGATGCCATTAATACCTTTAGATGACAATATAAAACACTTCGGACCGTTGCAAGGCAATTATTTGTTAATTACGTCCATCACAAAATGGTATTCATCTTCCATTTTATTACATACGTAACGCCTTCCATCACACTTTGTTATGTGTCTGATCTTATGTCAATAATATACTGATCTCCTGTATGGTATTAAGTACTTGGTCCAGCATAATTTTGAAAACTGACAAAATGGTTTAAAATGACAGCATTAAGAAAAATGAATACATATCAGTTTTAAAGTATTTGCGCTTTTACACATATATGTAATCTAACAATTCGAGCGTTCACGACTTTTACACATATCTTTTATCACACAACTAGGGGTTCACGATTTTTACACACATCTGACTGATACTGCAAAGATATTATGTTTGTTCGAGTACGGGTAAATGTTTACACTTTAGTTTACATCATCTGAAAATATTTAAAACTGGAGGCGTTAGAAGTTTCTCATAACTACAAACCAACACGTTTTAGAATGGCCTCAAATATATTCATTTACCATACAATAACTTAAGCTATAAAATCGAGGCGTATAACTTTCATCAATCATTCGTATTGTAAACATAGAACGAAAAAAGTTACGGCCGACGTTTGATCAAGTAGCTTTTAAAACTGCATTTAAATTGAACTGATTTGCATTCGCTTAAATTCTTATTTCGTGTTTGTTCTACCTTCTCTTCCACATTCAACCATGCCGTAATTAGCAATTTGCTAAACTATCGAGTTTGCTAATATCACGCAGTAAATATTGATACGCGGGGTATAAATCAGTATTTCCTGAGAACCCAGTAACATAAATAAGCCTAGAAATGTCGTTCAAACTGCATGCGAAGTTCTAATCAAAGCATTAAATTCCCTGTCTCATTTTTGTTACGCGTCAAAGATATTGAAAGTCTAAGACATTGACATGGTTACATTGAGCGTAAATCATTTGACGTCTGCGTAACATACAAAGCTAAAAGTGCTTGCAATTTTAACACGGTCTGCATCACACACCTCGATGTTTGTATAGGAATTATATTACCCAATGACGTCACAGATTATTTGTATTTATACAGGGGAGTTAAAGCCCCATTAGCTTTTTTGTGAGTTGAAATTAAAGTTGGTCTTATCAGTAAAAAACTGACTTTTACTTGCAATAAAAGCATTCCGATATTGTCTTTTTTAATCACGAAGTATAGAAATGTAGCACAGTATTTTTCAATGACATTTCAAAAAATAAGAAAAAGCATCTGACACCATTTCTAAGAGATGTGGCTAAAGAAAGGCATTGTGTAAATATTGTTTTAGAGCATATAAAATTTACTATTATTTTATCTATTGCTCTATATTACTAAATTCAAAAAGCTAATGGACCTTTAAATCTGACGGTTAATGCATTTGATCTTCATCGACCTTCAAAGCTGGAAAGGTCATCCCATGATCATGACTTTACCCCAGTAAAAATGTAATCAAAACACTGAAAGTTCATAATTATAATTATTTATTTATACATGTATTTGTTTTGTGTTTAATGTTTTAGGAGCTGTGTCAACTGTACATAGCGTAATAATGATCGGGAGATAGTTAACTACAACCTATGCATTCTCTCTGACGGGGTACCAGCTATTCTCAGTATTCTGACGTAATGACAGAAAAGGAAGTCACATGACCAATACAATTAGAGTGAGAAGGTCGGTGAGCTTTTCTTTTCTGATTGCTTTTCTGGACATACATTTTGTATATTGGAGATACGACTCGTCTTAGAGTTGTTTTTGTTGTTAGAAAGTTAAGGCTTGGTGCCTGAAAGAAAGTAGATTCAGTCGGGTAACCGCAATCAGTACTTTTTGTAGTTTTATGTGTAAATCGTCTATGCAGACAAATGAAATACAAAAGGAAGAAATTTTGACAAAGAAAAACGAGTTCATTCTGATAAACGTCAACATTGTCTAAACTTTCTGACTTTATCGTCCTATATGAGCCATCACAGAGAGAGAGGGGGGGGGGAGAATATACAGGGGGACCAGACATTTATATCCCTATTTTTATTCCGATTTGTTTTCATGGTTCTTTATAACCGTGTTTGGTGTTAAGCATCGAAGCACGCCTCATCCTTTTCTGATGCAATGTGTATAGTACAACAAAAACGTATTGCTAACAAAATCAGCTCCTAATTCTTGTACTGTGCTTTATGAATTTATTTAGCTGACTAGACGAATTATACTTACGAGTATTTGTTTATTATAGCTGTTTGCGAGTACTTACTGTAGTGTCTATTACTAGTTTGGCTAATCCTGGCCATTTTATTGGCTAATGGTGATGACTGAATCTATTAATAGTTGACAGGTAAGTCAATCATGAAGGCATTGCCTAGATAAGTTGTTGTGTGGCTATTTGAAGTTCCATGTGGTTGTATGATAGTGCTCAGATTTATGCTGAATTCGTTAACATTTAGGGTTGATTCTATTTGATTGATGTAGGGTATGATATTACCATGTGCTTGTGAACTATATACATGAATGTATTCATTTGTCAAATACTCATGGTTGTCATTATAATGTGTATTACTCATATCATGTAAATATTTTATACCCTTGGATTGAATTAAATGTACAGACAATATCCTTAATGAAAAAAGCAACTTCATACAAAAAACATAAACCAATATGCTTCTTGAAATTCGTCTACCTATAATGTTTTGTTATAGTTTTTCTTGTTCTGTAACAACAGGTAAATAATTCTGCTACAGAAAGAAATGGTCCATAGACGTAATTAAGTCAGCGCAATATCTTTATTAGCTTCGTGGTACAGAAGTTCTTATAATTATCTGGACGCTATAATTGTATTTTTGATAAGCCTAGATTATATATTGGGATCAGAACTTGTTCTGAGTATGTAGGCGTATTCATAATGATGAATGTCATAATTTAGTGACTGCTTGAAGGTATAGCATGACAATAAAAATCTCAGCGGACTAAAATGCTGACCTAATAGGGACATTGTCTAGATAATACATCATCATTGTCTGCCCACAAGATCTTCATGGAGCAAATTGCAAACTGTTTGAATTAAACATATAAGCGTATCTAGTGACTTTTCTCGTCATTTGACTACGGAGGCTGATATCTGCCATTTCGTGTCTTCATGTCTTCGCCCCGACGACGACACGAACTCATGATAATCTTGTCACTTATCGTGTCTTCACCTTCAACCTTTGGGGGCGAGACATGAAAACTCGAAATGGCAGAAATCAGTCTCCATATCTGACAGTAGTTATTGAATTTAGACAAGTTCCATGTTTTTGTTGCTCTTGGTAATATTTTACTATGGAGATTTATAACTGGGCTTGCGGGCAGGCACTGTACTATAGAGTTGTTCTGCCTTAAAACTGTACTTTATTTAAAGTGTATAAAGCTAACTTACAGTCCTATTATTGGCAGAATAATTATTTGTATGTTATGAGAATCATACCCAAGTACATAATCTAAAGAATGAATATTGGAAGCAACTATAAATAAAGATAAATGGGAGATAACTCAATATGCATAGCTTTTCTCTTTTCCAAGGTAAAATATATTGTCTATATTTTTGTGTAGGCGAGTGGTACATGTTTGAATTAAGCAAACACTGTTTGAAACATTAAACAGTGGAATAGAAGGTTAGAGAACACTTTATTCTGATAACTTGTAACAATCAGGTTTTCTAAAATTACAGAGACAATTTTTTGTTAAAACTCTTCAGAAAACACAATAAGGTTATTATTGTGATTTTGCACTTTTTGAAATTTATGTAGCATTTCTTGTCAGATATAGCTTTATATATTTTACCATACCGATCATTTAATCAAATTCACGAGGGCTGGAATGATGCAAATCTTAAATTTATATAAAGTGGCTTTAATGATCGTATTGCAATATTTATATTTTAACGGGACTTAAGTTGTTGCGAACATTTTTTCTTTACACGCTGGTATACTAAAATGATTTCCTAGCCGTTGCATTGACCAATTTACCAATTCATTATATTTTCCAAAAATTTGAAGAATTTATGTAACTTTACTCAGCGGACTATAAGTCACTATTTGCGGACCGTAATTATAGAACTATCTGCGCGTTCTATACATAGCGTGACGTCACTACGTTTGTCTAACCTCTATACATAAAACTGATTACTATCCACATTTAGATAGTTATACATACGCTAAAAGTATAGTTCCGTGGAAGGATTAAAAATGTCAAAACAACCATATCGGTTGTATGTTATTAACAAATTTGTTTAGTTATGTAAAATGAATACACAGTACCATTTCTATTCTTATGCTTTCGTCAATAACACTCATTATTCAATGAAACGCAATGTTGAAGTACGCTTGGCTCCAATGTGTACCATACGGTGACGTCACGCTATGTTATTGTTTATAATTTCCATTTTGTAAGTAGTTCCTGCAAATACCCATAATACCCCGAGCAGAATAACACAGGTCAGTGCATAGCGCTACCGTAGTGTACACATTGCTATCTGCGGACTTACATCCATTGAAATCTTTCCTCGTTTGACGTCACATCCGGTTAGGGAGCTAACTCGTGCGCGTATGAAATCGGTTAAATGAAACGGTCCATAGAACTATCTGAAACATGGTCCGCAGGTTTGTCATGCAGCGAAATATAAACAAATGAGTGTAACTGGTTTTGAAAATTGACAGTAATGGGAAATGCACATGTCTCTTGTATCATGATTGATGGTGTTGTTAAAATGCTTTCCATGCTCGTATGTTTCAATATTATTCGTGTAAACAGATCTGATCTTTTCTGCCACTTATGGTTTTGTTTAACAAAAGTTGAAGTTTATTTAGAAAGTAAATGAACAGAAACATGATTTCATCGAGTGTAATTAAAGAAAACATATCGGAGTGTCACACCGATCATTGTAATGTTATATCCCCTGACAACGTTACGCGAAACTTCTCAAATCGTATCTTTTCTCAAAATATGACTCATCTTAAAACAGGATTTGTTAGAATGTATATATCACAGATCAATTCTGTAGCATGAGTGAAAAAAACGGTTAAACGCGCATTAAACAAATATGTTACCTAAAATGTGAGTGTATTCGTGTGGCTGACGTTTTTATATGCTCACCAAAACGAATATGTCGCACGCAAAAGTGGACACAGGAAAACGAAATTGGCAACGAATACATCACATATGTCGTGAGTTTAGAAAGAATATAGATATATAGGGAGTCATGTCTACATTATGTGAAGAAGCAGTCCAGCACATTTTTATGAAACGTTTGTTGCCAATGTAACCTTTAGAATATATCTAAGGAAGAGACGTATAATTTCAAGTTAATTTAACTCATTACTATGTTAATTTCCTGATGTGTCAAGTTACATTGGATTCGAATACATCAGTACTAATCTTTAGTACTAAGTAACTTAAGTACTAAATACTGCACCCTGCTGATATGAATTATAAAGTAACCAAAAAATAGATCGACATGAACTACATGTACTTGTATTGTACGCTATTTCAAGGACAAGTTAACTAATTTAGATCGAGAGAATACAATGATGAATTCAGTCCGTCTGTCCGTCAGTCTTTTTACAGAATGATCAGTATCAAGTGCTGTTGCGCATAATTGTTATGATTTTTTATTCGGTAATTTAAGCAGAGTTATTGCCCTTTGTTTATCTTTGTCTTCCATGTACACATCACATAACTTGCGTCTGACAAGCATTTCTATTGCTACGATAAAGATCACTTCTTCATCATCCCTGACAGTCAGATACATTCTGATTCTGAGAACTTTTCTCCAATTCAGTACGTTTTTGTCGTTTAGTTCGTTAAACTTTGTGGACGAATGTTGGTTCAATGTATATTATTGGATGCTCGATTGTTGTTCTTCTTATGACCGTGGTGTCTTTATAAACGGTGGGTATGACATGGAAATCCCCAAAGTTTCTCTATTGTACTTGCAGCTAAACCATTTCATTGCTGTACTAATTCTTGTTGCACATTTGAATAAGTATGCATGGCGAATGTTCAACCAACTTGTTTATACGTTAATACGTTGAATGAGAGAAGATCAAAAGCACATGTAAATAAATGTGTAATAAGTTATAATTTGCTGTTCCATTATCTTATATCACAACGTATGTGACATATACCTTTATGTTTTTGACTGTCAAATTGAGCAGACGAATATGTCACATAAGACAGATGTCATTTTAAGGTCGAATATATCACGTGTTACATATTCGATATGTGGCATGTCCGGCGCAACAGGGTTCTTTTCCCAGCAAATCTCTTCTCAAGATAAAACTCATTTTAAATAATATTATTCTAAAATCATTTTCTTCTCCAATTGAAAGTTTTATCCTTTTGATATTCTTCTCTAAATAAGACTCATACGAAATTGACATTCTTCTAACATCGGATCATTCTACAAATGCTATTTTTCTCCATATGATGTTCTCAAATCGAGATTATTCTCCAAATGACATCCTTTGCAAAATGATACTTTTCTAAAATCGACATTATTCTCAAAATGATATTATTCTCCAATCAAAATTATTCTCAAAAAGATATTCTTCCCAAATCGAGATTTTTCTCAAAAAGATATTCTTCTTAAACCAAAAAACATTGTTTGTAAAATGATAATTTTCTCCAATCGAGATTATTCTCAAAATGATATTTTTCTCCAATCAAAATTATTCTCAAAAAGATATTCTTCGCAAATCGAGATTATTCTCAAAATGATATATTTTCTCAAATCGAGATTATTCTCAAAATGATATATCTTCTCAAATCGAGATTATTCTCAAAATGATATATCTTCTCAAATCGAGATTATTCTCAAAATGATATATCTTCTCAAATCGAGATTATTCTCAAAATGATATATCTTCTCAAAACGAGATTATTCTCAAAATGATATATCTTCTCAAAACGAGGTTATTCTCCAGATGACATTCGTTGAAAATGATATTTTTCTCAAATGGAGATTATTCTGAAAATTGATATTCTTAAATCGAGATTACGTGTATTATCATAATAATATTCTTCTCAAAATGAATTCGTTTCGATATTATTCTTTTCCAAACAAATTCTTCCAAGCGACGTTCTTCTTGAGCGCATTTCTCAAAGTCATTGTTTTACTCAGATCCGTGAAGTAATGTATATTCGTCTCCTTTAGAGCGATAAATATGCAGCTAATATACATATACTTGTGCCATTGGGTCTAAATCAGGTGTAATTATTTCATCAGTTTTTATCTCCATACATTTTTTAGCTTAACGCCGTCAAATGCTTGTTGTCGAAGTGTTTAGTTTATGTGTATGTTGGTCTTAATGTTCTTGAATACATTTTGTTAATAAAATATCAGATACAGTCAATCCTGTGTTAGCTACCACCTCCTAATAAGGTCCACCTATCAATAAAGACATTATTCACAAGGTCATTCACAAGGGTGGCCTTTGTTCATAGGTTTGACTGTACATTACTCGTTCCCTTATATAGTATGAACCGCGTTTAGTACAAAGTTTAACTTTGTCTTGAAATGTTTTTTTTTATTAAATCAAGGAGTTTGTGTAAATAACTTAAATTATCCTTTGTCAACAAGATAATTATTAAGTATGTCTTAAAGTGGCATGCCCAGGAACTGCTGTGTCTTGCTTTTCGTACACTAAAAATGCGTTTGTCACTTGTAAAACCAATTATTACCGAAAAGTCAAAGAAGAATGTGCGTTCAAAAATGGCCCTATAACGCGAGCGTCGGTATTTGTATGTCGGTTTGAATAAAAGGCTGTCAGCCTTTTTTGACGACAACGATATTTCCGATTCATCTGAGAGTTTAACTGAACATGTGCCTTTCAAGTGAACATAACATGAGCAATACTTACCATTTCAGTTTGACTTTTTTCCGCTATGTTTTCGGTTTTTGACTGATCCCGAAAGGGTCGAGTTGTGATAATGACGAATAATTTCTGAGACCGAAATCGTCAGGTTTGGTAAATCTTGAGTAAACTAGTGAGAAATTTCGTAAATATTTTACAGGGCTGCTTTCATTAATTGATTTAGGCATTAAAATGATACCAATTTGATTGCTATTCGAGACGCTTCAGTTTCAGGGCATGCCCCGTTAACCCAATTAGTGGCCTGGTGTGTATTGTAGTCTGGTCCCAAGGTTAATAAACTTGTTAACAGAACTCCAAGTTTAAAACTCTATTTCATTCTCAAAGTTTGTTTTTTGTATGAAAATACATGTCACTGTTTAAACCTATGTTTCGAACACAAAATCAGAGGTTATAAAACTTGAAAACAGTCTCCAAGCTCAAATCTCAATTCCATTCTTAAAGTATTTTGGAGGAAAAGATATAGCTGATTAATGTTTAAAAACATGTTCAGATCAATTTCGCTGTCAAATTAATGCATCAATAATATCATTATTTTCTGATCATAATTAACTTAGAAACATTAAAAGACAAGAAATGAGGTTTAAGTTCGGAGATCGAATTCTAGTTTTATAACCTCGCGGCTTGTTAGCTGACAGAAAAAGCATATTAAAAATACCATCATTGTTTTATCTGATTAACTCAGAAACATTAAAAGACAAAATGTTAGATTTGGGTTTTGCGATCGATCTTATATTTTGTAACCTCAGTCATAGTTTCTGTCCAACAATGTGGATCCATCACTTATTGGTATATGTGGCCAACCGAGAATCTTATTTATTTATTTATTTTTCTATTCAGTATTTATTTCATCGGACATAACGCCATTTTCATCATTAGTTCAGTTATATCGTGGCGGGCAGTTATCCTAGCCAGCTTCCGTGTACTTCATTTAGGCCTTAACCAGTACTAACCACATTCTGTCCACAAGCATCTGCCAAGCTATCCCACATCATTCAGAAGACAATTCAACATAGGATGTAATACATGTATCTTCAGTCTTTTTAATGGACAGTGTTAGCCTCGCACAGGGTTCGAATTCATAACCTCCTCTTTATCAGAAGATCAACGTTCTAACCACTGAGCTTACCGGGCAGGGTACAACCCGAGGATTACATTTTATACCATCAACGTCTCGTATTCATTGCCAATAGATTTGCCTACTTTTGTCTTTCCCGATGATGGCCTTTGTTTACATGTTTCACTGTAGATTCAACAAATAAGTTCTTGAGAAAGTGATAAATATCTACTTAACTCAAGCCGACTGTCGCGTTTTACAATATAATAAAGTTTTTGCAGTATGATTTCGTGACGACATTCTCCCTGGATATTTTCCATAATAATTGTTTTATTATTTTACATCAAAATGTAATATTGCGATACTTTATGGCTTACACAGACTTTAAGATTCGATACGAAGACAGATGTGCATCATATTTTCAATCACATAATAGTTTACAGACAATAATGTCAATATTGCATGTGAAATTCTGACACTTTTGATCCGACGGTCTCATGAGGAAGTCATTCGTATTCAATTTATGAAATTTTAACACGAAGATAATCATTGAAAACAATTTTCTTTTGTTTTAATGGTATTTATGCCTGTACATCATGTCTCTAATGAATTCTGTGTGGAATAAATCTTAATTTAGATTTTAATAAAGATAATGAATTCTGATGAGATAGTAAGATTATAGACATTATGTCTACGAGATAACTGTTCACAGTCATTATGACTTTGCTTTATTTCGTTTCAATGGGATTAACGCCGATTTTTCAACAATTTTCAGTTATATACGGCTACCTATTGCTCCAACCGGTTCCCTCGACGGTATACTAACCAGTATTAACATACCCTTCCACAAGCAGTCGGTAATTTCTTAACATATTGAGGAAAATCGACAATTTTTGTCAATTTTTTATTACATGGTATCCCCTGTCGTGACTGGGATTCGAACCCAATCCATCGAGCGCAGTCCGAACCGTATATCCAAAGTACGAATAGCTTGTTTTTAAAAAAGATTCAGTTACTAGTATTAGACCTACGCATACCCTAATTTTTTGGTCAAGTAACCGTTAATTTGTTCATGTAGTATATTTCCAGATAAAATGCCTATGAAATTATAATATCCAACATACTCTTAACATTTTATTCATGCCACTTCATCTATGTAACTTTCTACTAGGCAGCAATCTCGTACTTCTACCTTGAGCATTGTTTTAAAAATTTAAATGCATTATCTAACTTGCTATGATTTGTATGTTCAAAATTTGACTGATGATAAAATATGTCCACGAAATGACACCCGATTTTGGCAAACGTATTTTGTCAATCGTTGTTGCATTCTTGAAAAGTAATTCATTTAAAATATATATAGCTATATGCGACGGTCCTATTAATGGTAGAATAAGTGTTCGTATGTGATAAATTCATTCCCGAGTACCTACATTTAAATAACGAATATTGGAAGCGATCTGTAAATTTGGATATGAAAATAATACAAAGAAACGGGCGAGGGATAACTCTGAAATTCAAAATCAAGAAAATCGGACATTTTTAATTATTACTAGTTTGTTTTTTTAATTACAAGAATGATTGCAACAAAGCTTCTTTTGAGAAAATGCTATGTATGCTTACGAAAGCAATGTGATTTTACACTTTTTGTGAGTTTTGTAACATTTCTTGTCAGATATAGCTATGTACACTTTATTGGTTGTTTCTGGTGCATAGGTTCATATATTCGCGTGTGAACAAAAGCAGGAATGGTGAACGCAAATGCATTCTTGAATCATTCCGTGTTCTGCGCAAGTTCTGAAAAATTACCCTAGTGAACTTCATTGCGCAGAGTGGCGTGTTTATGTAATCAACATTTTAACAGATTCCCATATCACTGCGACCTTTAGGCAATCATTATTTCTATGTGCTATTATATTGCCTAAATAATCCCGTCAAATCGATGATAATGTCCAAAAGCTTTTCTGCGGGTTGGTGCATTTCGATCATCATGCACTTGGTTCGTTTTGATTCTGTGCGTGGTTTTGAAGAATAATATTTTTACAGCAACATTTGATTTTCCAGAGGGAGGCCATTATCCAGAAGTATAACGTGATAGGTGATTGGGTTTGGAGTATGATTGTATTTTCTTTTCATTGTTTCATCGGTGGGTTGGTTCGTTGGTTAGTTAGTTCGTTGGGTCACCAGTAAAATGTGAGGTTCTATATGGTATCAATTCCGTTTGAAAAAAAACTTAAGGTACAGGTAGTGATGCAAACTCCGTGTATGTTAAAATACCAATTAACAAAACGAGGAGAGTGGAAAAAATCTGAGCAAGTAACTAGTAGTAGTAAAAAGAAAACGAAATGTCGCATTTTCATAACCGATACCTCCATGTCCCATAATGTTTCAAATGTATGGAACAGTGTTGTATATTTAACTCCGGACCACAGTTACGAACAGCAGGAAGAACTATTTGAAATAAGCGTAGGGATACAAATACCTGGTTCCCCTGTGTCTTCTCATCCCTTCTTTATAAGGCTAGCTGCTTTGTAATGCCCATAGCTGTTGAATGAGCCGGTAAACAACATAAATAATACGAACAGCAAGATGGTTCCGAACACTCGAAAGAAATGGACTTCATTAAAAACAATGATTTTGAACCTTGTGTTGAGCCTTGTCGATTCTTTTGATCGAGCATGTTTCCAGTCTTTTCAGTAATTCTTATACAGTCATCTCAAGAGACGAGTGATCGAAACTTTCCTAGTCTTGAATTGTTTGTATACGCAATCTGGAGAAATCCCCTCCACTGGCATTTCTCTGAACACTGTTTAATCAAACTGACTGATTGCTTGTTGATTCTTACTGCAATTTATTTCCGCTTTCGTTCTACTTCTTTCATTAAACCCATTAATTTAGCAACGGTGACGTTCTTAACCCACTGACCGTTCTAGCAATGGTCTCAGCGCATTATTTCGATCGCCGCTGTTGTTTTAATAGGAGACACACCACGGCAGCTGCAGGAAGATGAATTGTTTTTGGAGCGTTTTTACACTGTAAACAAGTCAATGTCCATGCAGATTTAATTGTTTGGAACTTTAAAAGCGTTAATTAATTACGCTCTGGTTTGAATACAATTCTATAATAATAACAATCAAACGAATCTGGTAATGACGTTTGCTGTTAATATTTCATGTTCATTGGCAATAAAAACAAATGAAATTTAAACATAAACAGATCATTTCGTGAAAGAAGTGTTGGAATTAATTAAACAATAAAAATTTAAGGTGAAGCTAACGGTGCGAAAAGAGGTCAAAATCATAGAATACAATCCTACAATGATTTTTAGGTTAAGCAGAAA
Organism: Lutraria lutraria; assembly: GCA_964023205.1. NCBI lineage: Eukaryota > Metazoa > Mollusca > Bivalvia > Venerida > Mactridae > Lutraria > Lutraria lutraria. The sequence continues at coordinate 27,432,531 of OZ026848.1, read as the reverse complement.
AAGGTGAAAGTTAGTCGTCCAAAAATGAAAAAAAAAAACATTGTGAAGAATCGAATACAGTGAAGATTTTATTTTTCCAAAGCCGTTATTGTTTACTGATTGTTATTATGTAGTGAAATATGAGTATAATGAAGTAATTTTTCGAGTCCTCACAGAAATTCACAATAACCGTATTCTACTGTATTGTCCGACGGGTTTGTGTGTACTGTTTATGTGGTTTTCTTTCAAGTGGCATCTGATTCCGTGATATCTATTCCAGAAACTAATATCTTGTAAATCGTGATATCCTCACATCAGAAAATGTCAGGATCAATAGCGACATTTAACGTTAAAATTGCGACATTTAACGGCAGATGATTTTGCGACGTTTAGCGGCGGTCGTGACATATAACTGCAACGTTGCAACATTTAACGGTAAGTGCGACATATCACGGCGTTGCGACATTTTAACGGCGCTACACACGTTTATGTGTCTAAATTTTTTTTTTTAAATTCACATTTACATGTACTTTCCCAAATATATCTTTAAAGTTAAAAGCAGATCTAATAAAAAAATCGCAGTAAATACAGAAAATATACCGAACGGCGTACTCGTAGAAAATTAACACTTAACTGCATTCGACTCTTCCCTACATCGGTGTTCACTATAATCATGTTTGACTGTTCTTCATTCCCCTGACTGGTACATGTATTGTGTTTTAATGCGTAAAGGGTATTTGTAATTTTAAGTGTCTTGCTTTAAACAAATATAAATATATTTATACTTTATACAAATATATTATACCCTCTTACTGAAAACACTGTAATACTCGAGTATTAACGTGTTTGACTTTGTAACGCAACTATGACAAAATGGCATCGCATTTCAATCCCAAGTCATACTAATGAATTTCTTGACTCTAAGAGAAAATAATCTACTATTTATCCTACAGTTATTATTACAATTGGCAAAATATAGAAATAAAAATTGATGTCTATGCTATAACGCAATACTATATTGTTTACGTATTAGAAAATAAAAATATATTACATGTATGCGTAAAGCTATTACAAACAAGTGTCATGCACTTTAAAAGAATTTCTTGTTTCTAAATAGTTGTCAAAAAAATCGTGACGAATCGATTAACCTTTAGTTGTTATGATTAGAAATGGAAGCTTATTTACATTACTTGAATTGTTTTGTATGACAGAAACCCCATTAAAGCAATCGACCTCCACCCACTTAGCTGTTGTCTTTGGATGTAAAAGTCTCGAAGACGGTAAATCCTGGAATTTCTGGAGGGTTCTATTGTGTCTTATTAAATGTATTGTGATGTGAGCTTTGTCTGAGAAGACGAGTATTGTTGTTGCAGCAATGTCTTCATACATATTGCTGATGACCGTGGTATGGCTCCATACAAGTTTAAAACCCCTGGACCTTTAGCTTAGCTACATATCGTTCCAAGGCTATTCCCAGTCCTCCAGAGGACTGCTTTTTGTCTTTCATTTATTTGTATTGGCCTGAGTGTTGGGTTATATAAGTATCGGTTGGTGTTTTTAAGGGAAATAGTTTGTGTTGCATGTTCTGCATGTGTGTGTGTTTATTATATATCATATTATTATATTATTATATTTTCATATATATATATAAATGACACAACCTTATGTACTTCACATGTATTTCTCCAAATAATATTCAGCATGCCTTTCTCAGGTGATTATTTATATTTATTGAAACTTTGACAAAAGTCTTTATTTGTGAATGATTCTCGCGCTATGTGTTGGTTATAGCAATCAGTATACGTGACATAGATTAAAGAAATTCACTCTTAACAAAATTTCTAGTTGACTTGGTGTGTCCCATTTATATAGATAAGATAAGACACTTGATTAAAACTTGTCACGATTCAAAATTATTTTTATTTAAGCTAGGACAGATATCTGTGGTACAAACATGTGTTTGTTTGTTGCACTTGTAAGTTTTAATTAATTATGTTTGGTGTTGCGACGATTGTATATTGTTTTCTGGTTGGATAATTAATAAGGGGTTATACAATTTTACCATATAAAATTATTTGATGTTTATACTGTCTGTAAATGACGTATAGTTTGTTATGTTGTAAAGTCGGTATGTTTTGTAAGGTATTGTCTATGCTATGTTTCCTTACGTCGTGTTACAAAGCTGACACACAGTATAGCACGATTACAGTGATTTCCTGGAAACGGCATTATTGCATGTGCTTCGTTAAAGATAATTCATTATATACATATATCACTATATCCATCCATAATACTGTTATAAAGATGCTCATGGTCGGAGGAAATTAAAACTTACTGTTTCTGATTCTTCGTTATATCCTATTAGACTATAACCGTGCTGTAAGGTATATCTTTGAAGTTTAGTACAATTTGTAAATGAGGTAACACATGCTGTATTGTACATTTGTATTTTGTTCCAATAATCAAATACTTCGTTGTATCAGGTTCAACTGGTAACGTAACAAAATGTTGGTTTCCGCTGACCCGACCGATCCTAGACTTGTTTCGCTATCGGTCAAATTCTAAGTCGATATTTTAACTTTTCAATGGAACCATACCTTTGCACTAGATATGAATTTGCTATAGAAGTTCTGCCAATCTTATAACTTGGGAGTGTTAGCGAAAACTGTTTTGGCGTAACTGAACCAATTAAGTACATTACCAATTATCATCATTCTAATTCTTACAAACTTCTCTTGAATGTTATGTTCATTTAAAGAATTCTGATACTTAATGCTTTCAGGCTTGTATTCTGGTGGTAAGTCTATCTTTAGTTGATTAAGTTTGATTTAAGGACTTAATAAAGAGTTTAATTAGTTTTTCGTAGCACCCACATTGTCTTAAATTGTTCTATTTTTGTACTGTTTTGTGTTTTATTAATTACTAGTATCTGACTATTCTTAATGTTGATCAATGCTTCATCTCACTGGTCAATTATCAATGATCTTAATATCCTATATGTTGATCATAGGTCAGCTCCCATGCTGCCACAATAGCACCAATGCCGACATGTCACAACTCCTATATATGTGGACAAAACATGTGCTGCCGAGGTACAAGCGGAATGGTTGTAACAGACACTGAAATGGGCGGATTCGGTGGGCCATTCATGCATATTGGTGGCGGAATGGAAAACGGAACGTGCAGCTCGAGACTTGCACAGAAAGGAGAAATTTGCGATTCTCATTGTACATGTGATGTTGGTAAGGCAATAAGTCAATTAATTAATTAACTTATCACATGTTTTGGTCGACACACACTCTGTGGAAATTGTCTTAGCCGTGGTCGTGGTCCAGCGTTTAGTGCGCTTGGTTTGTAACCTGGCGGTACGGTTTCGAATCTCGGTTGATGATGTTATACTCTTCCGTGAAAACTTGACAACAATGTCGAGCTTCCTCCATATGCAGTGTGGGGAATCCACGTGACCAAGTGACGTCACAATGTTATCGTTACAAACGCATTTAAATAGGAAAACATCACATTTAAACAAGTGCATTATGTTTCATTTTCTTCTAAAGCCACATAACCGTTGCAACTCCTTACATAAAGGGCTACCTCCGGTTCAGAATTTTGTCCCTGAAGGCCCTCTACTTTTTTACTTTTCTTGTCCAAACCGTTTTCTAAAATTTTCTTGTAAAAATAAAGTTCATTTTCATAACACTGTCAAACGGTTTGGACAAGAAAAGCAAAAAAGTAGAGGGCCTACAGTGACAAAAATCTGAACCGGAGGTAGCCCTTTATTTAAGGAGTTGCAACGGTTATGTGGCTTTAGAAGAAAACGAAAAATAATGCACTTACGTGATGTTTTCCTTGTTCAATTGACAGAAAACGCGCTTGTAACGATAACATTGTGACGTCACTAGGTCACGTGGATTCCCCACACTGTATCAGTCGCTGGCTCTTACCATGAAAAGTTATTTATATGCTGGATGATTTTACGTAAATATTTTGTGAATGTCCTACTGCTTAGTCACGACTTTATACATGCCACGTCACATGTTTCTCCCTCTATTATTGGCTATACCTACCTTTCTCCTTTTTAATGGTCTTTGTTCATAAGTTCAGCCTTATGTGTTTTGAATATAAACACAGCGAAGAAAGTCATAAACATTTGAGACATCCCTCGTTCATCATTTAATAATTATTACTTTCAGGTTTAGCTTGTTACCGACCGGTGAGTGGTGTTTGTTGTCCACCACATAAATGTTACGATGAGGCTTATGTTAAGCAACAGCAAGCATACTGGTCTAAATGTATGGCTGATCCATCATGTGGCCTCCCCTCCTTAATTTTGTATTTCTAGATTTCCATGTTATATAATATTTCTAGTGTATATCTATTTTGATTAAAAGATATGACCATTCACTCAATTTTCAATTCAACGCCATTTGCGACAGTGACCTCATTTTCGCTGCTAACGTCATAAAAATCAAACCAGGTTTAACACATGTACTTTGCGTTGTGCTGTATAATTATAGTATAATACTATGTCTCGTGTCATTTCTGGTTTTGAAAATGAAATGATCGCTTATTGAGGTACTTGTGTTTGGTAAATACAGTAGAACACGTTTACAGTAAATATCAGGGGGTATCAATACATTCATATTTTACTGGCCATAAAATGAAAGAAAGGCGAACACAGGTATTTGATTTAATAAAAACTAGTAAACTGTGTCCGATTCTTCGCTAAAGTCTAGTTCACTATATCCGTGTTTCTGTATCTTCTACATAATACTATTTATACTGAATTTAACAAATCTTACTTTACATTGAACGTATCCATATTTTCGTATGCACAATATATAAAGCAATAATTGTACCCTATTTGAAGAGCCATTTATTAGATTGAATTAGATTGGATCTGTTTATTGTGTTCAAGGATTCAACCTAAATGTTGTTGTGCTCATAATAGACCTGGGAGGAATGTTCATTGTAAAAATGTTGGTTTGTATGTTTGAACAGCTTGTGCTTTTATACTTATGGAATAATGAACGAAACGTTCCGGTCGGTCGCGTAAATGCGTTTCATTTTTTACAGACATTGAACCAAGAATCACTTAGTTGTAGATATGTTCAGATATGAAGGTTGCTTAAATTTTCAGGGGATGCAATCCACTTAATTGTTAAGACTTGTTCAATATTGACAGATCAATTGGTCAAAATAATTATTTCACAAAACATTACATATCATTGTTTGTTTGTGATCTTCAAAATACCTATAACAACGCTTCATTTTTCCCTTTGGACACTGTTTGTCTGAAAACTTTCTGAATTACCCTCTTAGTTAATAACAAGAAATATCTTTAAAAAGGATCATATTCGGCGCAGATACAGTATACAGCTTTCGGACGTTGGCAAAGTCAAGCATGGCGACATTTTGTAACTGGGAATAATTAATTGTATTGATTTGGTTGCATTTTCTTTTTTCTCACAAGCTATGTCAGGAAATCCTCAAGTTGTGAAAATAACTGTAACAAGAAAAACTATAACAAAACGTTATAGGTAGACGAATTTCAAGAAGCATATTGTTTTTTTGTGTGTTTTTGTATGAAGTTGCTTTTTTCATAAAGGATATTGTCTATATATTTAATTCAATCCAAGGGTATAAAATATTTACATGATATGAGTAATACACATTATAATGACAATCATGAGTATTTGACAAATGAATAAATTCATGTATATAGTTCACAAGCACATGGCTATTTCCCCTACACCAATCAAATAGAATCAACCCTAAATATTAACGAATACACCATAAATCCGAGCACTATCATACAACCACATTGAACTTCAAATAGCCACACAACAACTTATCTAGGCAATGCCTTCATGGTTTACTTACCTGTCAACTATTAATAGATTCAGTCATCACCATTAGCCAATAAAATGGCCAGGATTAGCCAAACTAGTAATAGACACTACAGTAAGTACTCGCAAACAGCTATAATAAACAAATACTCGTAAGTATAATTCGTCTAGAAAAAGGCTAAAGTAAGCAAAAAATACTGATTTTATTATTCTAAATAATAGTAATGAAATTAGAAATGTTTCTATACCAGATAGATGTTGCTCATATCTGTCATATTTGTTTTTGTTCACCATAACCACAACACGTTTAACCAATGACAAATTTCATTCTTCGACTGAAAATTTTGTATCTAACAAGTTCATTGGTTACAAATGTAGGTCAAAATCAATTTTAATACAGCTTCGCCGTTAAGTCATGCAGCATAAAAGAACACTCTTTGGCAAGCTTTTGGAAATTGCTGGTTTATGACCTACTAAAAGCGCGAATCACTTGAATTTGACCTGTAAGTAAATGTCTTTTCTACATTATCATTGAAAGTAGTGGAAACGTTTTTTATGAGAACCAGCCAAACTGATGTATGTGCAGTTCGGTTTTAATGTACAAGTACTTAGTTTCTGCTTCTTGTCGCGTGTTTTCTGTAGGTTAATGTTGCTCTATTTTTGTAAGATTCTATTTTCGTGTCAATGCTAATAGAATAGTTCTAAGACTGTTCACACCATCACTTTTGACAATACATTTGTAGTTTAAGTGCATGACATCATTGTTTGCAACTCACATTATTGCATTCTGAGAAATAAACGTAAAACTAAGTACGCTTAGAAATTCAATGTATGGTTAAATCTTGAATATTAAGGCCTACTTTATTACCGTAAATATCGGTTTTGATACCGACGAGGTTTCACTATCATTTTAAAATACAGAAGAACTAATAATGAAGAGGTCCGAGCATAAAACAGGCCCATGGGACGCGATTTCAGTTTAGGGGGGCAAATTCTAGATTCTAGAGGAAAATAATATGTTATAGCCTCTTTTAAAAACCTTTACAGCCTAATTAAGCTATTGGGGGATATAGCGGGATAAATAAAACGTTCTTTTTGGCAAAATAGTGCAAATTTTCATACAAGCACCAAATTTGGTATGATGATGCATACATGTGTCGGGGTTAATTTAAGACCGTGTGCCAACATGTACCTGGTCAGGAACGCTGTGGTCACGCTCGGATTCGAACCCGCTGTCTCCAGGCTACTCGTATGACGTGTATAATAGGAGTGAAAACACATTGTAATCCATAGTTTATGCTCATAATATCATTCTTACCGTAAATAATCGGGTTTATGACCAAACTGAGGTACATGTATACACTAAAATATTTTTTGACAGTTGTTTAGGCCAAGGGAATATTTATATAGGTTATTGGAGCGGCTAAATTCGGAAGGTTGAGTTCATCATGTTTAGCCCGACATATGTAATTTTGATGGTATCTTTAAACAACTTCAATGCTTATTGTAAGAAAATTAGGTTCAAAGTCTGCTTTAAAGTTTACAGTTCATCGAGTATATAAACGTCCGTCATAGAAGTCAAAATGTGTCCGTCGGTGGTACGTGGCACTACATGTACTTTCATTAGGTATAAGATGAACACACTTCGTTCAATTAATCAGTGGTATTGCAAGTTTAGGTTCGTACATACCTGCATTTTAAAAATGCCTTTGGCTGTTTTCAGTATTTTGTAGCAGACATGTCTATCTAGGAACCGTGCCTCAGAATTTTGATGCTTGATTTCATTCTAGTCTATTAGCGGGTTTCAGGATACGGAATATCTAACGAACATAGGACAATATAAAAAAATCTGAGAAACGGTTCCCTGTATTATTCATATATAGTGATTTATTTTAAGGCTAATTGTTGTAATATAGTTCTAAATACTAAGTAGTTTGTATCGTTGATATTAACGTTTGATATTGGTTTATAGAAGGCCAACCAAATATGCTATTTGCTTCAAATCACCGGCAATAGACTTTATACACTGGATTTATTTAAGTATATACATTTTGTACTTATGGTTTAGTTTTTAAATCTGTAAATTGATGAACTTGATGTGACCAGTCATCGAAAACCGATACATTAATGAGTGTGCCAAAACATTCAATTCTTTATTGGCCAAACTCGGTGCCGATTATGATGTCGCTCGTGAAATGAAATAGTATTAAAGGTCTTACATCTCTTAGCAACAGAGAAATGCGTGCACTACAAAACGTAAAGAGAAGTCGGTCGAATACTCGGCAGGCATTCGAGAAAAAAACATTTGCTGAACTAGTTACTAGTTACGAGTGCCATGGTTCAACTGTCTGAGCAGGCACCTGAGACTGAAACAGTTGAATTCTGAATTAGAACCGCATTAACGCGGTAAGAAAGTCTTATTGACTTTGAAGAAAGATACAGGCCATGCATTGTTTGCTGCATGTGCTTATGATCCATGAAACAAATTCAATGGTAATTTCGTACCAGGAGTCAGCTGATATCAGTACCCAAACCATCTCTTGAATTATTGAGTAAGGTACAATATGGGTCAAACAATGAAGCGCAGATGGAACAGTGCAACTCTAAGTCTCCATTGCAATAACTCAATTACTTCAGTATAAATGTCATAGAGGTATTCACAGTGCAGCAAATGTCCATCTTCATTCCAAGACAAACAAACCCCCATTTGCTATTTACATTGTGTAGACAAGGAAACGACATCTAATTGATATCTTGTTTCAGTGCGGTATATACATAATATAAACGTGTCCATGAAATTTCCACAATGGTTGGAGGAGATGTTGTACAACGATGTTGAGTAGTTTGTTCACCAGTGCTACATCGTGGACTCTTTACAATATAACATTGATCACAATTCTGGCTCCACTACATCAATATCATCATTTCATGGGACGGACATTTCTTTATTTCAACATACGATACGAACGTTGCCGGTGAAAAACAGCCACGTTGACTTGTACATTGGTGTACCATCTATACCCGAACAATACGCAAATATAATTCTAGCATACTTTTCACAAATTAATCAACCATCTTCATTGTCTGATAATTTTCTTGACATGGAGACCAGCATTATCAAACAAAATATGAACTTTAAATATCAATGCCTTCAAAAGGTTTTGACTGCATATCTTGCGTGGGAGACTTTCCATACCAATGAAAAGTGGGCGTCCTCGTTTCAACTATCGCTGAATGCTGTCTTACCCATCTTACATGAGCAAGCCCATTCCGTTGCCATCATAAAAAATTCCATCTATAAGGTCCGAGGAGTCACCAATTTCCTCAATCCATGTCAAGTTCCTTTGTTCGCTCTTGCCAAACAAATTCAGTGGCAATGACAAAATTCCGTTGTTTATGTTTGGTGGTTTGCACGTTGAAATGATGTCTCTGAAAGTTGTTGGCATTATTTACTTGCCCACCAGACCACAGCGTGTGCTCTATATAAATTAAAATTTGGTGAATATATATACGGGATAAATCTGAGACCATTCTGAATTTCAATGTCTCCTGATTGAAGACTGGCCTGACATACCAGAAAAGATAAGTTCTCAGATTTAGTTTTGGAACCAGGTTCTTGCACTCCAGATAATAACACTTATATATTTGTCCAACCATATAGAGAAGCAAACTTTGTACTATTCCGGAAAGTACCTGTTCCCTTTATTTTTGCATTAGACCATATAAATTATGTTAGTTCGGGTCCTTATTCATTTACATGATATGGTTTTAATAGTTGATGATACTTTTATCTATCAATAAAAACACAAGTTGTATTTATTTAGTAGAAAGTTAAAGCATGACGTCTGGGGAGTGAAATCTTCAGTTACAATAGAAGCAAACTGTGATCTTTTTACGTCGTTTGAGTGATTTTCTTTTGAAGCACGAAGACCATGCAAAACCTCCTTCGCTTTCAAACAATGGCATTTTGAATTATTCGAACTAACTCGCAACTCTTTCAAGTACGTACTCGAACAGAACGTGTCAACCCCGGACCTCTTGCCGATGCTCTGATTTTTGTAAATAAATGTATTAATAATTTTGGTGCTGCGAAAACGTTTGATGGCTACATTACTGTTGTTTTTGTGCTATTCCTAGTTGCTGCATTCTTTATCTTCCTAATTTAAAAACAATGACAAGAACGGCTCGTTGATCAGGTACTAGACAGTTGTTGATAATGGATAAACAAATTTTAAAGCAACTGATATACCTTTTTAAAGGTGGATGAGTTTGGTTACTGATTAAAGCACCTAATACTATATTTGAGACGAAAAAACAAAGTGAGATAAGCAGTACTGAGCACTACATAACTATATTGACCCCATGCACCCACGAAGAAGCTGACATTAGGATAGTTTGCGTATGAAACACGCTGTGGATAACGGCTTGAAAAAGCACGTGGTGAGGGGTTCTGACACAGACATTATAATTATTTCAATGTCTATTTTCAAAGAAATCAATACTGACACTATTTGGGTGGAGTTTGGTATTTAAAGCAAAATACTTCAGTTGGTTTCCAGTGCATGAAACTGTCGAAACAATTGGGCAAAAGTTTATATTATATAAGTTCTCCCATTTTCAACGCATTTACCAGATGTGACACCGCGTGTCTGACCTCCATGAAAAGGTCAAAAAGACTTGGAATGTAATGTCTATTTAGGTAAGCAGCCCAGGGTCCCCTCCCAATAAATCCGGATGACTTCTATCCGGAAACAATTAACGGTTAAGTAATGTATGCCTTAAACTGCACTAAGGCAAGTAAGTCACGTTCTATATACAACTACTACTAGAGGAGGAGGGGGGGGGGGGGTATTTCACAAAATTATTTTGAATTTACTTATATACATGTATAAACATACTGAACATGTTATGGAAATGAGCTAAGGTAGTATAACTCATTGGTATTGAGAGTTTTGATAAAAAGTTCTTTGACTGGAAAAATATTTGGCGGCCATTTTGAAAATTTGGCGGCCATCTTGAATCGAGGCACTTGAACTTTGGCACACACCCTGAATCGTTTCTACATATCATTCCCAACATGTGTGGAAAATTTGGTGCTTGTATGACAATTTGCACTATTTTTTCGTTATTTACCCCGCTAATAAGCCGCTCCCCCCTATGCCCCCTCCCCCCCCCGATTCCTACGGCCCTGAAATGTACGCTTATGTATGAATGACATTCGTCAGGTTGAAAAGTGTGTTTTTTTACAGAGAGTCTATTAACAAAACGAAGGCACTTCATGAATATTTTAGAGTTGACTGCACGATGTTGTCTTAATATTCGTTGAGCGTAGCTATGGGCGGCTGGTACTTTGTGAGATTCATATATACTGGTGTATTTAGTCCAACAAATGTGGTGACTTATATTAGTCATTGCAGCTAGTTTTTGGACTAATTCCATCCCAACAGAATACTAGCCGCCAATAAGCGTGGCCATAGATGGAAAAAAATGGTTTTGTGGCATTCTATGAATCACGCCTACGCATGCGCCGAATTGTGTGTGTAGATTGTTTCAAACATTTATAATCATTGATAACGCGTGCTAAGGCACATATTTATTTTTCATTGCACAATGGACTAGTGAATTTGATTTACGCTGCGTACTTAGATACGAGATTCCGCTCACGCGCGTATGACGCGTTACATGTATCTGAAATCACAGCTTATGACTGACAATGGTCTTGTGTCATTAAATCATGACCCGAACAATGGCAGACCAGCAACATCCGTCAGTGACAGGTTATGAGATAAAATATATATATTCATTGCTGTGGAGATAAAATCTTTTTCATCGACAAAAATGGTCCTCTCTGACGGCAAACATATCAAGCGATCTCATCACTTTATACGATTTGAATAATTATATAGAACTCACAAGAGAGAAGAAAAAATATTGCAGTCAATACATCGTAGTTTTTAGTAATTTTTTTTTGGATAATATTTTTGCGCTGATTGTTAACTGATTTTTGAAAATGAATGAACGCACAAGTGATGTTGATGGAGTAATTCTATATTAGGTGGATTTTGATATGTGAAGGTTCGGAATAGAACGTTAAAACGGTTTCCTAGGAAACAACACATGCCAATCGGAACTCCTCGGCGTTTGTATAAAGAAAGTGCCTCGGACACAATAGGCAGGCCGCCATTTTGTTTTCGTTGTTCGCGAGCTACTTTCCATTTTGGGAATTTCACTATGGAAAGAACCTGTTTCTCTTTTATTGGGAAGTGATGTCTTTTTTTCATCAATAAAGCGAACGATAAACAGGTTTGAAAGTCTGTAATTCTGAGAACAATTCTTGAAAACGAGTGCCTAGGGTTTGAAAAGTAGTGGCCGGAACCGCATAACCAAAATTTGTATTCCTACACTTATGTACGATGAGTATTTCTCAAGTACGGAAATGCCCGAGTAGTTACGATTGGACACATGCATGGAAAATGACCCACCGTACCAAACATAGCATCATATAACCCATCATGGTGAATACGAACACACACACACAACTTAATAGAGAGATTGAAATACGTTTGAACACCAATCAGTATTGCCTTAAAAACTGGCGTACTAAAATCTTACGATTAATGTTTGTCTTTTGTTTATTTAGATAAGTTTATTAATGTTTTGTTTTTATTTCCCTAAACGTAAGCGTGAAGTTGTGCCCATCAATCAGTGTCCCTAGCCTGCTAGTACTGTGTCTAGAAAATCACGGGGATATGGGCGACACTTGGGCACGATAAAGAACCAGGAAAAACTATTCCAAGAGTAGGGATATTTAAATGCCTTCTCTCTCTCTCTCTCTGAGGCGGCTCTGAAGTGACCATAGTGGTCGAATGTGTCGGCAACAACAGATAAATAAAACTATAAATACTCCTATTGTTTCCGGGGCTTTAGATGGTGTTTCGGGGAATGTGGGATTCCTTGTATGTGTTTAATCCAGGAATCTTTGCCTTAAATTTTCTTGAAATAACGAGAAACCATTCGGTAGTCATCGTGAATTTCCGTATTCTCAATAAAATGCTCGATTATGTTGCATAAAAAAGTTAAAAACCAATGTGATCAAATTAAACGGGGAATGTGATTTAGAAAATGCTTTAAGTCGAGCCAATTACGCTTGGTTCCAATTTTCTTTTCTTGTTTTATGTGTGAATAAAATAATGACATAGATGACATTCGGTTCATGTAGCTGCGTCGTTAATTAGCGAGTTAACATAGTAGTGTATGATAAATCTTGCACAAAACGCCACAATAAACAACAAATAAACATTATATGTTTTACCGCAAAAATCTCACATTAATTCTACAACCCTATTCGGAAACATTCTAATCACTCCGTACAATTCGGTTCCTTCATTTTGTTGGATTTATTTATTTTTATTAGCGTGTTTATTAGACGTTCGGATAGATTGCATTATTCGAATTGAACGTAACAATTTTAGCTCACAGCCTCAAATCAACAGCTTATCTTCAGAACAGAAAAAAAATGTTAATTTGACTATTGAAATGTAGAAAACCGACTGAAGGTCCGTCTGGGGAATGTAAGACAACATAGTAAAGTCTTTTTGCTTCGGTACACGGTCGGGAAGATACTCCTCACGCCTCAAATTAGTTTTATTACTTACAAAATACACGAAAGGTTAATTATCTAATAACATGATTTATGAAGCTACTAAGCCTGTCGCGTAACAATTTCGAAAATAAAAAATCGCCATTTTCTATCCAGAGTTGTCTGGCTTCAATTCCTTGGGCGAAGGAACAGTATCTCTGTCATGATTAATTTTGCGGGCTTTAGCTGTTAAAACATCACCTGGAAATCTAATTTATCTTTTACAAAGAAAAATAGTTTTTTTATTTATAAGTGGCAAATCTTTCTTCACATTCGAGTTCTAAGGTCTGCCAAATAATGGTTTTCCTTGGTAATTGAAATATTATATTGTTCTTTTTCACGAGTAATGTTCGCGATGGTTCGGAGAAAATTATACTAAGAGTGTTGAACCTTGGTCGGTATGTTACAAATTCTGTCCTTTGATATATTGACTTAATCGAATAACGTATTAAAGAAGAACGCAGATGTATATAAACACGTCATATTCTCGTGTCGAAAAGTATTTTATCACTAATATTCGAATTCATCCGAAATTTATGTCATCAAATAAATTAGGGATGTTCTGAAATATATGTGTTATGTCACGTGACAAGGTTGTTTATCTTTTAGAACTCACGTGTAGGTCATAGCATAAACGTCCGATAATGTTTTCGTTGTATATAAATAAGAAATAGCTCACATCTGATCAAGAGTACGGGACTACGGCCTTACAATTGGCCCAGCCCTGCGCTGGACTTGTAACAAACTAGAGGATACGGGTTCGAATCCCGTTCCAGGCAGGTAGTTACACTTCTATGAAAATTTTACAAAAATGTCGATATTGCTACACATGTTGATGAACATCACGCTCCTTGTTGTAGGGTGAGTTGGTACTGATTAGAATATCGTCCAGGAAATCTGGATAGGTGTACTGGCCGCCGGATATAACTTTAAGTTCAAATACGCAGACAATTGCAAAATTTGTATAAACAATGCGTTTTAGACCACGATTAAAAAGAATACGGATTTAATATATCTAATTCTGACGATTTTATATCGCGTAATACAAAGGAATACGAAATAGATTTAGATTTTTGGAATACGAGATATCTTAATAAATAATTGTATAAACATAGTTCAAAATGCCATCTAATTACAATATTTAACAAGGGAGTTAATTCGATCTGTTTTTGTCGTGTATCCGGATGGAGTTGTTGTTCTTAGTTGAAATAGCTGTTTTACGTCGAAACGCACGTGCATGACACACTGCTTTTATCTTATAGGAGAATATATTCAACTTCATCAAATTAATTTTGACACAGGTTTTTAACAAATTGGGCTACATAATTATATAGTTTAGTCTGCATTTACATGTGTGCTTTAGTCTTTATGTAAATCATAAAATCACAATTTCCTATTATCTGCGTAAAAGTAAAGCGCAGTTTGCTAAGAATTACTTTTTACGATCAACTTTTTATATGGAGTCCGTCATGCAACGCGTTGATTTATTTTTTTCAAAAATGACATTTTCAGAATTATGTAATCTGTCATATCTTCCATTTAAACGCTAAAATTATATTATGATTAGGACAAAAGGATATGGTTTTATCACGCATGTTAAAATGACGTAATTTCATGATCATTTCATGAAGATTCCGAACATTACTGAAATTAATTCACGATCGGAACTACTCGGCGTTTGTCTAAAGAAATTGCATATTTCTCGGTTACGGAAATGCCCGAGTAGTCACGATTGATAAATTCAGTGTGATCGGGTTTTTTTCCTTAAGAAGTCCAAAAGGTATACAGGAGTGATCGATGGTCGAGATCGAGGTAACTGGCACTGGACTACTAATTAAACGAAAGGTCGTGGGTTCGATTCTAGGCTGTGCCATTAGAATTTCTCAGTGACGCTTTTTCAGTGTCCCCATCCCAACTACCGGGCCAAGTATTTTGTCTAGAAAATCACAGGGAAAAGGACGTGACGTGTATTGGTGCTTTGCACAGGGCACGATAAATAACCAGGAAAACTATTCGAAAAGAGTACAGGGATATAAATGCCCGGTTCTCCAGTATCTTATCTCGATCCCCTCCTCTGGGGCGGTTCTGAATTGACCATCAATAGCTGTCGATTTGGGGCCTTTAAAGACAACAGATAAACTAGGCTACAGGCAGTGTCCTGGTCCTGTAAGTATCTATTGACTACTATTCATAATGCATGCGTGTCCATCCAATAAATCCAAGTGAAATTTAGCGCTATCACGGTTTAGGTTAGAGTACACATTTGGATGTTCATCATAAAAAAAAAAAAAAGGAGCGGTGACTATATTGTAGCTTTCTTATTACGAAGAGCATGCATTCTAACCGGCGTCTTAATGTCCACGGCCCGCATGCATATGAGCTGTGCGTAACTAAGTAGACTTAAGAAGATGGAAGGTCGGTTATAGATCATTCTATCAAGATAAGAAAGCCAAATATTTCTTTTTTTAGATCCTTATCATTGACTGAATAAATAAGAGGGGTAAGCACTAATTAAGGTTGTTTTATTTAATTTTATGTTATCAACTCGGCCGATTTCTCGTGCGAGAGACTCGGTGGACACAAACTCGTTCGTCGTGTAATGATCGGAAAGAAAACTGGTTTTACAACTTTCTAATTACGCCGCACGAAATCCCCGTGTTTTTTTTTCAATCACACCGTACACGCCTTCTTTACAGATTTGAAAGGAACTCTTCGTTGCTGGTTGATATTCGGTAAAGACAAAAAAACGCAGGAGAAAATCAGTATGAAAACTCGTACTATAAAAGAAGATGCAACAGTAACAAGCATGGCGGTCCAGTCCTGGATATCCGCTTGCCAGGTACTTTTTTTACTCGTTTTTTTTTTACACCCAAAGTTTCTCATTTTTTGGTGGTAATGGTGGTGAAATATGGCGTGCTTGTGTTCCTACATGTTGGGGTTTGAGGTGTGCGCTTATATTATAAATATTAGTATCTTACAGCCACGCAACTTCTTGATAATTATACATTAATTTTGTGTAACAATCACGCACGCACATTTTATCGCCGCGTCGTGTTCCACAAAATTATTGTAATTGGCTCTCTGTCTTAATTATGTTCCATCGTAAATGTTCACCAGTGATATGCTGCAGCGCAAACTATTCACGGTCTAAGAGGGTTTTTTCTTAATTGAATGCTTAATCGACCTGTTTACGCTCTCTCTCTCTCTAATATTATGATGTCGTCATTTATGATTTTATTCTTGAATTGTGTTCATCAAATATAAAGCTTGACTCGTTTATTGCGTCTGATATTAAATTGACATGGAAAATACACGTTTTTGTATTGAAAGCCCTTTTCTATCATGGGTCTGGTCTAGTCCAAAGTTTAATATAGTATTATAGTTAGGGAAGAAAATGTGGCATGTATGTCCATAATCACGCATAGCCCCACATCGGAAACATAGGCACCGATTCCGTGATTTAATACGTTTACAGACGTTCTTTTGCAATTTCAACCACCAAACAATGCAAATCTGTCGAAAGAAAAATCTTTCATGTTTTCCCTTATTGAGTGTATAAAATTTGATGGGTGAAATTGCAAAAGAACGTCTGTAAACTTATGAAAATCACTGAATCGAGTGCCTATGATCGGAAACTGTTTTTTCCTCCGGGACATTTAATTGGTGCAAGGACTTATATATACATTATATATATGTATGTATACATAGTTCCCACATCTACAATATTTACCTCCCTTGGCGGCCATCTTGCTTGGCAAATTTCTTATGCACTTAATAGAAGAAATCAGAAAATTGGTTATTAAACAACTTTATGTATAAAAGATAACTAAATCATGAAGTTGTTAAGGCTATAATCACATCAGGTCTAAGAAAATGTAGTTGTCACATATAAATATCCTATATTTAAAATTATCAAAACAAAAATATAAATATCTTCTATTAGTGCTTGTTGAATTTGCCAAGCAAGATGGCCGCCAAGGGAGGTAAATATTGTAGATATGGGAACTATGTATTAAGTCCTTGATTGGTGCCATTAATTAGTCAGGAAGTATATAAAGAATGAATGCGCTGAAGTGTATTTATTATCATTGATTTTCATAATACGAATTTCGAATGACCAATTACGTTTAATTCTGATAAAGAGAAACATGCATTTTGTTTTAAATAAACTGTATGATACCATGCTGACAAGCTATCATTATATTGTATACATAACAAAAATCGTATTCAAGGGAGACAAATCCGACACAATATTCGCCTAAAATATTTCGTTTAATTTCAATTATTATTTCCAAATACTGTGCAACCATCCGAATATTGTTAGAGAATTTTTACGTGATTCAGGTACGGGATTAATTTCGACTGTTTATTGGTAAATGGAGCTTATTTAACGAGTAAAACTGAACCATGTTTTAACAAAACCATCATCCGTATATTCAGGTTTTTCTGAATACTTCTAGATAAAAAAATCTATTGACGTCTTTGTCAACGTTTTTTGTTGGGTGGGTGGGGTATGTTTAATATGTTGGAAACATTTCGGTTATATTTTAGGACTTTATGTATGTACTAATGTCTGCCACGAAATAGCGATGTTAATGTATGAATGAAATCTCTTTTGTATTATTCTAATAATGCATTATTTAAGCGAATATTGTGAACCATGCATGGTTGGCAAGGTATTTTACCCATCCCTTATAATATCTTGACATTATTGATCAGTCAATAGATTTAGTCAGCATAGCTGCTAAACGTTCAGATTGAACATATTGGATTTCTTGTGTTGACAGTCCTATCAAAGCCTAGTTCAAACATTTCTTTGTATGACATGCTGTATTGTTTTGCTTGCTTGTTTAGTTATTGATGGATATCACATAAATTTATAATGAGTACATGTAAGTGATTATTTTATCAGCCTGCCTAATTGAAGACCTACAGGTAATTGAACTTGCATACCTAAGCCCAAGGGAAGACTTACACAAGTACAGTATATAATATAGTTAAAAATATAACTAGTGATAAAAGCTTTAAAAATCACTTTCTGTGATATTGTTAAATTATAGTAGTAGTAAAACTAGTATGCTGGTCATACGAAATACCGCGAGTCTAACTCTTTACTTAGCTTAAAATTCACGACAGTGCTAGTATGCAATCATTAAACCATTTGATTTATATAAACAATCCTTCTTCGTGTCAAAGAACATAAAAATTCTCTAAAAAACATTGAAAACATACGTCATCTGCTTGCATTCTTTGACACACTGACAGCCATGTTTATTTTTACCATGTATACAAAAAACCGCGAATCGGCCAATCAAATGCGAGATAAGAAATCATGCGGGAAATTCCTGCGAAAGTACTAAACTCCAAACAGTGTGCGGACCATCTGTCATTAGCAGAAATATAAAAAAAAAGTGTTTTAAGAGATAAAATGCATTAAAATTTGACAAAATTATATAGCAGTATTAATTTGAATCGAATTCAAATGACTGTATGAACGATAAATTGACTTGACTCTAGAAATGGCAAAACTCATCGATGAAAAATGTTTTAAAGTCGCGGCATGCACATGTAAACAAAAGTCTGGTTCCCTGCCAACAAATGCCTGGCGAAAACGGAAATGGAGGCGATGCGCATGCGTCAGTTATTGTTATTATCCGGGCATTCGCGGTACAGTGTATATCGCAGTTCCAAGTGTACAAGGGATACTACTACTAATAGTACTGTAACATGTTATTCTTGTCATTTTGATGATGCTCAAACCAAAAATAACATATAATTAGTTTCTATGTAATTATATACTCAGTGATTTTCTTCATCTCTGGGAATTGGTCTGGGTCCGGTCAGATTTGGAATTTTGGAGTTATTGTGAATTTTTATCTATAGACAAATTTATTCACAATGGCAAATTAATTAATTGAGTGCTAGGCTCTGGTCTCTTGGCACTTGTATACCGGTCCCCTTGTATACTACATGTACATGTATATATACTTTTCAGGGCCTTTTTTCCAAAAATTGGGAAGGAGCCTTAGCCTTTCCTATTTGGGAAATTCAAGTGCGATATTTTGCCAAATTTTGAGAAAGTAAGGCAACCAAGTTAGATTTAGAATAGCATTGTATTTTGGGGAATTTCTTTCCTCAAAATCAAATTCGAAAAAAACAGCATTTTTTCCTTCTATAAGTATAACAGAGGCCGAAATTCGGTGACTTCCCAATTGCAAAAATGCTGTTTTTTTCTCAATCTGCTTTTTGTCAAAAAATTATCATATCTTTACATTTTGTGTCCAAATTTAAAATTCTTTTCATGTTCATTAGGAATTTCTGCATTTAGGTTTGGGAAAATTGGAAGCCTAAATGCTTTTGGAAAGGGTCTGTTTATGAAACTTTATCAGCCCTGTCTAAAGGCATATAATTTAATGAAAACTCACTAAATGATACTGCATTGTGTTTACAAGTTTTCCCTTTGTCTTCACTAATCACTTATATTTATAATCACTGTATGCAGTCTCTGTAGTCTGAACATTTTTAACTTCTTGCACAGACCACCCCTCAAGCCTCAACACTGACACTGGTAATTTTTTAGCAGTCTGATGAGAAAGTGAGACGTAACTAGAAACACTGCCACACATTTCTAGTGCCTTTTCACTACATGTATTTAACTTTTAAGTGAAGATTTTAAACAATAATGTTTTTGCAGGTTTAATTTTAAGTAATGAGTTTCAAGTCTATCAGTGCTTTAGTACTTGTTTATCATGTTTCGCATACATTTTTTTGCTGTTCTCAGTTCTGAATTGTAAAATATGATAAATGCAATTATAATTTATATATTACCAGGGCTTTTTTTCACAGGTAGGGGAAGGGGCCTTTTCCTTAAATTTGGGGGAAAATAACACATCATCTTTGCAAAAAGGGGAAGAAAAGACTTGACGTAAATTGATTTTAGGAGAAAAGTGGATGGTTTTGAAGAATTATCCTGAGGGGAAGACACCTACCGGTATTAACGGCCCCTGCTATAGAAGGAAAAAGTCCTGATCACTTTGTATGAAAATTATTAATTTTGATTTGCAGTTCTTAATGTGTTGAAGTTGCAACTTGTCTTCCTGTGTGTAAGTTTATTTTTCTTTCTATTTCCAGGATTTCGAATTTACAATGGATTATACTGAGCACATTTCTTCAGTGAAGTGATATAAATTTTTCGGAAAGTAGGCACTATGTCTCAGAGGAACGGACCAGTTAATCTTCATTACCATAATGAAATCAAATCCACTATCACATCGGCTGTATACACGCCAACCACTAACATCATTGCAGACCCACTGACTGATAAATATACTGTGGGTGAAAATATAGGAAGGTAAGTTTACGGGTCTTAATGGAAAACCTATAATTTACTTCTTTGTTGTATATACATCTGCTTGGATTCACTGTCAGCTCCTTGGAGTCAGTCTGTCCTGTTTTATGTTGGGTATTGTACCAAGGTAACAATGTGGTGAAAGTAAAATACAAATACTTAATCTAAAACTTAGCAAAAGGAACTCTTGAGAATATACTTCACAGTTTACTGTCAACATATAATTTCTTCATTCTTGAAATACTGTTTGTTTTTACACTAGGTAGTTTGTATCAAAGTAGTATTACAGGATGAATGTACTACGTAGGTGATTAACACAATGTGAAGGGATGAAGGTAGCTGATTAGTGATTACCTTTACCAGGAAACAGGAAGCTTATCTAAGTTGACATTTAAGAAATTAAGTATGCAGCGCATGTCGATATGCGTGCTACATTAAATTCCGGAAATCTATCAAGCACTATTAACTAAGTACCAGATGAAGTGATTTACACTGAAATGATTTAAAGTGTATACATTTTGTATATAAAGCACTTAGTATGAATCATTATGGAAATGAGTGTAATGTGTTAGGTCAGCTTTAGGAGTCTGAAACTGTGTCAATGTTAAGTCACTTGTTGTAGCTCCAGCTGGTAAAGGACGGGGGGGGGAATTACCTGGTGGAAGCAAATTTGAAGATTATTATAATGCATATATGACTTATTTTCTGTGGGGAAGTCCCTGACTGTCTGTGTGATTCCCTGGTTTATTTATGAATTTTTATCTGAGTTAAAGGACATCCAAGGATTCCACATGCAGGGCATTGCAGGGTGAAAAATTCTTCAACTATCAGTCCATCTCAATTTGCTGTACATGTACGTAATATAGACCCCTAATTTTCTAAGAAAAAGTAAATATCTTACATCAGGTCTTGAGATTATGTACTTGTATGATTTTTCTACCTGAAAGCTGGTGTTTAAAACTTAAAGAAAGCTGGTGTTTATTTTTACTAAGTTATTACTGTAATTTGTCCACTACTCTAGCAGTGTAAGGCTTAACACATTTTACCAGGACTTGTTTTGGTGGATCAACATTTTCTTTTTTTAAAGGGAAAGGTTTCTTTATTTGATCGCAAAATAATCTGCACTGTCAATATTGTGTGACTAGACACACTGAGAAAATTTTGTAAAAGAATTCCTAATATTTACCTTTACGCCTTCATAGGGTTGAAATGAATTTTATCACCTGTACTTAAAATGGTGCAAATATATTGAAACTACGATACTTGAAAGTTGATTTTACTTCAATCATGAACTTAAATGAATGGCTTATATTGCTGTACTGTAATAAAGACAAGTTTTGATTCTTGAAATCACAGACATCAAAAGGTCATAAAATGTTTTTATTACTTGACCCCCTTCAGCTCAAATCCATCAAATTGCTGCTAAAATGCAGTTAATACTAAAATATTATAACCTGGTTTTGTCAGGTGTACTTGTCAAAATTTGTAATTACAAGGTTTAAATGACTTGATTCAAGTACATTGCCTTTCCATGGTTTATACATGTATTTGGTGTGGCACATTATGAGAATTTATAAGAACGTAAGACTTGTTAAAATTTCCCTTCATTGTAAAAGATTAGTAAATCTTGACTGAATGATTACGGGTACTTGTAAATTTATTGATATCAGGTCCTTTTTATGCCATTTTTGCATCCTATATTCTCCACTATTCCCCAAGTAAAAAAGTGTATATTTTTCCCACTGAGAGAAAAAAAATTCCCCATAATTTAAAAAAATCCCCAAATTTAGTTTTTCATAATCCAAATTTCCGCCACCAAAGGGACCCAATACCTGGTGTTCCCCAAAACAGTAAAAAAAGGGCTGGATGTAACTCGTGAAGAATGGCAGCTATTAAGTGCACTAAGATTGATGTAGTGAAGCATTTAACAAGGTCGTCTTAATCTTATTATTCGGGTGTTCACTTAGTCAGGTTTGACTGTTTAATAAATCATAAGATCCTGTGGTTAGTGTGCTTGACTAAATGTGGCCAGGGATTTTTTGGGGAGATTTTATAGCCGAAATTCGATCATATTCCCAATGGAAATTATTATCTTTTTTTCCCATTTCACAGACAAAAACTCCCAATCAAAAAAAAAATATGAATAAGTTGTACATTGCAAAAATTGTATTTACACATTTTCCCCAATTTTGATTAAAACACCGCGAAAAATCCCAAGAGTATATGGGTCATATTCCCAAAATACCGAGAAAAAACCCTGGTGGCGATCCTAGTTTGAATCAAGCGGGTCATACCTGTCTATGAAAATTTGACAAAAATGTCGCTTAGTTTTGGCTGGAATACAGTCTAGGAAAACTGGTTTGAGAACCGTTAGCTGTACATAAGTTATAACAGAAATGTCATTGAATATCCGCCTTAAAGTCATTGAATCACACTGAAATCTTATCTTATGAATATGAGTCTCTGAATAACAGTCAATTCTGCACAAAGGTCATGTTTCTTCTCTCCCATAGATGACCTATGATCACAGGTTGAGCAATAGTTTGATTATAAGGCATCTTGATTTCGATTTTCAGTCATCTAAGTACAAAAATGTAAGTGCTTTTTTGTCAATGATCATGAAAGTGCAAATTAAAATGTGCAGTACTTTGTACAACAATGGGGTCATATCAAATTAATAATACTTCAGTGAGATTTGTCAAAAGTCTTCAATCTCAACCAGACTTACAGACTGTTTAATGATGAGTATTTAAGACAGACAAAAAAAACAGCTGATTCAATGCCTTAGATTTTCAGCAGACCGAATGAATTTTCACTAGACTGCGACATTTGTGTAATGCAGCTAAGTCTGTGATTATTTATTTAGGTTTTGTTTCTGAGCATGTAATTTAGTTGATCATATAATCATGATAATTTCACTGTGCACCATATCAATTTAATGAGGTCTCAAAAGTTTGCTTTAAAAAGTTTTTAACTTCAAATTTAAACCATTTATTTTTGTATAGCTGGATGTGGCGTAAAAATCATAATACATGGTATTTACTAGGGGATTATGAATTTTTAATGTTTTCCTAAATGATCAATGACCGAAAAATTCTTTGATGTGGCATTTTTAAAATATTTTCACTCGATGAATAAATTTTGCTCACAGGGCTTGGGCATTATTGTAATGATAGAGGTTACTGTTCAAAACACAGCATTAATTAAATTTTTGCACCTAAACCCCTGTGGAAAAAATATTTCAATATCTTAGGTTTTGGTGCATTATAATTTGAACTCGTTCTTTTATAAAGAAACAGATATTATAGTTTCGCACTTAAACCCTCAAAGTTAGGTATTCAACGATCAACTATGTGTTCAGGTCACACATTGACTATGTATAGATTTATACATAAATTCTTATCTGTCTTAATTAGCAAATTGATTACCAATTAACCATGCTTCAATTATGCTGAGACCACTAACTTACCGATTAATTGGCACATTAAATACAATCATTATGGTCCAAACATTTAACTATATTGTGTGAATTACTATAATTCATAATTGCATAGAATACTTACCATATTACTATACAAAATTTGGCTGATGTGAAGTATCATTAGGCAGTAATGTCTGATAAATTGTAATGGTTATAAATGTTGAAATTCATAAATTTACCTTGCATGGGTTTTTGCATGTGGCTAAGGCATAAATGGACCTATGAACTTGTACTATATATTTAGTGCTTAAAAATTGGTTGAATGCTCAAAAAATTAGCTTTATGCATCTGATTTAGCAGAAATTAGTGGGTGAAATTTTGTCAATTATTGTGTATGATTCTATAATTATAAATAATAACTGGCTTAAGGATGACCTTTGTATATATATTAGGCTAATTTTTGGTATTTTTTCATGTTTAATCCATTATTTTAAATGTTAATGAAAAACATTTTTAAGCACCGGACATTCGGTCAAGTGAAAATGCAAACTTTAATGGACCGAATGAACTTTTAGCGGACCAAAAAGAGTACACACAAAATTTCATGTAACTTTGGCTGAAAAACACATTTTTCAAGAGTGATATTTCTTTTTTTCTGAAACATGGTAAAATTATTACTGAAAAATTTACTGGACAGTGGGACCACTGACCTTTTCAAATTTACTGGACTGATGACCATGTTGGTGGACTTGGTCCATGGTCGGGGGCTAAATTCGAAGACTGTTAAATGTACAATGTACTAAGCTGTTATATCTAAAATGAATTGTTGTAATCCAGTTATTTACTCAAGTTAACAAACATGCATGTATATGTATGTATAAGTATTTAAAATATAATGCAGTTGCATATTTTTTTGTTCTTTGTTTGGGATTATTATGTCATGTTTTGAAAGAAAATCTAGAAAATCGTGACATTTCAAATGATGTTGAAAAGCTTTAACAGATTTTTGCATGTCTTATTGAGGATATTTTGGACTAAAATTATTTCTTTGCATTACTATTTTAAAGAATAAGTCTTACAGGATTTTATTTAGACTTAAGTAATCATGCATTTTTGCTAAAGTCTTGATCATGTATTGATTTAAGCTTGTTCAATCAGTTACACATCAGAATGCTGGTTGTTCTCTGTGCCCCTGTAAAATAGAAACTCATACTTCATGAACTTTTCATGAAGTTTGCAGAAATAGTTCATGAAAAGTTTGTGTATTCATGAAATCCATTCGAAGGGGTCCATAACTTGATAAGCCTGTCTAAATTGAAGGTGCACTGTGACATAAAATTTATAATAAATTTTGTTCTGTCATTTATTCGAAATTAATGACCTTGATGTTTGATGTTCTAACAGATAGATTACTATGGTTAATATTTATCCTGACTGGATTTTACGGAGGTCGAAACTGGAACATTCATCACATATTCACAAAGGAATGCTAGATTAATTATGAAATTTATTAAAGTAATTTTTATATCACTAAAGCTCTCATTAGATAGGGAAAAGCTGTTGCCTTAGTCTTTGTTTACATTCCTGCTCTATTTCTCATGGTTGAATTGTTTGAACCAGGGAAACAGTTTCCACCTATTTTGAAAAACGGTTTCCACAAGATTGATGTTGTAAACGGTTACTTAACATTTATTTATTGCAAATTTTGCCCTTGCAATACAATAGTAATTCTTTGTGAAGAATTAACTGTTTTTTCTGCTGATTGTTTAAATGACTCACAGTACTATTGGTTTAAACTACGAAAACCAGTTTGTGTATATATTTATATATGCAATGTATGGAAACCGTTTTACTAGTTGGTAGGTTTTACAGTTGTGATATTACAAAGGCTTAAGGGTAGAGAAATTATTAAGTAAGCATAAGCCAGGTTGGTATGTAAGTCCTGTAGGAGAGAATGTAATCCCGTCCACTTGAAGGTTCAATCAATAAGTCACTGAAAATGATGGACTTTGCTTACATTTGTAGCTTTGTGTTTATATCTGTCTACAGAGGACATAGGCTGTTTGGCTACATTGTGCATGTTTCTTAGATGAAGGGAGCAAGTTGTCCTTCTGGAAATAGTCTCCTTTGAGCGCTATATCTTAATTGTTTTGTTTGTTCTTCATTGTGTGGAAGAATTCTGTACCGACTTTAAAGATGTGCCTTTTGTGTCGGGGTTGACCTCAGTTCTCTGTCCATATTTCGATTAGTCCATTTTCCCAAAATGCTTTGTTGAACAAAGCTTCCAGTACTCGGGACTATATCTCATTATTCCAGGTATATTTGTTACTAAAATTAACTACCCCCCCCCCCTCCCTGTTCTCTGCTTAGAAAATTGCTTGTTGAATTATCTTGAAAACCCTAAAACTGTAAAGACAAGAAATTGAAGAATTCATAAAACTTTAATGTGTCTGCTTCTTGGTATTTATCATTCCTTCTAGTTTTGATCGTTTATTTTCTCAACTGCTAAGTATAATCCATTATTTATACTTTATTGGTGTGATTTATGATAATAAAATTAGTGTTGCTTTAGATATCATTTATTTGTGATGATAAATTATGTTTGTTGGTAATGCTATAATGTCTGAACTGATACTATGCCAACCCTAACATATCACATAAAATGATGAATTTATAAAGACGTCAGGCCATCCTTTAAAATATATTGTATTTGGGGCAACGCTATCTACTCCAAGGGTGGATTTATGATTGAGTTTTTTTGTAATTGTTTAACTTAAATTTCAAGGTTTTTTGTCATGAACCTTCCTTTAAATGTATCACTTTGTTTTATGTACTGTCAATGTAATTGTGATTTTCAAGGGGCCATTGAAGTTGGCCTGGGCCCTTATCTTAAATATACCCATACCGAAAAAAGTTACAAAAAAGTTATGCCTTTTGGGGCAAAAAAAGTTACAAAAAAAGCATAACTAAGTTATACAAGTTTGGAACCATTTATTTCAACATAGTTACAGAAAAGTTATGCCTATTAAAAGTTACTAACTAATATGTAACTTTTTTGTGCCTATTTACAGAGAAAAGTTACATATTAGTTACAAAAAAGTTACACTATAGTTACAAAAAAGTTACATTCTAATTTCTATACAAGATTAAGACACAGAAAAGTTACAAAAAAATTATAAGTGTATAAAAGTTACAAAAAAGTTACATTTCAGGCATACTTTAGTTACATTCAAAGTTACAAAAAAGTTACATTGTAGGCATTCTATAGTTACATTTAAAGTTACATAAAAGTTACAAAAAAGTTACAGAAAAGTTATATTCTAGGCATACTTTAGTTACATTCAAAGTTACACAAAAGTTACAAAAAAGTTATATTCTATGCATACTTTAGTTACATTCAAAGTTACATAAAAGTTACAAAAAAGTTACAGAAAAGTTATATTCTAGGCATACTTTAGTTACATTCAAAGTTACATAAAAGTTACAGAAAAGTTATATTCTAGGCATACTTTAGTTACATTCAAAGTTACATAAAAGTTACAAAAAAGTTATATTAAAGTTACAGAAAAGTTACATTAAAGTTACAGAAAAGTTACACTAAAATAACCGAATTTTCACTTTAATCAGACAAGAAAGATTTTAAATATTAATATCATAGCATTTAATTATTTCTTAAATAATACAAAAAGGATGTGAAAACAAAATCAGTTTACAGTGGCTTTTAAAGCACATAGATATTTCTTGAATAAAACACTATACAGTCTATATTCCAACATTTTAGATGTATTTATGCTTAATTCACAAGACAATGGTGATTAGAGTTCTCTTCCTCAAGTTTGTTTTCATTTTTCTTTGTTCAAAACTGACCAATAGTGCATTATTCTAGGTTCATCTACAAAACTTAATAATGCAGCTTTCACATCTTTGCCTTTAATAACAGCAGTCTGGAAAAAAAGAAGACATATACAATAAAATATGATTTAATAATTTCAATTGATTATCCAACAGATAATGTGGATTACTTATTGTAGTCAACTTAGAAAGAACATTTGCAAGTGTTTGAATTTCATATGCAGACAACCTTTAAAAGACAGAGAGTAATCTTTACAGAAGCTCTTTATAATATTTTTCAGTCAATACTATATAGTACTAGTAGAAAAACAGCCCAGATCTCTAGCTTGAGGAAATAGGATTCAGATTAATCCAGATTATTAATAAGTTACTATTTCTGTTTGAAAGTTTCATTAAGATTTTTGTGTTCAACTTAGCAATATTAGTTGATGTTAAGATTAAGAAATTGAAAAAGTTTGTGTTTTCTATACATGCATATTGATTATGTTCCAATCATAAATATGACTTCAGTTATCAAACAAGAGTGCCAGGTCTCAAATACCCTAAGCCCTATGTCAAGGGCCATAACTCATAAGTGCCTGTGCCAATTGGGCTGGTTATCAAACTTGACGGTTGTGACCTGCTGGACAAGTATCCTGAAAAAATTGTCGAAGTCCTGGCTAGCCCTTATTAATAAATGTTCTTACCAATGGATGCTGCTTCATTGATCACATCTGGAACTGTTTGTTCATCTTGCTCTAAAGAAATAAAATGCAGATATATGGAAAATAAATTTTACATAATGTTTCCTTTCCTACCAGAGGAGAAAAAACTCAGATAAAGGCTCATTAAAATCCCAACTGTTATGTCATTAAAATATGGACTTAAAGGGGTTCCATTTAAAATGCAGTTAATCCAAATGTCATTTTAATAAATGCTTTATCTCAAATAAATAATATAAGTACCATTTTCTGACTACCATAATTAAAGTCTTGTGTCATTTTTTCCAATTGCTTTTTCACTTCTGATGTGGAACCTGCAGAATAATATAAAAAAATAAGCATAAGTGCAATTTAACCTGTCATTGACTATAAAAAAGCAGGACTAGATATAAAATAACTATGAAGTTTATAATTCATAGCTCTTACAGTTCAAGTGTCATGCTCCTATTCCTAATAAGAATCAAGTATAAACAAATGTAACAAAGGGCAATAACTCCAAAATTATGAAATGCAGAGTAACAGTTCTTGTGCACTGCACTCAACCTCAATGAGATCTATTTGTCGATGAAATTTCAAATTCATAGCTTTTATATAGTATAAGAGTTTTGCACCGGACAAGAATCAAGTAAACAAACAAAGGGCAATAAACCAAAAATTAAGCCATGCAGAGTAATGGTTCTTGTACACTGTACTCATCCTCGATGAGATCTATCTAACTATGAAGTTACAAATTCATCGCTTTTATAGTCTAAGAGTTATGCTCCAGACAATAATTATGTTTGACAAATTAACAAAGGGCAATAACTCCAAAATTAAGCCATACAGAGTAATGGTTCTTGTACACTGTACTCATCCTCGATGAGATCTATCTAACTATGAAGTTACAAATTCATCGCTATTATAGTCTAAGAGTTATGCTCCAGACAATAAATATGTTTGACAAATTAACAAAGGGCAATAACTCCAAAATTAAGAAATACAGAGTAACAGTTCTTGTGCACTACACTCATCCTCAATGAAGTCTATCTAACCATAAAGTTTCAAATGCATAGCTCATATAGTCTAAGAGTTATGCTCCGGACAATAATTATCTATGAACAAATTAACAAAGGGCAATTACTCCAAAATTAAGAAATACAGAGTAACGGTTCTTGTGCACTACACTCATCCTCAATGAAGTCTATCTAACCACAAAGTTTCAAATGCATAGCTCATATAGTCTAGGAGTTATGCTAAGTATTATGTATGAACACATGATTAACAAAGGGCAACAACTCAAAAATTAAGAAATACAGAGTAACGGTTCTTGTGCACTACACTCATCCTCAATGAAATCTATCTAACTATAAAGTTTCAAATTCATAGCTCTTATAGTCTATGAGTTATGCTAAGTATTATGTATGAACACATTAACAAAGGGCAACAACTCCAAAACTATAAATAAATTAATAATAATAAATACTGCCAGTTTAATTCCAGGTGGCGCGCTAGTATTGACCTAGTTGTTAGTAAACAACATGGCCGCCAGAATAAGCGCAAACATTAAAAAAAATACTAAAATGGCAATTAGTTAACACTTCCAATTAATCTGATTATTGATAAAGCTATGTAATATCGAGCAACTCAGTATATATATGTTGTATATAGAATTATTTTTCTATGTAAACAAATAATATCTAAGTAGAAATACCTAAACGTTATATCCCAAGAATCTTGACAGGAACTTGAAGACCATCGTGAAAATTACGATATCACCAACTATGTACGAGTCGAAATCCTTCCTTGAATCTTTTTTTCCCACCAGTGTGACGATTTTAAATAGACTTCCTCCGATCCATTGTATAGGAACGTGTACATGATGGATACAAGCAATATAAATTGAATAAATTTAAAGCTTCAATCTTTCTTCTTCTTGAACTGACGCGGCTTTTTGAAAAAACGATGCCTCCGAGCCAATCAAAATCGTGCGCGAAGTCACGTTTCGAATTTGGCCAATCAGTGTGTAGCGTGACGTCAGCAATGCAATATTACGGAAACAACCGAGTAATTCAGATCTACGTTCTGACTTAAAAAAACGAAACTTTTTCTTATTATTTAACTAACGTTTCTCCCTTGAATAAATATTTATCCAGTCTTAGAGATCTGTTAATTTATACAATCACCTACTTCAAATTAGAATCATTAATTGTTAATTAACAATCAGATAAGCTGGGAAGAACGTGTCACACGTACAGTCAAGGTGTCAGCATATTTATGGCATCATTTAAAATATACACAGAAATTTGATTAGTTGACAGTTTGCTTCAAACAACGAACACCGACATGCGTAGCCTTATATGGCAAATCAATGTGTGATTTATTACGTGGTCAATTAATTAGCGAGTTTGTTTGATCAATTTAAACATTAATTTTTCAGCTGAACGGGAAGTGTTTATTTGTTTTACTTTATTGTAAAAACCTCATATTTGCATGTTTTGTACATGTATTGACTGAATAAATGATATGTTCTAAAATATGTATGATGCAATACTATGTCTTGGATTTTGTCTGGTGACGTACGTAATTTCATCTGTGTAGAAAATTATAATGGATCAGAATGGACGTACCGTCGTAATGATTCATGTAATAAAAAAACGTAGTTATATCATTATTTAGTATTGTTGACTTCATTGTATTCTTTAAATAATCTACAAAAACTAATGAATTTTAGTGAGGTATTTAATGATTGTATGTCAACATCACGTGTTGTGTAAACCTAAGTTTATGTACATTATTTGATTTAAAATTGGCATGTATGCATTTAGTTGTATATTTACAAGCAATCCAAGGCATCGATGTATTTAAATGTCTATTTGCGTAAATGAACTGAAATTAAGCATTGCGTGTATAGAAGGATCCGTACAGTACTATTTTAAACAGTGTAACACACATAAATAACACGTCTGACCCGAAGCTGTTATTTCCGGTATCAATAAGGATCATGTCACACAGAATACGATTTTGACCACTTGCTTGTATCACGGACAGTTCGCATGTTGGCATAAATAGATTTTTTGTTTAAGTAAATGTTTTTTCTTCGTAATACAAATTTATACACACATGAATGTATGTAAGTCCTTGATACTTAATAGATTGGATTAAATTTTGATTTATTTGCCGGGAATACGAGACGATTTTCCGAAAATCTACAAATCTATCGATTGAATAAACGCCCGTTGTTCGGTCCGTGTTTTCGATATACATGGTCGTTACGTACACGTATATTTCGGAAAATTAGCACAAACTTTTCCCAAAATTATCAGGTGGTGGAAAAGTATTTCGGCCCAGTGGAAACACTGTTTATGAAACGACTTTAAAGGATTTTAAGCTCACCTGAGCATGTGGTAAGATGAGTATTAAAATTACAATCAATGTCGACGTCCGTCGTCCACACCTGGAGGATTTCTTAACAAGTGTCACAGTTTTGATTGCATCTTCATAAAAGTTTTTCAGAAAGTTTGTCTCAGTGATATCATGAACCGGGTCAAACATGGGTCATCTGGGGTAAAAAACTAGGTCACCGGGGTAAAACCACAGGAACTATTTGATGATAGTGTTGAGGTCATAGCTTTTTTTGTTTGATTGTATTGTCAGAATATATTGTCTTAGACAATTTTGAACATACGTCTTTTGGGGTCAAAAACTAGGTCACCGGGTCAAATCTCGGGAAAACCTTTATAACACTGTAATAGTTCATAATTTTGATCGGATCTTCACCAAACTTTGTAAGAATGTTTGTCATGCCGATGTCACGAAAAAATCTGAACGTACGTGTTTTAGGGTCAAAAACTAGGTCACCGGGTTAAATGTCAGGAAAGCCTTCATAACACTGTAGAGATCATGATTTTGATTGGATCTTCACCAAACCTTGTAAAAATGTTTGTCATAATGATGTTATCTTAAAGTTAGAATATACGTCATTTGGGGTCAAAAACTAGGTCACCGGGTCAAATCTCAGGAAAAGCTTCATAATACTGTAAAGATCATGACCTTGATTGGATCTTCACCAAACCTTTTAAGAATGTTTGTCATACTGATGTCATCTTAAAGTTTGAATATACGGCATTTGGGGTCAAAAACTAGGTCACCGGGTCAAATCTCAGGAAAACCTTCATAACACTGTAGAGGTCATAATTTTTTTTTGGATCTTCACTCAACTTTGTAAGAATGTTTGTCATACTGATGTCATGAAAATTATTGAACATGGGTCATTTGGGGTCAAAAACTAGGTCACCAGGTCAAATCTCAGGAACACCTTCATAACACTGTAGAGGTCATAATTTTGATTGGATCTTCACTCAACCTTGTAAGAATGTTTGTCATACTGAAAATGATTGAACATGGGTCATTTGGGGTCAAAAACTAGGTCACCGGGTCAAATTACATGAGAAAAAAATGAATAAACTTTTGTAGATTGCAAAAGCTTCAACTGATAAATTGTAGAGTTCTTTTATTTATTGGATGTAAACTGCAGTGTAGATAGCAATTTCATACCGAAGTCCAAGTGCTTGACAGTTTATCAAAATATCATGTAAAAAAAGAATTGCATGTACTTGTAAGATCTATGAGAAAAGAATCAATGATTTATATTTCCTAACTAGTGATTTCTTTGGAATAATATATAAATTCATAATCATATTAGAATAATTATTTAATTGTGCAGGAAACATGACATCAAACCTGAATACACAGAAAATAGAACATTTTGGCCTCATTTTAAGTATTAAAAGTCAAGAAAATAACAGAGTTCTGAATAGTTACTTTTTAGTTACACCAAAAAATGACAAAGTCTAAAAGGCAGAAATATATATACTCTGAAAAAGACAGAGTTAAAAAAAGTTACACTTTAGTTACACCAAAGAATGGCTAAGTCCAAAAAGTTACAATTTAGTTACACTGGAAAAAGACAGAGTTAAAAAAAGTTACACTTTAGTTACACCATGAAATGACTAAGTTCAAAAAGTTACAATTTAGTTACACTTGAAAAAAAACAGAGTTAAAAAAGTTACACTTTAGTTACACCATAAAATAACTAAGTCCAAAAAAGTTACAAATTAGTTATAACTTTTTTGTAACTCAATACCTAGTTACAAAAAAGTTACTCTTTAGTTACAGAAAAGTTATGCCTATGTGTAACTTTTTTCGGTATGGGTACCTAAGCTACCTTTCTCTCAGTAGACCTTTTTGTTAGCAGACCTTTTTTAATATGGTCCACGAAAAATTTACTTGTAGTTATAACTTATAAATAAACACACAAACTTGATTAAAAATTCTTAAATTCAGACCTTGAAAAATAATATCTTTGTACATGAAGACAAAATTTTATTAAATCTAAATACACGTATCATACACCTGTCATTTTTTACCTTGACAACTATTAGTGTTGTCAACACGCCTACAGTTTGTCATTTTTCTCTATTTTTTAAGTGACACCACTGTGATCTAATGTCGTAAACTTAAAAAGATACATAGGTCTTGACTTGTTATTTAAAACTGGTGAGTTTAGATTTCTGGTTTTAAACATCGTTGAAATGGGCTGTTTCAGTTGTTTTCAAAGAACCAGTACAGCATAGCCCCCATCTACAAAGCTTGTGTAGTTCCATGTATGGGATCATAGTTTAACCCAGTTTCCTAGGGCGACAGGCCTGTCTGTCGGCAAGCCCCTGATACAAGTTCTAAGACATTTAAAATTTCAGTAGTTGTCTTGCTAAGACTTATTTATCTGGAATCAGACTGGTCTGCTGCCTGTGTCTGTGATATTATATAAGTATCTCAGTTTGACATAAAAGGGACACAGTCTGAAATATAGATGGACAGAATTGGACGCTGTCTGAAATACATGTTTAGATGAACAGAATGGGACACAGTCCGAAATATTATTAGTTGACCGGACACAAAACCCAACTTACACAAAAAGCACTTAGCAAAATGGACCTCTCTGTTCTGTCATTTTAGTATCAAGTAATACGTTCTTATTTTACATATGTTGACATTGAGTTTTATGTACAATTTGAAGACTACATTTAGCAGCTATAAAATGTATACCAGTATCACTTTGATACTTCCGTATCTCTTTGTTGCTTTTATACAAAACTTGTTTGAGACGAGACAGGGATGTCACGATTGCATGACTTGTTTTCATGTCATTGTAAGCACAGTACTTACTGTCATTTTTTTCTTTCATACATTTGTGTATCTTTTAAAGATTTGCTGTTTACAAAAAAAGATAATAGTAAATAAATCATTCTTCAGATGATATGCAACTATAATTAATGTATAATAAATACTTTGAGGAAAAAATTGAGATTTAAGCTGTTCTCAATTCTTAAAACCATGTGGACTGTAACAAATTATTATATATCATGAAACAGGGCTTTTTTTCACAGGTAGGGGAAGGGGCCTTTTTCCTTAAATTTGAGGGAAAATAACGCATACTTTTTGCAGAAGGGGAAGAAAA
The DNA here is from genome assembly GCA_964023205.1 of Lutraria lutraria. Lineage (NCBI taxonomy): Eukaryota > Metazoa > Mollusca > Bivalvia > Venerida > Mactridae > Lutraria > Lutraria lutraria. The sequence continues at coordinate 27,397,246 of OZ026848.1, read as the reverse complement.
AACTTGATGTGAATTGAATTTTAGGGGAAAACTGCATGATTTTGAAGAATTTTCCTGAGGGGAAGACGCCTATGAACGGCCCCTGCTATAGAAGAAAAAAAAGCCCTGTGAAAGAGCTTGAAACCCCCATCAAATAGTTATTCATACTTCTTGAACTATTCATGAAGTATTCTAGAATAGTTCATGAAAAATTCATGATTTCATGAATTCCATTCTAAGGGGATCCCTGGGCTTGTTTTCCAGTTTGTTCATCAACATTATTATTAAAATTTGTAAATTTATGTCCTCATATAGATATATTATAACCTCTAGTATGTTAACACTACTTATATTATCTGATAACTATTTTGGATGTAATCTTTGTACATGTTTACCTTGATGTCCTGTGATGAGTGTGTGTAAATAAACATGATTTCGTAATTTGATATCTTTGGAATGCAGGCCAATACTGTATATATCTTGGAATTCAATTTGGTCTTACGACTTCCTTTATAGATTTACATACATTTTGATGTATTTTAAAATGATAAAAATGTGGAATTTCTGTCTTGACAGCTAGTGAAGTATGCTCAGTGCAGATGTACTGATAAAGAGTGGTGTAACCTTTCACTGAAAATATGTGTTCTCTTAATACTATTATTTTCTCTATGATGAATTGGTGGTAGATACGGAATCAGACAATTCTTCATTGTCCGCTGATCCAAGTGATATATTTTGGATTTATTAGTTACTTGCGGAGATCAAGGTTTTACTACTGGTATCAAATCCATGAAAACTGTATTACAGAAATTCTGTTGAAAATAGACAGAAAACCCCCAAAACATCCTTATCACTTTTGTGTCAAAATGCAGTTTAATATTATTGACTCTTTTTAGCTCACCAGAGCACAAATGTGCTCAGGGTGAGCTTTTGTGATCGCCCTGCGTCCATCGTGCGTCGTTACGAATATGTGGCGTCCATGTTTACTTAAAACAACATCTCCTCCTACACCGCTATGCTGATTGCAACCAAACTTGGCTGGAATGATCCTTGGGTGGTCCCCTTTCAAAGTTGTTAAAAAAATTAAATTTCATTAAAAATTCTGGTTGCTATGGCAACAAATTTAAAAAACTTAAAAAATCTTCTTGTCTGAAACCACAGGGCCTAGAGCTAAGATATTTGGTATGTAGCATTGTCTAATGGAACTCTACAAAGATTGTTCAAATTATTCCCCTAGGGTAAAAATTGGCTCCGCCCCGGGGGTAACTTGATTTTACATAGACTTATATAGGAAATTTAAAAAATCTTCTTGTCAAAAACTACAATGCCTAGAGCTTTGATATTTGGTGTGTAGCATAGTCTAGTGGACCTCTACCAAGTTTGTTCAAATTATTGCCCTAGGGTCAAAATTGGCCCCGCCCCGGGGGTCACTTGATTTATATAGACTTATATAGGAAAATTTAAAAAATCTTCTTCTCCGAAACCGCAAGGCCTAGAGCTTAGATATTTTGTATGTGGCATTGTCTAGTGGACCTCTACCAAGTTTGTTGAAATTATGGCCCCGGGGTCAAAATTGGCCCTGCCCTGGGTTTTTTTTCTATTTTATATAGGAAAATTTTAAAAATCTTCTTCTCCGAAACCACAAGGCCTAGAGCTAAGATATTTGGCATATAGCAATGTCAAGTGGACCTCTACCAAGTTTGTTCAAATTATGGCCCTGGGGTCAAAATTAGCCCTGCCCTGGGGTTTATTCTATTTTATATAGGAAAATTTTAAAAAATCTTCTTCTCCGAAACCACAAGGCCTAGAGCTAAGATATTTGGTATCTAGCTTTGTCTAATGGACCTCTTTTAAATCTGTACATATAATGGCCATGGGATAAAAAACGGCCCAGATGGGTCACTTGATCTTACTTAGACTCGTATAGAAAACTTCAACAATGTTAATCTCCGAATGACTTTTTCTCCTGGTGAGCATTTATAGGGCCATCATGGCCCTCTTGTTTATCTTCTTCTGGTATAGATGTATTCTTATTTAGAGACTTGATTGGTGGTCTTAATGGTAACGAGCTGGAATACTGAACGTAAGGTCATGGGGTTTGATTCTATGATTCCCCTTTCAAATTTTTCAGGGACGTTTTTCAGTGTCCCCATCCCATTGACTACTGTGCTTATTAAGTAATGTTTCTAGAAAATCACTGGAAAAAGTCGAGGCATATATTGGTGCTTATTAATTACACTGGGCGCATTATAAAGTACCAGAAAAAACTTTTAGTAAACAAGAGTAAGGGATACAAATGCCTTGGGTCTCCTGTATCTTCTCTCACCTTTCTCTGGAGCGGCCTCGAAATGACCATAGCTGTCAAATGGGCAATAAAACATCAGTCAAGTTAAGTATTCTTATTAACAATGATTGTTTTCTTTATTAAAAGGGGTGCCACTGAAAATGAGACAATAGCAGTTTGTATACTAGGTAAGCACTTGAATAAAGTGTGCGTCATATTTCTAATCCAAAGTTCTATCAAAGCCATGCAGTCAAATGTTTAAATTTGGACTTATTCAAATAAGTTTGATTTAAATAAGTCGTAAAGCCAATATCAATTAGATTATCTTCAAGTATAAAAATAATCCAATATATATTAGCGGTGTAAGCTGATAGTAAGTATGTAAATTGCTTACTTATGGCTGTATGTCTGCAATGTTAACTGTTTAATGTTTCAGGATTTCATACATCAAAGAAGTTAATTTTAGCTGATATGCCAATTTATGTCTGAAGAGGCCAAGTTGTAGTTGTTTAAAATAGAGATAAATATTTATTTAACTATGAATTTCTTTCATAATTTGTTTTTAATACCTCTAATTAAATATCACTATATTAATTAATCGTAATTTTTAATATTTTTTTAAAAATCATGCAATTTTAGTGTTATGTGGCTTATGTGTTGATCCTAAAATGCTGAAACACAGAACTTGATTTTTATCTTGAAAATGGTGTAACAGAACTTCCTTTACCTTAGGCCAGAGAAAAAATAATTGTTTTCCGTTACCCAACTGATCCTGTTTTTTGGTGCTTATTTATATATACCCTGTGTACAGTTTCTTACATTGTATATATATATATATAGCAAAATCCGAAGTTAAAAAATATTTAGGGACAAATCGTACCTCTAAATAAATTTAGTATGCATGACTGGTACATTTAGAAAATTCTGTGACCTACTTAAGCATGCCCTTTTTTCTGGCCTTACCCTGCTTGAGTATAGCATGTTCAGAAAACCCTGAGGGAATAAATGATCTATATTTACCTAGATAAGACATCTTTTAAAGATATTTCTTTGTGACTTTACCACTTGAAATATGTAATTCAACAAAAGATCATGTGAGGTAACATGGAGATAAGTTACTTGTTATATCTTACAGCATCTCTGCTATAAAAGTACTTTCTATTAAATACAGATCTTATGATGTATGGTGTTTTTAGCTCAAACTCAACTTTCAGGTGAAGATAGATAAAAATGTAATTGCTTTTCTAAATAGCTGCGGGTACTTATAATCATTCTAAAACTGCTGCCGAGCTAGAAAAACAAACATAGTAACATCTACTCCGTTGTACAGGAATTCCCCAGAATGAAGTTACTCCTGGAATAAATTTCGACAAAAAATATCACATATCCCAAAATATACCTGAACTCACATCCTAATCCATACCCCACTACTTGCATGCTATGATTTGCAAGATGTGCAGAATCGTGTGCTTCATGAAAATGTGACAAAAACTGATGCATCAAATGTATGCACACATGCCTGATCATTTATACAAATTGGTTTTGTCATTATCAAAGTTATTATGAGGAATTTCTAATGAAACTTGGCAGGCATTTCAAATTAACTCCTGTTAGTGAGTTGTAATAGGTGTAGGTATGCATCAAACTTCTCTTGAGTTTCACTTTTAGCGAAGAACTAAGTAAAGAGACCAGTCTTGAAATATAGCCTTGCCATTGGTCAATATTAAGACTACTTTCAAAACAGCCAATCATATGTCCTTAAGTTCTGTGGCTTGTTTTGATCAAGGTTGTAAAACCTTTGATCTTCAAGTGCTCATGTAGTGTAAAAGCTTCCCCAGTCAAACTTCATGACCTATTCATGACCATTCATGAGATATGCAAGAACAGTTCAGTAAAAGTTCATGTTTTCATGAATTCCATTTTAAAAGGGCCTACACACTTATCTCAGAATGCACCAAGCTTCCCATTGGTCAGGTTTAAGACGTAGACTTAGAGCAGATGCTCCAGTTTCTGTGCTCAATCATTTTCTTTTTCTGTACTCACAAAAATCCTGAACTCCCAATTTTTTTGTCAGTTTGTTAAACGCAGATGAAACAATTTTTATTGCCATAATGTTATCAATCATAAATCTTATAAAATTATTATTGTTTGAAATTATAATCATTATAATTCCGCAGGTATTTAAATTGTTATTAAGGATTGTGTTTTACCAATATAAACAACCCACTCCTTGTTTTTAGTATGTACTTATAAAAAAAACTTCTTTGTTTGGTTATAATATTGTGTTTAATATTGAGTGGTTTTGATAGGCAAGGGTCCTTTTTAATATGCTCCTAAAAAGCATTAGTCAACATTATTATGTATTCATATGATAATTTCTGTTATGTTTATCACTATATATATATCTCAGTATCTACATTTTCATATCAGTCCATCTCCTATTTGTACAGATATATAACTCATGTTGTGATGTTGTTACTATATAAGATGATGACTAATACAATAAATATTTGGCAAGGTGTGATAATCTTACATTAACAAAAAGATGCACATGGTTTTATGAAGTTTAAACTCTTGTGACATGATAGTATTATTTATCTTTATTTTTCATCGCTGACTATTCAAAAATATATTTTCTGTGCTTGATGTACAATTATGTCCCTCACAAAAGCTATTCAATAATGATCCCACAAAGGTGATTCAGCAATCACCAATAATTTCTTAAATGATATGTAAAGAATATGTAAGTCATGTACTCATTAGTTACAATCAGATACAGTCATACTAATTAGATCACTTACTAAGCACCTTGCGTAATGTCTGTTACATACAGCATCATGTATAATAATCAATATAGTCGCTATTGTCAACAAGCACTATAAACAGTCGCTGTAAATCACTCACAAACAAATTAATAAACATGATGATAGTGGTCACTTACAAATGTATCTTTGACACTCATAAGCCTTTTTCATGCAACTCAGTCATTTTACTTTTCGGTTGGCCTCTCACAATCACTCTTTTTTATGTATCACTCAATTCAGTTCTAAGGCTTTGAAACACATGTTATTAGCGCCAGATTGATGTTTGAAGTAAGCGATGCTTATTACATGTATAAATATAGATAATATGATGATGTGTTTTTGGTACAAATTACTTTGAATATGCATTGAGTCCTTTTGTTGACGTGAAATTCACTTCACAGAGTGGTTTGAAATTTAACAATGATTTATTGGCGTGCGTCGACGACTGTTTAAGGTCATGGTAGTCTATAGCTGTCTTTCAATTGAAAAGACGCAGTATAATGAAATATAACGTGACTGGTGTACGTAATTACATAATAACTATCATTTGATAGGAATTTCTTTTGTACCCAGTTAATTACGAGGGTTGTTGCTTTTGTCAGCTTTTTCTTGTGTATGGGGTTTTAGTTTACATTGAACTAATCAAATTTCGATTAAATCGTGTTACATATAATAGAGATCGTGAGAAGATGACATATTTTTTAGCTGTAATTAAACTATTAGGGGCGATTGAGAACCTGTAGTGTTGAAAATCTTCTTTGATTTGTAAATTGGTTGAAGTACTCAGTTATATATTATGATTACCGCTTTTACGTTGGCATTAATTTTCACTTTCTGAATGTCTGAAAATGTGATTTTATAGATTTTACTCTAGTAATTTATGATTTATATCATTCTTTACAAGCTCGAATCTATTTATTTCTTAATGTTTATTAGTCATAATTACCGGTACAATGATTTTCTATGCCATATCAAACTTTAATTTAATCTATCAACATAATTTTTATAAAATTGATCTGAATACATAACTAAGCATTAAATACTATGATATAATATGCTGCTATCTTTTCAATAAAAGTATTCTGATTATGAAATGGAGACTTGAACTCCTGACTGGAGAGCTCTTCCTCCACAGTGTTTATAGTTATAAGTCGCCATAATGGACCCTGGGGTTATTTTTGCAGCATCAAACCAACAACAACAAAACAAAAATTTTATTAAATGAAAATTGTTTCCTGAATCACAGTGTTTGGTTTAATAGTCATCTATTTTTAGGATAACTGGACTAAACTAAAATTGCAAACCTTAGTGCTGTTAATGAATATTTGTGATTATGTGGCACATGCTCTGAGAATAGTTTAGGTGGAATTTGGCACAAGTTGACATATCCAACAAAACTGTGACAAAAATTAACAGTATCACGTTACTTACTAGACTATCATATGACAAATAATTCTTTGTTCATTTCTATCTTCACTCAGGGGCATTGAACCCTACTGCATTATATAAATTTCTACTGAGCAATTTTGTTACAGTATATATAAATAACAATTATTTTGGTGAGGTCATTATGCCATTGTATACCAGTTTATTCAATACTTTTTTTAATGTAAACACGAAGAAATTTCAACTATATTGTAGATGGATATTTAACTAATTGTTGTGTATACAATGTACAAATTTTGCTATAATCATGTGGTTATTTAGATTTTGTAAAAAAGTAAACCACGACATTTTCCATTTACAAACTTTAGGTTTTTATATGTATATTGACAAATGTGTGCAAACCGGAGTTAAGTAAAAGTGCATACAAATATTAAGAAATTGCTTACAAATTGTTTTATGAAGAAATTGCATACAAATATCTGAAAATAAAGAACATGTTTATTACAGTAAGAAATTTTGTGTAGAAATAATGGTGGTGTATGGAGAAATTGTAAGATCACAAAGTAATACATTATTTTGTCAAATTTTCAGCCGATTTTTTCTCGGCCGATTGGGCTGGTTATCGAACTTGACCGAGATCTTGTGGCCATAAACTATCAAGTTTGGTGAGGATCCAAAATAAAATTGTTTGAATTAGAGAACAGACAACGTTTTGAACGCCCCACCCACCACGGTAGTTCCCATAATACAACCCGTTTTTTAAATGGGCGTATAAAAATTGTGAAGGATTAGCAGGAAATTTTCTAGTAATGCACTGTTTGAAATGGTACTGTAAAATAAAGAAATGGAAAGGAGATATTTAAGATTTTCCTAAATAAGGGAGACTGGCTCTTTTATGAAATAATTTCAGTAAACAAGTCCAGTGAAGGCAGAGTCAAAATACGACCTGTATTAACACACTATTCACAGACGGCCTTTATTTAAAGGTTTATTTAGTGCGTTATATAATGAATGTATGCTAAATAGAGGTATTATGTATTCAAGATGGCTTTTATGTTCAGGTGGCCATTATCTGAGGATTAACTGTTCAAATAAGCATTCATTATACTTTCTAGTGATATAAAACTTGCCAGATTGACATAAGTGTTAAACAAATTCTCCACCCACCCACTGAAATCTGTATAAGAGTATAGAAGTGTGTACAAAGATTTTTAAAGATTGTAAAATTGAATAATATCTTTACAGAAGAAAGACTTTAGTTCAATTTTAAACACCGTGTAATTATTGTCCCCTGCTGATAAATTTAAAATCTGAGGTAAGCAGAATTTTAATGTATACAAAAACAAGTCGTACACTTCAATTTAGAGGTTCAAATTCTCCTCTTTAATATGAAAATATAGAAAGACATTTAAAATAAAAATGTTTTTCAACTCAGTTTATCAAGAATTAAATTCATAAAGACTGTAAGTTATAGGTTGAATTTTGAAATTGTTTGGATTATAATTCTGTTGTTTAACGGCCCAGTCGACAGTTTTGGTCATTTCTGAGCTTTTATATCTCTACTCTTTTTTAATAGTTTTTCCTAGTTCTTTATTAGGCTCAGTGTAAAGCACCAATTAACACACCTCTGCACCTGCTTCCTGCGATTTTCTTAACACAGTACTTGGCTCTGTAGGTGCGGTTGGGACACTGGAAAAGCGTGCCTAAAATATTGAAGACCTTTTGTAGTTATGTAGTCCGGCACGTTACCACTAGACGATCACCCCATTTGAACTTTGTAGAAAGAATGAATTCTATAAATCTATTATATAATTATTTGATTATACATCTATGACAGAATTCGGGAAGACTGGTTAGTTTAAATGCTTGCCTGTATATAACTTAAATATTGTTGAAAATAGGCGTAAAACAATTTTTTTCAAACTGATCAAAGTATTGCAGATTAAATTATATGATTATGATAGCTATTGAGGAGATATGTGTGTATGTCGAGGGCTCAGCGCAACACTGTCGTAACTTGTTCTTATTTCCATATGAGTTACGACACTGTTGCGTTGAACCTTCGATGTGTTGTTTGATGACAACATATGTTGTCTTGCTGGTCTAAAAATAGATGATAGAACTATTCTCTCATCATAGTGCATATGTTACAGTATACATGACATAGTGACGATCAATATGTGATAAATCACAGAATAGCTAGGAAACAGAAAGTTGAAAATTTTGCTAATTTGTAATTTTTTATCGCTTTGGTCTAAGGAATAGTTTTATTCTTAAATGTTAATTAAAGATTTTCTGCTTTATCTTCGCAATTATTACTTAAAACTGGAAAATGGATTATAATGCACTCTATAAGCTGTTGAAGCTGTTTTATATATAGTGGCATTGCCACGTCTCTTCAACCAGATAAATGTGGCATTATGTCACTAGTAGATATGTGGCATTATGTCACTAGTTATCGTTTGCATACACTGAAGAATGTATCTACGGTATATATAAGTATGGCCTAAAAATTTGTTTGTTTCTGGTTACATGCTCATTAGAAATAGAGTAGGTAGGTAGGTCAGAAGTTTACTCTTAAAGCATGTGAAAATTAAGGTAAAAAAATGGGAATGTGGATTAGTGAATTTTTCTGTGTATCAGGCATTATCCTAGTCTATGTGTGCGGGGGGAAAATTAGAGTTGTTTGGTTAAACAGAAACAAACAGTTTTTTCTGCCTTACATTTATATGTTTATGACAATATACATTTTGCTTTATTGTTTAACCCCTTGTTATATTTTCTCATTACTCAATACTAACGATCCTTGTTCTACTGTCACCCCACGAGTGTATAGATAATCTAAATGAATTAGACTATGAGAGTTTTGAGAGCTTTCATTATAGGTAGCGACCTAGAATAATGTGTTTACTTGTATAACAGAATTTTTGCTACATGTAATTCATCAAAAATGATGTCTTAAGTCATTGCAAATATATAAGAATTGTGTTTTTCTTTTAGACTTGCTGAAAGATCTGACATTCTCAATACACTTAATGAGATTAAGTTAAAGTAATTATGCCCCCTTTCGAAGATATTGCTTTGCATATATCGGTCTGTCCGTCAGTCGGTCGGTCCATCCGTAACCAAAACTTAATTGTCCGAGCAATAACTAGAGAACAATTTGGCATAATCTCTTCAAATCACATTAAGATGACCCCTTTTGATTTTAAGTTCAATAGGTCAAAGGTCAAGGCTTACTATCCAGTTGGCTGCAATTTCTGGTGTGTTTCACAAACACTTCTTTTTTATTTGGAGAGTTGTCATTTCTACGTTTTACCAAAGATATCTAACATAAGAATTTTTCTCTGCAGTTTAACCACCAATCTATTGATTGACCCAGATCTGTAAAAATGTGCTTTACTTCAAAATATACCATTACTGTTTTTGTTCGATATTGATAATGAAATGTTTTGTATACTTAAGTGCTTTCCCTATTTTTTTCAGTAAACAAATCCAATATGATTGATTTCAAAAGAGTTGAGTGTAAATTAATACTTGCCTATATTTACACTCAATTAGGGCCGTCTGATGTGATATTTGTTATGTGTATCATTTTGTAAGTTTAGAATGGGTAATGAACACCTAGTTGATATATAAATCATAAACATTGAACGATCAATGAAAGAGAATGCTCAGAATTGGACCAAGTACAATCAAACCTGTTTTAGCAGCCACCTCTGAATAAAGGCCATTCTTTAAAAACTGTCAATGATTATTTCACAAAAGGGGACCTCCGAAGACATGGATCTGTTCAATTGAAAGATTTTCCAATTGGGAATTGTTTTTGTGGGTCTCACTTGACTCAACTTATACTTGTCTTCAGCAAATCTTCCATCTGTTGTTTTCTGCTAGAAGCTTCATTGCTACTAATTGAGCCATGACTCAATATTGTTAATTTTATTTTTATCTAACACCATAAATAATTGATGCTTTGCTGTTAAGAAATGACTCACGAGTCATCCAGCTTATGTCACGATTTAGCAGAAACATATCGAGTGTGAAAACGGTAGCTTCTATTATACATCTGATGGTATTGACTGAAAGTTTATCAACGAAAATGGTCATATGATTATATAATTTTGTATATAATATTGTGTATTAGGGGTGCCTTCATGGTCAACTGTGGTTATGATATCACTGGCCCCTTACTGCTGTGAAAATCCCAAGAGGGACCTAACAAATTTCGCACGAGTTATCTGCCCTTGAATTTGAAGTTTTGCTAATTTTGGGTGGGGTGGATAAGCTCATTATCCCCAGTGTATTGATGCATTGTGCAGTGGCCAATAGAATTACTGGTAGTTATTAAAAATTCTTAAAGTTCTAAATTAATCTAATTTGTTAATTTGGTGTAAGCTAAGATATCGCTGATCTCCTGGGCTAGTCTACGGTTGTAGAAGTAACTGCTATGTCATTTTTGTCTCATTTTTTGTCTCATTTATTTCTGGTGAAATCTGGAACTAATATTACTCAGTTCAAAGACATAGCATGAATGATTACTATTGCGATATAACTGTTACATTTCGCCGAAAACGTTGCTGCTGATTTGTTGCATGATTACAACATCTGTCGGCTTACATCTCTAAACTATATGTATTCTGCATTAATAAAAAAAAAATTCGGATTACCAACTAACAGTGTATGATGGTGTAATGTAGCTGGGTATATATGATTTTGGAAAATTATTCTTGCTCAGTTTTCATTGATTGTAATAATCTAGCTTTCACTTTGAGAATTTTTGCTGATATGTGTGTAAATAGTACTGTACAAGAATTCTGCCTACACTAATTGTCTCTGTGTACAATATGGTTACCAAATGTTCCCTAAAAAATGCCCCACCCCCTAATTTAGGCCCCTCCCTTATAAGAGAATAGCAAACAAACATGTCTTGATCTCCATAAATGCTTTGGGGGAGGCTACATGGTCAAGTGGCTATAGTGTCTCGGACTTTAATTCATTCTAGGCCCTCATTATAAGCTGAATAGTACCAAATTCTAGACACGCCGCTGTGGTCAAGCGATTAAGGTCGCTGACTTCACATCACTGTAACCTCTCACTGATAGAGGGTCGTGGGTTAGAGCTCCGCTACTGACCATGTCTCTTGATGTGAGAAAGTAGGCAGTAAACTGTTGCTTTCGGAGGATGGAAGTCTAGTACTGGTTCTTCCAAGGAACGATCATTAGGTGAACTGTAAGCCTCATGTGACTCTGACTGTTGAAAAGGGGCGTTAAACTCAATATAAACAAACAAACAATTTCATTCCAACTGAGTTTAAAAATCTAGATGCCTGATTTTATTTATTTCTTGCCTCAGAAGAAATTCTTATCCACACCTGCTTTCATACTGTTACCTGATATTTATTTACTGAAATCAGCACCTATTTACAAGTTCCTTTGTAAAGATCATAAAATATTCATGAATACATGAACTTTCAGGTACAAATATTTACCTTATAAATAGGAAAGCGATGTATTTGAATTGAGTGATCTTTTTGTTGTATAATTTCAACATTTCACCATGTTTTTGAACCAGGATGATATTAAATGCTATCATTATGTAAATTTTGCTGCAACAAAATCTGTCTGTGTGCGTAGATTGTTAAACCACAAACATTATGAAAAGAAAATTCCGGATAATAATGAGTCTGAGTGATGAAAATAAAGAATCATTACTACCTGCGTCATTTAATAAATAAAGGCCATTATTAAATAATTGTCTGCTTATCTGTGCCCAGCTGACTCTAGATTACTTAAATGCTGTTTTAATGTTTAGTCTTTGAAAAGTGTTGCCTTCTAGTGCAAAGCTCGACTTTAGTCTGGTTCCCTGTCCACTATTCTTTGATTATCACGTAGTGTCAGGGGAAGGTAATCCAGACTAAGCTCGACTTTTTGCTCTGAATATCATAATTATAGCGACATTTTATTTTGGGGCTTTAGAATTTACCCGACAAGGTTCGAACCTGTGTTTCCTTAATCGAATGTAGGACAAAAGCTCTCCCGGACAAAAGCTCCCCCGTTCATTTTGATAGGGGAGCACAAAAGCTCTCCCATTGATTCACTACCCCGGACAATCGCTCTCCCATTATTTTTATTAATAAAAATGAAAACAGTTTTAAAATAATTAGTTCGAACACTAATTTTCAAATATTAAAGTTTGTTCTTCGCAACAGCCTGGAGTGATCATTTGATAATCCACTTTGTGATTCCATCATTGTTTTGTGATTTACTCTCATTATCACATTTTTACGTAGTCTATTTTGATAAATATATGGGTATGGCTTCCACAGATCAGACAGTCAATCACAGAAACTTCATCAAATACTTACATAAATAAGTTTAAAAAATCTCAGATCGTTCAAATCATATTTTATTCAGGTCCCAGTCCGAAATAATCGTAATCGTTGCTGACACATTGATACATTTATTTGCAAAAATAACGGGAGAGCGATTGTCCGGGGTGGTAAAACAATGGGAGAGCTTTTGTCCGCCCCTATCAAAATGAACGGGGGAGCTTTTGTCCGGGGAGCTTTTGTCCGGATACCTCCTTAATCTGGAGTGTTGTTAGTCCCTTAATATCTTAAACCTCTATTTGTGTACATTAAAAATACATAATTGTTGCCTTTTAATCTATGATTTGGTTGAAACCAATAGATTATTTTATAAGGTTGGCCTTGAATGATGTAGTCTGTGTAACAAAGGGAAATGTTTTGAATTGATCCTCAAATTTCAGGCAAATTTTAAGTAATTGTTGTGGTTTTAATATCTTTTTGGATGAGATAATAGATATATTTAGCCATCCTTGATGTCATGTCGGAAATCATCGTCATTTTTCAGCTAGGATTCCATTTCTAGGGCTCAACGTAACAGTGTCGTAACTCATATTGAAATAAGAACAAGTTACGTCAGTGTTGCGCTGAGCCCTCGATTTGCGCAATAACAATGTCTGATTTCATCAATTGTGTAAAAAATGTTCATAATGGTGACTAAGACTTTACACACTAACTCTGATTGGTCAAATCTGAGCATGGACTTAAAATTGACCAATGATGATAACTTGTAAGGCAATAATCTGAATCTTGGCTCTATAACTCAGATATTAAATTTTATTGTCTTGGGTACTTAAACTGAATTTTAAAGATATTGGGCTCTGTTAAAGTTTTCAAGCCCGCAAACTGATAAGAAGGGCTTTTTAACTTAGTTAACATCCACTATGTAATTGTTAATCTGGTTCCCGTTTCAAGTTTCAGTACAAGTTTATACAAGTTCAACTTCTTCGAGTACTTTAAGTGCTTTGATTATAACTTTGGGACTTAGATGAAGTTTTTCTTTTCTTTGACCAGAAGTATATGATAATACTTTTAGTTTATGTATGTGACAAAGGTTTTGGATAACGACTATGAAGTCTTGACATACTTGGATGATGGATTCCTGATATAAAATACTAATCATTTTAACAGTTTAAGTACACAATATTGTCATAAACTCAAACAGTTATCACATACTCAGACATATTTAGTGCGATTTGAATACTTGCACATTATCATTGTCATCAATAAAGTATGCACTGCGGGTGATTTTTTCCATCAAACATATAATTTCATGCTCTTTGATAGGGTCAACATTTAGGTGAGCAACTTGTATGTAAAGTGAGCATGCTCATAAATGATATAGAATATGAAGTACCATTATTTTTCACTGGTTGGAATTAGTTCAAATCTTATCCAGACCAAATCAAATATTCACATATGAGGACGCTGTCCATTTAGCTTTGGGTCTATACCCAGGTATATGCCGGTCTTCCTATACAATAAAGCTTGACTCCCTAATGGCATATTCTGATAATTAAGCTTGGTATGATAAAGGGCAGATTGTCCAATAACAGTTAAAAAACGCCAGTTAAAGAACTTCTAAACAACTACGCTTTTTACACATGTAAGTTCCTAGTTGAATATTTTTTTTGTGAAAGCAGTTCAGACTGTTAACCGAAGGTTGAATCGTGGGTAATTTTAGCTGAAGCCCCACAATATGGGCCATTGATTGTACTTTATCAAGCATCTATCTGTTGGCCCATTAATTACACCTTTCCTCTCTTTATATTTCCAGGGGCAAGTTTGCTGTTGTAAAGAAATGTACAAACAAACAGACCAACGAAGTTGTGGCCGCCAAGTTCATCAAGAAACGTCGCCGTGGAAAATCATGTCGAGAAGAGATTCTACGCGAGGTGGTGATGTTAGAAATGGCGCTGGATCATCCTCGACTTGTAAACTTGAAGGAAGTTTATGAAACTCAACACGAATTAGTCCTCATCACCGAATAGTAAGTTTTCATTCATTGTGTGGTCCTTGTTTATTAATTTGTTGTATAACGGCACATTTGACGGCTATGATCAATTCAGAGATGCCCCAAAGAGAGAGGAGATAAAATGCAGGAGAAACAGGCATGTTAGTGTTTTTTCCTGGTATTTATCATGTCCAGTGTAAAGCACCAATACACGCCTCAACCCTTTCCCAGTCTTCACAAAAAACTTTTTTAAGCACTGGACATTCGGTCCGGTGAAAAAGCAAACTTTACTGGACCGAATGAATTTTTAGTGGACCGAAAAGATGACTAACAAAATTTCCTATAATTGGCTAAAACAACATAATTTTCGAGAGTGACTAAAACATTTCATTTTTTGTTCTAAAACATGGTAAAATTATCACTGAAATTTACTAGACCTTCGGACCACTGACCTTTTAAATTTACTGAACCGATGGCCATTTTGGTGGACTTGGTCCAACATCTGGTGCTAAATTTGAAGACTGCTTTCCTGTACTTGGCTTGGTAGTTGGGATGGCGATACTGAATTTCATTCATTAGGTGGAAATATCATGTTTTATGTTGACACGCTCTTGGCTTGGGCTAGTAGTTAGTCATCTGAGTCAAAGGCTGTATTGCAAATTTAGGGCAGTTTTAAGTTTATTAATTACTCTTTAAACTAATTAACATAGGGTTGCAACCACATTTCATACCTTTTATTTATGTATATATCAGAACTGATTATTCATGAAATCATTAAATTTATACAAAATTCAAATTAAATCAAATAAAAAGATTTTAGTAAAATGTAAAATGTCAAAACCGATACATTTTGTATGTAATGTCATTTTGATTTAATGTGTCAAAGGGGTTTGTTTTTTTGTTGCCAACTTTTTAAATCCATTTTACATAATTTACGTTAGAAAAATTATCGTAACTGTGTATTTGTGATTCAGCTTTGTACTGTTAGCCCCAGGGGTATGTTGTTTAATGTAATTTGTACATCTGGTAAGATTTTTGTCATCATTTGTGTTAAAAGATGCAACTTGTCTTACGTTACACGCCTTTGGGCTAAAATCGTGACATTGTACTATTTTCAGCTAACAAACCTTGTATTTTTGTTTCATCTGCTTGAAGGAAAAAACTTAATTTCATCAAGTTATAGTTTATAATATACTTTGTTTTTAATCAATAAATTAAACACACAAGGCTACTGCAGATAGTTTGAATACTGACTGTAATTGTTGACGTCAAAGGATTCAATTGAAAAGTTTTTTAAGATGATAATATATAATATTACCCTGTAAGGTCAAGTACCCCTAGCAATAACAGGTTCATTTTTTATAAGGGGTCAATTATAACTATTTTAACTTAGCAGAGGCTAGTCGGGTTGGATCCCTAATGATTCAGGGCCAATTTTTTGAGGGGCCAATTATAGCTATCTTCTATTAGTAGAGATAAAAAAGTATTTTAGTCGAACATTTGTAACTAGAAAAGATCAAAGGGGGACAACTCCAAATAAATTCAGTCAGTGAAAATGAACCCAAAATAGTCTATTATGCTATGTATGACTATCATTCATTATATTGATTACTTAATTGAAGCACATTTTTACTGTTTTAATCATTGTTAATATAGCATTTAAATATGTTATTCTCTACATTTTAAAGACTTAGGCATATTGTTTTGTAAATCACAATCTTGAAATCTATGATGTTTGTTTGTCTGTCTGTCTGTTTGTCCAATTATTATTTAGTTAGTAGGTTGATTTATTCATTTATTTGTTTATTATGCCCCCTTTCATAGAAAAGGGGTATATTATTGCTTATCATGGTTTCATGATCAAGGAAAACTGGTTCAGTTAATTGCAACGTATTCATAACAGAAACTGGAGTTGAAAACGGTGGTAAAACACAAGAAATTACAAAAACATCATTTTCATTTAACAATCTATTATTTTTTCTATTCTATTATTTATTTCAGTTGCGCTGGTGGGGAATTATTCACAGAATGTATATTAGAAGAAAAATTTGATGAATCTGATGTTCGACTACTTATGGCACAAATTCTAGAAGGATTGGTCTACTTACATGAAAAAAATATTGTTCATTTAGATTTAAAGGTAAGGATGGTAGATATATCATGTTTTAGTGTTAAATTTGGACTGCTATTTGGAAAAAAGATGCATAGTGCGGCATTATGCTCTCATTTGACCCTTAAAATGGCATTCTGATTCTTGGAATTATGCGGCAAATACAGTTTCTGACTCTCTTGAAAATTTGTGCCTAAGAGTGATATTATACTATGACACTAGTAGGAAATTTTGTTGGCTCTACAAATTCATATCAGCTAGGGGTCATTTTGACCCTTAACTCTTTAGGTCTCATGAGCACCCTTATTGCCAGTTTGTGAATGATGGTCAATATTGGTCATCAAGGCATCTGCAGTCAATTTTTAGCACTTACTTGTTTATAATAATTGCCTATATTCAGTAGAACAAAGTTGTATTGAATTCATGGGGACACATATATTTACTTCACACTGTCCCAGTTTTACAGTATCCATTACCTTGATATAAAGGAGGGCTTTGTTGAGGAGAATTTACTTCCCTAGATATATATCCAATACTTTATTATTACAGTGTTTTTCTGCGTACATAATAATAACTACCACATGTGAACATAAAATCTATATTATAGACTAAATAAACCTTTGAATAAGACCATGTGTGTATGTAAAGGAAGTACAGTCAAACCTGTGAACAAAGGCCACCTTGGAATAATGGCCATCCTGTGAATACGGCCATTCTCTTAAAACTATCATTTTTATTTAGAACAAAATGAACTCTAAACAAAAGGCCAGCTGTCAAAAATATCGTCGTTCCCGAAGATGGCCTCTGTTCTTGAGCAACAACCTGCCTTCAGCTATTGCATGATTATTTCCAACTGCACAATTTAACTATTTATTTAACCTGTCTAGAGCCACAACCTCTTAACAACAACATAATTATGCTACTCCAAAAAGGGTGTTGCTTAAAAGAGGTTGCACTGTATACAAAAAAGTACAGTCAAACCATTGTTGGGGCCACCTACAAATAAAGGCCATTCAAAAGTCTTATTTATTATTTAGAACCTCGGACTAAAGGAGCCTGTCAATTACAATACATGAACAATATTAAATAAAAATCAGTTTTGCCAATTTTGTCCAGATTGAAGTTATCACTGGATTAGTGATGTCTTGATTTGAGAAATTTCACTGTAAATACTTCAAACGATGAATAGATAATTTAGTTTGATCACAGCTGGGATTTTATCTTGTTTTGAATATACAGTTTAGTAACTAGTAGTAAGTGTTGCTAATATTTTAACCTGTAATTTATGTTTTATCTTTTACAGCCTCAAAACATCTTGTTGACTGATGAGTTTCCAAAAGGGTCTGTAAAAATATGTGATCTAGGGTTTGCGTGTCTCGTCAATACGGGTGAAGATATCCGTGACATTATAGGAACTCCAGATTATGTTGGTATGTATTATACTACACAGTGTGGTACATGAAACATACAATTACCTAATTTGGTATCATGAAATGAAAATAATTTTGTCCAAAAAAATACCACAATTTTGACTCCCATTTTAATTACTTTAGTTTCAAATGTTGATTTTGAATCATGTTAACCTTATAATAAATAAATGATATTAGCTTGGCTGTTTATCGAAGAAAAAGTCAAGCCATTTGTGATCCCTGTGTCGTCTGCGTCTGTGTAAAATCTTAAATGTAACTCATAAATATAAGAGGTAGTGACATGAAACTTCATTGGTGGATAGATCTCACTGAAGCAATGAATATACAAGTGTTGGCACCACTTGTGGCGCTCTTGTATTGGTTTGACTGATGACAAAAGTCCAGGCATACTGTATTTTTTGTACTGTAAAATTTGTTCTTTCTGGTTACATGCTCTTGTTAAAAATATGGTTAGTAGGTCAACACTTTTTCGGTTCTTGAAAGCGTGTGGAAAGGTAAAAAAGTTATAATAAAGTCTTGGGTCAGGGGGGGGGGTGCAGGGAAGGTAACCAGAAACATTAGTTTACGCCTCATCTGATTTCCTCTTTAAAAAGAGATCATTATGATACTGGCATCATGAATCATTTACATTTGAAAGATTAATTATTACATTTGCATTCACAAACAAGATTAACAGTTGATTTACATCTAGAATATGGTTTATAACTGGATCAGAATCCAGAAATTACCTGCTTGTATATAACTGAAAACTGTAGAAAACAGGCATTAAACCACATACAAAAATATATATATATATACAAATGTTTTTGTTTTTTCATTCTAGCTCCTGAAGTATTGAACTATGATCCACTGGGCTTGTACACGGACATGTGGTCTCTTGGTGTGTTAACGTATGTTATGCTGACGACGTGCTCGCCTTTTGTGGCAGAAGACAAACAAATGACATTCTCCAACATAACAAATGTCAATTTTGAATTTCCCGAAGAACTCTTCAGTAATATTAGTTTATCCGCACAAGATTTCATAACTAAATTACTGGTATCAGAACCTGAGTAAATATCAAATTTTTACACTTTTTACTGAATATTGCCTTTTGTGCTTTATTGATTTTTGTGAGGAAGTACTTTCACATATTTTTGTGGGACTTTACATTTTGTGGATTTCATGGGTGGGCTTATAATATATAATAAAAATAATGCTAATTCAAGTACCCATAAGTCAAAATGTTCTTTATTATTTTGACAAGAACTGATATGTGAATGCATTTTTCGAAAAAAAATGGACCCCAGTTTGGGACATGTAAGGTGTAAAATTTGACTTGTATATATTAAACAATATATTACTTGTGTATGGCATTAATAGATTTTGGAATTAACAAAGATGAAAATGGACTCTTCAGTTTTATGTCAAAATTTTAAAGTCAATGAACTTGTATAATTGAATTTACCAATTATGGCAAATCCATGAAATTCAGCACCAAAGAATTAATTGAAACCATAGTAATTAAAAAGTAAGAAGTACTGAAAAGTGATAGAATTAGACCAACCCATCCTTTATATATTATCTTTGGACACTTGAATATCTGCATGGAAATTTTCTATTTGTTTTTTATAGTGGATTGTTGTCTATTTCAGGGATAGAATGACAGCTAAGGAGTGTTTCGAACATGAATGGCTTCAAGGTGTCCTTCAACCAAGTAAACCATTAACTCCTTGTGATTCTGAGAATCAAGACATTTCATCCTCCAAGCTTTTAAGTTCTATTCCTAGAAATAATAGCTTAGGTGTTCTTGTTGATAATGACATCGGTTATGATGATGCAATGAAATTGTCTACGGGAAATGAGTCGAAAGATTCCGACACTGACAGTCAATTTGATTCAGAGAACCAGTTTGAGGCACATTCATCTAAAATGTTCGTGCAAGAGGATGAAGGTTTTGCTGCTGAAACGGAAACAGATTTACAAACTAGAGAAGAGTCTGTTGATCTTATTGAGTCAGAAGAAAAGTCTGTTGATTTAAACGAGCCAGTTAAAGACCTACGTGATATTGAACCACTTTCTTTAGAAAATCCAACTGTACAAACTGTCATACCTGAAGAATCACATAAAAGTGATGATGTTTCTTCTTACAATTTAATGTCAAGTGATGAGAGAACACCAGACACTGATTCGGATACGAAACTACTCGAGTCTGATTCTGGAATGGTAACTGGAAGTGAATGTAGGAGTGTTGAGTCTGTTGACCTATCCGGACGAACTAGCGCTGAACCAGAATTTAGTGAAAATACTAGGAATTACATAAATGATGATTTTGAAATGCAGACTAAAGATACCTATAGTGAAAATATTGGTAGCATTGAAGATATGACTAATGAAATTGATAAAGTTGTCGATACTGGTTGTGAAGAGAATGTTGAGAGTGTTTTAAGTGATAATGATATGGATGTTGAACATGTCAGTAATGTGACCGATCCAGAAATTATACAAATGAACGAGAATAACTCAGCTAAAAATATTACCATACGAAATCAGATCACTAATGATTTATCCATTGAAAGTGATAGTAACTCGAGAGATATTTTCAATAATTCAACCTGCTCTGATAGTGTTAACGATTACCAGAGTTTTATTGTAAAGGATGAACAAAGTTCACCGATATTTAGTTGCTTCGATGATGAAAATAAATACGCAAGTACCCATATGCCTCTTACGGAAGCCCGACCCCATCTGAACTCAGTAGGGAACATTGACGATTCTATAAATAGTATGCAGCTAGGGGAGCGACACAAACGCGGCATGTGCAATGACCCCAATTTATCAGGGGCTGATAACGCAGACAATGAAGACCCAGAATACGAGTTTGTCAGTGTGTCCAAGAGAGTTCGCAGTATAGAAGAGGCAATCACCGATCCTACAAGTCCTAAAATAGCAAGAAGTCCAAGAATCGCGAGGAATTCAAGGTTTCATCCGCATCAGCATCATTAATGAAGATTACATTTTAGCTTTTTATGTTAGATAAATATATAATCACACCAGTACTAAATTTACTGAGAGGGTTTTTTTACCCTGACACAAGAATATTTATGTTGTTGTTGTTGTTGTTATTAACGATTAGAAAAATATTGTCATTTATGTTTTGTCTTACGAGTGTAAATTTTTAATAGTCCTTACGTTATTTAATATTTTTTTCATTTGTTAAGATTGACCTCTGACCAAACATGATTGTCATGGATAGTTATGCTTTTTATGTAAATAATCTGTGAGTTACAAATCCAAAATTACCTCCCTGCTAATGAGTGTGAAGAGTAGCACAAAGTGGCCCCGAAGTATTTATGGGAATTTTCAGTTAAAAGCACTAAAACAGGGCCTCCCTTCTTTTAAAAGAAGTCATCTTGTCATAAATCTGAACTACTTAAATCTACTGGCTATTCAAAATAAGGTTTATTAAAGTATACAGAATGATTCTAAATTGTATTGATCAACATAGAGAATTTATATGGACCATTCAGCAATTGTTGATAAGCCGTTTACTTTGAGACATTCCCGACTTTTATCGAAGCTTTAATGACACTTCCTACAGGAATATTGTGGCTCAATATAGGAATAATATTATACATACTGAAAGGATCTTCTATAGTTGTATTTAGAATTCCAGTTTTAAGAGATTTCTGTCTATTTGAGATTTTTTGTCTCCCTTGCTTTCTTTGTACGTAGGTGTAAAGTGTAATAGCTATTAGAGTCCAAATGTGTTTTAGCCAAAGTTCCATGTATACTGGTTTTTGATATAAAGTTTCATAATTCAAAATACCCTGATAAAAAGGTAGATTTTTTGTTATTTTGAATTATTTTCATCCAATTTGATCACTTACAGGCATCGTTAAAGCAAAATTGCTACTGATGATTTTATCCAAAAAAAATCACATTATGAATACCATTCCATTTTGGCATCTAAGTGTTAACTTTAATCTTTTTATGTACCTGTATTTTAAGTTTTAGCCATCTTGCCAGGACAAAGATTAGCATCGTATTCAGAATACTTGGCCAGTTGTAAATAAATATGTATATCTTAAAACATTAATTTTGTGTCGAGCAATATATTTTTACGATCAGTCATAACACAAGCACAGTAAAGCCATTGGCTTATAATTTATATACTGATATATTTTTGTTCATGATGCATTAAAATCGCATGTAGACATAGGAAAGACATTTTTGAGTTTGGATTGTTAGATTTAAGATTAAGCATTTTTATAGCATGTATAAATTCAAAATCCTACATTTTTAAGTATTTATAGCAATGTTATAATTGTGATTTACTTGGCCCTTTCATTCAGCCCTGTCTGAACCCCTTTAGCTCTACATTGGTAATCTTCCACAGGGGCTGTATAAAGTAGATTTTTAAGGTTTTAATTTTTTCTATTGTATAAATATCTGGCTGTATTGTTTATAATTGTGCTATGTAGACAAAAATGTGGTTGACATTGGCTCTAATTTGACCAAAATATTACACAAGTTTTGCTTCATTCAAAACCATGGCTCAGTTTCAACCAATTAGCTAATGTAATTATGTAACCCATTAGACAAAGTGTGATTTTAAAGTGTTGTTTCTTTACAAACACAAATGATTTTTACTTACATTCAGTAAAACTGCACTTAGCAACCATTTCCATATTAAGATCACCTCATTATGACAACTGCTTAGTGTAATATTGGTTCTCAATATATGATCTGTATTTTACCTTGTTAATGTAACCACTTCATTACTTGGATCAATTCTTTGGTACAAAATATGGTTCATAACAAGGTTTTACTATATTTCTTGACAATATTCTGCCTGCAGTAATTTTCATAACCATTTCTTTCGAGTCCTGCTACCGACCGTGTCTCTTTATGTGAGAAAGTAGGCAGTTGCCTACGGAGGATGGGAGTCTAGTACTGGTTCGTCGCAGGAACGATGGTTAGGTGAACTGTCCGCCTCATATGACTCAGACTGTTGAAAAGGGGCGTAAAACTCAAACAAACATACAATTTCATTCCAACTGAGTATGAAAATCTAGATTAAAGTACTTTGCTAATGGGTCTAGACACTGTATGTTTGTCTCTATATCAGTGAAATTTGAAGGCCAATAACAGACTTAAATAAACATATCAACCTTTGTAGGTGCTGCTAAAAATTGGCCTGACAGAATTAAATGGAGAGGTTCACGCATACTTGTCTGTGACAATTTGTTGCATTTTCATGGATTCGTATATGTTAATTTAAGCATTGTTTGTTTTGGAACGACTGTACTTTCTCTCTTTGCTCAATATTATATCAGAGGTTGTTATAATGTACTTTGTCGATATTCACAACTTGTAATTTCATTCTATCAGTCTTTGGCCATGTTTTATTTCGGTTCAAGGAAAGCGTCTTTGTTTGAAATGTACAAAATACTTGTGAATATTATCTCGAACATTTTTTTAATCTTTACCAGTCATTTCAGTTAGTTATAAGAATCAACTTGACTTTTACATCATATTCATTGCCAAGACTTATTATAAAAAAGGGTATTCTGATTATTTATTTAATTTATGATCAGTTGCTACGTGCACCTCCCTCCTATTCTTAGACATTGTATTTTTCTATCTCTTTATAATATAAAAAGGAATGTATTTAGAAAAGTGTGCCTCCAGTTACGACATATCAAATGTATACCATTTATTATGAATAACTCGTTAAAAGAATTCATTTTTTCAGAATTCACAAATGGTCAGTTACGCTATAAAAATGATTTTGCTTTGATATTTTCATCTGTTTAAACAGTGTAATTTCTTTTTCAGAACTTCTTGTTTCTGTAAATTATACTTACTATCCAAGATGAGGGGTGATCTAAAGGATCGATAGTTTTATCAATATATGTATAAAGAAATGAGAGTACTTAAACTTCCGATCACCCCTCGTATTGGAGTTTTTTTGGCTTAAGTTAGATGAATATTTTATATGTATTTAAAACATGCAGTAGTAATGGTAAAATTGTATCAGTTGAACAGGAGTTTTATTCTGGGGGGTAAATAAAATGTCTGTTAAATTTAATTAAACTGTCAAAGCAGCACAATTTGGTAGAAGCTAAAAATAAAAGGATTCTGTGAAGATGAAATTATTCAGCTTTGACAGTTTGGTCAAAATTGGAATATACTACTGCATGTAGTATTTCAAAGCATATCAGAAACAACTTATTTTGACATTTACTGGACATTTGTGTGTATTGAAATATATGAAAAACTGTAATTGCATATTAATTAATCATTGTTTTGAAAGAAAATCAACAAGATAATTATTTGACAACATTTTATTTCCAACAAATAGAATATATATATAAATTACGAAACTTTGTTTTCTGTCAGACATGAAAGTATAACAGTACACAATTGAATACAAGAATAGTTTGAAAAAACTAAAGAATATGACATGAAAGTATAAAAGCACAGAATTTAATATAAGTAAAAACAATGAAGGAAATCATAATAGTATATATATATGACATGAAAGCAAAACAGCACACAATTGAATACAAGCTATATATTATTGAAGTAAAAAAAAAAAAAAAAGAAAAACGCCTAGATTCATGGCGAAAATTTCCATAAGTCCACAGACTTTACACAAACCACAAAATGTGTAAGAGTCACCCTTGTAATCCAATTAGTGTATCAATTCCACATTTACAATACATACATAGATGAAAAATCTAACATAATTAGCATGTATACACAATCCATAGGGCTGCCATTATTGTGAACAAAAAAATGGTAAAACTTTGAAACTGCCTACTGTATAACATATTATGTGCAAGGGAAAAAAGTCTTCTTGTCTAATTAGTGTTCCGGCGATTATTTTAAAACCAGTAAATGTACATCTCTAATTTGGTTAATATCATCTTTCATTGATGCCAGTTTAGCAAGTTGTATAGTGTGAATTTAATAATAATTTCACGATCAATACTTGCATTTAATTTAGTGAAAGATGTAGATAATTCATGTATTTTTTGTAAAATCATCAATTACTCATAGCCTAATTTATCGATTATTATACTCTCGAAGAATGGGACCAATTAATATTGTAAAGAGAATTGTTACATTTTCATTCATTCATTTATTTATTCAAACTACATCTTAAATGGCTGTACAATGTATTTTTATGGACTAAATCATTTGAGAAATCATGTTAGTTGATGTACTGTCCAGTTAAGTTATATTTAAATAATGAAATAGATAAAAGATGGCATTTGTGAACAGTTATCCTTTATTTAAAGGTTTATTTGGTCAAAATAGCTCTTGTTTATATGTTCATTCTAGTTAGATTGTATTTTAACTAATGAGCAATGAAGATTATATTGAATGATTTATTGTAATATTATGTTTTATTGAGCAATATGAAGATTCAAATACATAATTCACTTTCTTATATAGATAGTGCTGCTCTTTTGAACATTAATGAAGTGATTTCTGTGTATTGTTAATCTTTAGCTTATTTACCCGGTTACCTCCCTTAGATCATATTTACATATTTCATCATAACATTGTATCTACTGATTCAGGGTAGTGTGATTTTATTAAAATTTCAAAGCTGCATAATCTCACAGTCAATGCATGCAATTATTTTTAGCTACGGTGATATAACTTTCATTAGTTATACGATTTTATACTAGTTGTCAAATGTACTTGTATTTAGTTCTAATTTACAGTTGCTATTAACTATGGTACAAAGATCAAAATAAACATGTTTGTTGATTATATGAAAATTCAGCTTTGGCAGTTAATAAAATCACAATCTAGCACTGCATCAGTATTTTTTCACAACAAATTTTCAATATTCAAGATGTTTTATCAAGATAATGTACCTGCATGTTTAAGTTCGAAATAAAAGACCTTGATATGGATGAAATCAAAGTACTTACTAATTTCTAAAACAAAGAATTATTCAAATTTTGTTACGATTTACACTTTGGATTGCTTTAAAATTAAATTGGCTGTCAAAGACCATGGCATAAAAAAATGACAAAAATTGAAGTATGACAATTTTATAAATGGTTATGTTTTCTGTTTGTTTATACCATGGTGGTTTAAATTTATGTAAAATTGTATTAAGTATATCTATCTAAGATGCTGGTACATTATCGCTTAGTTGGTATTTTTTCAGAGAAAACAATATCATTGAATGAGAAAAAAATATTGTCTTGCATGTACGTGGTCAAATATGTCATTTGACTTAGTGTATTTGTGTAAATATCCTAGAGGGACCTTATATATATAATTATTGCTTATTGCTTTATTTGTTTATGATTTATGCATAGATCATTTATTTAGCTTTTTAATGGACTTTTTTCTATTTTTAATTTGCTGCTGCATAGAAGATCCCGTACTTCTATTTTTGTTAGAATATATTTAACAAATATATGTTAGTGTTGTGTTGTTTTTTACCCCTTTTGTGCCCTTATTATGTGTTGTTTGTTTTGATTTGCAGCCTAAGTGTGCTGGCTAGTTTAACTTTGTACTGTATAAAACTGAAATTCTATTGTTCAAAAAGTTTTGATTTCACAATATATTCTCTATTGAGACTTTGTGTTATAACAGTATTTCAGTTAATCTAACCTATGCTCCTAGTATGCTTTCAAAATTTATATGACCCATCCCCCTGCAATACAACATGTCACCCCCCCCCCTCACCCCCCCCAGAACAACCTGTAACCCTTTGATGTGCAACCAGATTTCACCTTGTGTGAATCAGAGTTGGGGATAAATAATATTTGGATATGATATCTTTAACCAAATTAACATAGAAATTCATAATTATTATGGAATATTGATCTCTAACTTGTAACCTGAATTATCAACAATATGAACACTACTGACAGCTGAGTGGACAAGCTACCAATAGAGATTTACCTTGAGTAAACATTAATTAAACTGGTAATAAAATGGTATTATAGCTCGACCATGTCTTTTGAGCTATGACGAAATAATGCACTATATCAACTGGGTACATATAGCACTTGAGCATGATAAATTTATCTTATCAATATGTTTCAGTCCGATTTGTTTCAAATAGCCATATCCCCTATTTGACTTAGTGGATTATTCTGAATAATTTTGTCATTGCTTAAAAGACCTGGTCGAGCTTATACAGCAACACATTTATTTTCAATAAAGTGGTATTAAAATAAGACCACATTATTTTAAAAAGAATGGTGTGTTATATGACAAGACCACATCTATATTAAATAAAGTGGTACTAGAAATCATACAATTAATATATGTTACCCCAGTATTACAGTCCTAGAATGCAGGCATTGAAACAACCAATTATAACTTGAGTATCTACATTAGGAGTAAATAAAATTGTTTCTTAATGCCCAACCTATTCTTATTTTTACACTTTCTCACTTTATTTACCTTTCCACATGTTTTTCTTGAGCCAAAATGAATTTAAACAAGACACTGTGTTCAATAAACGTATATGCTTGTCAAGAAAAAAGTACATTTATGTTATTCGAAGTCCAAATTAGGTCAAGATTGGTTGATACGGGTGGATTGAGAATGGTCATAGACAACAACTGTACAAGTATTTGAGTGTTCTAGTAAGTGGAGTTGGTGCAAGATGAAACACTAAAATCTACTTATAACCTCGTATTGATGGACAAGACTATCACTATATGCCTCCAGCAACTTACATAACTAAGTAACTGGCTGAGTGTACATAACTAAGTAACTGGCTGAGTGTACAAAACTAAGAAACTGGCTGAGTGTACATAACTAAGTAACTGGCTGAGTGTACATAACTAAGTAACTGGCTGAGTGTACATAACTAAGTAACTGGCTGAGTGTACATAACTAAGTAACTGGCTGAGTGTACATAACTAAGTAACTGGCTGAGTGTACATAACTAAGTAACTGGCTGAGTGTACATAACTAAGTAACTGGCTGAGTGTACATAACTAAGTAAGTAACTGACTCAGTGTGATATAACTATTAAAGTAAATAACTGACTATGTGTATATAATTATTAAAGTAAATAACTGACTCAGTGTATATAAATATTAAAGTAAATAACTGTCTCAGTGTATATAACTATTAAAGTAAATAACTGACTCAGTGTAATAATAATATTAAAGTAAATAACTGACTCAGTGCATATAACTATTAAAGTAAATAACTGACTCAGTGTATATAAATATTAAAGTAAGTAACTGACTCAGTGTGATATAAATATTAAAGTAAATAACTGACTCAGTGTAATAATAATATTAAAGTAAATAACTGACTCAGTGTATATAAATATTAAAGTAAATAACTGACTCAGTGTATATAAATATTAAAGTAAATAACTGACTCAGTGTATATAACTATTAAAGTAAATAACTGACTCAGTGTAATAATAATATTAAAGTAAATAACTGACTCAGTGTATATAACTATTAAAGTAAATAACTGACTCAGTGTAATAATAATATTAAAGTAAATAACTGACTCAGTGTATATAACTATTAAAGTAAATAACTGACTCAGTGTATATAAATATTAAAGTAAATAACTGACTCAGTGTATATAAATATTAAAGTAAATAACTGACTCAGTGTGATATAAATATTAAAGTAAATAACTGACTCAGTGTAATAATAATATTAAAGTAAATAACTGACTCAGTGTAATAATAATATTAAAGTAAATAACTGACTCAGTGTATATAAATATTAAAGTAAATAACTGACTCAGTGTATATAAATATTAAAGTAAATAACTGACTCAGTGTATATAAATATTAAAGTAAATAACTGACTCAGTGTATATAACTATTAAAGTAAATAACTGACTCAGTGTAATAATAATATTAAAGTAAGTAACTGACTCAGTGTATATAAATATTAAAGTAAATAACTGACACTATAAGAAACATAGTGATGCAGATATAATTGTCCAGGTACCCCTTTGCTAAGATAGAATCACAAACTGTGAAAGCCATAATATATGCAATGTAAATATTGTGGATTCATTTTTACATGTTTTAAATTGTCAGAATTTAAATATTGTAGATATTTTTAGCTATCCTGGCCAAACTATGGCCCAAGTTTAAATGAGAGAAATAAGAAGACAACAGAGAGAGGATCCAGTGGTAGGTGTTTGGTTACCAGCTGTTTTATATAAACAGCTACCCAAGAGGGAAGTTTCCAGTAAATGTCCTGTCCATCAGACTATGTCTAGAAATTTTATAAATTTCATTATTGTTCGTGGCTTATTGTACAGGGAGACATCTGACAGTAATCAGAAAGGTAAACAGTTAGTGAACAAGAAGCAGGTTTTACAGAGCTTAAACGATGATGTTGGTCATCAAGGTAAAGAACGTACTATTTCACTTGTCTGAAATAGGGTTATACTGTTTTTGACTTTGAATCTGATTTGATAAGTGAGTTCTGTAAAGAAAGTGAGAACCACGGTTTATCAGCCCCAATGTAATGGCGCTTCTGGAAGATTTAACAGAAGTATATCATCTATGTTTGGAACATTGGAACCTGGAGAAAAACAAGACTGGAAAAAATACTTACGTTACCTTCACTAGTTTATTGTTACAATGTTACTAAGCATGCGTCTACAGAGTTTTCACCTTTCAAACTTATGTTTGGTCGGAAGGCGAACCTTCCCATAGATTTCTGCTTTTCAGTTGAATCCTGAAAACACTACTCTGATTATGTAAAAGATTTAGTTGAACAAATGGAGGAAACAAAAGCCATTGCATTGAAATCTTTAGAAAAAGCTAAACTTAAGCAGAAAAACCAGTATAACAAGAAGCAAAACCTGTTAATATTAATATCGGTGATAACGTTCTGGTGAAGATTTTAGCCTTTTCAGTCCCCATAAACTCGCTGATAAGTTTGAGGAAGATGTATATGATGTTGTGGGCCAGCCAAATTTGGATTTGGCCGTTTTTGATGTAAAAGCCCCTTATGGTCTTAATAAAAGACTTAATAGAAACCATCTGTTGTTGTTGAAAGGAGCTGAAGATGTAAAACCAATGCCAGCTCCTAGGTTACAGAAACCTGTACCAAAGCCCTGTAGGTTGAACAGTGTTAGTTCAAAGAAGGCATAGTAGTTGAAAATGGTACCACAGAAAATACAGATAGTAGTGGAACTGATTCTGACATAGAATATCCAGTTTTATATTCTATGTATGAGAGTCCAGTTACAACCGGTTGTGAGAGATCTGAGGCAGATAACTCTGATTCTGAAAGTGATGTAGAGGAAGAATCTATTGTAACACCTACTCCTACACAAAGGAGATCTACCAGAGTGAGGAAAAAACACAATGGTTTATTTTAAATAGCAGTATGTGTATTGGTTTTTTTCTTTCTTGCAAATGTTACAATTAATTTCAGGAAAACATTTATTTCGATAAAGACACTTCTTGTCTTGGGTTTACTCTATCACCCCATTTAAGTGCAAGGTTACATATTAAAGTAAGTAACTGACTCAGTGTATATACCTATTAAAGTAAGTAGCTGACTTAGTGTATATAACTAAGTAACTGACGTCTGTGTATATAACTAGGTAAGTAACTGACGTCTGTGTATATAACTAGGTAAGTAACTGACGTCTGTGTATATAACTAGGTAAGTAGCTGACGTCTGTGTATATAACTAGGTAAGTAACTGACGTCTGTGTATATAACTAGGTAAGTAGCTGACGTCTGTGTATATAACTAGGTAAGTAGCTGACGTCTGTGT
Organism: Lutraria lutraria; assembly: GCA_964023205.1. Classification (NCBI taxonomy): domain Eukaryota; kingdom Metazoa; phylum Mollusca; class Bivalvia; order Venerida; family Mactridae; genus Lutraria; species Lutraria lutraria. The sequence goes on along the minus strand of OZ026848.1, from coordinate 27,366,183 downwards.
ATATAACTAGGTAAGTAGCTGACGTCTGTGTATATAACTAGGTAAGTAGCTGACGTCTGTGTATATAACTAGGTAAGTAGCTGACGTCTGTGTATATAACTAGGTAAGTAACTGACGTCTGTGTATATAACTAGGTAAGTAACTGACTCAGTGTATATAACTAGGTAAGTAACTGACGTCTGTGTATATAACTAGGTAAGTAACTGACTCAGTGTATATAACTAGGTAAGTAGCTGACGTCTGTGTATATAACTAGGTAAGTAACTGACGTCTGTGTATATAACTAGGTAAGTAACTGACGTCTGTGTATATAACTAGGTAAGTAACTGACGTCTGTGTATATAACTAGGTAAGTAACTGACTCAGTGTATATAACTAGGTAAGTAGCTGACGTCTGTGTATATAACTAGGTAAGTAGCTGACGTCTGTGTATATAACTAGGTAAGTAACTGACGTCTGTGTATATAACTAGGTAAGTAACTGACGTCTGTGTATATAACTAGGTAAGTAACTGACTCAGTGTATATAACTAGGTAAGTAGCTGACGTCTGTGTATATAACTAGGTAAGTAGCTGACGTCTGTGTATATAACTAGGTAAGTAACTGACTCAGTGTATATAACTAGGTAAGTAGCTGACGTCTGTGTATATAACTAGGTAAGTAACTGACGTCTGTGTATATAACTAGGTAAGTAACTGACTCAGTGTATATAACTAGGTAAGTAGCTGACGTCTGTGTATATAACTAGGTAAGTAACTGACGTCTGTGTATATAACTAGGTAAGTAACTGACGTCTGTGTATATAACTAGGTAAGTAACTGACGTCTGTGTATATAACTAGGTAAGTAGCTGACGTCTGTGTATATAACTAGGTAAGTAACTGACGTCTGTGTATATAACTAGGTAAGTAGCTGACGTCTGTGTATATAACTAGGTAAGTAACTGACTCAGTGTATATAACTAGGTAAGTAGCTGACGTCTGTGTATATAACTAGGTAAGTAACTGACGTCTGTGTATATAACTAGGTAAGTAACTGACGTCTGTGTATATAACTAGGTAAGTAGCTGACGTCTGTGTATATAACTAGGTAAGTAACTGACGTCTGTGTATATAACTAGGTAAGTAACTGACGTCTGTGTATATAACTAGGTAAGTAACTGACGTCTGTGTATATAACTAGGTAAGTAACTGTCGTCTGTGTATATAACTAGGTAAGTAGCTGACTTAGTGTATATAACTAAGTAACTGACGTCTGTGTATATAACTAGGTAAGTAACTGACGTCAGTGTATATAACTAGGTAAGTAACTGACTCAGTGTTTATAACTAAGTAAGTAACTGACTCAGTGTATATAACTAGGTAAGTAACTGACTCAGTGTATATAACTAGGTAAGTAACTGACTCAGTGTATATAACTAGGTAAGTAACTGACTCAGTGTATATAACTAGGTAAGTAACTGACTCAGTGTATATAACTAAGTAAGTAACTGACTCAGTGTATAAAACTAGGTAAGTAACTGACTCAGTGTATATAACTAGGTAAGTAACTGACTCAGTGTATATAACTAGGTAAGTAACTGACTCAGTGTATATAACTAGGTAAGTAACTGACTCAGTGTATATAACTAAGTAAGTAACTGACTCAGTGTATATAACTAAGTATGTAACTAGCTGAATGTATATAACTAAGTAAGTGACTGACTCAGTGTATACAACTAGGTAAGTAACTGACTCAGTGTATATAACTAGGTAAGTAACTGACTCAGTGTATATAACTAAGTAAGTAACTGACTCAGTGTATATAACTAAGTATGTAACTAGCTGAATGTATATAACTAAGTAAGTGACTGACTCAGTGTATACAACTAGGTAAGTAACTGACTCAGTGTAAATAACTAGGTAAGTAACTGACTCAGTGTATATAACTAAGTAAGTAACTGACTCAGTGTATATAACTAGGTAAGTAACTGACTCGGTGTATATTACTAAGTATGTAACTAGCTGAATGTATATAACTAGGTAAGTAACTGACTCAGTGTATATAACTAAGTATGTAACTAGCTGAATGTATATAACTAGGTAAGTAACTGACTCAGTGTATATAACTAGGTAAGTAACTGACTCAGTGTATATAACTAAGTAAGTAACTGACTCAGTGTATATAACTAGGTAAGTAACTGACGTCTGTGTATATAACTAGGTAAGTAACTGACTCAGTGTATATAACTAGGTAAGTAGCTGACGTCTGTGTATATAACTAGGTAAGTAGCTGACGTCTGTGTATATAACTAGGTAAGTAACTGACGTCTGTGTATATAACTAGGTAAGTAACTGACGTCTGTGTATATAACTAGGTAAGTAACTGACTCAGTGTATATAACTAGGTAAGTAGCTGACGTCTGTGTATATAACTAGGTAAGTAGCTGACGTCTGTGTATATAACTAGGTAAGTAACTGACTCAGTGTATATAACTAGGTAAGTAGCTGACGTCTGTGTATATAACTAGGTAAGTAACTGACGTCTGTGTATATAACTAGGTAAGTAACTGACTCAGTGTATATAACTAGGTAAGTAGCTGACGTCTGTGTATATAACTAGGTAAGTAACTGACGTCTGTGTATATAACTAGGTAAGTAACTGACGTCTGTGTATATAACTAGGTAAGTAGCTGACGTCTGTGTATATAACTAGGTAAGTAACTGACGTCTGTGTATATAACTAGGTAAGTAACTGACGTCTGTGTATATAACTAGGTAAGTAGCTGACGTCTGTGTATATAACTAGGTAAGTAACTGACTCAGTGTATATAACTAGGTAAGTAGCTGACGTCTGTGTATATAACTAGGTAAGTAACTGACGTCTGTGTATATAACTAGGTAAGTAACTGACGTCTGTGTATATAACTAGGTAAGTAGCTGACGTCTGTGTATATAACTAGGTAAGTAACTGACGTCTGTGTATATAACTAGGTAAGTAACTGACGTCTGTGTATATAACTAGGTAAGTAACTGACGTCTGTGTATATAACTAGGTAAGTAACTGTCGTCTGTGTATATAACTAGGTAAGTAGCTGACTTAGTGTATATAACTAAGTAACTGACGTCTGTGTATATAACTAGGTAAGTAACTGACGTCAGTGTATATAACTAGGTAAGTAACTGACTCAGTGTTTATAACTAAGTAAGTAACTGACTCAGTGTATATAACTAGGTAAGTAACTGACTCAGTGTATATAACTAGGTAAGTAACTGACTCAGTGTATATAACTAGGTAAGTAACTGACTCAGTGTATATAACTAGGTAAGTAACTGACTCAGTGTATATAACTAAGTAAGTAACTGACTCAGTGTATAAAACTAGGTAAGTAACTGACTCAGTGTATATAACTAGGTAAGTGACTGACTCAGTGTATATAACTAGGTAAGTGACTGACTCAGTGTATATAACTAGGTAAGTAACTGACTCAGTGTATATAACTAAGTAAGTAACTGACTCAGTGTATATAACTAAGTATGTAACTAGCTGAATGTATATAACTAAGTAAGTGACTGACTCAGTGTATACAACTAGGTAAGTAACTGACTCAGTGTATATAACTAGGTAAGTAACTGACTCAGTGTATATAACTAAGTAAGTAACTGACTCAGTGTATATAACTAGGTAAGTAACTGACTCGGTGTATATTACTAAGTATGTAACTAGCTGAATGTATTTAACTAGGTAAGTAACTGACTCAGTGTATATAACTAAGTATGTAACTAGCTGAATGTATATAACTAGGTAAGTAACTGACTCAGTGTATATAACTAGGTAAGTAACTGACTCAGTGTATATAACTAAGTAAGTAACTGACTCAGTGTATATAACTAAGTAAGTAACTGACTCAGTGTATATAAATAGGTAAGTAACTGACTCAGTGTATATAACTAGGTAAGTAATTGACTCAGTGTATATAACTAAGTAAGTAACTAGCTGAATGTACATGTATATAGATAAATCTGACATTAAGTAAACTTGTACAGAAAACTTCAAAAAAGATTTAAGTTAATAAAAGACACACATCTCTGTCAAAAATCAAAACAGAGATATGGGGATCAAATTTAGAACTAGTTAGATAAGTGCTGTTAGTTAAAGTCAATATCTTCAATAGTTTTTACAGAACTCCAACTTGCCGAAATAGCTCAACTGGACGGCCGGAAGATGTGATTTCTATATGCCTGGGGGGGGGGCATAAAAACAAGTACCCATGAAATAAACTTTGACAGAAACAGACAATTTATCATATTATATCAATAAATAACTTTTTCCTATTGTATTACTTTTACAAGCATTATTTCAGTTAATATATGTAGATAATTTATATATTAACTTATAATCATTTATTTGTATTCTTTAATTAGTTATCATTTTCGTACCAAAACTATAGCATTAATTGTTATATAATTTTTAATTCATTATTCATATAAATACTATCATTATTTTAAATTTATGTTTCATTTAGATTTTATAATATCATAATTATTAGTAATTTTTATGTTTTTTATTCATTTTTTTATGTATTATTACATATTTATTATTATTTATTATTAAACTATTACATAAACATTTCATTGACAATATTATCTTATCTTTTCATTTAATTCTTATTAAATTCATTATCAAAACTAATTAGATTTGTATTATAATTAATTTATTTTTATTTTATTTATTTATTGGTTTATTTATCTATTATTATAACACATGTATATTGTATTATAAATCATTATCATGATCATCCATAAATTATAAATTAATGTAAAATTTACGTGCGTTTTAAATATCTATCACATACGAGGGATGACAATAAAGTTTTGAGTCTGAAGAAAAAACTAATACTGCAATATAAAACTCAGTTTACACACATACAATAGTCATGTAATTACATATCAGATTTTACCTTATATTCAATGTTTGTCATAGTATACTTGCTTCACAATGTTTCCTAAATGTGTCAAATAATGGACAACTGAATCAAAACATCAAGATGTAAAACGCTCAACAACATCAGTTGAAATGAAAAGGTCCGAGTATTTGGTCACAAACCAGCATCCTGAAAGAAACAAATAAAAAAAACACTTATAATCTTCAATACGATTCGTCAATTAAGCCAACTCAATAATCTTCAATACGATTCGTCAATTAAGCCAACTCAATGTGATCTTTGGGAGAAACAAGTACTTTCAAGAATGTCATACATATTTAATTATGATTTCCATTGTTTAAGATGTGGTAGAAAAAGTGAATAATATAGACTCATTTCACTCACATAATAGATAAAGTAGTCCTGTAATAACAGATCAAATTTTACCTTATATTCAATGTTTGTCATAGTATTCTTGTTTCACCATGTTCCGTTAGTGTGTAAATGTACGCCTGAATTGAAACATCAAATTTGATCGAAGGCGTATATAAACTAGCAAGTTGATTCAAACTTCGAAAGAAAACGGTCTTAGTCTTTAGTCACAAGCCAGTGTCCTGAAAGAAACATAAAAAGTACTTATTTTCTTCAATACGATTCGTCCGTTAAATCAACTCAATCAGTTAACAGAAAACAGAACAGAACAGAATTTTATTTACAACTTGTACATCCTGTACATTGTTACAATACATCACATATAACAACTTGAAAATATTTGAAATGTATACACATATTACATTAAACATATTACAATAAACACTACACAATACACTTACATTACATGTACAATAAGATTACACACATAAATATATAATATTATATATAACATGACAAAAAAATCACATGTATAATAACATATTCAGAAACATTTACAGAGAATGAACGTATGGCTAAATTAACCTATACCATTATTGATGATTTGTTTCTTTTTTCAAATGCCAATTTGATAAACTTACATAATTGTAGGATAATAGTTTTACTATCGCTATTTAACAATTGTTTTAGTTTTAACATATTTGGTCGAGTAAAAAAATATAGTTTTATATATATTTTTCTCAGCTCTTCTACAAAAGGACACCTAAAGATAAAATGGAATTCGTCGTCAATTTCATTTAAGTTACAGTATATACAAACTCTCTCATTTCTGGGTAGCCTATTAGTTCCATATCTACCAGTTTGGATTCTTAGTTGGTGAGCGGATATTCGGATGCGGACAAGATAGTTTCTTACGTCGTGGGGTAAAATATCTAGATACCACGAATAATCAAATTTATCTTTGATAAAATTATACAGAAACAGTTGAGTCGATATCGCTTTTTTATTTAACCATTCATTTAAAAAAACATCTATCAACCGTTGCTTAAATTCATGTAGGAATTTCATTTTTTCAACGGACGTAGGATTAATAAAAACATAATAAAACCCGAATTCTGACAACAATTGTTTTACTTTCGTAATCCAATTATTTTTACCTTTCATATAGTCATCATATGAACATTTATACACAGTTTTTAAAATAATATTATCTGTTTGAAACAGCTTGAACCAGTACTTGATTATTCTCAGATATCTGGATATATATAATGGATATCTACCCAGTTCGCCGTAAACTGCTACATTAGACGAATTAAGTTTTACATTAAGTATTTTCTTTAACAATTTTAAATGGATTCTTTCTATTTCTTGTGATTTACTAAAACCCCATATTTCAGAACCGTAACTTAAAATGGACCCTACAAATGAATCAAACAATTGGCATAACACTTTTGGTTTTAACTTAAATTGTTTACACTTATTTAACAAAACATTTAGAGCTTTCAGAGCTTTTCCAGACAGATTTGTTAGATGATCTTTGGCACAATTAAGCAAATACTTTTAAACATGTCGTACATTCTTTAATATGATTTCCATAGTTTAAAATGTTGTAGAAAAAGTAAATAATATAAACTGAGTTCACGCTCATGGTAGATAAAATAGTAATGTAATGACATGTCAAATTTTACCTTGTATTCAATAATTGCCATTCACCATGTCCCCTATAATGTGTGTCAATGGAGGATTAAATCAAACATGAAAATTCGAGCGAAGACATACAAAGTAGCAAGTTGATTCAAAACGTCGACAACTTCCGTTGAAAAGAAAATGTCTCAGTCAGCGTCCTGAAAGATACAAATATCAAACACTTTATAATCAGAAAACAATATAAAAACTTTGGAACAAACAAATACTTTTAAATATGTCATACACTTTTATTATGATGTCCATTGTTTAAAACTTGCCAGAAATACGGATTTATAATACAGTCGAATCTGTCAATAAATGCCACACTTGGGAAAGACATAATGTGGCTTTTATTGACAGGTGGTCTTTATTCAGAGATCATTTTGTTCCAAATAGTCAACGATGTTTGAAAAGAACGGTCTTTATGCACATGATGACTTCCTTTCGAAAGAGTTCGCTAACACAAATTTGATAGTACTTAAAGGGGCATACCCTACAACTGACAAACATTCTGTGAAAGTGTAAAAATGTGTTAGATGTATATGTAAAACAATGTATGATGGATAATTGCAAGAAGAACTTGGGTCATAAAATGACTAGTTTAGGTACTAGCCGCAAAAATCATAGCTATGAATAATAAATCACTTCCACCCAAAAATTGTACGACAAAATGCCAAAGAGTTTCCGATCTTATATGGAAACAATTTTTTGTGATTTTATTTTTAATTGGGTGAATTTTAGGCTGAAACCTTCTTCGTCGGCTTTTTTCTTTACAAGCTTCTAATTTATCATCATTTTGCTTTGATTCTAGATGCACCAAGTTGTAGGGTATGCCCCTTTAAATGGACTTTGAAAAAGGCACGACCCTCTATCAGTGAGAGGTTACTGTGATTTGAAGCCAGCATTCTTAACCACTCGACCACGGAGGCGGGTCAAAAAAGAAAAGAAAAAAGGCAGCAGTAGGACAAGTGGTTTCCCTGAGAAAGGAAACATCACTTGGACATGATCGTACTATATTAAATATTACACCATCAAAATATATTTTAGATGCCATCATTTTGATACCAAAACATTTGGAATTAGATGAATAATTATTAAACAGGCAGTTGCATTGTAATGACATTGATTCAGAAATTGGAAATTGTATATTCATCGATACATTGAATCAGACAGCTATATGTAGCGGAGATGTGTTTGTTACAAAATATTCAAAGTGTTATGCGCTGTTTATAATGTTAAATTCAATCAGATGAATCAAATACATACACATCACAAATTTAATTGATTTTTCGTCACCAAAGTAAAAAAACAAGAGCGCCGCAAGTGGTGCCAACGCTCGTCTGTTCACCGCCTCAATCAGATATATCCACCTATGAAGTTTCATGTTGTTATCTCTTATACATGTACTAGTAGTTTCTGAGTTATGAGCTACATTACAGTTTTTGCACAGACTCAGACGACGCAGTGATCACAATAGGTCGACTTTTTCTTCGAAAACAGCCGAGCTAAAATAGCCGGATATCCTTCACTTAAATCGGAATAAAATTTAGAAACTTTATTCAACACAATAATTAAGAATACCCGTAATTGAATGCTACAAGTGTGACTTTCGTGGACGGGTGTTGTCATGTTTTATAGCGCAATTTAATTTGTACTAGTATTGATTTATCTCATTTTATAAATACATTGTATTTTGTTATCAAAATGAAGGAAATTAATCATTTTTTTTACAATTCAAATAATGAAGTCGATACTCAACATGCAAAATGGTGCGTTTTCTTAGTTATTGGTTTAGTATCAATTAAATAATACAAAAAAGAAACGCAGCATTCATTGTCGTGTACACGAATTAGGAAAACAAAACTTTAATTGTAGACTTACCATTTATCCTAGTCATATACGATTGTCCCGGCTTATGTCAGTGGGACCCACGAAGCACGACAAATCATGGGACGGTAGCTCTCGATTTTCCAAGATGTCTAGTATCTCCATCCCTTTATTTTAGTCACCATGTATTTCAGACCTACTGCACACACCTGTAAAGATATACATTTGTATTTAAATCAATTTTGTTTCTTAGACTGCACTAAAAAGAAACAGTGCAACAATATTGAAACTCTGTGCAATAGACCCCCCTCCAAAGTAAAACTATAATATAACTAAAATATACTAGGCTACATTAAAATACATTGTTCCCTGTGTCCTGGTGAATTTGTGTGAATTAAAGTCAAATATCATAAAGCGCCCAGTATTTTCTTTTAAAAATCTTTATTTCAATTTGACTTTGACTTTTGAGTAAAAACAAGTATTGCTTCGTAAGATGGAGAGTGGTTACGTTTATGTTAAAACGATTTCTCTAAAATCTACGCAAATTGATTTATTCTGTAATATCACATATTGGTAGAAAAAATAAATCTTCAGTATTAGTTATAATAATTAATTAATACAATTGACAGGAAATAATATAATTAAAGAGCATATTAAATGCAAATACTAGTATTGTTTAACATATTTAATATCAATTATTTTATCAATTAGCCATTTAATTACTATAAAATGCTCAAAACAATTTTTTGTATAAATCATAACACCAAATTTATTTTTAAGCGCTTTTGTTTCCTGGCAATTAAATGTAATTGCATCAACTTCAGGAAATAATAATTTAGCTCATTACATATTGTTAGCATGAAAATACATATACATGTATAAGCATTAAAGAAACAGAACAGAACAGAAATTTATTAATTTGATCTTACACGTACATCATGATATACAAATACAAAAGCTATTTTATACGTTCGTTCTTTTTTTTCTCAGTGGTTCAATGCCATATCAACAGATAGGTCCATACATTAAGCTACTTTTAAGCGTTAAAAGTGATGGACGACCCAGGCGTACACCACCTGTGTAGAACCACTGGCCTTCAATAAGCTAGCTAGACAGTTTCCTCACTAGTGAAATTTGTCTTGTCCTGGGTGAGATTCGAATTCACCGAAGTCATATTAACGTTCAATTTTGTATTAAAAGGAGTATAAAATCAAGATAATTTACACACAAGTTATCTACACATCATTCGGTTTGATAATATGCAGCGCAACCTCTCCAAAACAACACTTTTTGGGAGTAGCAAAATTGTCTTGTTGTAGAGAGGTTGTTGTTCTAGAGATGTTCAATTTAAAATCATGCTGTTGTTTAAGGGAGGTTTTTGCTCAAGAAAGGGCCGCTCTGGAGAGGTTGTACTGTATATGTATACGTGGCATTTTTACAATTATGAATCATATAGTTTTTTTTGTTTATATCGAGTTTTACGCCCCTTTTCAACAGTCACAGCCATATGAGGTAGACAGTTTACCTAACCATCGTTCTTGGGAAAAACCAGTACTAGACCCCCATACTCTGTAAGCAACTACCTACTTTCTCACATAAAGAGACATGGTCGGTAGCTGGACTCGAACCTATGACTCTCTATCAGTGAGAGGTTACAGTGATTTGAAGTCAGCGACCTTAACCACTCGATCACGGAGGCGGTTCGAGTCATAGAGTATTAGTCAATAACAGAATGAAATTAAGACACATGCACATGCAATACTAAGTCTGTTATCAAAGGGTGGGTGAACAAACAAAATAAATTCGTAGTTAAAACAATTTCTACGAATAAAGACAAGTTATGCTACATCTTCAGAAAATTTCCCTCACAACATTTATTTGCCATGGAAAAAATTATTTTCGAAAAACATGTAATTGTATTTTAATCGAGCAATTTGTATGAATTCTGATAAATCTGCTGTTAGGAGAATCCGTGAATACTAGAAACTCGAATATTGACGATAAAATTTTAAAAAATGCTTTCTGTACAGGATTGCTACAAATATGTAAAATTAACTCCCCTCATTTGGTGAAGATCAGAACTGTTGTCAATATGCTTTGACTCCTTAATTAATATGATAGATAATTGTTTCCCAAAATAAAACAAAATCACGATCTTTGTCTAAACACCAGAAACAACGCTACGGTGTACGATTATAACCTAATCTCATAACCACATCAATAACACCTCATTATAGCAACCACGTATATTAGGATGATTTTCAAATTTCTTCGTTATTTCAACTTCATCACGAGCCCGGCATACCTCTTTGACCCCTTAAGTGGCCCTCATATCAAGGTTTACGGTATTGGTTGTGCCGTGCATGATGGAATTTGATACGAATCGAAAAAAAAACATTGCTCAACAAAATATACTTGTTATCGATTTGGACTACAAATAAGTGTTCAAAATATCATGCAAAATATTGACATCCCGTTTTTTTATTTGTTTCATTGATACATCCCTCAATGATCTTCTCATTCTCCAGATTATTATACAGATCAATTAATGTGATCTTAAAGATTAGTTTCCTCATTTGAAGTATGTATTTGCACCATATATCGGGAATGGATTTAAATTAGATACCAGATATGTTCGACGTTTAAGTCAATTCAACTTCCGCATAAAAATGTGTAAAATTGTACGACTAAACTTCTTTGACATATTTGGATACTTTTATCAATATATTTCTAGTTTGTATATTTATAAGTAATTCAATAAAATCAAACAGTCTATTTTAAGTCTTAGAAGTGTACAGTGAAGGTATAGAACAGAACCAAATATACACGAAGGGACTCTATATTTGTGTCCTTGATCAACGCAATAAATGATTATTTGTGTTGATAAATAATTTAATGCATATAAGTTATTATTTTAATTTAGAAATACAATTATCAAACTAATATTCTCTCAAGCTTTTGCTATTTTTAGTTAAAAGCTGTTTGTTCAAATCACCACCTTTGAAAAATATAAAATATATAATTAATGATACTTTTATGACTGGCTAATTGCTAGAAATAATATCTGTCATTTTAAGTGTAGAAAATATACTTTAAAAATTAGCGATACTTGGTTGTGTCATGTTGAAATCAATCCAGCATAAAATATAATAATAAAAATCATTTTAAAAGCCTTGAGCGTAAATTTGAGCAAAGATAAAAAGAAAAACAGGAAAAACAAAAAAGTACAATCACAAAAAATCGGCAAAATATTGACACTTAAAAACGATTGTTTTTAATCACCTCGTAAATTTAATCGATGTGTGATAAAATTACGTAACGCTATCAGTCAAAATTGACTTACGTTTTAAATTTCCGTGAGATAGAATCAATTATTAAACAATTACGAAGGACACACCGAGCGTAATTAGTGACAGGTCCCAGCCCCTAGGGGTCGCTTCAATTGTGCAATATCGTTTACAACTTCCGTAGATGATTGTATCTGCGAATTAGGGTCCCAGGAAGTTGTAGAATTGGGGTACACCACTGATATAAAACGGATCGGTAAAACACAAATGTCATCATTCACCCAGTATTGTCTGACCAGTGAAGACTTCGGAGTTCAGATTCTTCAAGGATGTAAATGGATTTTACTAACTTGCATATATTTATCATAATTTCATTCAATATGTAAGTTGCGAGGGTCCCAGGTTTTGTTTAATACCGAGGGCATTCACAACTTTTATATTGAGTGAAACAAATAAACTAAATTATACTAAAAACATTTTGCCTAAACTTGGATTTTTAACAAGTAAGTATTTTAAGATTAAGGGACAGTGAAAAAGTCGTCTGTAAGTTACTGGGGTCCCGGGGAGTTTACTTGTCCCGCGGTCTTCTGTAACTTTCGAACGAAGATTCTAAACACTTCGAATTTTAAAATGAACGAAAATACAAATTGAATTTGGCTAAATTCTTTTTTTTTAACAGTTAAAAATATATCTGGAATAAGGATTCGAAGACAGCAACACGTGTAAGTTTCCTGGGTCCCAGGGTGATATTTATTACCGAGGGCTTTTGAAACTTATCTGTGTTCTGTTTATGTGTAATTCGTCAAATTTAATAAAATAATAAACTTCCTCCAGAAAGAAGAGTGTCGCGTTTCAGCCTCCTTACTGAAGAGTAGCAGGACGAGTTACCATGGAGATGCTGTGTTCCGAGATGATTAATTATCTGATTCAACTGTACACATGTAAGTTTCCTGGGTCCCGGGGTGACTGTTAATTCCCGAGGGCTTGTGGAACTTATCTGTGTTCTTTTTGTATAAAATTGCGAAATTTCAATGTATATTTTGAACAGAAGAAGTATGTTAGGCTACAATTGACCTTCTAAGGGTCAAACAAGAATTGTTGCCAGGGAGTTGCGAGATAAGTATTTTCTAACAGTTCGCATGTAAGTTTCCTGGGTCCCGGGTGAATTCATACCGAGGGCTTTTGAAACTTATCTGTATTCTGTTTTAGTTCGCCAAATCGAAAGAGCCGAAGCGCTTTTTAAGTATTTTACAACTATTTCTATCTCTGCAACGAAGAGTAGCCTTAACGGACGTCAGGATACATCACCAAAGCGCGAAATAGAACAGAACAGATCTTTTCATATTCTTAACTTTTCACATGTAAGTTTCCTGGGTCCCAGGGTCAGAAATCAATTCCCGAGGGCTTTTGAAACTTATCTGTATTCTGTTTTAGTTCGCCAAATCGAAAGAGCCGAAGCGCTTTTTAAGTATTTTACAACTATTTCTATCTCTGCAACGAAGAGTAGCCTTAACGGACGTCAGGATGCATCACCAAAGCGCGAAATAGAACAGAACAGATCTTTTCATATTCTTAACTTTTCACATGTAAGTTTCCTGGGTCCCAGGGTCAGAAATCAATTCCCGAGGGCTTTTGAAACTTATCTGTATTCTGTTTTAGTTCGCCAAATCGAAAGAGCCGAAGCGCTTTTTAAGTATTTTACAACTATTTCTATCTCTGCAACGAAGAGTAGCCTTAACGGACGTCAGGATGCATCACCAAAGCGCGAAATAGAACAGAACAGATCTTTTCATATTCTTAACTTTTCACATGTAAGTTTCCTGGGTCCCAGGGTCAGAAATCAATTCCCGAGGGCTTTTGAAACTTATTTGTGTAATGTTAAGTAATTCAACGCAACAGTTGAGAGTTATCTGCCGCGGATATTTACAAACAAATTGTCTTTCAAATGAAGAGTAGCAACGAAGACTTACATCGAAGGTAAGTGCATGTCATGTATACGATTGATTGTCCCCCGCAAGTTTGTTAAAATTGTGAGTAAGTTTCCAAGATGGCCGAAAATACTCATTCTTCATGAAAAACGAACAGATGCACATGTAAGTTTCCTGGGTCCCAGGGTGATCTTAAATCCCGAGGGCTTCGGAAATTTATCTGTGTACTGAACGAAAATCAACCAGAACTATTTCCTTCTCTATTCACGGTTAGAATTAAATTAATAATCTCTAAAGGATAAAGGATTATCAGCATTTATCTTCGAAAAAGTCAATATCAACTCGAGCTGAAGTGAGTTTTACGCCTGATTTGTTCGTATGTAAGTTACCTAGGTCCCAGGGTGATAAATAGTCCCGAGGACTTTGGTGACTTTCGTATGAATATTAGGTTATTCGTCGGATTTAGGGAAGCATCAGTCAAGTATACATCCACGAGGGACTTTGCCGAATGAATACGACTTTTCACCCATCTTACAGAAATGGACCCGACAGAACCCGCATCACAGATTCTCAAAACCAGTAAGTTTCCGGTGTCACAGGTTGTTACACAAGGCCGAGGTTTTCAAAAATATTTCTGACCATTGTAGTGGTTTCTACGAAAGATCACGAACTTCAAGGTTATTTAATAGAAATCAGTTTAGATGTAGTATGGATAACATGGATGCTAACTAAAAATAGAAAATAGAGAAGATGGCATTGTATCACAGGAAAATCTTCTAGATTACTACATAATTATTATCGCAACGATCATGTTATGTCAATGCTTAAGGACAAAGTTCAAAGATTTATATGACGGACAACTTTCAAACGAAATAAAGTTCCACGAAATAAAAAGAACAGTCATTATAAATACAAAACATTATAGTACATTGCTATCACATGAAACAGTAGTCCACAGACTTCAATCAAAAACTAGTCCTTAGATATACTAGAATATTATATATAGTCCATCACCAACACTTAATACAGTCCTTAGATATACTAGAATATTATATATAGTCCATCACCAACACTTAATACAGTCCTTAGATATACTAGAATATTATATATAGTCCATTACCAACACTTAATACAGTCCTTAGATATACTAGAATATTATATATAGTCCATCAC
Organism: Lutraria lutraria; assembly: GCA_964023205.1. Classification (NCBI taxonomy): domain Eukaryota; kingdom Metazoa; phylum Mollusca; class Bivalvia; order Venerida; family Mactridae; genus Lutraria; species Lutraria lutraria. The sequence goes on along the minus strand of OZ026848.1, from coordinate 27,351,008 downwards.
CAACACTTAATACAGTCCTTAGATATACTAGAATATTATATATAGTCCATTACCAACACTTAATACAGTCCTTAGATATACTAGAATATTATATATAGTCCATTACCAACACTTAATACAGTCCTTAGATATACTAGAATATTATATATAGTCCATCACCAACACTTAATACAGTCCTTAGATATACTAGAATATTATATATAGTCCATTACCAACACTTAAGACAGTCCTTAGATATACTAGAATATTATATATAGTCCATCACCAACACTTAATATAGTCCTTAGATATACTAGAATATTATATATAGTCCATCACCAACACTTAATATAGTCCTTAGATATACTAGAATATTATATATAGTCCATTACCAACACCTAATACAGTCCTTAGATATACTAGAATATTATATATAGTCCATCACCAACACCTAATACAGTCCTTAGATATACTAGAATATTATATATAGTCCATCACCAACACTTAATACAGTCCTTAGATATACTAGAATATTATATATAGTCCATCACCAACACTTAATATAGTCCTTAGATATACTAGAATATTATATATAGTCCATCACCAACACTTAATACAGTCCTTAGATATACTAGAATATTATATATACAATGTAGTCCATTACCAACACTTAAGACAGTCCTTAGATATAATATAATATTATATATATATAGTCTATCATCAACACATAAAACAGTCCTTATATATACTAGAATATTATATATAGTACATTACCAACACTTACAGTCCTTAGATATAATATAATATCATGTATAGTCTATCACCATCATTTACAGTCCTTAGATATACCAGAATATTATATATAGTCCATTACCAACACTTACAGTCCTTAGATATACTAGAATGTTATATATAGTTTATTACCATCACTTACAGTCCTTAGATATACTAGAATTATATATAGTCCATTACCATCACTTACAGTCCTTAGATATACTAGAATGTTATATATAGTCCATTACCATCACTTACAGTCCTTAGATATACTAGAATTATATATAGTCCATTACCATCACTTACAGTCCTTAGATATACTAGAATGTTATATATAGTCCATTACCATCATTTACAGTCCTTAGATATACTAGAATTATATATAGTCCATTACCATCACTTAAAGTCCTTAGATATACTAGAATATCATATATAGTCCATTACCATCATTTACAGTCCTTAGATATACTAGAATATCATATATAGTCCATTACCATCACTTAAAGTCCTTAGATGTACTAGAATATCATATATAGTCCGTTACCATCACTTAAAGTCCTTAGATATACTAGAATATCATATACATGTATAGTCCATTACCATCACTTACAGTCCTTAGATATACTAGAATTATATATAGTCCATTACCATCACTTACAGTCCTTAGATATACTAGAATATCATATACATGCATAGTCCATTACCATCACTTACAGTCCTTAGATATACTAGAATTATATATAGTCCATTACCATCAGTTACAGTCCTTAGATATACTAGTTAGATTACTATTATGTACATGTAGTTCATTACTTTAATATACTAGTCATTTATTTACTCCATTACAAACATCTAAATAGTACTTTGATATACTAGTCATTTATTTACTCCATTACAAACATCTAAATAGTACTTTGATATACTAGAAAGCTGGAGTTCTTACTTGCAAACATTTAAATAGTCCTTTAATTATCTTGAGCATTACAGCCCAGTACAAACAACTAAAATAAGATAAAGTGCTCGAACTTTGCGAGAAGATCCTAGTTAGACCCTCAGGTCATCATTTGATCAGTAAGTCCGTGTAATCTAGCGGAAAATATTCATATTTTGGGGTGATCGTATGGTCTTATACGTACACAATGAACGTTGTTGTGTCCAAATACCAATACATTAAGCCACTTTGTCAATGTATTATAGCATGCCGATGTATCTATATACATGTACATACATGTGTATTAAGTCGGTCTGTCATTATACGATGTGCATTTATCAATATTTTATATCAAACCATCTAATATGGAGTCAACAAGACATTACATCATGCTGATTATTGCTATTTGGAGACAACAGTGTTCATTTTGTATGTATAAGACAGTCAAGGCTTTCCATAATATGTATGTTATGGTTTGAATCTTCATTTAGTCATAAAATACTACGTACATGTACCTTAAAAATAGTCAACTAAAACATATGTACGATCAAACCTGCCAACAAAGAGAGACGAATGTGGCCTTTGATTGACAGGTGGCCTTTATTCGATGGTCATCATGTTCTAAATAAACACGGTTTTAAAAAGAATAGCCTCTATTCGGAGGTGGCCGCTTACACAGGTTATACATTTGTATAGATCTCCATTTTTTATATTCACACTGAAACGACAATTCAGTCACAAAAAGTGTTTCTGGAATTACATTTGTATTTGAATTCAAACAATGTTTATCTGTTGTTTAACGGTCTATTTGACAAATATAATCTTTTCAGAGTCGTCCCAGAGAGACGGGAGAGAAGGTAGAGGAGAACTGGGCATTTATGTCCCTATTAAAGTAAATTAGGAACGAGAAAAATTCGTGGTTCACACCAGGCATTGATCCAAGTATCCCTAACACCCAACCTCATCGCCAAATATTAACCCAACTGCAAGTCTGTTGAAAGCGACCTACATTATACTATCACTACGCTACTCTTATTTTGAATAGTTTTAAAACAAACCAAAACTATCGGATTAAAGTTTATTTATTATATACATGTAAATTAATTAATTAGAAAATTCCGCTAAAGGCTGATTATATTGTCAGTCAACTTCTATATAGAAAGTCAATAGATACGAGTGGTTCAGTTACTTTCCACTTTATATACAAGCAATTATGTCGTAAAAGTTCCAATGATCTGTTTCGCTCATCAGTTAAAACAGTGATGAGAGTTTTTTCTTATTCTTCAACTGTTTCAAATCTCTTGTGTTGAATAGATAAAATATGCACGTGACCCGGTACGACGACTTGTAAGAATCGTCCACTTGTCTTGGCTTGGTTCTCGTTAATTCTGTCTAGGAATCAAACATTTTGCGAGTCATGGTGATAAACTTCGTGATTCACAGACGGCGACACGTGGTTAGCGCTGCTTCCGGCAGAATGGCGGCTCTGGACCATGCCTCTGTAATTTTCAACAAACCTCCCAGTTGGGGTACCAGCGTGTACTTTAGAAGAACATGCCTTATGGAGACGTTGAATGATATTATTGACTTCATCTTTTACGATATCCTTAGATGGTACCCAGCCTTTGAACTGATATTTAACATTTCCATCATGGAAGAAATGAGTAGCTCTTTCATATTCTGGGCCTGGAGCGTTCAGTTGTTCCACGGATCTTGAAAACCTGTATAAGAACATATACTGACTTACAGAAAGAAACTCGTCCTCTGGTTTAATCTGTTTGAACATTTCATAATACTCAGTTGGAAGGATGAAGTGAAAGATGTCGGCTATTTCATCAGCAGTGTCCTTTTGTTGTATATTCAGGTGTGGTACTATTCTATTTCTGTTGGATAGACAACATCTAAACACAGTTCTAAAAATCGATGTCATCGAATTAGAGTTGTATTATTGCGTAGTTATCGACCGTCGTCAATGACGTCTGTAAACTTTGTATCCAGGAAATGAATGACGTTGGTAACACAACGTCAAATAACGTCACGCGAGATTTTATCATAAGCTAATAGACAATGATACGCGCTGTTATTAAAAAATGATAATAATTTTTCGGTATTTGATAATACAAAATTATTTGGTAACATGAAAATACAATAATAATTTGACATAGACACAAAATTTGTTCTTTCCTCGTATAAATTTAACAGATCGCGCGATAAGTTATTTGACGTTCCGTACCTAACACCTTTCACTCCATGGATACAGATGCGAATGTCGTCTATCTTATCATTCTTATCTGGTGAACCATGACGTCACTGACGTTAATAGTCAGATGTTGCCGTCAACCCCCCAAAAATATTGTACCAACTTTGATAAAACCAGGACTAATCGGTGGTCGAGTGATAACGTGCTGGACTACTAAACCAAAGGTCGTTGGTTCAATTCTCGGCACCACCTGGTCTGGTCCCCGGACGTGCTCTACATTACGTCAGGCAAAGCTCAATAATGGCGGTCTTCAGTGGTAATGCACAGGCAACGGAATATTCTTATCTTGACTGACCATTTGTGATGTTTTGCCAAATTTTAATTCTCTATGTACTAATATTGTAACAGCGGTGAGATATTTTAATGATCATTCTTATTTGTTGATAATACATATTTTCATGAAGTAATTTCGGACGTGAGTCTTTATAGTTTCAAAAAAATATTTTGTGATCATCTAAAAATGGACATCTATGATACATCTTATATAAATAGGATTCATTACCAACCCTCACAAGCACTTGATCACTTGATATAAGAAAATACCCATACTTTAGAATGTACAGAGGACGCCGCCATTATTGCGCTTTGCCTGACCCGACAACATAGTGTAAGGGGAAGGAACTCCAGACTAGGCACCACTTAAACTGGTTCCCGTTGACTGGTGTGTACAACCTTAGGTTTAGGCACCACCATTCAATATTTCAGGGACGCCTTTTCAGTGTCCCAATCACAAATACCGAGCCAAGTACTGTGCTAAGAAAATCAAAGGAAACGGATGAGGTGTGATTCTGTGATTTACACAGGGCACGATAAAAAAAACAGGAAAAACTATTCGATATGACAAGTGATATAAATGCCCGGATCTCCTGTACATTACCCCCCCCCCCCCCCCCCCTCTGTCTCTCTCTCTCTCTTTGGCGGCTCTGAAATAACCATAACTGTCGAATATATTGAAGTATTTATTTCGCAATGTATAAACCCTTTTCATTTTGTTGCTAGGGATACAGAGAAGTGTGTGTATTCATTATAACCATTCAGGTACCTAGGAATTCGCTTTTAAATAAGTTTTGAATCGATCATGGCCTAGTTACATTTCATCCAACTTGCGAAATACGAGTAGAAGCATTAAAATGCTGAGATTTAAGATCATATTCACGCGATTTTCAACAGAAAAAATAATAATTGCAAAATAATGGTTAACAGGGGCCTGTTTAACTGACATACCTCTGCCAAGTAGTTTTAAACTCAAAATATTGCTGATGGTAAATAATTCACACATTTGTCTTTATCAATTACTGTTTTATCCTTCGAACAATAAATTATAACTATAAATTACTTTATTTACAAACAAAGGGTACCAAAATGTTTAAGTTTAAAAAAAACAAATATACAATCAAACCTGTGTCAGCGGCCACCCCCGAATAAGACCAACCTGTCAAAACAGGACATTCTTTTATAGATCGTCATTATTCAGAACAAAATGACCTCCGAATTAAGACCACCTGCCAATAAGGCCACATTTTGTCATTTCCAGGGGTGGCTTTTGTTCATATCTGCTAAGATATGTCTATGACACAAGTACAAATCTTACACAGAGAACTAAGATTTAAAACACAAACCCATGTGTTTCAGTGTACCCGAAAACATGCACACGTGATATTCTTTTTAGTGAAACAATACGGATGCCAATTGAATAGTAAGACATTGACCTCTGACCTCAAAATCATTAGGGGTCATATGCATGTGATGACCAACCTCCAAAACAAATCTGAGGGGCTTAGGCCAAATGGTTCTCTAGTTATTGCCCGGACAACTTTGGTTACGAACGGACCGACCTACCAACCGACATGTACAAAGCAATATACCCCATTTTCATCGAAAGGGGCACAAAAGAAAGGGGGTATATAATTAAAAAAAAAAAGATTTTAGCGGTTGAGCAAAACGCGGATTAAATAAATCATTTCCAATTATTATGCAGCACGTGTTTTCTTACTCACGGGTGTCACACACTATAATTTCGTTTCATCTAAATGTGTTTAAAATATTAGAACATTAATTTAATACATACGGAATTTCTACAGTAAATAATTTTAATCATTTAATATGCCTTCATCTTGTTTCAAATACAAAATGGTTTTGTTATTAACTAGCAAAAATGTCCAAGACTAGACTTATGAAAATAATACAGACTTCCGAACTATGACACCTCACAAATATACGCTATTTTGGGACAGCCACCGTGGTGACTCGATTTGATACTTTTTTTCATTCATTTGATTAAAATCCGTTCTTTCGCCTTCAGTTTTATCGTTGGTTTAAAAGACTGAACAAATAAGAACTTTTATTTTTTTATCTCGAATGAATACCATTTGATTCTTTATCATCGTAAAAATACGCTTGAAAACAGAACAGCAAAGATTGTGTCACCCCACCCGATCAAACACCACGTTATCTTAGGGTAATTAATTTCATAAGCGTATTGCATTTTAATGGTTTTATTTGTAAACAAATTCTCAAATATTGGCATTGTAGCTTATTTCTGCACCAGTAATAAGTGATTGGCGAAATTATTTCACACTTATTATTTTAAAATAACCCACAGTACGAGTTCAGGAAAAATACTACGCGGATGCCGGTTTATCCAGTTTCGATAATCATGTGGTATTAATAACGTAAATAATCTCAGAAATATTTTAAAAAAATACATTTAATTTGTTACTTGTACGTCCTATTAGACACTTCAGTCCTTCGAGTCCATCCATAGGGGAGTAGGCCTCTACCAAAAACTTCTACTTTCGTCAAACACATCCTTCTTTTCCGACATTACATCTACAAATCCGTCGCTTTGCGTTTCGGTACACATTGAAACAACGCCTCGCACGAATTTCTCGTGCAAACTTTAATCACGACCCCCAGTGTTAATTACAAACAAAATCCGGTTTGACTACTTTTTTCTGTTCAGTTGAAATCCCGTACACGGGTAAGCGGATTATTTATAACTCTCAACCAAATTTTGGTGTATGCTTTGAACGAGTTGTGACGTAGGGATAAAATTATAGACTAAATTATCCAAGCTAATTAAGTCTCGTTCATTGTGATAAACCCAATGTTCATTCAAACTATTTGATGCTTGAACACAACTTACAAGCACTCAGTGAGTGATATTTATTCACAAGCTTTCATTATACAGTCAATCCTGAGAACAAAGGCCATCTCTGAGAAAGATACGTGGCCTTTATTGACAGGTGTTCTTGTCATTTTGTTCTAAATAATCAATGATGGTCTTTTAAAGGAATGGCCTTTAAACACAGGGTGGTCTTTATTCAAAGGTGATCATTAACACGTGTTTGACTGTACATGTCTGTTGTCTCCTTGGAGGTAACTAATTGAATATACATGTACAGTCAAACATGTGGTTAAGAGTCACCCAAAGGAGAGAAAGCGTACAGTCAAACCAGGCCATCCATAACACTATACATTTGTACCTTTAAAATTTTGAAAAATATCTTTTAAAGTTCCAATTAAAATAACAACAAAACTATAAGTCTCAAAGAAAAAAACATGTTTATTTTCAACCATTAAATAACATTTTTAACGTACACTGAACAATATTTCACAATAGGGTGGACAAAAATATGATCATTTTTATAAAAACAAACATACAGAATATATGATTTGTAGTGGGAATTCAACTACGAAGCCATAGAGGATAAAAAAATTTAATTCTGAGACAAATCTTGAATCGGAGCCTCTGATTGGTCGTTTACTTAATGTGGTCATGAAATTGACCAATGACAAGGCTGTTAACAAAGACTAGTTTAAATAAATCACTTTTACAACCTTCGAGTACAGAATGAATCCAATGAAATAAATAAATGCAACAAAGACAACCAGCATAATCATCAAAACAGGCATTTTATACAATTCTTGGTTTATTTGGGTTTATATATGGCGGCCGATTCACCTTACAAGTTTTCTTGGCACTAACCAGCACTAACTAATCCTTCCACAAGGAACCGGCAACTTCTCCACATGTGATGGACGGTCAACATCATTGTCAAATTTTCCTAGAAGGGTATGACCTTCCGCAGCTGGAAATCGAACCCAGATCGCCAGGTTACAAATCCAGCGCACAAACCACTGGATCATGGCCCTTTTTATTTATATCGAGTTTTACGCCCCTTTTCAACAGAGTCATATGAGGTGGATAGTTCACCTAAGCATCGCTCCTGGGAAGAATCAGTACTAGACTCACATCGAATCCCATAAAGAGACATGGTCAGTAGCAGGGCTCGAACCCACAACCCTCTATCAGTGAGAGATTACAGTGATTTGAAGTCAGCAACCTTTAACCACTCGACCACTGAGGCGGGTCCTCTTTTTTTATACACTAGATTTATTAAGATTATTTAAGAGCTATAACAGTATTTCTTTTACATGTATATAGTTGTAGTCATCTGCTGACCAGAATTGCCAAAAAAAACAGACTAATTTCTAGAATATAACATTTGTCCTTTATATACAAGACACCATAAAAAAACTTCCTGTTTTATGAAGTACAGTAAAACCTGTGAATAAAAGCCACCCTCTGGAAAGACAAAATGTGACTTTTACTGAGAGGTGGCCTTTCTAATGAGGTCATTTTGTTCTAAATAATCAATGATGGTTTATAAAAGAATGGCCTTTATTTACAGGGTGACCTTTATTCAGAGGTGGTAGCTAACATAGGGTTGACTGTATCTAAGAAATGTCTATAAAAAACAACAGCTGTGAGTGAAAAATATCTTTAAGAAGTTTTTATACTCATATTTATCAGCTTTTCAGTATCATACAGATGGGCAGTTTTTTTGTTCAATATCAGAACCCTTTTCTCCGCAAGTAACTAAAACATTCTCCATATGAATGGTGAAAACTCAATGAAATCATCAAATTCATCACAGAGGACATGTATGATACTGTGGGATTAGCTCACATTCTCTTATGCTCTATCAATTGACCCAAGTTAAGGGAAAAATAATAGGTGAATCATCTATCGACACTATAAATCTCATAGGAAACTTGCGGTTTTTGCACAATCAAACAAGAGTGCCGGGTCACAAAATACGCCCATCAAAACTTGACCAAGATATCATAGCCATAAACATTTCCATTAAGTTTGGTGAGGATCCGAATAAAACTATTTGAATTAGTGAGCGGACACCATTGTGGATGCTGCCTGCCTGCCCGCCAACCCACTGCGGGTGTTCCCATAATACGACCCGTTTTTCAAACAGGCGTATAAAAATTTGGCACCTGGTCAAATTATAATATAATGTATAATGAGCTACATATGGTCCTTTTAACTATTTTAACAATGAGTCAAAATCATATACCTGAAATAATAGGGCCCATAGTTGATTAGAAAAAAAGACTTTAACAAGAGGGAAATAACTGACTTTGGGTCAATTTGATGAGTCAGAAATTGAACCTTAAACAATAGTATTGTGAGAATCTCATTATACCGTATATGTAACTTCTTATTTATAGATTTTCCAAGGACAAAAATCACCAAAATATGGACAAGTTTCCAGCACATGATTTCCCCCTCATTTTTCTTATAGTCTGTACATCTGAATACCAGATCATTCAAAACCAAGACAGTTTTGTTGACTATTGAAATTTTCATATACATCTGTTTCCAAATTACTGAATATACCTCACAGTGGAGTGTTTTTGTTTACATTTTACCAATTACCATTATACTGATGACTGAGTTTTACTAATTGATTTCTTTTACAGAACACACAATAATGATATGGGACAAGTTATTATCATCTATCTACAGCTATTTCTAAGTTATTTACAATGCAGAATGGCACCAAATCAATGTTGTTGTTTTACAATTCAAGATTGTATACAACAATATTTATAAATGCTTATACAGGGCTGACATACAAAAATTGATAGTCACTTTACAACTCATTGAACAGACACATGCAATAAAAATTTGGTATCAAAAATGACAGAAGAGTTGGACGACAAAAGTATGGCAAAATATACCAAATAGGATTATGGCCCCTGAAATTGCACGTTAAAGCAAATAAAAAACAAGCTGACCTGAAGAATGATGTATTATATACATGTATAAAATGATATTTAACATACATGTACATATAATTTAAGTATCTGATAAGTGTTATCTAAAAAATTCATAGTTTTTTTTAAAAACTGAAAAACTTTAAAACTGCCGAAAATCTATTTTAACATAAAGAATACAGACATAAACTAGGCTAATTTATTGAAAGACCAAATAACTCACATTTTAGTAATAAAACTGTTCTTTTTAGAATGCACAATTTTTCTTTCAATTTTGATTAAAACTCTATAAGAGTTAATAAAAATTTAGTGTGAAAATTAATTATTTGTATTTGTTTTTTATTCATTTTTCTAACAATAAACTAACAATAGCACTTTTTTGATGAAAAAACAACAACAAAAAACAATATGCAAAATATAGTGAAATAAATAATACATAATACACATATGCAGAATAATCAAAGAAATTCACTAATAATGCTGTGATAACATCTTTTTCTCAATTAGACAAGGTATTGTTGAATTTTTGGATCTTTTGGGATGCATCAGATAAAGGAAATATCAAAACTGACAGGAAGACAGGGGGGGGGGCAGGTTATTAGGATAGTGACATTTATAGGTAATCATTGGTACACAATTGAAATAAAGGTTTATTTTTATTATCTCTTTTTTCTGCTACCCTTGATACATAATGTTGTTTGACATGGATTTCCATAAATTCATACATGTTATCTTCTTGTCATATGTATGCTCTATTGATGTATGCCATGTTAACATATTGTATATTGAAATAAATCTATCTATCTATCTAAACCTATCTATCTGCTTAACATTTAATCATTAGTTTGTTGTTGTCAACAATTTTGCACATTCTCCATTTAATCTCTCATTTGAATGCTGCTACTAGTTTTAAAATGAATGTTTCAAAATGGATTTGACAGAAAATAAATCAAAGTCTTTTATACTAGATAATAGAACTTATTAAAAGATTTTCTTTGATTTTTAAAGAAGAACTTATTTAATATACATTATGAGCAAGTAATATTTTATCTGATCAATTAACATCTTCAAGTTTGTCAGTTCTCTGAATTACTTTAGTTATACTTCTTTGTCTTTTACATTCACTGCAGAATGCAATGGATGAAGTCAGCTAAGTTATATATCATCAATGTTATGCATTAAGGGATAGTTTTGTGCAAAACTGATGTAACATAAGTAAACAGAAGATCGGTTTACAACTGTTTTGCACCATGATGTAAAACATAAGATCTACAGATTGAACAAAACTGTTCTTTTGGTCCTAAATTTCAATTCAGAGATGGTATCAAATTGTTTTTCCATTTGATTTCTATAGTGGGCCATTTTGTTAGAAGAACCATTTTCATTGGTGTAACATCAGTCAGTATTTGCACTTCAACCTCATCTTGTAAGACTGCATGAGCCTCGCTGTAACAAACCTGAAAACAGAGGAAATACAAGGGGTGTAAAAGTTTTTTTCAAAAATAAAATAATTAAAATGTATCTCCATTGGAAGTATTCATTTTTCTGTCAGAAAAATGTAAAAATTGAGATTTTGACATGACTTATAAATAACAGACTTTTTTAAAAAATATCATCAATATTTATCATATTAATGAAATATTGACATCAATAATTATTCACGATGAAAAAAATATAATGTTTGTAAATAATACATAAAAACAAGTCAGCAAATTTAAGACCAAACACTAAAATAATATTTTAATTAGTATCGACTTTGGAACAAAATTTCACATTTTGACCATTTAAAATTTTATAGATCCAGCTTTCGTGACATTGCATCAACTTCTATGTATTCATAACATAAATATGATAAAAGAATAAATTGAACCAGTAAACAAATATTAGGCCAAACACTAACAAATTACCTTCTTTTCATGGCATGATCTAGGTAATCCGTTATAATGATATAATGTGAAAGACTTCGGTATTTCTGGAGTAGCCTCCCCTGCGAAGAACTCTTCAAAGAAACTGTTTTGGGTTATAATGCCAAGATTTTCTGAGTCTAACTTTGCAGCCATGATGTCGACACTGTAAGGAATAATTACTCTTTCAGGATTTGACATTACATATACCTTATATTCCCAAACTAACATCCTCATATGTAACATTCAGAACAAAGAGGGCTGTTCAATAGAGGTAATGATTTAATAAAAATATTTTTATTTCTTAAGGCCCAATTTGGTACAATTGTCAGCTCTGCCTTTTGAATTTAGGATGCTTTTTCAACGTCCCCATCCCAACTACCGAGCCAAGTACTGTGTGTAGAAAATCACTGGAAATAAGGGTGAAGCGTGTATCGGTGCTTAACTCTGGACACAGTTAAGTACCAGGAAGGGATATAAATGCCTGGTTCTCCTGTATCTTATCTCCCCTTCTTTGGGGTGGCTCTAAAATAACCATAGCTGTCAATGGGCCGTTAAACAAAAGTTAAATAAAATCAAGTGTACATTGGTTGTATACGTATAAAAACGACTTAAAACCCTTCTTTAACAGTAGATAAACTTACTATTCTTTATCAGAAACAAGATCTAATGATGCCATGACATCACCTAGAAGACTAGTTGCTATGAAACCATTACCTGAAAAACATCAAAGTCAATTTTCTTACAGTGTTTGCCCATTTTAGGTAATAAAACAGTAATACACTGCATATAATTATAAGTCAAATTTAAATGAAAAATTTCAAAATATATCATTGATAAATGTTTTCCACTGTATAGAGAGTCAGCCTGAAAAAAGTATAATGTAACTTCCCGTCAGACAATTAACTGGTCAAATAGTAACAAATCTTTATGATCCTGGATCTGGGGCGACTTTACCCCCCCCCCCCCCAAAAAAAACACAAAAAAAGCCAGCTTACTAGACAGAACTTGAGAAAATCTACAAACCTTCGGGATCAAATCTTTGAAATATTCTTCTTGCATTTGACTCTAATGTTTCACTAATTACTAAGTTTGTATTCTGAAACAAAAGGCAAACACAAATAAATTTGAGATAGCAAAACTTAGAAATCTTTCATACAGTCAAACGAGCACCACTGAATAAAGGCCATCCTTTGAGTAAAAGCCATTATTTTAAAAACCATTATTGCTTATTTAGAACAACAAGACCTCTGAATAAATGCTATCTGTCAATAAAGGCCACATTATTTCTTTCTCAAAGGTGGTCATTGTGCACAGGTTTGACAGTAAGTAGTTGTTATAATGAGAGGGTGTTATAATTGATTGAGTTGCTACACTAGGCTAAGTACGAATATTATTAAAGTAAAAAAAAGCTTTCTTGGATATGACACATCGGGAAATGATGCCCAGGACCCCAGATTCAGAGAATACAAGTAAAAAAAGCTTTCTCGGCTATGAACATCGGGAAATGATGCCCAGGACCCCAGAGGATACAAGTATCTATTCATACACGAATCACAAAACACAACTGGCAGAAATACATTAAGGGGTCAATGAGGGTGACAAGACTTATTCTGGACTGACTTTTTTTAAAAGACCATCAGAATATAAATAACAAAAATACAAAACTGTGTCACAGACTTGAATGCCCCCACAGAACACAGCAATTGTAACAGTCTGGTTAGCTTTAATGGAAAATTGAACAAAGGGCAATAATTTTAATGGTCAAATTTCAATTTTGATCACAACCCAATTTTATTCTAATAACATGGAATGCAACTTAAAGAGCAAACATAGTTTGGTTAGGCCAACCTTAAAAGTATGTGGGCTGCAATTACTAATTACTTTAATCTGTTGGCAAGAATCCTTTTTAAAGTAAATGTATACTGTTATAATGTACTGACATCAACTGGCTGGGATAAAGAATTGAATTGTTTAGAATGAGACTTATCAGTATAAACTGTCTTACCCTAGAAAATAATAATGTTAGGTGTGTTTCACTACCAACAACCCATATAGGATAGTCTGGATTCTTCAAATTCCAACCAACCTGAAATTTGACAACAAAATGTACATTAAAGCCCCATTAGCTTTTTGCTGTAGAAAAATATATGGAAAAACATTTAATTGCTGATATTATCCCAAGATAATTATTACCGACGAAACAAGCCCTTTTTCGTCTTTAAGCACTCATTTCACTGTGATTTTTGCTTTCGTAAACTTGAAATATGTAGAGCGTGTAACGTCACTTCACTACATGTGCATAGCATGACTGCGGGAAAACCCAGGTGTTCTCTAAATAGTATTTATTTCAATGATATTGAAAAAAATACGATAGTAGTTTCAGAAACATTTTTTCTTGCTATAAAGTATGCGCCGGAAGAAAAGACACGGGATTCCTCTGTTATAGGACAAACAGAAACTATTAGGACCAAAACATTTATAAGCTTATGGGACTTTAAATAAATATTGCCACTATATAATGTTTTAAAAAATAATCAAGAATTCATAGACAGCCCTTCCTTGGACTAAGGTAACAAAGAAAGTTAGATTCAAAACTTCTTCTTAGTTCTACTTCAAAGGAAAACATAATCTCACATAAGATCCGTTAGAATTGTTTGTACATTTGATTCACACAAAAAAATGTTTGCATTATGGTAAGATTAAAATCATTTGGACAAATAAATTTTATGAAGAAATTCTCAGGAAAATAACTTAGAAGTTGTTTTTGAATTTCTTAAAAACATTTCCAACATATAACAGAAAAACAATGACACACTCACTTCACAATATCTTAAATGCTCCATGAATGACAAAAATCCAACATGTGCCCGTCTTGTAACACCCTGTAATTCTGAAAAATATGATCATATAAAGATGTCATTACAGTCTGTCATACATGTGAACAAAGGCCATCATTGGGGAAAGACATACTATGGCCTTTATTGACAGGTGGCCTTTATTGTGAGGTGACCGCTAACACATGTTTGACTGTAATTCATTGGAGCAAACCTCCTTTTTCATGGCTTACGAGTTTATGAAAGGAATATGGACTGTCTATGTTTAACACAATTGGCATCAAATTCTTTGATCTAGTGTCCATTACCAAAGCATCATAGATTTTATATAATAGAACATATGACTTTATGCTGTACTTACATCAGCAAAATAGGAACAATTTTTAATCAAATATGTTTTTCTTCATACGTACAGTCAAACATGTGATAGCGGCCACCTCTGAATAAAGGCCACTTTGTAATAAAGGCTGTCCTTTGTTAATTATTAAAGACGAAATAACTACTGCCTACCGTCTATACAGGACACATGCCTTTACCAAGGATGACCTATGTTTATACATATTTAGGTTTGACTGATTGTGTTATCATCTGCAGAGTTGATCAAAATATGCCTAAAAAGTCCTATATAAGATAGCAAAATTACATGGAAAAAATACCCAAACTGTGAAGAAATACTTAAATTCTTCATTCATAATCAATCACTATAATAGAAAATACAGGAAATGCCATCTTACAGATTAAAAGGATTAAAACTTTTCACAGCAAAGAGGTGACTTTTATAAAATATATTCTTTGCCACAAAGACTGATAACGAATACTTATGGTATTGGTTAATGTGTACTTACTGAGACCCGATACATCCTTATGATTGTCCCATACGTTTGTGACCGCTTTACTTGTAATTAATAAATTGATGAGACTTTGACTGAAAACAATACAACAAACATGATATCATTTACAGGAATTTATACATAACAAGAAGTGACTGTGAAACACGAATGCCCCCTTGTGACCTTGACCTTTGACCTCAAAATCGATAGGGGTCATCTACATGTGAAGACCAACATCCCAACCAAATCTGATGAGCTTAGGCCAAGTCGTTCTCTAGTTATTGGTCGGACAAGGTTTGGTTACGGATGGACCGACAGACTGTCATGTGCAAAGCAATATACCCCCTAATAATAATAATTTTAACATTGTTTCATGTAACTGATAAACTTCAAAGACTACAACCAGCTTAGAGAATAAACAGTACAACTTTCATTCACCAAACGCATATGCCCCCTGTGGCAGATTGACTTAACCTCATACGGACGGCCCAACTGACAAAGGCAATCACTATATGCATAAAAACTAGCCACGACAGATTAGAACAAGAAATACAATGCCCCTTCTGGGTGACCTTGATTTTTGACCTACTGAACTTAAAACACACAGGTCCTGTAGAGGTTGTCATGAGGAACCAACATATGAAGTTTGATAACTGTAGGTGGAAGCGTTTTGATTTTATAGGCAAGATAAAAGTTTTGTACTAACAGACAGGCCAAAAACAATATACCTCCGATTTATTGATACGGGGACATAAAAATGTAAGATAAACCTCAAGACTTATATATAAGGAAGCCCAATCAAGTTTTTTTTTATTAAAGAACAGGTGTCACTATAAGGTTGAAACAAAGAGGAAGTATTGAATACCTGGGCCTAAATTAAAAATATGTTTGTTTGCCCTTTACCGACCCTGAATTTTAGAAGAGGGTCGGTAGGTAGGAAAAATATTTTATTTTATTTCTGAATTTGACCTTTACCTATCTAGAAGCATTATTGTTTTCCTTCATTACTTCAAAGGATACCTACTTTACATGTTTATCGTAAGCACTGAGTGTATACATGTACGTTTTCCCAAGTATAGAAATAAATTTCTCCCAGATTTTGCGATAAATTTTTTTGAGTCGGCATGATTTTATCGGGTTGGTCAGTAAAGGACAAACCAACTTAATTTTAATTTCAGAAAATAATTATTAGTCAGTATGTCTATGATGAGTTGGTTTTGATATTAAAATGGCATCTTAATAAAGTTTATTGTACAATTACTGTTAAACTATTCAGACATCTGAGTACAATTTGCATATTTCAGTCAAGTGACATCTTTTTCTCAAAGAATCAATAAATAAATCTACAGTTACCTCCCATGACCATATATGCCATCAATTAATGGTTCCCCAGGATCCTCAACTTCATTCTTTATTTGTTCTAAGCCCTGAAGAAAATAGGAGAAGAATATAGGAAACAGTAGAAATTTAGAAGATGTTAAAATTGCACTAATATCATAAGCAATTCCTTTAACAATGGTAAGAATAACGTAATCACTTGTGCATTTTCACATCCAAAATTGGGACAATAATTCGGGGGCGTCTTATACATAGGTGTAGAAGTCAATCCCATGTTTTCTTTTCTTTTAAAGTAATTAATACTATGTCACAATTCTGTATACATTAAACATGTCACAACTGAATAAACAAGTTTCGAGTTACAGCTTTTAACGTATGCCACGCATATGAGGTGTTAAAATTGAGAAGTTTGAGAAGGTGTTGACAGGTTAAGTCAATATATATTCCCTTCATATCGATTTATTTTCGGCCCCCTTGTTCTTACAATTTATAGGCCTTATACCTAAAGTAAACATCACGTTTTTACGAAGCACACAAATAAACAAAACTGGCACTGCTTTTTTTATTTTTCATCTGTTTTGTATATTTTCTTTGCTAAAACATTACATAATTTTTGTACATGATACAATTTTTCCCAAGATTTCTGCTTTTTTAACGTCATACACACAGGCACAACCTATACACAAGTGATTACAGAATAATACTTCTAACAAAAGAATATTGATCATGTATTTATGTATAGTGCTTTTGCAATTTCATCATTCATTATACTAAATGAGGTCGCAATTTAATTACTTAAGTGTTGAACATTTTAGCTGTAAGGATCTCTATTGTTGTCTCTGATATTTATGGCATAACACTGACATGGAATATACATTTACAACAATTAAGCAAAAATATATATGAAATACAATTAGTGCCTGTAATCTGATTATTTGCTTTAGGGGTTAAAAGCCATTTTTCAATATTATTTTTCAGTTCACCTAGAAACCAGTTTTTTCTGGACGGTATATTCGAACCAGTACTAATTAATTCTTCCCCAAGGAAACGGCACAAACTTTTCCACACATGGAGGGAATTCAACATTTTTGTCAGTAATCTGCAATACTCCCTCAGATTTTCTCAGAGTTCAACAAAAATGACACCAAAGATAGCCAATCTAAGAAAAAAATCCAATGAGATTTTCGGAAAAAGTAAAAAAAATTTAAACAAAAACGTGTACAGTGCAACCTCTCCAAAGCAAGAAACCCTTTGGGAGTAGCAAAATTAAGTTGTTGTTGAGAGATTGTTGCTCTAGAGAGGTTAAATTAATAGTTAGGTCATGCAGTGGAAAAAAATCATGCTGTTGTTGAAGGGAGGTTGTTGCTCAAGAGAGGGCCGCTCTGGAGAGGTTGAACTGTACATGTATGACTGTATATACCTACCTTGGTTATTAAAATTGAGTACAGATATAACAACACCCCTGATGTTCCCATAAAACCTGATATATTTGTCTTCATACACTCTCTCAGCATTTCTACATCTGAACACTTTGTACATCTGAAATAGTAGAAAATTTATATCAACATTTATTAATCAATAACAAAAAAAGTAATTTAAAAGATGCAGTTTTGATTAAAAGTATGGTTGAAAATAAAATATTGACTTATCATTATACAGACAACATGATTGTAGAATTTATACCAATTTATACATTTTCTTCTCTTACCATTAATTAGTTGTGAAAGTCTGTCAGGTCTGTAGAAAATTACTGACCTTCGTGTCCAATAAAACAATTTTTAGCAAAATTTCAAGTCAATATAAATATTGTGGACCAGAAACATATTGTCTGGTCTAGTAATGTTTTTGAATATGTTGGTCATCTGGTTCTGTAATTGTTCATTGTTTTTTGCTAATACATTTGTACAGGTTTAGTAATCAGATTCTCCTTCAATATCTTCTTGGTTCTATCCAGACTGTTCCATTTTGATAACTTCTCCAATCTCCACAAATTTTTTTTCAAGCACTGGACATTCGGTCCAGTGATAATGCAAACTTTACTGGACAGAATGAACTTTAACTTAAGTGGACCAAAAAATGTCCACACAAATTTCATATACAAAATTTGGCAAAAAAAACTATATATTTTTTTATCTAGTGATAAATTTACTGGACTGTCGGACCACTGACCATTTCAAATTTACTGGACCAACTGCCATTTTGGTGGATTTGGTCCTGGACTAAATTCAAAGACTGCTTCTTAAGTTTTTAAGGCTTGATTTGAAAAAAAATACCCAGCTAAATAACTGATTAATTATAATTCACAAATCACTTCAACAACAAACACAATTAAGCACTTCTAAAACATGATGGATACCTCACATTATTTTTACCTTAGTTTGGAATGAAACAGTTCTTGGTCCATTCTAGACTTCTTACATGAACTCTCCCCAGCCTCACTTTCATTGCAGTTTTCTGATTGGTTGTTGCTTTCCTGTGACTCCTCTTCAAGACTGAGGAGTGTATAGTCACCAGATGAAACATTAATGAGTATGTCACTTAATGCTTGTTGAAGTAGCAGTGCACTTTCTTCAACTGAAAATTTATTTGCATACAGTATACAATTATTTCATAGGCATTTGTGGAACAGTCAAAACTGTGGTCCCGAGGCGGAGGGTGACTTTTGAACAGCGCCAACAGTTCAAAATGTCAACCAAACACTGAGTACCTCAGTTTGACTGTTCCATAAATGAGTATGACTATGAATGTATATAACATGCATTTGAAAGAAAGACAATTGTGTAAAGTCATTTTTTAAGTGTGACAACTTGTGCATTTTTTTAACTAAAATATAAATGTATATAATATAATTATATATATATATCACTTCGTAAATGATCAAAACTAGTCTTCATATGTTATTTTACTGCTATATTTTGATTCCTATTTAGTACTATTTCTGCCTATTGTATAACATGTATGAATTAAGTTGTTTTTTGATTTTTTAAGGCCATATGGAGTTGGGAGCATTTTCACCTGTCCTTAAAATATTTCTTCACCCTATATACATATTACATATATAACAACCCATGTAGAAGGTTGGGGGCTCTACCCAGAAGTGCTTTTAGGATCTTCCTTCACCATTAAAAGCTGGGAAAGTTGCCAGATTTAAGAAATTACCCTACATTGTAGCTGTAGGTTGAAGTGAACTCAAAGAAATTCTAAACTTCATTGTTATTACATAATCAAAAGAGAGTGAGATTAATTGCATAAATTACCAGTTGTTTGAGACAAATCTTCTTTTGGATTTTCACAGAACAAAGCATTTTTCAAGATAAATCCTTGGACTGGAACAATAACTGCACATGGTCCACCTTCATACTGCACTAAAGCTGTCGATTCATGTTCACTAAACACAAAACCTGAAGATAAATGAATTCATAGATTTTTATAGTATTTAGTAATTTAGTGAATTTAAAAAAAGATGAATTAGTAATACTAACTCAATACGTGTAATATTGAAAATTATAATATTGATCCAAATTTAATTTGTCATAATACTAAATACTAATTATCATTTACATTCTTTTTCACTTCCAGGGGAAACTAACAATAAGTTTGTGGCCAACGGGCTCAAAAACTAGACTAACGGGCCTGCTGGGGGGTCCAGGCATTTTTCCAGCAATATATATTAAAACTTCGAGATTTCTAACTGGCCCAAACTCAATTCTATGTGGCTCAATTGGCCGGTTGTTATTGAGGACACTGAACAAAAAATCTGCCGGACATTCGGTCTGACAAGCTTTAAAATTCCATTGTATCAAAAAGTAAATCTGTCAGACCGAAGAAAGAAAACAAGCATAAATGCGTATACATGTACATAAGGTAAATAATTCGCAGGACAGTCGGTCCAATGAGATAAGATTCTTTATCGGATCGACACACAATCTATCAGACAAGTCCGCTGGTCCTTGGTGAACTTGGTGGGGCTCACCGAGTGACAGAAGTGCCTAGATTAAATATATTTTTGCCCTTTACTGACTTTGAAATTTAGAAAAGGGTCAATCGGTATAGGTAATGTTGTTTTCTGAAAATGACCTTCACCTATCGTGAAATATAACTATCATCAATCTAGAAGCATAATTCTTTAGCCATTTTAGGCTGAAAATAAAAATAAGTTTGTTTGGAGTGTTTCAACCCAGAATTTTAGCACTGGGTAGGGATTTTTTTACTGTAGTAAATTGTATAATAGAAACAAAAATCAAGTGCTAGGATTTTCATGAGTCAGTCGGAGCACTCTGAACAAACTTGTGAAAGTAACACATCAAATTGTATACTAAAATATTAAATACTATATATTAAAAATAATTCTTCATTTGTTTTAGAATAATTACATTTACAAGCATCAGCTTTGCTTATCTTTTTTTATTTGCATAAATTTGTGTTATACACCAATTTTAATGGGGGCCAGATTACATCTCACATACAAAATGTTAAGAACGCCCCAACGGCATTGTCAAAATAAATTTCCTCAAATAGAAATATTGGATTTAATTGGCAATGACCACCAACACAGTGAAAATATAATAATTTTGCGTTGTCACCCAGAGTCGTCGCCACCGTGACTGGTGGAAAAAGGAAAACCCACCTTGCGTGTACTGTATCTGTCAATCAGATGACGTATATCTTGCTCTCTGGTTAATATTTTACTCCCATAAATTGAACAGGAATTTCCTAATTTAAACCCGTAATATGTCAATAAGGTCAGACTTTATTGCAATTTAATCCAAATATGATCTACACACATTGTTTTGATGAAGTTGTGTTGAAACTGATGCTTAGCATGTGATTGATGAATGCTAGCATTTTCATTGGTTGTTTGTTTTCCAAACTGACCTTGAATGGTAAATTAACCTCCATTTAATTCTAGCTGTAAACCCCGCGCAATCGATATGCAGTGCTATTGACTGTTCTTATTTATGTGTTAGTAGTGTTGAAACTGAAGCAGTTAGTCTAATTTGGTGACAAAACTAAGCGAGGTAACTACCGGTATACGTCATTTTCTGAAAATCACTTCTGTTACTTTATTAAAAAAGAATAAAATTGATAAGATCGCAGAACAATTACCGTATAAGTCGACCAAAATTAATATGGGTCCTGAAATTATCCGTAAAATCCAACTCAACTAATGGCTGAGTAACAAAAAAATATTTTCAGACATTTGCACAGCACTAAAACACAACATTTAAAGTCTGCGTGTATTTTTGCACAAATGGGGTGAACTGGTGCAATTTGTCTTGCCAGAGAGTTTAACTATTATTGATTTTCTATTTTTAGCGCTGTTGAAATAAACAAGGTTTAAAGTTAGTGTAACTGACGTCATGAATGATGTTATCTGTCAATCAGATGACATATATCTTGCTCTCTGGTTAATATTAATTATATTTTAATAATATTTTACTCCCATAAATTGAACAGGAATTTCCTAATTTAAACCCGTAATATGTCAATAAGGTCAGATTTTATTGCAATTTAATCCCAATATGATCTACACACATTGTTTTGATGAAGTTGTGTTGAAACTGATGCTTAGCATGTGCTTAGCACGTGATTGATGAATGCTAGCATTTTCATTGGTTGTTTGTTTTCCAAACTGACCTTGACTGGTAAATTAACCTCCATTTAATTCTAGCTGTAACCCCCGCGCAATCGATATGCAGTGCTATTGACTGTTTGAGAGAATTTGTACCCGTTATTAGTGTTGAAACTGAAGAAGTTAGGTCTAATTTGGTGACAAAACTTAGCGAAGTAACTATACGTCATTTTCTGAAAATCACTTCATAAATGTGTTAAGTTTGTTAGAAAACACTGCCAGCCCATTTTCGACATTTATGATTCAAATTTGGATTTACATGTAGCAGCTTAGTAATGCATATAAATCAGGCATGTAAGTGCGTATACCTAAGTAAATAATTCGCTGTCCATGATGATTTTTTTTTACCTCGTTTAAAATTTGTAGCAGAAAAATAAACCACAGTCAAATAATCACCGTGAATCCACCGCGTTCGTCTACTTTGACCACGGTGTTTCCACCATGACCGTCAATTTTACGATGTACTGTGAAATGGCCACGGTGACAATTAGGGTGGCAATTTCTGTCCACGGTGGACACGCCACGGTGACATGCCACCTCAATTTTATTTCTGACGCGGTGGCTGGGTGGAAATTGGAAAACCCACGATGCGCGTACTGTAACATCATTCATGACGTCAGTTACACTAACTTTAAACCTTGTTTATTTCAACATCGCTAAAAATAGAAAATCAATAATAGTTCAACTCTCTGGCAAGACAAATTGCACCAGTTCACCCCAATACAGGCGGATTTTATCTGTTGTGTTTTAGTGCTGTGCAAGTGTCTGAAAATAATCTTTTGTTACTCAGCCATTAATTGAGTTGGATTTTACGGGTAATTTCAGGACCCATATTAATTTTGGTCGACTTATACGGTAATTGTTCCGCGATCTTATTAATTTTATTATTTTGTTTTTATTAGATCGTGTCGCCACCATGTTGTCACCGTAATTTGAGTTGTCACCGTGGATCACGGTGGCAATGGTCACCGTGGCCGTCCACCGTAATTTAAAGATCTGGGTGAATCTGGGTGGATTCACGGTGGCAAATTTTGCGACCCAGAGTCGTCGCCACTGTGACGGGTGGAAAAAGGAAAACCCACCTTGCGTGTACTGTATGGAGTATTACATAATAAACAGCGGGGTTCTGGGTACGGAATTTCTTTAAAGTCAAATATCTAACGAACGGAGTACTTTATAAAAAAAACTGAGGCATGGTTCCCTGCTTTATAAATTTATAGTCATTTTAAGGCTACTTGTTGTAATATATTCCTATACAGAGTAGTTATCGTTGTTCAAAAATGTGTAAATTACGTGCTATATTGGTTTATAGGAGACCAATAAAATGTAATATTTGTTTAAAATCACTTGCAATGCACTTTATACAGTGGGTTTATTTTAGTATATAATTATGGTTTAGTTTTTAAATCTATAAATTGGTGAAACTTGATTTGACCTGACATCCAAGCCAGATACCTTAAAGTTTAAATGTTAAAAATAAGGACAGTGCAGTTCTGTAATAGAAAAAAAAGAAAGTAATATATATATATATGAATAGAAACAAAATTCCCAAAACTCATAATTTTAAACTTCTATGGCTCGGATTAATTGACAACACTAGCACAAGTTGACAACCTTCATGAAATAAAACTAGAAACTTATGTATCCGAAACATTCTATCCGAAATTTGTTTCATTCTAAATTAGACTACCTTGCGTCCATCTTGTGAACACTTCCTCCTTAAGATCATTTCCCCAAAGAAATTCTTTTACGTCTGATAACACGCCCT
This sequence comes from Lutraria lutraria, assembly GCA_964023205.1. Classification (NCBI taxonomy): domain Eukaryota; kingdom Metazoa; phylum Mollusca; class Bivalvia; order Venerida; family Mactridae; genus Lutraria; species Lutraria lutraria. The sequence continues at coordinate 27,326,680 of OZ026848.1, read as the reverse complement.
CATCCAATCGATCATTCCCTTCGGCCATTATATCATAACATCAGAAAAACAAAACCTGTTTAAAAATATGCGAAAATGGAAGCCATTTTCTTTATAATACCCCAACGATACTTTTTAGACAAAAAGAACAAAATAATGATACGAAAAGTATCGGTTTACGATGGTGCGTAAATCACATTGATCAGTGGTTCTAGATGTTATGTATTATCCAAGATCAAATTAATCACGCATTTCATACGCTGAATATTTATTTATAGAATGAGGGTAAACAAAATGATTTAACATTGTCTTACAGATTCACACAAGGTAAAAGAAAGTTTCGTCTAAGCCCGTGGTTGATCCCTTTTGAACAGTGTTCAGAATTGAAGTCTTTTCTCACTGAGTATGAAATGACTCGTTTTGTTCAAACTTCTTCCCGTACAAGATCCGTTTTGGCAAGAACTATTTTAAACATGACAATGAACTATTTTTAAAGTTTTGATAACATTTTAGTTTCTCACTGTTGGACTTCGATCACTTCGTGTGCAAAAAAACCCTCTATCTATACCAGTTATCAAATACCTTTACTGTACATATTGTATAGACTTTTGGTTTAACATTCAGTGCTCAACACATATGACCACAGCCACACCTAAAGTGACATTATGCAATCATTTATTTATCAAGTGGTCTCAAAAGGGTAAGATACATGTACTACACGACTTCCAGGTAACACGTAGTTATTTATTTCCATAATGCACCCATCGATTTATTACAAGCACCAACGCAATCTTTCAAGAGCGAATATCAACATCAAACCGTTCATGTCTTATGAGAAAAATTAAAGTTCCATCATGGAAACTTGAAAATGGAACTTATATAATTATAACGTCTGGCTTCGGTGACGCCTGTCGGTGGTGTATAATTACTTCACGTAATTGATATTTATGGTAAAGCAAATTAATCCCAAGTATTTGGAACGTACGAGGATGTTCGATAAGTAATGTGTATTGTGTAATATTTTAAAAAGAACCGTCAAAATAACTTTCCATCCTCTCAAAGTATTCCCCGTGGTTAGAAATATAAAATTTCAGTCTGTGAATACATTTATGAAATGCGTCACGGATGGCTGATTTGGATATACCTCAAATACACTGACAAACAGATGAGCCAAGGGTTTGTCTGGAGTGATATCGACGACCAGATAAGAACTTTTTCAGTTTTTGAAAACGGAAAAAGTCGCAGGGAGCAATATCTGGTGAGTACGGTGTGAGCGACCATGCAGACGGTTACCTTCTCCGACTTCTGGTTTACAATACCATATGAATGTGCTGGAGCATTATCATGGAGTAGGCAAGCATGTTGAAAGCCGTCAACTGCATCGTTTTTGATCATATATCTTGAGCTTAGTGCAACATCACGGTAATACCGACCACGTGCCACGTTTGCCATTAGGCATAAACATTTGTTTGGCTATTCCTTCACATGAGAAGAATATGGCATAGATGGCCGTCTTTGCTCATTGCCCTTTTGACAACTACATGCCGCTTAATGCGTTTGATAAGCCATATCTTGTTTCCAGTTTTCCTAACCGTCTTGATATAATGAAACCATGTTTCGTTACCAGTATTAATGTTTGCAAATTGACTATAGTTGAAATTTGGAAACTTTTTGAGCAGTTGTTTTGCCGTTTATACGCGTACCCTTTTTTATCATCTGTCAATAGAGGGGGTATCCATATGGTATTAATATTTCGTACTTCAAAAATACTCTTCAGAATGAAATTTACTCTCGATAGTGAAAGGTCAACAGCTTTGGCAACATCGCGAATCGTATATCTGTCATCCCTTTCAATCAGTTCCCTGACTTTGGAGACATTAGTTAATCCTGTTACTTAAAAAATCTTGCTAACCCTAGTTTGTAAATAGAAAACTGACCTGTTGTTTGTTTTGAGAAACTAAGTTAAATTGTCAAAGATAATGTCTGAAATATGTACTGTTAACAAGGTAATTATGTTTTAAAATGCAATCGTCCTTATGATATGTCCGCTTAACAGGCTCCTGGACGTCATTACGAAATGACTTTTGCACACAACGAAATAAACTTTGCACACAATTGGAATGATTTTTGCACACAACGAATTGACAATTGCACACAACGAATTGATATTTCCACATGACGAAGTGCATTTTGCATTGGAAGAATGACAATTATGCATTACAATTTGCTTAGTGAACGTAACAAACTTAGTTTCATACATGACGAGTTGAAAATGCACGATTTAAGTCAGCGGAGGCGTTCCATAAGTGCAACTAGTAAATATAAGTCCTTTCATATGCATAATCATAATTTGTGCTTTGGATCACTAAATAGATTTTGTACAATTTTGATTAAAATGTGATTCGTCATGATAGTCAAAATAAATGTAGGAATATCGCAGTGAAGATATTCTTACATGCTTCAATCAACCGCATGTTTGTTATCGACCAGGGCGATAAGAAAATAAACTCTGATTATATGACTATTTCACATAATTTGCTTGTATATATACTACAGCTCTCAACATTCCATTAAAACAATTAAAAGTACGAATGTAATGGCAAGCCCTTTTTTCTTAATTAAACATTTTCTTGATTTATAGGTATTCTGAATTGGGCTCAAGCAGTCATCAACATCGGTTGCAGAAGTGTCTTCTCGCGTATTTTGTCCGTCATTTTTCCATGTAATTTCTGCCATATATATATAAAAACTTAATTTCCCAAATGCCTTAGGGATATTGTTTCAAAATCAAATCTTCGACATTTTTGTAACAGTGACACATGATATCACTATTAGTCAACCAACGATGAGCCCAGATACAGTGCGTTGTTCTATAATGTGCACGTGTTCAATCTTGGTAAATGTAGCATCTCATTCATTCGTTTTCTCTGCACAAAATCCATTATGACCCATATCGATGTGGGGAATCCACGTGACCTAGTGACGTCACTAAGTTATCGTAACAAGCGCGTTTTCTGTCATTCGAACTAGGAAAACACCATGTAAATCCTTTATTTATTGTTTTCTGTTAAGACCACATAACTGTTGAAACTCCTTGCATAAAGAACCACCTCCGTTTCAGAGTTTTGTCACTGAAGGCCCTTTTACTTTTCTTGTCCAAACCGTTTGACAGTGTTGTGAAAATGAGCGTTATTTTTACAGGACCATTTTAGGAATTGACTTAACTACTTATTTAACCCATTCGAACCAAATGGCATATTAGCAATTTGGCATACACTTCGATTGTCCGCATGTTTGATACGTGTGTACTATTTAGAATGATCTTAAGAACAGTATAGTTAAATCACGTTATCGTTACAAGACGATTTGGAAATATTATTTGCATCAAGTATAAATAATAAGCATTTACATAACATATACAACAACATACTATAATATGTATAGATAATAGAAACAATGAATTGTATTACAATAAAAAAAATATTAATAATTCTGTCTTGCAAAATGACACATTAACCTTGACACATTGTGGTAAAGCATAATGTTTCACTGACACATCATGTTTCATAGCAACCATACTAAAATGTTTGAATATAAGTTCCGCATCTTAAGAGTTTATTAGGTACTTTAACGTACTTAAACCATTGAAAAGGTGATCATAAAATATTATAGCTGCTTTGCATTTACTATTTTAGTTTCAAATTTAAATTGCTTTAAAATTGTGGGTGCAGACATGTGTATTGATATTGTGTATATGGCATCTTTTTCCCATGAGTTTTCATTGAAATAAGTGTTCCTTTACCTTTAATCTTTGAAGAATGGGTTATTCCCAAAGACTTTGATGCAATGAAGGGAAATAACTCTAATAATATCATTGTCGTAAGAATAACACGTCCTTTTATTTGCAAAACGGTGTCGTGAGAATAACACGTCGTTTTATATACTAACGGTGTCGTGAGAATAACACGTCGTTTTATTTTACTAACGGTGTCGTGAGAATAGCACGGCGTATGATTTACTAACGGTGTCGTGAGAATAACACGTCGTTTTATTTGCAAAACGGTGTCGTGAGAATAACACGTCGTTTTATTGCAAAACGGTGTCGTGAGAATAACACGTCGTTTTATATATTAACGGTGTCGTGAGAAGAAAACGTCATTTTATTTACTAACGGTGTCGTGAGAATAACACGTCGTTTTATTTTACTAACGGTGTCGTGAGAATAGCACGGCGTATGATTTACTAACGGTGTCGTGAGAATAGCACGTCGTTTTATTTACTAACGGTGCCGTGAGAATAACACGTCGTTTTATTTACTAACGGTGTCGTGAGAATAACACATCGTTATATTTGCAAAACGGTGTCGTGAGAATAACACGTCGTTTTATTTACTAACGGTGTCGTGAGAATAACACGTCGCTTTATTTACTAACGGTGTCGTGAGAATAACACGTCGTTATATTTGCAAAACGGTGTCGTGAGAATAACACGTCGTTTTATTTACTAACGGTGTCGTGAGAATAACACGTCGTTTTATTTACTAACGGTGTCGTGAGAATAACACGTCGTTTTATTTACTAACGGTGTCGTGAGAATAACACGTCGTTTTATTTACTCACGGTGTCGTGAGAATAACACGTCGTTTTATTTACTAACGGTGTCGTGAGAATAACACGTCGTTTTATTTACTAACGGTGTCGTGAGAATAACACGTCGTTATATTTACTAACGGTGTCGTGAGAATAACACATCGTTATATTTGCAAAACGGTGTCGTGAGAATAACACGTCGTTTTATTTACTTACGGTGTCGTGAGAATAACACGTCGTTTTATTTACTAACGGTGTCGTGAGAATAACACGTCGTTATATTTGCAAAACGGTGTCGTGAGAATAACACGTCGTTTTATTTACTAACGGTGTCGTGAGAATAACACGTCGTTATATTTGCAAAACGGTGTCGTGAGAATAACACGTCGTTATATTTGCAAAACGGTGTCGTGAGAATAACACGTCGTATTATTTACTTACGGTGTCGTGAGAATAGCACGTCGTTTTATTTACTAACGGTGTCGTGAGAATAACACGTCGTTATATTTGCAAAACGGTGTCGTGAGAATAACACGTCGTTTTATTTACTAACGGTGTCGTGAGAATAACACGTCGTTATATTTGCAAAACGGTGTCATGAGAATAACATGTCGTTTTATTTACTAACGGTGTCGTGAGAATAACACGTCGTTTTATTTCCAAAACGGTGTCGTAAAAATAGCACGTCGTTTTATTTGCAAATCGGTGTCGTGAGAATAACACGTCGTTTTATTTGCAAAACGGTGTCGTGAGAATAACACGTCGTTTGATTTACAAACGGTGTCGTGAGAATAGCAAGACACAAACTAAAAAACAAGGGCGTATGTGCGACTCTACCAAGAGATTCGCTATACACCTGTTCATGAAATGATAAGAATAAAATAATTTTAACACCTTTTATACCACTGTGTAAATGCTAGTAAACAACTTTAGAATATGTATATTTTATACTTAAGGTATGTCTAATAAATCTATTTTAGTATTTATTGTAATGTTTTTTCATGGGCTGGTTAATGATGAATTATACTTAGTGCCTTTTTATTTGAGTAACAAAATACTGAACAATTTAATAGATATACACTAAAAATTCAAAACATGCTTTAACTTACGTCCATATTGTAATATTTGTGCCCCGGGTATTAACACAATCTATACAAAGCCTTATAAGGTATAACTGTATCACACCTTCGTAAACTAACATTACAAACACGCTTTTGAACTTAAACAACTTCATTTTATATTAATAAACTCTGGTCATAAGGTCATAATTGTGTGTCTAAATGTTTCGTGTTGCACAATTTTTCTATTTAAGTCACAACTCGTCTTTGTTGCTTTTTTAAAATAATTATTGAGCATAAATTAAACAACAAGTATTCAATTATTGAAGCACTTGTAATCAAGAGTATGTCGATGTTTACTTACCTGTAGACAAATCAGTTCGGTTTATTCTATATATTCATTGTATACATCAACAAAAATGCATTCAGTGTAGAGATATAGCCATTTTATACACGTTACTTACACACATGCAGTCAGTATCATACAACATAATCATTTAACATGATCATATAATACAATAAACATGTATTACAAATATATTGTCATCTGTAAAATAACATTCATAAACATGTGTTTCTTGGAAGAGAATTTACTGTACTACCATAGGTATTTGGCATTGAAATCAGTCCACATTATATATCAAGTCCCATCTTCAAGGTGAATAGCATCTTGCTCTCGTTCCGTCTTGCCCCACCGTCCAACCGCACTCCAAGCACACCGTTCTTGAAAGCATTCCTGTCTCGACTTTCAAAGTTATTGAAGCAACAACAAATGTATCTTTTTAAGTATGCGGTACATCGCACTTCGTCTCACCATTAGCTGGTATATTTCTTCGTCTTTTAGTCTTTTACTTGTATTATCATTTATCATTGAAGCAATAGCATTTCAAAATCGCCTTGATAACGTGATTTAACTCTGCTTATAGCAAAAACATTATTTTAGAATAATTCTAAATGAAGTGAACCCAAACACTAAGCATATTTGCACATATCAAAACATGCGGACAATCAAAGTGTATGCCAAATTGCTTTTATGCGTGGTTTGTGTGGGTTTAGTCAATTTCTAAAATGTTCTTGTAAAAATAACGCTCATTTTCACAACACTGTCGAACGGGTTGGACAAAAAAAGTAGACGGCCCACAGTGACAAAACTCTGAACCGGAGGTGACTCTTTATGCAAGGAGTTGCAGCAGTTATGTGGTTTTAGCAGAAAACGAAAAATAAAACACTTACGTGATGTTTTCCTAGTTCGAACGACAGAAAACGCGCTTGTTACGATAACTTTGTGACGTCACTAGGTCACGTGGATTCCCCACATTGCATATTGTTTTACGGTTTTGAAATACCTTCCCAACAATAAAACACTCCAAACAACTACCAGGGTATTAAGACCGCCTCTTCATAACGACCGCCCATTTTCAGATCGGTTTTTCTATGTTTCAACCTGATAATAAGACGACCTCAATCCTAAGACCGATTATTTAGACTCAAAAGAATGTTGTTAAGGATTACATGTGGACCCTAATACAAGTATTCATTTCTAGCCCTTTAACTCATGTATATTTCCATTGCCTATGTATAATGAATAATTTATTAATCATGCATCGTGAGCTTTCTTCTAATTGTGTAATTTTGGAATTTGTAAACATGGAAATAAAAATGCTATATAATCATAGAAAAGGGAGAGTACTAGTTAGAAATATTACCTCCCTTCATAATAAAAAGTCGGATTTAACTGACCCAGGTTCAACATTTCAAAATGTTGTATGGTTGAAATGTGATAATTAATCAATTATGCTTGAATGTCAGAATTCATAAGGATCGGGTACCTCTAACTTATGTTCTTGATTATTGAAAGTTTGTATTATGGTTCGTCATCCGTAATTCTAGCAAATAGTATTATATAGTTCTTCGACCGAATACTGCATTAATATTCCTCTATCAGAATGTACAAACTAATAAGCAGACAATGGTCATGCTGGTCGATATCTAGATAACCCAATCAACATAATGAACTATACTTGTTATTATATACAACAAGTACACAATCAGATGACACAACAATGACGTGTTTCAAGAGAATTAATTCCGTTTTAGTTTACTGACAAATCGGCACGTACACGTCTTTAGTCATAAAAACCAATATATAAACAAAGAGACATGATTATACATGTATAAGAAATATTGTAAATAAGGCGATCCACACCCAATATGCATACTCCACAAATGAAAACAAAAATATTTTCAAACGTGTTAATTTTTCCTTATTAGAATACGAATGGTTTTACAAGACTGGATTATCGATAACGTTATTGAACAATATTATACGGGCACGCTAGACAGTTTGAAATATTACCAAAAATATTCATTCGTTTTTATGTTTCAGAAACTTGGATATTAAACAAAATATAGAGACATGATGCTGAATGCCATTAGAAAACTTGAACCGAAACTAATACACCCAATCTATCATCCTGCAACATCATTCTCACCAGATAATGAACATCAAAGGCAGGAGACTTTGATAAACGATACAATTCTCTGATCTCTAACAAAGAACCCTCTTAAACTGTTATCTAAGATGATAAAACAGGAGGTAATAAATCGTAACCCGTTTCCATTGATGAAACATATTGAAAGAAGGACATATCTTGGGTCACTTAATGATATATTAGATACTGAAGAGGTGACATCTTGATCGAACGTTAGTTACGTTACGCACAAAGTCGAACATTTTTTGTATTTTTTATCTAATTTATTTATGTATTGTTCAAGTGAGCGGTTGGGCCCTAAAAACTAGATTAACACCCTGTTACAAAGTTCATTCTAGGGCGGTACTCTCCGGAGATTGTGCTTTGTCCTCCAATTATTTGCATGTTCCTATTTGTTGAATGGTATTTTAGCGGAAGGTGGGGTGGTTTTCTTTTTTCTAGAAGTGCTTTCGTATCTCTAGGGCCTTAATTCAGACTATTTTAACAACATTTAGTTTGGAATGCAACATTACCAGGACAAGTTTTCAGATCATGCGAACGTGTCATTTGTAACAAGCAAATATTGACTTCTGACATTTTGTCATTTTTTATCCGAATCGCCAAAGAACGTAGGATTTTAGCTGGAAGCTAGGTGTCGATGTAATCAGGAAGAAGTGTAGCGATTCCAAAAATGTTTTTCCAATGTGACAGCACAATTTTATTATCGCTGGTCATACTTGCGCATATTTTCCAATTTCTGCCATTCATTCTCTCACCTTAATGACGTAAGTTGCTAAAGGTGACAATGTTCAATTAGCTCATAATTGGCACAACTTGCAGTATTATCCTCGCTCGAGATCTGATACTCTCCTGCGTTCATTTCATAATACATAATTATGTGAACAACGGAACGCTAACAGAACATAATAAAGGACAATGTCTACATGTTCGATTGTATTACCAGTCATCTATTTATGAACAGGGTGTCCAATTATATACTAGTATGTCATTAAATCAAATTAGTTTTAGTTCATTGTATTTTCCATGACATTATAATATTAACCTTAAACAAGAAATACGAGTGATTAATGTTTAACAGTTTTGTTTGTTCTTGAAACTAGTTCAATTAATTTTGTTTATTTTGGTATGATGCCATTTTTCAACAATTTCTCAGTTATGAATAATTCAAGGGCAGATAACTAAAAACGAGATCTCTTGAGAGACCCCCCCCCCCCCCATTATTTAGCTTGAAATGTTTCTATTATCATATGATACATTTGTATGATCATGCAAAGTTTGAATAAATTCTACGATCAGTTTTCATGCTGCTTATATAGCTATGTGAAAACTATAGAAAAGTGTAGCAATCGTCTTTAAGGGTCATTCCGACATGATATAAATCTACTGAAATGAAACATCGAAGACATAAAGAAAATTAGTCTAAACATATAAATCGTCTATATCATCCAATCAAAATACAGTAAACATATAAATCGTCTATATCATCTACCAGTCAAAATACAGTAAACATATAAATCGTCTATATCATCATCCAGTCAAAATACAGTAAACATATAAATCGTCTATATCATCCAGTCAAAATACAGTAAACATAGAAATCGTCTATATCATCCAGTCAAAATACAGTAAACATATAAATCGTCTATATCATCTACCAGTCAAAATACAGTAAACATATAAATCGTCTATATCATCCAATCAAAATACAGTAAACATAGAAATCGTCTATATCATCCAGTCAAAATACAGTAAACATATAAATCGTCTATATCATCTACCAGTCAAAATACAGTAAACATATAAATCGTCTATATCATCCAGTCAAAATACAGTAAACATATAAATCGTCTATATCATCCAGTCAAAATACAGTAAACATATAAATCGTCTATATCATCTACCAGTCAAAATACAGTAAACATATAAATCGTCTATATCATCTACCAGTCAAAATACAGTAAACATATAAATCGTCTATATCATCCAGTCAAAATACAGTAAACATATAAATCGTCTATATCATCCAGTCAAAATACAGTAAACATATAAATCGTCTATATCATCCAGTCAAAATACAGTAAACATATAAATCGTCTATATCATCCAGTCAAAATACAGTAAACATATAAATCGTCTATATCATCCAGTCAAAATACAGTAAACATATAAATCGTCTATATCATCTACCAGTCAAAATACAGTAAACATATAAATCGTCTATATCATCCAGTCAAAATACAGTAAACATATAAATCGTCTATATCATCTACCAGTCAAAATACAGTAAACATATAAATCGTCTATATCATCTACCAGTCAAAATACAGTAAACATATAAATCGTCTATATCATCCAGTCAAAATACAGTAAACATATAAATCGTCTATATCATCCAGTCAAAATACAGTAAACATAGAAATCGTCTATATCATCTACCAGTCAAAATACAGTAAACATATAAATCGTCTATATCATCTACCAGTCAAAATACAGTAAACATATAAATCGTCTATATCATCCAGTCAAAATACAGTAAACATAGAAATCGTCTATATCATCCAGTCAAAATACAGTAAACATATAAATCGTCTATATCATCTACCAGTCAAAATACAGTAAACATATAAATCGTCTATATCATCTACCAGTCAAAATACAGTAAACATATAAATCGTCTATATCATCCAGTCAAAATACAGTAAACATAGAAATCGTCTATATCATCCAGTCAAAATACAGTAAACATATAAATCGTCTTTATCATCTACCAGTCAAAATACAGTAAACATATAAATCGTCTATATCATCCAGTCTAAATACAGTAAACATAGAAATCGTCTATATCATCTACCAGTCAAAATACAGTAAACATATAAATCGTCTATATCATCCAGTCAAAATACAGTAAACATATAAATCGTCTATATCATCTACCAGTCAAAATACAGTAAACATATAAATCGTCTATATCATCCAGTCAAAATACAGTAAACATATAAATCGTCTATATAATCCAGTCAAAATACAGTAAACATATAAATCGTCTATATCATCCAGTCAAAATACAGTAAACATATAAATCGTCTATATCATCTACCAGTCAAAATACAGTAAACATATAAATCGTCTATATCATCCAGTCAAAATACAGTAAACATATAAATCGTCTATATCATCTACCAGTCGAAATACAGTAAACATATAAATCGTCTATATCATCCAGTCAAAATACAGTAAACATATAAATCGTCTATATCATCCAGTCAAAATACAGTAAACATATAAATCGTCTATATCATCTACCAGTCAAAATACAGTAAACATATAAATCGTCTATATCATCCAGTCAAAATACAGTAAACATATAAATCGTCTATATCATCCAGTCAAAATACAGTAAACATAGAAATCGTCTATATCATCCAGTCAAAATACAGTAAACATATAAATCGTCTATATCATCCAGTCAAAATACAGTAAACATAGAAATCGTCTATATCATCTACCAGTCAAAATACAGCAAAACACGGTTATAGCAAAGACATGTATGTATAGGTCTTTGGTTATAGGGAACTCGGATAATTCAAAATTCGGATAAATCAAAGTGATTAGTTTTTCTCGAACACTTCGTTTTTAATTAATTCGATGTAATGGATATACATGTACCTAAATATGGATATAATGAGATAACTGTTCTGATCCTCAGGAATTTATGATACTACATATATTTCTTACAACAAAATTTTACAAAAATAAACCAATAAAGACCAGACAACTATTCACATCTTTCCCAATAATTTAACATTTCACTTTTCCGAGACAAATTTCCTGGTAATCTACGTGACAAAACAAGAATAAGAAAAAAAACGAAACATTTTTATAATTACTTAAAATTTCTGTTATCTGAAAAAGTACTCGAATATCAGCCATCAGATTCTAAGACCACCACGTCTCCATGTTTAATAATACTGAATCGCATGATAAGAAGCGCCTACATCGATGAATGTTGATCATGTGCCTGCCAACCATGTCTATTCATTTTTTGGAAACTGAACGATAATTCAGCTTTTTACAACCGTCATTGGCTCGGTGCGCATGAATTTTGATGCGGACCAAAGAACTACGTTATTCTACATCCACCATACAATTGTTAAACTAGTTCCCGTTCCATGTTGTAGTGCAAATCTATGCAAGTTCAGTTTCCATGCGCTTTGATTATTAGGTAGATTTCGTTCCACGAGACATCACTAATACAAATTCAAGACAGATTCCGAATGAAGAGATTCATGCAATAAACTAAATACTAAAAAGTAATCAATACCACACTACTTAACTTAATTAGCAGACTGTTAGGTCTACAGGAATGAGTTCGTGAGTTCGAACCCTGGACGAAGCAAATGATGATTTGGTTAAAGGCAAAATTTGGTTATTTCCAAAACGGTGTCGTAAAAATAGCACGTCGTTTTATTTGCAAATCGGTGTCGTGAGAATAACACGTCGTTTTATTTGCAAAACGGTGTCGTGAGAATAACACGTCGTTTGATTTACAAACGGTGTCGTGAGAATAGCACGACACAAACTAAAAAACAAGGGCGTATGTGCGACTCTACCAAGAGATTCGCTATACACCTGATCATGAAATGATAAGAATAAAATAATTTTAACACCTTTTATACCTCTGTGCAAATGCTAGTAAACAACTTTAGAATATGTATATTTTATACTAAAGGTATGTCTAATAAATCTATTTTAGTATTTATTGTAATGTTTTTTCATGGGCTGGTTAATGATGAATTATACTTAGTGCCTTTTTATTTGAGTAACAAAATACTGAACAATTTAATAGATATACACTAAAAATTCAAAACATGCTTTAACTTACGTCCATATTGTAATATTTGTGCCCCGGGGATTAACACAATCTATACAAAGCCTTATAAGGTATAACTGTATCACACCTTCGTATAACTAACATTACAAACACGCTTTTGAACTTAAACAACTTCATTTTATATTAATAAACTCTGGTCATAAGATCATAATTGTGTGTCTAATGTTTCATAATTTTTCTATTTAAGTCACAACTCGTCTTTGTTGCTTTTTTAAAATAATTATTGGGCATAATTTAAACAACAAGTATTCAATTATTGAAGCACTTTTTATCAAGAGTATGTCGATTTTTACTTACCTGTGGACAATTCAGTTCGGTTTATTCTATATATTCATTGTATACATCAACAAAAATGCATTCAGTGTAGAGATATAGCCATTTTATACACGTTACTTACACACATGCAGTCAGTATCATACAACATAATCATTTAACATGATCATATAATACAATAAACATGTATTACAAATGCATTATCATCTGTAAAATAACATTCATAAACATGTGTTTCTTGGAAGAGAATTTACTGTACTACCATAGGCATTGAAATAAGTCCACATTATGTATCAAGTCCCATCTTCAAGGTGAATAGCATCTTGCTCTCGTTCCGTCTAGCCCCACCGTCCAACCGCACTCCAAGCACACCGTTCTTGAAAGCATTCATGTCTCGACTTTCAAATTTACCGAAGCAACAACAAATGTATCTTTTTAAGTATGCGGTACATCGCACTTCGTCTCACCATTAGCTGGTATATTTCTTCGTCTTTTAGTCTTTTACTTGTATTATCATTTATCATTGAAGCAATAGCATTTCAAAATCGCCTTGATAACGTGATTTAACTCTGCTTATAGCAAAAACATTATTTTAGAATAATTCTAAATGAAGTGAACCCAAACACTAAGCATATTTGCACATATCAAAACATGCGGACAATCAAAGTGTATGCCAAATTGCTTTTATGCGTGGTTTGTGTGGGTTTAGTCAATTTCTAAAATGTTCTTGTAAAAATAACGCTCATTTTCACAACACTGTCGAACGGGTTGGACAAGAAAAGTAAAAAAGTAGACGGCCCACGGTTTTAACAGAAAACGAAAAATAAAACACTTACGTGATGTTTTCCTAGTTCGAACGACAGAAAACGCGATTGTTACGATAACTTTGTGACGTCACTAGGTCACGTGGATTCCCCACACTGCATAGTGTTTTACGGTTTTGAAATACCTTCCCAACAATAAAACACTCCAAACAACTACCAGGGTATTAAGACCGCCTCTTCATAACGACCGCCCATTTTCAGATCGGTTTTTCTATGTTTCAACCTGATAATAAGACGACCTCAATCCTAAGACCGATTATTTAGACTCAAAAGAATGTTGTTAAGGATTACATGTGGACCCTAATACAAGTATTCATTTCTAGCCCTTTAACTCATGTATATTTCCATTGCCTATGTATAATGAATAATTTATTAATCATGCATCGTGAGCTTTCTTCTAATTGTGTAATTTTGGAATTTGTAAACATGGAAATAAAAATGCTATATAATCATAGAAAAGGGAGAGTACTAGTTAGAAATATTACCTCCCTTCATAATAAAAAGTCGGATTTAACTGACCCAGGTTCAACATTTCAAAATGTTGTATGGTTGAAATGTGATAATTAATCAATTATGCTTGAATGTCAGAATTTATAAGGATCGGGTACCTCTAACTTATGTTCTTGATTATTGAATGTTTGTATTATGGTTCGTTATCCGTAATTCTAGCAAATATATAGTATCATATAGTTCTTCGACCGAATACTGCATTAATATTCCTCTATCAGAATGTACAAACTAATAAGCAGCCAATGGTCATGCTGGTCGATATCGAGATAACCCAATCAACATAATGAACTATACTTGTTATTATGTACAACAAGTACACAATCAGATGACACAACAATGACGTGTTTCAAGAGAATTAATTCCGTTTTAGTTTACTGACAAATCGGCACGTACATGTCTTTAGTCATAAAAACCAATATATAAACAAACAGACATGATTATACATGTATAAGAAATATTGTAAATGAGGCGATCCACACCCAATATGCATACTCCACAAATGAAAACAAAAATATTTTCAAACGTGTTAATTTTTCCTTATTAGAATACGAATGGTTTTACAAGACTGGATTATCTATAACGTTGTTGAACAATATTATACGGGCACGCTAGACAGTTTGAAATATTACACAAAATATTCATTCGTTTTTATGTTTCAGAAACTTGGATATTAAACAAAACATAGAGACATGATGCTGAATGCCATTAGATAACTTGAACCGAAACTAATACACCCAATCTATCATCCTGCAACATCATTCTCACCAGATAATGAACATCAAAGGCAGGAGACTTTGATAAACGATACAATTCTCTGATCTCTAACAAAGAACCCTCTTAAACTGTTATCTAAGATGATAAAACAGGAGGTAATAAATCGTAACCCGTTTCCATTGATGAAAACTATTGAAAGAAGGACATATCTTGGGTCACTTAATGATATATTAGATACTGAAGAGGTGACGTCTTGATCGAACGTTAGTTACGTTACGCCCAAAGTCGAACATTCTTTGTATTTTTTTATCTAATTTATTTATGTATTGTTCAAGTGTGCGGTTGGGCCCTAAAAACTAGATTAACACCCTGTTACAAAGTTCATTCTAGGGCGGTACTCTCCGGGAGATTGCGCTTTGTCCTCCAATTATTTGCATGTTCCTATTTGTTGAATGGTATTTTAGCGGAAGGTGGGGTGGTTTTCTTTTTTCTAGAAGTGCTTTCGTATCTCTAGGGCCTTAATTCAGAATATTTTAACAACATTTAGTTTGGAATGCAACATAACCAGAACAAGTTTTCAGATCATGCGAACGTGTAATTTGTAACAAGCAAATATTGACTTCTGACATTTTGTCATTTTTTATCCGAATCGCCAAAGAACGTAGGATTTTAGCTGGTAGCTAGGTGTCGATGTAATCAGGAAGAAGTGTAGCGATTCCAAAAATGTTTTTCCAATGTGACAGCACAATTTTATTATCGCTGGTCATACTTGCGCATATTTTCCAATTTCTGCCATTCATTCTCTCACCTTAATGACGTAAGTTGCTAAAGGTGACAATGTTCAATTAGCTCATAATTGGCACAACTTGCAGTATTATCCTCGCTCGAGATCTGATACTCTCCTGCGTTCATTTCATAATACATAATTATATGAACAACAGAACGCTAACAGAACATAATAGAGGACAATGTCTTCATGTTTGATTGTATTACTTGTCATCTATTTATGAACAGGGTGTCCAATTATATACTAGTATGTCATTAAATCAAATTAGTTTTAGTTCATTGTATTTTCCATGACATTATAATATTAACCTTAAACAAGAAATACGAGTGATTAATGATAACAGTTTTGTTTGTTCTTGAAACTAGTTCAATTAATTTTGTTTATTTTGGTATGATGCCAGTTTTCAACAATTTCTCAGTTATGAATAAAAGGGCAGATAACTAAAAAACGAGATCAGAGACCTCCCCCATTATTTAGCTTAAAATGTTTCTATTATCATATGCTACATTTGTATGATCAGGCAAAGTTTAAATAAATTCTACGATCAGTTTTCATGCTGCTTATAAAGCTATGTGAAAACTATAGAAAAGTGTAGCAATCGTCTTTAAGGGTCATTCCGACATGATATAAATCTACTGAAATGAAACATCGAAGACATAAAGAAAATTAGTCTAAACATAGAAATCGTCTATATCATCCAATCAAAATACAGTAAACATATAAATCGTCTATATCATCCAGTCAAAATACAGTAAACATATAAATCGTCTATATCATCCAGTCAAAATACAGTAAACATATAAATCGTCTATATCATCTACCAGTCAAAATACAGTAAACATATAAATCGTCTATATCATCCAGTCAAAATACAGTAAACATATAAATCGTCTATATCATCCAGTCAAAATACAGTAAACATATAAATCGTCTATATCATCCAGTCAAAATACAGTAAACATATAAATCGTCTATATCATCTACCAGTCAAAATACAGCAAAACACGGTTATAGGGAACTCGGATAATTCAAAATTCGGATAAATCGAAGTGATTAGTTTTTCTCGAACACTTCGTTTTTAATTAATTCGATGTAATGGATATACATGTACCTAAATATGGATATAATGAGAGAACTGTTCTGATCCTCAGGAATTTATGATACTACATATATTTCTTACAACAAAATTTTACAAAAATAAACCAATAAAGACCAGACAACTATTCACATCTTTCCCAATAATTTAACATTTCACTTTTCCGAGACAAATTTCCTGGTAATCTACGTGACAAAACAAGAATAAGAAAAAAAAAACGAAACATTTTTATAATTACTTAAAATTTCTGTTATCTGAAAAAGTACTCGAATATCAGCCATCAGATTCTAAGACCACCACGTCTCCATGTTTAATAATACTGAATCGCATGATAAGAAGCGCCTACATCGATGAATGTTGATCATGTGCCTGCCAACCATGTCTATTCATTTTTTGGAAACTGAACGATAATTCAGCTTTTTACAACCGTCATTGGCTCGGTGCGCATGAATTTTGATGCGGACCAAAGTACTACGGTATTCTACATCCACCATACAATTGTTAAACTAGTTCCCGTTCCATGTTGTAGTGCAAATCTATGCAAGTTCAGTTTCCATGCGCTTTGATTATTAGGTAGATTTCGTTCCACGAGACATCACTAATACAAATTCAAGACAGATTCCGAATGAAGAGATTCATGCAATAAACTAAGTACTAAAAAGTAATCAATACCACACTACTTAACTTAATTAGCAGACTGTTAGGTCTACAGAAATGAGTTCGTGAGTTCGAATCCTGGACGAAGCAAATGATGATTTGGTTAAAGGCAATGCACCGATGAATATTTATGCAGAGAAGCGGGCTAAAACCTTCGGAGAACTAGGTTGTAATTGGTGTAGACTGGAGGGAAACTGGTTAGCATCCAATATGCGTAGGATACTATAGTAACAGAATCAAGTTTGAAAACATGTGTAAAACCAGAAAACTTACACACATCACTCTTGTTTGCATTCACATTCATCGTTAACGCCCCATTAGAAACATTTAATTGCTGATATTATCCCAAGATAATATTACCGACGAAACAAGCCCTTTTTCGTCTGAAAACACTCATTTCATTGTGATTTTTGCTTTTGTAAACTTGAAATATGTAGAGCGCGTGACGTCACTTTACTACGTGTGCATAGCATGACTGCGGGAAAACACAGGTGTTCTATAAATAGTATTTATTTCAATGATATTGAAAAAAATCCGATAGTGGTTTCGGAAACATTTTTTCTTGCTATAAAGTATGCACGGGAGGAAAACACACCGGATTCCTTTGTTATAGAACAAACAGAAACTATTAGGACCAATACATTTATAAGCGTATGGGACTTTAACCAATCCCTATTCACAGGACAAACATTAAAAAACACATTTTTCGTTCATGGAGAATGTAAGTGCTAATTTCCCCCATGGTATTAGTTAATATGACAGAACAACTTGTGAGGTTTCACAACAATGTTTCCTGCGTCTTTTTCACGTGGTGGGGGATCTTTATTAACAATAAAACGTGTTTTGACTATTTTCACCTGTCTGCGAATACAGTCATACAAATGATACAAACTTAATTAATTTTATAGTCGGTATACAAATAATACTAGTAAGTAAACATTAGCTATGTACAGTATAAAGCTATCGGCAGACTTAAGAACATTATAGTTATAATGATGACAAAAACACCACAGTGCAGGGTTCTTAATAAGTTTGTGACCAACAGGCTCAAAAGCTAGACTAACAGGCCTTATATAAGAGAGGGTCCGAGAATTATCTAGCAATATTTTATGAACTTTTGAGATTCCTAACCAGCCCAAACACATTTCTAAGCGGCTAAATTGGCCTGCAGCCTGTTGTTATTGAGAACCCTGAGTCACATACCATAAAGTACAGAACTTAGTACATGATCTAGGATTAGGATGTACAGCATGGAAGTTAAAACACACATATAATTATGGATGTATACATGTTACGAGAGATAATCTGAGATTACTACAAATACATGTACATGTATTGTTATTTTTTTAGATATCAAAATTGCATCAATCAAATTGTGGACGAGCATAATTATTATCACAATGTTATGCATCGCATTTCCAGTAGTGAAAGACAGAGTACAATTTTTTACATACAAGTACATCCTTAGACATATAGTATGCATAAAAAATATCGTATTTCGGTATGTATTCAATCTGATTAAAATCATATCCTCAAACCCGCTACGCTATGAGGATCTGAAGACGACCTATAGAAGGTCACCTCAAGTGACCTTTTCCACTAGCCAATCAGCGCCTTACTTTCATAATTCTGAAAGTGATCTGATTCTATTTTTAACCGCAGTCAAAAACAATATTTGACTTGTAGTTATCACGAACACCTATTCTTACGCAACTAAATGTAATGATAGCGCGTATGTGACATGCGTGTTTATTAAATTTTCTATACTACTATGGCCGATCGATCAGGATTACTAAAAAAATCAAAAAATGGTTGCAGACAAATATGTTATACATGTACGTAATTTAATGTTTACTAACGTTTAAATAACATCGTCAGGTAGAAAGTTCATTCGGCCAAAGTACCGATGAAACGAGTTATACGATTGGCTGAATTATAAATAGATATAAATAGTGATAATGGAAATTCCGACTTTTGAAAATAGAAACTGGTATAGGCCGTCATCAGATCTTGCCGTAAGGAAGATCGAATACTTTAGTCAGATTGGGTATGTATTTAATGGCAAGGGAAACTTCGAACAGCCTTACTGCGCAAGTGCTCTGATTGGTTGTAACTGTCACTTGGAAACCTATAATAATGTTTACAGTATATGATATGATTTCTGCATTTGTGATAGTACATGACTGTATGATTTACAAAAGACACTACTGACTACAAGGGTGATAATGGCCACCCGTGGATCGGTGATCTAGTGGTTATGCGCTTGACCACTAACTGAAGTGAGTTTTCTTCTCGGCTCTGCCTCCCGATATTTCAGAGCCTTTAGACTGGGCACACTAAAGAACCAAAAAAAACTATTCGAAACTATTGTCTTCTTCCCCCTCTCTAAAGGGCGGCTCTGAAATGAGCATAACCGTCAAATGTGCACTTAAACAACAGTTAAATGAATTAGAAAGGATAGAACCCACTACAAGTGATAAAGAATACTTAAATGACTCATGTCGAATTGAAAAATGTGAGGCAAATTAAGGGAATCCAGTACGGGGTTCATATTCCGACAAAGAATAAAAATTATTTTGATGCCGGATGTTTCTTACTTGTAATTTTACACCAAGGTGATGTCCACAGACCAGTTAGTGTGATTTCCCCACCACGTTTAATTGTGTTTCATATTTGGACTGTTGTTCACATTGACGTTATTATTGTTATCATTCCGTTAAAAAATAAAGTGGATCATTGTTTTGGACTTGTAGTAACTACTGTTGAATTGTGGTTAGCAACAGGAATTCCTGTGCTGACAGATTGTACATTTAGCTAATTCCCCGAAAAAAAGTAACGCGCGCACAACAGAAACACAAAGAAATTAGCGGCGTTACATGTATTTAAATTCTGAAACCAGAAGAAAGAGTATTTTTGAAGACAGAAAGATTAAATGATATACTTAAATTGCAAGCTGTGAGAAACGTAACATATAAGCCGCATAAAGTTTATTATCACCCTCTTTGTTTGGTCAGTTATACAAAAGTAATTACTATAGAAACAAAATGTTAAAGCCACATACACAGACAGAAAAGAGGATTAAACTGTTTGTATGTGTTGGTTGGGAGTGGTGAAGAATCGTCTGAACTGTCTGTATCCAGTCCGTCACCTACAACATCTACAGAATACTACTATCATAGTGAATTCCTGCAGAACCAATGACTTTTTGTTACTTCATTTTGTCAATAATTCATTATATCCACCAAGAAAAACAACAAATTTAGTTTTGCCTAGGCTACTATATCAGAGTATATTTTCAAGTTTCAGTGAAGGTAGATGTTCTTTTATCAATTGTCCAATGGGCGATTCTGAGTTTCTCCTGACTTAAAAATCTAGACCAGTACACAACCAATCATTTACCCATAATACAATAAGTATTTTTGTCTGGAGATAAATCTTCAATATAAACTATTCGGAACTTCTAATTCCCCGGCCACATATGTTTGAATATTTAGACACACGATTCAATTGCCCACGGAACTTATCTTAAGGCATCCTTCATTCTAAAAGACAGGTGATTTCGATAACATTGATTCTCAACTAAACCGCGTGTCGTAGATACGACGAAACTCCGGTATCTTGGCCAGCATAATATTTATGTCGTAGTGAGATACTCTCTATAGCTGAAACCATTAACTTATATGTGGATGTCATTTGAATTCGTTATTTGTGGAAGAACAATACCGTCAATGTCTGACAATACATAATTATTTGTATTAGATATATTTTGTTTGTGATAAAGGACACTGTTTTAATTTAAACAAAATGCAAGCTATAGTAGATAAATCATGTGACAGAGTTATAATGTATCTTAAATGATATTTATGTACTCTTGATTTTTAGTATCTAGATACATTTTTTTGTATTTATGTTGATGTTTACATATTTCTTTATTGTTTTGATGATTGAATATGAATTGAAGAGATTTGTCACTGTAATTTGCTTTTTGTAAACAGTATTTGGGGAACCTATTAATCCGTAAGTATTAGTTTGGAAAAATGTATTTTTTTCTGAATGGTTTTGCAGATAACTGTTCAATGAATGAAAATCAGTATAATATCTTAATTGTTTTATTGCTACCAATCACTCTAATCTTGTCTGATCACGGTCAGCTTAGTGTCTGTGGACCTGACACCTAGTCAAAAGAAATAGGGAGATAGACTTTATTGATTTGCAGAGATACATTGTAATTAGTTTATGACTAACTTGTTGTTGTTTTTGTAAGAATATAGTGACTAAGTGAAAAGAAGCTGGTCTATCAATGACCCTATCTGTTTTGCTACCCCCTACTGTGGAATACAGAGGACTGATGGTCCATTGGTCAGATGCCTCGCATTCATTGTTCGATGTCTTTAAATCATAAATAAGAAACAAGGACTGTTGATAGTTAGTTAAAATTGTGGTATGGTATGAGCTTTGTAAATCAAATCTTGACTTCATGTCTGAATTTTCATTAACTTTTTTGATGAACATAATTCTATTTTTCCCAGACAAATTACACAGCTACGATAAAAAGTACTGAATTCACATTATCTATCATCACTAGACATTGATAAATATTTGAGAATCGGTTCTTCATCTAGACACTATTTTAAGTTCCTACAAGTCAGAAGGGATATAGACTCGATATAAAATTGTATCATCTAACTGAACTATTATGAATTCATTTCCTCGTCTATTAAAGTGATTTACGGTGTATGATTTAGCGTTTTCCATCAGTCTATCTGTCTCAGACGCCACGAGATCTTCCATATTGTTATTATCAGTGTGCACATCTATACTTAAGGACTTTGAAAAAGCAACATTAAAGAAAGTTGGAATGCCTGTTGCAATTATTGTAAAACATGACAATTAAAGTCCCATTAGCTTTTGGCTATAGAAAAATATACCGGTATGCAAAAACAAGCAATTGCTGATATCATCCTAAGATAATAATTACCAACGAAACAAGCCGTTTTTCTTCCAATAACACTAATTTAGCTGTGAATTTTGCTTTTGTAAACTTGATATACATTTGTATATAGAGCGTGTGACGTCACTTGCATGATATGGCTGCAGGAAAACACAACTATTCTTTAATTATTATTGTTATTATAACATTCATGTTACGCACATATCATAAAGTGACGTCACGCGCTCAATATATATTTCCAGTTTACAAAAGCAAAAATCACAGCGAAATGAGTGTTTTTTTGCTTATTTTTTATAACAAAAACAGGAGCAAGCGGTGCCGACACTCGGCGAGATCTATCCACCTATGAAGTTTCATGTTGCTACCTCTTATAGTTTCTGAGTTGCATAAGGCTGACGCAGACGACACAGTGATCGCAATTGCTCGATCTTCTCTTCGAAATAAGACGAGCTAAAAATCAAATGATGAGTTCAATTTTGTGGCAAAATCAACATACAACATACGTCAAAATACGTTTTCAAAGTTCGCAAGTCTATAAAATGTTGTTCATACGGCCTTAAGTGATTTTTGTGACTGCTCATCGCACAGAATTTCTCATTTTCCTATCTGTTCAATGATAGTATATTCACTTGAAACAACTTTTTTTAAAGACCCTTTCCCATTTCTCAAAGTATAAACCAATGTTGAAATAGCCAATTTTAAATTAATTCCTTTCAAGTTGTCAGAGAATATATAATATATACAATGATACTAAATACAGCGGAGTGTGTCTAGACTTGATTATTAACTCGACTTAGTCCTTAGAAAAATGGCTTTTTCTGTCTATACAAACAGACCAACTAGACTAACGAAATATAGCCATTCTCTAAAAATGTGTTCTAATAAAAAACAACAAGAGGGCCAACACAAATGGCCCTATAACCTCTCACCGGAAAAAGACATTCAGAGAAAAACATTTCACTTTTTAGCTCACTATCGCGATCAGGTGTTGTCCGTCGTCCGTGCGTCTGTCAACAATTGCTTTAAACAACATCTCCTTAAGCAGTAGGCCAATTTTATCGAAACTCTACAAGTATGTTCCTTGCACGAAGTTCTACCAATTCCATCTTGCCATGGGAACCAAAAGGAAAATCCTTCGTAATCTTCTTGTCCGAAACCACAAGGCTTAGAGCTTAGATATTTGACCCCAGGGCAATAATTTGAACAAACTTGGTAAAGTTCCATTTGGCAATTCTACACACCAAATATCTAAACTCAAGGCCATGTGGTTTAGGATAAGAATATTTTTAAAGATTTTTCCTATCGGCAACCAGAGTTTTTAATGAAATTTAATCTTTTGAACAACTTTGAAAGAGGACCACCAAAGGATCATTCCAGCAAAGTTTGGTTGCAATTGGCATAGTAATGTAGGAGAAGATGTTATTTAAAGTAAAAACGGACACCACTTCACGACGCACGTCGGACATTGTGCCATCACAAAAGCTCACTATGACAATCCGCTGAATACAGTTACAGACAATACTTTTATTGTCTGATAAATCATGGCAAAACACATTGTGCTTACGTTGTTGAAAATGATGTGCATTTTGAAGCAAATATTGCATAATTTACAAACACAACAGCCAATGATGTTTAAGTTTTGCCTCAGAACCTTACATTTCATGCATACCATGAAATATAAAAATTTCTTGGAAATATGGGAATTTTTACTGAAATATAGGAATTTATGCGAATGACCCATATGAATACATTAGTATTTTGTAGGAAACTTGACGCCTCGTCAAGGACTTGCACAGACACACATCAAACAACGAAAGTGTCCTCATTCAAATTATTCTGAGACATTTGAGATTCCATATCTTTATCAGTCATAGTTTTAATAAACATTGATAAAAAAACATTTTGTTTAGTCTGTAATTTCATACGTATTTAAGTTATCTACCGGAGACACAGATGGTAAGATTAACAAACCACACGCAGAAATTGCTGACATTTAAGATTACAAATTAGAGATATAGTTTAATACTAGAATGTGAATACTGTTTTTTCGAAAGTCAACTCAAATGTCAATAATATTTACTATGATTCAAAATTTCATACACATACTAAAATAAACAATGTCAAAGGAAAAAAAACACACAAAGGATGTACACACGGTGACACAGTGTCCTTTCTCGATCTGATCGAGTGAATACTTAGTGACAAAATATCTACACAATTTAGCCCAAATAGAAATGAATATGATGTACTATGATTATACTTGAACATTGAAAAAGAGATGTACTTTTCAAAATAGTTTGCCACTGCACGCTAATTATGTTTCACATAAATTTTGGTCAAAGGCATTCTATATACGAGATGCCTATAAAAAACACAGTATAAACTTGTTAATAACTCTCAGTTAATTAAAGATAAAATATCCTTATTTAGAATTCTATATCACAGGTGAAAAAAGAGCAATAGGGACCAAGTCTTGAGTCTTATAACAATTACGTCATAAAAATAGTGAAATAGAATGTTTATTTAATAATGTCATTTTACGTTTCTTGACCCGAATTTGATTCTTACATAATCACTATCATTGTCGATATAAACGTAAAGGAAATTAACCCACACATTTAATCTACGAAAAAACATGATTGGCTGTTATATTTTACCCCCCCCCCCCCTCCCGATAGTAACACAGCTACTGCTGAAGATGAGATGGACTATTTTGTTAATAAACAGAGACGTATAATTGTATTATACGTCTCTGTAATAAATAAAAGGCGAAACAATCGTTTTAAAAAAACGCCGTAAATATTGTTTTATACGTTTTGGGTGACACATTTAGAAACGCAGATTATTTTTGTTAAGAATCGAAATAATGCATTCTCATATTCTATCAGCTTATAAGGTATAGACCGTAAATCACGATATGAACTCCTGTCTATACGTTATAAACTGCTAAACGACGGGAAATTAATTCTATAATTTTCTTATGCTAGATATTTTAAACAATACTTCAGTAATTTAAATATCGTTTTTCAACATTTTAACATGTTTAAGCTCGCTGTAAATTCTCGTGGTAATAAACATGTCAGCTGTAAGTAGAAATTAAGACAAAAATAGTAACTGGAATGATAGTATATTCCCACACAAATACATAAATAAAATAAAGTTAAAGATACGACAAATAATCATCATTGCAGCTCTTATTACCTGGAATTATCTACACAAATGTACTTGTATCATGTTACAAATTAAATAGCGTGATGTATATGTAACCTTTCTTAACTTCTTGTTAAAATACTATACATGATTATACCAATTTAATATAATTTTAGCTACTTTAGTGCCTACGTCTTAAAGTGCATTTCATTATCTAGCTAAACAGAAGGAACTTTCTGATAAACAATATTGACGTTAACTACCTTAAGGCACCATAGACATAAGCCTACACATATTTTTATAGCAAAAAGAAAAACGAAAAATAAAACCAGTTGGCGTTTCAACCGATTTTATGTGAAAATACACCAATGAAGTAGATATACAGATGTACTTTGAAATGCACAAACATTTCCGTTTTCCAAGTTTGCTACAAATAAAGTGCTAAAGGTCAGTTAACTAACTTCAATGTACACAAACACACACACGCACGGAATACCACGGCTTTCTCTAATAAGCGATCACTGGCCCCATCACCGCGTTGAATTCGAATCCAATCCAGGCAAGACAAACCTTACGGAAGATCAGTGGTTCTGTCTTGAGGTCGATCTTCTTCCACCATAAAGGCTGGAAGCCTAATTAACACTGACTGTACTTAGTCCAAAACAAACAACAAGAGGGCCACGATGGCCCTGTATCGCTCACCTGAGTATCGTAACACCAAGGGATAATTTAATCAAGGGAAGTTATTTGTCATGGTAAAAAATTATCTACCCCAAATGTCAAGTAGTTGCTGACTGGGCAGGGCCAATATTGACCCTGGGGCCATGATTTGCACAAACTTGGTAGAAGTCTACAAGACAATGCTACTTACAAAATATCTAAGCCCTAGGTCTTGTGGTTTTGGACAAGAAGACTGTTTTTAATTTTCCTATATAGGCCTACATAAATCAAGTGACCCCCGGGGCGGGGCCAATGTTGACCTGGGGGACCATGAACAAACTCAGCAGAGATCCAGTAGACAATGCTACACACTAAATATCTAAGTTCTAGGTCCTCTGGTGTTTGAGCAGAAGATCCTTCTGGTTGTCTGCATGGAATGGAGTTCTTTGAACAACTTTGGTAGAGCTTCATGCAAGGAACACACCTGTGAAGTTTGGTTGAAATTGACCAAGTGGATAAGGAGATGTTGTTTAAAGAAATTGTTGACGATGGACGGACGATGACAGACATTACATAGCTCGATCCTAAAAACTCACCTTGGCACTCTGGGCCAGGTGAGCTAAAAATAGATATTTTTATGATAATTTTCCCCAGGACTTAGTTTTATAATTAATTAAGACCACATCGATATTAAAGCACATCTTTTGGTCTGAAGCATTGTTTAAGTACCTATGAAGTACAAGTACTTTAGGCCACAACTTTTATATAAATTGGTTTACAAAACCGGCGAGTGTAATTTTCGGCAAATCCGAAAAAAAATAAAAATGGAATTTAACCTTTTTTTTAAATATATTATTTCCGACCGACCCTTTTTTATGACTAAAATTTAAAAAAAACCGAGTAACCAAAAAATATATTACCACAGAGCACTACAACAAAATAATAAAGTCCGCACGTATTTTTGCACAAACCGGGTGAACTTAGTGCAAATGCCAGAGAGTTGAAATATACTGTATTGATTTTCTATTTTTAGCGCTGCTGAAATTAACTAGGTTTAAAGTCAATGTAACTGACGTCATGAATGATGTAAACTGTCAATCAGATCTCTGGTTAATATTTTACTTGAACAGGTATTTCGTAATTTAAATGTGTCACACAATTATGGATTTTTTGTGTGAATAACTTGTTACTGGATTAGTAAGGTACGATCTCAAAGACCTATAATATGAGTAAATGCATATGTTTGTTTCCTCCTGATGGCTTTTGTTCTCGTTGGTCACGGATTAGCAAGTTCGACACTTTTTTGTGTGTAAACTTAATTTCTTTGTACTGTATCCGATGAAATGTCTCAACTTGTCTATCATGTGACTTAATTGTTGCTGATTGCAGTAGGTTAAAAAAAATAAACAATTAAACCGGAAAAATGATGAGTAGGGGTCTTGTTTATATCAACATCACCCGAGGGCATTTCAAAATCAGTATGAATCTCTTACAGTGCATTATGGGATATACTGTACTAATTAACAGTCTGTAGAAGTTACTCCCCTTTGTTAAATTCTACTTTCTGTTTCACACGTACGTCGGGAGCGATGAAATTTCGGCAATAATTTAATGCACTTGGCTTATTTACTGATCAAGCTTAAATGCCATTTTCTTCCACTCTAATGTGTATCCCCCGACTTATTAGCTAAGTAGACTTATGACCAAGTATATATATAGGATACGGTAGTTTGTTGTGCACAAATTTGAACACGGACATGGGATTTTTTTATATATTTTTTTTCGACCGACCGCTGGTCACTTTTCCAAAAAAAAATTGTAAACCAACAAATAAAAAAGTTGTGGCCTTATTAGTGATAATGACAGTGTCGTAATAATATTCCTGAACTGAGATATAGTGCGTCACACAAATACACCAATAAGATAACTCGTCAGTTCTGGTTATAACGGTGACATCGTCCATTAATTGTTATATGCGCTTGAATTTGTTGAGCTAGAACTTTAAAAAATGTTCAAACTACAGAAAATTTCATTAGAACAAAGTAAAACATGTTTAATCGCCAGTTCTTACAAGTTATATTAACTACTATCGATAACTGCTTCCTGGATTATGACTAGTACTCGCGCCGAAAGAAGGGATTGTGAGATTCCGGTTGAATTCCACCACTGACGGGATTCGAACCCGCAACCTCCATGTTAGGAGTCCGACACTCCACCCCTTACATCACCGCTCCTCTTTAATCTTTACTTGTGATACATACAAAAATCATGAAAAAAATCAATTACTTTTACAGTTTTCCGAAGTTCTTAAGTATATATGTCGTTCTACACTTGTATCAATGTCATACATTGAAATGTGCATTTCAATCTTTGTCCATGATATCCGCCATAAAATGACGAAAGCCGAATCGAATTGTACCAAAGATTCTCTAACAAACGCCCAGATGAGTTACATTCACATACTAGTATATAATTTAAATCGTTTATGGTGACGAAATTTCGTTTTTCTCTCAAAATGTAGGTGTCTTGATTAGATGAGTCAGTCGTTCAGTATGGAGGGAGTATTCATTATTATGACCTGGAACCGACTCACCGCAGTCAAATACGACAAAAAATACAGATAAAAAAAGTACTAAATGGACAACAACAAAAATCAATGTGGACGTAAATTAAGTAAGCTAGAGAATCTGATATAGTGATAAACAATTTCTACCATAGTGTCTTCCTTTAGATATTTCAATAAATGAATGCTATGTGAAAGTATTGAACCGATACAAGTAATTCAGGTGCCCTGGAATACATGTTGTCACCAAGTTACATTGCAATTGTCATTATATGCGTAGGAAGTAACCAAAAAATTATCTTCACATTTGGGTTTCTCAGCAATATTATCAGTGATTATTATTTGGTATCATTCCGAGACCATTGTCTGTTAATAGGAAATCAGATTATTGCGTCGTATCAAGTATAATTCAATAAACAATGGCAGATGTACCTACATCTCTTCAGGAATCTAATAATGTCGTCACCGATAGGGGTTATTTTATTTTCTTAATTCAGAACATGGCTGCTGTCAGGTCCTACATCAATTTGCAACTTGATTATAAGAAATTTGGAGTTTTGAAACATTGAATTGTTAAGTGTAGTTCATTTCCAAGGATCAGGTTCGGAAAAAACATTGTAGTTGTTTTGATAGTCAGTGCAGTGAGTTCAGTTATTTTGTCCTGAAAATCGCTTTTATCTGTTTCAATGTGACAATGAAAGTGACATACGCGTATATACATGTAAATGTATATACAACCGTGATCATTTAGATATTTCTTCAGTATATATTACACTTCAAACGTACCATTTAATAGTTTGTATGTAATAACGTAACTACAGTGGAACAGTTTTTTTTTGTTAGCGTTACACATCGCTCATGATATTAAAGAAGCTACATAGTCAAATCAAAAATTAAATTGTCGCTAAGGTCTTTCATAAGTGTTGGTTTGCAGTTATGACCATCACTGGTCAACACACATTCAAAATCCCCCAAGTCAAATCTTTCTGACATCACCGCTTTTTCAATTATCTCTAGGATTACATATTCGTATTTGTTCATCAATATGAACAACATTGACAAGTGCTGTTGTCTTGTTGACTAGCTTTTCTTGTGATGAATTCATTTGACTCAGATCCAGCAAATGAAACGACTAGAGTTTCCATTTATGGGGAACTCTCTTGTAATTTCTTGGAACTTTTTCAATTCTAATAAATGGACCCCGTAAGTAGGTTATTTTTGCTGTAAATAAGTACTCTATTACACTAAATAGTGACAAGATCGCATTTTCTTTGAAGTATGACAAAAGACTCATAAAATAGATCTATTTAGTTCTGCAAATTGATTCTCAATTAAACTTCAAAGAGTCGCCTCAGTCAGATTAATATGTAATATTTCATTTCATCGGACTAATTATCCATCACATGGATTTTACACAAGCTTGATTAAATCATCAGGCTTCTAAACATAAAACATCACTGAATATACGCAACAGTACCAACAACAGTAAATTATTCTGGTATGAAATCATAAACTGAGAGCATATAGTGGAGTTCCTAGAATAGTTATGCCTGGGACTCTTTCAAATGGGTTACTGACACTCGATCTACACATATCACATCTTACCATAAGTCTTGTCAGCTGTCTTGCCTGCTGTAGTTGAAAGCAACACACTTGTTACATGCGATGAATGAGATGCATTTTATTACAAACCGCTTTTCTATTTTAGTACTATTGCCAATGAACCCAAATACAACACGATTGCATCTCAGCTTTAGATCAGGTAAACAAAAGTTATCGTACAGAAACATAGTGTTTGACGTCACCATTCTTCTAACCGAGGTCACACTCACTTCTAATATTGTATTGAAATCCTAATTACTTCAAGTGCTATACTTATATATTACCAGTGTTATGTCTGTAGAGGTCCCATAACTGAAGTATATGTACATTCTGGTATTCCTGAGGCAAACAGTGATCATTTCTGGTCAGAACGTGATGCAATTATGGTGCACAGACTATAATAATTGGAAACATTGGAAGACACTTAGACTGATGTAACAGACAAATAGCTTAATTGGTACTGTCAGAACAAATGATGATCAAACGGAATGCAACGGAATTGTTCATGTAGCACTTCGATATGTACGTTGAATTGCTAATGATACAAAAATTCAGGGACCATTTCAAGGACATACTTAAAGTAAAATAGCAGTTTTTGAACTTTGAAAAATCTTTCTACCCCTTGTTTGTTAATAAAATTGTTTAATCTTATTGATTGTTGTCGGGATCTTTTGTCATTTGTTGAAAGTAAATGTCAAAAATATTTATTATCAAACTGTTGTTTGACGGCCCATTAGAAAGACATTTCATTTCAAAGCCGCCCAAGAAAGAAGGGAGAGAAGATAGTGTAAAGCTCCCATACATGCCTCGCCCGTTTCCTGTGATATCTTGAACACAGTACTGGGCTCTGTAGTAGTGATTGGGACACTGAAAGGCGTCCCTGAATAATCAGAAGCCGAAGATTATTTATTAATGATGTATTATTACAAGGACATCAGAGGTATTAAAACCTATAATTGGCTATATCACTGATTTAAACGTTAGATTATGTTAAAGATTAAAATTACAAGTATTCTATTTTTTACTTAATCTATATTTAATGAAGATAGAATATATTGGACTTCTAAAAGTTCCACTATTCCAAAACCCATCCAACACCCAAACATGCAGGTACCCCTTATAATTGCCTATATCAAAACTACAAGAGTATGAACTGATTTGATGGGAACTAACCTCACAATTATCTCATGGAAACAAAAAATATGAAAAATATAACTACATGGTGTACATACATTGTACAGTACATATACGACATCGTGCGAAATTGACATTAAACATAAAGTTGATTGATGATATTGCAGCACATAATTGTTTTAAATTGTGTCGAAGAAATTGTCATACCTGAACTAAAATACAAATGTATAATATACAATGTATCTTTTTTTAAACTGACCCATTTTTAGAGAAATAAAAACTGCTTGTCTTCGAAAAATTTCGACAGTCTGTTTAGCAGCGCCTAAAATAGATAGAGCTACTGGCATTTTGAAAGTAATTAAAATATGCTTATTGTATTTCTTGTGTAAATTACGTTCATTTTAGGTACTTTGGGGTGGTAACAACACACTAGGTGAAGAAGAAATAACACATTCTGCAGCTTTGCAGACAGATCTGATTCCAAATATTGCGATGATGTTTCTTTAATGAGAATAGACCCGTAAAATACTAAGACATAAATGTGTCAAAAACCCAAAGACCTGCACAGGAACATGTCAAAAGAAATCAAGTCACCCCGCTGAAAACTGTAAACAAAACAATGATTAAGATGCAGACGCCGGTGTAGACGATAAAAAACAATCAGTCACCTACGTGAACAATCCAATACCATCGTCTTGGATTAATTCAGAATACAAACTTTACATTTAATAATTTAAAACCTCACGCAAAGATATCGTTATGAATATCGTAAAATGAAAATAACGTTGTCTAAGAATTGATTGCACAGAAAGCTTCGAGACAGTTCCTCTCAATTGACCGGATAATGACATAATATTATAAATGCGTATCACCATAAAATTACGAAAGTAATTGTAAAGACTTCCTTTAATTTGCCCATCGTATTAACAGCGATACATTTAAGTCACTTCACGACAAAACATGCAGAAAAAACAGCGAGTGAGAGGATCGTCGTTTCAGTGTTACCATCTAATGAATACTGAAATACAGAGACAAAAAGACCACGAACAGACAATGTAGAAAACTATAAAATATATTGAGAGAGACACAGTGATTTTTATCATCACAAAATTAGCAACAAAACGCGATTAAATGCTGCTTGTATAGTGCAATTGACCATCTCCTAAGACAGATGGACATGTCAACAACAAAACAAACGAAAGCGTCCAATAGATTTAGTAGAAAAGCAATAGAACAAAACATTCTCAACCTGTGATGAAATCCTAAGGTAATATTGGACAAGGAGCAGTTGGAATCGCAAACGAAGCCAAAAACTGAGGGAAGCAACACATACGACAACAAATGCTGGAATGACACAAAATAAAACAGGAAAATATGGGCGAAATAAAAGAGAAGGCAGATGGGGAAAGAAATGACCAGACAAAATAATCCAACAGCGGTTAGTAGACTAAGTGGCTGTATGGAATGACTCTCTTGGTGACAAGTCCATTTACTATTGTCTGCGTGAAAGAATAATACTGTAACTCAGGACAAAGTATCTATTTAGTATGAATAGCATTCATTTACATTTTGGAAAATATTATGTTAGCATTTAGCCTAAGAAGAAATTGGTTATAGATTCCTAAATTATTAATAAACATTATGCGACTAAAGAATGGTATTTGTACCCAGTTAGCCATTGACACAATATGTTGATTCATTAGGTTTTGTTAGATTTATACCAAAGTTATAAATGGCATTTCGTGATCACTAAGTACAGGTTAGAATGCCTATTTGGGTGTCTTTCGTCTATAAGAAAGCTACACAGAGCGGTATCTTATACAACTGCATATCTAATACTTAAACCAGCAAGAATATTACTAAGTTCATCGTCACTATCGCCATGAGGGCAATAAACACATGTTTCACATGACTATTCTTATTTCATATACTGCTAAAGTAATACATTATAACTCAGAATCAATAATCTTTTTTTCAATGTGTACGCAAGTCCACAAATACAATTTAGGCCACCTAAGACCACGAGCCTATAACACAATATCAAAAAGTCATTATAAGGCGATTAGCCAGTAGTTTATTAAATAAGACATACTTGTTACTATGACACTGGTAGCCGAGAAGACTATCGAAAACGACGTGCTATCGAAAAAAAATTCTATTTCTCAGATATTTAGCATTTGAATATATTGGCTTGTAGAAGATGTGGCAATGGTTAACCAGGTAACCGGTCAAACATCCAGTTTAACTGACTAGAAAATCACCGACTGGTTTACAGATTTAAAAGTACAATGCTCAATTCAATTTATTATTCAGACGTTCTTGTTTATAAATGTTGCTAATTCATTTTTTAATTATGGATTGTCGATGTCACTATGATAAATGACTTCAAACTAGTATTATGAAAGCATAAAATAAAAAACAATCATGTGTGTTTATGATTAAACTGCAAAGTTATTTCTGCGATAGCTGTAATATTTTTGTAATGTACAGCACCATGTATTTTACCCAAAAGGAATTCCGAATAATTTCTAAATAAAGACTCCACGTGCACAACCCGACCGCCATAACTGAGGAAAAAAAAGTATATAAATAATTATATAAAATTATTTTAATTAATTCATATAGGATCGACAGAACATATGAACAAGAGGGCCATATGGCCCTATAACCGTTCACCATTAGTGAAGAACATTTTTCACCTTTTGCCTATAATAATTACGATTCTATGTAAAATCAAGTGAACCCCGGGGCGGGGCCAGTTTTGACCCCGGGGCCATAATTTGAACAAACTTGGTAGAGGTCCTGTAGACAATGCTACATCCGAAATACCTAAGCTCTAGACCTTGTGGTTTCGGACAAGATTTTTAAAAGTTTTTACTATTGGTTGCAGTAGCAATCAGAGATTCTAATGAAATTTAATTTCTTGAACAACTTCAGTAGAGCTTCATGCAAGGAACATTCCTACAAAGTTTCGTTGAAATTGGCCAACTGCAAAAGAAGGAGATGTTGTTTAAAGCAATTGTTGATACACGGACGACACTTTGTAAAATGGACACCACTTCACGACGGACGCTAGGCGATCACAAAAGCTCACTATGAGCATAGTCTGCTCTGGTGAGCGTGGAGAATGGAGATAACATTCAAACCTGTGAACATGGCCATCCTTGAGAAAAACATACTGGGGTCTTTATTGACCGGTGGCTTTTATTCGGAGGCCATTTTGTTCCCAAAAAAGCAAAGAAGGTTTTTTAAAAGAATGACCTTAATCCACAGGGTAGCCCTTTCTTCGGATGTGGCCGCTAGCACAGGTTCGACTGTTGTTCATATGCACATGAAAACACCGGCAGAGAAAAATATTGTCGTGCTAGCGGATATCAAGAACTGCTGTACGCCTAATATATGAGTAATATCACTAACACAAAGTGTGTGTAAACAAGGAACATTCCTACCATGAGGCAAATATAATTACTGTAAGTTGTGCGGCAGCACCTTGGGACGATTGTCAGTTAATAGAAATTGCATTATCACTTTGTATAATGTATAATTCAATATATCCTCTATAGATGTACTTATTTCTAACAGGAAATCTAATAATACGTATATACCACCATAGGGAATTATTCGCTGAAAGTTAAGGTGTTTTGCCCACTGGATTAATGGTAAAAAATCGGGAACTTATTCCCGGAATGACAAAAGTATTACTAAGTGACACCGAACAGTAAAAAATAGCATATATATAGATATTTGCCCTAGTGGGAATGCATTCTTTGGTGTTAGCAGGTTACGTAACTGCTATTGTTAACACGTTCTTAATAAATATGATTCAAAAAGGCCATTACATGGCACTTATTATTGTCCATCTGAAAACGCTGATAAATTGAAAACAAGTGAACGCAAAACCCGTATGGTCTTAAAGCTACTCCTATATTGTCACTGAATGCACAGTAATACGCGACCAAGTTAAATTGGATTTTACAAAGAATGATATACAGTGTAGATGTTATTTATACACGGAATGCATCATTTCATTGTAATAGATATAGCGAAATAAAAGCGAAATGAAGTAACTGCTCGAATCCCCATCAACTCGATCAGTATAATCACGCATGTTCTACTGTATTTATTCGATATTTACTAAAATCATTGAAACAAAATTGATAAACATATTGTTCTTTGAAAAATAATTATAGAGAACAAAACGAAATGAGCATTGCACAAAAAACATAACCATACAACATACATACCCATGTTTAATATAAAAGGAAAGAAAATGCTTGTTTATGTCTGATCAACGATTCAACATGATACATATTGTTTGCTGAAGTCGCTTATATGGACATGTTATAGTATGGCCTTGTATCCTGCCAACCTATATAAAATTTGTTCTCGATATTGACCAAAGGGAATCCAGTTATTTGC
The DNA here is from genome assembly GCA_964023205.1 of Lutraria lutraria. Lineage (NCBI taxonomy): Eukaryota > Metazoa > Mollusca > Bivalvia > Venerida > Mactridae > Lutraria > Lutraria lutraria. Next base: position 27,290,331 of record OZ026848.1, on the reverse strand, counting down.
CAACAATGGAGAGACACACAAGCATCTTTTTGGTCAATCGGATATACCGACCATTCTGATGACCTATTGAGCTACCCCAATAATATAGGTTTATGGTTACGCGACTCAAATACCAACAGTAGATAGGTAGGTACGAATTTTTGTAAGCATTTTTGCTTGTACTGAAAATGAAAAACTAGAATGAAGAAACAAAATTAAAATTTGCTAAAATACCGTTTTGAATGAGTTGATCGCGTAACTGCTAACCAATTTTTAGGATGACCTAAGTTGAAGACGAACAACGATTCTTTAAGAATAACCTTACATCTCTCGTGTACAAATAATAGTGACTGCCCCAAAACAACTATATTTAACAACTTATTTTAATTTTGTAGTTTTCATTTATTTCTACTTTAATTTCTTATTCATATCGTCTTAATTTCTTCATAAGCTGCAAAAATTAAGCCACACAATTACGAAGTGCGACATTCAAAAAGCAACACTGACAGTAAGATGGACAAGTGGTACAGTCTGAATGACTATACATGTATAATACACAACTACAAAAAGCCACACATACTCCCGTTATTCTTGACCGTGGTAAGAGCAATTTTACATTGAAATGTTGTAAATAAGTTTCCTAATTTCATACGAACAAGACCAATGGTGATTAATAACATGCTGAAACTACATGTATTACCTTTAGAATGTAATTTTCTCACTAGCTCTTAATTGTCCGTGTCCATTTTTTGTACGCAATAATTCAGACAGGACAACCAGATGACATTTTTTAAACTGATGTAACTATTTTATATGTCATTCATTTAATAATATTAAGTTTTTTTTGTTCGTTTCGGGAGTTAGGTTAGGCTTTCGAAACTACTTTCACTCCATGACACAGTGACCTTTGACCTAGTGACCCCAATTTCAAAAGGGGGCATCTACTGTCCAAGGCCAATGCACCTGCAAAGTATCAGGCCCGTCAGTCAATCCGTTGACGAGTTATCGATGGGAAACGTTTTTCACACTCCATGTCACAGTGGCCTTGACCTTTGACCTAGTGACCCCAATTTCAATTGGGGTCACCTAGTGTCCGAGGCCAATGCACCTGCGAAGTATAAGGCCAATCAGTCAATCCGTTAAAGAGTTATCGATCGGAAACGATTTTCACACTCCATGTCAGTGACCTTGACCTTTGACCTAGTGACCCCAATTTCAATAGGGGTCACCTAGTGTCCAAGGCCAATGCACCTGCAAAATATCAGACCCATCAGTCAATCCGTTGACGAGTTATCGATCGGAAACGATTTTCACAGTCAATGTCACAGTGACCTTTGACCTAGTGACCCCAATTTCAATAGGGGTCAACTACTGTCCAAGGCCAATGCACCTGCGAAGTATCAGACCCATCGGTCAATCCGTTGACGAGTTATCGATCGGAAACGATTTTCACACTCAATGTCACAGTGACCTTTGACCTAGTGACCCCAATTTCAATAGGGGTCATCTACTGTCCAAAGCCAATGTACCTGCGAAGTATCAGGCCCATCGGTCAATCCGTTGACGAGTTATCCATCGGAAACTAACTGGTCTACCGACATACAGACAGACAGACCGACAGGCTAGCAAAACAATATACCCCCTCTTCTTCGAAGGGGGGCATAATTAATGAAAGTCCTGTGAAATATTTACGAAATATCCCGCTAGTTGACTCAAAACACACATTTCAAGATTTACCAAACCTGCCGATTACGCCTTACAAAAATATTCGTCATTTTCATAACTCGACCCTTTCGGGATCTGTCAAAAGCGGGAAAAAATGTCAACAAACTGTGAAATGGTAAGTATTGCTTATGTCATGTTCATTGCTTGCGACATAAAGCTTATCTATCGATCAATTATGGGTAAATATCATTGTTTTGCTGCTTGAAAGGCAGCGCGCACGCTAAGTTAAATTCTCAGACGAATCGGAAATACAGCCTTTTATTTAAAACGGCATATAAATACCCACGCGCGCGTTATAGGGCCATTTTTGAAGGCACATTCTTCTTTGACTTTTCGGTAATAATTGTTTTTACAAGTGATAAACGCATTTTTGGTGTATAAAACCCAAGACACAGCAGTTCCAGGGCATGCCCCTTTAAAGCAGTAGAACAACAATGTAGACATATTTACGTATGTGATGCTAGCAAACACAAACTACAAGAACAAACAAACTGCTCAAGTGCATGTGTCCTTTGTTCAAATATTCCGGCGCTCTATCACACACCTAACATGACTGACACTGACAATGATAGACATTTATTTAAGTATACCATCCTTTTTATCATATTTGTGAACAAAAGTACGTCAACAATCAATTAGATATATAATGTACAATCGGACAAACTGAAATGTCAAATGTACGTATGTTAAAAAGCGTGGGCTACCATGACATCAACAAAGGAAGCCATAAATGATGTTCTTATTAGAGAGTATTAAAATGGAATATGTAACATGAGAGATAAGTAATGATCAATATGTTTTACTTATAGCCTGATGAATTCTGGCTATCTAAGGATGATGAATGCAGAAAAAGTAACACCGTAATGCGAATTTTAACAGTGGCTATATAGGAAGGTACGAGTATTCGTTTTTTTCTATAAATTAAGGATGGTAAAAAAAAATGTTTTTGTCAAAATTGCTGACATAACTTTTGGGTCAAGTGTTATGAGTAAGTCGGTCGCTTAATTCCGCATTAAATTCTATTGAACATGATTCCTAACAGCACAATCCTAAATAGGAAAACATTTGGGACGTAACATACCTCCAAACTACTACTTTAGTGCGTGCTATATGACCATTAATTTTGTTGTTGATGCACCATAAAACAACACTAAACCAATCCAAAGTAGGAAAATATCTTGGAACGTAACGTACCACCATAGTTCAACAGGAAAGGTTTTGCGACTTACCTCTCTACTTCTTGTCAAGTAACCTCAAACATGATTTTAGCTAGCCTTAGTGAAACTAGTGGTCGTTACAATGAGTTGGATGTTTTACTGTATAAGGATGTATCAGAGGCAACCTATACAAATCCACCCGTATCATTACAATTTTAACAAAGGTAGCTTTTGAACATGCTAGAAAATGACTTGCTTGACCCTTATCTCCCTTATAAAATCGAGAGACGTGATCGAGATGTCGATTATATTAAAAGTAATTATCACTGTGGAGAACATAAAGTAAATAGAATTAACTGTTTTCAGTTATCACGTACTATATGGAAATACCATTACTGGTATACTGAAAATCAAATTATCATTTTGCAAAATTCAATAACATACTAATAGTATTTACAAATGCCGACACACATAGGGGCTATTGTCCAAAACCAAGGAAATTGCCTAGAATCAGTTTATTATCACCTGGCAATAATTTGATAACATAATAAAACATTAAATTTAATGGAAACCCCCAAATTCAAATTAAGGTTTTTATCCATTATACTACACTGTTCTTTGTAACTGCTCATTCGTGGGCATAAGTTTTATAATATTATAAAATAGAATTGCCAAATTATCGTTATTTCTTTGATGGTTACCCTAAATACTTGGATTCATTTTACAATAAATTTTGAAAGTTCTGTATGAGTTGTTGTCATATATTATTGAAAAATATATGTGAGAAAATCTGACAATACATCACTGTGACTGAATTTATTTTCTTTATAAAATTAGATTGATATATCGGGGATTTTTGCATCGATTTACAGTAAAATTTTATTGAAATCCACTTAATCCTTTCGTTCATCCATCAAATATTGGCAACTCCCATAGATTTCTATGCAATTTCAAAGGGACAATACGGATAGTCTGTGTTTTTAGAAATTTCATAGATGAAAACCTAAAAAAACTATAACGGTTCCCCAAGGTCTGTTTGCTCCAATTTGAGATAATATGTTTAGGCGTTATGTGACAGAAAGCCTCTTTTATCAATAAAAAATCGAAAAATTCTATCAAATATTTTCAACAAAATTTAAAAAAATCTCCACCGAAGAACTATTAGATTTTAATTCAATAGATTTGATCAGATATCGAAAGAAGCAATCGCAAAAACCAGCAATACAAATTTTGCACGATTTTATAAGAATTTGATTAACTTAAGCGAACACTTTTAACACTTCAGCATTTCTCTACGAATTTCCAATTACAATTGTGTCACTCACCAATGTCAAAAGTGGGAATATTCTGTTTTTGTTGACCTGCATTGTGTTTGACAAACTACATTGTAACATTATATTAAACTTCGTTGTTAGAAGCATCGGTATCATGAGCAACCGACTGATGCTGGTCCCTTGATTTAGTTTCAAGTGTTTGTTACTTTCGTTAGCTTAGATGGAGAGGGGTCATAGTAATATACAGAGACTTGAATGTTGTTAGGTATAAGCCATTTCAACAGAGATTTGTGTATTACAGAACAGTTTTCAAGAAAAAGCTTTAGGCGAAGAGATCCAGTTTTCTACACAGGAAACCATAGCATAAAAACCAAAACAACTCATATATAACTCATATCAATCTGCACACAATACTACATGAGTGCTTATAGCAGAACATTTGATATAACTTAAAAGAAATAATAAGTACATCAAACCCATTAATTTACCAACAAGTCTTCTACCATTGTATGACGCAAACAAATAATATGGAATAAAACTCATTACAATGACCACTTATTTTTCGGTGAGATTTCTAAATTCTTCCTGACAATGATACCTTCTCATTATTGCATACATAATGTGGAATGGTATTGGTAAAGGTCTCTGACTAGTAATTGCTAGCTACACCAAGGACAAGACAAACTTCACATGATAGAAAGTTGTCCAACTAGTTTACGCACGAGAAATGTAGGTGTTCAGACGCGCGTCTGATGCCTTCCTCCGTCGTTAGAACTGCAAAAGTCACTACCTATTGATGCAACGTTAACAACACAGTAACATTAATATACACATACAAGGAGACCACTTCAACACTACCGCCTTGTTATAACTAAAATTTATACTCAAATCAGTTTCTGCTTTTTCTCAAGTACACAATTAAGGACAGTTTTCTGAAGTCCAACAAGTGATTTTAATATGAACGTTTTATTGAGTATGTTTCCTGGTAGTAACAAGGTCACATCATGTTCTAAGAATTAAAAAGTACAGACTAATTACTTCAGCTTATTGGTTTGCAATTAACTTCAAAGTTCTTTATCTTCATACTTAATTGGGCAAGTTTATCAGACTAATTACCCAGTAGACTTTCGTCGTTCAATAGAAATTGATAACGAATTGCTAGGAAATGTCATATGCCAAAAATATGATAATGCATGGAATACGCCACAAACATTCGACCATGCATGTCATGCGCCTAACACCCGACCATGAAAACAGGCAACCCAAGTAGTAGACCAACCAGTGCGTCTCATACTAAAATTGATTTAATTGGTGTTCCTTGTCCCTATCTGAACATGCACTTTAATTCTTTTGAGGATAAATATGTTTACGAATTCTTCACCTAAAAATAGAATAAGGCAGATAGGTCGCAATTCTTTTTCTTCTGAACATATCTTGCGTACTTGGTGGTAAAATTCTTTCCCAAATAGTTCTGATATTTTTGCTTATTATATGAACTTTAGGAACGGCACCAAAGAATATGATCAGTCGGGCAACTAGAAGCCCAAGGGCAACATGTCGAGCCCCCTATATAGCCAGCTTGTGATCTTGACCTTTGAACTACAAGTATGGGTGATATTCATGACACATCATTTCATTGAAGTAAAGTTTTATACCAATTTATTTCAAAATCCTTGAATGCAAACAGAAGTCACAGCCCAGACAAGTAAAATACAAAAATGTATATTTGACCGAATGTGTAATCTTGACCTTTGACCTATGAAAACCAGGGTGTTGCCCAAGACACATGGTCTCATTGTGTTATGGCAAGTCATTTTCAAATAATTCAATGCATAAGATGACACAGCCCTGACAAGGTGTATAATGATTATTTATGTTTGACCTCTAAGTGTGACCTTGACCTTTGAGCTAGAGACCTGGATCTTGCGCTCTGCACACCGTCTCATGGTGTTTAACAATTATACCAAGTTATTTTAAAAAGTTTCTATGCATAAGGGAGATACAGCCCGGACAAGGTCTATAATGCTCATTTTTGACGTGTGACCTTGACCTTTGAGCTAGAGACCTGGATCTTGCGCACTGCACTACGTCTCATGGTGTTTAACAATTATGCCAGGTTATTTTAAAAAGTTTCTATGCATAAGGGAGATACAGCCCGGACAAGGTCTATAATGCTCATTTTTGACGTTTGACCTCTAAGTGTGACCTTGATCTTTGAGCTAGAGACCTGGATCTTGCGCACTGCACACCGTCTCATGGTGTTTAACAATTATGCCAAGTTATTTTAAAAAGTGTCAATGCATAAGGGAGATACAGCCCGGACAAGGATCCGGACGGACACACTAACTAACTAACGTACAGACACGCAACCGCCATTGTGGCGACTCTGTCGAGCTCACCACAGGCGGGCTCGACAATAATAAAGACGACTGCTTTTTTCCTGAACAAATGGAAATGAGGTAATAGTGATTATTGATAGATTTAATGAAGTAATTATTAGAAGATTAAATGGTGTAATTATTCGGTCCCCCAGGAATACACTAGAATCGTACAAACAACAATTAACATAATACAACACATAAAACCACATGAAACAAAAGTCAATGCATAAAACACGTAAAAATACAAAGAAACACACAAAACATGCTAAAATACACAAAAATCGTAAACCACTAGACTTGCTTTTTTCATCAACATGCACCAAATTTTAAACTGGTACTTTTATGTTCACAATATACTATGAGAAATTCAAAACGAGTCATTATGAGCTTCCGAAATTAATGTAATATTGCATGATATTTTCTGGTGGACAAAACAAAAAAGGAGACGATTGTAACTAATCGTGTAGTTGTTATCAAAGGCAGATTTTACTTACATCATAAAACCAAATAACATTGTCTCAGAAAATGACAATTCTGAAAATGGCAGTACATTTTATGACATCCGTCTAGCTGGTTGTGATGGTGTTTTAAAATGGTTCCGCCATAAATTCAGAAAGTAAATTTAAAGACTTCCTCTAGAATACCCCTTGTATCAAAGACGATATTTTCCAGTCATTTTATTACCTCGCGCAGGATTAAGAGTAGCTTTTATTAACTGATTGGCTTACCGGCCTACACTGAGAATATTGTTAGATTCTAAGCAACTCTATCGGTTGCTTGAATTAGCTTCGCTTGTCATGTTGTCCTGTGGCTCATGGACAAACCGCTGCATTCTAGGATTATTTTTCTGCTATATCTCCAATCATTTCAAGACCATTTCACGCTCTAGATGTTTGTTTAAAACAAGTTCCATGAGTGAGCCAGTTTGTTCCTAGCGCGTAGCACCTTGTGTAGTTTCCTTCAAGCGGAACAAAGAAAGACCATATGACAAAGTATGAGTTTGAAGTCTGATCTCAAGTTGTATCATCTCAGAGCCTGACTATAATTGTAAGACCTTGGATAGCTATTTGGTGATAAGTTGAATACATAGAGTAAATGGTACATCCACAAAATTAAAATAAGAAAACAGTTAAATCAGTCTTGAAGACTATACGGGAAACTATTCAATTACTCAGTATAAAGACATTACAGAGATATTTTAATAGTACTTTGTTTGTCTAAACAACTTAAGGGAGCACATAAACAATATGTATAAGCGACACATCGGGGTAAATACGGGGCCAGATTCGGACAATATAATTAAAGAGAGTTTTCTGAAATACAGATCATTTGTGATCAAGGACAACAAAACAAAACAAGTTTTAAGAAGAAACGAAGAAGATTTTGCCATTACTGATAAATACATCAAATAACCTTTTATATTTTGTGCTGGTACCAATTTGTGTTCAACTTAAAAACAAATGGATCAAATAACGGTAGAGAAAAGAAAGTAGATTGGGAGCTTTGAGAGCAGGGTTTATGAAGTTTTCATTCGATAGATATACTGAACAAATGTACCGGGAAAAAAATAAGCATTCCCCAAGTGTTCTACGACGAGTGGCAGTAAAATATACGTGACACTAAGCGACACGTAGGATGCTGCAAACTGCTATTTAGACTTCTTATAAATAAAAGAGAAGGAATAGGGTAATGATAAAAAGGGTAAAATAATTACCTAACCACACAGTAACTAACAATGATACGAGACAAACTGCCAATGAAGTCGCATGTTGAGAAAAGGTAAAGGTGAGCATAACTGACACGAATAAGGCAGAATTCTAAGCCTCGATTAATATGACATGAGGCCTTCGACTAAGACTGCAAGTTCAGATAGAATGATTATAGGGGTTGTCTACAAATGTCGATTTGTAGCCAAATGCCAGCAATGTATATAATGTAACTGTGGTGCTATTTATTGATAATAACTTTGCTGAAATTTAGAGAATATGTAACCGATATACAGCCAAAGTCAATCATAATTATTGTTGTTTCTTCTGTGGGGCTTATCGTCTCACAAACGGCCACGTTCAATTGGCGATTTATCAGATTTAGCAGGAAAGGGAGACACTAGACGTACTCCAGGTACTCATCGACCAACTGTAAGCTAGATGGACAGCTACCTCACAGATGAAGTTTGGTCGGCGGTATGATGTTTGGCGGCTAGACCACAAAGGCCCTTCATACGGTGATACTAATGCAATTTATTTTATTTACACTTTTGAAGAAATTTACCAAGACTTAGTGTTGTTCATAAGCACAGCAATTTATCTAAGTTTTATACAAATGAAAGTGATTTCTAGACTACAAGACTAACCCCTTTAAAATCAATGACATGATTTCTTAGTTTAATATTTGTTTCTTATTTTGGCGTAAAATTGATCACTTATATTACTTAATTAGTTCGTTACACACTATAATTATTTCCTAGCAACAGTGCCTTCTTGAGTGGAAATGTTATCTATTTTACTAAAAACAGGACAGACTTAAGATTTACATGACGTTAGCTGTAATACATTCAAAATATATCGTTTGTGCAAAAACCATAAACCAGCTAGGAACATTACGAGTTATGTAAGACATGACATATTAGAATAGGTATCTGAATGATACCGACAAGACATCGATCTGAGCTCCAAAAAAAGAAGTTAACCAAACACTATGCACTGAACAATAGCAACTAAGGAAAACATAATTAATTTTATTGGATCGTATTCGGGGAATAGCACAGTTCTGTATACAATGTATATCACGATTCTTTCTTAGAGTATCATTAGGGAACTATGGTTCATTAAGAAAATATATTGAAAGAAATGATTTCTAACAGTTAGAATCTAGTAGAAATTATTGCGTGATGTTGTCATGGCAGCACTGACCTTCGATGAACTTTAGCATTTAAAACCTTTACTTTTAAATGTTTTAATCAGATTTACTAACACTAAAACAGTCTAATTTCATTTAAATGAATAAATGTCGCCGAACAAAATTCTATAATAAATGGTTGACTTTCAAACGCAAGGAAGAGCCAATGACCGATTATACCCATCAAGATATTAAGATATTACGGGGTGTTTTCTACTGGGAATTATACAGAGTAACAAGCTTGTATCTTATCACAAGTCTTAATGGAAAATGACACTGCATTCGTTACACTTTTTTTAGCGTCTCAAAAAAAATAGATAAAAGCTTTTTGATGCAAAAGTTCTAAAAACACTTACAGTGCGACCAATTTCGTTTTTCAACGATTTTGACCTTGCAGCCGTAATTTGAAGATCCACTAGACAATGCTACATACAAAATATCTAAGCTCTAGGTCTTGTGGTTTTGGAGAAGAGGATTTTTTAAAACTTTCCTATATAAGCATATATAAATCAAGTGACCCCCCTGGGCGGGGCCTATTTTGACCACAGGGCAATAATTTGAACAAACTTGGTAGAGGTCTACCAGACAATGCTACACACTACATATCTAAGCTCTAGGTCCTCTGGTTTTTGAGAAGAAGATTTTTGAAGATTTTCAAAAAAGTCCTTCTGGTTGCCATAGCAACCGGAGTTCTTCATGGGATGGAAGTCTTTGAACAATTTAGTTAGAGCTTCATTCAAGGAACACACATGTGACGTTTGGTTGAAATTGACCAAGTGGTTTATGAGGAGATGTTGTTTTAAGAAATTGTTGACGACGGACGGACGACGGACATAGCTCGATCCTAAAAACTCTAAAGCCAAAAAGTGGTTCATCGGGAAATTGTTAATTATCTAATCGATTAATTTAATGCTTATAACGTATAACTTGTTCTTCAATCATGTCTTCATTTATGAGATATTTACATTCTGCACAAGTTGAGTATACAAAGGACTATATATGCTAATTGCTGAACTACTTTTGGTGAACAGATGGGGTAACATATATCAAAGTACTGAAAACACATGGAACGGGAACAACTTCAATAGTGTAGAAAATCGAACATGTAGTATTTGGTCTGCATCAAAAGTCATAAGTGCTGAGTAAGTGAAGGCTATGGACTATCGCTCTGTTTTCAAAACTCAGCCCAAAGCCTCATCCTACAAAGAAATTCAACTTTTGATTGCTTTGTAGTTCCGAACAACAGCAGACGTTTTAGAGCTTTGATTTAACAAGTTCTAACTTACACAAGGAGCGAATTCAAGACTCTGTGTGGCTAAGTAAATATCTCTCCAGAAACATTGGACAGAATATATCAATATAATTATAAACTTTTATGTGCTCAACAACAAAAAGGGCGAATGGGACTAATAAAATCTTCTAATAAAATACTACATTTGTACTTATATGGTTCTCAATAACAGCAGGCTGCAGGCAAATTTAGTCGCTTAAGTTAGAAATGTTTTTGGGCCGGTTAGGATCTCAAAAGTTTATAAAATATTGCTAGAAAATGCCCAGACACCCCCTAGCAGGCCTGTTAGTCTAGCTTTTGGGCCTGTTAGCTAAAAACTTATTGAGAACCCTGTGACTTAATAAAAAAATGACGAAACTTCGTCAAAACAATTACTAAGATGTAAATTGATTGACTGTTTTCTTTACTAATACTACTACTCATTACATTGCACGAATGGATCCTCAGTAATATAGGTAAATTACTTCATGTCATCAATTTCAGACAAAGAGGCAATACTAGTATATGAAATTAATATCGGGTTATCCGACCCAATACAACTTTAAACGGTCGATCATCAAGTATTAGTGTAATTAATCCTTATTAGTATCGTCGTTGACGACATTTTTTCATCATAAACATACAATTAACAAGATGTGTTTTATAAACACCATGCCCCCTTCGGTTGCCCTTTTTGAAAATACACAGGTCCTGTAGAGATTGTCATGATGAACCAAGATATGAAGTTTGATGATTGCAGGTGGTAGCGTTTTGATTTAATAGGCAAGGTTAAAGTTTGGTACAGGCAAACAAAGGGCCGTAAATCTGCTAAAAATGATCGAATCACAAAACCTTAACAATATGTGCTCGTGAACTTGGTGACAATAGTTCTATCAAAGTTTGGTAAAAATCCCTTGAGAAATACAGAAGAAGTTGCAAACAAAAGAGTATTTCGCTACATATTACATATGCACAAAATATACAAAGGGCCATAATTCCGTCAAAATCTATCGAATCACTAAAACCTTTACAACATGCATTGGGTATCTCGATAACAATAGTTCCATGAAAGTTTTATCAAAATCCCTCGAGAAAACAAGGAAACAAGAGTATTTCGCTGTTACAATCACACAAAATAAACAAAGGGCCATAATTCCGTAAAAAATGATCGAATCACAAAACCCGGATTAATGTGTGGGGGTTCTTGGTAACAACAAGTCTGTGAACGTTTCGTCAAAATCACATGAAAAATGTAGGAGTAGTATCCTAAAAGAAATGTCGGAATTTTTTTAAACACAATGACCCTGTGACCTTTGACCTACTGACCTGAAAATGCACAGGTCCTGTAGAGGTTGTCATGAGGAGCCTACATATGAAGTTTTATGAATGTAGGTGCAGGCGTTTTGATTTTATAGGCTAGGTTAAAGTTTGGTACAAACAGACAGACAAACAGAGAGACCAAAAACAATATGCTCCAGATCTATCGATGCGGGGGCATAAAAATTACAATAAAACCTTCGTAAAGGATGCTTTTTAAAGATCACTTGCATAGAATTTATGTAAACACATTCCTAAATCAGTAGGTATGACGTAATGCCTGCGTGTCACTCTACTGGGTCTACAAACAGATAACTGATACAGGGTGAATAACCCACGTGACTTTTGATGCGCGGGAAGCGAGGAGAAAGGGAGATGTAAGTATTTTATCGCCAATTACAGGTGACAGCATAATTTTGACGACATATTAAGCATACCGAACGAGCTTAACAAAAGACTGACACTTGTCGCTTTTCAGTTCCGAATAGTGCGTGATTTTTTTTTGGAATGACTGAATAGACATGTCAGACATAATGCGTACGCAAAAATACCAATCATTGATTGCTTCTGAAAGCTATAAGTAACTGTATCTGAATTTGGAAACTTCTATAAATAACATCTCGTAAAACAAGCAAACTTTCCAATAAAGCATTGTTGCACCAATAGTTAATTAAAAGCAACTGTACTTATACCAATAAAAAGAATCGCTTTGCGAGTTTTACACAGACGCTATATAAATGTAGAAACTTGAATTATTTTTGGAGCTGATGGTTTGTGCATGACAAGGAATGATAAAATGAATCTTGCATTTTGTAACTTGTTAAATTTCTACTATTTCACAATTATGTTAAACAAGATACGGTTAATAACGTTCAGACAATACAAAGTAATAGTCTCCAAAGTATTGATAGGAATTAAAAGGCTGCACAGACGCTGGGTACTTAGACAAGAGGTCCTAGATGGCCCTATATCGCTCACATGACACTAATTGTTTACTCATTAAACATTGTTTTGAACCTGTGACCTAGTTTATGACCCCAGATGACCCATAATAGAACTTGTCCTACATATAAATAAGAGAAACATTCTGACAATATTTGGTGAAGGACCAATTAAAACTATGAAAAATACAGCATAGATAAGGTTTTTTTTTATAAGATTTGACCTCATGACCTAGTTTTTTACCCCAGCTGACCCATGTTCGAACTTGTCTTACATAGCATTGAGACAACATTCTGACAAGGTTTGGTGAAGAACATTCAAACTTTTACATCTACAGTGTTAATAAGGTTTTCCTAAGATTTTACCTTGTGACCTAGTTTTTGACCCTAGATGACCCATATTTGTACTTGACCGTTATATCATTAAAACAAACACTTTGAAAAAGTTTTCTGAAGATCCAGTTATAACTGTGAACTCTACAGTGTTAACATGGTTTTTCATAAGATTTGACCCAGCGACCTAGTTTTTGACCCCCAGATGACCCATGTTCAAACTCGTCCAAGATATAATACAGAAAAACATTCTGACAAGGTTTCATGATGATCAAATCAAAACGGTGACTTCTAGAGTGTTCAAAAGGCATTTTGCCCTAGTGACCTAGTTTTTGACCACAGGTGACCCATTATCAAACTTGACTGACATATCATTAAAATAAACATTCTGACAAAGTTGCATGAAGATCCAATCAAAACAGTGATTTCTAAGGTGTTCACAAGGTTTTCCCTTATTTGGCCCTGGTGACCTAGTTTTTTACCCAAACGGGTCCATTAGTGAACTCGTCCGAGACTGTGTCGATATTAACATTCCGACCCAGTTTTGTGAAAATTGAGCTAAAAATATGCCCCCCTAGTGTGTTCACAAGGTCAAAGTTTGACGACGCCGGACGAAGACTGATCACAAAAGCTCACACTGAGCTCATGTGAGCTAAAAACGTATACAATTCCACTCTTCCAAATATAGTGTCCAAATACGGACAGTAATTGATTTGGACAGTTCGTCAATGTCAAGATTACTAAAGATTTGTCCGCTAAAAGCTAATACTGTGTTATATGTTCAGCTTTTCTCCTGAAAATCTGAAGTAAAATCTGATAAATAGATTTGTATGACTGCATACTTTTACTGAGTTTGTATAGATATACACAATCGATTAAATTAAAACAAATGATGATATATTCATTAAGATAGGTATATACAAACACGAAAAAGAAAGTGTGCACTTTTGTACTAGGCCTAACAACTAATTATTAACTCAAGACGCATAATTGTCACACGTAAAACAATGTTCTAATTATCATCAAACTTCAACTAAAAACTAAAAGTAAAACAAAGGTATTTCATTACGCTATTTTCCAAAAACGTTCATGTGCTTAAGACTAATGCAAAAAATATAAAGATATGCGTGTTTAAATCTATATTTCTGTGATCTAGGACATTTTGCTGTTGACAACTAGCTGTACGGAAGGAAATTAGCGTATGTATTATAACTTTAAACATGAAAAATAAATGTGAACAATCCGTTTCTAATATTAAGTAAAAAAGTCTGTTTACAAACTTAAAATGTTACTTTAAAACGTATACAATAATGTACGTTCATAAAACTTCAAATGTTTTGAGTGTAATGACTCGTTTGACAGGCGTAAAGATAGGTTTCTTTGTGAATTAACGACTATCACTATCAATAAAGGAATTGGACAAAATGATCAACCAACTAGAAATACTGTTTATATATTATAAACAAAAGAAGTCAATCCATACGTGGAAAAGGTTAAAAATGAACCAGTTTCGTATATTTATGGGATTGCGATTATCAGAGTTCAATAAGAATGTTATTAACACGTTTATTTAATGAATACACATCGTATAATAATAGAAGAATTAAGAACTTAATATTATGAGAAAGAAGAAGAAATGAAATACCATAGGAATATAAGAAAAAATAAATAAGGTATTTACGTGAAAGTAAGAATAAGGAAAAGGATTAACGATGGCATGCCGCACCTGTTTGGTCAGAACAACCACGTAAGTTGAATTTATATTTGGAATATTGATATAAAAGTATAAAAGAAAGATAGAGAAAATTGATCATTTTTTCCAAACACTTAAATATCATTGTAATCAATAGAACCATATCAATTATCATTTCGTACAAACAGACACTATTAGTTCACAGTTAACGTCTGCAAGCGTTCATTCGGAAATTAATAAAATACAGAAATTAACATGATATTGGAATTTGGGCTATACAGGAATTGAATAAGAAAACAAGCGTGTTTTGTTTCGCTACAAAAAAGCACATGTATGAATATTTGACAAAATATGGGGGGGGGGTATTTTATGACCACGCCTTTAGTGTGATTACGGGGTACTATTACTGCAGAATGTTTTCCTTATTTGGATATAGCCGTAAGAAATTTTCGGGTCGGGTCTAAAGAGGTGGACGTGAAGACCAAGACCTATACTATACAGTATGATAAGTATAGGTCTTTGGTGAAGACTACTGCTTTCTGATCTCATGCATTAATCGACATACTATCTATGTTAATATGTTGAGATTATTCAAACAACGGATTCAGATAATCGACTGACACATCAATAGTGTATTGAATTGCCTGTTTAAAAGATTGCGCAAATTAATGTTTTCTAATTTACAGAAAGAACGGACGACTGCCACAAACGCATCTTGACAAACTTTCAGAGCTAACGAAACAAATAAATGACGTGAATACTGAATTAGAAAAAGCACGTGAACTTCACGACACGGAACTCAAAGTTATAAATGAGGTGAAAACTAAAGTAAAGAAGAAAATTGCTCACTTCAAGGTAGATGTCATTAAGCTCATTGATGAAATCGAAAAGGCAACACTGGAAAACATGGAGCAAAGCATCATTCAATATGAATCAGAGATTGAGCATAAGTTTAAACAAAAGGAAAATGATCTGAAAGTTCAGAAAGAGGCAATAGACAAACTTAAAACAAACCGACAATTTGAAGAAGTGAAATTTGTCAAGACGCAGAGCATTTTGTCTCAAACAGAAGAATTTATAGACAAAATAAAGCATGGGGTAATCGATATTGAATTTATTCCAACTGAGAAACTTCTTGAATTGAAATCTGAATTGAATTCCTTAGGAAGTACCTGTACAAAGTTAAAGAGAAATCCACTGAAACCATACGTACTAAAATCTACAGAGGAAATAAATCTAAGTTCAAATAAAGACAACACAACGTGTAGTATAACTGGAATTTGCAGTTTACCTAATGGTGACGTTATGCTGGCTGATGCTACTAATAAAAAACTTACAAGACTTTCGCACGATACATATACTGTAGAAGAAAGTATTCGATTTCTTGGTAACCCATGGGACGTGTGTGTAACCAGTGTTCGTGAAATCGCCGTGACTTTTCCTGAAGAAACAAGAAACGTCAGATTTATTGGCACAACTCAAAGACTGAAACGCCTTCGATCGTTAAAACTCAGACATACTTGTCGCGGAATAGATTGCCATGAGGGAAAGCTATTCGTCACTGATCAGGGAGTATTCATATATATTTATACTATAGATGGGACATTACTCACAAAATTTTCCAGGGATACGACCCATCGAATTCTGTCTGATCATCGGACAATCTCTGTAAGTAAACATCTGATTGTCTTGACGGATTGGGACAATGGTATAATGGCATTTGATCGACATGGAAACCAAGTTTGGAAACACAATGATATCATCACAAAACGAGCTAGTGGGGTTTGTTTTGATGGCGATGAGAATATATTCGTTTGTAGTTCTCAATCGATTAATATTGTTCAGATTGACAAACATGGAAACGTTATAGGAAAAATAGCGGGAACATCAAATGGGCTCGTCTATCCGACAAGTTTATGTTTCGACAAGGAAAGATCGCTCATTTTAATCGGGCAACAGGAAGCCAAGTGCATTAAATTGAAAGTTTTTTAACATAATCGACTGTATAAATAACTTTATATGAAACAGAATATCACGCAGTTCCTGTACTTTCGGCGTAAGACTTACCTATAAGGAAGTTCGAAGTAGAATGGCTGTTTTCTTTATACAAAGGACTTGATCGAAATAGGCTAAAACGTTTAAGCAACTGTAAGAAATATTAACATGTATAACATTTTTAGAGTTAATAAAATATCTAACTCTTCAAACCGTGCTTAAACATTAATGTAACTTCAGTTAGTAATTTACTATGGGCTTCGTTATGAAAAACACCATTAACTTTTTAACATTTTTCCCATCACATGTACATATATATATGATACAGTGAATAAATAAGGTCGTTATTACACTGTACAGTAGAGTAAAACCGCGATATTTAGACCATAAATTTAGACGATCCGATTATCAAGTTAAAATATGGAGGAAAGATTGGGAATAGGTTCGAAGTCCCATAAGCATATACATTTATCGGTCCTAATAGTTTCTGTTTATTCTATAACAGAGGAATCCGGTGTGTTTTCCTCCCGTTCATACTTTATAGCAAGAAAAAATGTCTCCAAAACCACTATCGTATTTTTTTCAATATCATTGAAATAAATACTATTTATAGAACAGCTGTGTTTTCTCGCAGACACGGCATGAAGTGACGTCACGCGCTCTATATATTTCAAGTTTACAAAAGCAAACTACACAGCGAAATGAGTGTTTTTATGAGAAAAATGGCTTGTTTCGTCGGTAATAATTACCTTGGGATAATATCAGCAAATGTTTGTTTTTTACATATATTTTTATTGCAAAAAGCTCATGGGGCTTTAAGTAAACCTGATAAAGAGACGGTCTTATAATTCAGGTGCTAACATTATCAAGAAAACGAAATATTGGGAAAAGTTCGAAATTTAGCAGTCTTTGTCATAATGAGGTCTTAATAGTGAGGTAATTATGATATCAAGTCAAAATATAAACAAAATATTGAAAAAAGGTTCGAAATAAGATGGTAATGAATTTGAAGCGTCTAAATATTGAAGTGAACGTTAATTGAGTTTTTGCTGCGTTACAAAGTGAAGACTATGGATCGTATTCAGTACATTTATTGCTAATGAAGTGTCAATCCCCCGCTATGATTGGCGATAATAAATGATTGAGTGAATCAGTGTTTCTAATGAAGGCCTTGCCGAAAGACACAAGAACCGTGAGGATATTGGACTTAGCACCCCCCCCCCCCCCCAATAATTCCGGCTGTAATAGTAATTAAAAGGAGGCTGTAACCGCGATCCCCCGGTGTCAGATCAACCACAATCTGATATTGCTTTCTATGCTCCTAAATATATTATTGGTTGTTTTGTAATAAGAATGTAAGCTGTCGGATTTGTACTATTCATGATATTTCTGCACGTAAAATATCATGTTTCTTTTCGTCGCGAAGGAAACCTTACTTTTAATTTACTGAAAACTGGAGCAATTAATTCGTTAAATAATATCATCATATTATCGTTTACGGTTATGTATGTTTTGTTTTTGCTTCTCTGTGGGTAACTGTAAGCTTAGGCCCACTGGGAAAGATAGTTTTGTCCAACATTTTTAAAAGTTCTTATACGTTGAAATGAATGGGTTTTATGTAGGTCATATTCTGGGGAATGGTTGACACTTTTCTTATAGAAAGCATTTTCTCATATAAATAGCCATACCTATGTAAAGGTCATTCTCCCAGAAAACGTCTTTAATTATTTAAATAAATGTCCCCAGAATAAAGGTCACCTTTCAATAAAGGTCATTTCTTCCCTCAAGGATGGCCTTTGTTCACAGATTTTTCTATTTCTTATATAATAAAGAGAGATACAATGTCATATAGTATTGTAAGCTTCTGAAGGAATTCGACTTTCTTTTCAAAGGCTTGGAATACGGACGTGATTTTTAGTTTGAAAACACAACTAATTCATTGTCATTCACCATGTAGAGGAAAAATACTATACGAGTAATTAAAACTGAATATAGGTTTTCTATATTTTAATATTTATATCAACATAATAATTATTATTTATGACTGATACTTAGCCTATTAGCTTTCTCCGAGTATTTGTCATAATTAATGGTTTTCTGTTGACAATATGGAATTGAGTTTCTTATTTTATCAAATTACTCAGAATTAAAATGACTAACGATGAACCTTCGCCCTGTGATTTCTCATGTATAGACACATTTGTAATTCTAAAACTTTCATTACGCTTTACCCTGGTAATATATATTTCTGTATAAAAGCCGATCGTTAAACCTGAATTGACGATGGACTATAATTACTTGAGATTGATGGTTATTTCAGCACATGAGATTAATACATGTAGTAATTTTATCACACGATAAATGGTCGTTTGGCACATGAAAATAACGGTCGTTTTAGCGCATGAGTTAGCACATGCATATTTGCCATTTTAGCACATGATAATAGTGGTCGTTTTAGCACATGAGAGTAATGGACATTTTAACATCTGAGAGTAATGGTCATTTTAGCATATATATGTTACCAAACAAAAAAGAGTAAACAATCTAGCGCCTGAACTTTCTATGGACATATTGAAGGTAATAAGTGTCACATTTTTTACTTGTACATGTATTTTATTAGTGCGTCATTACAATATGAACACGAACATAATTATTATGTTATTCCGTTGTGAAGGGTATGAACATAAAAATGATGTAATACGAGCGTGGTATTTTAAACCTCCAAACCAAAGGGGTTTGTCACGAAAAAAATTATTTTTGATTTTTTTTTTCGTGACAAACCCCTTTGCTCCAAACATGACCCTTCGCTGGTGACTTTGTTAAGGATGGTCGCACCACGTTGAAATGGGATCTTACATTGTATTTCTAAAAATCACATAACAGAAGTAAGACTGAACTAGCATCAAACTGAGAGTGGCGTATCATGTAACCTTAAGAAATTGAACAGAAAGTCATACTTTTTCGAAGGCTTCCGTTTACTTTAAAATATGTCGCCTTTTTAAAAGCTTCATCGATGATGAAAGGTCTCTCTGACGAATAATAAAAAATTCTCTAAATTGATAGTCGTAGGCAGTAGTATAGTGGTTGGTTAATGTGCAAACAAACGGGCACCATCTTGGACGACCCTAATTTCTATTTATAGTAACTCTTGTGCCCGTTTGTTTACCAAACACTACTGGCAGCTTTGAACAGAGCAATAACGTACGAGCACACATACTACTGGCAGCTTTGAACAGAGCAATAACGTACGAGCACACACACTACTGGCAGCTTTGAACAGAGCAATAACGTACGAGCACAAACACTACTGGCAGCTATAAACAGAGCAATAACGTACGAGCACAAACACTACTGGCAGCTTTGAACAGAGCAATAACGTACGAGCACAAACACTACTGGCAGCTTTGAACAGAGCAATAACGTACGAGCACAAACACTACTGGCAGCTTTGAACAGAGCAATAACGTACGAGCACAAACACTACTGGCAGCTTTGAACAGAGCAATAACGTACGAGCACAAACACTACTGGCAGCTATGAACAGAGCAATAACGTACGAGCACAAACACTACTGGCAGCTATGAACAGAGCAATAACGTACGAGCACAAACACTACTGGCAGCTATGAACAGAGCAATAACGTACGAGCACAAACACTACTGGCAGCTTTGAACAGAGCAATAACGTACGAGCACAAACACTACTGGCAGCTATGAACAGAGCAATAACGTACAAGCACAAACACTACTGGCAGCTTTGAACAGAGCAATAACGTACGAGCACAAACACTACTGGCAGCTTTGAACAGAGCAATAACGTACGAGCACAAACACTACTGGCAGCTATGAACAGAGCAATAACGTACGAGCACAAACACTACTGGCAGCTTTGAACAGAGCAATAACGTACGAGCACAAACACTACTGGCAGCTATGAACAGAGCAATAACGTACGAGCACACATACTACTGGCAGCTTTGAACAGAGCAATAACGTACGAGCACACACACTACTGGCAGCTTTGAACAGAGCAATAACGTACGAGCACACATACTACTGGCAGCTTTGAACAGAGCAATAACGTACGAGCACACACACTACTGGCAGCTTTGAACAGAGCAATAACGTACGAGCACAAACACTACTGGCAGCTATGAACAGAGCAATAACGTACGAGCACAAACACTACTGGCAGCTTTGAACAGAGCAATAACGTACGAGCACAAACACTACTGGCAGCTTTGAACAGAGCAATAACGTACGAGCACAAACACTACTGGCAGCTTTGAACAGAGCAATAACGTACGAGCACAAACACTACTGGCAGCTTTGAACAGAGCAATAACGTACGAGCACAAACACTACTGGCAGCTATGAACAGAGCAATAACGTACGAGCACAAACACTACTGGCAGCTATGAACAGAGCAATAACGTACGAGCACAAACACTACTGGCAACTTTGAACAGGGCAATAACGTACGAGCACAAACACTACTGGCAGCTATGAACAGAGCAATAACGTACGAGCACAAACACTACTGGCAGCTTTGAACAGAGCAATAACGTACGAGCACAAACACTACTGGCAGCTTTGAACAGAGCAATAACGTACGAGCACAAACACTACTGGCAGCTTTGAACAGAGCAATAACGTACGAGCACAAACACTACTGGCAGCTTTGAACAGAGCAATAACGTACGAGCACAAACACTACTGGCAGCTATGAACAGAGCAATAACGTACGAGCACAAACACTACTGGCAGCTTTGAACAGAGCAATAACGTACGAGCACAAACACTACTGGCAGCTATGAACAGAGCAATAACGTACGAGCACAAACACTACTGGCAGCTTAGAACAGAGCAATAACGTACGAGCACAAACACTACTGGCAGCTATGAACAGAGCAATAACGTACGAGCACAAACACTACTGGCAGCTTTGAACAGAGCAATAACGTACGAGCACAAACACTACTGGCAGCTTTGAACAGAGCAATAACGTACGAGCACAAACACTACTGGCAGCTATGAACAGAGCAATAACGTACGAGCACAAACACTACTGGCAGCTTTGAACAGAGCAATAACGTACGAGCACAAACACTACTGGCAGCTATGAACAGAGCAATAACGTACGAGCACAAACAAAAGAGAGACGATACTAAAATCCAATGTACAGAAATACAAGTAACAAAGACGAAAGAACATCACAAACACGATAACTTACTGTCACAGAAGAAATCTATAAAATGCAAGAGGATCCAATAATGTATTATTGATGCGATTTAACATGTTTTGGTCAGATATTTTTCTACTTAAGACGATCATATGATTCATGAACACGACAGAATCGAATTCGTCTTTGTTTTATCTCGGAAATTCTGACATATACCGTAAAAATGACCGTGATGTTCTATTGGTAATCAAAGTCAATTCATCAGCATTAAAGCATTGGTAAACAATCCCCGTATGTGATATAAACTACTTTACATGCCTTGTCACACACTAATAGATCAGTTATAAGAGACACAGTTGTTCAGTATTTTTTGAAAGTCGTAAATCAAATATGTTTTCTCATGTACCCTCGAACACAAGCCAT
Organism: Lutraria lutraria; assembly: GCA_964023205.1. Classification (NCBI taxonomy): domain Eukaryota; kingdom Metazoa; phylum Mollusca; class Bivalvia; order Venerida; family Mactridae; genus Lutraria; species Lutraria lutraria. Next base: position 27,267,764 of record OZ026848.1, on the reverse strand, counting down.
AATCATAACAAGTGCTCCTTGTTTATCAACCGGTACTATAGCGCGTGTTACTCATTCATAATGGCATTGCCTTCACTATCACGTTACGTAGTACATGTATCCTAGTTTGGCGACAGAAGCCCTCCGCGACCACTATGACATGTTGCCATTTTAGCACTTGACTTTGTATTGTGTACTAAAGGCGTCAGTAAGAATTGTTAACAACCTAAAGCTTACTTCATGAATTAAACAATGTGTAACATGACAATGCTAGATATACACAGAATAAATGCGTACCAAAGTCGTGTTTCACTTTATTCCATGTCCTTCAAATAAGAAAAGATATGAGAGAGCATAGGGGGCAGTAATAATGTAAAATGGCAACACGGACCAAAACACGTTTATCATATACAAATAACAAATTCGTCGCATCGACTGAAACGTTCAAATATTATGATTCCGTGACCTTTGCCCTGTAATTGTTTGACAGCAGACGTTTCATTGGCTGAACCACTCAGAATCGTAATAGCGTAGCAAGGTGTAAATGTATGACGGTGACGACGATTTTTGCTAATTGCGCGTTAGTAGAACATTCCTGAATTAGTCTTTTGCACCGTATCAGTGCATTTTAGTGATATTTATTACAGTGCAACCTCTGTAGAGCCACACCCTGTGGGAGCTGCAAATATTAGCCGTTTTTAGGGGTTGTTGCTCTACAGAGGTTAAATTTATAGTAAATATCAGCTTAGGGAAATTTCGAAGGTGTTGAACTATGAATAGGTTTTTGCTCTACAGAGGGCCGCTCTGGAGAGGTTGTACTTTATTAGCATTCGTTGTCATTCCTGTCTCTGGTGTTTAAATGTGTATTTAGTATGGTATTTCAGGTCGATTTTGTGTCGCGAGGTGGCATTGGAGTTAACAAAACCTACGATTTTTCGGCCGAAAAAGATGTAATATCTTCTTCAATGTTTTGAATTCGACAAACTATTTATGGGTTTTGTGTAGTATAATATGTAAGCTATATGTAGACACTCGTTATTAGAAAATTGAGTGATTTTTTAAAAAGTTACGCTGTGTTAAACCAACTTGGTACGGATACCGTCATTTTGGAAGTTGTAACCCTTGTATATGTATATATATATGTATGTCGTAACTTGTTCTTATTTCAATATGAGTTACGACACTGTTGCGCTAAACCCTCGATATATGATAAACGTGTTTTTGGTCCGTATTGCCATTTTACACTATCACTGCAACGTGCTAGCCCCCTACGATCAAGCCAGTGGCGTATTATTTATTCGCTATAAAGAGCATCCAATATATTTTACCTAAGTATATTTCTCTTCATAGAAAAAAACTAAAATTAATGTCAGAAGAGAAAATTATCTAACACATTAACTACTAGTATCCAGAACTGTAAAACAGTTGATGTTAGGTATTTGTAAGTGCAAGGCGCTTCCGCCGTACCTTAAAATATTACAGTCGTAGAATACGTTACATAAAACAAAACGACAAGCAATATATATCACTGTGTGGTAGCACTGTACGCAAAAAATCAACGGTGTTTACAAGATGGCGGACGGATAAATGTTGTGAGGTAGGTGTCGTTTGTTTTTGGTTCAAACTTTTTAAATACGACGTCCTCTACACAATAGTATACATCAAATGAAAGAACTTAAAAACGGCAATCGGCGGCAAATAATCGTTTTTTACCAAACCACGCCGTTTTCACAAAATCAGTGTCTGAACATCTCGTGTTGAGTTTTTTGAAAAACGAAGCGAGGAAACTGAACAAAACCGACGATTATTCCGTTAAAATGAATGAATCGACAAAAATACTTGTCCACGTGTATGGAGAATGTAAAGCTCCTCACGTATATTCATTATTTCCTCATCAAAATCCCTTGTAGTAGATGTTTTAAAGCTTTTAAATTTTACATACTGTACGCCACGGTGCTAAGTGTAAACATTGTACTGTACGCAACGGAGAAAACAATTTTTGTACGCAACGGAGAAACAATTTTAGTCAAAAATCTGTACGCAACGGAGCAGCCAATGAATAGCTTGTTTCTGTGTGTTTAAAAACGTGTCTTCTATACTTTTATTTCAATTTAAAGTACATTGTTAAAGAAGAATGCACGCTTCGGGTTCAAAAGCGCAGTAATATGATTACTAACGCAGGCAAGCCTGAGTGAATAATTACAAACTTTCGAACGATAAAACGTGCATTATGTTACTGCAATGCTGGACAAAATGAGATATTTTTTTCATTCTTACATGCTAAAAAAGTGAATTGACTAAACTATGATAATTACAATGAGCGGATAAACAATTTACATGATTTTGATGTCATTTGGTCAATTGACGTTTCTGACGTCAAGGGGCAAATAAACATTCCTTTTTTACAGTGAATATCGTTGACCTCGTTAGGTCTTCAGTGATTATATAACGTTTGATGTTTCAGCATAAACTCGCATTATATGTGTTTCACTTTCCATAAAAAAATTGAAACAATATCTTCATAAGTTAGTTTTTTTTCTTACGTTAGATTTTATCAAATTTCAGAATCTATATGAAAATAACTAATGAAAAATATAAACAGTATTCAGCGGAAAACCTATGCTAATATCTTGTCTTTGCTCCGTATATCATTAAAATATAATTTTAATTTAGAAAAATACACGCAGAGATTCGAACCTACCTGTCACCATCCGACATCCGTTTAAAGTCATTGCTAGTAGACTGCTCGACTAGAGAAGGAGACTTATTTAACCTAATTTACAATGGCAATGTTGAATTGACAAATACAAATTTAGCCGAATTGTTATGGACAACTAATTCTGAAATCGTAATCGACAAAAAGCCATTCACTTAGTAAATTCATGAAAAAAAGTCAATAGATATTACTGAGCCAAAACTGGTATCGTTATTGATGTTTGTGCGTGCATTCTTCTATAACAATGTATAGAAGACATGTTTTTAAACACACAGAAACGAGCTATTCATTGACTGCTCCGTTGCGTACAGATTTTTGACTAAAATTGTTGCTCCGTTGCGTACAGAAATTGTTTTCTCCGTTGCGTACAGTACAATGTTTACACTTAGCACCGTGGCGTACAGTATGTAAAATTTAAAAGCTTTAAAACATCTACTACAAGGGATTTTGATGAGGAAATAATGGATATACGTGAGGAGCTTTACATTCTCCATACACGTGGACAAGTATTTTTGTCGATTCAGTTTCCTCGCTTCGTTTTTCAAAAAACTCAACACGTAATGTTTAGACACTGATTTTGTGAAAACGGCGTGGTTTGATAAAAAACGATTATCAGCCTCCGACTGCCGTTTTGAAGTTCCTTCATTTGATGTATACTATTGTGTAGAGGACGTCGTATTTAAAAAGTTTGAACCAAAAACAAACGACACCTACCTCACAACATTTATCCGTCCGCCATCTTGTAAACACCGTTGATTTTTTGCGTACAGTGCTACCACACAGTGTATATTGTCCCGAGGGTTATTAGAAAATGATTTGATACTTGAAGACAGAGTTCAGACTTATCTAAGCGCAGATGTTAAAAGTGAGCGTTTGTATCGAAATCGATTTGAGGTAAAAACTTGTTTGGAAGGCTCAGTAAAATCACATACAGTTAAACCTGTGTTAGTGGTCACCTCCAAATAAAGACCATCTTGTGGATAAAGGTCATTCATTTAGAAACCGTCATTGAATATTGAGAACAAAATATCCCCCAAATAAAGGCCACCTGTCAAGTCAGTCCATATTTTGTCTATCTCAATGATAGCCTTTATTCACAGGCTGGACTGTTCGTTAAAGTGTCAGTACTGAATGCAATGACGTGTGTTTATAATGTTTCATATTATTATCAGAAACCAAATCCTTGTCGTATGTCATACACTTGACAGGTCTTCATTGCTATATCTTTGTTCCGTAACTATATAACATTAAAATAAAAGGCTTACAATACCAACAGCTGAGGTATAATGTACGTATTCACATAAATATCGAATTCTCCACAAAGAAATGTTTCTCTGGGAAATAACATAATCGACTTAGTACGTTTTCAAGTGTGAAATAGCAATAGCTAAGAAAAGAATACAGTAAATCTTCTCTTAATATTTGCATTATTAAACACCTCTTTATAAGGACCAAATATGTTCGGTCCTGTTATCAATGTTTCTTTTATATCCCACCTTGATAAATAGACCACGTTAGTATTGTTACGAAAGTTTATCTCGTATCGTACTCTATTTATAACTGAAAACAATAACCTCGAATTTCATTAGGCCTATTATGACCAGGGGGGTAAAAACAAATTACCTTTTATTTCAATCAGAAATTATATCTGTAGAAATCTAGATAAACGTCAGGCAATATGTCAGACGACAATTAATTTCCGAATGCCCGACGAAAATTAATGACAAATGTCAAAATAAATAACCCTTCAATTGTTGTTAATATAGATGCTTAATCTTCAACGTCAACATATATCAGATACAGAAAACCTTTCCAGAGCGGCCCTCTCTTGAGCAACAACCTCCCTTCAACAACAGCATGCTTTTTTTCCATTGCATGCTTTAATTATTAATTTAACCTCTATAGAATAACAATCTTTCAACAACAATATACTTTTGCATCACCTTAAAGGTGTTGCTTTGGAAAGGTTGCACTGTAATTTGAAAGTATTTCTATTCTGCCCTAAATCCGTTTTGAAGAAATAAAAATGGCGTGTTTACTGGTCTATGTAGCTCTTACAAATCCCCAAATTTCATAGTAACTTTCTCTTTAGAAACGCCGCGCAAATATACTTTTCTATGACGTGTCGTGCCTAATCCAATCAGCAACGAGTATTCTCCTGTGACCAGTGTGAGCAAATGAGCGTGCGTGTGTAATGCGATCCTTCCGACCAAAATTATAGTCCGTACATGAATCCGTTCCGGACCGACACAATTGGATTTCAGCCAAACCTTACACTGCCAGTGTGGAGAATCCACGTGACCTAGTGACGTCACAAAGTTCTCGAAACAAGCGCGTTTTCTGTCATTTGAACTAGGAAAACACCATGTAAGTGCTTTATTTATTTATTGTTTTCTGTTAAGGCCACATAACTGTTGCAACTGCTTGCATAAAGAGCCACCCCCGGTTCAGAGTTTTGTCACTGAAGGCCCTCTACACTTTTACTTTTTTGTCCAAACCGTTTGACAGTGTTGTGAAAATGAGCGTTATTTTTACAAGAGCATTTTAGGATTTGACTTAACTACTTATTTAACCCACTCAAACCACGCATAAAAGCAATTTGGCATACACTTCGATTGTCCGCATGTTTTGGTACGTGTATGTCATTTAGAATGATCTTAAGAACAGCAGAGTTATATCAAATTATCGTTACAAGACGATCTTTCGCTGACACATCACAGTCAAATTCCGCATAAACACTGTGTGGTAGCACTGTACGCAAAAAGTCAACGGTGTTTACAAGATGGCGGACGGATAAATGTTGTGAGGTAGGTGTCGTTTGTTTTTGGTTCAAACTTTTTAAATACGACGTCCTCTACACAATAGTATACATCAAATGAAAGAACTTTAAAACGGCAGTCGGCGGCTAATAATCGTTTTGTATCAAACCACGCCGTTTTAACAAAATCAATGTCTGAACATCACGTGTTGAGTTTTTTGAAAAACGAAGCGAGAAAACTGAACGATTATTCCGTATAAATGAATGAATCGACAAAAATACTTGTCCACGTGTATGGAGAATGTAAAGCTCATGTATATCCATTATTTCCTCATCAAAATCCCTTGTAGTAGATGTTTTAAAGCTTTTAAATTTTACACCCTGAACGCAATCAATTTTATTGAAATAAAGTATACAGTGTATATATATCTTTGTACCTTTGTTTAATACCCTGACTTCAAATCACTGTAACCTTTTACCAATAAAGGGTCATGGGTTCGAACCCAGCTAACGACCATGTCTCTATATGTGAGAAAGATGACAGTTGCTTACGGAGGATGGGAGTCTAGTACTGGTTCTTCGCAGGAACGATGGTTAGGTGAACTGTCCGCCGCATATGTTCCTGACTGTTGAAAAGGGGCGTAAAACTCTTTATAAACAAACAAAAACATCTTTTAATACCACATTCTGAATTGCATCAAATAAAACAGAGAAATTATTGTTTAATAAATAAGTTGAGTTTGAGCAAAAAATACTTTGTAAAACTGGGGCATGGAGTCTTCATACACTGTTAATGCTGGAAATCGCCAAATACCAAAGGCTGTTTGTGTGATATTAAACCCCAGGTAAAAAAAAACTTCATCATTCTGCAGGATTAATTTTTAAATTAGAATACTAATTATATTTCAGTCCACGTTAATCATACTACCGACTTAAATTACATTGCATTAATTCAGAAATGCTAGCAAAAATAGCCTTGCGTTTCACTTTAAGGTTACCAATGCTGAAAATTTTGCCAAACATATTCGAGCGAAATTGCGCCGAACGTGTGAATTAATACGTCAAAATACAACTAATTGACAGGTACGTGGTTTTGTATTCAATCAAATACTTAACGGAACTAATCAATTTTGAGCTACGTGACATTTGGACAAAATTGACAAACAGAAAGTCGATGCATATTGAAACGTTCAATTCCCAAATGTGTTTAATTAGAATAGAGTTTGGCTAACAATCGCGCGAAGACAAGAAACACTTCAAAGATATTTGCAATGAGCGGGAAACGGGTTTCATAGAATATTGCATCCACACAACACTTTCTTCAATAAAATATATTCTGATGCACCAACATTAGGCAAATTGCAACCAGAAAATAGATCTACGCGTGCTCGCAGCCGCATTGGTAGCCAGGTCACATACAGTCATCTCAAGCGTATATTTTCAAAGAATGAGGAACAAAAATTGTACCCGGTCCAGAACTTTTTACCATCAATCACAATTATCTTTATTAAGAAGAGTTTTTGCACCTCTTCTAAATTAGATATGAGACCATCGTGTGGTTCGTTAGTTGATCGATGTATATTTTACCTTGTACACTACATACTTCAGTGCTATCTGTACATAAAGTAATAACGTGTCTTTTAAATAGTTGATTTATATTTGGTTTATTTGTTAAGTTTTTCGAATGCTACGAGCAGGAACGTGTTTTATATTATAGAACATTGCATCAACACAACGCTTTCTGCTTGACTCGTATATACAGCAGAGTAAAAAGTAGAATATATTTAAAGAAAATCAGGGATTGAGAAAGAAGTACATTGCACAAAAGCTGCGTTTTAAAAAACGTATATAACTTAGCATCTGGATGAGGTCAATGTATATAAAGTAAAAGCAAAGTTTCAAATACACATAATTGCTACAACTTAACCACGTACAATGCAATCACTAAATGCCCCCCCCCCCCCCCCCCTCCGCATCATTAGATGTCGGGGGCATAAAAAGCTATCGTTTTAATCAAAATGCCTGTCAAGACTATGTGAGTGATTTGTTTATGTATCTACTGGACTGCAAACATCGTCGAGAATTACCGGAAGATTTAGATTGATATCAAATTCACTGTACAGTCCGAGAAAATATTCATTTATAGCGATCTTTTGCACATGACAAGAGCTTAATGAAAGGAAGGGATATTTGACATACAAGTATTAAGACCCTGATAAGTATCCAATATATTGACCCAGTAACCTATTTATATCAAGGGATACTTGCCATTTAATTAACGTTCTCATATATAAATGAAGAAATGAATACCACTTACGGAAGCATATAAACCAGCTTTAATAAAAGGATTGTCTGAAATAAAGAGTTAAAATTGACAACCGGTCTACACGTTAATGGTCGATATAATGATGCGATCGTAGAATTGATGAGAGATAATACTGTACTTAAATGTGAACTTTATGTCAGACGTCGAGAAAGAGCACAACAAACAGCAACAACATAAAACCCGCAAAATATATACGATGTTTAAATAAATAATCAATGAACACAGACGAGGTCAAATTTCAGCAATTATGTCATTGACCGCTTTTAAAAAAGAACAAAACCAAATATGACACCCTTGGTGGTTTGATTTTATGATTGAGAAAATTACAGAAAATACAAATCAACGTAAACTAATAGAATAATATATTGAATCGCGTAAAAAAAGCGGAACCTTCATCTTTGATTTGAAGAGTATAACAATGCCAAACCATAGAAATCATTTTAGAATAAAAATTAGGATTGATCAACACATTGCTGTTTTTGAAAAGATGAATTTTCAATTTTTCCATACATACATATTAAAGCCTAAACGTGATATTTGAATTTATATTTATGCCACTGAATTGAAGTATTGGAACTATTCTCGTAGACAGAAGGTTAATATTAATAATCTTCGGTAAGTAAGAAAAAATTTCCCGGCCGATTGTTGAGAAATGGTCTTAACTTTGTGTTCGTACCGAAAAACAAAAATGTGGGTATGCGACTCAATTTTCAACAGGTAGGTAATAAGTTATTTTATGTTGGCATTATGGAAATATTAAATACGGAAATCTTGAATTAAGAATGAACAATCTTTCTTTTGCCATGGTCGCTATAAAATTGGGTCGCTGGGTTTTAGAACGGGTCGGTCGCGTATTTGCAACCCAGCCGTTTTTAGGGAATTGCTATCAATTGTTTGTTCCTATTATATGAAAATTAAGCTTATCATTCAAAGTATGCACGGCCGACTTAATGAAGAAATCACAAACTCGAAGGCTTCTTAAGAAACTTTGGAATCATTATAGAAATACAACTTGCATTTACAAAAGTAGACTGCGTAAGGGCTGCTCTGGAAGAGAAGAATCTTTAGCCGAGCTTGAAATAATTTGGTAAGTGCCTTTCCCAAGACAACTGGAAAACGAAGTCTTCAACTGTCAATTCAAATATTGCCTAAATATCGGCTATGGGATAAAAACGCTCATGTTAAAGTGTGTTAGAATTTTCACTGTATCTGAACTGATTCAGCAAAGACTATTTGATTTACGAGTTCTGCTGGATAAATGCAAGTTGACAAACACACTGAATACTTTCTATGGATTAAAATAACTGCTACCAAATTATAAGATGAACAATTCTCTTTTCTGGCACTCAGAATATTTCCATGAGGCTGTTTAGAAAATTAAAGCACTGAAAGTGCTCATGGAAACTGAAATTATATAAACTTGCACTTTGCCTGGCAGTCAGCTGCCGGGGCTTTTACCGTAAAATTACGATATCGACCTTAAAATTTACATATACGTCAAATGGAATTCAAAATAGTTGTTAGATATATAAACCCCTCTACAGACCCATGGTATTTTACAATACTGAAACTTCCGTAATTTTAGAAAATTACTTGTAGCCAATTGGGCACGCATCTCTAAGACATCTAAATAAACTAACATTGCATAGATCTATAAGACTGATGTGATAGTTCACACTTCCATTCCATTGCAGTGCTTGTTGATTACTGGTATTTTTATTTCAAGGATAAGTCGTATAATACGATGTCAGATCGGGTTGATCAACAAAAGGTGTTAAAGGTGTTAAACCGATCTTATGCGTTTCTATTTCAATCTTGCTAAACAATACTTAACAATACAGAGAAGTCAAACTGTGAAATCGTGCAGTGAAACATGAAACATTTTGATATATATCTAGAAAAATAAGCATTCCTTACGTAGAAACTAGTCAAAGATTTCCTATTTCATCAAATATCCTCGTATCAGGCTATCCTTAAAAAATGACAATTCACACATGTGTATAGCAGACATTAACAAGAGTACCAGGTCACAAAATACGCCCGTCAAAATTCTTTTTTTTCAAAGCGTCAAGGCGCATAACTCAGAAGTGCCTGGGCCGGATATCGAACTTGACCGAGAACTCATGGCCATAAACATTTCCATCAACTTTGGTGAGGATCAGAATAAAACTGTTTGAATTAGAGAGCGGACAACGTTGTGGACGCCGCCCGCCCGCCATGGGTGTTTTCAAACGGGCGTATAAAAAGGAAACGCATCATAAAAAATCAATTGTATCATACCTAGATAACATATCCACAACTACCAATATTTGATCATTGAAAGTAACTTTCGCTGCATATCATAGTTGTTTAATGTTTACTAGTAATTTAAAATCGCCTAACATCGGGCATCAGATATAGTCATAATAATAATGTTAAAATATACAAAAAATAACGTTGCGATGACGACCTTTTTTATTCCTTACTATGATAATTGTAAGAAATTCATTTCTAGATTTGGAATCGATTTTCCTCAAAAGATCAAAACGAGAGACATTAAAGTGACTGTCTGTGATTATAATGTATGTTATCATCCTTCCATAGGGTTATCAATTTCGTAAAAAAGTAGCGGAAAGTAATGAAAGGTCTTGGCTTGGATCATTTCGAAACACATTATTATCAAATTATAAATGAAGAGTTTTTTTTTTGTTATCTAAGGGTAAAACCTCCATGACATGCCAATAAATAATTATTTATTGACGTCTGATTTCAACAGTATTTCAATTATATACCGGTGGTGTGCTGCTGTGTCTATATGTTCGGTGTCTTAGAAAAAGGTGTTCCGACATCACAACCACTATTCCAAGTACTAGTTCTAGAAAATAACAGTAAAAAGGTCGAGGGACACTGTATCGGTGCTTTACACCGGGCACGATAAAGAACCAGGAAAAACTATTAGAAAAGAGAAGGGATATAAATGCCCGTTTCTCATGTGTCGTCTGTCCACTCTCTCTGATGCAGCTCGGAAAAGACCATAGCTGTCGGATGGGCCGTTAAACAATAGATAAAACAGAAAAAAAAGTAAAATTAATCGCATAATATTTGCCTTTTGACACATTTTTACTTTCTTGTATACTCAAGTATTATAAGAAATTATTTTTTCCTACATCAGATGGTGTTGGAAGTCCACACTTATGTTACATACAGTCGCTACATTTATATCAACATGTTCTAATAGGGTCGTGAAATGGCCGCAGATCTTCGAGTTTCGAAATATGACGACACTGAGAAATTACAGTTCAACCAGTGTATTTATGTGTAACTTATCATGTATTCTACTTCATTGGCAAACAGTCTAGCAATCAGGGATTGGTGTCTTATCAGGATGAATAAGCAAATCTCTGCCATAAGACAGAGGGAATAGTCAGCACCAACCAAAGGGATTTATGATCTATCATGCAAATTCGAAGTAAATACGGAACGGCTTAATTGATGTTAACAAGAATGGAAGCCTTACAAATATACAATGTAACATGACCAATTTATGTCAAAGCTACTTATTCTGTTTTTGTCAAGTAAGTTGATACTGCTCACGAAATATTCAGGATTATTTCGCGACTTCTCAAGCTTAATCAGTTGAGGAAGACCGCATGTGTACATCTAAGTATAACCACCCACCATCATTAAGTTAGCTGGACAGCGTCCTCATATTTGAAAGTTGCTTTGTCCTTGGTGGGAATCGAACTCTCAGCAACGAAGGGCTAGTGGTTACTTGTCAAAGACAACTCGACCACGAAATCGAAATCTCAGCAATGAAGGGGTAGTCATGGTTACTTGTCAAAGACCACTCGACCATGGAATCGACCTCTCAGCAATGAAGGGCTAGTGGTTACCTGTCAAAGACAACTCGACCACGAAATCGAAATCTAAGCAATGAAGGGGTAGTCATGGTTACTTGTCAAAGACCCACTCGACCATGGAATCGAACTCTCAGCAATAAAGGGCTAGTGGTTATCACAAAGACCACTAGACCATGGAATCGAACTCTCAGCAATAAAGGGCTAGTGGTTATCACAAAGACAACTCGACCACGGAATCGAACTCTCAGCAATGAAGGGCTAGTGGCTACTTGTCAAAGACCCACTCGACCATGGAATCGAACTCTCAGCAATAAAGGGCTAGTGGTTATCACAAAGACCAATCGACCATGGAATCGAACTCTCAGCAATGAAGGGGTAGTCATGGTTACTTGTCAAAGATCACTCGACCATGGAATCGAACTCTCAGCAATGAAGAGCTAGTGGTTACCTGTCAAAGACCACTCGACCACGAAAGGAGAAACATAACGATAACCAATAAGTATAATTTATCTCTATGTTCGAGACCATGATCTACAGCATATAATGGTAAGAGGCAAATTGGCTTCTCTTCAAACATACATAAAATACATTGAATTCTTCTTGTAGAACTGATTTTATCATGAAAATATCTTGTGGTAAACAAAGTAACAAAGGTAGAGAAGAATACCGCGAAGAATATCAATAAAAGTACACCAAGAGCAAAACCGTTCACAAATGATGAAGATTGTCCTATAAATGATTTCTAATTAGGCTATTTGACGAGGTTGATCTATAATAGCATGGCCTCCGCTTAAGAGTACAATTCATTTACTTCCGGGACGGAAAATGGCGCAAAATCATATCTTATGTGGAGACATAATATCCTATCTGGAAATTCATCAAAAGCAATTTCATGAAATCGCGTTGAACAAATGACGTTTAGTGTCTGAACGAATTATTATGAAGTCAAGCAAGTTTTTGTCTAAATTCAACAAAACAAGACACATGTCCATTATGTTTCCATAAAACAGTCAATGAATGTTTAGACATGCCTGTCACTTCATTCCTAAGTGTTATAGTCCCAAATATAGTTGAAATAAGGTGTTACTGTATACAGGAACAGTGTTTCTTCTGTGGACCTAATCGTTCAATGGCTATTTAAGCTAATTCTATAATGTGATGTTACTTTACCTAATTCTTTGAAGGAATTGTAATGTTTAACCAACCCTATCATCAACGCAGAACTTCTTTGAAAACTACTTCAATTACATGTTTCACATACTTTTATTGACGTGAATAATTTATCATACTGTTGAGTTTTAATTCTTGTCCACTTCGACCATTTGAAGAGAAGTTCCATTTTCAGAATTCACTGTAATGTTTATATTGCAAAAGTAATTTTGCAAATTATGATCTGTATTAATACGCCCTTCAAAGTTATCAGGCGACGATTGGATTGAAACTGCACGTTAACTTAGAGAGCGGGAAAGGACTATTTTAGAATTATTAACTGAATCAGAAACCACCGTTCATGAGTGCCAGGGGCATCTGGACTGCCAATCCAATTTACTCACGTTAGTATTCTCATACAAAATGGACCAAGTCTATTAACCTTTTTTAGCTTTTCGGCATATATTGTGGGGCTCCAATGTTTAACACTGCTGTTAAGTATTTTTCGTCTTCAGGGAATACTCTCGACTCTCATCTCGTTAGTTTTTACAGAGTGGGGGTATCGTTCACGAAACGTATTTTTAGGAAGTTTCCCGCTCTCTGTCTGTTCGTCATTTCTTAAGGTTGTAGCATGATTCGAACTTATGTTATCATACTTTATCTGTAGTATTTAGTCAGTGGTTTTCCCCTTCACCCGAGATTTATTGATGTTTAAGTCTGTGTTTATCAACATATTTCCATTCATATTTGTGTGTATGACATATACACATTTGTGTGACGTCATGCGAACTGGTGTAAATATTAGTATCTTCTGCAAGTATGTCGTCATACAGGTATTCTTTGTTAATTTTTTATATTTTATGTTTCAAGTAACTGATTCTCTTTAGTATTTTTATTATTCGGCGTAATTTGGTTACTCTGCCAAATTCTGCAGTAATTCCGCTGTGAATGCTGCATCGTTTTCCGCCGGTGTAAACTTATGACGTCATTATTTACTCTGCCGTATTTTCCACTAAGCGCTGATGGAATACGGCCAGATAGACTATAAATAGCCAGAAATTTCACTTTTGGACTCAGATAAAATACTTTGGACCGTTGACCGATTTAGTAGGTTTTTTGTTTAGTTTATGTCTGTGACTGGAATCATTCTATTTTATTTTATGATAGTCTGTTTTGGTTTAATGTTTTAATTAGTCAATAGTAATAGCTGTAACTTAATACGTATATATAAAAATAAATTAGGTGTAATTTATGCACACAGACTTGTGGCCGGTTCGATTGGTCAAACGGAAGAGCTGCCGGAAGAGGCAGAGCTCTTCCGAACTGTTCGAATGGTCACCTTCTAATCTTAGAAGCTCTTCTATCTATTCCGCCCAATGGTTAGAAGAGGTGGAACGTGACCGAACAGCATGACAATACCGTTTGCCTTTTTAAAGCTATTTATATATCTCACAACAACAAAATATTGGTTTGACGATTAGTTTTAGTTATACCTATTATTCGGATGAGACATTTTGGATAGTTTAAGAATATACTTATGCAGCATTATTGAATTAGACCGCGGCTTTGAAGACTAGTTTTTCTTTTATTTAATCTAAAACGATGTTTATTTTCTTCAAATAGCAGCATGTCATTTAATATAAACGATGAAATACGACAGGTAGCTATTTTGAATTCATAAAACCACGGCTGCGATAACGTCCGTCTAAGCTTTTCTAGCCCGCGTGTTCTCTTCTTACGAGAGCCCAATCGAACCGGCCTTTGGTTATTACTATCATTTGATTTAAGTGAATACACAAAACTGTGTGGACACGACTTATTTACGCTACCAGGCTGATCAATGAATCAGGAAAGTCGTCACTATATCATTTACAAAACAAAAAAGAAATATGGTCGAGTAGACAAATACTCTGGGCGCCAGACACAGCAGGTGCTCCCAAAATACGTCCAGCCAAGCCGGGCGAAAAAGCGGGGATTAAACATTTTAACAACAAATATGAACAAAAATCATTGTCTAAGTGAAGTAATTTCTAAATGCCAATACGCCACCAATAAAATAATATTTCAGAGACAAGCTACACAGTTAACATCCATTTGGATTTTGAATTTCAAGGGAAACTATGTAAGCATTGACAATAAATAAAACCAAAACCAATAACATGCAGCAAGGATGATAAATTACTTACGTCAATCAGGATGTATTCAAAGCGAAAACGGTGCTGACATAGAAGGCGTTTCCTAAACCGTTTCGGGAATGAAATACTGGGTATCAAATTCGTGTAGACTTGATAGAAAATAGCTGGTAGTTCACATCTTTGAGTGAAGACGATTTAATCAATTTTAAGAAGTTCCATCTGAAACGGAATTAAATTGTTTAATGCACTTCTCAGGACAACTGGAATACTAAGTCTTCGTCTGTCCACACGAATACAAGCATAGATAAATGATCTTTCAATGAGACACTGTACAGACGTATTTCTAGTAAGAATTTCCTGTCGCTGCGCGAATCAAGAAAACTATTTACAGTACAACAGCTATTTGAATAAGCAGATTTGACAGCAATTACACCAAAGGCATTAGGGAGATTATAGTAACTGTTGTGTTTGTGATTTAGAAGAGGATGAGGCTATAACTAACTGATTATGTGTACTAGTAGACAGGATAATAATGTACATTTGGCCATATTCATGTCATGTGTATTCTTTATGTATTTTCTGCTGTATGTGTTATTATATCCATAAATCATAAAAATCTGCATAACACTAGAACCATAATGGAAATAAGGTAAAAATAATCCCCTTTTATGTTATCCTAGTTATATGATCATACATCTTTGTTCAAAATTATTTCTGATGTACGCATGTATTCATTGTTTTGTTGATATTTTGTCAGTATTAGAAGTCTCATATGGTGTTATTTAGTGAATAATTTATACAAATCTATATTATTCGTTTTTTTGCAAATACTGCAAAGCCTGAATGAATGGAAGTAAGATGGACACCATCAAATAGACGGAATATGAAAACTTAAAAAAGATATTTGCAACTTGTCCTAAATAAGGCCAAGCCTTTGAAGATTAGAAAATACGAATGTTTGCTCTAACCCAACCGACCTGGTAAATGATGGCCGCGACCCAATTGATTTTTTGTAATTTTGTGGTTTAAACTATTTTTTTCAGTATATTCATGTAGTTAGCAAATAAGCATTTTCAATCGGCATTTTTTTAAACAATATGCTTGTTGACTAAGTCTTGGTTCAAAACGAAAACAAATATCCCTACCTACCTTACCCAAAATTTCAAACACGGGTAGTGTAAGAGCAAATATAGGCATTCTTAACTTAGACCTCAACAATGGTTACACTGCCATACTCCCTAAACTCAGTTAAACATAGAACCGCGTGTTGGCAAACAATTCCTCCAAGAGCGTAACAGAATAAGAGTATCTGATTGCTTGATAAAGATAAGAAATTACTGTCTAAGAGTGGAATAGAAATTGCACTTCCTTTTAAATTGCATTTACTGAGAATGACACCGGGAACTCCTTAAAAGTCATCTTAAGAAATCAAGATAACGAATACTGGCAAATAAAACAAGCCGAGATAATCTTCATCAGCGTTCAGGTTTCTCTTTTATTAGTCGTTTCATAAAACAAATGTAGAAAGCCTGATATTGGCATGTTCTGCAGGGGTTACATTCTTCTCAATTTTCTTTTTTTTTTTTACTTTTTTCTGCTCAAGAGGTCCTTTCATCCATGATTTTTTTATTTTACCTAAGGGGTGCTAGTTTTACAGTCGTGTCCTTTCAAATGCTAATTACGCTTCAATTTTAGTAATTAAAATTGCAATTACACAATGACAATAGCTAGGCACTAGGGGTACGAAAAAATATTCGTGTTCTGGATGCAGTAACCGTGCAACCCGGGAACGACTTAACAGGGGGAACAGGTACGTGTTTTATTTCTTTTTTTTAGCTAAGCATCACTTAATATTATTTAGACAAGTGTTTGTACCAAAAAAAAGATTAAAAATGCATACAAAAAGTCAACCTTCGGCAATATCAACTGAAATTCTCCAACACATAATACCACACATACAAAAATGGAGGACAAGACAGAGGATAATGTATGGATAAGAGAACAGACACGTTATGTACGCTACAAATATATCACTTCAGTCCATAAATAAATTGCTCAGCCGTTGTGTTAATGATAGGTTAAGTCAATATACACAGACTATCTTAGGGTAATATCGTTATTCAAACTGAAAGGGAAACTTCCATCACGCCGTAGTGGCTAACCCGACACCCTTCAGTCTGCGCTGTATCGCCGGTGACTGAGCTTACTGGAAGGGACAAAGTTAACATGCTGAAGTCAAATAAAATGGATATACTAGCACACATCGTGATTTTAAAGCGTTGACTGTCGTTATGAGTTATTGGTATATTTGATATCTTCGAAAAGACAAGCGGGATTTCGGACGATGATTATATCGAGTTGCGGTCAATTCGCAACCAAACAAATTCTTAACCTCGGCATTTGGTACGAATTGGTTTGATTACGTATTGACCTGTATTCGTTATATCTAGAGTTATGAACTTTACGAATATATCTTTGTTTTATTATTGACAAAATAACATAAAGATTTTATTAAGCAGTTTTTGTATTGATAAATGTTGGTCCCCATGATTTGCCTATACGTTCAACCTTTTAAAGAAGCACAATAATTGTTACCGGAAACTATTATCGGAACGTCACTGTAAGTTGCATGACATAATTACGATTTCAATTTTATGATCCAATAAAACTAGCATTAGAAGTAAATCACAAAAAGCTTTCATTATTTAATTGTCGTGATATTCGACCATTAAGTAAAGAGGAAAATAACATAAATCGGAACGATGCGCAAAACATATTAATTGTTTCATTGATTCATGTGCAAAGTAGGATCAATAAAAGATGCTTGTTTCAGGCATATATCAAACTCTTCTTCGTATACTGAACTTTGGCTTAAATTTGTTTCATTTGAAATTCAAATTTTCAATCCGGCTTCCGCTATCAAAATGCTTTTCAAACTGGCAGCAGTTCAAAAATATTGTCACAATTGAGAACTGGTTATTATGTATGATACACATACCTAAAGGAAGTGGCTAAATATCTGAGAATTTAATTCCAAATTTTATTTCTTTAAGATCATTATCTAAATCCATTTCAGCATTTTCATTTCTAAGATATATTTATATCTTTCTGTTTAGACGTGTAGAATGTGTAGATCACAGGGCATGGAAATTGTGTCTTGTACAATTATACACTTCATGGTGATAACATATTTTAAGTTTCATTGCAAACGCTTAAGGAATGTGGAAGCAGTTCGCTCCACAAACTTGTGATATTGTATGCGAACGGACGGACCGACCGACCGACAGTGTCTCCAATATACCCCTCTATAACTTCTTTTGCGGGGATATAACAAACAGTCTTTCTGTCTTCCAGAAATCGAACTTACGCTATAAAAGTCTTTACAAAATGGTTCGTATAAGAACACATCTAGTAAAGGATCTGATTAAGAAGTAGGAAATACAGCGACAGTGAGTGACTACATTAGACCTAAAACAATTCTTTGTTTCTGGTTACATATTCATTAAAGCAGGGTAAACAATCTAAGGTCGCGAGGAAAACAAGGGAAGATCGGGACACCAGAAACAAATACTATACGTAGGCCTTGTAGACAAATGCTAGATTATAACAAACTTTTGGAAACCGAAAGCCAATAAAGCAAAAGGACGGATCAAGGCAAAACACATTCAAACGATCAATTTCTTTAACATTAAAATGTGAGACAAATTACGGACACTCCGAATTTTGAATTTAGTATTTCTTGAGGGGGAAATCAGTGTCTGTATTGGCAATAGATCAATCTAAACATCATGATCACAGTTGCAAAGCTAGTTTTTAGTTCGGACTTGAATGATTCCGCGTTGACAAACACTCCAGTGTTAACCTAGGGTAGTATTAGTTGCTCTTGTTTTGAGGTCGATTTGTTATAAAGCGTACGAATAATTACGCAATAAAGGCACTGAAGACACACAATTAAGGGAAAACCGATTTGCACAATTTAACATAAGAGTATAATTGCTTAAAGATTCGTGCACAAAATAAACACCAGAGAATGTCTTGCACAAAATGACATCATCGCCATATGATTGATATCATGACAATAATCGCCATAGGAAGAGAAAAATCTGCTTGATAGGTTGGATTAAACGTGGCCACTTCTATACGTGTGTATATGTTGTCGTCTCTGCAACCAGGGATCCTTTCATATTTGTTCAATTCTTCATTTTTATGAGCGTGTTTTCTTTCCTAGCACTGACGCAAATTACAAACAGTAATTCAATTGTGTATGACGTTCCAGCCTTTTCTTGTGTTTGTACCAAAACTGCCCTCTTTCATCCCGCAACCATCTGAGTGATGCATTTATCGAATGTGGGGGATACATGTCTTTTTCTAGACGAATTATACTTATGAGAATTAGTTTATTATAGCTGTTTTCGAGTATATACTGTAGTGTCTATTACTAGTTTGGCTAATCCTGGTCATTTGATTGGCTAATGGTGATGACTGAATCTATTAATAGTTGACAGGTAAGTAAATCATTAAGGCATTGTTGTGTGGCTATTTGAAGTTCAATGCGCTTGTATGATAGTGCTCAGATTTATGGTGAATTCGTTAACATTTAGGGTTAATTCTTTTTGATTGATGTAGGGTATGACATTACCATGTACTTGTGAACTATATACATGAACTTGTTCATTTGTCAGATACTCATTATTGTCATTATAATGTGTATTACTCATATCATATAAATACTTCATACTGAATACTTGAATAAAATATACAGTCAATATCCTTTATGAAAAAAGCAACTTCATACAAAAACATAATTAAACCATTATGCTTCTTGTAATTCGTCTACCTATAACGTTTTGTTATAGTTGTTCTTGTTCTAGTTGAAATAGTTTCAGTCGAACCATACTGGTGTGACACGTGACCGCCCGACCTGCGAACCAGCAATCCATGATCAGCAGTCGAAATTTCTATAATTTGGTTCTATGTTTATTGTGTTTTAGGTAATATTTTGCGAAAGGTGGGATTAATTATTGCGTGCGGTGTTTTTAAAGTATCAAAATCAAAATAAATATACTAAGACAAGTGAATGCATATAAGGAATGCACAAGATCGTTCGTATAGCATTGCTTTAACAAACGATTGTCGGTATGAGTTTTTTGTACATCGACGCATTAGGAAGAATACGGCAATTTAGTACCACGGTCACGAACCATACGAATTAATCTTTGTTATATCTACGACAATCTGACATGTAGATTGATTAAAGATGTTTTATATTGATAGCTGTATTCTGTAGTTAAGTACGTGCGGCTAGAGATTGGACGACGTTTTTTTTGTATTTAATTGTTTAAATGAAAACTTCAATGGCGAACGAAGCTGCTAATGGAACTGAAATGATACTATGATTAAATGGAAACTATATCAATTTTATGATGTAGTAAACTTAAAAGCATGCATAACCACAAATTACGAAATATTCCATCACTTAATGATCTTAATATATTCAACCATTAAACAACGACGAAATATCAATTCTAACTAATAATAAGAAGTGTTTGTGAAACACGGTTGCCTCCTAAATGCCAACTGGATAGTATAACTGTGGCCTACTGACCTCTAAATCAATAAGGGTCATCTCTATAAACAAAGGAGGAGCTTAGAGAAATTATTTCCCAGTTTTTCCCCGTTAAAGTTTTGGTGACGGACGGATGGACCGTCCGACATGTGCGAAGCATTACATCCCCTTTTCTTCGAAAGGGATAAGCTTACGAAGACCATTAAACGTGTCATTTCACTTATCGGGCCTTTCAATAAATAACACATAGCCATTTAAAGTAGCTATACTAAGCATTGGTTTAATACATTGGTCATCAATCAGCACTACAACCAACTATAACAACAAATTATTATTTTCAGAAATTTCCTCAGTACTAACTACTATGGACTCATTAATTTTCGTTGGGGGTTTAATTTCGTGGATTTCGTGGGTAGGCTCATCTACGAAATCAAATCCTCATGAATTTAAATGCAGAGATAAGGAATTTCTTCTCAAAAAATCCACGAATTCATGTCCCCACGAATTAGCCTTTTTAGTAAATAACACGAAAATTGAGCCCAACGAAAATAAATGAAATTACAGTATATAGTACAGCTTGTTAATGAGACCTCCTCGTTATTGATAACTGTCCTTGAAAGAGGAAAACTTCTGTGATCGAAAATATCACTGAAGTACAAAAGACTTGTAATACAGATCATATTGTTTCATTCACTTCGCCTGCGTCTTATTATGCAAAAAATGGCCAAACACTGCTTAGCCGGATCTTAATACTTTCTAATATTTCATGTTTCTAACAGTAAACACAAAGTCATTTAAACACCTGTTACAAGTTTAGCGTTCTAACCTTGTTCTCCAAAAGGGACTACCAGTAATAATACTGGCACAGAATCCAGCATAGGTTAGGATAAAGTTCCGCCTGTATATATTAGAAACATCAATGGCAAACAGACGAATTAAAAACATGGTATTATCCATGTGATTGGCTATTTAATTTCTATGTCCGTAAGAAGATATGACTCCTTTATATTATTGTTTGTTTGGTGAAGTTTTTCAGTACTTCATCAAAGATGTACAGATTTGTTTTAAATTAAAGGCTGTGTAGAAATGTAATTTGCTTATTTATGTCAATGAAATATCGAACCAAAAACACCCGTTTACTAAGTCTTGCACAGTACAGTATTACTATACTGGCAGTTTAGAAAAGTTATGCTATAGTTCTATAAATCGTTTTAAAAAGCATTTGAAACGTAAATGTCACTGGGATAAATAAATTTAATTGAATATATATCAATGCACTAGGTAACCTCTTAGGTCAATATTGCGCAAGCAATCACATATCATACAGAGGTTGCTACTTATTTATTCCCTTATATAAGCCCCCTCCTACAGTACCGTCTTGGGGATGGTTCTCGCTTATATGTGAAGTTGATGTACAGTGTTTAAAGCACTAAAACATGTTCGGTTAGATTTTCCTTTGTTGTAGGGTATGGAAGTATAATAATCAATGTACGTAAATGACCTGAACTATTTTTTACGTTTTTTTTTGGGAACAATGTGACAATTACGTTACATTATTAGGCAAGCACTCTGTGTAAGTGTGATCTTTTCTGACTTATATAGTCTATACATGTCTTTACATGACACGTGTCGTCTTCTTTGAAAGGTGATTTTAACATTGTTAGTATTTCTTAATGAATCTGATTCATACGTTTCCTTAAAATTAAAGTCGATAACTGTATGTTATAACAAAGAGAACAGATGCAGTCAGAGTAAGTCTCAACACTCAAGTATAAAGCATCACCACAAAACATCTTGATAAGCCACACGCTTCTCCAAAAAACACACTTTTATATACAGTTTAAACAGCCAGTGAAAACAAATATTTAAATGTTCTTTCTATTACTGGATTAATTCTCCAAGTGTCATTTTACGGTTTTACGACAAATTCAAATAACTTACCCTCACTTAGTAAGCTAAACAATGTTTCCAAGACTTAGTTGGAAAGCAAGTCATTTAAAATCATCAGTTGAATATAAATAAGCCTTGTGTTTACAATAAACATTACATCTCGAATACTTCTCTTTGTTTTGAAAACCAAATAAACTTCTCTACCAATACAAAACCTAAATTTAACACTAGCAGATTTTCAGAACATCTTATTGATTCAAATGGTGAAAATTGAATACAAGATTAAATGAAAGACAATAAAAATGAATTAGTAAACTACCGTGCACATATTTCGTTTAAACGGATAAATAGCCCGATGGGAGAGTTAAAATTAAATTAATCTACCCAAGGAACAAACTTAACAGAAACAAATTAAGTTTCATTTTAATGGATCTCCTAGTAAAGACGGTTGAAATAAATTGGAATTCAGAAGTCAGCACGAAAACAGACATAAAAAATACTTTGACATCGAGGTGAAAGCTTCGCTACGAATTTCCAAGATTTTTTCAAAGACTTGATATTAGATAATGGACTCATATTACTACCACTGACATGCATAAACATTTGAAGATAAAAAAAACTTAAACAACATTACAATTTGCACGAACAGAAGGATACAATGTACAAATAACTATAACTGCAATTAAACATTTATTTTTGGTGATATTCTGATATGTGTGTGTTGTCGGTGGATATCAATGTAAACCCGGCCGATCAGTGCTAAACATACTTAGTTAAGTGGGTGTTAATGTACGCCGGTCAGATTGCTTACACGTTGAATTTGTTGAGGTTTGAGTGAGCCGCTATGAATGCTTTGCGACCTGAGTTGTTAGATCATGGTTTGAGAAGGATTGGCATTAGTCGATTTGGTGCTTGATTTACAATATTCTTTATCTAATGTGTGCGTATCTGTGTACATGTGAGGTTGGGTGGGTGTTGGAAGTAGGTGTATAGACATGTACTGATATGCCGTACATAAATATGTATATTTTAGGCCGCAAACTATATCTGACAAGGCTAAGGGGTAACATTTGTAAGGATCTAATGGGTTAAGGTTGGATTTCAATCAACTGTGTACCCCCACACAAAATACGAGAACATTCAGGTATACCTCAATTTGTTGGTGATCAAAATTGCAAACAAGGTAGGGAACATTTTCTTTCATGTTGTAATGGAAATACCCAGCTCGGTTTGATAGGTTCACAAACCTATGAGAGTATTTGTCGACGGAAATGGTTTTGAGTGAGAGTTTAATTACATAAGCCGAACAGAAAATAACGCATCGTAAATGCTGAAAGTTTTCTTGCTAAAATTCACTGCTCATAATATTCAAACACTGGAAAATTTGTCCTAAACCTTCTCTGCGCAAATTAACGTGGGAGTAAACAGTCCACATTTAGGAGGGCAACCAACGCACATACTCTCGATTCTTAGAAAGGAAATTATTGTGATCGACAAAAGAAGCTCGAGCACAATTGATAATGAGAAAATGAAGCACTATGCATTCCCACGTGCATTGGCACAGTGGAATTCTGATTTCTTTAATACATTTACAGCAAGGAAACACTACAGTGGTGACACAATACTCAACACAGACTTTTAAAATCCAATGTATAGAAATATTAACGTACTCTCTTATTGAGTGTTTATTTCAAATATGATTTTTTTTTAAATCACCTAGAATTATTAGTTTGCATTATTGTGACAGTGTGTAGTTTCATTGTGTTTGTCGAGATAGATTACTGGTGGTTGCAGTCATTGCGGTGAGTTGTATAATGCTAATTGTAGCGTTCCAGGGAATCTTCATTATTTCCTTATTATGCCGCCATGTATGAAGGTATAGGTTTACGAACTTACGAAGTATTTGTAGTACATATGGGGATCACTAATAACCAATGATGCAAACAATAACACTAAAGAACAAAAAAGGAGGCAACTACAGTGAAGGCAACATTTTCTCCTATGTGGAGTTTGTTTATAACATTCTAAACATTCATTGACAAGTAAAACTAAACGGTATAAGGAACGTGCACTAATCCATATTGACAATTATACATCATCGTGGAAACTTTGTAGCTCCAAAAATATAAAACAGAACGCTTAATACAAGTAGGTAATTGTGTAACACATAAAATAAATTTCGCGAACAATCTGGTGGTATTACTCATTTTCAGTTATGAAAATTGCAAAACAGATTACATGTATATATAGAGAAGATACGGGATAACCAGGCATTTGTATCCCTACTCTTATTTAAAATAGTTTTTCCTGATTCTTTATCGTTCCCCCATGTAAATCATTCGTTTACTGTGATTTTCTAAACACTGAAAATGCGTCTCTGAAATGTAAGACGGTGTAGTCCAGCGCGTTACTCCTACACCCCGATCCAACCGTAAATCTTTGATATATCGATTAACATATGTTTCATAATTGAGAACAAACGTCTTTAACTTAAAATAAACATAAATTTTGAAACATCTTGAACGTGGCCTTCTTGGGTGAAAAAAGGACCACGGTTGCCAGTGAATAAGCTTAGTCGGTTATCATGGTAACAAAGATCTATTTTATACATGTATTATAGTTCTTTGATGGTAATCGTTACATTTTAGTAACATAAACAATTTAATAACATAAACAATTTAATATTTTAAATTAAAACTAAAATTATCACAGAAATGTGTATTCCTAGAGGTATTTCACAAATTGAATGCTTCAACAAAACAAGTCTAGACGTGTACATAATAAAGCAATTAATGTGAGGAAAATAACAATAACTTCCATTACATAACTGACACCATGTAGATATTACATGACGGCTTTATACAGCAATATATCTAACAGAACATTTCGTTATTGTGAGAACTTAAGCCAGGCTTTTAATCCAGTAATTCGTTTAAAACGTAATACTTGTCAGACAAACGTGTGAGTAAATGTTTTTCCAATACTGAAAGGTGCAAAACAATTACAGTTTGATTACAATGATGTGACTTTTCAGTCGTTAAATCGTAAATAACACTTCAGAATAATTACCGAAAATTTCCATTAAAACATGTTTAGGTTAAATCTGGCAGTACAATACCGTTAAATGCCAATAAATCCCAGAGAAAGATGGAATTTATTTTTTATATTGCTTTCGAGGAGTTTGAAATCGGATCTTATCATCAACACTAATATACGAGTACATGCTTTATACACGGAATTGAAAAAAATATTATCTTTATAAGAATTGAGTGAAGTATTCAATAATAAGCATCTGGAAGACTTGAAAAGCGTGATTCGCATCGGGACAGACCTTTTTCGAGAGAAAGGCGACGATGCAATTTTAAGAATCAATGTTCAATGACATACATTTGTATCTTATTTCAATTACAGTACATTGCTGGGTATTATCTTTCAACATAAGCCAATTTATTAAAAAATACCGTAGTTACCATAATTGAAATAAAATATATGAAGTTTCTGTAAAAATAGAATACATGTACACACAAAATGATTAATCTAAGTGAAAATGGATAGTGCATAAACCTTAACATATCAGCAGATAAGATTATTATAGGTAATTGACGTTTATATTAGTTATCACCCAAACAGTTATATTATGTGTCTAACAAAACATGGATCACTTCTGGATTCATCTATAGCTCGCACTTGTGTTGAGCCTCAAACTAAGTGGCATGTGGCGCACGTTCTCGTTTTAAAATGGGGGAAAATACTTAGTCCAGTGCTACCCCCAAGGTATTGTTATTTTGCAACACTCCTTGCCCCGTATTTATGTTGTGATGTTTGTTTTAGAAATTCAAAAAATGTAGTCCTGGTTCGTAAATTAGTAGCGTAACGTAAAAAGAACGAAAATTGGTAAAAGTGTAGCCAGAAAAGTGGCAGATTATTGAGTTTGTTTACCCTCGCAACCGGGATAATCCCATATGTGCAAGCTGTAGCCAGAAAAGTGATATGGGCGAACCTTTTACAAACGAATGCAGACGTTGTAAAAGTCAGCCATGTATCAACTTCAAATCGTAAAGACATTTTCTCCCTTTGATAATTTCTGTTTTGTAAGACACAAAATTAAATGCCAACACACAAATGAAATTCATAAATAGCAAAAGCGCGTCTCATTGTGTTCTTGACATTTTAATTATCTTTGCTTCTTAAGTTACTTAATTGTCTAAATTCACTAATTGGTAATTCAAATTAACTAACTTAAAGACGGTTTTAAACATTAAAGGATAGCAATCATACTGTTAATATTTTTTATCATGAACAATTCTGTATTAGCTATGCTTTTATGGGTTATCATAATATTTATATACATGTATGCCCAAGTTAACTCTTTTTTAAATTTACACAGACCTATCCGTAAGGTCAAAGCGGATTGATGGAAAGAAATATAACGTAGAACATATTGCATCGAGAATAGTTAATCGATCTGTCGAATACTAGTATTTGTTCGCGAAAGTTGTAAATATGGTCACCATTAATGTCCTTAAAAGTAAGTTTGCATTTTGTGGGAAACAAAAAGTCAGCGCATATATAGTAAATTGGACAAAAATGATATCCTTTTATTTGAATTCAACTTTGTCATGACTTGGAGGGTCGAAACTGTCGATGATGTTAAACAGCAAAAGGAAGGAAGCCGTCAGGGATAGGAATGTAATATACGATGTATGTAAATCAAAGTCACTATTTTTGTACTTCAGATTATCCATTAAATTCTGTTCCTTCAACATATTTTTGTATCAATTGAAATATTGTCGATAGTTACGTTTGAAAGTAAGACTTGCTTTTCTGACTGATTATGTTTATATCGTTGCAGTGCTTATGGAAATTATGTCCTTTTATCACTAATGGAAGTTCAGTGTAGTGAATATCGACACAAATCGTAAATTATCGGGATGTTCTATTGAAAGCACCAATATTGCTAGATTGAATTCAAGTAACGTTTTGGAACGGTTTCAATTTCTTTAGAATTTAAGAAAATATCAGGAATAAAGGATACACAGTTGGCATCTTTGGGAATGGATGGCACGGATTTATGTACTTCTTTAATTACAAGACCAGACAAAATAATATCAGTAAAACAATTTGCGAAAGCATTATAACTAATTTTTCTTTTAATATAAACCAAATTACAAAGCCTTTCCTTTATAAGACTGTTAACATGTATATGTATACAAAGAATAGAAAAGCCAAAAAATGAGTTAATGAAAATAAACGAATGGTTAAGTAAGCGACTTGAAGTGTACACTATAACAAAACAGATACAGTGTATGTGTTTATAATATCACTAGAGTTATCAATATCAAACTTTTGATTACTATAATACATTACAAACTATGAAATTACGCAGTTAAAATAATCAACTCATCGTAGTTTGTTCGCTTAATCTAAACAATGATTTCTTAATCTAATAGTAACCAAATATTAATTTTCTAAGAGGAGATATTAATTCCTTCTTATCTCGTAGTTTTATTATACCACAGGAGCAGATAATAAAACCATGATCAGATCTCCAAAAATAACTCCATTGTTTTCCTGCAGACAAATTAAAGCATGCAAGCGAATGCATCGAAACAACACATTATATCGGAACATAAAGGCATACACGAATAGGATATTCACTAGGCGTCAAAAATTAAGGGTCATAAATGACCCTTAGTTTTAATCATTAAAAGGGTCAACAAAATTTCCTACTTATGTAATAGTAAATTTGACCATTTGGTTTAAATCATCAAGAGTCAGAGGCTTTACCTTGCCAATTCTAAGAGTCAAAATGCCATTTTAAGGGTCAAATGAGAGTCATGCACAAGGATTCTAGTATAAGGCTAATGCGACCTAACCGAAAAAGATCCTACAAATATAATTCCGAAACATTAACACAAATCAATGGCAGTTAGATGCAATATCCAATGTATATCAAATATCCATCAAACAGACATACTCAGAATTTGATACAACAGAACATTTTATGCAGCATTTTGAAAAGGAAAACTTAAATCTGACATCGAAAATCAATGAACATAAGTTTTAAAAAGTATGCTGAAATACCTGTTTTTCAAAGTATGCTGAAATGTCTTTGAAGGCATACTGAAATATCAGTTATTCGAAGTATGCTGAAATATTTGTTTTTCAAAGTATGCTGAAATGTCTTTCATAGTTGCGTTGTTCACTAGTTGCGAGGTTAAACCGAACCCAAATGAAGGATATTACATAACAAATAAAAACAAAAGAAATAACTAGTTACAAGCTATAAGACCATACAGGTATGTTGCCATTGATCAAGCACTGTTAACAGCTCAAAACAATGAATGCCAATGGTGAACTTATTCTAGAAACGTTTACTCACATTCTCTGAAGCTCAACAGAGCATTCGTATAAAACATTTTCTTATTGCCAATGTATACATGGTAT
Source organism: Lutraria lutraria (assembly GCA_964023205.1). Taxonomy (NCBI): domain Eukaryota; kingdom Metazoa; phylum Mollusca; class Bivalvia; order Venerida; family Mactridae; genus Lutraria; species Lutraria lutraria. The sequence continues at coordinate 27,238,959 of OZ026848.1, read as the reverse complement.
GACATTGTCGAAACTCGAAACAATTGATCCGCAACAACCCAGAAGACTCATACAGACAAATGTGTGCATCAAAATATCGCACAAAGTCATATAAGTGCATTGTAGAACAGGCTCTAGACATATAAATAATTACATGGACTATTTGACAAAGCGACTTTTTTTCGAAATGATTACTGAGCGAACGTTTAATTACGCTTGAAGAATAAATGCATCTTTTTATACATCCAATAACATTTCTAGTTCGACAGACCATTTATCTAGAATGTCTCATGGGCATGCAAACCGAAGTGTAAATAAGCAGCTCATTGCTAATATAGGTAAGTGCAAACATGTTTGCTTTTAATGCAATGTTTTAGCGTCCCTGTAGTCAACACGTAAAAAAATATCAATTCAGATAATTATGGACTAATGTGATTGTAACAAAACGTTGTTTGGAATAAACTTGACATAGAAGTAATGTGTAAAACATACGAATGATCCCAATAGGCATGTTTAATTCAGTTATTCCAGAGAGCGAGATGTTGTTTAATTGTCTGGAATAGGCTGCACCATCTGCAGTTAAAACTAACTTGTTGCAAGATAGTGTAAATTAGCAGTTGAATTACAAAGCTTCGATGCGAAAGTAAGTTTTGAAAAACATTATGACTAATTTGTCCATCAAACCTTTGCTTCTATGGCTGAATTTGCTTCCAATTTTGTCGGAGATAATTGAACTAAAACACATGTATAACTTCACGAAGATTAACAACATAATTCTAATAATTACATTCTTGACATTTAAATTATCTCTGCTTAAAACGTAATTTAAGTATTTGTCTTCCGATAACTCGTAATTAAAATAAACTTAAATATTGACTCTGATATTAAGATTATAGATTATGGGGAATACATACAAACTAAACTCGTTAAAATAATTATAAATAATTCCCTTAGGAATTCACATAAAAGGTTATTAAAACATTTTGTGAACTTAAGTAATTAATTCTTGAATATATATTCGTCAGAACATTCTGATCACAACAATTAAGACGTAATAAACATTTTCTCTTATTGTTGATAAAGAATTAGAAGAAGTTTGGTCGTGCAAGAAATCAATCATAATTATTCAGTGCTAAGCATGAGTTATTTAATGATTTGCTTCCGAATGGCCGGCATACAAAATATAAACTGATAAAATATTTGTTTATTCGATTCTAATCTATATTTGCCTTTTTCACACCTTACACCGAAAATGCATTCTATAAATAGCGACTGTGTCATTAAGTTAACACTAATTGATTTGAGTATCACGTGACCTTGGTGTACATCATATGGTAATTTCATCACGTGTCAATTTAGGCTTGCTACAGACTGTATGAAGACTACCCCCAGGAGGGTGTATTTTGACCTTCCATTTTTATGGTCTCTTGTGTTGCGTGGGGTTTGAGGAAAGTGTTATTTTAGGGTGTGTGCATGGCATGTTTTGTATGCATTTTATCTAGGAATCCTTTACTTATCTATATATATTCATAAATTTATAATAAATGACTGAATACTTTTAATCTATGCAAAACGGCATTTACATGTGCCAATTTAATGGTCATAACAAAATATATATAAATAATATAATATTCATTATTTACAGGCGCTTAAATGATCACCAGTTGAAGTTCACATAGACACGTTGCAAATCTTGCCCATATCTAACTAATCTTAAAACTGTAAGCAGATGGTTACAAACTGTTGACGTTTTTTTTTTTTGATAAACACTGTTCAAAAGGACAAGTATAAAACAACGTGAACACGATAGGAGCATTTGATATTCAAGTGTAAAAGAATCTCCGAAAGAAATACATATTTTTACTTATTAAAACATTGTCAAATAGATATGGATATGTATAACTCTTCTTGACGAAGAGCAAGTATGTTTAATTTTTATTCCATTTTCCTAGTATCATTCCAATTTAATTATAAAGTCAAAAGCAGGCAGACTTTACGACATTTTCAAAGGTTACAATATAGGGCCAGTTTCAAAGACAATATCTTACATTACGTACAACCATTTTTAACAGCTGACAAAATATCCCCAAAATAATAAATATAGGCTAAAGCACGTTGTATTCACAAACAAGGGATAGCAAGATTAAGCATAAGAATTGCTAACGCGGCAAGATACATTTAAGAAATGAGCTAGGACCTAAATGTGCGGAAAGTTCACAAGAATTGAAAAACATATTCAGAAAAGTTAGAACACAATACACTCCAATACCGCTTTCAGTTGCCATTGTTTTATATTCATTGAAGTATTGGAATAATTTTATCGCACGATGCTTAAATGAGATGTAACTTAAGTCAGTTGGAATATAAAATGAACTAGGGAATTTTCTTCGAATTACACCAGGTCAAAAATAAATCAATCAATCAATAGCATGTTTCCACAATCATGTAACTCCAAAACGTTTAGGATCAGTAGATCGGCAAAACCTTTTGCAAATTTATTTCTAGTTCGGATATCAGTTCATGTTAATGAAAATATTGAGATAAAGAAAAATAATCCGAGACCGAAAAAAGGCTATGGTCGGCAGAAAAAATAATGTTGGTCGGGTTAGCCAGGAAACAAACTAACTTTGTTAGCATAGAAAAAAAACTTTGTGAATCATTTTTTGACAAACGTTCGGCTGTCTAAGGTTCGTAATATAATAGAAGAGCAGACACTAAATCTAGACGAGTGTTTTGTGAAACTCCCCGTCGTAGCCGTGACGGTATGAAAGTTCTTATTTGTGTCTTTTCAAAGATGGTCGTATTTTATGTTCTCAAAAAACGAAACGCATGAAGCATAGACAAAACATACACGACTTACTGAATCAAGTGTACCGAATTTTCAGAAAATACACTAGTCAAAATTATCTTGTAACTTTAGATGACGTGTTCAACTTGGAGGGCGGATAAAATCTATTGCGTCATTTTCTGCCGAATAGGACGTCATATTCTTTGGTTGCAAAGAGCGTTTTTGCTGAATATTCTGATCAAGAAATTAAAAACGGTTTAATTAATAGTGTGCCACAGGTTTTCAATTATACATGCCGTCATACACTTGAATGAGAATAGTAAAGTATATATATAGTTGTATCAAGATTCATGTATTTCCATGTGCACTATTAGCTACGGAATGTGTAAAACAGAGATTCGACTTCTTACACATCATAATCTAATTTCATTGCGTTTAGTACTTAGGCTGATTTGTGTGAGGTAAGCGCGAGTCTTATGATAGATGTACTAGTACTTCATTAACGCTGGAACTGTCGAACTATCACCTTTCTCCTGTTGACATTATTTCACTAGTTTGTTAGAGTAACCAGGGAGCATCCCTGGGGTGGCATATAAACAACTAAAGGTATGACCAATACAAAACTCCATGTTTATATTTCCAGCACTGTTTTCAAGTGTTTCATGAAACGATTTGAAACGAACATAACATGAAAACAAAATACACATGTATATGCATTTGGTATTAATTTATAAGCCTTGCCTATGTCGTTTGTTTATAGTGGTAAACATAGATTTATCGACTTTTGCAAATGCAAAAAGTACCAGTTTTGTTTTCAACAACAAAATAATTCCAATTCGATTTACCTAACTACATAGGCAATGATTGGTGAGAGGCACGAACTAACTAATGTATACGTTGGTCTAAAATTACAGGTTTTATGTTATTAATACGTGACAGTAGTTGACAGAAAGACAGGACTTTTTAGTACTGGTAACACTATAGGGTTTACTGGTCTCAGTAAATAACAGAAATTTTGTTAACGACGGATAAAATCCAGAAAAGACTAACAATAAACTGTCAGAAAATACGCTCTTATAAAATCACTAGTTAAGAATAGGAGATAACTGCATGGTGAGTTTTGAGAGCAAATACTGTCTATTTCATCATTTTGTGTCAAATCTAGTTTAAAATTCAATGGGTTCAAGTGGCGATATCTCAAATTATCGCATTTGGCCAAGATAAATGACTGTAAACATGTTAACTAATTTGGTGAACATCAAAGGGAAAACCTTAAATAAAGAGAGCAGACAACTATTGCAGACGCTGCCTGCCGAAGGTGTTCCCATAATAATTCTCCTCAATATGGGCGTATAAAAGTAAGAATTATTACTGGTACACACTACACATTCCAATAATGACACATGCATTGTTACAGACATCAAATAACAAGAGGGCCATGATGGCCCTATAAATGCTCACCAGGAGAAAAGGTTATTTGGAGATTAACATTGTTGAAGTTTTCTATACGAGTCTAAGTAAGATCAAGTGACCCATCTGGGCCGTTTTTTATCCCATGGCCATTATATGAACAGATTTAAAAGAGGTCCATTAGACAAAGCTAGATACCAAATATCTTAGCTCTAGGCCTTGTGGTTTCGGAGAAGAAGATTTTTAAAACATTTCCTATAAAATAGAATAAACCCCAGGGCAGGGCTAATTTTGACCCCGGGGCCATAATTTGAACAAACTTGGTAGAGGTCCACTAGACAATGCCACATACAAAATATCTAAGCTCTAGGCCTTGCGGTTTCGGAGAAGAAGATTTTTTTAATTTTCCTATATAAGTCTATATAAATCAAGTGACCCCCGGGGCGGGGCCAATTTTGACCCTAGGGCAATAATTTGAACAAACTTTGTAGAGGTCCACTAGACAATGCTACATACCAAATATCTTAGCTCTAGGCCTTGTGGTTTCGGAGAAGATTTTTTAAATTTTCCTATATAAAATAGAATAAACCCCAGGGCACGGCTAATTTTGACCCCGGGGCCATAATTTGAACAAACTTGGTAGAGGTCCACTAGACAATGCCACATACAAAATATCTAAGCTCTAGGCCTTGCGGTTTCGGAGAAGAAGATTTTTTAAATTTTCCTATATAAGTCTATATAAATCAAGTGACCCCCGGGGCGGGGCCAATTTTGACCCTAGGGCAATAATTTGAACAAACTTGGTAGAGGTCCACTAGACTATGCTACACACCAAATATCAAAGCTCTAGGCATTGTAGTTTTTGACAAGAAGATTTTTTAAATTTCCTATATAAGTCTATGTAAAATCAAGTTACCCCCGGGGCAGAGCCAATTTTTACCCCAGGGGAATAATTTGAACAAACTTTGTAGAGTTCCATTAGACAATGCTACATACCAAATATCTCAGCTCTAGGCCCTGTGGTTTCAGACTAGAAGATTTTTTAAGTTTTTTCTATTTGTTGCCATAGCAACCAGAATTTTTAATGAAATTTAATTTTTTGCACAACTTTGAAAGGGGACCACCCAAGAATCATTCCAGCAAAGTTTGGTTGCAATCGGCATAGCGGTGTAGGAGGAGATGTTGTTTTAAGTAAACATGGACGCCACATAAACGTAATGACGCACGATGGACGCAGGGCGATCACAAAAGCTCACCCTGAGCACATTCGTGCTCTGGTGAGCTAAAAACAAAATAAACAAGGTTTATAAGAATAATTCAACCTGGCATCACTGTAAACAACTAAAATGCAATTAAAAAGACAAATACAGACTATTACAGATCAATAATCAGCTATTTGTTATACATACAAGCAGATACATATTATACATCTCTGATACAAGAGTTCACTAATGTTTTTTATCATTTATTTCTGACAGTATGTAAGCAGTAAAGTGAAAGCTAAACGTGATGATAACTTTTAAGTTCAACAATGTATTAAAAAGTCTGAAACGCACAACTATAATTATCTTCTTTTATCTTATCGAAGTCCATATTCAAAATATACAATGTATTCAGGAGTGCTCACTTCATCCACTTTAGGTTTCCGGGTTAATTTCCAGACCAACATCAAAGGTAAACAGTATCAAACTACAAATAGCAATGAAACCACAGAACAGTTTGATAGACTTTCGCAGTAACTCGAATAGAAGCATGTGAATGACAATGTACAAAACTATAAGACATACAATGTACAATGTAATAAACAGATGTTTTTACCAAGAATTAACCAGCGAGGTAACAATTTACCATTTTGACAGCAATCAATTCTCACTTTCATAGATAGTCTCATCAAATGCGAAGTACATATAGACATTGGTTCATTATAAAATAGGCATTCTCAGTCACAAATATTCAAATTGCATGTACTTAGCTTCAATAACAAATTATGCTCGTTTTAGATGCAGACAAACTGTTCGAACCTGAAAACGCACATCCTTCCAAAAAATCTGAATCAGATGAAAGTTTGGATAATTCTGGCAGCTCAAGATAGAAAGACGAACACAAATTACACACAAAGAACAAGACACACTCAATAAGCCTCCCCATATATCTATGTAGATAAATCTTCTACAAGCAGCGAATAAGTGTTTCCCAGCTATTTCTAAATGTGTCCAAAAAGCATAATGAAACTGAGGTCGATCAAAGAATATCAGAATAAATTCAACATAAAGCACTTGACACTATGAATTCTCTACAACGTCATTTTCCTTCAGGGTCTATTTTATAGATAAATCTTACATAAAATAGCAGTAATAAAATCAGTAAGGTCTTGCTAATCATGTACTCCAAGATGTTTGACTTGAACAGCTGTACGTAAATAGATCCTCAAATAATTAATAGAATATTTGCAAACCAGGGCAACAAGATTTAAAGAAGAAACGCGGAATTGTCCACCTCAACCAGATATGTTATATTTTACTTAGCGAAAACTGTTCCTATTTTTAGTATTAGTGACCTTGATCAAAGACACATGCAAGGTCTCAATAAAATCTTACTTTATACCAAGGCAGGCAGCAATATGATAACTACATACAATTTCAATTTAATATTTTTAATCTGACGTGTGGTTCCAACAAGCTTGTTCAAGCCTGGTTAATATCTGTTTCGACCGAGTTGAAACTTTGTGAATGTCCATTTACTTTGTCAATTGAAACAAAAACAACAAACAACATGTTTGTGATTTATTATACATAAACAGCCAAAAACCTTAACAAATCCCGAGAGACAAACACAATTTTTTAATCAGTGGCACAACAATACAATGTTTTCACCCATTTAAATGCACTGTCCAACAGTCCAAAGTTTAAACAACCATGACAGTTTTTCAAGGTTCTGTGGAAAGCGACTCTGCTGTGACTTCCTTCATTTCTGTCAGGGCTCTGGCTCCATGTACAAATGCAGAGAATGTTACTCCCTGTGAAATAAGAGAAATTGTTTAAAATCAATATGACATAATGTCAAATCATACATGTTTTAAAACTTATAAGAGATCAAATAATGAATTGTTTTCAACTATCAACAACATTTTAATATGGTTAATCAGGGATGCTATATTACATCCCTGGGTTAACGTAACATCTGTAGAGGGTATAAATCCATGTTTGAGTTGATGCCAGAAGTCTAGAGTGATACTGTTTTACATCATATTATTAAACAAAATATAAATTAAAGAGTACATCTATCATGACGGAAAGAGCAAAGAAAAACTTCAAAGAACTAATATCAAAGTCTGTATTAGTTAGCTATCTTCCTTTCGATCAATCTATCCCATTCTCATGAACAATCATCTAAAACATGCAAGCAATCAATTGCAACACGCGACCTGACATGAGATAGGCCAGTTCAATAATGGAAAACATACTTTAATCACACTATTATTTTGTACTCATACTTTGAATGTCATCACTAACTGATTTGTTTAATGGTAGCCAAAGGGAAATGGTAGATCAGTCCTGTTGGTGTATACATTTTGCTAACTTTACATAATTCATATCATCATGGACCTTGTTAACCTCATAAACACACCTTTTTTGCAACTAAGTATCCTATTATGAAAACAACCAATTATTTTTGTTCTGGTTTTCAATATGTCTAATAAGTAGACCATGGTAACAAAAAGAACGATTGCTAATTGTGGAGATGTCACTTATACATTTGTATTCCTATTATGTAGAATGTGAAGGTAGTATAATGGGTGTCGTTGGATTAATTGTATGTTTTTATATGATTTCTTTCTTTTCTATCAATATCGTGGTTTCGCTGCTACGTATGTATCAAAAAAATTGATCATTTCAACAACTGACAATACGAGGGTTCAACGCAACAGTGTCGTAACTCATATTGAAATAAGAACAAGTTACGACAGTGTTGCACTGAGCCCTCGAATAGCAATATAGTAAGGGCACAACGATATCATACTAGCTATCAAAATGGCGGGCTTAATGGAACTGCTGAGAGCCTTCTACAACTGAATTATTTATTTATACCAAATCACAGAAACGACAGATGGTTGATAAACAAATATTCTGGACATTTGATATTAATCTAAAACACACACAACTTGATAAATTCCACCCCACTGCCTCTCGCACCCAAGACAGACCAAGAATAGTGTTTATAATTATATTAACAAAAACAGCTCTGAGAATAATTACCTGCCGTTCAGCCGCACGAATAAAGCCAGAGTTAGCAGTAGCAGTGACTGCTCCAAGACTGTCACCAGTGCCAAAAATTACCTTCAAAGGACCAAATATATAAAAAGATTCAGTATATATATACAGTAGCACAATCGATCAAATTAATAACTTTTCGTTGGAGATCAACAAACATAACATCAATTAAAGATTCTTAAAGATAAACAACATCTAATGACTATACAAACTTAATGCATTAAACAGTTGACTCTTTGCAAGCTCAGTGCCAAACTAATGAACTATAAAAGGCTACAAAAAGACAATACCTTGCTTTACTTAAAATGTAACAATAATACGTTATGTCATAGCTGGTTGTACACAATATGTCTAAGTTAATATTTGTAACCAAACCTTTGATCTGTCTTTTAGTTTCCCGGTATTCGGAAGTGTGGAAGCTCTGAATGAAGGATTGTCAGGTATAATTGTAACAAATGACAGCAGTTCCCTGCCACGAGACGTCTCGCATTGTCCTCCAAGAGTGTCAAGAATTGAGTTGAAGCTATCCACAGATGTCTGGCAAGCATACAGGGATTTACCTGAGGTAGAAAGATACAAAAGAAGTAACTAGATATGCATCCAGGACTTCCTGGACTAATTTGTTGACTTCGTTTAAACATTTCACGTGACAGCTAATCAATAGGACAACATGTACTAATACAAAACGTTTAATAAATTTCATAGGACATTCATGAAAGATTATATCACCCTCAGAGCCAAGGACATCATATATGAACAAGAACACTAATCAATATACTTGCTACAGTTCAGTCTGACAACAATCATCAACACCAGGTTTTTAGGCAAATATAAGAACTGATACAGACAGATGAGCGTAAATAAGACAAAACATGGACGAGGTAGATGCAACGATTGTTAATGCTTAACAAAGGGCCTGCAGTAGGTATGAAGTTAATATGTGATATTATCAATGGGCAATAACAGAAACAGTACAGCTCTCTCACTCTCTCTCTCTCTCTCTCTCTCTCTCTATGTCTCTAAAGTACAAGATAACCTAAAAATATACCAAGATCACACCTTTGCATTCCCAATTTGAAATAAGAAAATTACAAAACCTACACGCGTGTTCATTACAATTTGTAGGAAACAAAACAAAAGAAAGCAATTATTGCTTTAGCAGGATACTAACACATAAGAAAATGCGGTACAAGACCTAAATGATTGAAAAGCTAATTCGATGGGCAATTCAGAAATGATTAAACAAACGTAGGAAACAACACCAGAAAAACATTCCACCTACGGCAATTAAGCAAATGATAGATTTATCGCTAAAACTAAAAACACTGACAACCCTGTGGAAATCAAACAAACTTTTCGGAAAAAACACCACCATGCTCCACAGACATATCTATGGGCTACGTGAAAAATAAACTTCCAAACATATTCAAAAGAGCCGGAATATTGTTTTTTCTATTCCATTTTTGTACGTTCTGGTATAATGCCTGGGTTTGGGGTTTCATTGGATTTGATGAAGAAGGGATCTTTTGTTAGTGTTTTTTCTGTGAATCCTTTTCTTATCATTATTTAATTAGTGTGTTTTAAAAACATTGAGATGCAACTCTTTAATGTTTGGATTTACTAAAGCATTATGATCCTGAAATAAATAGTTTCTTCCATAACATTATAAATGAACCTTATATACTGTATTTTCATTTATTTTCGTTCGGCACAATTTTCGTGGTTTATACAAAAATGGCCATTTCGTGGGGACATAAATTTGTGATTTTTGAAAAGAAATGCATTATCTCTGCATTCAAATTTGTGGGATCTGATTCCGTGGATGAGCCGACCCACAAAATCCACACAATTAAATCTGCAATGAAATTTAATGATTTCACAGTAGCTTCATGTTAAGTATGATGACATACAATATTGCTGCTTAAATGTTGTTCCAGGTACTTCACAATGGTTAGGATATGTGTTGATTATTTATTCACAATGGCCTACAAAGACACTGTGTTTAGGGAAATTTGAAATCTGCTAATACTAAACTTTTTAAAAAGAATAAATGAAGTGTTTGGTTGTAAATGATACATGATTGATGTTTGCAAAATATGATACCAACAAGGATTATACATGTGGAGAATGGATAATTACTTTCATTAGAACCATGCTGAGAACATAATGAATTGAGATGGATTTGAGCCCTTTGATTTAATCTAACTGAGTAACAGATATGTGTTATAAATGATCAGTCCAAAAATAGTCAAGGAATCACAATTGAGCTATTTCAGAATTCAGAAAAGCATACAAATTATGTCAAAACAAAAATAAATTTAATCAATTATAGAAGAGCCGACATATGTTACACCAATGTCACTACTGATCATTAATACACTATATATAATTTCACAGAAAACACAAGAAAAACAGCACGTTCGATTGAAATAAAATTATGTTTTGTTAACAGACGCACGAAGAAAATAATGAAACCTCAAGAAGTTATCGCATCATTAATCATTTTGAGACTATACAGACTGTATGCCTTATTATGACGATGAAGTTTAAACAAAAAGCACCATACCTTTCAAAAATGCAAGCAATTTCGGCAACACAGGATCTTGTCTTTCTTCCGCTGCTTGTTCGCTAAGAATTTTCTCTCGAAATTTGTAATGACAGCCACCATGTGATACCGCAGACACTAAACTGATTAATGTGGTTATGTCTAAATTGACTCTGTGTATATTATCAATAGTGTTGATTTCATTAGTAGCCTTAAGTTTCCGAAGTATGGTATAATCTAGCTTAGAGTATAACAGTAATTCATTTTGTATGAATGCAAGCACGTTTACACTGCCAAAATTCCATTTGTCTTGGCGACGATCTAAGTCGATGTCAGATTTATTTTGCAAATCAGTTTCCAACTGAAATTGCTTTTCCAAGGATATGCTGTCCACAGACTTACTGTCTAAGTCTTCACCTAACACCAAATTACTTCGGTTTGATTGTGGTGTATGTGTTTTTATGCCCTTTGAAGAATTACCAGTGAAATCATTTCCTGAGACTGAAAATCGACCACATTTCTTATCCTGATTGTCGAATGAATTGCTTACTAAACTTTCATTAAATGGTGCAGATAAACTGATTGCCTGTTCAGATACATCGTTTCTTTCTGCCATTAAACTGATATTATCTTTATCTGATTTACCATCAATGCTTACAAATAAATGTTCAGGAGAGTGTGGCTTTTCATTCCATTCAATACAAATTCGACAATCGCAAGAAAATTTAATCACAGATTCATGATCATTTTTTTCATCGTATATGGTGGATGTTGCATCAGACGTCCGTTGTTGATCCAAGTTAAAATCTTCAAGTGCATTATCACATTTTGCAGGTGATAGTGGAAAACCTTCAAATCCAGTTTCGCCATCATCACTTTCAGATTCTTGCAATTCCAAATCAGACAATTGTCTGGCAATGTGAGAGTCAATGGGCAGAAGTTCACCAATAACTATAACACCTTTATCACGTAAAACCCCAGCTATATCACAGGTTACTCCATTATAAAAAGCAAATACAACCTTTGGAACTTGGAAGTTCACTGAATGTTGTTTCGAACAAATGAGGTAATCGTCAGCTTGTAATGTGATGTCCCTCTCGCCAAATTGGCACTGACCTACAATACGAAATTCATTATCAAAATCATAGCAGACATTTTCTTAGTTAATTCCACAAAGGATAGCAATTATGAAAACGTGCTTATAGTTATTATTAGAAAAAATAATGAAGTCGTGAAAAAAGTTATTTATTAAAGCAACAACAGCGTGTCTTTGATAGCACTTTAATCCTGCCTGATGACGTCGCAAATTCATAAATACGCGAATAAAGAAAACAGCTGCTTTTTAACAAAAAAAAATGCGAAATTTTCACCTCGCAAAATTAAAGCGTTCTACAGTATACAACAAAATCATTATGCAGACGTTAGTGATATAACGAGTATCTTACAATTCATTTATGTTCCCATATGTGGTTATCAACCAATATTTGGACAAATAATTACATTCAATTTGAAATGTCAATAACAAAACCACAGTAACGTAACTAGTTTTATTTGTTATTCAGAAACTGGATAATGTATCCAGCCAATCAAACACGAGAATCGAATACAGTCATCTATTTTTGTTATCGTTTGGGATTCCGAAAGGGAACAGTGGGTGTAACAATGTTTTCCAACAATTTTTGACAAAAACCAGTTTTCCTGGACTGTATTCTAACCAGTACTAACATATCCCATTGCAACATATGTATCAACATGGGAACTTATTCTAACCAGGATATAATACAAATAGTGTAAATAATAATTACCAGCCCAGGTCAAATGAATAGCCTGTGCATTTCGAGCAATGACCTTGATCCAAGCATGACCATTATAAGCGACTACATCCATATGTAAAGCATCAGTTCGCCCAGGACAACTAAATGCTTGCAATACGTGAGTTACGTCCGGTAAGTTTTCGACCGAATGGATTATTCCGGCATAATGACCCAAGTTACTGCTGCGAAGATGTGTAATGTTGAAATCGACACGTCTTTTTGACAGCTGAAATAATGGAAGCAACCAAAGCTGACAATAACCACCAGAATCAGACACATCAGTGTGTACCCTGACAGTGTTCAAATACATAACTTCACAGCTTGTATTCACAAGTAGTTGAAGTACATATTGAATATAGAATATCTTCCGTCATATTTTGACCAGTGTTTTGAAGGTCAGTCTGTTTTCTGTTATGCCAAAAAGAACAACCAGTGACTATTCCTGAACAAATCACATAAATTCAGGGTTAATCTATGTGTACACAAAACATTTATATTATCATAGTTGATGTTATGTGATTTTCGGTTCTGGTTATTATACAAACGAGTTCTCAATGATACATGCCAGCTTACATATACTTCCATGAAAAATCATAATTGGAACGAACACATCACAATATGTTTGTAAATATGCAATGCAGATTGTAAGTTTTTTAATGTGTAAGAAATGTAATGGCTCATTTGGTGTTGATTCTTATACCAGTAGAGTTTGTTCCAAGCCATTTTAAAACAGAACACCCGGGTACTTTATTTTATTAGGTTCTTAAACATCTTTCATGATATTCTGTCTTCATTATAGTTTGTGACAATAGGTATGAGTCTCGCCAATTGTTTTGTGGAATGTACGGGTTTTTAAGTAGGGTTGTAGCTTGCCATAGCGGCAAGCTTAATTGTATTTTATGAAGGTTGTCATAGCTGTGAAGCTCTGTGCGTTATGGTTTTTGACATGAAGTTGACAAGTGTTTTTTTTACAACATGGTTTATACGTTGTCGGGTTGAAGATTTTGCATGAGAAATTTCTAAATATCTGCCTTCCATTTATGACGATAATTTGTGTTATGACAGTTTTTCATTATTGTTCAACAATAATTTAGAACCAAAGCTCCATGGTAAAAAGTAAGTGCTTTTATATTTCCATTCATTTTCAACCAGCAACTTACATCTTTCTGATGGGATGTTTGGATCTGACAAAAATGTAAAATGACATGATCAGGAAGAAACATGAGGGTTTCCAAATTGCACCTATCCAATCTTAGTCATGTGATCTACTTACTGTCAGAGTGAACTTGGTGAGCACTATGAAATGTTGTATTACAATTTAATTGTTGAATAAGGGATTTAAGATAAAAGTTCACTATGTTCAAGCACTATTGTAGAAGAAGAGTAACATTGGATTGTATAGCCTTTCTCATTTAATCCTCATTTGCCTGGTTAAAGACATGGCAGTCAGTCTCAGAAGGTCGAAACTACATGTAACCACAATACCGTATTCCCCCCGAATACATGCCCCTGGGGGCGATGCATTTTCCAAAAGGGGGGCGTTTATTGTGACGCCATTTTACAAAAAAAAAATCTGGAATACCGTATCCTAAGATTTTTCGGAGGTCAAATGAATGAATTCGCAACACTTGCCATTGAAAAATATTGCGTTTTTTAGTTCTGACATGGGGGAATACGGTATTCTTTTTTTTCACCATGGGCCAGCCGAATTCTTACTATATAAAAAAAATAATTTAACGTTTCTGTACCATCTAACAGTCATCATACTCTCCTTCTTCATATCTTAGTACTATTAGTTAGCAGTGTCTGTGAATTTATAAAACAAAACAAAGACAGGAAACCAATGTTACCCATTTGGGGACTGATTCCATTAAACCAATGTTACCCATTTGGGGACTGATTCCATTAAACCAATGTTACCCATTTGGGGACTGATTCCATTAAACCAATGTTACCCATTTGGGGACTGATTCCATTAAACCAATGTTACCCATTTGGGGACTGATTCCATTAAACCAATGAACCAGAAAAAAACAGGAAAGATAATCATCACATTAGATAAATGCATTTAAACTCTGCATACAAAACACTACTTAATCTCCGTGATGCTGCACTAAATTATTTGTTATTCAACAGAACCACTTTAATTTGAACAATTTCTGTACAGCCTAATGCAAATCAGTCTTAAATCTACACAAGTCACAAAAAGGTGCATAGCAAACATTATGGCTTAAATGGCAAGACATTTCCTAGGGGAATGCTTTGTTCTAATTTATCGAGCAGCAACATGATAAAGATCATTTGAATGAGTTAAAGGTTTGATCTGTAATTAATGTGTTGTTCACTCTGCTGAATATCGTATCTCTAAGCATGACCGAAGGAATGGTGAATTAGCATTGAATAATTTTATCAAAGAATTTGTGCATCTTCACACAAAGGAATGTCTTTTTCCTATTTAGATACATACCATGAGGTGAGGTGAGGGAAATCTTAAAACAAACTTTTTTTAAGATCAAATATAGGATGAACATTGCGGACCATGATTTTGTAGTCATATATCTAAGGAGTTTTCTTTTTTAGTTCTGACACATATATCAGAAGAAAAAACTGACATAAAACTTTTTTACAAAGGCTGAAAAAAGTCTGGGAGAGGTGTTGGAAAAGGAATGGGCAGATTTGCAGAAGCCAGGGTCTATATTCACAAAGCATCTTAAGATTTTCTTTAACTTAAGTCAAATTTTTTACTTATGTGTAATTTTTTTTCATGGTAAAAGTTTGTAAACTAGTCATCAAAAGTGTGAAAAGGAATTATCATTTTCATAATTGGCATCTTTAGCACAAAGATAAAATCATATTATTGTGATTTCCTCCTTTATATTAGTACAAAAGAGTTAAGGAAAAAGTTGAATTTAAGGAAAAATATAACTTAAGTTAAAAAATCACTTAAGATTGAATACGGACACTGGTTCTGTTTTAACAACTGATCTAAGATAGCATTATTTAAAGTTAGAAATCTTGCTGATAAAACACATGGCAGATTTTTACCTCCAACAGCTGTCAATATGTACATGTAGATCCCAAAACAACAGGATAAAACATATTTTCTTAACAAATAAGGGACAATAAGATTAATTTTGAAGTAAAAATTGCTAATCTTATTATAAGATATACCAATACAATGTCAATCCCAAAAGTACAATTGTGTGATCTTATTTGTAGACAATTGGAACATTATAATGCATTTAAATTACATCCAATTAGAAAATTCATCATCTAAAGATGGTGTATTAGACTAAATGAAATGATATCATTTGCTTTGTTTGTATTGGTTCTAGGCTTTTTATCAACATTTTGAATTATCTTAAAAGATATCAATACTAACATGGTTTCCATGTCTGAAAGCAACTAAGAGAAAGGCCACTTAAGATGCAATTGTTACCAAAACAAAATGAGCCTCATCCATATACCTATTACTCTGCCATCAGGTTAACAGGTTAAGTTTATAGACTCAAATTATAGCAGTGATTTTTTTCCCAAAGTTTTCTCACTACCGGGTACCCATGCCCATCTAAACGGAAATTTAGCACAATAAATTCTAAAATGGGAAATATATAATAACACTTATTTTTTGTAGAATATGTGATTGACTAGTTGTTTAAATCATAAATATAAATATTACTACACAATTGGTGACAATGGTGTAAAAACTGCTATATTGTTCTTTTTACATAAAACTGCTATATTGTTCTTTTTACATGACCATGCGGAAAACACTTTTTCCCTTACGCGTACATTACATCACGTAAAGTACCAACTTTACTTGAATAACAATCTTACAACAAATCCCTTTTCAAATTGTTATTTGATATTCGTAATGCACGAAGCACTTGTGAGGCACAATCTGTGCACATTACAGTTCAATACAAGTCTAACAAATATCATATTATACTACTTTTAACATAATAAAATAGTTCAACATTCGAAAAGCTTAATATTACATACATGTGCACCACAGCAGTGTTTATAAACTCAATCAGTATGCGATCAGACTAGCCCAGTAAAAAACAGAGATTTTTACTCTGGAAAACTGTGCCCATTTGTCAGTTGTCTGTCGCCAAATGTTGGGCCTCATTACTGATATAAAATCTTCTAATTCCTTTTGTTTTAACAGTGATTAACTACAGAACTTTGCATATTAAGATAAATATAAACTTTCATAAAACAATATCATTTCTAGCACATTTCATGACATATATACGTATAAATACTGAATAAATTACTTGGTAAAGACGAAAATAAAACATATTCGCTTTATTCCAGTGACAGATATATGCAATTCAGTTTGATAAACAAATCAGTAAGATCATTGTTATTCATTACATTTACGCTAACAAAATGATATAATATTATTTTTCAAAACGATCTTGAGCTGTCACAGAGGTGACTAATACCCCCGCCGCCGCTTTGACACTAATACTGCAATAATACACTATACAGCTAAGTTCAGGGGGACATAACTCTGCAATGAGTGCATCGCTGGGCATGATAATTGTGTCTTGCACATCTACACTTGATGGTGATAACATATACCAAGTTTCATTGCAATAGCTTAAAAAATGTGGAAGAAGTTCGCTCCACAAACTTTATGCGGATGGACCGACCACCCGACCAACAGAGTGACTCCAATATACCCCCTCTCAAACTTCGTTTGCGGGGGTATAAAAATTCTTAGCGTCCGCTCAGTTACGCCTCTCAAAGCTGAATGACCACTTTATTAAAACAACACGATTTTGCACTGCGCCATAAACATGGCGCGAAATCAACTGTCCGTGACTCAATTACACAATAGGAAAATGGTTTTCTTTTAATTCGTAAACTCAAACTCAGAAAACTATATTTATCATGGAGAAATGAAAAAATTTTGCTAGGGGAAAATGCCCATATAAGGCAGTAAATATAAAGAAAAAATCACTGTATAGCATCAGGTTACTCATTGATAAGCTTTAGCTAAACCTTAGAACATAACGATGTTGTGTAACTTAAAATTTTGATATAGAGACTTCATGACCTAATCATAGAATGATGTTCACTAACGATAAAAGTATTCTCAGAAAGACCTCAGTGGATAATGCTTCTATGTTTGACTATATAATTACTGTCACAAAACACTGACCTACATCAATTGTGTGGTTCACAAATCGAGGGTTCAACGCAACAGTGTCGTAACTCATATTGAAATAAGAACAAGTTACGACTGTGTTGCGTTGAGCCCTCGATATAATCAATCATTTGATACCTTAATCACTTGAATTAACCATCTTTATTGTACCAGAACGAGTACTTTGCTCAATGTACTTAAACTAAAATTGTATACTTCCCAACATTACAGCATCAATTACGTAGATACCAGACAAATATATATGCTTCCCTTAATGTGTTTCAATACTTAAAAGCTGCTGTTTTTTCTATAAGGCCAAGAATAAAAATATGAACGTTTGCCGTCAGGCCACACGAGCCAGAAAAGTAACTTTGATCCCATTTTTTAAAAAACTTTTGTTCTAAAAATTTATTTTATTACGAGTACCACAAACAGTCATTTTTCAGTATCAGCGTTTCAAACATAATGCTATCATTCTGCATCTAACTCCTATAAAAATGTGTAAAATGAAAAAAAACTGTATTCAAATGAATGTTTGTTGACTTAGTAACTATTAGTTCAAAATTTAAAAAGAAATTACAAAATTATTTCCTAATCAACCTGCCTAACCAAAATAATGAACTTTTGTAGTGTACGGGCAACATAGACTTTTTTGTTTAGGTGCAATATTTTGTCATTACTGATTAATTAACTGCCAGGATATTGTCTAGTGATTTAAATTTCCTACTTTTGAAACAAACTTATACAGAAAAAATATATCAATTCTGAATCAGATTTCAGTACAGTAAACATGATTTACAGACAAATGACGCACAGTGCAACCTCTCCAAAGCAACACCTTTTCATAGTTGCAATATTATGTTGTTGTTGAGAGGTTGTTACTCTAGAGAGGTTAAATAGGTAGTTAAATCATGCTGTGGGAGAAAATCATGCTGTTGTTGAAGGGAGGTTGTTGCTCAATAGAGGGCCGCTCAAGGAGGGTTGTACTGTACATTAATTAATATATAATCAGTAAAGTATACTAAGGGCAAAGGTCCTGTCCCGTTATAGGGTTTCCATGATTATTTTTAAAACCAGTAAAGCTATGTATCAGCAATTAAGCTTACTTTATATCATCTTTCATTGATACCATTTTAGAAGTTGAATCAATAAAAGACTTGTAGCTTCTTCTTTCTAATGGTACCATTTTTATTAATGTATGATTATAAAAAAAAGAAAGATTTTGCCTTTTTTGTTGACCAGACAAGACTTTTATTGTATTTAGTATAAGATAAAACATTTTGTAGCTCCTTGAGATTGGAATGGATAATCATAAAAGACTGAAGGATATCAGAACTTAGATGCCATAAAATATTGAAGATTTATCATGATATAACAAACCCTACTCAGCTATACTGAGGAATTTTCATCTAAATTCAAGTCATCTCAATCATCATAAATGTACATATGATAAGAGATATCAACATGTAAAAATAATATCATTTTCTCTTACACCGGTAAGTTAAACAACAATGCAATCAAATTGATAATCCTTCTAAATTTTCTCTCCATGTTCTTGACCAATGGGAAATTGAAAGTTTAGGAGTAGAATGTATTTATCAACAATGTTGCAATTAAGAAAAGAAATGTGCTTACATGTATGTGTAACCACCTAAACACTTTAAAACTTCAGTCATCTTTCATGCAGTTACATGAATGGCAAAATAGCATGAGGTTGTGTAAAAGAAACAACAAGATGTGTTTTTAAAACACAATGCCCTCTCAGGGTGACCTTGATCTCTGACCAACTGACCTGAAAATGCACAGGTCCTGACTAGAACTATTGTCATGAGACACCAACGCATGAAGTTTTATGACTGTCGGTGGAAGTGTTTTGATCTTAGAGGCAAGATTAAAGTTTGGTACAAACAAACAGACAGGCTAAATACAATATGCTCCTGTATGTATTGGGGGGCATAAAAATCAATCATGCACCTAAAATGTGACCTTTGCTGGCCATTCAGAGATCTCCTTGTGGACTTATTTGGTTAAAGTTAATTACTCTATTATCTTATCCAAATAAACACTTGAGTTATATAAATAAAACATATAAGGACTAAGACAACAATACTTGACCTAATATTTTTGTATAGTGCCATTTTATTAAACTGTCAAAGCTGAATAATTACACTGTTGCTGAATGCGATTAATTTTAGCTTCGTATCACAGTCGATAGTTTTTGTTTATTTTTTCCCGTTATGGAATGTTCTAATCAACTTGTTTATGTAACGGTAAAACGAAAATATCGTATAACTTACAAAAGTGATCAAGCCTTTCCGAAGCTTAACATAATTGCAATCATTGACTGTATAATTATGCAGCTTTGACAGTTTAATAAAATCGTACTATATCTGATCATTCATTAACAGACTCAAATAATAAGAAACTGTATTTTTTAGGAATGGACACACCTTTACAACATCTATGTGACGAAGAATTACAAATAAATACCCAATAAACACTGTTGATGTCACACAATAGACATGGCTATTTGGCAACTTTTCCAGTTTTAACAGTGGAGGAAGACCCTAGACATTACCGGCAATACACCTGGGTGCAGTAGCACCAACCTTCTGTAAGCTAACTGTACAGCTCCCGGGATAGATAATAACTAGTTAGAGACCTAAAGCTTAACTACTTAAGCATAGAGGCCCCTTCAATTAACACTAAGTGAGGACTGTAGTCATATAAAAATCTACAATAATCGAGTTCCATTGACAAACAAGAGTAATGCCAGAGCTAGCTGCCATCTTTTTACCATCTCAGTGAGATATATCCACCAAGTTTCATGTTGCTACGTCTTATAGTTTCTGTGTTATGAGCTACATTAAAGTTTTTGCACAGATGCAGATGCTGACACAGACAATGCAATGATCACAATAGCTTAACATTTTCATCAAAAACAGACAGCTAAAAGATTTTACAAACAATTTAATTTTGGTCAAAATCTAGAGGTCTTGAGTTTGGACCTTTGTAAAGCAAATTACTGAATGACAGATTTACTTATCTACAAAAGATAATACACCAAAAATCTTCAGTCTTTGACCTCTGGTCTAGTTTACAATTTATATTAAAATACAGGTATTTACACAGATATTGAGACCAGAGCATGTTTAACTTAGTTGTTGTTACAGACAACATGAAGCAACAGTTTGCTAAAACAGTTTAATGTGACTGCAATATTGTCCATCTGACAGGTAAAAACAATACAACTTTTTGTTAACCTTCACACATTGACATGTACATTGTAAGGGTAGATATAGGTAAATTTTTGTTATATCAAATTTCATTAAGTTCACAAATATAAATACAATGTAATATAAATTATGAAAATGAAAACATTGGCAAAAATAATTTACTAAGCCAAAAATAGTCAAGGGTTGGCAGAAAGAAATTTCTATGGTAATTTATGAACACAACAGTTTAGGAAGGGAAAATTATAGAAATCTAAGGAAAATCAGCAAACTTGGGCAATATTTTTCCTTAAGGAGCTCTACAAAATATTGACCTTGCATCATGTCAGAGGAAACCTGGAACTCATCTAAATCCTTAATTTTAATTCAATAAAGCAAACTCATAAACTTTATTTTACTTATAAACCAAGTTCCACGAAATATAAGATGTTTTACTTGTATATTTCTTGATTATTTGTTTTCTCATCCGCAGTCACCATAAAGTACTGATAATTAACTTCCTTAAAGTGAAGACAACACTTCACTAGAATTAAAACATAAACAACTAAATATAGGCCTACATAGATAATTAAAATTTCAAACTAAGAAATGGCTGTCGAACAAAGCATCACAATTCTATAGCCAGTCAAAATAGATTTGCTTAAAATAATTTTACAACTTTACGGCACTATTGACTTTTCTTCTTGAAACCTAGTCAATGAGGATAAATTATTGATATACACAAACTGTCTAGTTAAATAACATCTCAGGACTTGAAGAAGGATATAGAAGAGACATTTAAACAGTAACATATGGTAGTATTTCGATTTTGTCAATATTATGATTAAAAAATAAGATTCAACTTACAGTCAAGCTGTTATAAATTTCCATAAATAATAATTAATTGTCAGGTTAGAGTCTCAGAAGATGTTTAATCTATGTATTTATCAGCAAAAACAAAAGTTCATTCACAAGACAAAAATAGTGGCCATGGTAATTAGATGAGACTACACAAGGATATATACTTCAAATAAGTCCAGCGGATGCTGAGAGGTAAGTCAAAAAGGGGCCATAACTCCTGTGTGAAAATGTTTAAATTTTAATGGAAATCAAACTTCACCTGTATTTTATCACACACCTTCATGGAACCAATTCATAAAACATTTCTTGAGTTATCACTCAGAAATCAAAATTTGAATAGATTAACATCAAAATTTGAATAGATTAACACCAAAATTTGAATAGATTAACACCAAAATTTGAATAGATTATCACCAAAATTTGAATAGATTAACACCAAAATTTGAATAGATTAACACCAAAATTTGAATAGATTAACACCAAAATTTGAACATAAAGGTAACACTTTATGCCCTCTCACCATTTCAAATTGGCGGGGGCATAAAAAAGCTTTTTTTAATTGGTTTGGTCTTATTTGAGGTTTGGACATTTTGGGTTGAATTGATATTGCATAAATCTCAATAATATTCCCAAGTGTCTCAAACAATTCTATTCATTGACAAGTATTAGCCATACTCATTGATAAACTAGACTAATTAAACACTTTTACTTAAAAAGTATACCATATATCAAATATCACAGAAGTAAATGTAAAGAAAAACTTCACAGGATTTTTTTTAGAATTAGGCATTGTCTCATGTTGACAACATAACAGTCTACTTTGAAATCAAACAACATCAATCCCTTGATTCATATTACTAATCAATTACTAAGAATTAATACAGCCTCCGACATTTTTCACTACCATGAATTCTACACAATGAAAACATTTAAACGGAAGCAACTATAACAGTATATAACAATTATTGTAATTCTGACTTGAGGTCATTTCGAAGCATTAACATAACCACATTTGCCTACGCAACAAAGGATGATGACATCAAACAAGGAATTAAAACCTAATTTGCTGTTTAAAGCTTAGTTCCAGAATGAGATTTTTGATTTAAAAAAAACAGGCAATATATTCCACACAAAGGTCAATGAATGGTAATTTAAACGAATATGTGTACAGTATGCTTCTCTGTAGAATTAATTACAAGGCAAATCGCTTTTTTACAAATTATGAAATAAAGCAATCCTTAATCTATTGTTAGCAACTGATTATTCTCCATTTAATGCCATACTTTTTTGTTTAACAGACACACAACATGCCAGCAAAATAATTGCAATTAATATCCTTAATCCACTGTCAAAATACAAAATGAAATTGCTAATAGAACACTAAATTTTTAAGACTAGATATTTCAATTTTTATTAAACAATTATCCTAATAATTGCCCTCCATTGCAAAAAAATTATTATGCCCCCGGGGTAATTATTAGAAGATACATTGTATATGGTATTAGTAACAAAGATAATGTTACATTTGAGCCTAAGTCATCACAATTAATTAAAGATTGGAAGTGATGGCAATCCCATCAAATAAGGAGCTTATATTATCACATGGCAACAAATTACAAACAAGTATCACAACCAGTTGAGAATATAGATGAATATTTACTACAGTATATTCACATGGGTGAAAGTTGAATATTTTACTAAGAAAAAATGGAAATCTCAGTGCAGCAGAAACAAAAAAAAATATAGATCAGTATGGTTCAGACTTTCCGGTTACCCTACAAACAATCTGAATTTTTGTAAGACATGAGCATTGGTTTGTTTGTTTGTTTGTTTTTATTCAAATTTTACACCCCTTTTCAACAGTCATATGAGGACAGTTCACTTTACCATCATTCCTGGGAAGGACCATTACTTATGACTCCCATCCTCAGTAAGCAACTGCCTACTTAAAGAGACATGGTTGTTAGCTGGGCTCAAACCCACAACCCTCTATCACTGAGAGGTTACAGTGATTAAAACAAGCTTCCTTAACCACTTGACCACAGAGGCCCAAGGATTGGCACATCCATTTTCTAACTCATTTAGCTTTCCGCATGCTTTCAAGAGCAAAAATATATAGTCCCAATTTTCCTGCCCTATTTAAAATGAGCATGTAACCATAAACGAACATTTTGTTGTCTTTTAGACTGTAACAAGCTGTCAACAGTAACAAGCCAGACATCAGTATTTGTATATTAAGTCTTTATTTAACATTCTGGAGTCTAATGAAAGGATAAAGCACTTCTTTGGTTGATACTTACAACAGAAGGACATTAATGTCACATTTCCTGACTAGCAATACTTGGGACAAACTTAAATGTTCTTAAGTCAAAAACGATAACTGAGCAATGTTTCTCTGAGCTGTCAATCAAATAATTAGTTAATGACACGAAACACACTTTGTGTTTTATACATTAGTATAGGTCAGTTGTCAGCCAATGGTATAGTTTAATGGTACATACAGCCAAGCCTGTGTAAGCAGCCACCTACAAATAAAGGCCATTCATTGCTGCATGGGCACCAAGAAAGCAAAACTTAAATCAAAGACAACAGCAATACACTTTTAAGATAAGCGTAAATAACCAAATACAAAAAGTGTTACTATCTTAATTTGATTTGAAGCAGAGAAATACAAAAAAAATGCTGTGACAATTTGTAGTGAATAATTAATCTTGAAATATTTATTTGAAAACTAAAATAATATTGCATCACCTCCTTTGAGAAGAATGCGAAATTGAATAAATCATACTCTGTGTGTCAGATGGTATGAATTTCTTAGAGTTAAATCAGACTAAACCTAAGCAATATCACACACAAGGGACTTGAATTAAATACAAAGCATTGTGCAAGTTATCAACACAAAGCAGACACATTTAAATTGATATTCGTAAGATCATAATTGGTAAATATTCCTTTCATGCATGAATTTGAGATCATGACACATCATTTTTGACAGTAAACCCTATTTGATAAAACTCAGACATAGCTTGCATCAGTGTATTAAAGTGTGAAACCCTGACAAGTGTAATCTATGAGAAATGTCTGTAGAGAAGCATAATGTGGTGACTTTCAAAGAGTCCAGACAAACTAACTGAATTAACAAATTGAATCCTGCAAAGGCGTAATGAATTTTATCAAATTTTAAAATGTTCCAGACTCATTTATTGAGTTTACTTATTGTACTCCAGGAAAAAGTTGGGATTGTGAACCGTTAAGTTTAGGTATGACCTGGTCCATGTTTTTTGTTAGCTGACAACTAAGACAAGAGCGCTGAAAGCAGTGCCAATTAACGCTAGCCTGTTCTGTAACTGCCTCAGTGAGATCTATCCAAGAGTTTCATGTTGCTACCTCATATAGTTACTGAGTTATGAGCTACATTAAAGTTTCTGCACAGATGCGCACAGATGCAGACACGCTGAAGCAGATGATTCTCAAAATAACATTTTGATCTTGTAAACTATGTCAATAGTTGTAACAAGTATTGAGTTCTCTACGGATGAGTCACTGTGGCTCATTTGTCAACTTTTCAAGCTTTAACAGTGGAGTCCCGATGACCCCCGATGACCCCCGACATAAACCTCTGTAGAAGCAACAACCTACAGTAAGCTAGCTGGAGAGCTCCCTCACAAGTGAAATTCCCCTGTTCTCCTGGTAGGATTCAAAAGCCTAGAGAGACTGGTGACCACTTCACTGTTGAGGCCCCTTGAAATTCTAACAAGCAGAAATCATATTTTCATAGGGACACTTTTTCAGTGTCCCCATCACCCATATCAAGTTTAGAAAACTACCAGAAAACTGATGTGTATATCAGCACTTTACACTGGGTATGATAAAGAACCAGGAAAAACACATTAGGGGACGTAAAACAACAGATAAAATATATTTTCATAATTACTGTAATCCTACTGTAATGTTTTCATTGATTTTGAAAGCATGCCAGACATACATGAAAGTAAACTGATATTCATGCATCTTTCTTTATAGATACATGTATTTACTACGACTCAAAATTAAACATTTAATCCAGTACTTTAAGTGTTTTGATTTGTAATTCTATAAAGATATGATGGGACAGTAAAAAAGTTTATGATGCAATTATTTATCAAGCATATATTCACTGTATCTCTGCTGCATCTGAAAATAATTTATTGCCAACCTCAATTTTTTAGTACAAGATTTGAGAAATGTAATGTGCTTTACTTAAGAAAAACTCGAACGCTTCTCTTGATCATTGCGAAAATCTCGAGCACGTCTCGTAATCAGCATTATTTATCTTTGAAGAACATCTTTTAAAACAGATGAAACAAAGATAAAGTCTTTCCAGATTTCTAATTATTATAACTTACCTTTTCTTAAGAAGTTAGTAACTGCAGTAGGCAAATTGGGACACTTCTTCTCCTAGATGAATTTGTTCAAGACAAAAATAGGTCCGATATTTTAAGACGTGAAATAAATGCTTTCGCTTCACTCCTGTTTGACAGCAAAATTATTGAATTTTAACAATGTGTAACTCTACAGTCGTAATTTAACAGCCAAGAAAGAAATATATGTATGCTTACAAATATAGCTCAATTAGTAGAGCCTTATTTTTTCAGTGCGTTTAATGCCATTTTTAAAAAAATGTTTTTAATTTTCCTGGACTGTATTGTAACCAGTACTGACTTTAACCCTTCAACTTGAAACTGGCAATATCACCATATATGGAGGTAAATCAACATTTTGTCAAATTTTCATACAAGGGAATGACCAGCCGCATCCAGGTTACAATTCAGTGCACTTATAACCAGTGGAGCACAGTCTGGTAGAGCCTCAGGTCCATGGACCTTGGGTTAGTAAAATAAAACCCTCAGTGAAATGTTGTACCAATATATGCTTTATAAATGTATTATGTAACAGCCATTAACTTGTTCAGGAAAGTTCAAACCCTATGTGGAACACCTGTTCTCTCAGTGACAATTGGTTGAAAGCATTTTGTTCAATGCCATTGTCCTCCACTGCTGATCATAATTGAGTAAAAGATAGCAGTTACTTGTGGTGAACAAGGTTAAAACTGATTAATGAATCCAGGAAAACTGGCAAGTTTACTACCCATACACCTAACTGTATATAATAGAAATACTGTTGAAAACTCTGAAAATTTAATTGATTACTTATCAGACGAAACTCTATATATATAATAAATAAATAATTAAACATCAAATGTTACAAATGAGTAAACAACTAATCAACACAAGCTTAATTGCAATATATTCCCAAATCTCAAACAACACAGCTAGTGATCGATGTTTTAACACTAAGAAAAATAAAAACATTGATTGAGGGTAGAGTGTTCTTAGCTCCCATCTGAGTGCCCTTTTTTGAGTATTTTTTCTGGCTTATTATTATATTTTTCACATTGTGGTGAATGTGGTTCTTTGCAGTTTATAATGGAATTGCAAAAACAAAAGTAATTTGTCCTTCAAAATCTGA
This sequence comes from Lutraria lutraria, assembly GCA_964023205.1. Lineage (NCBI taxonomy): Eukaryota > Metazoa > Mollusca > Bivalvia > Venerida > Mactridae > Lutraria > Lutraria lutraria. The sequence continues at coordinate 27,211,413 of OZ026848.1, read as the reverse complement.
TAAAATCTGATGTTATGCTTTAAAACATACTTTACACTGTTTAATGTTTTGGCTATAGAAAAGAAAAAGACGTGTTTGTGAAACATGGATGCTGCCTTGTGACCTTGATCTACTGACCTCAAAATCAATAGGAGTCATCTACACGTGATGACCAACCTCCCAACCAAATCTGAAGAGCATAGGCCAAACCGACCGACTAAAATGTGCATTCCATGATATGCATCACATCTTTTATGGTCTCTGACTTGTAATCGCTGGCCACTTATTTCTGTGAGTTTGAATCCCACCCAGTGACAGGGACAAAACAAATTTCACAAAATTAATGGAAAAGCTGTCCAACTAGCTTATGGAAGGTCAATGGTTTTAACCAGGTTTATAATGCCTGACAGGTTTTCATTCACTGTTAGTCATCAAATGTCCATGTTTATTGATGCAATGATAATTAAACCTCAGAAAAAAATATTGAAACATTAAGAACATGATCAAACACAAAAAAGCAAGATTTTCCCAGAAAAATAATTAAGAACCTTTTTTACTGTCCTGCAGCATTTTTTTTCAATTCACCTTTGCTCAAATAACGAACAGTGTCAAGATGGGAAATTCTTTTCAAACTAAAGTAGAAACAAACTTCAATGCAAAATACCACATTTCATGACAACTGTGAGGTTAATCTTCATTTCCTAACCTAAAGCTTAAATGATATAGGTTTCTTATTGCCAATCATAAAACACAAATCCCTAATCATGAGATAATATCCTGGAGTTCCGGTATTAGTCAAGTAGACAAAACCGAAAAAACAAATCGTATCCTATGAGAACGAAAATTCAGAACGGCCAAATTATTTTGGATCAATAAGGATAGAATGATGCAGGTCGCCACAGAATGGTGAGAATGTCGGTATACTGAGATAGGATTAGACCATTCTGAACACAGAACCCAATTTCTATCATAGCTGTATCAATTGTGAAACTTGCGTCGCTGCTCATAGCTTATACAGTGATCTTGTAGTAGTCATATAAAGTGAATGTTTCAATATTACAGATACTATCAGATCCTCAGTGTGTAGAATACTCTCTGTGATAGTTGGATTATTTTAGGAGCTGGTATTACATTTCAGATAATTTCTGGGATATATAAATGAAATGTGAGTACTAACAAAATTCTTTTAATAATATATCAAATTGTGATTCATGTTTACATGAATGAGCAGGAATCATAATGGCCTAAGTAACAGATTTGATAACATGAAATTAATGATTTTAATGGTTGAAAGTTATTCAAAATTAAGTTAATGTTGGTCTCTTGAGAAATAGACTTAAGTTAAAACTGTCTGGTTACTTGTAATGTTCATCCAAGGGTCTTCTTAAAGAGACGTAAAAAATCAATTTAAAATTGATGCCAAATTTATTAATTTTTCAAATTTGCATAATGCGGAAATTGCTTTCTTTTGGTTATAACTCTATCTAAAAAATTCAGATTTTTTTTCAAAAAATTAAATTATCAAAAAGTTTGCATTTATCTTTTGACACGTAAAAGATATCAATAGTAATATAGTCTTGCTGTGCAGTACACAGTTTCATATAAATTGATTTGAAGTTGTTTCAAAATCAAAATAATTGACAAATATGACTAATACTTAATCCTTTGAGTTAAAAACCAATTCATTTATCATTTAAATGCTACTTTTTGAAGGTTATTAACAATGACTTGTAATGATTTTTCTGGCGCTGAAGGCTTTAAATCTTCACATTTATTTGTCACTAATCATATTTATAAATCTCAAAGCATTATTTCCAGACTATCAACCTTATAAAAGGTTTAATTCAATTTGTACTTGTATTCTTCAACATTAATCAAGTAAAGAATTACATTATACAAAAGTGATAAAACGATCAACTTCATGACGGGCATTTAAAATGAGGGACTTATTTCTTTAATCCTGTAAAGTGAGCTTCAGTTTTAATATTAAGTTACTGTGCAACCTCTCCAAAGCAACACCCTTTCATAGTTGCAAAATTATTTTGTTGTTGAGAGGTTGTTGCTCTAAAGAGGTTAAATTGATAGTTTAATCGTACACCGGGAAAAAAATCATGCTGTTGCTGATGGAAGGTTGTCGCTCAATAGAGGGCCATTCTGGAGAGGTTGCACTGTAAATTGTTTTGTTTCAGCAAATTATACAAATAAATGAAAACTGTAAACAGTATGAAAGGTGCTAATATTAAAACAGTTGACTTTATTCTAAAATATTTGATCCAATTAAATATCTGCTCACAGTTGAACCTCGCTCAACAACTACCTCAATATTCAGACCATCTCATCTATACAACCATTTATTATCATACAAATACTTCCTGTATACTGTATACAACACAGTAATAATAGATCCTTTAAAGTTTCCCTTTGGTCCTAGAGATGGTTGAAAGTTATTTGTTTGTTTGAGTTTTACACCCCTTTTCAAGAGTCAAGAGTCATATGTGGTGGACAGTTCATCTAACCATCTTTCCTAGGAAGAACCAGTCCTAGACTCCCATCCTCCGTAACTTCCTACTTTCTCACATAAAGAGACATGATCGGTAGCTCTATGGGCTCGAACCCTTGACCCTCTATCAGTAATTATAGGTTATACAATGATTTGAAGTCAGTGACCTTTACCACTCTACCACAGAGGTGGGTTGGTTGAAAGTCATATAAGTGATCAATTATAGTCTCAGACTAGTTATCACTAGCCCCTCACTGCTGTGAGTTTTCCAATCCCACCCATGACCAAATTTAGCATGTGAGAAAACCTGGGAAAGTTGCCATTTTAATGACCTTAGTAATGTTTGGGGTCGGATGCCATAGAAAAAAAACTAGAAAAAAAACATTAAGATTTACGTATGTGAACTTAGATAGCTTGATAGAATTTTTTTTTGTATTACACTTCATAGATTATAGTTACAAACTTGTTTCATAGATAAAATACAAACATGCTGTGAGTAATTTACCAGGACAAAATTTTAACTGACCAGAGTACCAGAAAGAGAGTAAACCCTAGTTTTCATTGTGGTCCTGGTCATTGATGGTGGCCTTCCATATGGAGACATGAATTACAAAATATCACAGATTTCAACAAGCACATATTTATGATTACATTAAAAGACAAGTATGATAATCTTATAGGCACTAAATATCAGACAAAATCAACAAAACTATGAACATCCTGTCAGGAATTTCAAAAATGTCTGCAAGAGTTTATTTTAATATTTAAATCAATACAATCTACAGGAGTAAACAAACCATGCCAACCCTGAACCAGAACAAACAGTGGTTAGAATATATTGAAGTCTTTTCAAAACAACTTGTAAATTGGAGAAGAAATGAAATTCCAAAATTTTGAACAGTGCTATTCATTGGTACATTACCAGTACTTTGATAAGCAAAAAACTTTAAAGTATGGTATTAGAACCAATAACTAGATAGACTTAATGAAACAATACTAATCTTATAAACCTAATTATACACAGAAGTGCTACTTTGTTTATCTTAATAATACAGATGCCTTATGTATGCTGGTTAATTGCTTTTCAAGTTTGGGACAATCATACAAATAACAGGGAAAAATCTCCAAAAATGGAGTCGTTTGTTGTACACTGAATGAGAAAACATTGAGAGCCCAGTAAGCAAGTAAACATCGGGGGAGAGGGTGAGCTAGTGAACATCAGGGGAGAGGGTGAGCTAGTGAACATGTGGGGAGAGGGTGAGCTAGTGAACATCAGGGGAGAGGGTGAGCATGCAAGTAAACATCCAGGATCAGAGGGTGAGCTAGTGAACATTGAGAGGGTGAATAAAGGCCACCCTGTAAATGAGGGCTAGTATTTTAAAATGAACTCTGAATAAAGACCTCCTGTCAATAAAGGTCACATAATGTCTTTTGTTGCATGGTTGCATGCATGGACTATGTTCAAAGGTTTGACAGAATATCCACAACACTTAAATAAAGAAGGGCATGTTCAGTTGAAAATAAATACTTCACTGTTTCCAATTATTCACTTACCTGAGTTTGTTATAACTGCGTTTTACTTATAGTATTTTAAGCGCATACAAGATTAGACATGATACATCAATGCCTGAGTGTATCACCATCAAGCAATTTGCCCTCAATTTGCACAACAGTGTTACAGTCTACTGTTTGTCAAGAGGACACCTGGTACTTTCCATATGATTTCATGCTTCCTTTCTTTATCACATTAACGATAAACTTCACTTAAATTTTCATGACACAATACCATAAATTACATTCTCATGCATTTTGATCACAAACCAATTTTAAGCCAGTTAAATACTTTTAAAATCTTTTCATAGTGTTTATAATAGCTCCTTAAATAATGCAGCTGAGAACAAGTGATTCAGAGGCCTTTTTGTTAATTTTGCATTCCCAATGCTCAAAGTGGCTTCTACTCTGATAATTATCCAATAATTAATCACGCCATGATCTTAATAACCATACTTGAAATTTATTCCTTTTTTTCTATTTGAAGTTATTTTCATTGTTTCAATTTTTAATTACTAAATGTTTTTACAGTTGTTTTTAATTATTTTTTGTTATTGTTCAGCATTAATGATTCTATAATACTTCAGATATTTCTATGAAAACAGAATTAAATGTATACTACAAAAATTATACCTCAAGTAAAAAAGAAATAACAATATTATGATTATTATTGTTTCAAAACCTGCATAGTTTGCCTTCCAAGATAATCTCAAATCTGAGACAAACAAGAGGGCCAAGATGGCCCCAGATTGCTTACCTGAGAACAACTACCGGTACACTATAATTAATGACCAGGTAAAATAGTTTTCATCTGTATAATTAACCTGTTTCTACATATAGCTTTTGATCAAACAAACTCTTAATTTTCATGAATGCAGGTAAATGTACATAATTATATCTGTGTAAATATGATCATGATTCTTGAAGAAATGAAGGTGCTATAGTGTAAACAAGCTGAAATATAGCATTTTTTCTAAGTCAAGGGCCCATAACTCTGCAACTACTACTTCAATTCTGCCCATAACCAAACTCATCCAAGACCTTTAGGTCATAATATACACATTCACTGTAAATATGTTTAAGATCGGTGAAGAGTTGAAGGTTCCACAGAGTAAACAAGCCAAAATATAGCTATTCTTTTACATCAAGGGCACATAACTTTGGAAGTACTAGTCTGATTTTGACCATAACTAAAGTCATCCATGACCTTTAAGTCAAATACACTCACCGTAAATATGATTAGGATTGGTGAGGAAATGAAAGCACTGTGGAGAGTAAACAAGCTAAAATACAGCAAATTTTCTAGGTCAAGGGCCCATAACTCTTGAAGTCCTAGTTCGATTCAGCCCATAATCAAACTTGGCTGAGATATTGTGGCCATATACATTGTGACCAAGAAGACTGGTTAAGAGCTGTGGACGCTATAGTGTAAACAAACTAATTGTGGATAGAGGAAGTATGTCCGACGCCAGACATTCATCGATCCTGAGCTGACGGCTCAGGTGAGCTAAAAAGAGTGTATTTATTATGGTCCCCAGTAACTCATTATAACATGATGATCTCCTGTATTAATCAAAATGATTCTGCCTTAAGCTTGGAGTAATTGACCCAGCTTCACTTAAGTTAATACATTATAAGCAAGTTATATGCCATGAACAAACAAAATGTAACATCTCTTACCAAAAGAGCTTACGAAGAATGGATGTTAAATTAAGCTACAGTTTCATATGGATTTATTGGACGATATTGTATGTCAGTTACAGTCACTGATAATCATGATTATAAAGGATAACATCAAATCAATGAGTCTACGTTGATTAATTTACATAAAAAGATAACGCAAATGAACATCAAGACTTAAGCTGGACGAAAAGAGGATTAGCATATAAATATATGCATTCATTTGTTTGTCAATTAAATACAGTGATAAACAATGAACGAGACAATCTGATTCTATATCATTTCTTATAGTGAATCTGCATTCTACAATCATGAATATTTATAAATGCATTTATTTTGTTCTCTTGCAGTGTAATGAGAATTTATAAGCAATGAATACTGAACACAATTACATAGGTGCTAGTTTGCAATACTGAACACATTTACATAGGTGCTAGTTTGCAATACTGAACACATTTACATAGGTGCTAGTTTGCAATACTGAACACATTTACATAGGTGCTAGTTTGCAATACTGAACACATTTACATAGGTGCTAGTTTGCAATACTGAACACATTTACATAGGTGCTAGTTTGCAATACTGAACACATTTACATAGGTGCTAGTTTGCAATACTGAACACATTTACATAGGTGCTAGTTTGCAATACTGAACACATTTACATAGGTGCTAGTTTGCAATACTGAACACATTTACATAGGTGCAAGTTTGCAATACTGAACACATTTACATAGGTGCTAGTTTGCAATACTGAACACATTTACATAGGTGCTAGTTTGCAATACTGAACACATTTACATGGGTGCAAGTTTGCAATACTGAACACATTTACATAGGTGCTAGTTTGCAATACTGAACACATTTACATAGGTGCTAGTTTGCAATACTGAACACATTTACATAGGTGCTAGTTTGCAATACTGAACACATTTACATAGGTGCTAGTTTGCAATATTGAACACATTTACATAGGTGCTAGTTTGCAATACTGAACACATTTACATAGGTGCAAGTTTGCAATGCTGAACACATTTACATAGGTGCTAGTTTGCAATACTGAACACATTTACATAGGTGCTTGTTTGCAATACTGAACACATTTACATAGGTGCAAGTTTGCAATACTGAAAAATCTCAAACTTAACCTGGTAAAGGGGGGGTTTCTTCAGGAATCTGAAAATTAGCATTTTTGAAGACCGCTATAGCATTACTACGAATGAAAACTTGCACCCTTGCATAAAGAAACATGCAGGTTTTTATCGTTGTGATTTACAGCACATTGACACTTCTGGTGTTGTAACAATAAAATAAAATTTGCATCTGTGATTTGCAGTTTCATGATAGTGATGTTTTGATGTTCGAATTATACTAAGGCTTAATGGTCGGTCCATTGTTCTGATGGCTTAGTATGTTTATGTTTTTGTTATTAAGTCTGCAATATGAATAAGCACAAGTCGTTTTACTCCCTGGTTCACAAGATCTACATGTATTGGAAGACTTTGTTTATTTACTAATTATTTTACCAGTATCAAATATACCCTAAAAACACCTTACACACATATATACAGTCAAACCTGTGAACAAGGGCCACCTTTAGGAAATACAAAATGTGGCCTTTCTTGACAGGTCACCTTTAAAAAAAGGTATTCGGAAGTAAATTTGTTCTAAATAATCAATGATGGTTTTAAAATGAATGGCCTTTAATTGCAGGGTGGTCTTTATTCAGAGTGCTAATGCAGCTCTGACTGTATTTAAAAACACATTACAGACCATATTCTATTTGAAAAATTTTCTCAGTAAATGCTCTCTGAGCATTATTTTTTGTATTTTGTCAAGTATTGATTGAACCATTAGGGACACATAAGATATAAACAAAAAACTTAGTCTAACTAATGCATTTGCAAAAAGTTACATGGTTATCATAAAAATGGTGAGGGCATTTTCACATATGCATGAGCATATTTGTTGCAATTACTCTATGTATTATGTAAAATATATATTTGACTGCATGGTGGCCTTTATTCAGAGCTCATCTTGTTCTTAATAAATGACGTTTTTTTAAGAAAATGTCCTCTATTAAAAGGTGGCCTTTATTCAGATGTGGTTTGACTGTACAGATTATAAAAGTCTGTATTTGCCTTTTTCTATGTTCTGAGTTGCATTTGTATAATACATAAACCAGGTACAGAATGATAATAACATCCTAGAAATTATAGTGTGGAAAGATTGTAGATAAATTATGGCAAAACATTGCATCTTGCATCAACAGAGGAATAAAACTAAGAATGTAATATTCAACAGCCAGATAATCGTGATAACATATAACAAAAACAAGAAAATATTATTCTCATGTTATGAAGTCACATACATTTCGATCATTATTAAAATGTGACCTTGAACTGATTTTATTGTAACACGCTACTGAACTAGAATGAAATTACTGTATTTGTCTCTCCTGATCTAATGACTTTAGAAACTTAAAATGATGCCTTCACTATGTCAATTTTAAAATCCCATAAAAAAATTGGAAATGAGGAAACTGTCCTAGTTTTTCTTTTGTAAACAACTGAAGTATACTTAATAAACTTACTGTAACATAATGTTGCTTTCAGGATTGTTTCAGAATTCTAAAACATGAGAAATTATTATTGATAAAGTTAATCAAATGCCATCATTTCTATAGCAAGTCATCATGTTATACAACACAGATTTCCATCTAAAAGTTCAATCAATATAACTTAATTTCATGTCTTCTTCTTATCTAATTTCCAATCTATCTATTTCAAAAACAATAACTTTTTGAACGAGCAACACATGAACAACTATGTGTTCATAAATCAAAGCCTTGCACAATAGATCCTAGCTCAGGTAAGAAACACTGTAACATGTCACATTACATGAAGCATAATCAAGACCTATTTTTAAATTTTTAGTAACAGTGACCTTGACCCACTGGAACTCTAAAATAAAATCCTAAGTTACATTTCCATAACAACTTGTTGTATCTCAAGATCAGAAGCAACATATCAATTTCATCTATGGTTATTGAACAGAAACTGAATAGTTTACATTGCTACTCTCCAGGCCAAAGCACATACCCAAACCTTAGATAACAAAGCCTTTTTTGAAAATCTGACTGATGAAAGGGGAGATTACTATTGACTTACCATTCTGACATTCTATACATTAATAAAATGCTAAGGCAAATATACAGGCAAAGCACCGGCAAACGGTGACAGGTTCACAGAAACTAAGCAGTTTGGTGACTGTGGCTGTTGGTGACCTATCAAATTTACAACAGGTAAAGCACTGGCAAACAGTGACAGGTTCACAGAAACTAAGCAGTTTGGTGACTGTGGCTGTTGGTGACCTATCAAATTTACAACAGGTAGTCTACAGCTGCTTGTTCTCTAAAATCAGTGAGACAGTTCATGCACCAATTCAAATTACCCCTATTTTACAACAGTGTTCGCTCAGATATAGCGAAGAATCAGACACTGCATGAAGTATTTACGTTTCCTCCAACATGCCCTTAGTAATCTTTACTACTTTGTTACCAAATGGGTAAAGTTGAATATTGATATTGCAACGTAATTTTCTAGTCCCCAAGAATTCACTGTAACCATATACCACTGCATTGATGTACTTCAACATTCAGTACATGGAAAAACATTTAAATAAATCAGCAAACCAACAAAAAGACAAATACCAATGCTACTGAATCTTCAGCAAGAACTGGCATTTTACTAAGATTATCTGGATGTACCACAGTAAACATCTGAGACATCCCATGCTGCCAATACATACATGCATGATTACAATTTCGTAACAGATGCAAAAAAACATATGTCATAAATGATGTATATAACACATGTCAACAATTTATCTATCTATCTATAATAAGCTACAGCTGAATTGTCATTCATTAGGATCACTAATATATCAGATAATAAATCCAGCAATAGCAGTGTCACAAGTTCAATACTTCAGTGAAAAACAGTTGTTGTGAAATCGTGATGAAATCCTACCAAAGCAGACTTATAACTTAAGGTTCATTATGATTAGGCAGCTAATTACCAGGTAAATGTACTTTAGATCCATACGAAAGAATGACAGTTCTAAGGTTTTTAATCACAAGGCTATGGAATCTTGGTGTTAAAATCTGTCATTATACAATGAACTGACACATCATGTAAATGTTTGAACATATTACAATATTACTTAGACAAGAAAAAAATGGACCTGTTAAGGGCTACCAGATCAAGCTGAAAAACGAATGCCACTGCTCAGAGCTAAGTCAGAAAGGAGCCATAACTCCTGTGAAAATGTTTGGATATTAACGAATATCGAACTTGAGCTGTATTTTATTATTATACACCTTCATGCAAAACATGAAACCAATCCATGATGTATTTCTTGAGTGATCACTCTGAAACCAAAATTTGAACAGAAAGAATGACAGGGGACTAAACACTTCATGCCCTTTCGCAATTTTGAATGGCGGGGCAAAGAAAAATAAGTTAAGTTAAAGACGTAAAACTTTACTAATCTTTTCTTCTCCACTCTTTCAAAGAGAGTAGAACAAAGGTATGATTAGCCCGTAGACAATTTCATACTTTGGATTTTGCTGGAAACAAACTTACGGGTCATGGCCATATAAAAAGTTGGATGGGTAATCCCTAACAAAACTGTTTTCTTCCTGGCCTAATCATCAATATCTTTATATATGACAACATAACATAAAGTTTATTCAGCATTAAATATTCACATATTTATAGCCTAATGTACCAGTATATGTAATTACATACAAGCAGGGTATCATATCTCAAGATATATTGAATACTAGCATTTCGAGGGTTCAGCGCAACAGTGTCGTAACTCATATTGAAATAAGAACAAGTTACGACAGTGTTGCGCTGAGCCCTCGATTTTCTATATGTTAGATACATCCTGACTGAATATTTCAATATAAATTAATACAAATAAATATGACAATGCCACCAAACCAGGAATTCATCAGTTTATTGAACAAAAACAGTTTTCCAATTTTTAGTAACAGCGACTTAGTATAATGACCTTGATCCCAGAACAAACAAATACAATCACAAGCTAAAGTCTCCTTAACAACATACTTGCCATATACCAAGTTTGGCAATAATAGTTCAATCTAAACTAAAGTTATTGAATGAAGACTAATTGTTTGATGTCCCTGTAAGCCTATGTACACATCCAAGAATTTACACCAAGCTAATAACTAGACTTCCCACCCAATTTGTTGAAAACAAAAACCCAAGTGATTGCACTCTGCCTTTGGTTCTATAACAGTATGATAAATTGATAGAAGTGAAGCTCTCGCTGTCAGTCTGAAGAACCCTATGGAAAATAATTGCCTCTTCAATTTACATTCATTGGCTCAAACAAGGTGCTATAATGTAAACCTATTTTTTAATGTACACAATACAGCCTATATCATCATACTGACAACACCCTTCCATTTGGATTAGGCTGGATACATCTTTTGGTGTTTTGACTAAAGCCTATTGCAATCATGAAATGTTACCATGTGCACATTATGTTTTTATTCATATTAAACAAGTTTCTCAGCTCTATAATTTGCATGGTGGCAAAGAAAGTTTACTAAGGTAAAGACACTGCTGCAAAAGTTTGAAAATATCATATTGAAGTGCAGTCAGTAATTAGTTTGTATATAAGTAAAAATTACCAGGTTTATGTTGTAAAATGTAATATAAAAGAACAAAACAGTTTACTGTATATACATGTATAATAAGCACAACATTGTGGACAGTCATACTTAATTATTCATGTATGCTTTTGTTTTGTTTCCCTGAGGGTGTGATGTTGGGCCTGTCAAAGCAGTTTAAAGCCAAATTATAGCTTGGCTTGCGACCGCTCCAAAATGATACATCTACTACCACTTCAAAAGAATGAGTTTTAAGTATTTCATGTTTTTGTATGATTGCATGTTGTATGGATATAGACTTTAGGTTGGAAGGCAGTATAATTTAGGGAAGGTGCATTGTACATTTTGTTTTGCTAAGAATTCTTTTCTTAGTCATAGTGTCAGCACACAAGTATACCAGTACATCAGCTAGCAATGACAGCCAGGGCAATCTGGGACTGTTCTGGTAACATGTTTTTTATAAAGCAGACCAAAAATCCATTTCTCATTATTATTATACAAACATTTAGAAGCATTGCTCCACTAGAACATTTAAGACCATCTCCACACACCATATAAGCCAAGCATTCACTTGGTCTTAATTAATACATTATTTAAAGTCACCGAGATTAAGCGTACAACATAATTCTGATTGACTCTGGCTTAATATAACGACCATAAACAATTCTTCATTAGAAGATATTGATCAAAATAAAGACACAATATAAGCACTTCTTGAAAATACGGCAGACAAAGAGCAATAAATGCTTTTGATCCAGGGTGGATAATAGTTAATTCCCACTCTGCTTATAGTATAAATAATTAAAGACTATCATTATTTACAAATCCTCACAAGTGCTCCTGGGTTGGTGCTAGCTTTATTAGACATTAACTTTTAATCGAAAGACAATTGAGCACCATATCCGTCTCAACCTTAGCAAATTGATCACAAAATTTTCCATTACTTCTAGTATATAGTTAAAAGTTATTACGTGAGTTCCTTGAAACGTTTATACGGTAGATTTTAGATTAAAAGGATAGCATATATTGTAGGTTGTTTTTTTAAGTGATTAAGAAAAGTCCCTGAAATGTGGACTGCCCTCTCCATACTAAGTCAAAAGTCACTTTTCTGAGAATTCCAATTTACTGAGGGAACAAATATACACTTGTATATAATCTGACAAAAATTGACTAAGACAATGCAACGTTCAGTCTCTTTATTACAATGATAAATTCATGCATTTACTTTTAATCAATATAGTTATCTAAGTGTTGTGTTTTGTTTCAGTGCATTTTATTTGCAAATTGATAACAGAAACTATAAGGTGAGAGGTTGGCAATCAATTAATCAACATGTTAGAATGCATACACATTTAGCAAAACATCATAAACTATGTAGGAGTTGTTTACAATATTCACCATCCAATATTTTTCACACCTTTATAGATAACATTCCAAAGTTCTGCTAAATGGTTATTTAACAAAGGATGATGACAGCTGTGTTAATATCTGTATACAATGTTATCTCAGTGCATAAGCAATCCTTAGAAATATTTTGTTTGCAGTAACGCTTTACCTATTCATCAAGAAAGGTCCCTACCCTACCTTTTTTGGCCTCTCAAGGACTGAGCAAGTATTGAAAATAATTGTCAGCTATTAAAGCTGTACAAATTAAGATTGGTTTTTAGAATTCTGATGATGTGTTTTTTTAATATGTTCTGCATGAAATATCATACAATTGTCTTCATTCATGACAGGTGACCCTTATTCGGTGGTCATTTTGTTCTTAACAATCAGTGGCAGTTTTTAAAAGAAATGCCTGTATTCACAAGGTAGGCTTAATTCAGAAGTGTCCGCTAACACAGGTTTTACTGTACTTGAACCTTTTGGATTGATTGCACACAGTCATGAGATACAGTACAACCTCTCCAGAGCAGCCCTCTGTAGAGCAACAACCTCTCTATAACAACACCTGATATTTACCATAAAATTAACCTCTGTAGAGCAACAACCTCTCTATAACAACACCTGATATTTACCATAAAATTAACCTCTGTAGAGCAACAATCTCTCTATAACAACACCTGATATTTACCATAAAATTAACCTCTGTAGAGCAACAACCTCTAAACAATGGTCAATATTAATTTTGCAGCTCCCACTGGGTGTTGTACTGTATAATAATATTACTATATATATTGTGAAACCTAAAACATTTTCTATGTCATTTCATGATGTTTCATCTCGTATTTACATAATAGTTATGTAATAGGAGGAAAACAATGTACCAGATGCGGGACTCAAACCCATGACCTCCTGCATGCAAGTCAGAAGCTCTACCAACTGAGCTAATTGGGCTGGTGAATATCCCAGCCAATTTATAATACAATATACCACACCGCTTACATTCCTCCTTCCTTTTTATTCAAAGTACTTAATTGCGACATATACCATATCGCTACACATACATACAAAAGTGTGAAAACAGTTTATAAATAGACCCTTTTATAATATCAACAACAGGAACAACGCGATGCTGGGATTCTGTGAACGTGACTTTATTCATTTTCATGCCTTATGCTGGAATAAGTTTTTTTTATGGCTAGAATTTTCTAAAATTTTGCATGCATGTAAAACGTACAATATTTTATTGACTGAAGATTTAATAACTTCAAAAATGGAGGTTACCATGTAGAAAACATCCAGTTGTCATTTTACAATAAAACTGCAAAATTATGGATGTTAACAAAATTTAATAAATGACACAATCACTGAGCCTGTTAAAGCCCGCCCTGTTAACTGATAGTGTCTACTAATAAAGAGAGGTTGTGAGTTTGAACCCCGGGCGAAGCTAACACTGTCCGGGACAAATTTGACTGAAGATATTACATCCTATGTTGAATTGTCCGCAACCCCTAAATTATCTGGGGAAGCTTGGTAGAAGCTTGCGGACAGAATGTGGTTAGTACTGGTTAAGGCCTAAATGAAATCCACTGGAACTGGCTAGGATAACTACCAGCCACAATATGACTGAAATAATGTTGAAAATGGCATTCAAAATCCTAAGAAATAAACAAATACAGCCTTTTAAAGTCAGAGTGTTCAAAGGTATTTCAAGGGTTTTCCAGGTGATGATAAATGATAATTAAGCATAGAGAAAAATCTCATTTAGCCACCACTTCAATATTACAACATCATCACTACAACAACCACTTGTTAAGATCAGTCCTGCAGTATTTTACCTTTCTTATAATACAAATTAAGACCATCACAATATTTAATCTATTTTAGGTGCAGGGGGGGGGGGGGGTCAAAAATGAGGTATTTATTATAAAAGTTTTACTGTATTTTATTCTTAATTGCTTTTTATATTCTCCCAGCATTTGTCAAAATAATAAAATAGCAATTATGAAAATCTTTAAGTACCCTTAAAATAAAATAAAAATGCATTTAATGACTAAATGAAAATAACATGAAAAAAAAGAAATTGGAACTTTGCACTTTAAATGGTAAGTGTTGCCACTAATTTTTCACTCTCCTGGTTAATGCTGAGTGATAATAACACTTGAATCAATTCAAATCAAAATTATTGAATTAGATACTAAAAGTGCTGTTACATAGACAACTGAATAAAGACTGACTGAACTTGTGAAAAACAGTAATTAAGTAGGAATAAAGTACATATATAAAACACCTGTCACTTCAGCTAGAATCATCTTTCTGTGATTGAATCTCAATCAAAACTATGAGTTTAAAAATCAACAATTCATGATAACAAGAGGGCAAGATGGCCCTATATTGCTCACCTGGAACAGCTTCACTATAATTAATGACCAGGTAATAAAATTTTCATCTCATATAACCCATTTCTACATAGATTATGATCTTAATTTTCATGAATACTAGATGCAAGTAAGTGTACATTCTGTGTAAATATGATTTAGTGATTAGGATTAGTGAAGAAATGAAGATGCAATAGTGTAAACAAGCTGAAATGTAGCAATGTAGTCAAGAACTTTGAAAAAAACAACTTTGGGATGAAATTTGGTTAATACTGATTGAATTTCATATCAACAAAAAGCAGCAAAGTAAAACCCATCAAATCATGTCAACACAATGAAATATTCATACAAACAGGGAAGTGAGCTCGCAACATTGAGAGATGTCTGCATTTAATGTATTTCCTTTTCAAGGCTTTTGAAAAGAACCATAACCATTTGTCTGAACATTATATCGTGTTTATAAAAAAGGATTCCTTTAAAAACACCAACAAAACACCCCACCTTTCCCCAAAACACTGCCTTCCACCAAAATCCACCCCACACATAGGACCATACATAAAATGGAGGACAAACACAGATTCTTAGAGCCTGGTACCGTCTTGAAACAGCCTGTAGCAACACTGCATGGTGTTAGTTCTATGATAATGGCTACCAGTATGAAACACTTTACAGTGTCCAGAAAAGTACCACTATACATGTAAATGTATAATGTTTTAACAAAACAGCCCTGTATGCGTTATTTATTTTTTCAGATTCAACACAATTTTCAACATTATTTCAATTATATCATCGCCAAGGGTTCAAACTCACAACCTTTTGATCAGTAGACCAACGCTTTAACCACTAAGCTACCCGGGTGGGCTCCCTGTATCAATTGTCACAAAGTGTTAGTACATTTAATGACAATGGTTACATTACGAACATTATTACTGTTACATAAGGTGGGTAGACTCATTACTGTTATGTAAGGTGGGTAGACTCATTACTGTTATGTAAGGTGGGTTGACTCATTACTGTTATGTAAGGTGGGTAGACTCATTACTGTTATGTAAGGTGGGTAGACTCATTACTGTTACATAAGGTGGGTAGACTCATTACTGTTATGTAAGGTGGGTACACTCATTACTGTTATGTAAGGTGGGTTGACTCATTACTGTTATGTAAGGTGGGTTGACTCATTACTGTTATGTAAGGTGGGTAGACTCATTACTGTTATGTAAGGCGGGTAGACTCATTACTGTTATGTAAGGTGGGTTGACTCATTACTGTTATGTAAGGTGGGTTGACTCATTACTGTTATGTAAGGTGGGTAGACTCATTACTGTTATGTAAGGTGGGTTGACTCATTACTGTTACATAAGGTGGGTAGACTCATTACTGTTATGTAAGGTGGGTAGACTCATTACTGTTATGTAAGGTGGATTGACTCATTACTGTTATGTAAGGTGGGTTGACTCATTACTGTTATGTAAGGCGGGTTGACTCATTACTGTTATGTAAGGAGGGTAGACTCATTACTGTTATGTAAGGTGGGTTGACTCATTACTGTTATGTAAGGTGGGTTGACTCATTACTGTTATGTAAGGTGGGTTGACTCATTACTGTTATGTAAGGTGGGTAGACTCATTACTGTTATGTAAGGTGGGTAGACTCATTACTGTTACATAAGGTGGGTAGACTCATTACTGTTATGTAAGGTGGGTAGACTCATTACTGTTATGTAAGGTGGATTGACTCATTACTGTTATGTAAGGTGGGTTGACTCATTACTGTTATGTAAGGCGGGTTGACTTATTACTGTTATGTAAGGAGGGTAGACTCATTACTGTTATGTAAGGCGGGTTGACTCATTACTGTTATGTAAGGTGGGTTGACTCATTACTGTTATGTAAGGTGGGTAGACTCATTAATGTTATGTAAGGTGGGTAGACTCATTAATGTTATGTAAGGTGGGTTGACTCATTACTGTTATGTAAGGTAGGTAGACTCATTACTGTTATGTAAGGTGAGTAGACTCATTACTGTTATGTAAGGCGGGTAGACTCATTACTGTTATATAAGGTGGGTAGACTCATTACTGTTATGTAAGGTGGGTTGACTCAACAAAGATCATGGTATCAGTCCACTAACAACAACAGCAAAAACAACAATCAAGGCCAGAAAAAAATTGTGTCTAAGGCAACCTGACTGATTTTTTTTTTTTTTTTAAAAGTATGCACCATTGGAAAGAAGACATTGATTTCATTGGTACAAGTTGCTAAACAGGTTTCAATGAAATATGATATTAAAGCAAACTAAATAACAGAGATATAGTGATCTTGGTTTTAAAAATAATCATGAAAAGCCCAAAGCAGTTTGTCCTTAAGTAATATAATTTACATATAAATGCTATGCTGATCACCAGAAGAGAATTGTTGTAAGAGATGCAATTCATATTTGCGGAATATTTCTCTTTAAATAATAGAGCATCCCATCCAATGTCTCGTATTTGAGTCCAAATTTGATTGCGTAACGCTACAATGTATGCATTAAAAGATTTATAGCAGAATTATATTCATAATCATGAATAATGTAATATAAATGTGCATGCTGTGTGGTGATGTGTATATACAGATTTGGTATTTAAATATCTTTATTGTTATTATTCTATATCTTAACACCCTTTCCATTTCTTTTATGAATATATATGGTAAGCACAAATGTAAGAAAACTAATACAATACTGTGACACTGTTGTGTGGATAAAAGTGTGAACTGGGAGAAATACAAGTTGTTTGTATTGTTTGGAAGATTGTGAAAGACTGCCATGGTTGCGTTGGAATGAGCGCTTAAATATTTTTTCTGAGTTTCCAAGGTATTTGTTTGAGCTGTGATATTAGTTGAGGCTATTTGAACTCTGTGTTACTAGGAAGGTGATATCATTCATCGGCAGCACTGCGCCTAGGAATCTGATATCTTACATTCTTTTCTGGTTTGTAAAATACCAAAAACAAAATCAATATTTTATGCATGTATAAAAAAGTTTGCAAATGTGAATTAACAAATAACTGTTAAACTATAGCACAGTTACAATTAATTACTGGGGATCAGAATTATTCCCATTATCATATCTGTATTTCACAATATCCATGCATAACAATGAAATAAACAAGAGGACCAAGATGGCCCTAGGTCGCTCACCTGAGAACAAAGACACTACAATTGATGACCAGATAATATAGACTTCATCTCGTATGACCCGTTTTTACATAGATTTGATCAAAACTAACAATGAAGGTGCTATAATACTGTTAAACAAGCTAAAACGTAGCAAATTTTCTATTCCAAGGGCCCATAACTCTTGAAGTTCTGATTGGATTCTGCCCATAATAAAAGTTGTCCAAGATCTTTTGGTTATACATTTACTGAAAATATGATTAGGATTGGTGAATAAATGAAGGCGCTAGAGTGTAAACAAACTAAATATAGCAAATTTTCTAAGTCAAGGGCACATAACTCTTGAAATCCTAGTCCGATTAGATCGAACTTAGCCGAGACATTGTAGCCATATACATTGTGACCAAGTTTGATTATGATTGATTAGGAGCTGTGGATGCCAGAGTGTAAACAAACTAATTGTGGACGGATGACAGACGCCAGACATTCATCAATCCTAAAAGCTCACCTGATGAATCAGCTGAGCTAAAAATGTTGGATAAAAAAAAACACAGTCCAATTCTTCACTATAATCATGTTTTAATAAAATTGACATTACTCTCATTATCAAAGACCCATGTTTTGTCTCCCCAAAGCAGTGATAAAAAGTTGACAATTTTGAATACAACATAAAGAGCGCACCAAATGCAAAGCATTTCATCTTATAGAAATTATTATACTACTAGGTACTGATACTCATAATGAAATCTCAGAAAGAAATATTTAAACATTTGTAAGATGATTCTAATTAACATTAAAAGGAATTTGTTAAACACACACTAATTGGTCTTTTTTAAACAAAATGAATAAGTTGAGTACAAACTTATAAGAAAGTCTGAAGACAAACCGATCATCGTCTATTATCTGGTGTAGACCTGGAGTTTGAGAGTGCAATCAATTCGAATTAAAATCTCGCCTACAGAAATAAGATTTCTGATCCAGAAAGAGAAATATTATGAGATTAATGGCGCTAACATAGCTAACTATGCCCACATTGTTCCAATCACATGACTCATTATCTAAAAAATTTTGGTAGATGCTGGAGAAAATGAGACAGAAAGCAAACCCATTTTACTGAAGTTTAACATACTCCAAGCAGAGGCAGAAAAGGTCTACAATGTAATATAAAACCAGCATTTTATTTAATTCAGTTTAAAGCGATGCAACATTAATTGCACATATGCAAAGATACATAATTGTTTGCCATAATTAACTTGAAACACGTACTTGTTGAATGTTATGGCAAAATTCAGCAAATAGTATATTTTGGTAAAGACTGAAGTTTTTAACAGCAAATTGCAAAGAACAAAAACATTTGGGGACAAATGTAAGAGTTTTGCATTTAACCCACCTAAAAGGAGAGTATAAACATGCCAATAATTGGATGATAGGTTATTATTCAAAAGTTTACAGAGTCTGTAAATACAAAACTAAAGATGGACTGATTAACTGTTCACTTTGAGCACCTCCTGGTTTTAAATCAAAGGGGAATCTTTAAAACCAATAAATAGTATATATCTATGATATAAATGTAAAACATATAACCCCATAAGCACAAAGAATGACATCAACATCTTGCAGACAATCAGACAATGTTTAAAGTAAGACATAAATAAAACAGGGTAATTCAAGGCTCTTTAACAATCACTAAACGGTGATTACAGCTTTCTAAATATAGAAACTAAGACAATAATACAACGTTTATTCCACGAAAACATTTAAATATTCTGCAAATCAATAAATTACAAGGCTCAAAGTCGGGATCTGTCTTCAGAGAAAAACTTAAAGAATGATTTTCATTGTTTTCACAGGCAGACCTAATAAAACAAAAAAACACTGTTGTTTTATTTTTGTTTAAAACTTGTGTTTATCCAAGAAGGACATGCTTTTTGTTTTTCCTGTATTGACGTACTTATTCAACTTGGTTATTTTTTGACAGTTGGCAAGAGTTATCTAGTTCACATTGGCATTTCTTGTTTGTTTGTTTGTTTAGAACCTGATAGAAACCATGGGAAGTTTGAGGCTTGTGTGAAAGTGTTGATCCCTAGTGTCCATCGGGTGCCTGTTTTCATCTCAATCTGAGTAAAAACAACCATTAGTTTATAGCAGATGTGTTGTAAATAAATGAAATCTTATTGAACAGAAATAAAATAAGCAAAATATGATAAACACTCATGAATCTATAAATTTAAAGTAAAAAAATGAATGAATAAACAGATGGTCTCAAATATGAATTAAAAAAATGAACGGAAAAAATGAATGAAAGAAGCTTAAGAGCTAATGGATGGATGAAAGAACTAACTTAAAGATTGAATTGATAAATGAAGTACCGGTAAATTATATCACATTTGCATCATTTTCAAGGAGAGCCTTTCTTTGAACCCACATCATAATTTAAAATGATACTGTAAACTAAAGCTTACACATTGATTTGTGTGTATTATTATACAATGCTTAGATATCAGTAACAAGAGGGCCATGATGGCCCTATAAATGCTCACCAGGAGAAAAGGTCATTTGGGGATTAACATTGTTGAAGTTTTCTATATGAGTCTAAGTAAGATCAAGTGACCCATCTGGGCCGTTTTTTATACCATGGCCATTATATGTACAGATTTAAAAGAGGTCCATTAGACAAAGCTAGATACCAAATATCTTAAGCTTAGCTCTAGGCCTTGTGGTTTCGGAGAAGAAGATTTTTTAATATTTTCCTATATAAAATAGAATAAACCCAGGGCAGGGCTAATTTTGACCCCGGGGCCATAATTTGAACAAACTTGGTAGAGGTCCACTACACAATGCCACATACAAAATATCTAAGCTCTAGGCCTTGCGGTTTCAGAGAAAAAGATTTTTTAAATTTTCCTGTATAAGTCTATATAAATCAAGTGACACCCGGGGCGGGGCCAATTTTGACCCTAGGGCAATAATTTGAACAAACTTGGTAGAGGTCCACTGGACAATGCTATATGCCAAATATCTTAGCTCTAGGCCTTGTGGTTTCGGAGAAGAAGACTTTTTAAATTTTCCTATATAAAATAGAATAAACCCCAGGGCAGGGCCAATTTTGACCCCGGGGCCATAATTTCAACAAACTTGGTAGAGGTCCACTACACAATGCCACATACAAAATATCTTAGCTCTAGGCCTTGCGGTTTCGGAGAAGAAGATTTTTTAAATTTTCCTATATAAGTCTATATAAATCAAGTGACCCCCGGGGCGGGGCCAATTTTGACCCTAGGGCAATAATTTGAACAAACTTGGTAGAGGTCCACTAGACTATGCTACACACCAAATATCAAAGCTCTAGGCATTGTAGTTTTTGACAAGAAGATTTTTTAAATTTCATATATAAGTCTATGTAAAATCAAGTTACCCCCGGGGCGGAGCCAATTTTGACCCTAGGGCAATAATTTGAACAATCTTTGTAGAGTTCCATTAGACAATGCTACATACCAAATATCTTAGCTCTAGGCCCTGTGGTTTCAGACAAGAAGATTTTTTAAGTTTTTTAAATTTGTTGCCATAGCAACCAGAATTTTTAATGAAATTTAATTTTTTGAACAACTTTGAAAGGGGACCACCCAAGGATCATTCCAGCCAAGTTTGGTTGCAATCGGCATAGCGGTGTAGGAGGAGATGTTGTTTTAAGTAAACATGGACGCCACGTATTCGTAACGACGCATGACGCACGATGGACGCAGGGCGATCACAAAAGCTCACCCTGAGCACATTCGTGCTCTGGTGAGCTAAAAAGCTAGTCATGTTTAAAATGACTTTGACCTTAGTTAATAAGGTTGATAAAACTGAAAGTGTTTTTAAAAACTTTTTTAAGCAATAATATGCCCTTTTGTGAGAATATGAAATACAGTCATCCTCAAATAGTTTTGTTAACTGGATTTGTCATTAGAAGCTTCAGCAGAAATTGCCTTTACACCCTGGGACATGAACAGATTAATTATTCATTCGATTGTGTTAATGTTTAAACATATTCTTAACTTTTAAATTACTAGATATTATTTGAAGGATAATTTACAAGCATTAATGCTGTGATATGACCTCTGCTTATTAGAGGATATGGGGTGTTTATTATGAAACATGTGGTATATGAAATCCGACATGACTCTTCATAATGTACAATGTCAAGGTTATTCTACACCTCGGTCAATATGAAATTCTGCCGGTGAATACCACATCATATTTCACGCCTCACTAGTCAATAACTGTATAATAAATGTTCTTGAGTTTTCGATCAAAAGGATTCAGCATGCACCGTAATAAACGGGAACCAATTGAAAGGTAGTGGGTTCAAGTCTCAACTATGCTTTCCGATATTTCAAGAATTATTTTTCATTGACCCTACTACTAAGTCCAAATCTGTGAATAGAAAATCAAAGGAAATGAGTGAGTCTTGTATTGGTACTTCACACTGGCCCACACAATAAAGAATCAGAAAAACTATTCGAAATAATAGTAGGGTTATAACTGCCTGGTTCCCCTCCTGTATCTTTTCTACCCTTTCTCTGGGGACTGGCACTGAAATAACCTAATAGCCGTTAAATTGGCTGTTAAACAACAGATAAAAAACAAGAGCGCAGCAAGCAGTGCCAATGCTAATCTGTTCGATCACTGCCTCAGTGAGATATATCCACCTAAGAAATTTCATGTTGCTATCTCTTATAGTTATGAGCTACATTATAGTTTTTGCGCAGACACTGCCGACGCTGTGATCACAAAAGCTCGACTTTTTCTTCGAATTCAGACCAGCTAAAACTGAAAGGGAAAATGTTCCAGACCAATTCATAAAGATTATTGAATGTAATTAAAAAATGTTATTTAGAAAAGAGAAAGTATGAACAGAACACGTTCAAGTAAATCAATGGCCTCATTAATTAATGGCTCCTGGTATGTGTCTATTATCACAAAGAGTGATATTGATTTAATGGAATCATTTAGACAGGTACATCCAACGCTTCAACGACATTACTTTACATTAAGCCGTACAGCCACATCAAACAATTGGTTAACTTGTTCTTCCCTTCATATGCTTGTAATTAAAATACTGCACATCTCCTGATAATTGTGTATGTACATGGAATGCAACAGAAACAAGAGTGCCAGGTTACAAATGACGCCAGTCAAAATTAATTTTTCAAAGCATCAAGGGACATAACTCAGATGTGCCTTGGCTGATTTGCCTGGTTATCATACTTGACCAAGATATCATGGCCATAAACATTTCCATGAAGTTTGGTGAGGATCCAAAAATCAAACTTTTGAATAAGAGAGGACGCTGGCCGCCCAATCGCCCGCTGTGGGTGTTCCCATAATATGACCCATTTTTCAAACGGGCATATAAAAAAGCAAGTAAAAAAGCGAATTAGACACCAGGAAAAATTTAACTTGTAATCACTGATAAACAGAACTAGGAACAAATTAACAATTTTAATCGCCTCTTAAGATCTCAGATCTTCAGATTAGTAACAATATCTTAGGAGTCATCTTTATAAAGGTAAAACAATTTAACCAGTATTATATAGATATGTCTTTTTTCCATTAACAGATTACTGGGATGACACAGGCGAAAAACAAGTCTATAAATCAGAAGATTTACTGGATATAAAACAACTCCCTGGGAACGTTATAGGATAGGACAAAAGTCGGGGCAGCTGATGATCATCGGAGAATTAATGTCCACAGCCAGATAAGGCTTAAAACTGACAGCATTCATTATTGGTTTTGGAACAATTACCTGCATCACAGACTTATTTAATGCTTCGTTAAGATTTCGTAATAGAAAGGATTCCATGAGATACGTTCATAGTTTCCTGCTATACAGAACATTTAGATGTAGAATAAATTTGTCAGAAACTGAAAAAGGGAAAGTAAAAAAGACTGACTGACTGTGATATTGGAGATAAATACAATTTGGAAAAAAGGACACTTATTGTTTTTGAGATGAGAAATCCATGCTGTATGAAAGTCGCTCAGTTTTGAATGTCATCTTACAGCTACCTAAACAATATAACAGTTCAATTTCAACAACATCATCATATCCAATAGCAACTGAGAACGTCTAGAATATCAGGCTCTGATATCTAAAACAAGGAAATGTGTGAATGGTGTGATAAACAATACAATATTGAAATAGTATATAAGAACTGTTAAAAAATTTGCTTCTCGCAGTATGTTCTTGTAACTGGAATAGACTTTCATTTCAACATGAGCTACAGTCACTAAATACAGACTCTAAGATTTTGTTACTATCATTTTCTCATCAATTTAGAAACAAAACAGATTGGCACCCAATCGGTGTTCAAACAATTTTGATCTCATTTAAAAGCAAAAATCAGAAATAGAAGGAGATGTTTTGATATCATCTGTGTATTGGCGTGACTGACAAGACTTGAACATATATGCAGTGAACGAGAGTGAAGAATAACAATGGATACATCGACACCTATCGAAGAGAGTTTCTTGGAAACACTGGATGCAGCATCTTCAAGTGCATCCTCAATTCATATGGAATGGAACATACATAGTGCTAATCTACAATATGTAGAAGGTTACAGGGTGCATTATCAAAAGGTGGCAAGCACATACATTCATTACGGGCCTGTGCTTCAACCTTCTATTCATGAATATGAAATTGAGAATTTAGTGGCTGACACCTATTACAAAGTATGTCTTGTTGTGTACCGTAATGGTACCGTTCCATTTCGCGAGTGTATAGATGCCTCCACAACTAACTGGCAGCTTCCTGTGTCTGTCGGTAGCAGCATAGGAGCAATACTGGCTTTGTCTATGATTGTTCTTATAGTACTGCTATCTCGTTGTAACATTCCATTGCAATATAGAGGCAAAAAAGCAAAGCGATCACAAAGGTATGACACAATATCGTCTAATTACCATGACGACCAATATGACTTCAGTGAAACAGCAACTCATGGACAGGATGATGATTATACATCGGAGTATGATCATGATGATGACGCTTACTACGAAATACATGTACCCGAGACAAGACGTACAAAAGCTCAATACCTTCCAGAAAGGCAAAGCTTACCAAATGGTCTGTCGAGGAGTCATGTCCATCCACACACTCATGTTCAACATCAGAATCAACACAGAAATTCTCTGGGTCGAATTCCATTGAATCAGCCACAACATCACCATCACCCACGGCAAATGCGTGCCTACTCGATGCAAGCTGCTGGAAACATGTGTTTCTTTAATCATCCATGCTCACCTTTGGCAAAGGAGCCAAGAAAGCACTCTCTGGACAGAGGAGATAGTCAACATTCAGCTGATGCATTTCAATACCATGCTCATCAGTTTACAAATTCTCAAAGCACTACAGCGAAAGATATTATTTCACCAACAAAAGGGAGCTTACCCACTGCTCACAAGACCTGCTCACCCTCCCTTCATGCCTTCAGTTTCATCGATGAAAATCCCAAAGCAACATCAAAAGCTTCAACTTCAAAGACAAGTGAACCCAATAAAGCTGGTTCTAAAACATTACAATCTGATAATTTGTTGATAACTGATATAGACTTTGATGACATGAGTCAGTATGGGGCAACTGGGGGTGCACCTGCAACATTGCCACCTCAAAGAACAATGGAAATGTCTTCAACTAATGTTCGGATGCTGGCACTTCCAGAGAGCATTTCCTTTGAAGAACATTCTGTCTAACTTTGTTACTTTTATATTAAATGTTGTTTTAAAGTGACAAATGAGCTCTAAAATGGAATTCTAAAAGTGACTAGAAGAAATTAACATTTATTTAGAAATCGGATATAAGGAAGTGTTATATCATAGTCAGGGTATTTTGTAAGAAATTTTTTTTTAACCATTTTACATCACGACAAGAACAATTGAGTCTAAAAATTGAATTGAAAGAAACCATAAAATTTCAAAAGAATTGAATTTTTCTACAAAGATTTCAGAATAAGTTTCTAACTTTCTAGCACCCACATGCTTATACCATAACAGCATTTAACAAAATGTATGGATTTCACAATCATGTTCCCAGTTGAAGAATTTTTTTTGTGTGTGGTCTTATTTCAATGTTTAATATTTGTCTTGATTTTACTAGTATTTGATTTGTATCTTCCTTTACCTTTTCTATATGTTCAATGTCACATATTTTATGCCCTAAGCCATCCTTAGAAAATTGTTGGTTATGTTTATTCAAGCCCAACCTTTAACTGTGGGTAGGGTGGTAGGCTGTATTTGGAGGGGGTAACATTATGTACTTATTGGTATACAGAAAAACATATTTAAATGAGGAATGGAAAAAAATTTGGTCATAATTGCAAGAACATTTTTGGCCAGGGGACATTCAGTTGAGTCTGTCTTGTTTCTGCACAACAACATTTTTTTAAAGATAGCCTTATGTACTCATATATTTGTTTTTATTTTACAAAATATGAGATTGAGATTGCTAGAAGAGTTTCCAGCTGGTATATTCTAGTTTATCGATGTATATTGTTTACAAAAGTCATTTGTTATTATTCACTCCTTCATGCATGTGTATATAACAAATTTATTTTTGATAAATACTATGTGGTTCTTGTTAAAATTAAATTTTCCAATCCATATAATTCTGTATATTATATCATAAAATTTACATAACACTCTGCAAAACAACACAAGGCCCTTATATAAGCAAATGAAAGTCTTAAAATAGCATAAAGACAACAACTTGGCTGGAAATTTTCAAAAACTTGTTATTCGCAGAACTATTGTGCAATTTTATTTCCCTAGCTGTCAAAGCTGCATAATTTCAAGGTTGATGCTTGCTTTTATTTTAGCTTCGATGTAGTTTGAGAATATTAATAAGTTGTATAATAATCTTCTTCAGACTGGTTGTTGAATGTATGCATATATAACTTAAAATAAAACGGATCATTCCCTTGTCGTAAAATAAACGGGAAATATCAACTGCAGTACGAAGCTAAGAAGGATTATGCATTTAGTGACTATGTAATTATTCAGCTTTGACAGTTCAATAAAATCTCCATGTAACATTTATGAAAAACCTTGTACAAATCATACCTCAAAATCAGGTAAGTTTAGAAAAAATACTAGAAATGAGAAGTTTTGTATCCTTATAATTGAACAAGCCAATTTTTAGGGGGAAAGTAACCTTAATTTCCTGTTACAACCTAAGCAGGTGTCATGTGATCTAGATACTTAACAAACCAGGCATGGTTGAAGATAATTATATTGTCTAGCACAATATAATTTTCACAGGATAACTCCCAGGAGGATACTCTAGTAGTTCATTAACAAATTTCCAGTAGTATTATTATATTCAATATTTTAGGCCATCCTTAAAATAAATTCTGGTTTGCAGTTAATGTTAACAGTGGGTAGGGAGATTTTTGTTCTTGCTCATGTTATGCTTATACTGACGGAGAAAAACAGGATTAAGAAACTAAACAAAAAGTGCTAAGTCTATCATGTAATTGCAATCCAACAGTTATTTAAGAATGGCCTTAGACCTTTTTATTAGAGAAAGTCTAAGAAGATAGGCTAAACTACTTTAACTGAAATCATTAGCACAAAAACTGATTCAGAAAAGAATCAATGCAAAACATATAGGCCAATGTAATGAATTTTTGCAATAAACAATGATTTTCAAGCCAAATTCATTATTATCCAGGAGCGTTGATACTCCCATGATGGCAATTTATATGAATTACAAAACACAACATGTGATGGATTATTTCAGCACAATCAGATCATAATAAATATCATATTATATTAGATTCCATTGAATAAGTTATAAAATATTGGACATGTTATTGAAACACAATGGTACTTAAGGGCACCCTTAGAGCTATAAAAATGATCCAGCACTTTGATTCCATACAAAGGATTATAATACTCTGGGCTCACACACCACTTTAATAGCCTTCAAGAAATGTTCACTGAACCAATAGAGACAAAAAAAACAACAACATGTCCTTGTCTAAATTCAATTGGTCAATTTTATCACATGACTCAGAACCAACCAATCAAAATTGAGTTTAAAATTTAGGCACCTGAACAAAAATTACAGTTTTTACCATCGGCAGCATATCAAAAACATGACAAAGCTGAAACTCACGCAGCAGACAATATGACAGCTTGTACAACAGATCTGTAAGAAATTAAATTTCAACAAGAAATGTTTGTGAAACTTGAATGCTCCCTTGTGACCTTGACCTTTGACATACAGACCTCAAAATCAATACAGGTCATCTACTTGCTTGTGATGACCAACCTCCCAACCAAATCTGAAGTACTTAGGTCAAATTGTTCTCTAGTTATTGGTCAAACAAGGTTTGGTTTCAGACGGACTGAAGGACGGATTGACCGACAGACATGTGCAAAGCAATATACCCCCTTTTCTTTGAAAGGGGGCATAAATATTAACATAATCCTGTTGGTGATGTTTCTTTTTCAAACAGAAAGGTGTTAAGGGTACTAGTGAAAATATCAATATAACTACCATTGCCTTCACTTTCACTAAACATAGTTAACAGCAACATCATGCAGTACTAAAATGCCGCTATTCTCATAAATCCTTTTTCTAAAATTTAATGTCCTTCAACCACTCTCTTATAGCGATAGTTCTGCTTTTCATACTTCAAAACCATACCTCAAATTTAACCCAGGTGTTTTTGTTTAAAATTTATACAATTGGGAGAGCCTATCAAGAGATAAATGCATACATGTACTGTACAGCTCATAAAAAAATATTATAAAATAGATCCGCTTCATTAATTATTGAACTGATTTCAAACAAAATATAAATGAAAACAACAGCAGCAACATCCATTAAAGCATCTATAAGCAGCCTCTGTTGTTCATGACAATCTGAACAACACTGTAATAAGTGTGCTGAATATTAACACATCTGGAATTGTTTTCTAATGCAAATGAGAAAGATTATTATAGTAATTATACTGCTTTAATTCATAAAGTAATCAAATCAATGGATAGTCAATATTTGTGATTCTGTTCTATCAAGTATTAAATTTCAATTTGAACTCAGAATTATTTGGCAACAGTGTGCATCAATCAAATTTCTGATAACCTGTAACCAATCCCAGTTTCTTAATGTTATAATGGAATAATAACAATGTTTTGGTATTGTTTTATTTCCTGGTTTGTAAAAATATGGGTTTTTGTTCATTTTCTATTATGAGGCATTATTTCCCACACAATTCAGTAATATGAAGCTTCATACTGTTTTCACACTTGTTCAGTACCAACAATGCTTCATCCATTGTACTGCGTGGTTTCCAGCACATGAAGAGTGAAATTTTCATTAGTTTGCCCAAAATATCCCACAAACTTATCCACACACATCCTATGTTGAATACAGGAAACCCTAATCCTCACGATGTCAACTTTTGTTGAAAAAGTTTGGAAAAGTTCAAAGGAGGCAACTCAATTTATTAGTTTATCTGTTGTTTAATGGCTGATTTGACAGCTATGGTCATTTCATGGCCACCCTAGAATGAGGGCGAGAAGATACTGGAGAATGGGCATCTGTATCCCTTACCTCTTTATTTCAAATAGTTTTCCCTGGTTCTTTATCATGTCCAGTGTAAAACATTGATTCATGCCTCAACCATTTCCTGTGATTTTCTAAACACAGTACTTGGCTGGGTAGTTGGGATGGGAACACTGAAAGATTCCTAGAAAAACTGGAGTGCGAAGACGAAGTGGAGATTTGAATCCATGACATGTCGTTCCATAGTCCAGCCCATTATCATTAGATCACCGAT
The DNA here is from genome assembly GCA_964023205.1 of Lutraria lutraria. NCBI lineage: Eukaryota > Metazoa > Mollusca > Bivalvia > Venerida > Mactridae > Lutraria > Lutraria lutraria. The sequence continues at coordinate 27,181,256 of OZ026848.1, read as the reverse complement.
CGTCCCCGGAGACAACTCAATGCATCCTGCGTACAGGTAAGTTAATGTAGAATTATTTATTGTACAGTAAAAACTGTATCTCTTTATTTTCCCCACTAAAATGTTTACATTGGTTGATGATGTCATGACCTATCTTGTAGATGTAAACATAACTATCTGATTTCATTGCAAATGTGACAAATGCATACACGGGAGGATCGAGTTTGTTTTAATACGAAACCAGTTACGCGTGTAGTAGATGGACATGTCTATTTTCCTTATTGGTTGTGACTGAGCACTCTATTTTGATGGCAAGGTAAAGATTTACTTCCATTAAAATTACCAATATTTCACATTAGATATTGACGTCACGTAACTGATGACAATAAAAGAGGTTAAACTGGCTGACTATGTATTATTTATAGGCCATGACAGCACAATTGATTCTCACCAAAAATTGACAGCAACAATAGTTACCATTGAAATTACTTCTATTTCAAAATAAACTTTTAAAAAAATAAAATTCTTACAAAAAGAACAAAATTTCAAGACTAATTTTTTTATTAAAATCAAACATGATTTACCAACATTTCAAGTTTCATAATACATCATTATACATGTAATTCTCAAGTCATCCTCATTGATTTTTTTTAAAATCAAACATAAGGATTAAAATCACTTTAACCAATTTAATGACCAAACTATTTTTCAAGCATGCATTCATTCTGTAAATTAAATAAGAATGACCAGAAATAGAACAGCAGTTGAAATACACATTTTTCACTTAGGACCATTGGAAAACATTATTATTTCAAGATAATTATTACTATGCATAGTGATAAAGGTTAATTACATTCAGAATTGAAATTTGTATAACCATGGTGTTAAGAAACTTGTAATTGAGAATAATCACTTCCTTACAGTACCATTGAACTGTCTAGAAACTCAATTACAGCCAATCATTAAACAATCAGCGAATCGTGCAAAATAGAACAATAATTTGTACTTGTTACTTAAGTTACCAATTCTACTCTGTTTGTTTGGGAGGTAGTATCAATATTCATATACAGAAAATTACTGACAATAACAGAACATAGCACAAGCAAGCAAAGTGCTAATTGTTAGATTACAACGTTATAACACATACTGGTACTAATTCTCTAAATATAAAGAAACAAAATTATAAACATTTTGGGTTTCACGCCTGTTTTTCAAAACAAGTTTCAGTTGAATACCAGCAGGCAATTAACTTAACCAGTGTACCAAGATGGATTCTGAACCACTATTCACACTGTGGAAGAATTTACTGCCGATCTTCTCCCCATGTTCTTCTTTGTGTTCGCTACTTGTCACACAGTCACACCAGCAGCATCGATGAAGACACATGCAGCATCTAGTGATACAAAATTGGTTTGGGCCAGACCTCTCCTCTTTCTTTACAGTACATCCTGCAAGTCTGGAGAAGGTGTTCTGATGTTTGTTCTTCCTCCCTACAGGCACGAATTGGCTACTGGACCGCAGCTTCTAATCTTGTGCATATGTGTGCATTGAGCCTGTTGTGGCCAGTTCGCAACCCGAATATATCATCTGCTCTGCCATCAGAAGATGATTATTCTTATCCTTTTTAGCATGGGTCTGAACAGGGCCTTCAGGATACAATTCACTTTTCCCTTTAGGATACTGGTGCCTGATTGGTCTTCTCCACACAAATCACTTGAATGGCTTTGTAGGAAGAATGGCTTATAGACCCAAGGTCTTCAACCAAACTGTCACATTTATGAGCACATGAGCTGCACTCAACATTAGAAATCGCAAACTTGACCAAGGTCTATAAACACCTAATGCTCTCTCAATTGAAAAAGCAGGCAAGGTAGAATAGACTGAAAAATTTAATTGAATTAAATATGAAAATATTTAGGCCGTACACAAATGGTGTATATCTGCAAGATGAAGAAACACTTAGCGTTTCATTCCAAAAGGGAAATATAAAAGTGTGCCAAACGTAACGTCACTTTTTGACGTTGTGATGTCATATGTTATGACGTCATGACGTCACACATATGTTTACCATCATTCCAATAATTATACTAGTTGCCTGAGGAAGTAAATTACGAAACGCATAGCAACTTTATTTGAGTTATGTTTTCTTTTTTACCATAATAATTCCAAAAGGAAAAACATGGTAATGCCAGCTTGGTCTTGAACAGTTTATTACGCAGTGACATTTTATCATTTAGTTTAGTACCAGTGACTTTGACCTTGGCCCAACAACCCCAAAATAACACAGTGTGTCAAAATCTTTATTTTAAAAATTATGTGAATTCTTGACACCAAAATAAAGAATACAACCAATCAAAGTTATCAGCACTAGATTTTCCCCTAATTTTTAACAGAATTACTTATTTGAATTCAGGCAGGCAGGCTCACTGCATTCTTTTGTAGCAGCTGAGATAAGAACTTAAACAATTAGAGAACACCCTAATTAAACTCATATAAAATCGTACTTCAAACTTAATTTCCAATAAGATTCCAGCATACACTGATATCCATGAAATAGTTAGTATATCTAATAACCAGATTCTACACTTAACAAAACTTATAACATCCCCTTCGTAAAATATGCATATTTTATTTAATTTTTAATATTCTGAGCTCAAATTTTCAGTGCACATCTCTAAGAAGTCTACCAACATAAATCTATCGACAAAAATGCATTTTATTGATTTTTAACGCATAACGGCCCTATAGTTGTAAAACAGTTAATTTGCATGTGCAGCACGAGCTAAATATGAATCTTCGAAATAATTAAACAATTTTGTTATAAGTTTTGTTAAGAGAAGTATAAGTCCTAGAATCAATACGAACATGAAAAAAAACATTTCTTTATCCTATTGAATATCCATCAGACTCATCAATAACAGTTTTATACCATGATTGAATTAAAATCTCCCTCAGGCAATCATAAATTGATTAAGCCACCTGATTTAGTGATACATTATAGCCTCCTTGCTTTTAATTTGAAGAGCTTTTGTTTCTATCTGGAAGAGCTCTTGTATTTTAATTTGATGAAAATCTATAAACATGAGGAAATTCAAAGCTGCATATCTGTAGTTCAAACTTGATTAATTATTGTTCAAATAAAATATTGGTAACCTCTCACTTACAAATATAACATTACTGATTCTAAAGTGTCAATCACGTCAAGGAAAACAAATACTTATATATGTTTGTATATATATTTATATGTATATTTGTCGATCAGCTACTTTATATCAAATCTTTAAAAAGACGACAACTTGAAGGTAATCCACAAACATGCTTGGAAAAATGAGAACATTTATTATTAAGTTTATAGAAAATTAATCATAGATTATCGTTTAAATTTTCAGAAAGGGGGAAGATTTTACATAAATTTACAGCAGAATTAATTTCAACAGTTTTCAGAGAGTACCTTGGGACAAGGATCTAAACATCAACTTTTTACTGCCTGTAGAATATATTTACATTTATATGTTTACAGCACTTCCTCCAAAAAGTAGAAAAACTATTGATTAATACTCAAGAATAATATCATGAAATATACAAATATATGCTTTTACAAGACCCTGATTGGCATGTTGACATCTGAGTTAAGCAGAAGCTTGATTTTTGATTAATTATTCAAACTAACAAACATCATAGTATGAAACTCATCAAGACTACCGGAAAATGATATACAGTAAAACCTTGATTATTCAAATTCTTAGGATCCGAAAAAATCAATCGGATAATTCATGATTTTGAATAATCCATTTTGGCAATGAAATATATAGAGTTATAATCAGGACTGCTGATCTTATTCAGATAATACATTGTATTCAAATAATCGGTCGTCGAATAATTGAGGTTTTACTGTAGATACAATTAGTCTCTGACACTATCAATGGTCAATAGTTCCTCTACAAAACTGGGACCATGATGACTTTGATGACTGACCTTACAGCGCTCCCCTGAAAATGTTTATAAACAAGGCCAGGGTCAAAGATTATGAAACTTAGGGATTAATATCAAATAAAAAATGGGTTAAGGTTGGCCACTGAAACTTAAGCTTGGTGCTGCAGAAACAATAAATACTAGTCAAGTCCAGATCTTGCAGATGCCCCCTAAAGGCCAACTGGATAGTAAGACCCTAGACCTATTGAACTTAAACTAAATAGGGGTCATCTAAATGCAATGAACAATCTCCATACCAAGTCTGAGGACCTATAGACTAAGGCCAAATCATTCTCGTGACCTTGACCTTTTGACCTATTGAACTTAAAAATTCTACATGTAATGTCCATCCTTTCAACCAAATCTGAGGAGCTTCAGCCAAATCTTTCTCTAGTTATTGGTTATGAAAGGACCAACTGACAGACCGACATGCGCAAGCAATATACCCCCTTTTCCTCAAAAGGGGACGTAACAAAGGAAAACATTTACTTTATGATAATATTTCTTTGGATTATAACAATGACCACAATCGTATATCCCTACGCCCCTGAAACACTCAACAGACAGAGGCAATTCGAAAAATAAAATTACCAAAGAAAACTTTGCCCCCGCATAAAATATCCTTGTCTATCCATAAAGTGTCATAATTTTTTATCCTTGTCTATCCATTAAGTGTCATATATTAAGTGTCATATATCCTTGTCTATCCATTAAGTGTCATATATCCTTGTCTATCCATTAAGTGTCATATATCCTTGTCTATCCATTAAGTGTCATATATCCTTGTCTATCCATAAAGTGTCATATATCCTTGTCTATCCATTAAGTGTCATATATCCTTGTCTATCCATTAAGTGTCATATATCCTTGTCTATCCATTAAGTGTCATATATCCTTGTCTATCCATTAAGTGTCATATATCCTTGTCTATCAATTAAGTGTCATATATCCTTGTCTATCCATTAAGTGTCATATATCCTTGTCTATCCATTAAGTGTCATATATCCTTGTCTATCCATAAAGTGTCATATATCCTTGTCTATCCATTAAGTGTCATATATCCTTGTCTATCCATTAAGTGTCATATATCCTTGTCTATCCATTAAGTGTCATATATCCTTGTCTATCCATAAAGTGTCATATATCCTTGTCTATCCATTAAGTGTCATATATCCTTGTCTATCCATTAAGTGTCATATATCCTTGTCTATCCATTAAGTGTCATATATCCTTGTCTATCCATTAAGTGTCATATATCCTTGTCTATCCATTAAGTGTCATATATCCTTGTCTATCCATTAAGTGTCATATATCCTTGTCTATCCATTAAGTGTCATATATCCTTGTCTATCCATTAAGTGTCATATATCCTTGTCTATCCATTAAGTGTCATATATCCTTGTCTAAGCCATAAAGTAAGTAATTAATGCCACTAATGAAACAGAAGAATCTGGAAGAATCAATTGAGGAAAGAGTTAATTGAGCATAAAACAATATCCATCAGAGACAAAAAAAATCATGACTCGACATAAAATTTCACAAAGGATTAAGCATCTCATTCCAAATTGACATAAACAAATCAACAATTATCATGGGAAAACTCGCAGCTGATCACTTCAAATTTATTCTGTGAAAGGAGTGGTATAACTATGTCATTACTGTAAGAGGTTCTATCAGCATCATCAAAGAATATGTGAAGAGAAAATATTATTACAACTCTGATAACAACAGGCAGAACAAAGTCAACTGTCGCTACGGAATGGCCGCTTTATTACATAACTATTGACCCTTAACTTATTAATACTAACCACATTCTGTCCGTAAGCTTCTGCCAAGCTACTCCACATAATTCAGAGGTGGAGGACGTAATATCTTCAGTCAAATTTGTGATGGACAGTGTGAGCCTCACCTGGGGTTCAAACACAACCTCTCGATCAGTAGACAAATGCTCTAACCACTGAGCTAGACGGGCGGGCTTAGTATACTTGTACCAAAAATGAAAAAAGTTTGAGCCTTCGTCTAATTAAAAATAAACAATTATTTCAGGATGGACTAAATCTACATCTACAGTGCAACCTTTCCCAAGCAGCACCCTTTGGGAGTAGTAGAATTGTGTTGTTGTTGAGAGGTTGTTGCTCTAGAGAGGTTAAATTAATAGCTAAATCGTACAGCGGGAAAAAATCATGCTGTTGTTGAAGGGAGGATGTTGCTCAAGAGAGGGCGCTTCTGGAGAGGTTGTACTGTAACAGTATATTAGCATGTAACAGAACAATATAATTATTTGTTAAGGAGATACACAGGATCACTACATTATCAAGTAATTATCAAGTCATTTTCAAGTCATTTAAAAGTCACTAATTAATGGTAAAGACAATCAACATATTGGAGATCTTGCATCACAAAATGACTAAGCAGATTTGATTGCACTAATACAAATATAGATCTCTAGGATAAAACATCACACCAACAACCGAGGTCAATTGGTGATTTTTTTTCTAGTTTTATCACAAGAAGAAGACCCAGGCAAGCACCCTGGTAGAACCATCAAACTTCCGTAAGCTAGATGCAAAAATTCTTCACATGATTTTTTTCGGGTCCCGGAAGGAATTAAAATTCTCAGCAGTGAGAGGCTAGTGACTTCTAGTCTGAGATCTGAAACCACACAACCATGGAGATCACTTTTTAACAACTCTAAAGCTTAATATTTTTTATTAAAAAATATAAATATATATACACGTAATAATACATATGTGTGTAATAGATCGAGCTGAGATCAAATCTTATCGAAGAGCTTTTAACAGCACAAATTATGCGTTGTCATATTTCAGAATCATATGATTTCATGGTGAACCATTATACATGCATGTTGATATTATCCATGGAAACTACCAACCATATTAGAAAATTCGACTTTGCAATGGTCTTATTGGAAAATGTGGTCAAAATGTTATCTGCAAGTAATAAGATGGCATTTTTTTTCATATCAATATCAAAGTCTCAACATTATATCCTGTTATAATATACCAGCAGGCAATTAATCTAATAAGTTTCTAAAAATAGAGAGAATCAGCAAGTCCATAGATTGTAGTGTCTGTTTTCATTTTGTTTCACATCTGGCGCCCTTCTTTTCACAGATGATCATAAGTCACTGTTGTTTTGTAAGTCTAGATATTTGTAATGATCGTCTGTTATGCAAACAGTGTCTTACCTAAGATCATGGTAAAAATGGTTGTAACTTAATTCATGAGAGGGTCAGTGCCGTTTACCAATTTATACTCATTATACTCATTAAAATTATTATATCTTATCCTTTTCACTTTAAGGTAAATACAGTCAAACCTGTGTTAGTGGTCACCTCCGAATAAAGCCACCCTATGAATAAAGGCGGATCTTTTAAAAACCGTCATTGATTATTTAGAACAAAATGACCTCCGAATAACAGCCACCTGTCAATGGCCACATTCTGACTTCCCACAGGTTCACAGGTTTGACTGTATTTATAACAAGAGCTGTCCGAAGACAGTACATTCGACTTTTATAAGTCTTTATAGTATGATAAAATGCTTGGTATAGGAGAAAAAGGCAAACCATTCAAAAAACAGCGCAACTATTCAAATCATTGCCAGAAATTAAAAAATGTTGAATATCTTTGATGGTGTACAAGATATTGTCCTTTATAACTTTTAATTTTAATGAAAAATCTAAGTGAAAAAGGGACATAACTCTAACAATACTGTTAACAGAGTTATGCTGCTTGTCCCACAGATGTGCCTTGCCCCCATAACAAAGTATTCAATGTTTTAATTAAATATCTTTGATGGTTTTCAAAACAATCTACTTAATAATCAATTTAAACCAAAATTCTAAATTAAAAAAGGGACATTACTTTGAAAATACTGTTAACAGTTATGCCCCTTTTTTACAACTGCACTATGTCACTGTACGCAAGTATTCCAAATTTCACATGACTATCTTTGAAAATGTGCAAGATAATGGACTTAATAAAAACCTTTAACCAAAGTTTCTAAGTTAAAAGGGGGCATAACTCTAGAGATACTGTTGACAGAGCTACGCCACTTGTCCTACATATGCACATTGTCCCCATAAGAAAATTATCAAAGTTTGAGTTGAATATCTTTGATAATGTTCAAGTAATTGTACTTTATCAAAAACTATAACCAACGCAGACACCGACGCCGGGGCAATAGTACAGCTTTCATTTTTCTTCAAACAGTTGAGCTAAAAATGTTACATATATAAAAGGTTTTGATTCTATTTAATACATTAACGGAAACAACAAATATCACTCACTATTGTGACTGTTGGCTTGATACCGCCTGTCTACATAATTCAAAAGAGTACCAAATTAATTTCTATTTATTTCATACCTGTCGTTATTAAACTATTTAATTCCACTATTGTTTAATTTAAACTCAAGACAGATTCAAAATAACCATATTTGATTGTAATAATTTCTATCTTATAACATACTATATGTGAAGTTTTTGGCTATTCACAACATAAAATGTCTATCATAAGTTAGCAAGATACAAAAGTATTGCCTTATATGATACCAACAAATATCTATATAAATATTTGTTAACTGGAAACATAACTATATTTTTTTCTGACCTAACCCTATCCTTCACAAATCAACAAGGTCATGACAGTAGACAACCTGTATTACAATCATTTTGAAGAAAGTCTGAGGAACTGACAGGAATTTTCTGCTCCTTGTGTAGCCACCCACTGCTACAACTTTTAACATTTTTTGACTCGTTGGATTTTTAATGAGCCTTTGGGTAATTAAAAATAAACAATTTATTTCAGGATGGCCTAGATTATACAGTGCAACCTCTCCAAAACAAAACCCTTTGGAAGTAGCAAAATTATGTTGTTGTTGAGAGGTTGTTGCCCTAGAGAGGTTAAATTAATAGATTGAATATCATGCAGGTTGGAAAAAAACATGCCATAGTTGAAGGGAAGTTGTTGCTCAAGAGGACCATTCTGGAGAGGTTGCACTGTATACTAAACCAGACTTCATGAGATCTAATGGCTGGTCTGGTCTGTGCACATGTAACAAGCTGTATATTACAGTAGTATATAGAAGACACTTGTCAACACAATTAGAGCCTTTCTTCATATAATCTCAAAAATATTTTTCTTCAACAATCATTATTAAACTGTCTGTTTCTTTCTTATTCCTATTTCTGATGTGAAAAGGTAGGAGTAATAACAGTTTTTTTGGAAAACACTGAAAAAAAATTAGTTGTGCTTTCAAAAATTGGAAAAAGAAGGAAAAGCAGAAAATAAGTAGAAATAAGTAGGGATGGTGGAAAGCATGTATAGACCCTAAAACAGTCTACTGGACAAAGCAGAAGTGCTTCTATCAGATCTGGATTAAGGAAAAGTCAGTTGAAACTAATTTCCTGTTAGTAAAGATAATAATCATAAACTAGTACCAAACCCCCCAAGGTTGAGTGAAGCTATGCTGGAGATTGGCTACATTCACAATAACAAGACCACCTCATAGCACAGTCATGATGAATGGTTAATTGTTTACTTCATGTGACATGTGCTGTGGCCATGTGATATTAAGTCGTGCACACGAGATATAACTAAGATGTGGCCACAGAACTACAGATAACACAAAAACCAATCTATGTGCTACTAGTAGCTATACTGACATTTATTTCAAGATTTACATTTGAATGAAAAATTATTTATTATTAAGGCAGAGATTTCATGTAAATTCAAGAGGTTAAATCTTTGATCAGCGAGAAACCATGAATTCATTTGAGGAAAATAAGGCTACATGTGTATCGCTGTGGTACCAACCACAGAGTGTTCTTAGGACTCCTTATGGGCCAAATTTCAGCCCCATTGCCAATTTTTCTCTCATAATCCTTCAACATTCAGATTCAGTTAAATTTTTCATAAAAGACAGTTTTGGTCAAAAAGATTAATCTGCAGAATAGCTGTAATACTTTGTCTGCAACTATCAAGGTTATAATTTACTGATTATCACATTTTGGGAGTATATGTATTTCCATAATACGAAGTAGTCAATAATCAGTAAGGGGAGATAGGTCTATACCTGAAAAGCAAAATTTTAAACAAAGGGAGGTAACTCACGGATCTAAGATACTTCAGTTCGGCAGCACATTTTCGTTCCAGCTTCACAGCACCAGCCACATGGCTTATTTTCTGACAGTTCTGTATGAGGCATGTGGCACATTCTTCATACCTAAAACAATAGAATGTGATAACAGAAATACATTTATATAAATCTCATAGGGGGCTTAGTACATTGATGGGATGTGTTATAGAATGGTGTATTATGGCCTAAAATGCCACATAGACCAAACAAGGTTTTCCCTTATTTGGCTCTGGTGACCTAGTTTTTGACCCAAAATGGTCCAATATCGAACTCGTCTGAGGTTTTGTCAATATTAACATTCTGACCCAGTTTAGTGAAAATTGAGCAAAAATGTGGCCCCTAGTGTGTTCACAAGGTTCACGACGCATGACACACGACGCCGGACGAAGACTGATCACAAAAGCTCACCCTGTCACTTTGTGACATGTGAGCTAAAAACCCACATTTATCATATACTAACAAAGCAGTATATACAGTGCAATCTCTGCAAAGCAACACCCTTTGGGAGAAGCAAAATTATGTTGTTGTTGTGAGGTTGTTACTCTTGAGAGATTAAACTACAAGCGACCTCCTGTCTTGTGCAACGTTAATTTAACTTAGTTATGCGACCACCTGTCTAACGGGGTTAATGACCAGAACTTTCTGTCTATATCGTAGTTGCTAAGCGACTGCTGGGTGTGTTGTCCTAAACGAGTGATTGTTTGTATCACCTATACAAAAAGATTGTTGGCAAATCGGAAAAATTTAAGTTTAGAGGAATGGATAGCTGTGATAAATAAACCTTTAATTCAGCAGCAAGCTCAGAAATTTCTTCTAAACTGTGATTTTTTTTATCTGAACAGTATGTTAACTCTTCAAATAATCATTTTTAAATCAATAATGTTTAATATTTTCTTAAGATTTTATGTACAAAGTACTGTTTTTAAAATGCTTAGCCACAGTTACATTTGTCCCTGTATAAAATGTTTAACTGCCTAAGAAAATGTACATGGTTTCCTACTATTTCATAGTATGTAACTCCAATCCTTAGTTAAGAGACCACCTGTCTTCAGAGATCATATTTTCATTCTCCCTTGAGTAGTCGCTTAAGACAGTTAAATTGTACAGTTCGAGGGCTCAACGCAACAGTGTCTTAACTCATATTGAAATATGAACAAGTTACAACAGTGTTGCGCTGAGCCCTCAAGTTGTGAAAAATCATACTGTTGTTGAAGGGAGGTTATTGCTCAAGAGAGGGCCGCTCTGGAGAGGTTGCACTGTATATATATAATAATGATAAATGATTTTGGTTCTTGGGCATGGCCTTAATTCACCATTATACACCATCCATTCAACATGCAAGCATCAACTAAAATCTTGCAATATCCCTAAAAAAATTGTTTTCACTCTTATTCCAGCTTTTCATCTTTCTGTATAAGCATACATTGTTAACAAAAAAATAGAGAAAATGTCCACCTAAATAACTAGTGTTTGAGTCATGTAATCACAACCCAACAATCCTTTTAAGATGTTTGCTACAGTTTGCTACATTTTTCATATACACATATAGGCAGAATGAAAACTGATGAAATTGACCTAAAATAAGCATAAATTCATACTCAAGGGCAGATAACTCAAAAACGAGATCAGTAACCCGCCCCCATTTTTTTTCGCTTAACATGTTTCTGTTATCATATGCTATAATCATGCAAAGTGTTAAAAAAATCTCTTGATCAGTCTTCATTCTGCCTATATGTGGAAGTGAAAAATGTAGCAAACTGTAGCAAGCGTCTTTCAGCATGACAGTTCAATAATAAGACTATCTCATTATAATGAACACTAATTATCTAATTTGTACTCAATATTTCCTTTAAATTTCAATATATTAATGAGACCATCTAAATATTAAGACTTTATTGTTGGACACATGGTGGTCTTATTTTAGAAATTTTACAGCATTTGATATGTATTATAAATTTACAAGTGTAATAATTAGAATATATCCATATCCAAGTGTAATAACTATCTAAAATATAAATTTGAAGTGATGCTGCCCGAAATAATGTTCATTTGTCATAATTATAATATTCATTTACATCTGTTGATCTCAATACATGCAATATGGGATGACTATGATGCAAAATATCACAATATATCACATGATAATACAAGTTAGGCCCTATCGCTAAATTAGTGCTTGCCCCACTTTTCTTATCCAATGAGTGACAAATTTTCAAAAATCATAAAAATTAATTTTGGCCTTATCTTAATTATGTAATATATAAACCAGTGTTCTAAATTGTTAAGTTTGAAGCTTGACTTAGTACACACTACGCATGCTCAGAAGTGGAACACTAAGACAGTTAGAATGCATTATTTGGGTGTTCTTCCTAATAAGAAAACTACAGTTGCTTAGTAACTGCTTCCAGTATGAGAAACACTCAAATATTCACTCTAACATATTAGTGATGCTCTATAATACCAGTATACCGGTATATTGCAATATGTTCCAAATGCAATACGTACCAGTATGGTTCCACCCCTTATCATGATATTTCAAAGTAAATTGATATTGACTACTTTCCCTTATATTGTATCAGCTCTTGAAATATTTATTTGTGTAACTGTATTCCGTATGTACCTATGTGTTGCTAAAAAATTTGCTCAACAGGAGTTTTATATGTACAATTCTTGTATACTATACAGCATTAAGTTTCATTCTAGTCACTGATATTTTCATCAGTTTCTTTGTGAAAGCTTAAAAAAAGTACCATCATGCAAAAATTAATGATTAATGGAACTACATGTTTTTATTAGAATCAAAGCTTGAACACTAAATAAATCAAGAGTTTTAAACTCCCAATAAAACGCAATACTTACTGCAATACAGTGTTGCTTATCGCAATATATTGCGATACAAAATATCCCGAAATACCCATCCCTTATACCAATACTAATACTACTAATATATACGCTACCGTTTATGGAGAGATTTCAGATCAGCTTGTCCAGAATCTGTATCAAGTGATGTCGCCATCTTGTTTCAACAATTACAATATTTGTTATTGGTCCTTCAAAGAAAAATGTATGGTATAAATAAAATATAACTAAAATATATCTATAAACTAATTAGTCTGGAGTTCCTTCCCCTTACACTATGTTATCGGGTCAGGCAAAGAGCAATAATGGCGGCGTCCTCTGTACATTCTAAAGTATGGGTATTTTCTTATATCAAGTGATCAAGTGCTTGTGGGGGTTGGTAATGAATCCTATTTATATAATATATATCATAGATGTCCATTTTTCACGAAAGATTTTTTTAAAACTATAAAGACTCACGTCCGAAATTATAGCTACTTCATGAAAGTATATATATCAACAAATAAGAATGATCATTAAAATATCTCACCGCTGTTACGATATTAGTACATAAACAATTAAAATTAGGCATAAAATAACAAATGGTCAGTCAAAATATGAATATTTCGTTGCCTGTGCATTACCACTGAAGGCCGCCATTATTGAGCTTCGCCTGACGTAATTGTAGAGCACGTCCGGGACCCAGACTATAAACTAATAACAATGATGTAATAATATAACTAACACTAACATTGTACCAGTACTAACCTTGTTCCAGTACTAACCTTGTTCCAGTACTAACCTTGTACCAGTACTAACCTTGTACCAGTACTAACCTTGTACCAGTACTAACCTTGTACCAGTACTAACCTTGTACCAGTACTAACCTTGTACCAGTACTAACCTTGTACCAGTACTAACCTTGTACCAGTACTAACCTTGTTCCAGTACTAACCTTGTACCAGTACTAACCTTGTTCCAGTACTAACCTTGTACCAGTACTAACCTTGTTCCAGTACTAACCTTGTACCAGTACTAACCTTGTACCAGTACTAACCTTGTACCAGTACTAACCTTGTACCAGTACTAACCTTGTTCCAGTACTAACCTTGTACCAGTACTAACCTTGTTCCAGTACTAACCTTGTTCCAGTACTAACCTTGTACCAGTACTAACCTTGTTCCAGTACTAACCTTGTACCAGTACTAACCTTGTACCAGTACTAACCTTGTACCAGTACTAACCTTGTTCCAGTACTAACCTTGTACCAGTACTAACCTTGAACCAGTACTAACCTTGTACCAGTACTAACCTTGTACCAGTACTAACCTTGTTCCAGTACTAACCTTGTACCAGTACTAACCTTGTTCCAGTACTAACCTTGTTCCAGTACTAACCTTGTACCAGTACTAACCTTGTACCAGTACTAACCTTGTTCCAGTACTAACCTTGTGCCCAGCCTCTGTGGTCGAGTGGTGAAAATCGCTGATTTCAAATCACTGTAACCTTTCGCTGATGGAGGGTCGTGGGTTTACAGCCCCCCTTCCAACCATGTCTCTTTATGTGAGGAAGTAGGCAGATACAGAGGATGTAAATCTAGTACTGGATCTTCCCAGGAACAATGGTTAGGTTAAATGTTTGCCTCAAAATTTGTTAATAACTCTGACTGTTGAAAAAGGGCATATAACTAAATAAACAAACGATACTGAACATGTACCAGTACTGAACTTGTACCTGATCGAGATATAATCTTTTACTCAGCAAGTCACTCCATAGGTGAGTAACTCATGAAATTACCAAAATGGCTTCAACCAAATCCTTATGAGCCAAGTATATGAACTGCATTAACCTGCATTCTGCAGATCTATCATGGTCCAACTTAGGACGGACTTAGTGTTATAAAACCTTGAAAACCATAAGAACCAATGTATTCACACTATTTGCTTTGAACCGGAGTTATCACTTTAAATAATCAATTGTCTATGATATATTGAATTAAATAGAAAAATTTAGTGCTCGTCCAATTCATCCAAGCAGTGAAAAGGCCTTTTTAATTTTTGGCTAAATCTTATCTTAATAGAACATAAAACCGACGTTCATAGTTTCATAAACTTAGTACACACTGCACATGCTCAGAGGCGGAGCACTTAAGACGGTGAGAATGCATATTTCGGTACAGCTTCTTTAAGTTTTTTTACAAATTTATAAGAAAACCCAAATATGCACTCTAACTTATACTAGTACTGTTTTAACAAAATTTCACTTATAATCACCAACCCATTTATCATGGGTTATCAATCAGTACTTTAACCTGACCTGTAGTAGGATCGAATGAGTCTTATAGCCCCAAAAACATTTTCTTAACTTTGACCTTCTATGATGAAGCTAAGTCATTGTAATTCACAAAATGACACATTCAAACTTCATTCCCGATTAAAATATAAAAAAATCCCTCTGGAAGATTTTTAATAAAAATAATTTAAGTTTGACAGTGAGAAGAAAAAAACACTTAACTTTACATTTAAAATTGTTTTACTTGCACTTACAATTAAGTCATGAGCATCAAATTTATACCTACGAGTAGGTAATTTTATTCTCCGCTATTAAATTTTAATTTCATTAAATATCTACATAAATTGATAGAGCAATATGTATTTTCAGAGAGGCACTATAAATAGTGTAAAAATGATTGTTTTGAAAAAATCGTTTTTTTCTTATTTCAATCGTTTGGTTCCACTTTAATATTATTATTGGTACAGAACTTCACGAAGTTATATGGTAAGTATCTTCTTCAAATTTGACAAATTTCTTTGGATAAGATTTGACGATTCATGAATGGACGAAAACCCAGAAAGATTGTTATCTAAAAAAACATGTATTTTTCGTAAGCAAATACAACTTTTTAAAGTTATATTGTGATGTAGTCGGGATAAATTTCATGTCTTCAAAAGATTTTTAAAGCCCCTCATGCAGTTACTTTTTATATTTTTATCCGAAGCTAAGTAATAATGATACCTGAATTTGAGCCTATTTGATGAAGTCGCCATTTTGATCAGTCGTTATGGGTTTAGTACATGGGATTTTCGTAATTGATTCCGTCTTTAATAATCATCTCCGGCTAAAATGCTTACAGCACGTTTTAGTAAGATCATTACTTCGTAGTCCCATGATTTTGCTTTAAAATTGCTACTTTTTGTTTTTGACTAAATGGAAATTGAAAATGTGTGTGTGCAAGGTGCAAGATCTCGACCTAGACGCGTGTTTCGGGTACAACTTTAGCTTCTGAGAGATGGTGCATCTAAGTCATTACAAACAGCTATGGAAACCTATACATTTTTAGAAAAGAGAAATTATATCTGCTATTGATCTAAGTACAGTTTCAGGGTGTTTTTTTTCTTCTATAACAGAGGCCGAATTCGGTGACTTCCCAATTGCAAAAAGGCTGTTTTTTTCCCAATTTTAGGCAATAAATTCCCAAAAATACAATGCTATTCAAACTCAGTAGTCTAAGCTTCTCAAAATTTGGCCAAAAGTTGCGCTTGAATTTCCCAAAATGGAAGGCTAAGGCCCCTTCCCAATTTTTTGAAAAAAGGCCCAGAGTTTAGTTTCCTAGGAAAAGGTTGGCGAAAAAATCTAGGTTTATTTGAGAGGTATTAAAATGAGAATGTGATTTTGGCGAGCGGAGTTCCATCCTTTTATTGTATATAATTTTATAAGTAAACATGTATTTAGCCGTAAACCAGGTAGTTGTATTTAGAGGTAGATGCAACTTCCTCGATAATCGTATATGTATTAGCATAAGGTGTCGTCGCCTAGCTGGTGTATAGATGATCAATAATTAATCGATATTCTATTGTTTTAGCAATGTAGTACTTATTTTTCCCTATCTTATAAATTGATCGAGAAATGACGAGTTAAGGGTGATCACTCGTGAAATCAAAAAATTTTCTTGTAACAAGCATGTTTCGATTCTTATTTAATTTTGAAGAATAGCATGTTGTCATTCAGTTTTTAGTATGAAAAGTATATGTCCATGATTTAACTTTTTCGTAAAATTACTTTTTAGTGATATACCCAAAATCGGTAATTTTCCTAATAATGGTTTTGAAAAAGGGGTGTGGGTAGATAAATAACCAAATATTTCAGTAAATATTAACCAAATCACTTTAAAAATGTACTGTTTGTATCACAGCCTGAATGTGGAAGCATTATATGTCCACTTTATGCCTATTTCTTGACTGGGTACTATTTCAAACACTGAGTTATTTACCAAAATAAGATCAATAAAATGTCTAAAAAATAAGGGGTTATGAATAATGTTTATCCATTTTTTACGTATTTAAGGAGTAACAAGGATTTTGATTGACATTGATTATGCTGAAGTAGGTTAAACACCAATTAAAAATATGACATAAAAAGCACATGTCCATGTTCATATAAGAAAGTTATCATGTGAAATGTTAGGTCTCTAAGCTTTTCTTTTCAGCAAAAACTGGATATTTCCTTAGTTAATGACCTCTTTCAAAACAAAACCACTGCATGTTGTATAAATAACCACATATGCATAATCAGAAACAATATTTGATGGACTTGTATGAACTATGGATGAATATTTTTCAACGGAAATGTGTTCATAATGCTAAACTTGATGAAAACTTACCCCACCCACCGTTTTACAACAGCAAATATTTCAAAGGAACGTTAAAAAGAAATGAACAATGTTTTTTACCATTTTTAAGAACAATATATCTGCAAACCAGGTTATATAAATGTATTCATACAAACTTTAACAACTTTTAACAGATAAATACTAAACGGCATATGGTTGTTGTATAAATGCAGACTAACTAAATTGACTGCCGTAATCAGGTCGGATGTCGTAAAAGCAGTAAAAATTTGCAATGAAGAACATACCACTTTGAAATTATTTATGCATTTAAATAACATTGTTGACTACATAAGATGATAAAAAATATAATAATTTCAACTTGAAATTTTACGACATTTAGTTAGACTGCTTTGTATCACAAAAGCTCATGAGTGATCACCCTTAAATGAGATTCTTTTTTTTTTCGTTTATCACGCCGTGGTGGAAACATGCCCGACTTTGTGTACATGTTCAAATAAAATTGTCATGTTTTTGTCAATCATTAACCGATTGTTGTTTTGGTAACCATGTTAAAAAGCTGAAAAAATGCCCGACATTGTGCACATGTTTTAGTTAAATGATCATTATCTTTTCACCAAAACATTTAATAAATATTGGAAGTAACAGAAGATTGTGTGCAGTAAGTGTTCCCAGTATCATTTTTGGTATAAGAAGTGAGGAAAACCACTTCATGTATGTCGCAGTAAGAGGCATACATTTTTTAGAAGTTGTCAATTCGACCCCTTTTTAGAGAAATTTCACAACTACACAGAGGAAACATTGTCAACAAAATCGCCTAACAAATCAATGCAGATGATTCTTTGATGTATCAATTATTGAAAAACATTGATTTTGAACAAATGCATCCATCGGTCTTTACGCCTGTTCTGCACCAATTTACCACTTATTAACGTCTTTCCGCCAATTTTCCGCCATTTTTCAAAATACTCGATCGGCAATGTCGAACTTTTTCCCATTAATTTAGCCTAATTACAAGACGATACATCAAAATTATTCATGCATGCTTAATCTCAAAGTACTTAACTATTACATTATACCATAAATATTTTCCGAAGATAAGTATTGATACGGCATAAATCAATAAAAGTTTTACTATATGTCCATTCTTTTCAATGCGACTGCGCATGCGCGCGTGGATAACGACAAGTGTTTCGACCGGATTTTTAGTTGCATCTACCGTTAATACAACTACCTGCCGTAAACTGACCAAATTATTATCTCAGGTACACTCGGTCTCTCTGTGATATCCACTGCTAAACGAGTTACTGACTATATTTTATCTTGAAATATATCCAGATATCCTTCATATAGCAAGACGATATTCTGCACCTTTGCACAATGGTCAAAGGCACACTTAGAGGAATATTGTTATTTTTCCTTGCCATGCACGAGGATGAGACTTCCAGTTGTCACAACTTAGTCACAGACCTAGGATATATAATCATTTTGACGACTTATTTTGCTTCGACAGTCATTAACATCATACAGCAATCAAAATGTGAACTATTTGACGCCCAAATGTCAATAAGAATCCACTCTAGTTTGAAAACTTACCTAAAATAAACCCATTAGAAGAATAGAAGTAATCATGACAACATTGGCAACAAATGGCGTATTTTAAAGTAAGGGGAGTAACTCTGTCGGAGATGGAGCGTTTAAGATTTCGACCATTTTGCGAAATTTCCCGCTCTTTAAAATAGACTAACACTACTTGAAATTTCATAAAATTACTTCATTTTCGCTATTAACAGTAATTGGCATAAGAAAAATCACAGAAACCTCATCCCTGTCGGTTAATAACTATTACAGACAGAGTCTTTCTATGTGACACTTCAAAAGCACACACTTAAATACCCAAAGCATATCTTACTAACAGCAAGGATTATACCTATATATGTATGTATATAAGTCCTTGCTAACAGCAGCGTTTTTTCCCTAAACGTTAACTGGGATGATAATGGTCCCGGATGTTAATAGGCAATTCATACACTTAGTCTCAGTGTGGTTTTCAGGATCTGCTCCTACACACCCCTTCTTGTTTTTTTCTCTGTGATACAGATCAACTTAAAACAAAATATAAAACATCTCCAGTCTCCAGCTTGTTTGGCAAAACAAGGGAGCATGATAATTTGCATGAATTCAGTAACTGTAGCCATAACTGACACTCCTTTTTGCATCATTTTTCACATTAATGAAACGAAACAGGATTGTTGAAACTTTCAGTCATTCATTGCGCTAGTTTTAATTTACATGTCTAACAGTTTTGCCACATTTCATTTATCAAGGCCAGTCTTTGCTAATGAAAATGATAATAAATGTAAGGGATTGGACATGTAAAGTACTAGTATTACATGAAAGGGTAATTATAAATATAGTCTCTTGTATACGTGACAGGAAATTCCAGTGATTTCACAAGTACTGGTACATTAAAGGGGCTATTACCCTACAACTGACAAACATTCTGTGAAAGTGTAAAAATGTGTTAGATGTATATGTAAAACAATATATAATGGATAATTGCAAGAAGAACTTGGGGCATAAAATGACTAGTTTAGGTACTAGCTGCAAAAATCATAGCTATGAATTATAAATCACTTCCACCCAAAAATTGTACAACAAATTCCAAAGAGTTTCCGATCTTTTATGGAAACTAATATTTTTTGTGAGTTTATTTTTAATTGGATGAATTTTTGGCTGAAACTTTCTTCGTCGGCTATTTTCTTTACAAGCTTCTAATTTATCATCATTTTGCCTTGATTCAAGATGCACCAAGTTGTTTTTGTTTCTGATTACTCAACTTCACGATACTTTTTCCCCCCACGACCCTAGACATGTTGTTATTAATCTTATAGTTGAGAACAAAACTGAAGTCTAAATTTGTTTTCAATACATTGTATTTTTCAGAGCTTGCATTTGTTACATAGAAATAATAAATAATGAATGTGAGTAGATTTTACTATAATACAAATGAAGTACATGTACTAAAATAAGGCATATAGATATTTAATGACAATAAATGGTTCCTTGTAATGATAAGTGTATTGGTTAAAGTCACTGGATGTTATTGGAGATCTCATATAAATATTAATATCTGGTAGCAATTATGATTCAATAAATTTCTTTCACCAATTATCCAAATATAAAACAGATGTACAGGTTTCTTCTGGTTGCTTATACATTGTATTTCAAAAACAAAATTAAGTCCTACACAATACCATCATAAGAAACTTTGTTACTGTTATTAAATTGTTATTCAAGAAAAGAATCCATGTGCTAATATTTACAACCACACACCAAGTGTTTTTACTGAACACAGCAGCAACAACAACGAAACTTAACAAAAACATATACCGGTACCCAGCATCAAGACAGTGCAAGATTTTACTTGTCATAAAAACATCTTTCGGTACCCTGCATCAAGACAGTGCAAGATTTTAATTATCATAAAAACATCTTTCGGTACCCTGCATCAATTCAGTACAAGTTTTTATTTATCATAAACACATACAGTAAAACCCCTACTTACGACCACCCAGAAATTACAACCACCCCCCTATTAAGACCGACTTTTAAAAGAACAAAATATTTCTCTCTAAATTTCAATGGTCGTTTACCCACCCACCAAAAGCAATGCCAGCATGAACATGTTAATTAACACTGTATATATTGAAAAGACAAAAAAAATACTCCTAATGCTACAGATTTAAATATTCTTAGTAAATGCTTACTTAATGTTGCTGTTGCAAGAGGAAAGTCACAGGTTATAACAACACTAGATAATAAGCGATTAAAGATTTGAACACATACTAAGACAAAATTTATACAGAATCCAAGTAAAATTAGAGAATTGTTTCCAAGCTCAAATCTTACAATTTGCCTTTTGATCTGTCCGATGTGAACAAAGGCCATCCTTTGGAAAAACAAAATGTGGCCTTTATTGATAAACAGCCTTTATTCGAAATCATCAACGAAAGGGAAACTTTTATTCTGAGGTGACTGCTAACACAAGTTTGTCATTTTGTTAGCATAATTGATCTGAATATGCAATGAATCATTAAACATTAATTAATTAATCATTTTCATCTGAAATACTTAGAGAATACAATTAAGATTTGAGCTCGGATACAGCTCTTATGTTTTATAACCTTGGTGCAAAAATCTATGAAGAAAATCAATATGTTAAACATAAAAGGCAGAAATATACCCGGTGTAAGTCAGTACATGTTCACAGAAATACCCGCAAATCCACTAACAAAACAAAAAGAATCAGATCAACACAGTTTTAAGGTTTCATAATTTACAGTAAAATTAAAGCTTCTGATCAGTTGATTTCAAAACTTGACTGATCAATGGTGTAACAGTAATCAGAAACCAATCACTGAACCTGTTTTTATAACCTCACTGTCAGAGAAGAATCCAGTGAATGAAACAATGAATATTCCCGATGTTTTGTAGGTAAAATATATCCATAATTTTTAGAGGATGCAAGTTTCAAAATAGGGTTTTAACAGCAAAAATGTTCTAGCAAGTAGTTCATTTACATGAAAACATTAATAACTTATCACACATTTCTATCATATTTATCCTTTTAGGTAAGTTTAAATTAAATATATTAAAGATAACAACTTATCAAGGTAGTAAGATAATAAAAAATATAAACAAATATTCTAAATGAGCTAAAAGCAATCCACAAACATATAGTTTCTTTATTTTGGGTTGGAGAATATTATCAACTAGTAAAGCATAATTAAAAATCACCTTATAACAGCATGTTTATAGATTTCAAGTTCAGAACAGAATTCATATCAATATCAAATTAAAAATCATTTAACTTAAATCACAGATTTATTACTTGAAAATGAGACCACCTCAATAATAGGACCAGATATTTTTGGTCCCAAAAGTGGTCGTAACATCAAGGTTTATCTGTATACAACACATCATTGGTTGAAGGGTGAAAATTATTCAACGCAACTTGGACTATCAAAGCCCCAAGGATATAAAACGGAGTAAGATAGACAAGTCCCATCCCCTAAAATTAAGCTAATAAGCTGAATTTTTTATAATTTCAAAAATTTGATTCTGGATTGGTTTAGTTTGACCCAAGTGTACGCACATTTTGAAACTGGACTCACAACTCAGAAATAACAACTCACAAAATAATTTGTTCATTTGGTCCAAGGCAATAAAACAGATTCAAGATTATAAAGAATCTACTGATTGATTTTAATAAATGTCCCCCAGGGGCGTAACTTTTACAAAAAAATGTTCATTCATCAAGCTCTTGTTCTGATGATTCTTTTATGTATTTGGAATTATTTATAAGATTAGGCCATCCTTAAAAATTGTTTTGTTTGCAGTAAAACTTCCGGTACCTACTCACGAAAAAGGCTCCTCTACACAACTTTTTTTGGCCTTATGGGTAAAAAATTTCATAAAAAATAGCATTCTGGCATGTATGTATCTTGGGTTCAATATAAAATTAAATTGTAAAATAAAAAAATTCCTTCCTACCTACCCACTGAAAATTCTCTGGGTAGTTACCGCAAACAAACATTTGTTTGAGGATGGTTTAATTAAAACTTTTATAGTGAGTCGAGCCTTTTTATTCTTCCCAGACAGTAGGGGCATTAATCAAGGTAGGCACATTTATTAGGGAATATTTGCTACAAAAGATTATGGCTGATTTGCTATTATTAGCATATATATGTATGTGTAAGAAGATTGCTCTCTGTATTATCAGCTCTCCTTCACAAACTTGGCAATAAAAAACCCAATTGTATCATTGTCCGTGAAATGTTGAGATTTGCTGGTAACACTTGTTGGATCGAATCGTTGAAGAAGGTCACATTGTGCTTGCGTTAATCCTTTACAGGGCCTCCCTACATCTCCAAGATGAGGTACCTGAAATAACACGATGAGGTAGAAGTACAAGTAATGGGTAAGTAAAGTACTTGTCATAAGACAGAAATATTCAAACAAAACGGTTGTAAAAGACTGCATTATAGCCTCAGAGGGAGAGGGAGGGTATGCCAAACCACACCTCTCATTTCTAACTCTACCCTTGAAATACTCTAACAATACTGTTCCAAAAGACTGGACCATAGTTGAAATACTGAAATGAATATGCCATAACACTTTCCAATTATGATGGTCAGATTTTATAGGGGGGGGGGGGGGGGGAGGGATTTATTTCTAGCCACGCCCCAACTTCTAACTCCGCCCATCAAATACAAACATAATTTACCTGTTCAGCAAGTTTTAGATATGGATATTTTTCAAGTATCCATGCAACTTGTCTCTCATTTTCTTCCAGTGTTAATGTGCATGTACTGTACACTAGTGTGCCCCCAAGTTTTAAAAGCTGAATGCCCTGAAAGTAAAAAGGAAAAGTATGATAAATATGTCAATACAATAATTAGGCGTGTCTTTGGTTCTTGATCAGGAGAGGAAACTTCTTGTTAATGGACGGAATAAAACCAGAAAGCATTCTAAAAATAATTGGTCAGACACGATATCTGTTCAGAGAGTTTTTTAGAAGTATATTGTCTGAAACCTACAATCCACACAGACTTCCCAAACAGATTTACATATCTCACAAAAATGACATCAGTAATCATCAAATCTGCAGAAGTCTGCAGAAAAATCACATTTGGCATGCAATAAAAATCTAAAGAGTATAAAATTGTCCTTTTTGATATCACTTTAGTGACATATGCTTTATCAATAAAGCAAAAAAAACCCAAAAAAAACAGCATGCTGTTCAGGTTGCCTGAACATTTTCATTTATTCAAGAGTCTGACATTCTAGGGTAAATATTAAGTGAAAATGCTTGAACCAGAAAACAATCAGAGTTAAGATCCTGATGATCTCTATTCACAAATTTTTTCTGCATACAGTACACGATAATAATTTCATACACAGTCATACCTGTGAACAAAACCAAACAAAGTGATAAAAAATATTACTTTTATATACAGTCAGCCTTATATCAAATTTTTATTTGTTCTATCATACCAAAATATAAATAAAGAGCTAACAAAGGACCTTTGTTCACAGGTGGCCTTTAATTCAAGTTTAAAATAACAAGATACTAACAGATTCAATAAACATTTTCTGGTATGTAGGGTATGACTGTAAAGATTTTAATGTCATTCTGTTTCTAGATGAAGGTCGCTGTCCTAAAGCGCTACATGGCACGTCTAACAAAACTCGATCAAATGAATTTGGCAGGAATGGTGGTGGGCCGTCTATTTCTGAAATACACAAGATAAACAAATAGGAATAATGTGTACAAGTCCAGTTAAATAATCCTGGTTTTAATGGTTGACTCTTATTTTTGTTGCTTACTCTAGTCTAATGTTACTCTCACTGTTTGTAACGACTTTATTTTAACACCTTCTCCCCCAGGGAGAGTACTTGTTGCCAATTATCAATCTTCATGTGAACCCATGGTAACAACACTACTATAGAAAGGAATGGCTTGTCATATTCTGTATTAAAAAACATGTCGCACTAAAAATGTCTCAAGGAATAAGAGCATAAAAAAGTATATCTGTATGCTTTGAAACCATGGCCAAACAATGGTTGTTTTACTGAAGTCTAATGTAGCTTCATGTCCTATGTGGGTCCTTTCTTAAGTAACTCACTGTCTTATGTTGCCCCCTGTCTAACATGAGTCCCTGTGTAATATGACTTCTTGTCTAATATGGCGTCTTATGAGACTCCCTGCCTTATTTGACTTTTTCATACTCTCCATGACTGCATATATTCCATAAAAACATAATACGGACATGTCATTAAATAAATCAGTGAACCGATGTTGGTTTATAACCGCATGTGCAAAATACTGATATTTATAAGCAAAACCAAACACAAAGAAACTTGAAATCAGAATTCTGATTAATAAAAAACATCTTACCAGCTTTATCATCCACACATTTTGTGGAATCTTGTGCGTAGCATTCAACACATGTTATTCCCCATCTTTCTAAATTATTCACAACCTTTTTCACTTTGGCTGTGCTTTTATCAAGGGCAACAACTCTTCCCTGTAATAAACGAAAGAGAACTTCACACACTTCAAAGGAATTCATGAACACTGACATGCATTGTTAGTAATATGAATCATACTTCTATGCTGCTATTTATTGAACTGAATATTTGTGCTTACCCACAAGCATAAAATCCAGGGACAATTAATTTCTATTCAGGTTAGTTATCTTTCTAAAATCTGTGTATTCAGTCCAGTGAAAAACTGTTTATATTCAAAAGACCACTTACAGATTGGACTAGTGCTTTTAAATACTGGGGAATCATTAATTTTCGTTGGGGATTTAATTTCGTGGATTTCGTGGGTCAGCTCATCGACGAAGTCAAATCCCCACAAATTTAAATGCAGAGATAAGGCATATTTTTCAAAAATCAAAATCTACAAATTTATGTCCCCACAAAATAGCCATTTCAGTAAAAACCACAAAAATTGAGGCCAACAAAAATAAATGAAAATACGGTAATCAGTTGTATTATTTGGAACAGGTTTTAAGCTAACTACTCAGTCTGCATTATATATCTCAGTACAGTAAAACCTTACTAATGATGTTTCCTACATGTATTTCAACATTGACGGTGAGACCACTTAGAAATTAAGACCTTTAAAAGGAAAAAAGTTTTTTTCATTGGGTCCAGGTTTAATTGTATACTGGGAGTATAAAAATATCTTTATTCAGAACCAATTTAGAACATTTCAGACTAAAAGCCATCTTGAAATACTAGCACAAAATGGTGAAGTAAACACAACAGACTAATTACCTCGTTTTTCATCAGAGTTCCAATATGGTTTGTTTTGCCACCTGAAATGTAGTTATCAGAATTTGCTATATATAAATAACTTTATAATAAAAGGCTTAATATTTTCCGTATCAGGACTGTGCACTTATAAACATCATTTATTAAATCATGTAGTTTCACAAAAAAAAAATACTGAGAATGTAGGCTGATCACCCAGTGTTCGTACCTTCTGTACAACTACTAACCTTGTTCTCCATATGTAAAGTTCTATCAACTTCTACACATGAATCACTTAAATCAGTGAAGTAGGATAAATTCATTCGGACATAACAGGGGTTGTAACAGGACAAGATTCTCAATCCTGAAAATTAGCCGGGGGTCTGGGGAGCGCAGGTCCCCAGCAGGGTCGAGGGCAGAGCCCTTGTGGGGGGTTCAGGGGGGCAATGCCCCCCGAAGCAAAACGATTTTGAGCATTTTCAGGTTCTTCTGTAATGCATTTCGGCAATACAAATTCATGATTTTTTTTAAACTCACTATGTTTTTCTCTCCATATTTCTAAAAAAGATGATAATAGTTAATACACAGGGATTTTTTGGGCTAATTTTTTAGCTGATATTGGGTCATATTCCCAATTAACAATAGAATCCTTCTTTTCCAATTCACAGACAAAAATTCCCAATTGAAACTTCCAAAAATAAAACAAAAAAGATTATAACTATAATCTCTGAAAACAAGAGATCTTTCACTGTAAAAGACATGTAATAAATGAAAGTTCCCATTATGGTCAGTGATAGTGTCAATTTATGTGTGTGTATTTCAAAATTGGAATAGCACATATTTTCCCAATATCTAACAAAACACTGAAGAAATTACCAATCCCAAGGGTATGGGTCATGTTCCCATTATGTCATAATGTCTCCAACCAAATCATCAAAAATCGCATGTGACATGCCTAGGGTTCATATTTACAAACCAAAGGCACATAGACCCTATGTTCTTTCTACTCAGCTAAGCAGGCAGGGACAATAACCCTGAGGATTACAGACTAAGTGCTTCCTAGTAACTCGGTCAATGCTGACTTACCTGGAGAAGAACACATATCTATCACAGATTCACCCGGCTGCGGGTCTAACACATGCATGCATACAATGGACGGAAGATTTTGAGCAAATACTAAATCTGGCAAGACATCATCGAGACATGGTGCTTCGTACAATGGCTTAGTCATCTTCACACCGGTACCTCTATGAAACATGAAATAAAGAAATCAAACTGGGTTAAACGTAACACCAACAGCCAGAGTCTTTTGGCAACTTTTCAGCTTAAACAGTGGATGAGAACCTTGGATGTACACCTGAGAAAAACAACTGACATTCCTTAATAAATAGCTTGACAGCTTCCTCACATGAGCAATTTTTTCTGCTCACATGAGGTATTGGAACTAACAGCAGTAAGGAGTTAGTGATTGATAGTCTGAGACAATAAACACTTGAACAATTAGAAGAGGCAATGATGGCAATCCTAAGTGGGTCTGATCCTACCTCCTTTTACAGTTGCTGTACATAATAGTATTGGTTCTCCAGGAAGTAGAGTTTAGATATGTTAAAAGTTAAGATATGGTTAAAAGACATATAAAAGATTAATGAAGCATAGTGAAGGATAAAAAATCAAAACAAAAGTAACTGCTTCACAAAAACAGATAATATATTAATTCAGAAAATCCACATTTGAACAGCATAATAAGGTAAATTTCTATGTCTTCTTATGTTAAATTTGATAATGGAGGATAAACCATATTGTGTACAAACCTGAGTTTAACCTGCGCAGAACAGAATATCTGATCTCGGCTAAGTTGCATGATTCCAGATCCAACATACACTTTTCTCTCTTTATATTCTTCTTTCAGTCCTTTACGACACTGACCTTCAAGATCTGCATAAACTGCTACCATCTCACCCGTTGATAAATCTGTAGGGTGTAAAAAAAACAGAAATTATTTTTCTTGGGGGTTTTAACATGGCAACCAACATGCCAGGTTCATTTGGCAATATAAGTACTACATATATGTAGTTTTCATTAAATTTCAAAGAATTTAGTAACTTAAAATTAAACCTTCCTTTTTTTAATAAATGTTATTGTAAAGCACTTTTGAACACAATTTTATATACCGGTAACAAAAGAGTGCTATGAAATTGTGGTAAAAATAAATAAATATTTTTGGCTTCATTGGTGGAAAAAGACACCAGGATCCAACTAACTTTTTTTCAGATGACCCTTAACTTTCTGGCCTCAGTCAGTTTTGTCCCTTTCATTATTAACTTCATCTCTAAGCTAAAAACTGGTTTTGTGAAAAAGGTTGACCGTAGGCACACCACCCTTATGCACAACTGGTTAATTTGTTCCATTGTATCAAAAAATGTGTGCTCATTTAATTATCATAGAAGTGATATAGAAGCAGTTCACCTAAGATATGAATGTATTCTAAATTGAACAGAAAACACCACCCTTATGCACAACTGGTTAATTTGTTCCATTGTATCAAAAAAAATGTGTGCTCATTTAATTATCATAGAAGTGATATAGAAGCAGTTCACCTAAGATATGAATGTATTCTAAACTGAACAGAAAATATAGATTATAACCAAGCAAAATTTGTTTATAGTAAGCTTTGAGCAGAGGAGAAAATTCATTTGTTTGTGTTTGTTTGAGTTTTACACACCTTTTCAACAGTCAAGACAGACTGTTTACCTATCGTTCCTGAGAAGAACCAGTACTAGACTCTCATCCTCCGTAAGCAACTGTCTACTTTATCACATAAAGACACATGGTCCAGGGCCCTAGCTGCACTTTAGGGGAAGGGGCCCAGGGCCCTCAGGTAGGGGAATTTTGCGTCATTTTGAGGAAAAAGGGGAATTTCAGGGGATCTTTTTCAACTGCCGTGTAACCCTGCAATAAGCCTTTTAAGCTTAAAATGGCTGTATTTAAATATACAACATACATTAATATACTATTTATCAAAGGTTAATAACTTAATATGAATCATTTAAGCAAAAAAAAAAAATAGGGGAAAAAAGTATATGATTTTAGGAGGGGAATGGGGCCGAATTTCGGCCCCAAAAAACGTCAAATGAGGGCCCTGTGGTCAATAGCTGAGCTCGAACCCACTACTCTCTATCAGTGAGAGGTTACAGTGATTTGAAGTCAGCAACCTTAACCACTCGACCACGGAGGCGGGTCAACTAGACTTTAAGAGATACATTAATTCTGAAGTATACAGTTGAAAGAGACATGACACTTATACTATATATTTGACTCCATGATAACTAAACATATAGGCATGAACAGTAATTGGTTTCTACAAAGATTTTATTCAAGTACTGGTTTGTTTATACAGAGTTTCATACTTTTTACTTCAGTAATGTCTAATGAAATGGTATGGACAAGAAATGTTAGCTTTTACAATGTACAGCTGTTTGATTTAACTAAATGTATCTTAACTTACATGATGGTGCTGCCATTATACCAAGAACAAAAACATCAGCTCCCCGCAGAACAGCCATACCACATGCTAGATCAACAATGATTTCTTTCTTTGCCTAAGAAAAACATAATACTTATTTATCTATTGGAGTTTTATGCCATTTTTAAACAATTTTTCAGTTATATACTGCAGCCAATTCACCTATCAAGTTGTCCTGGACGGTATTCTAACTAATACTATTTAACCCTTCCACAAAGAACCGGCAACATCTCCACATAACATTGTTGTAAAATTTTCATCGAAGGGTATGTCCTACTGTGACCGGAAATTGAACCCAGGTCGCCGGGTTACAAATCCAACGTACTACCGGTGTTCACTAGACCATGACCTAAACACATATTATACACAACAAAATATGAAATCAGCTATGGCACTAAAAGATGCATCATAAAGCATTCAGTAATTGCTCATATTTAATAGCAACCCAACTATGCTCTTAAGTCTTAATTCTAAAGGAGAATTTTCACACATTTTACTTATACAAAATCTATTTTACAAGTCACAGGTGTACGGTACCCATGAAGTGAAAAGCTGTGAAATTACTATAAATTTATATTCATTCAATGTTTGTGTTCACCATTAGGGAAAAGCTGCCAGTACCCTTACTGGTCTTAGAAAGGTGATAAATAGCATGCCAAAGCATACATATGTCCTCCAAAATTTAAATATTAATAGATTATGACCAAAATGATCATAAATTGACTCATAGAATAGCTATTTTGTGCTTGTACAATCAAGGTTAAACCTTATAGGTAATTAAATGTTGCAGGATATGTGTGCTTTGTTACAGCATCCCCCACCCCTTATTTCCCCTTGAAATGCTATGTTCTACATTTCCCTGTCACTCTTTTCCAAAATGGTGAAAAAGTATGGCGTAAATACTCTAAAATTGTCAAATAATATGATTTCAGATCCAAATATAACACATTAATGAGTCCAACCTGAGTTAGCAGGCACCTCAGAATAAAGGCCACCCTGTGAACAAAGGCCATTCATTTAAAAACCACCATTGATTGTTTAGAACAAAATGACCATCAAACAAAGACCACCTGTCAATAAAGGCCACATATGGTCTTTCCAAAGGGTGGACTTTGTTTGGAGCTTTGACTGTATTTAATTCAGTAAACTGTGTTAAATTTACCTCAGGAGGTTTTGGGTTAGGTCCCCTACTTGGTATAACAAGAACATCCTTCAATGCAGGATGTAATACAACCGGTGGTGGGTTACTTCCCCTGTCTGTATATTGCTGAAATTAACAAAAATAAAATATGTACAACAAAATCTTGATATAAACTTTTATTAATACCTTCTGTGGGTAACTGTCTTAACATGGAGGTGGCCTTATTAAGAGGAAATATTGCAATCAAATTTAAAAAAAGAAGTCTTTAATTTTTGTGGTATCTAATATTGTATTGTATTGTACATGTATATGATTATGTGGATATGTAGAGGTCTTCTCAAAGAGAACTGGGTTTCTCACCACAATAATAGATACATACAGTGACACAGAGGTGACATGTGTGTGATTTTTTTAAAATTGTTAGTAAGTCATGCCCACAAGATAACTACCATAAGTCTTGGCCACAAGTTACTAAGTCGTGCGAACGAGATAAAAACATATCACACTTAGTTATCTTACGCACACAACTCTGAAAATTTCATAGAAATCATAGAACAATTTTTCCCAAATTTCCAATTTACTCCTTACAATACAGTTAAAACAACAACAACACGTGTTAAAAATTTCTTTATGTTTCTTAACGTTTCGGCATTTAGCCTTCGTCAGAATAATACATAATACATAAAGAAAACCCCCTGCATTATGTTATACCGAACAAAATACCTTTTCTAATTCAGCCTTCAGCTTTTTAGCTACACTGTGGGTATCACTAACCAAGGTGTTCACTCTGAGTGTTGTAAATGTTGGTGGAGTACCAAGCTGCATCAATAGTTTACAGAATTTGCTGTCATTTACATCCTCCTCATCATCAATCTCCTTAAAAAGAAACATGTAACTACCGGTAATTGTGCAACAAATAAAATACATTTTTATTATTTTTTATGTTCATCTAATGGCCTCAAATTCAAAGTGTGCTGTCTGTGTAGTGTTTGTTTGGGTTGAAGTGTATTTAAATACATGTATAAACAACAAAAGTTTCATTTTTAAATGAATTTGTCTAATTTTCAAGTGTTTATTTAAAGATGAAATTTAACAACAAAAATAAGGAGTGTCAATCATAATAAATTAAAAGCAAAATTTTAATTAAAATTTTATAATCAGAAAATAGGATGTCACAATGATTTCAGTTGTATCAATATAAGTATAACAATAATTAACATCAATTAATCGGTCTCTAGATAATTACCAATGTTATTGTGACACATAGCCTAAGGTTAAAATTTGATGTTATCATGGCTCATAAATATCTAAATGCCTTACTTTGTATCAACAATTACTGAATTTAACTTACTAGATACAATTGATGTAAAATAAATAAGTTTTAAACTGATTATACTGAGTCAGACATGTAATATTTCAGACTCACAAAGGTAGCCAAAATTTTGGGTAGCCAAATTTGAAGGCTCTGCTCTATCAGACTTTGCAAAAAAAAATCTGCCAGACATTTGGTCTGACAAGCTTGAAAATTCTGTCAGATCGAAAGGAAATCTGTCAGACTGAAAAAAGTAAACAAGTATAAATGCGTATACTTCAGGTAAATAAGTCGCTAGACAGCTGGTCCAATCAGATAAGATTCTTTATCGGACCAAAAACAAAATCTATCGGAAAAGTCTGCCAGTCCGGCACCTTTCACAGTCTGTTATATAGTTTTAAAATGAATTATTTCATTACCGTACATAAAGGTAAATTTTATTAGCAATGAGGTGCAGTTTGTTGTTTCAACGCATCTAACTCACAATTATTTTAGCGACTTAACTTAAGTCTTAACGCATCTAGTGGCACTTATAAATAAGTGCAAGCATACGTTGTATTTCGCCCAGTAAATAAACGGATGCTTATTGCATGCAAAATTTGGCATGAAAGTAATAACTAACATTTAGCTTTCTACATAAAATACAAATTTCTAAGCGAAAAAATGGAGTATTAACCTTTTTAGCGCCGTTTCATGGAGGCAGCCATTTTTGTTTTCCCACTCAATGACGTTACATGTTTTAGACGGTTTTTATTGGTCTATATAAATAGCAATAAGGGGTGGTTAAAAAAGTCAATAAACACATTTTTTCTCAAAAGCGATATTTACTCAATGAGTTCAACGAATATTAGAAATTAAAACGCTGTTTTCACGATAATACATTATTAACTGTCAACTTTTAACAGCAACCATGATGCACTTTTGGCAACTTTTCGGTATTTCTTTCCATAAAAAACTCAACAAACTATTGTTTAACTTTGGTTTACTGTTCATTTAATTACCCTTTCCACGGATAAATCTTGCTGTATCACTGTTTTACAAGTATGCATTACTCAGGTCATCAGCAAAATTTTACCTGTCCTTACACCTTACTTGGGACATGGCCTGAATTATTACTGGATACTTAGAGAATTAGCATAGTGAGGAAACACAATTTTGTAGTCTGACATCGTAAGAATGTATTAGTGGGAGAAAAACTTTAAAGAACACCCTGTAAAAAGTTATGTCTGCAGCAGACATGCACGTATTTGTTTGGAGATTATTAGATGAAAAACGATTATTCTTGGGTATTTTGTCGACACAAATTTTGGGAATAGCAATTCACCATGAAATATCAGTAAGTGACTTTGATATTGCTAGTTTAACAGTTGTAATTAAATTTTTTAACCGCCTGATACATGTACGGCAACTAGCATCATTTGTTTACATTCAGAGAGGGTGGGGCGTAAAGAAATCTCACATGATCATGACACAATCTTTAGGAAATGAGAACTGTCGAAAGAACATCGAAATCATAAGATGACACGATAGTATAATTAGACATACATTTCAGTCAATGTAAAATTATTCATTCACGATCTACTGTATGTTTCAAAAATATTACAAACAAAATTTATACAAAAATTCAGAGAAAAATAAAATTTTATTTAAATTTACTCAGTTCCTATGACTGTAAGTATTACTGTATTATAAACATGAGATGATGAGTTAACTGCCAATGCAATGTTAAGTGGATATTTAAGAAAGGCTTGTCATACCAGATCTCCTTTCCATGTTGAGCGTAAATGCTCGGAAACGTCTTTCTCGAGTAAAAGCGGTGGTAAATCATCATTACCTAAGTGTGACATTAGTAAAATCTGATAAATTGCCTATCAATATTGAAATTTCATGATTTTCTGATAAAATGTCGAATCTCCAAAATGAAGAGTCACATTCCACGGGAAGTAACTCTGACAAATATTATTTCTTAAACTGGTTCCCGTTGACTTGTGTGTACAAAGCCCTCTTTAAGGCACTTGGCAACGTGGAACGGAAACCAGTTTATATTTTAGACAAGCGCCGGGAAGAACAGGAAGAAAATATTATTTGTGAGTTTATGTTGGGACCGTTTATGTTTTTGCTTTTTCGGCATTCAGTGTAGTTCTCTTGATTTTATTTTGCTAAATATCTTTTTAACTAGTTCATCATTGACTTAAAAATGTTAAAATCCGTTCTGCCTTGAGTACAAATTTGGCGGTGAGCTGTTTAGCTGAAATAGGCGTGACTGTTTTCTTGTTGCTATCCATCCTTGCATCAACCACCGAGCAGATTGCTTCAAGATACAAAATATTCATCCTAATTCCTATTTGTAATGTCCTAACTCTTTTATTTATTTTTTCATCAGCTAGATCAGTTCTTACTAGTTTATTTTACAACCATTTGAAACAAGTTGAACAACATCATTATTCATATATCCCTTGTATGCCTATTACCGCGCTGATGCTATTACCGCCCATGCCCGGATAATAACAACACTCGCACATGCGTGTCACCTCCACTTCTGTTTCCGTGTGGCATTTGTTAGCAGGGAACCAGTCAATTGTTTACAATGCATGCCGCAACTTTAAAACATTTTTCATTAATGATTTATATCATTTTCTACAGTCAAGTCAATTTATCGTTCATACTGCCATTTGCATTAATGATCAATCCAAATTAACACCGCTACATGAATGTGTCGCATTTTGATGCATTAGATTTCTTAAAACACAGTTTTGATATTTCTGCAATTGATAGATGGTTCACACATTGGTTGGAATTTAGTACTGACGCAGAAATTTCCCGCATTACTACGTATTTCGCATTTGATCGGTTGATGGGCGGTAATAAGGTCATCAAGCAAAAATCAATATGGACGTCAGTGTGTCAATAAATGCGATCACTTGATGTATTATTTTATTGTTATCGAGCGTATTTTTATGTTTTTCGACAAGAAGAAGAATTGCTAATATGAGGATTATATGGTTGTATGATTGCAGACTTGCACTGTCATGCTTTTTAACGCTGGTAAAGAGTTAGGTAGGCAGTAATAGGGACAGCCTGTATATTTGATTCATCACTGCAATAGATACTTGGTTACTTATCTTACAATTCTGGGAAGATACTGAAAATACTTGAAACAAGAATTTTGGACTACGCATCTGGTGCTCTATCCATTGATCACAATTATACCTTCTTCAGTAGTTTAATTCTGGCTTCTACAAATCATTAACTGATGCAAGTATGTACGACAGGCATAACTAAGTTATTTCTTTAAAAACTGAATTACTCAATTAGAATAGAAGTCAGCATGCCTGTAAAGACATATGCAATGGAACCCTAGATCAAGCTCACACTCCAAGTATTCCAAGTCAAAAAAAAAAATACAATAAAAAACTTGCAGCATTATAAAAAGCTACCATGGTTGACAGACTACATTGATCATCTTAGAGTTAGAGTTAGACATATAGAATAAAATCCATTAATGTCATTTACTCATTATGTCATTCTCATCCATGATAATTTCATTGAAATTACAAATAATTGATCTGCTATTGTATTTACATCATTGTCAAATTGAACTGTTTGAAGCAGAAAATGGATGGCATCATTTTAAATCTTGTTATAAATATCTTATAGTACTGGTACTACTAATAGCAGGGTTCTCAATAACACAGGGATTTTTTTGGGGCGATTTTATAGCCGAAATTCGGTCATATCTCAATGGAAAATAGTATCTTTTTTTCCCAATTCACAGACAAAAATTCCCAATCAAAAAAAAAAATTAAAAAAAAATTTTTTTTTTATTAATTTTATAAGTTCATTAACATCCTATTGGTAGTAAATACCTTATTCTGCTACTGTTCTATGGGAGAATAAGTAGAATAAGTTGAACATTGCAAAACTTGTAGTAATACATTTTTTCCCAATTTTGATTAAAACACCGCGAAAATTCCCAATCCCAAGGGTATGGGTCATATTCCCAATATACCAAGAAAAAACGCTGTAACAGCAGGCTGCAGGCCAATTTAGCCACTTAGAAATGTGTTTGGGCTGGTTAGGAATCTCAAAAGTTTATAAAACATTGCTAGAAGACCCCCCCAGCAGGCCTTTTAGTCTAGCTTTTGGAGCTATTGGGCCTGTTGGCCACAAACTTATTGAGAACCCTGAATAGGTGTGCACCAACTTTAACTTGTGTTATTTTCTTTCATTTTTTTACTCAAAGTCAGAGCATGGCTGCAGCAAGCTTGTATGACGCAATCTGGGATGAATCTTTCTGGTTCCCAGGCAATAGAAGTCATGGATGGAAAGATTTAGTCAATAAGCCAGGAAGCAGCATTTACTTGCCACAGATCAAGGATCTAAATTGGGCGATTGTTCTTGGTGTCATTCTGATAGGAATTCGCTATTTTATTGAAACGTAAGTAGTTTTACAAGTTTAAACTGAGTAACCCCACTCCGTTCTATACATAGCGTGACGTCACTACGTTTGTCTAACCTCTATACATAAAACTGATTACTATCTACATTTAGATAGTTATACAAAGTAACATACCCTAAAAGTACGCGGAAGGATTAAAAATGTCAAAACAACCATATCGGTTGTATGTTATTAACAGATTTGTTTAGTTATGTAAAATGAATACGTAGTACCATTTCTATTTTTATGCTTTCGTCAATAACACTCATTATTCAATGAAACGCAATGTTGAAGTACTCTTGGCTCTAATGTGTACCATACGGTGACGTCACGCTATGTTATTGTTTATAATTTCCATTTTTGTAAGTAGGTCCTGCAAATACCCATAATGCCCCGAGCAGAATAACACAGGTCAGTGCATAGCGCTACCGTAGTGTACACATTGACCCCACTCTTCTAAGAGCTTTTGACTCATAAATTGCTGAATGAAGTTTAATGCTTAGAAAATAATAAGAATTCATGTACAGTGCATGTAGTCGAGTTTGGCACCCGGAACAATATCCTCATTCTAAAAGAAGTTTTATTTTGAGACAATAATGTGAGTATAAATAACATCAGTTCCATATATGCAGCCTTTATGGAAGACTTAAGAAATTAATTGCAAATATAAGCAAGTTTGACGTAATTAGAATCAACTATATGTTACTGGATGGCCAAACTCTACTTAACATACTTTATTGACTGTTTACAATTACAATTGGATAGTTGGGTAAGTGGCGATCCAATCCAAGATTCAACACTTATGATTCACAAATCGAATCACGTATCTTTTGTTATCAAGTAACCCATCAAAAACTTCAACATTGCAGTCCTGAAGACAGCTAAATTTAATTTTCTTTTAGGAATAATGAAGTAAATCAATATAAATTGTTCTATGGCTTAAATTTATACGTACTCCTTTCCAATTAAGGATTTACCAGCCTATTTTCTGGTTTGAGCCTGTGACCTGATATTTAAAGATCCGATTGGACCTCTTGGCAAACAAAGTAGTCTATGATGAGACAATCTATATTAGAGAAAAAAGATTTTTAAGAACAAAGAATGCACTTTATGTTAAAGAGACAAGATCGCGAACCACGAATCTCAGTAATGATGATTATTCGTACTTGATACTTCAATTTGATTCGTGATTACCTGAGTACTCGGATACTTGCCACAGCCCTAAAATGGTATCATTCACACAGTAAACTATTGTGTATTGCAGGTTAATAGTTGTACCAATTGCTTTGAAAATTGGTGTATCCAATAAGGGTAAGCCATCAGTCATTCCTAACGAGATACTGGAAAAAGCTTACAAGAACAAGAAAAGTTTGAAGTCAGATACTATCAAGGTAAGTCTTAAAATAACTATTGCAAATGCATATTAAACGTTTGAAGACTCAGTGGGCCTATGCTTAACTGCATTGCCTTTATGAATAAAGTCTTCATTATTATTATCTTGCTAAAGGAGTTTTTGTAGTTTATTCAAATCAACATACCATAATTTTCATACCTATTGTCTCGTTCCTTGTTTATTTTCTATGAGTTAATATCAACTCAGTTTTAGAAACATTATCAAGTGTATTTACAAATTAAACAAAATAGTGTTGAACAGTTGGTAAGTTTGCCATCCTGAAATAGATATACATTGCCACATCTAAAATATTTATCACCCTGTTTTGAGCTCTGCCTTAGCAAAGAAACTTAGGTCACTAGCTTTGTAGAGAATTTGATGTACATTATTACTAGCTTACAAAGAAATGTGACCTACCGTACTTGAGATATCTTACTGCAGGGTCTAGCAAAACAGACTGACATGACAGATCGTCAAGTTGAAATCTGGTTTAGAAAAAGGATGAAAATGGACTTGTTTACACCGATGCAAAAGTTCAGAGAATGCAGGTAGGCATTGGATATGAATTGAAATAAAATATTTTAAGCTTACTTGCTTATATCCATGTTTAGAACTGGATCTGAGGTTATAAAAAACTCGAGATCAATCTCCTGCCTCAAATCTCAATATGTGCTCTGTATTCTCACATTAATGATAAGATTATATTACTATGAAAAAAGAATTTAGTTTACAAATCAGTAGATAAGAATATTTACTTAACATGTGTTCAAACAATACCGGTAGGTCTTATAGGTTGAGAATGGAAGTGAGATTTGAGCTTAGAGACCAATCTCAAGCTTTATAATCCTATCCTGTATCTTTAGACTCTTACATGGCACAGCATCATAATTGTTGTAAATCTCTGTGTTAAGATTCTTTCGAGCTTAAAGATAAGTTAATTAAGAGTGATATACCTTGAAAATAATCTTTTACTCACTAAGCCTTGATATAATTATACATTGAAATTTAAAGGATCTGAACTTGAGATTGACATTAGAAAATTCATATGAATGAAAACTTGCAAAGTCACTTAAAGGTTCCATGTCAGTTCAATTGCTTAGTTTGTTGATATTTTTGGATAGGAAAATATATTACTGCTTAATTCAAATTTAATTATTGCAAATTTCTACTGTGTGATTCATGCGGCAGATATCTTCAACCTTTTTGAAGACA
The DNA here is from genome assembly GCA_964023205.1 of Lutraria lutraria. Lineage (NCBI taxonomy): Eukaryota > Metazoa > Mollusca > Bivalvia > Venerida > Mactridae > Lutraria > Lutraria lutraria. Next base: position 27,141,832 of record OZ026848.1, on the reverse strand, counting down.
TAAGTAAGTGTTGCAGTAAACAAACACACAACATTTTAATGCTTGATGCACTTTGAGTTTTTTTCATAATTACCATCATATGAAAGAAATTTCCACATTTTGAAAATAAAATCATATTAGGTCAGGTGTCTAGTCCCTAGCATGTCATTTTTCTATACTGCTGTTGTGTACACATTCTAGACATTTAATATTACTATTTACTGTGGAGCACTGTAGTACATCTTGTGCATTCTTAACATGCATGAACTACAGCTATTTTCTGATTAAGCTAACTTAATTGTTAATTGCTGCAATTTAAAATAAAGAGGTTTTTCTTTTTTTTGTATGAGGTAATTTTAGGTCATTAAAAGCAAATTGTTCAATCAAAACTTGTGTAAGTAGATTTTCCCAGATCATCAATTTTGTTTAATTAACAAGAACATTGTTTTATTGTTACCATATTTATTAAACAGTAAATGACATGCTTCAAATTTAAGCTTTACACAAATTATAACTTATAATAAGTTATGACTGCTTCTGTTTGGGACTTGGACTTCTGTAAATTAAGGAGGGTCTCCAAGTCTGAAAGGTTTTGATAAATACAGCCAAACCTGTACACAAAGGCCACCATTGGGACAGACAAAATGTGGCCTTTATAGACAGATGACCTTCATTCTGAGGTTGTTCTATTTTAAATAATCAATGACAGATTTTAAAAGAATCACCCTTATACACAGGGTGGCTGTTATTCGGAGGTGGCTGTTAACACAGGTTTGACTGTAGATATAAACATTTTAAGGGTTTTAACAAAAGAATATTAAAAAAAAGATCATCATCCAGAATTTAGTTCAGATGAGGGTGACTACTGGATTAGGTCCGGATTACAGGGTGCAGGAAAATAATGGTTCCACTGTTGTTTATTTATATCTCAATATCTGTACTTGTCTTATATATTGTGTTAATTGTTGCCTTTTATAGTGAATGAAGTATGCATGAAATAAAATGATATGATTCATTTTGGAGAGGTTTGTAGCCATGGTTGTATACATAAATAATCTATAACCCATACACAAAAGTATTAATTATTTGAAGTGAGAATAACATTTTCTTTTAGATTGGTGACCAAGTTTATTTGTTCTTTACATGTAAACCACTTAGTTGTTTTTGTTAGCTTTGGTAGATAAAGTCACATACAAATGTCTTCCTTTTTAACTGTTAAAGCTATAGAAGTTTCCTTATTTCGGAAGGCTTAATAAATAGAAAATGAATTTCATTTCTCAAAATGACTTCTGCTATATGTGTAACAAGGTATAAAACTCAATCATGAAATGAAAAAGGTCATCCTTATTAAAAGAATATTTGTTCGCAGTTACTGACTCATTAAAAATATCCTGTCTCCAAAAAGTGTTTTAGCACTTTCTTTTCTCTCTTTGTTTTATTTCTTTTGTTTTCCATACAGGTATGTACTGTAGTGTTAACCAAAAAAATACCTACCTTTCTACTAACCTACCTATTCACAAGTAAAAGTTTGAGTCACATGACCCCAAACCAACATTTTTTAAGGATGGCGGCTTATTGGCCTAATTTATTTTATTGCTAAAATTTATTATTTGTTATGTTTGAGTTTTTATACCTTGATACGTATGTATGAATGATTTAGATGAGCTTCTCTTGTCATCAGTTCCGTAAGTAGCATGTTCATTAAATAATACATAGATAAGGCCTAAACATTGTTTGTTTCTGGATACGTGCTCATTAAAAATAGGTAGGTCAGGATTTTTTTATTTATTTTGGTTCTTGAAAAGTTTGTGGAAAGGTAAAAAAATGGATGTACTGTCCCTTGGGTCTAACAAAAAGTTCAGGGTTGTCTGGAACAAAATAGGATAGGTCACGTTACCAGAAACAAACAATTTAATTTTACGCCTAAGTGAGAACACTTTATTAAACACAGTATCAATGTTTCAATGGAAAGAATGGCTAAGAATTACAAACATTCATGTTTTACATTGATAAAAATGATGAAATACGGGAAATAAACTTCTGTAGCTTATTACTGCTTAATGTTAAGTTTCTGTATTTTTGTTTTTTTTACTCTTTATGAAGAAAATCCTGTACATAGGATGCACCAATATATTACACCAACTTTTCATTATTGTTTTATAACCTCTCAGGGGTATATGTATTATCACTTATCAGAGGGGTGGGACCTTTTTGTCAAAGTGCTGGTAAGATAGTTAGAAAGCTTTCTAAAAATGGAATTCTTGGACAAATATTAGAATTGGTAAAAAGTGCCGGTACTCGAAATTGCAATTCACTAACATTTGTTCAACAAGCCTTTGAGGATACCAGTACCCCTTTCCCATATCGAGGGCCCAACGCAACAGTGTCGTAACTCATACTGAAATAAGAACAAGTTACATCAGTGTTGCGCTGAGCCCTCGATATACTCCTCATATTTTCTCAATTTGTACATATTTCATAAAAATGACTTCCATGATCACCAAGTCAAAAGAAAAATCACACCCTTGTCTTCTTGAAATGGCTTGAGGGTTGGTAAATTATAAAAATCCAATTATTTACTACATGTATTCCTCTTTATTTTGATTTGATAATTAGACCACCTGACTGGATTAAGTTATATATATATAAGATGTTAAAAAATATCCGAGTCAAATAAATTAATAATGAAAAATAATTAACATTCCACAGGTATTATATATTATTTAATAGCCAACCGGTTTTGTCATTGGTATCATCTCATATATATCAGTAATTAGGCATGATTTACCATACAGTTATAGTATCACAGTGATTATTACACACCCATTACAAGTGGACTGTTACACCATGTAGTAAATAAATATTACTGTACAGTATATTTTCGCAATGGTTTAATGTTGCACCAGCAACCTAGGTCAGTTGGTTACATTTGCAGCATTAATGTTAGATGAAGACACATGGGGTACACGACAGGTACTTGATACAATTTTTTTTTTTCATATATGTTCATAGTATCTATAATAATATAGATACTATGAACATATATGAAAAAAAAAAAATTTGTGTCAAGTACCTGTGGGGTACACCTTGGTAGAACCATTGACCTTACCTAAGCTAGTTGGACAGAATTCCCCTAAATTAATGTGAATTTTTTCAGCCCTGTGTAGGATTCAAACTAGACTAGAAGAGGTCAGAACCTATTGACCTAATTACTGGACCATAGAAACTTCGAACATCCATAACTGACAAATGTAATGTTAAAACTTCATATCTGTTAAATTAAAGCATACTGGTTAAATGATTGCTTAAAGATGTTTTACTTAATCTTAATACTAACATAAACACCAAACAATGGCTAGATGAGTATTTATTTTCTCTTCTGTGAAGTTGGCCAAAATTTTATGTTTTGAAAAATATCATTTATCATTTTTGGAATTTAATTACCATTGTATGCACCAGGTCAGTAAATCGAAATAGCTATCTTTACCAATGAGTGTTACAGTCTTTTGCTTTTTTTACTTAAAATTTGATTTCAGTCTAAACTAACCTTCATTCTTGTAGATCTTCCAAGATCTTCTTGATAAAAATCTCTCCAGTGACTAATCATATTCAGTAAGTTTACTGACTTACAATGTAGATTGCAGTTAATAGTAAATAGTTTCTGTTCATAGTTTACACATAGACCTTTAGAAGAACTGAATTTTACCAACTTGTATTACATACTATCAATGGATTGGTCTGCTAGAATTTGGTTTTTCTTTAACTACATTCATCATATGCAAAAGTCAATGAACCTTTACTGAACCCTGATGGCTGTCAAACTTGAAAAACTTCACTGGATAGTACAAAATATTGCTGGCTCACGATATACTAGTATACTGACTTAAATCTTTACTAAAAAGGGAAGGAACTTTACCATAGGGGCCCCCTATGAACTCTACTAAATGTAATAGGGCCTGTTGTTCTTAAATTTTACCAGATCTCATCAAACTTTCTGCTCGAGGACTGAAGATATTCTTTGGTAAATTTATGTAAATCCAATATTTATTCTGTTTCCTGATTTTCTAGGTTTTAAATCACAGACTTGTACTTTTGTGACTTAATTAATAGGAATTCTAACATAAATTGTTTCTAAAAATAATATATTCCTATCAAAGGACTCTCTTCCTAAGATGACTTTGTCAGAAATAGTTCACTAGACTGCTTGCTTTAATCAGCTTAGTTACTTTCAGTGCTTTGATTAACTATAAATCATTATCATTATTATGTATTAAAACAGAATATGTTGTTTTATTTCAGCTGGCACCTGTTGTTCTACACAGCCTTCTTCATCTATAGCCTGATATATTTGTGGAAGGTAAGAATCTCTAGAGCAATTCAGGCCTGCAAAACAACTATTTTTATTTTTATTAATTAAATGATACCTAAAACATTGCATGCTTTGACATAGCTTTTTGAAATATATCATGTACACTGAATTCTGGGTATTATTTTTACTAGTATTTTCCATATTTTTCCACTACTTGAGAGGCCGTATTATACTTGTATATGATGCAGACGACTTGTTACTTGAGATTATATATGAGACTGATCGAGGATTGAACCTGCATGGCTTTTTAACAGAGTCTTGGAGTTTTAAATCCTACCACACTCGTGATTTCAGTGTAAATTTTACAAAACATTCCTAAAGATGTTTTTAAGATTGATGAGTTTCATATGTTTGCTTTTCTTCACTTATTTCAGAAAGATTATTTTTGGAAAACCATCGAATGCTGGAGACATTGGCCAGTACAGGTATGTGATACAGTGATGTATAATGCTGGAGGTGTGATGATATAGACCTGTTCTATGTGTCATGATATTATTTATCATGATACCTCAGCCATTTTTAGCTTGTCTATTTGTCTAAGAAAAAGTCAAGTTATTGTGATCACTGCAGAGTCTGTGCAAGAACTTAACTCTGAAACTATAAGAGGTTGCAACATGAAACTTCATAGGTGGATAGATCTCAAAGAGGCGGTGAACAGACGAGCGTTGGCATCACTCACGGCGCTCTAGTTAAAATAAATCAGTCTTATATATTGAGGTGGCCTCATTATCACATACATACATACTGAATGAAGCAATGAAAATCAGTCAGAAAAAAGCCAACCAATATGACATGATCTTAGAATTAAAGTAATAGTTACAACCTCTGTATTAATACTACAATTTGGGACCAAACCATAATGTCTTAATATTGACATACAAGCCTGAAAAAATGTCAATATGAAATGGTCTTTATATATCAAAATGGTTACCAATGCACTTATCAATGTTTTCCCACCAGAGGCGGGGGGGGGGGCTGTACGGGATCTTAGACAGCAAGACCTTCCCGATATGCAGAAATTAGATAAACACAGGGATATAGACTTGGACCATATTTTATGGATCTGCTATGGGAATTAGACAGCTAGTTGCCGATTTTCTCAAGGCGTTGTTTTCTTACATCAAGACCACACCCCCAAGAAATTAGACCGGGATATCTACACATGGGAGGGAAATATGACAGCCAATGTGTAAGTGAGGATTTAACATGGTCTGTATTACTATTTCATGTATTTTTAGGATGTTACTCCTGATATGTACTGGCATTATTTACTGGAGCTTGGATTCTACTGCAGTCTTGTATTCACCCTGTTCTCTGACAACAAAAGGAAGGTATGTATATGCTATGTATATGCTAAATGTACACTGCCCAAGTTTTATCACTGTTTATTCAGCAGAGTCCATTCTGAATAGTTTGTGAGCAGGACTTTCACTTATTTGATTTGATACAGATGAAGTATGTAATTTCATATTATTCTGTTGTACGGTAGGCCTATTTATTCTAGAATATAATGACATTTTGCATAGTATACATTCAAGTAGGTCTTTGATTGTCTTAAATATTTTAATTGTGTTACATACTAGTCTCAGTATCAAATTAATACATTAAGAAGGCTTCTAGTGTTGAAAAAAAAAGGTTATAACATTAAGGTTGTATTCAATGTAGAATTTGACCTGTATCTTAAAGCCCCAATACATTTTTGCTATAAAAAATATATGCAAAAAAAACAATTGCTGATATTATCCCAAGATAATTATTACCGAAGAAACAAGCCCTTTTTCTTCGAAAAAACACTAATTTCGCTGTGAATTTTGCTTTTGTAAACTTGAAATATATAGAGCGTGTGACGTCACTTCATGCTGTGTGCATTATATGACTGTGGGAAATACAGCTGTTCTATAAATAGTATTTTTTTCAATGATATTTTCTTGCTATAAAGTAAGCTCGGGAGGAAAACACACCGGATTCCAATGTTATAGAACAAACAGAAACTATTACGACTGATAAATTTATATAATTATGGGAATTTAATGTACCAGTTTATAGACCAGATATTTTATATTACAGGACTTCAAGGAGATGATTATACATCATTTTGCCACCATTGTGTTGATATATTTCTCATGGTTGCTTAACTTTGTACGTGTCGGTACACTGGTACTGTTGGTTCATGATGCTGCTGACACATGGCTAGCTGTAAGTTATTCTTAAGTCAATCTTCACTTACTATATACAGTAAAATACAGTTATAGTAAACTCTGATAATGTGAAGAATTGGGAAGCACATGTATGTCAGCAATTTTTGTTTCCACTATAATAAGAACATTCTTCACGAAAACATTTTTATGTACTGGACTGATGTCCAATGAAAATACAATATTTGCTTGACCCAACAATCCTTCAGTTGACCAAAAAAATACACACAAAATTTAATAAAATTTGACTAAAAACATATTTTTGAGAGAGATTAAAATGCTTCATTTTTTGTTCTGAAATATGATCAAGATAATATAACTTAAAAATAAACTGGACCATCAGACCTTTGACCTCTTCAAATTTACTTTATAAATGCTTAATAAATATATCTATAGTAGAGACAAAAATTGGTCTCACACCTGTATAGTAAATAATTCTTTTTCCTAAACTTGCCCTTTTATTTTTCAATGTATTCAAATGTTCTAGCATTCATATCTCACACATGTAGATATCAAGAAAGGCTACTATTAGGAGATGAAGTAGGAATTGTTGCCCCTCGAATGGAATATATGAAAACATGCTTTTTTTCTTGAACTATTCTTGTACAGCTCATAAATAGTTCATGAAGTATGAGTAACTATTTAACCGGGGTTATCAACAGTACATTGTATATCCAGTCCTATGGTTTCAGACTGGCAAAAGTTTGCCAAATACTTGACAGAAATATTCTATTTACTTAATAGTTTATGGTCAATATTTCTTATTTCAGCTTACAAAAATGTCTATCTATGCCAAAAACAAGCTTGCTACTGACATATTCTTTGGTATCTTCCTGGTTGTTTGGGTAATCTCAAGACTTATTGTATATCCATTTGTGTAAGTATGAATTATGCAAGCTCGTGCAATAATTTTTAGAAGAAAAATGCATTAAACTGACCTAATAAAATAGACACAAGTTCCAGTTTGCGAGATATTACGCTTGTCAAATTTATCTGGTTTGGATGAGTACCATTCAACTTAAATAGTGGACAAGGTCTATTTCAACGTTTTTAGTTGAGTAATTCAAAAGTGCCAGTGGTGATTTTGCTGATCATTGAACTTGGCTGAGATTTTATGCGTCTTAAATATTTTGAGGGTTGAATGTAAACTGTTCAACTTACTGAGCAGGAAACAAATGTAGACGACCCCCGGCCATAGGTGTTTCCTTAATACATCCAGTCAAGGCATGCATATAATAATATAACCGTTTCAACCCATTCCCAGTGTTGTATGTTCCCTGAATATTTCTTATTGTAAGCAGAGCATTAGCATGGGTGAAAATTGAAATTTCACACCACAATGCAGCAGAAACAATAAAAACCAGTACAGTCCAGACTGCCAAAAATCAGAAATTCCAGTATATTCTGGAAAACTTTCACCCTTGTATTAAAGAGAAAGACCATCAGAGATGAGTCTTGTGGCTGGTAAAATTTGGAGAATTACTGACCCTCATGACAAGTCATGTCTAGTTAAATTCCTCTGATATTTAGAGAGATTTAAGTCAATTGTCGGCCAGTAATAGTTTGTACAATCCAGTGAAGTTTACAAATGTATCAGTTTCCAGTTATAATCAATTGGCCTTTACAAACGCTGCAGCAGAAAATTGGTTCTGATATTGTTATTGTCATTACTATTATATAATTTTTCAGTGTATTGTACTGTACAACAGTAGAGCCTTATACAATAAAATTAACGGATACATCATTTGGCTCTCATCAGTTCTTCAACTTCTTCCTGTATCTATTGCTTGTTCTACATTTTATCTGGACATACCTTATCTTCCGAATTGTCTACAGAAAAATGATTAAAGGGAACGTAAGTACTGTTTTATCATCATCAGATACCCATGGATCCTGACTTTACTCCACTACATACATCACCCGACATTTACTAGACTGATATATTTGGCTTAACCTAAGAAATGGAATGTCATGAATTCAGGACCTTTTTCTGTACTCAAATCTGCCTGGTTTTGAAATCAGCTAATAAGAAGGCTGTGCATGTTTTCTGAGACTGGTCTTAAATGCCACATTAAAAACCCATTCAGTCCTTTGTTTATGCCATTTTGGTGTAAGGGCCAATTTCCCTAGTTAAAATATATATATTTTCCCCAACCTTTCTTGAAATTGCCCTTTCGAAGAAGGAACATGAAAGCCAGGGGCATTGCTTATTGAAATTACCTGGTAAACATGAGCTTTTTCCATAAAATTTATTGCTTTTCCATAAAATGTATTGCTTTTCCATAAAATTTATTGCTTTTCCATAAAATTTATTGCTTTTCCATAAAATTTATTGCTTTTTCCATAAAATTTATTGCTTTTCCATAAAATTTATTGCTTTTCCATAAAATTTATTGCTCACAACATGATTATTGGTCCCAATTCTTCAAACAGAAAGATTTAGGCCCAGACGTAATATTTCTTTTAATCCTGGCAAAAATTCACTAATTTCGGTAATTTGATAATATGATGTAAAAACCCTTCTTAATGGACCAACTACCCTTCCCCAAAACAATTTAAAGAAAATATGCTTTGGCTAAAGTCCCTGGGATGTTATTCTAAAATATGACAAATTAATTACATTCAGGTGGAAGATGTTAGAAGTGACTCTGAAGAATCAGATGATGGTGAAGAAGCTGATGAAGATGAACAACAGAAAAATGAACATGGGAATGGTACAAGAAAATCAGTGAAAGGAGTTAACGGGGACGCTGCTCATGGATAGATGGGAGATGATTGATTCAATGTCTTATGATTTAATGAAATTTAATTATGGTCATGTAGTTTGATGTAGACCAAAATTTCTTTTTATTGAAGCAGAGATTTTTTTAGTTTTATCTCATTATGTGTTAAGAATGAGTTTAGCAGAAAAAAATGCAATTACATTTTATTTGTAAATCGTAATTCTGTTAGTTATACATTGTACAATATTTAATATTACTTTTTTCTATATAAGGTGGAAGCACCAGTGATCAAACTTCTGAACAATAAAAAAAAAACTGTCATAATATTTCCCTTTAGTAGTAGGTAACTTGTAATCTTCTTTTGTTTACTCTTTATAAGGATAAAAAATAAGTTTATAGTAGTATTTTTGGGGATTTTATCTTGAGGTTAAATATGTCATCCTAGATTTATTTCAAATGTTTTTATATCAGAAGTTTATAACTATTTTCAGTCTAGATTTATAAGTACACATTGGTTATATTTTATTTTTAAACGTAGAGAATTTACAATAAATGACATTCACACAAAATAGAATACTAGAATACATGTATATAAATGTATTGTAATCAAACATGAAGAAGCTGTCCAGCTAGCTTCTAGAAAGTCTTCCTCCTTCATTAATGCTGGCATAATTTCCAAATGACCCTGGCTATTGTGGCGGTGTTAAATCCTAGCCGAAAAAATATGGAATATTATACTTTCTAAATATGTTTACATCATTTTGAATTTTTTTTGGATGACTGACTTAGTTGAGAGGGTCAAATTAAGGGATTATGTACTAGGTCTGCAATGAGAAAAGAACTTGAATAAATGAAATAATGTGACAGCCCTTGAATCCTGGTTAAAAATACTGATTTCTTAATGTTGTACTTTCATAAGTAGATATGAACAATATATTATTTACAATAGTTTTATTTATACAACATAGCAGCTAATAGTCTTTGCCATGTGATTTCATCCATATCAATATGTCAAGTGATATAGGTCATTTGCACTAAATTTTATAGGTTGTGATAGCCAATATTGCACAACCATTTTTCGGTTTTGTTGCAACAGCTAGATTGGTTTAGTATTTAGACTTGTAATGGCTTGATGCTGTCACCTCAGCCATGTGAGCGTGATCCTCATTTTGTCCGATGATAGCTCAAAATATTAATTGAACAGCTTTCTTATTCTGTTTATATTTCTAAGGAACAAATGATTGAGGTATGGACTGTATGATGATGGTGTTTGAGGCCAATCTCTGGTCTTTACTATCAGATGATGTTCATGAGATACCTCTCATTAAAACTTTCCGATGTGAAATATCTTTTAATTGTGTGATTTTGTTTGTTTGTTTGTTTGTTTGATTTAAATGTAGTGGCTCTCAGGTTGTAAATAAAGCCAAATAATGATTAAACATGGCTGTACTACGCATTATTTTATCACATTTATGTGTCCATATTTATGCATAATAATAATCACAAGAAAATCTGTGAGCTGTGAGTAGGTGCATGTATAATACATGTAATGGCTCTCAGGTCATAAGTTAAGGCAAATAATTATTAAACATGGCTGAACAATGCATTTTTATTCCCTTTTTTCTTTCCATATTCATTCATAATAAACTCGAAATGTATGAGCAATTGATATTTATTCTTTTGAAATGTCTGAATATTTATGTATATGTACATGTACCAGTATGTATTAAAACTTATATTATTGAAATGTTATTTAATTTTTGTTTTGCATAATTTATCATAATGCTAAATAGAATATTAAGTTTGTTCCTACATACAGAATTTTTTTCATATACATATCTTTAGTTATAAATCTAGAAGTTTTATAAGCTTCTTATTTAAATAAGAAGTTTAATGTTGTCTTGCATGGTTAAAGTATCCCAACAAGTTTATAGCAATAAAGTATTGTTACCCCTAACTTTGTAGCAATAATATCTCAGGGTAAGATCTTGAAGCCATATTTCTAGAGTTAATTGTATAGTGCTTGATAAATTACTGAATAGTAGTGCTGTATTAGTCTATGCTTTGATTGTTGATAAGTAAGAAAGAAATATTTGTGTTTATGTTATCCCAAACATCCCTTTTTTGGATGATTCGTGCCTCAAATTCTCACCAAAAAAAATAATAAAAAAGGTTGATCTACCTATTTTAATTTCTTTGGTCAAGTATCCATAATATGACTTTTTTGTCCTGCCCAAATATAATTATGTAGATCCTTAATTTTGTGTTTTTTGCCCATTCTTTATATTTTGTGTACTTAACATGTTATTCTGTATTTTTTATGATAAATACAATTTCCATAGTTCTTTAAATATTTTTGCGTAAATGTAGCGTTACTTTGAGATCTGTTTAACTCTGTACTATATATAATACATGTTCGTACTGTTAGAATATTCTCTATTATATTGCTAACTATATTGTCTTAGTGTCTTAATTACTAGTACTACATAAACCCCACATTAACCTGTACCTACCTTGAATCTTAGGTTCTAAAACTTAGCTTGGACTTACATATCTGTCATACACTTGTACATCTTACATACATACATTTTAGACAATACAGGACACATAATCAACTTATCATTTTTCATGAATACTCAACACTAGAATGGGTGAATGATGGGCTTTTATTGAAAGCCTAATGACTGAGCTCAATCTTTTTGTTGGAAAATTAAAAATCATGTACAATGCATCCTTCCTACTGTTTTGTCTTCCTTTGCTTTCATCCGTATGGTTTTGTTGTGTACTTTACTTTAGACATATATCTTAATTTATGTACATGTATATGAAGGGACTCGAGACTTACAAAAGAAACTCATAACATTGAAATGCTACATGAAGTCTCTTATAAATTTAGGTTAATTTTATTGATATTTTATGATATGAAAATATGCAGTTGAATTCTGACATGTTGATATTATCCTTCAACTGTAAGACTAATGTGATTAATATTATATTGACAACCTTGTCTTATCTTAAAGCCAGATTTCTAGTTACCAAATCAACCAAATTTATTTTGGTGCCGACTTTAAAGTTTCTTTCAGCAAAATAAAAAAATGCAATAAATCATCGTATAATGAAAATATTTTTTGGACGCATTGTGCCTCAAAAGATTGAAAGATATGCTTGAAATTTTTTTTAGAAAAGTTATGCGACAAGAAACCAAAAACATGACTATTTTTTCTAGCTTTAGCTAGCTAGTGTAGAATTTTTGTGATATACCATGACTTCTTTTTATTATATTATATTAAATTGCATTTTTTTTCTACAGATTCATTTTTTTTAAATAACTATGATAAATCTGGTGTTAATTCCCCTTTATTTAGTTATAATTCAGGTTTTTTCCTTTTTTAACATTCTGTAAAATATGATTTGTTGCATATTAACATCCTTATAGAATACCAATTCTCCATCCTTTCTCATAAGATCTTAAATCAGGTGCTCTGATTTAGATTAGGAAAATTCTAATATAATTCATTATTCCTAATATAAGAATGCATTGTATATATTCACATTAGAAAATTTATATTTTGGATAAAATTAAAGAAAGCAATATCAAATTTTGTACAGAAATCAAAATTTCAATAATTTTGTATCCATTTAAAGTTTTGTATGTAAACAGAATCTGTACAGATTTACATTTTACCATGAAAGAATCTCTTTTTTGCCAAATTATTGTACATGTAATTTCAAAAAAAATCTTGCTGTTCAAGATTACCGGGGTATAATATATTTGTTTAACTATGCATGTCCTTAAAGCTTCAAGACTGTCCGATTGTTGAAGTTAGCAAAAAGCATAAGGTTTAAATATATAGACTAAGAGTATTTGGATTGATTTCAGAATAAAGCCCTGTCATTGGTCGATTTCAAGATTGAGTTTAGGATCAACCAATCAGAAAGCTGCATTCAGCCAATGAAATGCTTGTTTTGAGATTGGTTGCTAAGCTCAGTCTATGGTCTTGGACAAATTTGCTGAAAAAATTGTTCAATGAAGTCTTACTTGTATTTAAGTGCTTATCATAATTTCCTACACAATTTAAGTGCTTGATCTTTTTGTTTTTATTTTGTAACTTGGGGACCAATCGTAGTTGTTAGTTATGTATTTTTGTTTGTGAGTATACCAGTCTATTTAACCATCAGTTCAGGTGTTAGTTATGTATTTTTGTTTGTGAGTATAACAGTCTATTTAACCATCAGTTGAGGTGTTTGCATGAACCTGTGTTCCAATTTCTGAGTCATAGATCAAGCAGTACATGAAATTGATTCAAAAGCTTATTCATAATCCATGCCCTAAGGAACAAGATTTTATAACCAGAGATTGAAAAACAGTCCATGACTGGAGCTTAATCATTGGTTGATTTTGAAAAATATTCCTGTAACAACCAATCAGATGCATTTTAAGTTTTAGACTGGTCCCATATCAGCTCCATTTTTGTTATTACAGAACTTTGTCTGTTGAATTTTTTAAAATGATCATTTAATCCTTGCCTGGTAGTTTTTTGTTGTGGTAACTTTTGATAAATATTTTACACTGAATTCCTATTTTCCCTTATTTGCTCAATATCTGTCACTCTGTGTAGGTGAAGATGTTTGTTTATGTTTGATAAAACTTTAAACTGTGGCTAAAAATATTGATTATGACGGAACTAATTTCATGTAGTTCAAATAATTTATTTTCTAAATTTAAAAAAATGGCATTTGTTTTCAAGTAAGCCTTTGGTTTATCTTATGTCAGTCCCATTATGCCTAAAATGGAATTTAATTTGAGGTACCTCTATTAAAATTTTTCATCTTCAAGAAGGATATTTATTTTTGGATTGTCTATAAACCAGTTGTGACAATGTCATAATTATTTAACTTGCCAAGAAAGGACTCCTTTCCATCATTTATCTTGCCATGAGAAAAAAGTTTACTATTTTTAAAAAAACATATTGGTGCATTATTATACATATTATTGTAATTTTATACTTTTAAAGTTAATGTGTTGAATATTTCGAAACGTCAAACTTTAATACCTATTTGAAAATTTCTAAAATTGAGATAAAAATAAATATTCATTTTCTATAATGTTTTCTCTTTTTTGTCATAACACGATAGTAACTCTAAATCATACTGCATTAGGGCTAAAAAAATTAGGTCATATGTTCTGTGAAACATTTCTGACCCTGCAGACTTATAAATCATCCTAATCTGGTTAGATTTGTATCTTTAAAAAAAAAGCTTGCCCAGAAATCCTTTAGATACAAAACTTTTACCTGATCAAATGAATCTGGCCTAAAAAAATTACAATATACATATATAATTATGATCCATAAGTATTGTCTTCACTTGTATTCGATGCTATTTAACTTTTCTGTCTTTGATGCTTGCCTTAAATAGATACTGTGGTTTGTTTATGCGTAATTTCTTGCTGAGATTTGATGTTATGTACATGTAGTGTTATATGCCATATTGTTGTTAAAAAAGACTATTTTTTGTAAATGTGTGTCTTATATGTAAGAAACTACTTCAATATGCTTCATTACTCCAATAAAATAAATAAAATAAAAATATTTGTTGCATTTTTCATAGCTCCTTCAATATTGATTTATCTATAGGTTTAACACTAGTTTTCAACAATATTTCAGTGATTTACAGTGATGGGTTCACCTAAACATGCAGCCTTCCTGGAGTGTATTCTAACCAGTACTAACTTACCCTTCCAAAAGGAGTCCAAAACTTCTCGAGTTTTGTCGAATTTTCATAGAAGAGTATGACCAGTCGGACCAGGATTCTAACCCAAATCACTGGATTACACTTGAGCCGCCGCTCATTGGAATTTACTTAGGCAGTAAAGTGTAAGAATCAACTGCTACCATAGGAAGTAAGAGACGGAATGTGCACAAATGTAAACAAAGTGGCCTTCATTAACTGGATATAGTTAATTCCGGTTAGACTACATCATAACATGTACAACTACAGCTATCACAAGGTGACAAATACCCCAACATGCTGCATAGGCCTTGGAGCTACAGCCATGGGAGTTGCTCGCGTCACATTATCTGGTGTTGGTTAACATTTGTGGTAAGTTATTACAAAATCCTCCAATGAATGACGAAGTTACAAAGCGGAAATGATTCGGGACATACAGACAAAGTGACTCCTATATAGCCCCAGTATATTAGTGGGGGTATAATGAAGTCTAAATATTTCAACCACATTGGTCTTTAAATTGAGGAGATCTAATAATCAAGTTGACAGAGGAAATATGGAAAACTAGTGAAACATTAAGTGTTCTTTTACTTTTGCAAGAAAGCCAAGTGACTGATTTGCCTTATTAGTAACAGAGTTTATATGTTTGTCCCATTTAAAATTATTTTGAAGAATGATACCTAGATATTTTGCTGATTGTACTATTTCTAGTACATGATTATGTAGTTTATAATTAAATTTCCCTGGGTTCTTTTTCTGTGCGACATTAAGGACGTTACATTTATGGGATGGAAGTGCATTAGCCAATCTTGTACCTATCTACCTGCATCTTATAAATCTGACTGTACAAGCTGGGTTAGCATCATTTATGTTTTTAATTTCTTTATATATTATATTTATTCACATCATTGTAAGAAAATGTACAGTGTTATTCAACATTATTCATTAGATTACTGATACAAATATATTAAACCAATGGAATAGAGAGAAAATGTTCACATGAAACTTATTTATTAGACAATTACCGAAGCGCCGTAATTTACACCGGAATTTCGCCGTACAGTAAACAATATCCATATCATACATTTTCGCGATTAAGTATTCATATTGTCGGACATTCACATATTGTGTTTACAGCTGACTCGTAGCATTTGTTTATTGAGAACATTCCAGGTGTATATTTATCAGAATGTGTGATGATTTATTTGATGAATCGGGAGACGAGAAAGACATTCATGAAATATCATGGAGAAAGACAACTGACGGAATAAATAAGGTTTATTTTATAATTGACTATTGAGTAATGTCAATATTGAGTAATATTTGAGGAATAACGTACACGAGTCAACATAAATACCGACAAACTGATCGGACCTCAGATTGGCTTCACACATTCAGCCTCAAGAACAGTCGTAGCCTAACTAATTCGACTATGCGGCTTAGCACCCCCCCCCCCCTAGTCCAACTAATTGTACACTACAGATGATATCGAGACATTTTTTTGCACTTGTCGATATCTAGATGAAATAGCAAGGTCATGAACGGTTTGCTCGTTCGTCTCATAAATTAGACCCCCCAATAAGTTTGGTCTAATGGTAGTAAGTATTACACTGAATCCCCACCCCATTGTAAGAGAATGATTATAAATTAACTTCCCGCTTCAGAAATGACTCATTATTAAGGTCCTAATGTTGCATTTTGTGATTGATAGTTAAAAATTAAAATGCCAGTCACTACACTTAGGTAGGAGGCGTATTTCTCAGTTAAGGAAATGCCCGAGCAATTAGGATTGAGTAATCGCAGAATCAGTAGTTCACAATCAAATGTTGTTAGCATCAAAATTCATTTTGATATGAAATTGAACTATTATGTTATTTTCTTTTAAGGATGGATTCCGGTCAGGTATTGATCACGGACAAGAAGAACGATTACAGGAAGGGTTCAATTCAACATTTGCTGCATCATCAAAATTATTATACACAATGTCATCTCTCAGAGGACAAATAAGGTATAACATTATTTATCACCATCATTATTTGCCTATGGTAAATTACTAATATCCCAATCAAAATTTGAAGGTTCCATAAATCAAAGCCAAAAATGCATTAATTATAATAGTAATTATTGTCAGCAATATACGGTACATGTAGAAGTAGGATTTTTAATTAATAGGATTTTGTACTAGAGATAAACTATAGAATGTAGTTTTATGATTTCTAGAGATACAGGGTTTAAGCAACATTTTGATGTTAAACACATTGTATTACTTATCCGATACACAAATTTTCTCCTAAGCTCTTGCTAAATTTTTTGGGAGCATGATCCTGGCTCAATTCACTTTGTAAAATAGTCTCACATCAAAAAAGCAAATGCCTTTTAAAATGTTGCATTTATTAACCAGGTGATTGGGTTATCATTGTGTCATATTAAAAGACAGTTACTTATTTGAAGTTATTTATACATTTCAGTGGAAAACTGTCATACAACTTGATCAAACCTGGAACATATTCTGCGGACCAAATAAATCAACTTGAAACACTGTTACAGGACTTGCTGGAGTATGAGACTGAGTTACTTAACTTTTCTGGTCAACTTTACAGTGAAATTCAGTCCAATGAAGAGGAATTTGACAAACTTACAGCAAATGGATGTAGTGTTAAACAGAATGAGGATAATATTGAACAATCAGTTGTAAGCACAACAAATCTAGCATCTGTTGAAACAAATACAACTATCACAGATTCACCAACAACAAGAACAGAAAGGGAAAATAATGAGTTGGAAAATTTGAGCAATTTGTGTAAAAACAAGGATTCATTTGGCTTCAAAATTAACTCTTTGAAGCAAAGATTTTCAGATGTACTTAAAACTGGTAGCTGACAAGTTTTTCTGACTTTTTGTTTGTAGTTATAGTGAAATTGTCTTCGATTGGAGCTTATTTATTATATAAACCAACAGCATTAAAGTTTCATTGTATTCAATTCTTCAGTGGTTTTCCTTCTTAAGATGGGTCCAGTTAATGGACCCTTCCCAATAGCAGTTAGGCTTCAGTTTCCTAAATCTAAATGGAGAAATTCCCAATGAACCCTAAAAAAAAAGATTTTCTAAATTGGACATAAAATGAAAGTTATTACCATTTTTTGACAAGAAGTATAGTATATATTAGTGCAAAGAAACCAGAGATCTCTATTTGTTTGGCATTGTCTGCTGATAAAATTTCACAATAAACTAGTTGTCACAACTCAACAATTCCCAATCTGACTGAACCCTGACCCATTTCCAATGAGATAAAAAAATCACTGTTATTATGCTATATATCATTGAAAATCATATACATTACTGGGGTATATCTAGACTATACCCCACTATAATAAAGTGAATGAAGTCGGCATTGATTTCACCATAATACTGTTAAAAAGATACTACAGGAGGAAAATAATGTACCCAATGCGGGGCTTGAACCTGTAAACTCCTGCTTGCAAGTCAGATGCTCTGCCAACTGAGCTAATCAGACTGGTGATTATACCAGCCAGTTTATAATACAAGTACTATACACCACAATGCTCTTTCCTTTTTATTCAAAGTCATTTATTGTGACAAACGCATGCTCTTTAGACTAACCCAGTCTTTAATTCACCGTAGCTCTAGAATTCCAAGGCAAGTCTAACACATCAGAGGTAATGGGGGGGGGGGGAGAATAACGTACCCAATGCTGGGCTTAAACCAGTGACCACCTGCTTGCAAGTCAGATGCTCTACTAACTCAGCCAATCCGACTGATGAATATCCCAGCCAATTTATAAATATAAATACTGCTACAAAGACTACAACATTGTTATAGTTCAGCGCCATTAACTGAATTTCCACAAAGCATCATACATTTAAACATTTGAACTTCAACCCTGACTTGATATCCATACATTTCCAGCTAATTGCCATTTTTTTTATTTAATTTTATTTATGTAAGTAATTTGACTCTATTCAAAATGGGATTACTTGAAGATATGACACCTGTTAACAAGTTGGTCATATAACAGTGGTTTAATAGCATCAAACTTGTGATGTATGTTTGTTAATTGATATGCTTTTAAAAGAACCAATCCCTTTGTGAATTTCCTTATTGCATACAGATATACAGTACAACCTCTGTAGAGCAACACCCTGTGGGAGCTGCAAATATTGACCATTGTTTAGAGGTTGTTGCTCTACAGAGGTTAAATTTATAGTAAATATCAGTTTAGGGAAATTTTGAAGGTGTTGTTATAGAGAGGTTGTTGCTCTACAGAGGGCCGCTCTGGAGAGGTTGCACTGTATACATTTGATTTTGAGTGTGGAAAAAAACAACTGCTATTATCATTATATCACTAGGTATTTAACTGCAAATAGATTTGATCTTCAATTTTTGAAAAGTTCATTGCATTTTTTATTACACTTTATCACTCCTTCACAACATTATAAGATGACATTCACAAGAATAGAAAATTGAGCCACAAGATTTGAAATGTGATCTTTCGAAAATTTATTCACACAGGGGAGGCCGGGGTACCATACTGTTTTGAAGGGGTGTGATTTTTCCACCATACATAGGATTTTCTCTGTTCAGAATCAGTGATATGAAAGAGTGCAGATTCAGTTAAAAAAATTGTTTCTGCACAATGGGTAGGGTATTTTTTCCCCGTAATGTTTGGGCAATTATGCCTCCCTGATTTTGAGAGATTGTATTTGAACTAAAAGCAACAGAATTTATAGTCAGTAAAACTATATTTCAATACTAAAGCACTGAACAATTCTATATGGAAACAAAAAAAAATATAACAAAGTGGCAACGGTAAAGTAAAAAAATCAAATTTGCATTAATATGACTTTCATGTGCATGTAATTCCAGTCACAAGCCCTGTGAGACATTTGTAGGGAGAAAGGAGTAAGTCAAAATTCTCTTTAAAAGAAAACCACTGTACTTAGTAGTGGTGCAACGATACACTAGTATACCGGTATATTGCAATACAGCATCAGGTCAATATGTACCACGGTTCGATATCCATGTACCACAATATTGTCTTTGATAATTGAGCACATAATCCATTGAATTAAATGAATGTAGACACATTTTAGTGTTGTTTTGAACCATCAAAGACTGCTTAATCCCTCTAAATAATAAATTATTGATTATTTGCAGTTTTCAAATACACCTATATAATTATTTGGTACTGTGTGTAAAACTGATGGTTTATCTATTGGTACAGATAAGCCATCTACTGGTTACACTATATGAATGAACTACCTATACAGTTATATCTCTATGTGGTAATGGGATAACACTTGAGTTCACATTTGCTTTAGTTTTATTGTGTTTTTCATTACTTCACTGTATTGCAATATGTGTCGATTGTATTACATATACAATATATCGCAATACAGGTTATGTTATATCGTTGCACCCCTAGTTCTAAGTAACATTGTTCTTGAATCTTCTAAACAAGTTTATATCTATTAAGCATATACTTCAATGAGCAATATTGTCAAACATTTAGTATTCTGCGTTACTTCACCAATTTACCATAACCAATTTTCATCATATAAAACAAGAGGTATTCCATTTCTAAAAAAAAGCACAAATTTTGCAATTGAATCACCAAATCCGACATCTTTTAAGACACAATGAATCTGGGAAAACGGTGAAAATTAATCCATCCTACTATGACACAAAAATGTTCAAAGTTGGGATTATTCAGGTAACTCGCTGAACGGTTACCATGTTAAAGTTGGGTTCTTTTGGTAGGCACGATAATCTTCCAGGATGAAAAAGGACAGTTCTGTCTCATTAACTGAAATGAGATGATCAGAAAAATTAGACTTTCACAATGGTTTTAGATGCTTCACTTGTTATGCTAATAATCAACTAATCCCAGGAAAAATCACACCCCTGAATAAGGATATCTTATTAGGGTAGTTACGTAGCCCTACTAATTCGGCTTTTCGGTTGGCTGATTTCGTGAACAAATTCAGAAGGGCCATCCTCTGTGCGGGACAGACATGTATGTAGCAACTTACTCTGTTGTGAACAAGGAGAGTTTACGCATCATATTGTATAACCTAACCTATCAACTATACTGATAGCTTTAAGAATTTTGTATGGTTATTTTTTCATTTTATACATTTATTTTGTCATTTATATATTTACTTTTTTCAACATATACATTTATTTTGCCATTTATACATATACTTTTTTGAATTACACATTTATTTTTTACAAACATTTTGTATTTGGCAGATCAGTGGAGACGGGGCATATTAAATGTGCTTTTGTTCTGGGTGACTGAACACCAGTAGTAGTGAGAATAGCATTAATTAAAATTGTGAAATAATTTGTTATATTTTAGAGTTGAAACTAAGTCATGATCTGTCAGAATAATTGTCCCTAATTCTGTGTTATCAATAATGTGCAAATGTAAGCATAGCTACGAAAAGTGAATGCCCCTATGAAAACGTAACATATTGGGCTGAAGACATTTTACATGCCAGTACATAAAGTAGTTACAAACCAATGTTAGTAAAACTGTATTCAGAATGATTTTAAACACCTCAATTTAAACCCAAAATTGCTTGAAATGATTAATGAATAAAATGCCTCCAAATATGATGAAAAATTATAGTTTTGTTAAGGCCTGATTGCAGGGTTTTAAATCGAGGTATAATTGTACTGACTTACCTATTTTACAATTCTTCAAAGAACATTCATCTTTCAACATTAACTCTTCATCATATTCTTTATTAATCACAGGGTCAGATGTCTGAAAAAAATACAACAAAAATCATTTAAACACCAGTATAATTATAATAATATATATATTTATATGCCTACATTAAATGTAACACAATCAAATGATATCATTTTATCTTGGGTCTTTTGACAAACATTTGATACAGAGTTCGTTATAGGAAGATTTGACAATTAACTAAACTGGAAATTTTGTTGTTTACAGTTACTTGAAAGGGTAAAAAGATCACATAATCTTTCCTTTTCATTTTTTTTCAAAACAAACCTTTTATACTTTAAAGGTATATTTATCCCAAAAATATCTTCGATTTTGGATGTTCACAGTTATAAATTCATAAACTGACATTTTCTTTAATGAGATATTTCTAGCACATAATATGTCAATTGTCCTTTGGTCCTATTACTAAAATAACCAATAACATACCATTGAGATTATTTTAAACCAGAAATACCCCGCTGAGCGCTAAGCCAAAAAGAGGGCCATAAATCCTATGAAAATGTTTGGATTTCATGAAACTCAAACTTGACCTGTATTTTAGCATCATACACCTTTATGTAAAATTCAAAACCAATCCATGAAATATTTCTTGAGTTATTGCTCGTAAACAAAAATTTGGACAGAAGGACAGACATACAGGGGTAACACCTTTCTGCCATTTCAAATATATGAAATTGATACCATGGCACAATATCTTTTCCCAACTTATTAACAGGACTTTATTGTGCATTAGTCTATAATTATGAGGTTGGAAAAATTCTACTTAAATTACAAATCAAACGCACCTTAGCACCAAATGGTTGATGGGAAATCTTCATGGTATCTGAAATGAATCGAGCTGATTACTAAATGATTTACATGTATATTGAAACTATATGTACAAAGGGATATACCGTAATCACCCATGTATATGTCGCAGCAGTGTTTAAGATGCAGTTAAAAAAAACAGTGAAAATCCTTCAATGCTTCAGCTGCCTGATTTAAAGTTTAGACACACTGACCTCATTTCACTGCATCATGAGGTAAACATTTTGTGAAGATTCTGAAGTTTATTTAGTGCGTACAGGGTTGTCAATAGAGCCAAATTAAAAATGCCGAAAATCATACATGGCCGACCTTTTTTGCCTCAACCACTACACATTGTTGCCATATTTAACTCAGTTTGCATTAAAGAATACCCTTCAGGGCAGATTAAATTAATCATAACTTTGCCATTTCTTGAGAAATTTTTATAAAAAATCTGGAATATTGACTGCCCTGTGCTTACATGTACTATACTATAGACCTGAAAACTTTGTACCAATAAAAAAGTCTGCCCTCATAAATTGACTAACACTGAGGCAGGTTTAAAGAGCAGTGAATTTTAAAGATCAAAGACATGCTGCTGTCAGTGTCCCTCTGATATTTGTGTGATGTTGACTAGCAGTTTAAGGATCACACATGTTTATGATCTGTTTGACATTTTAGCAGTGATTCAGTGCTTTGTATCTTATTACAACAGATCAATAATAGTTTAGCTAGTTGTGGAATTTATGTTTTACGAACAGTACCAGCAGGTAAGTGTGAAAAACTCTTACTTCAGAATCCAATTTGTTTGTTTTGAGTCATAGAAAACATGGGATTGAGTTCTACAGCCATGTATAGGTCGCACAAAATTTTTGGTCCCAAATTTGGAAGTAAAACAGTGCATCTTATACATGGGCGATTACGGAAACATCAATTAAAAAACAAACATTCACTTTAATCAACTTCTTTATAGTTATGCATCTGTTCTAGACATCCTTTCAGTTATATACAGACAGGCAATTAGCCAATATTCCTGTATTCCTAACCAGTTCCTTCTTCACATGAGTAATATGCATCAGAGGTGAAAGATGTGTGGCTTTTAAGCTAGGCAAGGGAGCTAGCAATAAACACAGGTCAGGTCTGACTGTGTAATTATGATCATCAAGAATAGGCAATTTACAATGAAAAAAAACCGCATAACATACTTACCCAATTTTTTTAAAAAATGGCAAAAGTTAAGTAGATAAATGACATATAATTATACAAGGTCTGTCCGATCTGAAAAGTGTCAAAAACTTAAAAATTGAATTTCAATAAATTTTAAGAAATAAACACCCTTGAATTTGGCTTAAAACACTTAAGTTAGGGCAGAGGTATGGTCACTATTCATGATTATCAAAAGATACTGACAAAGAGCTTCTTTATATCTTTATAAAATTATATAAGAACAAAAACTTACCATATGGGTGAATTTTAAATGGTGGTGGTACACCTGGCTTTGTCTTCAACTCTAAAAGTGCATGAAAAAGTGTAATTAACATCCATTGAAGAGAAACAAAGCATTATAAACATATTTTTGTAAATGAAATTGCTAATGACAGCTTAATTGCTTATGTATTTAAAGTAAAATATGCAAGTAAATGAATTTTATTGCTTTGTCCTTTTTCTCTCTGGAATGCTCGTTTACAAGTCAATGTGTCACAGTGATATTTGAATTTTTTTTTCATAGACTCAAGATAAAAAGACTAACTGCTTACCCTTCAATACAAAAGATTTAAATTCTGCTGCAGTTTGGCTAAGATCTACATCTTGGAACACAACATGTTTTATTGTGCGATGTTCAAAAGATCGAATCAATCTCACAGTAACAGTAACTTTATCCTCACTCATTCTGATGGCAGCAAAATTCACCACATAATATTTATACTGAAAATCAAGGAGATAGTCTTATTTCATCATCGCTAAAGAAGCCAGCTAATATGGTTGTACACAATGGTAAAATAAACTGGTACTTATACATGAGAGCTTGTGACAAGACTAACAATATTTCAATGTCTATGAAAATATTTATAAATGCAAAATTCACAAGAACAATTTTAAACAATTTTTTAAGGTGCTACATTGTAGTGGTAAATACATGTGAGTGTGATACAGACTAAAAATCTGTGTTTCTGGCATTTTCTATAAATATTTTATAAACTTTTGAGATTCCTAACCGGCCCAAACACATTTCCAAGCGACTAAATTGGCCTGCAGCCTGCTGTTATTGAAAACCCTGATTAAAAGCAATTATTGTATCCCCATAATAGTCAGATTTACACTTCAGTTAAAATGAATATGTCTAAACATATGATGACTCTCTTGTCCTAAAAAAATTAAAATTGAATAGAATGGATACTTTGCTAGCTGGTAGCCAGAAAACACCAAAAAATGAGGAATTTCATGAAAGCATAACATAAGAACCTTTCACCACAGCCATGTTCGAATGACAATTAACCCATTCTAAGTATCTAAACTATGACAACAACAGAAGTTACTCTGGTCAGAGACACTGTCCCTTCTTCAGTCCCTGCTCTGACTAACTCGCGAAAACATACGATAAATATATTTTAGCATATTACGCAACAGCGCCATAATTTATTTGCAACAGGACATCTCTTTCTGTTTATGTTTAAACAAATATCGGCATTAAAAATGATATTACTAAACAAGAGAAAGAAATATTTCAATTATTCTAACAGAAACTTGACATACCTTCAGGAATAGGCTAGACTTAACAACTTCTTGCGGTTAGACTCAACAATAATTATTATGCCATATAATCTAAGGGAAGCAACTACAACAGTAATGTCATTTTACTCAACGTAGTTATTCCCCTTACTTGATCGTTGAACGCCCCAAACGATTTCACTAAACTGGTTCCCCTTTGGTGCACTGCGGGAACCAGTTTAACGATTTCACGATACAGTGCAGCCTTTCCAAAGCAACACCCTTTTGAAAATACGTCGTTGTTGGTAGGTTATTGTTCTAGAGAGGTTGAATTAATAGTTAAATCGTGCTGCGGGAAAAAGCATGATGATGTTAAAGGAGGTTGATGCTTAAAAGTGAGGGCCGCTCTAGAGAAATTACACTGTACACATAACATGTAAATATGTTACTTATACTCTCCATAATGTAGCAATGAATAAAATATACAGTCAATATCGTTTATGGAAAAGCAACTTCATACAAAAAACATAAACCAATGCTTCTTGTAATTCGTCTACCTATAACGTACGTTTCGTTATAGTTTTCTAGACGAGTTATACTTTTTATGAGTACAAATGTATCAGTTTATTATAGCTGTTTGCGAGTACATAGTGTAGTGTCTATTACTAGTTTGGCTAATCCTGGCCATTTGGTTGGCTAATCGTGATGACTGAATCTATTAATAGTTGACAGGTAAGTAAATCATGAAGGCATTAATTTTCTAGATAAGTTGTTGTGTGGCTATTTAATTGAAGTTCAATGTGGTTGTATGATAGTGCTCAGATTTATGGTGAATTCGTTAACATTTAGGGTTGATTCTATTTGATTGATGTAGGGTATGATATTACCATGTGCTTGCGAACTATATACATGAATTTATTCATTTGTCAAATACTCATGATTGTCAATATATGTGTATTACTCATAACATGTAAATATATGTTACTTATACTCTCCATAATGTACGAATGAATAAAATATATATACCGTCAATACCCTTTATGAAAAAGCAACTTCATACAAAAAACATAAACCAATATGCTTCTTGTAATGCGTCTACCTATAACGTTTCGTTATAGTTTTTCTTGTTAAAATTACTCAAAATTTACCACAAGGATATTAGACTATCTTTGGTATGTTCACAGGGTTTATTTACTGCCGCAGTGACAGACAGATACTTTGATCCCTGGAATGCTTCATTTTGCTCCGAAGATATTATCACAGGGATTAAATTCTAGGTCATTAGAAACTGCAAACATTACACCGCCATTTTAATACTGCTTGTTGCATACGGGACCATTATACATCAATCACCAAACGCTCTATAGATAGCACTACATGGTTCCATCATCGTTCAAAACACGAAACTGGTTATCTACAGGAGGTAGTTCGGATATACATATGTCTGGCTTTGGCCAGGTTTCAGTGAATGCTTTTTAACTAATCTCAGGTTTGGTTTGGTCTGGCAAAAAGTGGATCGAACTATGGCATTTTGTTTTTTTATCGACCTGCTATTCATGTTCAACATGGTAACTCGTTATAGCGGATACAAACTTAGACACAAAATGAACACCGCTTTCCACAGCGATAATCTATATAATATACTGTGGAGTCATTAATTTTCGTTGGGGATTTAATTTAGTGGAATTCGTGGGTCGACTCATCCACGAAATCAAATCCCCCCGAATTTAAATGCAGAGATAAGGCATTTTTTTAAAGATCAAAATCCACGAATTTATGTCCCCACGAAATAGCCATTTTAGTAGAACCCACGAAAATTAAACCGAACGAAAATAAATGAAAATCAGTATTAAGTGAGAATAAATAAATAACTTTTTTTACAAATGGACAAGAAACTGCTTAATCATGACAACATGTCAATCAGTTCACATGAATCTAAACGAAAAAAGTAAACAATGAATTAATTTTGCATATAACAGAATTATTAACAATAATTTAAAATGCGCACATATATTAAAGTCACACTATTTCATCCCTAATATAATTAATTAAAACGGCTTTTTCTCTGTAGGAGATTTTTTACATTGCATCATTTACTGAATGAACCTTTCGTTTCAATGGGATTTGGAGATTAAGAAAATTCTACAAAGAGATTTTTTTGTTAGGGAGTTTCGTATGACAACAAGCTGAATAATTAATTCATTCATAAATCGGAGAAGTCATGTTTCCAAATATGAAACATTTATGCAAAGAATTTGCTTAACTCCCTGATATACTACACTATACAATCATTTTATGCAAAGAAGTCCTTCCCACAAAATTTGTGAATGACTTTTTACCAATAATGGAGCATCCGAACAATGCACTATCCGAATAATAGTATACTTACGCACATTTTGAACTATAAGTCAATTTTAATTTTGTTTCTCTTTTGTTGAGAGACGCGCCATTCGTGTTAAATAGTCATTTATAACAATCAAGAAAAGTAAACAAAATATCATATTTCAATTATGTTTGAACATTTTTTATACCGAAATATGAATTAAATATTAAAACGAAACATGATATAAAACTAACCAAAAGTCACCCCGTGGTGGGAAAACGAAAAGTGGACTTTTATTAAAAGTCTGTTTGATAATTTGTTTTTCATTTCTACTAGTAATAAACATTTTTTCAGACAAAAGTAAATTATCAAATTTATAAATCAAAGCTGGATAAAAATTCGTGTGATTATTTCAAATAACTCCGGGGAGTCAAAAACAAAAATAAAATTATAATAATAAACATGGCGACGTCAGAGTTTTGAAACAAGGTATAAATTACAGGACAGGCGCTTACGTATACCTTTGATCACGTATTTGTATGTCTGTTAATAAAGTGAGTGTGCTTTTGAATAAAAAATAAATTACACGACAAGCTTTATATATTAAATAACAGTAAGCCGTAAGAAATACATTGACGACGTAGGGACTACTTTACGGGCGTTTAAATGTCCATTATAACTCTTTAAGTTAAATAATCGGGGCTATTTTGTATTGAAATATATAGGGAGAAAATTGGGACCGAAAATTCATTTCGGATAACACCAGGTTTTCGGATATCGGAGTTCGGATAATCGGGTTTTAACTGTAAATACAATAGAGTAAAAGCTATATACATAATGTATTAAGACAAACTGCTGAACCTATATGAAAAAAAGGTCTGAGTATGGAAATGGTATAATTATCACATTGAAATAAAAAAATAAATCTAATGCGTATAACTCGTCCAAAAATAGTGGTCTATGTAAAGAGTTTTTTCTCTGGGATTAAAACGCCGCACCAACATAAAGAGTTTTTGGTGAATTTTCAGGTCTTAACGTTCTGTAGGATAATTGGGCATGTATACAGTATCCCTACTCTTTCGAATAGTATTTCCTGGTTCTTTATCGTGTCCAGTGTAAAGCATCGATACACTCCTCACCTATTTCCTATCTTTTTCTAATCACTATATAATTATATACTGGGATGAGGACAACGAGAAAAGCGTCCGTGTCATATGGCAAGACGGAGCCGGGATTCGAAACCACGTACGACCTTTTTATTGGTAGTCCAGCATGATATAGACCATCGATTCATCCCGTCATTAACATGACGAGCCTAAGTGAACCAATTGTCACCAAAAGATGCATAACCAAAAGATGCGCAAATAACGCCAGTATAACTTGGTTTATCCCGACAGTGTAAAACCTAGGCTGATATTGTTTACTTTCTCTGCTCGTATCAAATACATATTGGACTCTCGTTAGCTGGAACTCCGTAAATTTGAACACTCGTGAAATCTAGAGGTCATTGTTCGTTCTGCATTTTATTTTATTTATTTATTATTATCATTTTAATATTATTTTGATATTGTAT
The DNA here is from genome assembly GCA_964023205.1 of Lutraria lutraria. Taxonomy (NCBI): domain Eukaryota; kingdom Metazoa; phylum Mollusca; class Bivalvia; order Venerida; family Mactridae; genus Lutraria; species Lutraria lutraria. Next base: position 27,112,670 of record OZ026848.1, on the reverse strand, counting down.
AATTAATGTTCTGTATAGTTCGACTCAGTTGTATACTTTTACCTGGCCCGTAAAAAGCAATTTCAGATTTGGGGAGGGTAATTTAAGATTTTGTCTGACAACGGGTGGGGCCGTGAGCCGCTTTTAATTACGATTACAACCGAAATTATTCTTCCGGTTCCCTGAAACAATGTTAAGAAAATCAAAGTTTCAGAGAAAATACGGACTTTAGACCGCGGGTTATTCTCTTCAGCGCGTTCCTTCCCACGCTACTTTTTTTTGCATTTATGTTCGTACTACACATAACTCGTCCAGCTGCAGTCTGTCCCAAAAACAAAAACATTCAAACCACTTAGGTCAGTATTGCCCTTATTTAACTCTATTAATGAAGCTGACTCTTGAATTGATGAAAAACACGTTTATCAGGCAAGCACAGTGCACCGAATAACCGAATGTAATTATAATTAGTTTCTGACTCGGAAAAAATACGCATTATTTGTTTTATTTACCTTTAGTTTAGAAAAAAGATCTGACGGTAGATCTCTTTCAGATAGAAAAGTTGATCAATCTTCGACCTTCGTGTGAATATTGAATAATATCGTGCGAATTTCCATCTGCACCGAGTTACCTTGAATTTTTTCAGTCAAAATAGTTTAAACGTCTTGATTCATGAAATTATTCGATATATTTGTATATCAATAAAAATGTGTATTTAATTAGTTATGACATCAAATTTCCATGATGGAGAATTATTAAAAGCTCAAGTACACTTAATTTTAATAAGCGTCTGCATCACGCGACGACCAATAAATTTTTGCATCACATAAAACACGAGGACTATTTTGATACCACGGATAACACTTTGGCTAAATTATGTAACCAAAATATTTCAACAACATCTAATGCCCTTACATGTTTCGTAAGCCACTTAATGTTTTGGTTGAAAAAACTACACTGATGGCCAAGACGGTGTCTGTACAGCGAGGGGCTTTTGTTCCGTTCTTTTTATTTAACCTGGCACAAAAAAGTGAGGGTACCCTGTATAGCGTGGTGGGTTCTTGAACCAAGCGACTCACAATGATCTCAGCGGAGAGATAGCACCGAAGGTCACGTTTTCCCTGGCTGAACAATCTCGCTACAAACCACATCAGAAATTGTTTAATTAATTACCCATTTTACAAAGGTTAAAGAAAAAGAACATCCGTTTCAATGCTAAACTCATGGTACTAAGATGCAATAACTCAGTATCAATCTAATTTGATAAAGAAAAAATAAAGTCATCATGCTGCAATATCAAAAGAAATTGATATTTCTCTATGTTTCAAACAAGAGCAATAACTCTTACGGCAGTTTTAAAATGTGTATCCAAGGTAACTATCAAAGAAAATAATGATAATTGCGTAATACTTTTTTCATATATTGATTTTTTGTGTAGCATTGAACAGATAGGTCCGATAAGTACAATATTAGAGATGAAATATCCTAATGATGTTTAGTTTTGGTGACGCACCCAAATGATTAAGACATGGGTGGATTCTGACTAAATGTCATTATCTTTGCCACATAATAGGTTTATTTGAGTAATTAATTAGTAATAAGAAAATAATGGTATTATATTAACCGCAATAGAAAAACTAATTTTACATTCTGAAACTTTAGTCTGTTTACCGCTAAAGCTCCAGATAAGTACTCAATGTTATGGGCGAAAGTCTTTACAACTTAAGCTAAGTATCACATTCGTTTTAGGATTTATTGAATTGTTTTGTAAGAGGATCTTATTTACCGGTGCAAACATTATTCATTTCAATCGTTTGGTTTATATTTTAAGGACAAACGTGCAGAATTTCAAATGTTGGTATCACATGACATTACGCTGTAACAGGATCTATATTTTGTGGGTAACAAGTGCCGCGATTGTGATGCGGTAGCGTATTGATACAGTGCACTTTTAAGATGGTAATAGTAAACTTAAAGGCGGGGTTCAAGTTTGCTACCAAGATCGCCCATGTTTTACTTGACATTATATTCAGCTATCATACCTCGTTCGATTCAGAACCTCCATCTAAACTCGGATGTACTTAGCAACTTACATCTGTGATGCAGCTACCGATTTACTGCAGATACTACAACTTAACAACTATATAAGTTATTAAATGGCTTCTGTTCAAGACTGTCTTAAGTTTTTATTACAGAAGTGTCCTTCTTGCAATGTAATGTTATGCATTAACATGAAACGGACAAAGTTTGTAGGTAGGCCAATCACAGCAGTTGGTTCAAAATGGTGGAACTCTCTTCTGTGTGTGTTGTTGTTTTTTGCTGTATTATATTACTATGTGCATTTGTACACGTAAAATAAAATTCTGTTCTGTTCTGTTCTGTTCTGTTCTTAAAGACTTACGATCAACCAGAGATGAAAACTCCTTAATAAACAAACTTAACAGACTGTTTTTGTACGGAGGCCGCCATGTTTGTCAGTTCTACATTCGGGAAATTCCAAGTACAACATGCAGTTCCAATGACGGCTTACCAGGTAAAGCCCGAGTTAGACAGACTCGGCAATGCAAAGGCGTGCCAAATGTGTTTTTTGTTTTGATTTTGAATTACTTTTGATTCTATATTGTCAGTAGTATGCAACACAACTTTGGCAAAAATAGTACCCCCCCCCCCGTCCTTCGTAAAAATTCGGCAAATTCCGTACTTCTATTCCGTGTCACAGAGTTAAAACGTGATCTAGTCGTTGTCGGCTTTGCAATCGTCACAAAGAAAAACGCCTCGTACACCAATCGTAACTACTCGGGCAATTCCGTACCTGAGAAATACGCATCGTACACCAATCGTAACTACTCGGGCAATTCCGTACCTGAGAAATACGCCTCGTACATCAATCGTAACTACTCGGGCATTTCCGTACCTGAGAAATACGCCTCGTACATAAGTGTAGGGTTACAAATTTTGGTTGTGTTGTTTCCGGCTACAACTTTTTCTAGACGAATTTTAGTCATGGGTACAAGTTTGGATATATAGTATAGTGTCTATTACTAGTTTGGGCAATCCAGGTCATTTGTCTGGCTAATGGTGATGACTGAATCTTTAATAATTGATAGGTAAGTAAATCATGCAGGCATTGCTCTGTGACGTTGACCTAGATAAGTTGTTGTGTGGCATAATATCTGAAATGCTATTTGAAGTTCAGTGTGGTTGTATCATAGCAGATTATGGTGAATTTTATAATATTTAGGGTTGATTATATTTGATTGGTGTAAGGAATGATATAACCATGTGCTTGTGAACTATATACATGAATTTATTCATTTGTCAAATACTCATGATTGTCAATGTGTAGTATTCATAACGTGTGAATTCGTTATACTCTCCATAATGGAGGATTGAATAAAATATACAGTCAATATCCTTTATGAAAAAAGCAACTTCATACAAAAAACATAAACCAATATGCTTCTAGTAATTCGTCTACCTATATATAACGTTTTGGTATAGTTTTTCTTGTTAACACTTTCAAGAACTTCATTCTAATATAAGGAGTTGGCCGATGTGTGCCGAATGAATCACTCGTATGTGATTGAATTTAGTCGTGACAGTGCAGTTTTGTGAACGATTTTGTAATAATAAAAGTGATTTATAAGTTCACAGTAAATATCAGTGTACTACTAAATTTCTTAACAACAACAATATAAATGTATCGATTTTTATTGTTTTAGCGATGGTTAAATTTCTGTTCTTTTTAAGTTAAGACACAAATATCCGACAGGCCGATCAAAGCTAACGTGATCTTTGACGTAGTAAATCGCAAAATTACACGTATACACAGTGTCTCCATTTACGTATTTACACACAAACGGTCGCCACTACTTCAAATGGTTCAAAGTAGAAAAACATCTTGATTTTTGAGTGTTGCAAGTTGATTTTAACAACCCAGTACCTTTGATAATCTATTTGTTCATTTAGCATCAACTATTGTCTTTTTTCATCAAATACGGCAGTATTGTATGAAACATGACCATATTTTATATTTTAATTTCCCATCTTTGAAGCACGGATTAGTCGCCAGGGATTTAAAAGGCGATCGCGGTACAAATGAATAAATCAGTTCACAACAGTACTAAGTATGACATCTTTGTCAGATTGTGTTTGTTAAGATCGCACCGTATAAAAGAGAATTTAACGTCATAACATCAAAGAGAATAGTGATTAATTTTCGCCGTAATTTAATTTGCATACAGTCCATATGTCGCGCGTACATCTGAAGGCGTATATTACGCAGTCAAAATTATCTGACACTAGTTAACTGTTTAGTATTAAAAGTGAATAATTGTATTACTGTCTTAAAGGACCATAATCAATTTTATTTGGTTTTAACATAACTCTTACAGTTAGGATTGCATTAACACAAAACTAAAACGAAATCATACGCTGTGTCTGTGACTATTGTCATTGTTACGTGATTAACTGAAGCTGTATTACATAACTGTGCACATACAATTCTAAAATGCCAATAAAACTTCTACTTCTATCAGTCGAGATGATAAGGGATCGACCGACAAAACATCGAGCGACCGATCGACCAAACCTAGTAGGAACGGCCGGTTTCAGGTAAAAGTGCGTCCAATCGACCGAAATGTGCCCCCGACCGACGAAAGTGCGATCAAGTAAGCGCTCATCAATCGCTGATCATAAATGTCCGGTGGACACGTCCATCTGAATCAACCACAAGTTCCTCTTTGTCGAACATTTTAATAGAGCTTTAAAACAATCGATTAAATAAATAAATCAACTAATTAATCAGCCAGTTAATTACTAGTACCAATCATACGCATTTCAACAGCACTGTACACATGCACGAAAGCAAAAATCTCCACTGGTCATTACGATGCAATCATACTTCTCAATTTTAAGACAATAAAACGTATTCAATAGTGAGACATCTGAAGGGCGCTAAGTCACTATTATTTTTCAAACGATTTCTAGAACATCATATATAAACAAATGTTTAAAAGGCTATGAATATATTATTGCGGTATTTATCTAAGTGATGAGATGGTATCGAGATTGCCCGGCCCCCTAACAATAGTAAAATCTCTTATTTGTGGTCATTAATAAAGGGATACTTAATTAGAGACTAGTGGGTAATGGGTGGAGCCCTATATCATGTTACCCTTTCATTTGTGACAATGAACACAACGTAAAGAGTCACACTTTGACCCAAAGTAGCCGCCATGTTGGTCATTTTAGCAGAGATGAAAACAAGTTATATTCAGTTAATAAAGACATCAAACGACTTTCAAAGCAGTGTAATTCGTTTACTCTCCCTTTGATGTCGTACGAGTCAACTTGTAATCAAACGAATTAAAAAACATAATTATTTATAAGCTTTTATATACAATATTCAAATAGCCGATTATAAATATGGTAAGCAACAGGCAAATATAAAATAAGTTTCGTCCGTCCGTCCAGTCATCCATCCAACTCATCATCACGTCTGACTGTCCATGTCCGATCGACTTCAAATCGAATAGACAAACAGTAAGTGTTCACTTCACATTAAAATGTCAACTTTTACTAGCCGTATTACCTGATTTAAAGCGCATTTCAGGAATTTTTATTTATTCATCATTGTTAGTTCTGCATATGTCAATAAAGTATTATATATATAATTATGTCAATAAATATCATATAAACATACCAGCATGCAATGATGTCAATATACTATTATATAAACATATCAGCATACAATGATGTCAATATACTATTATATAAACATACCAGCATGCAATGATGTCAATATACTATTATATAAACATATCAGCATGCAATGATGTCAATATACTATTATATAAACATACCAGCATGCAATGATGTCAATATACTATTATATAAACATATCTGCATGCAATGATGTCAATATACTATTATATCAACATATCAGCATATAATGATGTCAATATACTATTATATAAACATATCAGCATACAATGATGTCAATATACTATTATATAAACATATCAGCATGCAATGATGTCAATATACTATTATATAAACATATCAGCATGCAATGATGTCAATATACTATTATATAAACATATCAGCATACAATGATGTCAATATACTATTATATAAACATATCAGCATATAATGATGTCAATATACTGTTATATAAACATATCAGCATACAATGATGTCAATATACTATTATATAAACATATCTGCATGCAATGATGTCAATATACTATTATATAAACATACCAGCATACAATGATGTCAATATACTATTATATAAACATATCAGCATACAATGATGTCAATATACTATTATATAAACATTTCAGCATATAATCATGTCAATATACTATTATATAAACATATCAGCATACAATGATGTTAATATACTATTATATAAATATTTCAGCATATAATGATGCCAATATACTATTATATAAACATATCAGCATATAATCATGTCAATAAAGTATAATATAAACATATTTGCATATAATGTCAATAAAGTGTCATATCAACATAACAGAATAATGTCCACGAGATACATGCATGTAACCAGCGTTCCATAAGCCGACATAATTGAATACAGTGGATTCATCTCTTTATTCCTATAACCTCATTTATACGAAAATCTGTTTTGTCCGAAAACCAGTCTAGTCCGAAGAGCGTTCTAGTTCGAAAACCACTCTAGTCTGAAAACCAGACTGACCTGTAAATCCGAAGCCCCTCCCCCTGATATGAAAATCAAAAACCCTTCTAATCAGAAAACCTGTATTATCCGAACAAAAGCAGTCGGTCCGGAAATTGTGTTCTCTCTAATGTTAAACTTCCTATCTAATTCGTAATCTTTCTACATCAAATACAAACACACTTGTTGAGATTCGAGATAAAAAAAAATACTACAATGTATAGAAATAACATTATTATGCCCTTACATCTGTCCGCCCGTACGATTTGTTCTTATCTGTACATTTAAAACGAGTGATTATATGAAACATTTAAAACCAACTTGGCCGAGACTCACATTATGCCCATTTATAGCCAGATAAAAAGCCTTAAATATACTTAACGGACCTAGAACCAAACTGAGACGTTCTGTTTATTTAGGTATGTTATTTAAACATCAAAGCTCGTATCTGAAAATGGGCAAGGGGACATCATTGATCAAAATTGACCTAAATTAATCTTAAATGATAATATACACACATCAAAAGCGCAGATGTTTGTCGCTAAAGATTCGTGTGACTTCGTGGACAAGTGGTAACTTTAGTGAGAAACATTTTATCTGTCAGAAAAGTATAAGAAATGTCTTCAGATTTATTTAATCTAATTTAGAGCTGACACGTACGTGTCTTATTTCTTCTCTATTCTTTCACCCTTAGCACGTTCATGAGGTACGAGTTCCTTGTGTCTGACAAGTAAACTAATGTATGTGTTTATAGAAAGATCGAAAGATCGGTTACGTAAACTGTTTATTTAACATATCAAAGTTGAATTTAAGACTGATTTATGAGTTCTATCACTCACGTAAATTCAGAAGTTTCCACAAATAAATTCATATATAATGTATGTAAAATGATCTAGTGGTAGTGGTAGAAACTCTTTCTATCGCTCTACTTTTTCTTCCTCTTTGTCTCAACTTCCACTAATGTCCCTATTCGTCTCTCTCCCTCCCTCATTTATTTCTCTCTTTCTCTCTCCGTTTTCACTGTCATTATCCCGCCAACATATCCTATCCCACCATATGCCCCCCTCTCTCCATCTCCCCGCTCTCCACTCTACTACCCTCCAACCCGTCACAATCTTATTCCATACCTGCATCACTGTATTCCCTCCCCTCTGTCTCAACTTCAACCCGCCCTCCGATCTACTCCCTGTCTCTCATCCCGTCACTATCTTATCCAGCCCTCCACTCTATTCCCTCCCCCCATCACAACTTTAACCCGCCCTCCGCTCTCAGTTTCCCTCCCCTCCATCACCACCTATCTCACCCTCCACTCTAATCCCTCCTCTTCATCACAACTTTAACCCGCCCAACATTCTTCTCGTTTCCTCCATCTTATAATCACTCTACTCGCTACCTAGAATCCCGTCACTATCTTATCCCGCCCTCCATCCTACTCCCTCTCACCATCATGTTACCACCTTATCCCACCTCCACTCTACTCTTCTCTTCATTTTGTAAGCACCTTATCCCGCCCTCCACCCTATTAATTCCCTCCCCTCCGTCACCGCCATAACCCATCCACCACTCTACTCCCTCCCCTATCACAAATTTAACCCGCCAACCATTCTGCTTGTAACTATTGTACTCTACCCCCTACCTTCCATTCCGTCAATGTCTAATAATTATCTCGTCGTCCACCTCACTCCCTCCCACCATCATGTCACCACCTCACTCCCTCCCACCATCATGTCACCACCTTAGCCCTCCATCTGTCGTGTATAACCACCTTACTTATACGAATTAACAGCGGTATACTAGTATCTGTTTCGCTTCCCCGAATGTCGCTTTAATATATTGAAATTCCCGGATTTTTTCAGCAACAAGTCGGCTTCTTTAAGACGTTTTACGAACTTAATAATTTCAATTTACTAAAACATTCGTAACAATGAAAGATAAAATACGACGATCTTGAAGTGGTTCATTAGGACATACACCATTGATAAAGGTTAATTAAATAATAAAACAGACAAAAATGACATGGGTGTAAAAATACTAGTCACTGAAACAAGGTCTTGTTTTTTTGTAATAAAGTAAGTACATCTGAGAACTTTGTTAAAAAGGGCGGCTTTCCATTCAACAGTGACCTTTTTGGCATCGTTTAGACGCGGCGACGGATTGAGAAGTTTGTTTTATTATAAATTAGCGTGAAATGGTTTTCTTCAAAGATTCAGTCATTATTAAAGAATTAATCGTACGCTATGAAATTTACATAAATCAGCATCGTTAGATTATTGACATTAATTTGGCCATTTTCACAGTTGGTTAAAAATGCCCTATCAGTGTAGTAATTGTGTGTATTCAAAAGGGCGGCTAGATCAAAGAAAATTAAAGAAATCAAAGTACAATTCATTGTAACATGTTAATCTGCAAATGCGATAAATCCTCGCGGATTACCCGTTTGAAATATACGATTTTATGTCACTTGATCGCTTTTTATGAATGGCAGTCCATTACTACGACATAAGATAAATGGATATCTTATAACGCGTACGTTGTTTCCCTCCATACTATCAGTATACGGCATACCTTGGCCTTATTCCGCTATCACATAACTCATTTTTACTCAAACGACGAATGTGAGTAGTATTGCTGTTGAAAATAAGCGACTTGAGAATGTATTGTATTTTATGAGAGAGAAATGGGCTCGAATTTATAGTAATACAAACTTTAAGCAAATCAACCAGAATCGGATGTCTTAACATCGTATCTGAAACTGTACGGGTGTGTTTGTGTGTTTGTCAAATGGATTGTAGCAATAACGTGTATGTAGCGCTTAATATATTTAAAAGCGTTTATTTGTGGATTTAACATTATGGAGATAAAACGAGAAGATAGATAATTACGTTGTGTATTCGTGGATTGATTTGAATCGCAAAGTCTGTCGGCTTGTTTTAAACTGTAGACATGGGTCGATTTTAGCCCGGACATTCAAACATGTATAGCCAATTTACTTTTGACTGTACTCAAACATCAAAGAGAAGCCGACAGTGTTTACAATCATACCTAACTGTTCAACGATTTCTCATCAGCCAATCAAATCGATGCTAACAAAACATTTTACTATTCTGATTGGTTAAGCCACTTCTATTCATTATTATAATTGTATTAGCGTTGTAATTAAAATGTGCGATATTATTTTCGCTATACGTGTCGACAGATACTTTGATAAAGATTTAACTGAGCTGGTTGTGTCCAAAAGGCATTCGAGTGTTCGTTTTCAATGCTTACAAATTCGTTAGTTATCGGGGTGGTATATATATAAAATCGAGACGGACTTTGAGGCTAGCATTCAAACACGGACTCGCGATGTTTCACTTGTCTTACTAAATATGAAGAAATATTTAGTTGTGATTCTTTTCTTGTGAAAACTAGGATTTAAGCTATAAGGGACTATGTAATTTCATACTGGTAGAATATCGGTTTTCAATAGGTTGAAGTTATCCAGAGCGTACGACCATGCGAAGTAAATGAACGTTTGCTTTGAAGTTGAGTGTCATAAGAGCGGTGTTGTATACATAACATAGATAATTTCAAGTATTATTTTACAAAATAATTGAATTAATTTCTTTGAAGTTAATTTATGCTCTCCTCCGCTTACCTTAAAGTAAAATGAAAGTTTTACGAACATGTTTTCATTCATTCGAGTTGCACGCCTTTGAAATAACTCATACTTGAAATTAACGGAAAGTGCTGTTGGAATTAATAGTACATGTATTAACTTAGACAATAAGTACGACAATTTCATTTTTCAACGGATATCAACGAGCATGATTCAGAAAAAGTATTAAAGACTTATTGGACATTGTATAGTTAAAAATTTACGAAAATTAACTTTTTAGCATTAAGGACGAAATCTATGATTTCGAGTTAAATCAAAGGAACTGATTCGCAGTTCGCGATAAAATTGTGTTAAATATTAAAGGAAGTTAGAAAACATGGCAAGGACGTTAGTTTTGGGTTTGTCTCTGATATTTTCAGAGTATATGCAGTTGGGCAGAGTTAGTGGGGCTTCGATGCAATATATAGAAAATAGTTCGGAGAAAAAGGACACATTCTTTCAGTACAATAGTCAAGAGGAGAGATGGGCGGACGCTGCTTTTAATTACATAAGTAGATAGACTGTGATGATAATTTGGACGCATTTTTCACGACAAAACGTGAGTGCAAAGAGTTGGTAACAATTCAGAGACACCGGATGAACGTGTATTTAGCCCCTCCGTCAGTTTTCGGGTATAGATATAAGACATTCCTTCGGACGAGCCGTTATCACGGTCTACGAGTCACGATGCCGTGCTTGCAGTGGACCCGTATCCACTTGCTAACTTCGGACATATAGTACTTGTTTTTTACGTGGATAGTAACATAAGTCCAAGCAGTTGTTACCAACGAGAAGGTCAGAATCTGGGTTAGTATTGTTGTCATTTTCTTTTTTTTATACTACTAGTATTCGATATTTTAATCATTGCAGCCTGCCCAGTTGACATACAGTAATATAGCATGGAACATGTCCAATGCCGTTACCCCAAATGCATTTTTAAACCTGTATAGCATTAATAAAACGATACTTCAAACATGTTTTACTTCTATAAAATACGCGATTGCTTAAATGAAAACAATACTGCTTAAGTTTAGCGTTTAATGTTAATTTTTCCTGGTATTGTGTAGTGCTGACGAGCATCTACCGTGCTATAAATCATTAACGCTGGAGAAATAAAAGCGTTTTATTTCAAAGGCAGAACCGCAGATCAATCACTTGATCTTTATATTTAATTTGTTCGATATCTGTTCAAGTTTATGAATGATCAAATGGATTGACAACCGAAACAACCGCAAAACGAAATCTACATCGTCGTTTTTTGTGTTAATCGTTTAGTTCATTCATCAAAATGATATAAGGCCTAAAAAGATTGTTTCGGTTTCTTATCACATGCTCGTTAAAAATAGAGAAGGTAGCTCATGGCATGTTGGGGTTTTGCTCTTGGAAGCATGTGAAAAGCTAAAAAGTGAGAAAGTGGATTTTCCGTTCCTCCGGCTACCATTTAATACGTTAAAGCCCCATTAGCTTTTTGGATGTTAAAATTAAAGTAGGTCTTATTTTACATAGAAAGATGTCTTATCAGTGAAATTGACTTTAATTTAAAAAAAACATTCTGAAATTTTCTTTTTAATCATGAAGTACATATAGCAATGTAGCGCAGTATCTTTTTCAATGATATTGCAAAAAATAAGAAAAAAGCATCTGATAACATTTGTATGTGATGTGGCTATAGAAAGGCATTATGTAAATGTTGTTTTAGAGAAAACGAAATGCATTTTTTATATTTTACAATAATTTTATCTATTGTTCTGTACATGTATTACTAAATTCAAAAAGCTAATGGGCCTTTAAGTATCGCGGGGAAAACTTAGAATAGGTCGAGTAACCAGAAACAACCATTTTTTACGCCTAATGAAAGCTGGGAGATATTATAGAATAAATTTATATATATATAAGCGAATAACGTCTCTAACTTTTGTTGTACGTGTAGAAATTGTTAGTTTTGAAATATATAGTTAACCGTACATTCAGACCTCAATTAGAGACCCCTTCAATGGTCTTACTTCTCATTAAAAGGGCCACATACAGGTTTTTCCATCATTCATTCATGTTTCGGTTTGTTAACGTGACCACCTACATATAATACCCTTTTTGTCGTCTAAAGGTGGTGTACACGCCAGTATGAGAAGGCTTACCGATG